>OV281082.1:5045000-7545000 GCA_923060345.2 Erebia aethiops
GTCGGGAGTACAGTACGAGGGCGTTCGGCCGTAGGCTGATGCACCGTCGTTGCTGTATACTTTGTGTGATAGTTCGATGGTGTTCGGCTGTGAGCTGATGCACCTTCGAAGCTTGTCGCACTCGGTATGAGGAGCCCGAATTGGATGTCGATCAATGTTACATGCGGGGTCTCATTACATACACTACTAGAATCTAGTCAAATATCAAATAAATATTATAAATGCGAAAGTTTGGATGCATGGATGTATGGATGGATGTTTGTTACTCAATTAAGCCCCAACGGCTGAGCGGATCTGGCTGAAATTTGGCACAGAGATAGATTATAGTCTGGAATAGCACATAGGCTTTTTATCCCGGAAAATTAAAGAGTTCCCGCGGGAACCACAAAATTTCGACCCACGCGTACGAAGTCGCGGGCATTAGCTAGTAGTTTAATAATTGAGGAGGATTATATTCATTAATTCGGAAGTTGTGAGGCTCTGACGGACTGAAAGATGAACAGAGGGACGATGTGCAAATTCAACAAAGCGGACTCAGGGATCTTTGCTTCGCTCGGTCAAATCGATTTTTATTTTTATAGAAATTTGCCTATGGAGGTAATAAATGTAGGTATATTTACTTATTCCATCTACTGTAATACTGCTTAATTTTGTAACTTAGGTCCTAACTAGATGATTCCCGCGACTTCGTCCGCGTGGATTAAGGTTTTTAGATTCCCGCGGGAACTCTTTCATTTTTCGCGATAAAAACGTCCTTCACCGGGATACAAACTATTCCATACCAAATTTCACCAAAATTAGTTCAATAAACAGACAGACAGACAGACGGACAGACAGACAGACATACACACTTTCACATTTATAATATTAGTATGGGAGTATGGATGAACGTGTTAAAAAGACAAAATCGGATGTGACAGTTAATAAAAATTCTATACATTTAAGTGATATTACGTAGTTAGTTGGACCGAGTAATGTGGAGCAAAGTGGTTGAGAACGCTTGACGCAGTGTTCAATAATTACATCTGTCGTGTCCACAGTACTTTAGTGTCCTGATTCAGAATATTGTCGATACCTAACTGCATTGATGTTAGGGCGAATACACACTACGGACAAGTACGTTGCTCAAATTGTCTGCGTTATTCACTTCTAATAAAGCGCACACAGTATATAGTATAGATGATAGGACAAAACGTCATTTCCCTGCAACGCAAACGTTTAGCGCGGATATTTTGCTCGTGCCGTTCTCCATTGTGTTTTTATTCTTAAAGTTTTGTGATGATTTTGCCCAAACATAATTTTTGTTCGAGTATTTTAATTACTTCTTTAAAAAATATATATAATGACTGCCACTGCCAAACTTTTTACTTCAAAACAGCTTTCGAGTAACGAGAAAAATAAGCGTTATATCACACTTATTACTGTTACTTATTATTAATTTACTAGCTAATGCCCGCGACTTCGCCCGCATGGATTGAGGTTTTTCGGTTCCCGCGGGAGCTCTTTAATTTTCCGGGATAAAAATTATCTAATGTGTTATTCCAGACTATAATCTATCTCTGTACCAAATTTCATTCAGATCCGTTCAGCCGTTGGGGCGTGATTGAGTAACAAACATCCATACATCCATCCATACATCCATACATCCATCCATCCAAACTTTCGCATTTATAATATTAAGTGTAGTAAGATTAATGACAAGAACCAAAAGTGAATTGCAAAAATTGATACTTGGATACGACACAGAGTAATGTTTTAAAACCCCAAATATCCCGGGCTCGTCGTTAAGATAGTCGTCGTCCCCGAAATAGGGGAATTTTAAACAACTTAGACCCTACAATTTTAATTACGTTAACTCCATTCTCTAGACTT
Organism: Erebia aethiops; assembly: GCA_923060345.2. Lineage (NCBI taxonomy): Eukaryota > Metazoa > Arthropoda > Insecta > Lepidoptera > Nymphalidae > Erebia > Erebia aethiops. Next base: position 5,046,873 of record OV281082.1, read on the forward strand.
CGGACTACGGACCGCTTCACAGCCTTTATTGTTATGTGGTAGAGTAAGTTCGCAGACGCATTTACTTCCAATTTGGTTCCGTACTAAAACAAAAATAAAATACATACTTAATTATTTAGACTTTAAAGTACTTGAAATAAATTATCGGTTTATTTACGAGTTTATAATCAGTAAAGGTTTGTAGATGCGTATTATGCCAATAAAAAAAACAAGACAAACTATAAAAATAAATTAATTTTTTTAAAGCTCTTTTTTATTTTTCTCCTTAGATACGTCTGTTAATAATGAAGTACCTATTATTTCCAACGGAAAGAATTATCAGTGTTAGACGTCGTATTTCTCATTAATATCGTAGGTATTAATAATTAAATTCCATTTAGTGTTAAATAACGTTGGAAAGCTCTCCAAAGTCAAGTACAACAGACTTAATGAGGAAACCGCAGTGAACTGGACAAAGGGAATTTAATGAAATCTAAATGTTCGTAAAAACAATTATAGAAAGAAAAAGTAAGTATGCAACAATATTAAAATATTTATATCAGCATTAAAAACATAATTCAAATTATATTCTAAATGTTTAATCAGCAAACATTACAACATTAATCATTATTGATGTTTATTTATATTGAAACCGTTATCTTCTATCTAAAACTAGCTGATCTGTTCTAGCTTAGCCTGGAGGAAGTTTGAAATACAAAATGGTGTCTGTCTGACTGCGGCCCATTTATTTAAACCGATTTTGATGATATTTTGCACTGAGACAGCTTGAATCTCGGGGATATAAGATTTTTATCTCGAATTAACAAAAACTTCAAACCAAACTTTAATGTAGTGGTCATCACCTATTAAGTCATAAAATCTTGACAGTTTCACTCAAATGAAATTTATGAATCACACAGACATCTATTTTTCCGAGTAGGTAACACGAGACCACAAATCAATTCATAATTAATTAACTATTATACGCTGCTCAGAGATATTGACAAAAACTTTCTTCTCGCGTCGTTTCCTCAACTTTGAGGATCGTGGCTCCCTCAAGATATTATTATAAAAACTTAATGTATTATGTAATATTACAATTAAAAATTGACTTTACTTCCGTTTCTTTAATTTACTTTCTAGCAAAAGTTTTGCCGACGTTTTCGCTAAATTTATTTTAACTCAAATTGTTTTATTCAGTAGGATTAAAATGTAATGGTCGCTTGCGAGATGACTCTTTTATGTCTTTCGGGTCGTTAAATTACTAAGTGGCGGTCGAGCTTATTCCGGATATGTTTTACACCTTTTCGAGCATTCGTATTTGTTGTATTAAATAAATAAATAAATCTATTAATTACAATTACAAGCGGAATCAAACATAAAACACGCATAGTCCTGATACGCATAGTCCTCTTGAAAATCAGCGATGCAGTATGTTAGGTAGGTATATACCTATCTCACATACTGTGGCACGGGCTGAGGAGGTGGCCGATTGACCACATGTAGTATAAGTTTATGAAATGAAATTATTTATTTATTTCATGTAGGACCACTTGTGTCACTTATGATACGTCAAGACTCTACCACCGGTTCGGAAAGCTGTTCCACTGAGAAGAGCCGGCCAGAAACTCAGCAATTGATCTTTTCTTAAAAAAGAAAGGTTACAATATGTAACAATACAACATATACATTACATTACAAGTATTTCACTGACTTGTGGGTCACTGGATGCGAGCCCGGTTTCTTCCATGCAACTTTGTCTTTCAGAAAATCATCGACAGTGTAATAACTTCGACTTAACAAATGCTGTTTAACACAGTCTTTAAATTTATGTAATGGCAAATCTAGAAACTCTTTGGGAATGTTATATATAAAAGCGTACCTACACTCGACCCCACAAAGGATTTCTGCTGATTCTGATTTCTTTCTTTCTGATTAAATTTGTGTAAACTAAGTGTAAGTGTAAAAAATTAGGAGCTTATGCCGCCGTCCATGTTAAATGATACCGGAGAAAACGTAACAACAGCATTGACAATTCGTGTTTACGCGTTAACCGTTAGTTGACGACCTCCCTGACACAGTGGTGAGTGCTGTGGTCTTATGAGTGAGAGGTCCCAGGTTCGACCACGGTAGGGTCAATTTGGAATTTATAATTTCTGATTTTTTCTGGTCCGGCCTGATGTAAGGCTTCGTCGGTGGCTATTTATCCACGTAACGGTAATAATGTAAGCGATTTAGCGTTCCGGTACGTTGCCGTGTAGAAACCGATTGGGGGTATGGGTTTAATATAACTGCCATACCCCTGCAGCTACAGGTTAGCCCGCTATCATCTTAGACTCAGTCAGTCAAGGGCTTACTTGTCGTGGCGTAAAAAAGAAGTGAATGTGCGTTTTCTCCACGTGTTTGATATGCAACCTTTTGTCTCCACCATTTTCACGAGTCAAATTGTGAAAACCATGTGAAAACAATGTCTAGAATTATTTTTAACTAGCTGCATGCCCGCGACTTCATCCGCGAATTTCTTTCTTTCTTTTTACTGTGTTGCGACGTGATTGAAGGACAATCAAACAAACAGACAAACACACATTTATCTTTATATGAAGTATGATGTCTTCATTAGGTATACCTTATATTAAAGAAATAACAAAATAATTCAATATAAGGGACTTATTTTTTGGTAGTTTGGAAACCCTTATAGCTAACTTTGTTGGGAACTTGTTGCAAAGTTTGTACGACATGCTCTTAATTATTATAGGTAGAGTACCTACCAGTCCCTTTCTGTTTAAGTACATATTAATGTTCCTTTGAACGAATTTAATTTTTATAATGTCTAGCGCCTGCGGCTTACCTCCCATGGAAGTCTTAAAAAACCGGAAAAACGCGTGTCGGGCTACGTGCTGTGTGGTTCCGTCGTTGACTGTTACTCGTTAACTTGTAAAGCCTAGTTAGCTGTGATAGTTTTTCTTTTAACTTCGTTATATACTCGCTATTATATGTTTGATAGATACACTGCTTAACAATCTTCATTTTTCCCGATTTTACGCTATGACATAGCCTTGATAAAAGAGAAAGAGTTCATGCCAATATCGTCAGTAATTTATGTTCCTCTAACAAAGCTGGCCTACAATTTGTCAACAGTCACGTCTCAAATGCGATGTTCTATAGCGGTGATACAGCTTTATCTCAGTTTACAATGCTATACCTGGATTAATAATTGCATGGAATTCTGACGTTTCTTGGTGGATACCATAGTTAAAACAATTCCCACAAAATAGGGTAAAAATTCTAATAAATTATGAGTAGGTAATGCTATGGATTCTAAAGACTAAATTTATAACAGTGTTAGTTTAAATTAAATTGTTAATGAATTAATAGAGCACTATTTTAATTTCAAGTGACAAACGTTACGAACATTTTATATTTGCATACGTAATGTGCATACATGTAAATAACATGCTTAAGCAGGATCCAAATACTTATTACCGACTGAAGACTGAAAGAGTCCTTAAGTAATTAGAAAGGATAAAGAAAAATCCAACTAAAATAATACTAAAGTTTATTGTAAATAATGAATTGTTATCATCATCGTCATCGTTTTCATCGTCCTTGACATCGTCACCGACATTTATAATGAAAGTGTCACAGACACCTGTCAATTTAATGGTCAATACAGCATAGTTTGTCCTCTGCTTTAATAACATGTGATATACACTCTTGCCATTTGTTTGGGGTGACATTGTTCAATCCCTTGACTAAAAGCTCTTTCACTTCCGCCATGTTATAAGTTTTATTGTTTTTTGCCACATGCCCCTTAGCTTGAGCCCAAACCAACTCAATCGGATTGAGCTCACAATGGTAAGCGGGTAATCGGAGCACAGTGATCCCTCGTTCCGCTGCCATCTCGTCCACAACATTATTTATTATATTTATGCTTTTCTTTGCTATGTATGTCCAATAAGTTTACCTTCAACATACTCGTAGTTTCATCATAATTTAAATTCTTTAACGTTAATCATGCTTGAATATCATTCTTTTTCCAGCCAGTTGTTAGTATTCGTTCAACTTTTCGTGATTTTTTTTTTTTTAATCCACTACAAGTTAGCCCTTGACTGCGATCTCACCTGATGGTAAGTGATGATGCAGTCTAAGATGGTAGCGGGCTAACCTGTTAGGGGTATGGCAGTTATATTAAACCCACACCCCTTCGGTTTCTACACGGCATCGTACCGGAACGCTAAATCGCTTGGCGGCACATCTTTGCCGGTAGGGTGGTAACTAGTCACGGCCGAAGCCTCCCACCAGACCAAGAAGACCGTGAGTGGCAATAGCAAGTAACAAGAGCACATTTGAACATTCAAGCTGTAAGTCGAATGACATGATCATCAGGATGACGGCCGACAGCCGCTTAGAATTTTTTTTTTTTTTAGTAAACAAGCTATTAGGTACCTCTTTCGATTGCTAGGCTTATCCGTTAAATGTTATTAAATATCAATATTGAAACAATTAATGTGGGAAAACAAAGCAAAACAACTGGTCACACCACGCATGAGTAACAAACCTTTTTAACTGAAAATTAGAAATTATTATTTTCGACACTTTTATGTCGATTAAGTTTTAAATCAATTTGCAGTTGAAGGTAAATTTATTGAACATAGCTAAAGAAAAACATAAATATAATAAAAATGTCGTGGACGAGTAGGCAGCAGAATAAGGGTTTACTGTAGGTACTCCAATTATTATTGCCCCCTTACCATTGTGAGCTTAATCCAATTGAGTTGGTTTGGGCTCAAACTTGGATTGCAATTTGGATGTTGCAAAAAACAAGATGGCGGAAGTGAAAGAGCTTTTGGTTGAAGGAGCTAATGTCACCTTAAACAGATGGCTAAAGTGCATATAACATGTACCTAATTGAAGAATATGTGTCTTTAGATGACGAGGATGATAAGGATGACGACGACAACGATGATGATGATGATAAGTTTACTTAATACTGTAACAAGCATTGCACGCGCGGCTCGGATCGAATAGATTCCTGCTCACACATCGACTAACCATCTCGCTCGGTGCGCTCCGACCAACGTGTCTCTGCGAAGAACGAAGCGGCGGAGCCCTATATAAGCCCGAGCGCGACGAAGATATTCATTCCATTAGCTAGTTAACGACCGTACTAGCAGAAAGCCGCTGCTGCAGTCACCAATACAGTCGAGTCTAGGCTCCGGAGCACGACAGCCACTGCAGTCTACTCTCACGTCTAAAGCTAGGGAATCTAGGATTTAGCTAGATTACGTCTGAATGATAGTAACTCGTATGTATTGTACAATACATCATCTTCATCATTCACGTTTCATCGACGTATCATTGACGTTTCTTTTACTTCTACAAAATTAATTATTAATAACTAGCTGATGCTCGCGGCTTCGTCCGCGTGAAATAAGATTTTTTTATACTAACTACAAACTAATATTATCAATGCGAAAGTGTGTCTGTCTGTCTGTCTGCTACGATTTCCCGGCCCTTCTTCAACCGATTTTGACGAAATTTGGTATTGAGGTAGGTTGTATCCCGGAGAAGGACATAGGCACTATCCCGGAAAATTTCCCGGTTCCCGAAAAAGAAAAAGTTCCCGCGAGAATCAAAAATCCTTAATCCGCGCGGAATCTAGTTTGTAAATCTAATATTAGTAACAATGGCTAAAGATTATCATTATTGATGTTTGTTTCTTTTTTTTATCTTTTATCCTTTCTTAGCAAAGTTATTAATTCTAATAAAGGACTATTTCATTATTTAGTAAGTAAATGTACTTATTTGGATTTTGCTAGTGACAAATGATAAATTATTTATTTCAGGTAATAGGTGCATGTGATCAAAACAAAAATACAAAAATGTTTGTGACTTCTGAACGTCACAAACGTCAGAATTCCACGCAATTAAAAATCCAAGTTTAACATATTACAGCCACAGTTAGGTGAGTATACAGTTGGACAGAGAATATTTTGCGCAAAACTAATGGTGCACGTACCAACAATATTTTGACATGGAATCGTAGGTATATACCAATACATACGAGTATATTTTTATCTCTTCTATTTCTGAAACTTAGATTATTAGATAGAACGCTCTTACAGAATATTGTGTAACCTCGTAAATACACTAGTTCAGCATTATGAGCACTCTCGCGAAGTTTCATACGTATAAAGTAATGATTGTATCAGTCGAACGGGCAAGATTTGTGCGTGCTGTAAGTAAATCTTTACATAATTACATATATAAACATTATAAATGCGAAAGTTTGGATGGATGTATGGATGACGTATGGATGTTTGTTACTCAATCACGCCCCAACGGCCGAATGGATCTGGCTGAAATTTGGCACAGAGATAGATCATAGTCTGGAATAGCACATAGGCTACTTTACATCCCGGAAAATTAAAGAGTTCCCGCGAGAACCAAAAATCCTCAAACCACACAGACGAAGTCGCGGGCATTCGCTAGTCTTTACATAAAAATCGAGCCCGAAATGCTGTAAAAAAGTTCGGATTTTTAGTTTTAAGTGAACACACACAAACAATAACAAAACAATTATAATTACAACCAATCTTTGATTGCTAAACTGTGATATAGTGATGTAACATGTCACCGTCTATTTCCCCTGATTCATATTGATGATAACATAATATAGCACATTATACGTAAGGAATCGTATCCGTTGTCTTACGTTGTTCTCTTTATTTCAGTGTCTGAAAGTATCATACATTCCTATCTAATGTCATGATATCTTGTTACTTGTTACGTGTTTTGTCTTGAACACAAGACAAAACTAACACGTTTATTTTTCTATCTATCCCGTAGTATATTTTACTTCTTAGGCCGCGGTTACACTTGTAAGTTTTTACGTAAGTATTGTATGCAACGACCTCAATTTATATAGACGGGCCCTGTCAAACAAAGATTGTGGCCAATTCAATCTCTAAACTAAACTAAAATGACAGCTTTAAATCTAGTTCTGTCTCTTTCCGCAGGGAGTATTATGAATGGGTTTGGTAGCAATATTTTTAATGCTATCATTTTGGTTTAGTTTAAAGATACTTACTACGTTTAGTTTAAAGATAGGTACTTATTACGTTTAGACTACAGAATCAGCCCCAATGTGAACTTATTTTACTAACGCCATCTAGTTTGAAAAGCACAAGCGCTCAATTTTTTCTATGATGATTTACCTACATAATATAATATATCGATGATTGTATGTAATTTGCTTTTTTTCATCCACAAAAAAAAGTACCTTATGCATGCGATTCACGATTTGCAAGAGTGTTTACATTTTCATAGTAAATCATTTAAGTGACTTATGTGAGTAAAACTTAGTAGTGTAATAGTGGCCTTACCATGATTTAAGGAGTAGATAATGACTAATAGTGTTAACATTTTTCAAGTTATATTATTAATATTGCAAAACTTCGCAACTTCGTTTGCGTTTGTTATGTTTATTTTAATCCTTTGCATCTTTTCTTAGACGAATTAAGATATTTGTGGGATAGGTAAAAGGAAGTAACCTTAAAGCTAATGCAAATTAATTGGGTCGGCTTAGCGATAAGCGTTAAGATCGGAACAGACAGACAGAAGTTCTTTCGTATTTATAATAGAAATAGTATAATTTTCTTTGACAGCTATTTGTTGAGCATAAAGCTTGTTTCATTTATCTTTAAAATAAGCTTATTGGATCTAAAACGGGAATCAGCTTGGTATAGTAATTGACTAATTTCCTTTAATAATACCCATAAATAATGGTACAGGCAGGCACGTAACAAATACTTTAGAAGGAATATTTCAAATTACGGTTTCTACAAAACCCAATTACTTATCTCAGCTTTATAATTAAGGAGATAATGAAGCGAATCGAGTCACCGAAGTTTGACTTAACTAAAATTGTTAATTTTAACATCGTCTTGTATTCACGGATACATTGTAAAGCCTATATGACCGCGTTTTGAGCAGGTGAAACAATGAAACATGAAACAATAATTAGTGAAACATGGTTTTAAACTTTGTAATATATGTAGTTCTTGCCTTTTACAACGAGAGAACACGACGTTGCAATTATTCTTCTACTAGTTGATGCCCGCGATTTCGTCCGCGTCGATTAAGGTTTTTTTTCATTTCATTTTTCATGATTTTTCGCATTTTTGTTCCCGCAGGAGCTCTTTAATTTTTCAGGATACAAACTATCCTTACACCAAATTTCATCAAAATCGGTTGAACAGACGGGCCGTGAAAGCGTAGCAGACAGACAGACAGGCAGACAGACGGACAGACAGACTAACAGAAACACTTTCGCATTTAGAATATTAGTATGGATATAGAGATATATTATGATCCATGTCGGAGTCTTATATTTAGGTAAATTCTTGAGTTTTAATTATTATATTTATTCTAACGATGAACAAATAAGCATCTGTGACCAAATGCGTCCCGATTTCAACACGCCTTTTTGACTCTGTGGTGAAGCGTATGAATAAATAATGTGTTTAACTTTTTCATTTAACTTTTCAAAAAGTTTTGCTTTACCTTATATCCATACCTTTTTGCATTTTAATCAGAACACTGTATGTACTTAGTTTAAAAGTCAGGGGGGTGACTACCATCGCATAAAGCAGTATTTTTATAAAACCTAGCACGTCTTAGCTATATTTTGACTCAAGCTGCAAACTTCATATTTCATCTGTTTAGTTTAAGGTTGCCTCAAACAAAAACCGTGACATTCGAACCCCATAGCATTAGATTCCATAGCACTCTGGTGCTGCAAATGTTCATGGGCGGCGGTAATCACTTACCATCAGGTGACCCGCCTGCTCGTTTACCCGGGACCTCGTCGGTTGCAGTCGAATATGCTAACCATTAGACCAACGAGGCAGTCAAGTAGTACTAGTAGTGGTTTGTAGGTATATTCAATGACTATCGACAAAGTTTCAAACAAAAAATATTATCACAAAGCATTGTTACTTATATAATACAAAAAAGACTATTGAGGGATCGCGAGTCAAACAATGGAGAGAAAAACCATATTCAGGGCACTAAAGGGTACGTTCATAATATAATATCAATGTCGGTTGAAATAATTAATTATCACCGGCTCACATGCAGGTATAGGACAAAATGAGGCTGAAACGACCCAGTAAACTATATTATTTTATATTAAATATTAAACCATAATGATGAAGGTGCTGGACAATACCTACCACAGAATACTTAATAGTGATAATATAGTGTATAATCTGGATTTACGCTGACACTCCAATATTTGTATGGTTTAATGTAATTTATTGTACCTTTTTTTATATAAAAATTTCAATTAGTTCAAGATCATTCGGTACTGTACTGCCATCATGTGATCGCACAAAATTTTGCATGCCCATCGTATGGCGGATTGTAGATGGTAAAAAGTTGTAATTAAGACCTGTAATGTATCTACCTGCAATCAAGCAAATAAACTATTACAACGAGAAGGTCAAACCATATAATACCTATAGTTCGCGCGCGAGTTGAGCGCAGAGAAAATGTATGGTGACACATACATTTACTCTGCATTCAACTCGAACGCGAACTGTATATTTCATACCTTATATTATTAAGGTAGGTACACTAAGTGAATAGTTGTGGTTACAACGCGTGATATAACGTAAGTAATTGTTCAAATAAAAAGTGAAACTGATATAGGTATATCAACTTTATACAGCTTGACCGCTGGATCTTAAAATATTCTATGAAAAAGAACTAAAAACCCTAGAGTCTACTAAAGAGTATGATAATAGTACCAACAATAAGGTATTTAAAGTTTGAATTATAATAAAGTTATTTTATCATGAAAAAAAAAATGTTCAACGATACAAGTTTAACTTGTTTATCTCGTTTCTTACTTGGTTTCCAGTACACTACTATATGTGCTGAGAAAATAGGAGGATTTTTTTACCATCAGTATAAACGAGCTTACTGGACATTTTCATTTTCTCCTCTAACTTTCTATGACCTTGATAAAAAGAAAACAGTCAGCTTCTGTTGATAACAGAATAAAAGTAGATATTTCTTGTTGTTTGCGGCGCAAAATTTTATTAACTTTGCGTGTAATTGAGTGGTAAACAGTCTTTAACGATCCTTGTACACGACAGAATGGTGAAAAATACTGAACAGAATGAGGTAATTCGCAAGAGCTTTGTATATATGGAATTAGGTATTTGTTTTTGTACATTTGACTGGATTTGTATATCCATTATAGGAACATTTTTCTGAATAGACAAACAATTTTGCTTTGGGCTAACGTGCTCTGCTACAAGAGAACAAGATAAACTTTTTTTTTTAATCCACTACAAGCTAGCCCTTGACTGCGATCTCACCTGATGGTAAGTGATGATGCAGTCTAGGCTAACCTGTTAGGGGCATGGCAGTTATATTAAACCCATACCCCTTCGGTTTCTACACGGCATCGTACCGGAACGCTAAATCGCTTGGCGGCACGTCTTTGCCGGTAGGGTGGTAACTAGCCACGGCCGAAGCCTCCCACCAGGCCAGACCAGGGAAAATTCAGAAATTATAAATTTCCAAATTGACCCTGCCGGGGATCGAACCCGGGACCTCCGCACGTTAAGGCAACAGCGCTACACACTGCGCCACGGAGGTCGTCGATATTATTATTAAATTCTTTATTGCATAAAGAAAAAGGACATATACAAAGGACATTATTACAACATTACAAACAAAAGGCGACCTTATCACTAAAGTGAGCTCTGCCAGGCAACCTACATGAACCGTACTTGCTGTGAGACGGGAAATTGCATTGAATAACATATTTTACATAAACGTACATTCTAATTTTTATCTGTAATCATATTACGAGACTCATAATCTAGTGTAATCTAGTTGGGCCGATTTAGCTGATTTTAGTTTGTTGTAGTCCAGGGAAGGTTTAAACAGTGAGAAAATATGGAAAAATCAGTTAGTTACGACGCGTGGAAGGCATCAGCTAGTATTAAATAGGTTTAAGTTGATTAAGTATCTTCAAAGCCTGCTCAAATGATTTTTAATTAGATTTTTTCCGAATCTTTGAACAAAGACCACGTGCAAAGGAATTTGCTGCAAAACTTGAAACTTTTTAATTCAAATTTTTCTTATCTGCCTTCTTATGATATTAACACGATGTACCTACAGTCTCTCAGAATATGGAGAGTATAGAACTTCAAAAGAAACCGAGAAAATACGTATCACATTACAATCTTATTCAAAGAATAGGTACTGCAATTTCTATTCTAGAAAATCTAGAGCGTACGATAGTAAATTATTCTCGGCTATTACGAAGACAAATGAAATAGGTATGCAAATATGAACTGGGAAATGGTCTGCGAGTTGTGACTTCTGACTCTCGGAGTGGGACTGTGATGTATAGTGGATACAACTACAGCTGTATACCTATTCTGTGATACAACGGACTTCTAGTGAACTTACTTCCATACAATTATGTTACATACTTGTCTCATCACCCCCCACCTCAGAGTAATTATTATCACATACTTACATATATATTCAGGGACAAGGACACAACTTCACAAGGACATTCAAACTGATTTAGACAAATTTTGTAATGCTGTCACTTTTTGGCAAGAGAATTTTGATTTTTAATTTTCCGTTTAACAAATTACCAAGTGACCATATCTTATTCAATTTATAGTTTTCGGATATACTTATTATAAATAAAGCAAATGAAAAGCCAGTTTAGTTTACCCAAAACAAAATATTTTCTGATACCAGCGACGTCTGTGTGGATTCTTGTTTTTAAACACCCCATTAGCTCTTTGGTTTTCCGGGATAAGAAAAATTCTTTCCAAAAAACTGACTTCCAACGCCACTGTAAAGGAATAAAAAAATAATTTTGATTTCTACCCACTATGTTGAAGTCGGGCGAGCCTCTATTTTGCTTAGCCTTGTTATACCCGCCCGACTTCAACATAGTGGGTAGAAATCAAAATTATTTTTTTATTCCTTTACAGTGGCGTTGGAAGTCGGTTTTTTGGAAAGAATTTTTATTTTTAACTTTTTAGTGTCAGGGTTGAGGATTTTGAGTCAGAATTTTTTATGGGACCACCTCGAGAGCTTCCTCTAAATTAAAAAAAAAAAAACAACTTGCCGAATTGAGAACCTCCTCCTTTTTTGAAAGTCGGTTAAAAAGTAGCTGCGAGATGAAAGCTAACGCGTTAAAATTGGTAAAGTATTTGGGCTAAATAAAAATGGACCATTAAAATATAACAAACAGACATGCTTTCGTATCCATGCTAATATTATAAATGCGAAAGAGTGTCTGTCTGTCCGTCCGTCCGTCTGTCTGTCTGCTACGCTTTCACGGCCCACATGTTCAACAGATTTTGATGATATTTAGTACATGGATAGTTTTTATCCCGGGGACAAAGGCTACTTTTTATCCCGGAAAATTAAGGAGTTCATGCGGGAGCTTAAAAAACTTAATCTACGTGGACGAAGTCGCGGGCGTCATCTAGTTTATAATAATAAAGTATGTAAATATCGATTTCTTGCCCTACCCAACATTCAACATGTTTTAAGTCATTACCAAGGTAATGATAGTTTGAATAGGAAATCAAGTTCTCAAGTCCGAGGCAGTAAACAGTATTGTTAGCAATCAAGTAGCATTTACGTGACCGGGGACGCCTAAGTTATTGTTTTCCGTTTCCTCATGCTTAGCGAATGGACAATAGCCAATTTATTGCAGCAACAAACGTTGAACGGTTATAGTTAAGTTCAGTTTCAGTAGTAACTATAACTGAATTGAGTGTCATTACGTTTTCATGACGTATTCATTGTAGTTCAACATAAAGAACCTAAAACAGACAATGTCGACACCTATTAGCGTTTTCAATCTATCAATTAAGTACCTACTTCTCTTTCTTCTTTTTCTTTACGATTAATATGTTCGCAGTAAGGCGATCCAGCTGCTTGACGTTACGCAGTAACAAGCAGTGCAAGCGCTAGCCTATATATTAAAAGAAAAAAAGTTAGTGAGAAGACTTAAAAGAACCAAACCATTTGAGCTAGTTCTCAATAGTGATTAGTGCTTAGTGATAAGTGAATAGTGAAAGTTTAGTGTAAGTGCCGCCTTAAAGAACACAAGAACAAAGTGTCTTTAAATTGAATAAAGAAAGACTTAAGATGCGTCAATGGACTACTTCTTAGTATATAAGATAATTTATAAGTTTAGGTTAAAGAAAAATTACTCATTAGTCTAATTTTAAGGCTAGATTGTAATTTTAGTGAGTATAGGTTGTATAATATATACTATATACTCATATTAATCGAAAAAAAAAAATGTTTAGAAATTAAAAATGCCAATTTCAATGTAAAATTATAATTTGTGTTAAAATTAATCCATACTAATATTATAAATGCAAAAGTGTGTCCGTCTTTCTGACTGCTACGCTTTCACGGCCCATCTATAACAAAATTTGGTATAGCGGTAGGTTACATACAGACATCGGCTACTTTTTATCTCGGAGAACTTAATCCACGCGGACGAAGTCGCGGCCATCATCTAGTACTACAATAATGTGCAATATATTATGTATATTTTTTTGTAATTATTTTTAAAAGCCTTTATTTTCTTTAGAATTCACGCTAAAGAAAGCTAAATAAACCATACATTAATAATTAATCATATAAAATATTTTCTGTTACGCAGAATAACAAGCTTGCTCGAATACTTTCCGCTTCAACTACTTTTCTTTCTTTTGAACGTATTTATTTTACGTCTACGGGAATGAAACCGATCTTTTTTGTATGAATTATTAATTTTATTTCCTGCTACAAGACAAGGCGACAGATAAACTGTGATTAAGTTAAAAAAAAATAAGAAAAACAAATCCGTAAGCTTCAGTTCAAAGAACTAACTACTTGAGGTCGAAATCAATTTTTCGGTACAACGATTATAAAATATGTAGATAATACTAGTTTTTGCCTGCGACTTCGTTCACGATAAATTCGACTTTCGTACTCATTAAAAACTCCTATTTTGCCCTGATAAGGGTCGAATTTTCAAAAATTATTTCATACGGGTGCCGGATACCAACCTACCTCGTAAACGATTAAATTAACTTTTATTTCTTCTGACAAAGACAAAGCTATTCATAAAAATATTCCTTCGTGAGTTATATTATCAGTTTGTGGGCTTCGATAAATTGTCGGGTATAGAGTGTCGCTCATAGATACTGTTGTTCCCATAATATGGTGTCGCCTTTTTACGTAGTAGGTTGCAGAATTTGGTTGTTTTTAGTCTTCGAAGCGCTAGTAACCGTAGTCTAATATGTAAACTTTATGTCTCAAGCATTTAAATGTTCTTATCTCTTTCACTACTCCCGTAAAGACTCGGAGATATATCATCCCTTTTAATCAGTGTTTCAGCCTTATCTATTTCTAGTAACGTTTTCTATAAAAGTCACATTTTCATAAAATATTGCCGTCGCACATGACGTCGTTTACGGCGCGCGGATAACCGAGGCGGGTAATGTTTGCAGCTACGCGACCTGCATAGTGACTATACGACCAACTTTCATATTAAAAAGTTCTCTTTTAAACAACGTTAAGCTGAATCTGTAATCGTTAAAATACAAGATAAGACAAAACGTCCATATGAAACGATAGCGTCTGGGAAACACGTTTTATCGTGCCGCACCTGTCTGTGCAGCTCTATTCAAAAATTCAATATTGTATTTCTAATATTCAAAAAAATTTCAATGTATTTTATTCAAATATAAACAAAGTTGAATCGTCAAATGAATCTTCCACTGGTTCGGTATGCCGTATAAGGTATATAATATACGCACAACGGACAGGACAGGACAGGACTAAACGTCATCTTAAAACGTCAGCGCAGGTACTTTTATATTGATTTGTAAAGACACTAGACAGAATATGCGACAAAGTGTAACGTGTATCTTAGAAACGCTGATGTGTTGTAACATCTAGCGAATAATGATCTAAGTTATGAAAATTAAGCCCTTCTATTAGTGGAAACACAACCTTAGAAGGTGGTTGAATTTGACTTTTTGTTTTTTTTTACATACATAGTTACAGGTAATGCTAATAAAAGCGTGTTAATATACATATGTATAACATTGTTGATATATTATACCTATTTCTATTTCCTTGCTTATTCTTTCTCTTTCGTTCTTATTTTTTTCCACGGCCTTCTAAATCTATGATCCGCCTTTATATTATTACACTGTTTAGTGTAGCAATCATAGGGTATTCGTAGACCGTAATTAAGGAAATAACAATGCACTACGGCACCATTAGTGTAAATAACTAATAACATCCGACCCTCCCGTATTCGTCCGGCAATCAAGTCCGAAGTAGCTTCTCTTTTATATTACACATAATTTTTGTGAGTTCGTGTTTCCGCATACAAACTAAACGAAAAGCCGATGTACTTTATTTATTTTGTGTCTCTGGTTATGACAGATGACAGGAAAATAACGTAAAACTAGGTTAAAAGATAAAATAACTATTATAATATTAAATAAAAAATATTTACAGAAGTTCTCTACGGGGAGATAATTTTCACGTTAATTTCTATTTGACAGTATTTTTAGCTTTTTAATTTAATATTTATAATTATAATCATTTATAATTTATTTGAAACATTAAATAATTTGTACTTACTTAATTCACTGTACGAATTCAGTTTTCCAGTTTTTGGACAATAACTCCTTTCGGACTAATATCACGATGAAAATAGTAATGTATTAATTAAACTGGACAAAATTTCCTACAAATTATTTACTAACCTTTGTTTTTGTAAAATCAATAGTTTCATCGTATGAGAGCCGAAAAACAAAACCTAAATCCTTCTCTTCCACAGTTCAAATAAATTTGTATTGTGGGTGTTTTACAAGTTCTTTAAACTAAAATAAACTAGATCTTGCTAATTTTAACGTAATTAGTAATATTTAGTAACGTAACAACGCTAATCTTATCCACAAAAAGATACAGGATAAATAAGAACTGTTTCACTACGAGTACTCTACTAGTCAAGGCATGCCGCCAAGTGATTATTATGAGCCAAAAATTCCAGTGCCCTAACTTGTCCGAAATAAATAATTTGGAATATACCTTTAAATGTTTTTTAATTTATGAATATGTTCCACAATGATAATATTTTTAGACAGTTTAGCGTCATTATTTTGTAGTTAGGATAGTCAAGCGTACACCAATATAAAAATGTTTTATTATATCGAAGTCTCATGAATAACACAGATGTCGTGCGCATTATTTATCACGCGTGAGTGGCGGTGTGACCTACATTCATTTAATAATATCCTTGCAGACGTCCTAGATGCCCCAATTGAATATATTATATTTAATAAAAACTGCCCACCCGCCCTCGTTTTCGTCGATGTGCCGCATTTATATTGTCGTCACAACCGATGAGCGACCAATGCTCAGCTGAATATAAGACGTCTCTGGTTTCAGGTTTACACACTCAATTTCATTTTACGTTTCCAGTTCTAAAATATGTTTTATATATACTTACTAGCTGATGCCCGCGACTTCGTCCGCGTGGTTCAAGTCTTTGATTCCCGCGAGAACTCCTTTATTTTCCGGGATAAAAAGTAGCCTATGTCACTCTCCAGGTCCTCAACTATACCCATACCAAAAATCAGGCCTATCCGTTGCTCCGTTGCGGCGTGATTGAAGGACAAACCAACAAACCAATAAACCAACAAACCAACAAACCAACAAACAAACTGACTTTCGCATTTATAATATTAGTATGATAATGTCATCAAAATCGGTTGAAAATATGTGGCGTTCAAGCATAGCAGACAGACACATTTTCGCAATTATAATATTACTAGCTGATGCCCGCGACTTCGTCCGCGTGGAATAAGTTTTTTTTGATTCCCTCGGGAACTCCTCAATTTTCCGGGATAAAAAGTAGCCTATGTCACTCTCCAGGTCCTCAACTATACCCATGCCAAAAATCACGTCGATCCGTTGCTCCGTTGCAGCGTGATTGAAGGACAAACCAACAAACCAACAAACCAACAAACCAACAAACCAACAAACCAACAAACAAACTGACTTTCGCATTTATAATATTAGTATGATATTATAAATATATATTATATATTATATACTAGCTGTTGCGCGCCACTTCATTCGCGTGGATTGAGGTGTTTTTGCTTCCCGAGGAAACTCTAACTTTTCGGCCTATGTGTTCTTTCAGACTATATAATCTTTTTCTGTGCCAAATTTCATCCAAATCCTTTCAGTATTTTTGGCGTGATTGCGTTACAAACATCCATCCATTCATCCAAACTTTCACATTTATAATATTGGTATAGATAAACCTAGATATTATTTTTATATGAATGAACCAGAAAACGCTAAATACAAGCGGAAACAAAACCCTGTTTGCACAAATATTTTATACTTACGACGGCCGGCAACTTCGCTCCCATGGGAATTTGATAAAATCTGGCCTTTTCCTTGTTTACATTATACAAGATATCTCTGTACTAAATTTCAGCATTCTAGGGGTTTGTGCATGGGCGTTGTTGTGTCAGTGAGTCAGGACATTTTTTCGTATTGCACGAGATATATTTTTATCCTAAAAAAAAACACGCGACTGACCTGCCCTCTGCATTATACAATTTATGAAAAAAAAAAATGAAAAATGAAAAATGATTTATTACCATATAAAATATTAACAAGTTATTGTGGCTGAGGCCTTCTGTTAAGCATAAGAATACCTGTGTCAGAAGGCCTAGCTCTTCCAATTTTAACAATAATTAAATATTGGTACAATTTTGATACAGGTTATAATCATGCAGGCATGCAAGTGAGTGTGTGTGTGTGTGTGAGTGTGTGTGTGTGTGTGTGTGTGTGTATGTGTGTGTTTATGCCGCAAGAGTTTAAATGTCATAAAATTCCAAGGGCGCCTATCAGCTAACACATGACCATGAGCACCTTTTTTTTTTTTTGTCTACGGGGGGGAAATCTTCGAAAGATACCCGACCACATGGTATCGGGTTATGTGGGATTTATACCCACTAAAACCCCCTCGGTGACCGTCCTCAGCTCATAATGAGGGGTCCCGGGAACTAGCTAGTCCATGAGCACCTAGAAATAGTAGAACATTTTGGACAAGTAGCTCTTTCATGTAACTACTATGAACGCATCATTTAGTTGTCTGTAACCCCTGAAAGCAGTGGCTTTTCATTAAAAAGCTAAGTTTTTCTAGACTGTAGAATACTTTAAAACAGTTCGAAATAGAAGCAGTTAAAAATATTTTTTTAAATATTGGATAGAATCAGGCGTTACTTTGCGGAAGTTCATGATTTAGCAAGAAAAGTTCATGATTTTGCTATATTTTTTATCCACTACAAGTTAGCACTCGACTGTGATCTCACCAGGTGGTTAGTTATGATGTAGTCCCAGATGGTAGCGGGCTAGCCTGTAAGGTGTATGCCAATCGTAAAACCTTAAACCCATACCTTGATTTCAATCGGTTTCTATGCGGCATGGTACCGGAACGCTAAATCGTTTAGAGGCATGTCTTTGTCGATAGGGTAATAATAATTAGCCACAGCCTCAGGGTACGGCTGAGGGTCAGTTTGGAAATTCAAAATACCGGGAATCGAATCACTTGAGTCACTGCGGTCACCATTTAAGGGCGGTGCTATATATATAGTCAGATCACGAGCTCCGAAGAATTGGGGTCGGAAGAAGGGACGGCTGTACGCCACCCCCGATCGTCGCTCCATATCCAACTCGTTCCCAGCACTAGTTTCGAGCTTGACACGTGTAATTTTGCGATAGCAGTATTGTTCAAGTACTTAAACAACTCTAGGTCATTACTTTAACATTCCATAGGATTTCTTAGAGCTCGTGCGCGGACTATACGTATATTATATTACTTATGCTATGAAACAGTTAAAAATATGCTTCCATAACTTATGTATTTCCAAAACCAAGAAACAACATTTTCACACATGATGTAACATACTCGTAGTACTATGGATCCAGTCCTCGTACAAATGTTAAAGGAAGATACGTGTTAAGATTTGTTGAAGTTACGTGCAGAGTTTTGAAACCATTTAATCTCTCTTTAACCACAATATCAAGAAAGTTTTAGATGTGTTTGCATTTTAGTACCAGGAAAGGTACGTGACCATGTAAAGTTGACGTAAACGACATCATATTATAGGGTACGTTCCGATATACACTGCGAGCAGTGTTCAGTGCTCTTACTGGGGAAAAATTCGTTCCGTTATGGACTGTCAGTACCTATACAGCCGCAGTATCCTAGGTAAATATATGACGTCATAAATCCTCGCCATTTTTGTACTGTGCGCACTGGCGTTTTCAAAGTAAGGTGGCTCTCAGTGCAGACTGCGTTCCGTTTTAAACAGTAAGTAACCAGTATAGCTAACTACGCATTATACTAAATTGACGTCACACCGTACAGTGCTCGCTGTGTATATCGGAACATGCCTATCATCCATAGTCTACCTAAGTGGAACATAAATTAGGCAGGGGCAATGTTGTCTTTACTTTGACATTGTTAATGAGTAAATAGTTACAATTCCCCCTCCACTGTAACCAGTAGAGTTGCAAATTATGAAATATTGGAATAAGTCTAGTTCTTTAAATCCCTGAAATTAATACGTTTTAATCATTTTATCACGTAATACGTTATAATATATTATCAATAGCGTTTATAGTAATGTACATTATCCATTTAAATAAACTCGTTCTGGGTCAAGGTGCCTACTTTTCCTTTACTGAAATTAAAACCCAGAAATATTCTTTAACGGAAGTATAATAGCAAAGATAAACATTTCCACAAAGTAAAAGTTTAAAAGCGAAATGAAAACTGAAACCCTTGTCGAAGAAGAAAAATAAACTAAAATAATCCGAACAGTAAAAACACATTTGACTAAGCTTGCAGTACTTTAATCGGACAAATTGTGCAAATGTCAAAGGTGGAACAGACAAAGGCGATTTTATTGCTCCCGACCCATTGTCCCGCGGTTAGGGGTCCGACAATAGCGGTTCGTGTACAACGTACATGAGAAACTGATTCGTATACACGTTTTGAACTTAATTAAATGCAGTCAAATGTATAAGCCGCCAACCCGCATTGGAGCAGCGTGGTGGGTCCAAGCTATAATTCCCTCTCTCCTATGAGAGTGGAGGCCTGTGCCCAGCAGTGGAACGTTAATGGTCTGTAGAGGTGGTAGTGAAAATGTATAAGCTACAACAATTTCAGATCTTTTTAATGGGAAGTTTTCAAAGGGAGATATCGGGGTTACGTCGTAAGGACCAAGGATTAAATATGACCCGACGCGGTGCTTAATTTTTGGACACTTCCGAAACGAAACCGTCCCTAGAGGGACTGCCTAGCTAGGCCGATGGAACATGATCACATCAAGTAACTGTCTTTCTGAGGTCAAAAGGTACAATAAGGTACAAGAAATTATGGATTACAAGCTTATAATTATTGTCTATGCTCAAGTTTTACTTTTTGTCCCAAAGCAGATCCTTGTATATTTTAAATTCTTATTGACCGTCTGCATAAGGTTTAAATATGATACAAATCCTCGAACGCTAGGGATTTATTCACTACGGATATATGAGAGAGAGAGAGCTCCCCGTGGCCTGACGTGACTAGGCGACAGCAGACTGTGTGACATGACAGATGATTTCAAGCGTTGGATTAAACGCCTGCATTCAGTGGACATGTGCATCGATCATTCTCTGATTCGGTAAATGTGAATAAAGTTTGCACCAATAGATGATTATGGATTACATAATCTGCATCTATATCTAAAGGTACGTGCAACATAGTAAATAGTGGCTGCAGATCAACTGTGCAGCGTAAGCAGAATCATTGTGCTTTTTACAACGCTTATTCGATGAAAATGTCGCGATTTAGCATTACATCACCCTAATTGGGCTTGAGTTGTAGATATAAAAAGTCATGTCGTATTTAACTAACTGAATGGTTAAGTGAGTAACTATCCCAACAGTGAACATTGAATAATATTCCGAACCTTGTATTTTCTTTACGTTTCATGGCATATTGTTTGAAATGGATCCATCAAGATTTAGGAATATTTGAAGATACTTATTAAGATTGACCTTAAAGTGAAATTGTGACAATTTTGATTTTCACTTTGACACAAGATAGGAACATTGTAAACTAACCATATGCTCTTTAGTCTTAAAGGATCTTCAGTTACATTACTGCTCAAATCACATATTTACAAATGTGAAATTGGTTTCTGTATAACCTTTACAATATTCTGAGTTTTAAGCTTTACTTTATTTCATTTACGTATCTCTACTCAGGATAAAATGTTCACTTAAGTCCCTTACTCGATACAGGAGGATTTGCTGCTTAGTTAAAGGGGTGGCGGGGCACTATGCATCTTCATTGCGCACGCTAAATAGACAGCTCGCGATAGAAGCAAATCGTCTTTGTACCTATTTCCCCTTTGCATTTTCCCGGGCTTTAAGCCCGGCTCCTTATTATTCTTACCTCGATTTAATGTCAGAAACGTCTGCGCTAACGTTAGCTATCTTATTCAATATTCTGAACCAGAAAAAAGGCCTTATCTTTCTTCCAAAGAACAACTGATGTTAAATCGTTAATGGAATCTGAAGCTTAATGGGTATATTATATGATTTTATTGATTACTAGCTGATGCCCGCGACTTCGTCCGCGTGGAATAAGTTTTTTTGGATTCCCGCGGAAACTCCTCAATTTTCCGGAATAAAAAGTAGCCTGTGTCGCTCTCCAGGTCCTCAACAGTACTATACCCATGCCAAAAATCACGTCGATCCGTTGCTCCGTTACAGCGTGATTGAAGGACAAACCAACAAACAAACTGACTTTCGATTTATAATATTAAATTAGTAAATTAGTAATTAGTATTAGTATTAGTATGATTATTATGTGATGATGATGATGATGATGATGATGATGATGATAATAAATAAATAAATAAATAGAAGTTTATTGGCCAAACTACTACTATTACACTACATTTACATTATTATATACTACGTATAACACAAATTACACTTAAACTACGTTTGGCCAATGGGCCACCTCCTCAGCCCGTGCCACAGCATGAGAGATATAGGTATATACCTACCAAACATACTGCAACGCTGATTTTCAGGAGGAGCCCAAGGGTCAACACGTCACGGACTATCTTACACCTAATAAAATTTAAATTAAAAAATAAATAAATAAAAAATTATTCAACTCATAATTTTCTACTTCCATGGTTAAGGTATCTGTGTCTTTGATCTGTGTATGTCTGTGATCTGTGCGGAGTTTGTATTGTAAGGCTCAGAAGGACTGGAATCCAGAGCCATTAAACCAGTTAAATAAAAATAAAAAATAAAAAATGTATTGTAGATTTGAACACACAAGTCACGTGCAGAACGTAGTGATTATATACTCTTTGGTCACATGTACAGAATTCCTGCCACGCGCTGTGCGCGCTGCCACGTAAGCACTAAGCAAGCATAGTTAACAAATGTGTCGTGTAAAAGTGCACTTTGCATAATAATTCTAACAACAGTCATCATGATAATATTGATTGTTAAGAACAGACACAATTATGGACAAATGGAGCTCGCAGACAATCTATACCACTGGACCATACCTATTGGCCATACCGATAAGGTTAGACTATTAAAATGATGATGATACTAACACAAACAGGTACAACTCATTATTTACATACTAAATTTATTTCTGTTATGTTTGTAAAGTAGCGTAAGCGACAATCCAGAAGTTGTTATTAATAAAACACTTTTAATATATTTGTCCTCTCATTTGAAACTTGCAGGAGTAAATGGTTAAACGTGTAGAGGTTGCACGAGAGATTTAATGTAATTAGATAAAAGTTGGCTCAACTTAAAGACAATATTCGTTTGATCCGGCCACGATTGCTATCGTTAAGCTCTAAATCAAAATGCGATGGAAAGTAACCAATTTCCTTCCCCGGGATGCAACCTATCCCAAATAACATCAAAATCGGTTAAAAAGATGGGGCAATAAGACGTAGTAGAAGGACAGAAAGACAGACACACTTTCGCATTTATAATATTTGTAGTGGGGTGTTTAGTGGATAGAAGTATGGATTTACGGCCTAGAACAGACAGCTTTACTAAATCCACTTTAAAATTAAAGTAAAATCCGATCTACATATTATTTGTCAAGCTGTTCCTAGCGAATGTCTCATCCTCGTTTCTGTCTTGGAATTTTTATGTTGAGGTTTCCTAAAAGGAAAGCACTTTTCTCTTTAGAAGTCTGCGAAAATCTTTGTCGTTTAAATTGAACAGGTTAGAGTATTTTATTCGTTGGAACTGCTATAGGATATTCGTTGTTGTTATTAGTAATTCAATTTAGCATGTAACGCATTTTATAGTAAATTATGTATAGGTAAGTAGATTTAAATTCGTAATACGTTTCATCCATACTATCCATATCCATGCTAATATTATAAATGCGAAAGTATATCTGTCTGTCTGTCTGTCTGTCTGTCTGTCTGCTGCGCTTTCACGGCCCACCTGTTCAGCGAATTTTGATGAAATTTGGTACTTGGATAGGTGGTATCCCGGGGAAGGACATGGGCTACTTTTTATCCCGGAAAATTAAAGAGTTCCCGCGGGAATCACAAACTTTAATCCACGCGGACTAAGTCGCGGGCATCATCTAGTTAATAATATTTTAACTTATTTTATCCCAAAATATTTCTATGCCAAAAAATCTATTAGTTACAGCGTTAATCCACATTCCACGCAAATCCATACTAATATTATAAATGCGAAAGTGTGTCTGTCTGTCTGTCTGTCTGTCTGTCTGCTACGCTTTCACGGCCCATCTGTTCAACCGATTTTGATGAAATTTGGTACAGGGGTAGATGGTATCCCGGGGAAGGACATAGGCTACTTTTTATCCCGGAAAATTGAAGAGTTCCCGCGGGACTAAAAAAAACTGTCTCTTCACCCGATTTTGATGAAATTTGGTACAGGGGTAGATGGTATCCCGGGGAAGTACATAGGCTAATTTTTATCCCTGAAAATTAAAGAGTTCCCGCGGGAATCAAAAATCTTAATCCACGCGGACGAAGTCGCGGGAATCATCTAGTTAGTCGTATAAACGTAAGAAGGACAAAAAAAAGTCTATAAGAAAATAAGTGAAGTCAGGGTCATCGGTTGCTTGTTGTGAATACATCGTAACAACCATGTGGGACCTTGATGGATGAGGTGTAAATATAAAGGGACCGGAAAAGGATCTACGTCACCCCGTAGTGGGTTTATATTGAATAGCTCGGCACTCGAAGCTTCTACTTACTGGCGCTCTGAGCATAAACAATATGCAAGGTCGGGATAGACGGATACAGTTTGACCCTCTTCAGTTAGATTGGCACACACTCCTGTGTTTGACTTTTTCGGAAAATTTATATTATTTTAATTTATATTAAGTATGCTAGATGATGCCCGCGACTTCGTTCACGTGGATTAAAGTTATTTTATTCCCGCGGGAACTCTTTAATTTTCTGGAATAAAAAGTCCATATGTCCTTCCCCGGGATGCAATCTACCTTATTAGCAGACCTACTTGTGTATGGTGATGGATAGGGTTTTTAAGATGCAAACTAACAATATACAAGACAGTCTCGGCCATTTATTTTGGAAGAAACATAAGAACATGTTAGATATATTAAATTAATTGCAATGTAACAATATAACAACAACTAGATCCATAACCACTCGCAATCAAGGTATAGATAGGTCTACTGTCTAGAACACTTGCTACTCGAGGCAAATCTGAATATCGAATGGTTAGAGAACACTGAAGTTGTTATAATGTAATATTCTAGAATATCATGACGTCATTAAACATAGCTGCAACATGAGCGTAAACTTCTCTGATTGGCGGAAATCACGCGTAGCGACTGCTTTGCTGCCTCACAGGTACAGCGCCATCTGTAGTCATCCAGCGGCGCTAACAACCTCTGTACCCGATTTCGTTGAATCGGTTGAAAAGTTGGGTTGGGAAAGCGTAGCAGACAGTTTGACAGATTTAATATGGAATAGCTTTCTTGACTATGAGGAAAAACACTGCTTACTTACTTTAAAATGGAGCACACACGTCAGGCTAAATAAAACAATGTTTCCATCTGACGCCGACTTATCGATTAAGCATGGAGTATGTTTATGTGCTAAATATTATACTTAATCGTAAAAAGTCGATAGGTGTTAGTACAGAAATGTTCAATGGTTGATAATATCCTTCTTGATTTCAACTCGCCCTAAAAACCTTGAAGCGTTGGGGTACAATAAAATGCAACAAAGTTTAACTAAACCTTATGCTTCAGTTGTACAATACCTAAGTATCCTAATCTTCTTTTCTCCCAGTCATACTTTTCGTTGGATTTTCCGAACCAAATTTACATTTTAAAAAGTATCAAATTGTAAAGTTACCTACATAGCAGTAGCAAGACAGTATTCACGTCGCGCAAAGGGAATAAACTCGGCCACAAAAGCTTTCGATGCAAACTGCAGCTTCTACTTTCGAGTTGCATTATAATTCACAGTCTCCTCCCACTAAAGTCCCTCAAAACGTCCAAAGCGTCGCGTTAACGTGACGTAACTGTAGAAGTACAAGAATAACCATTACTTGTCTTGAAAGTGTACCTGAGAATATACTTTAGAGAGCCCTTACTAGTAAAATTTCCCACACTGCTCATACACTTTAAATGCTTGATATAATATAAATGCGGCGAAGTCGAAGTAGGGTTGTAAGCAGTTTGTATCTTTTAAAAGTAAGAACCTACATTGAGTAGGTGTAATATTGTGATTTTTTGTCGATTAGACCTAGTTTATTAGAGGTTTGTATGTATGTACGCCACATAAGTAATTCTTATTTTCAAAGAGCGAGTAAAAATAGATGTTACGAAATTTTACCTTTATTCTGCTGAATAACAAATTATATTATTTGAGATGATACCGCGTTCGCGTGGATTCAGGTTTTTGATTCCCAAGGGAAAACTTTAAATTTCTAAGATTATTCGACTTTAAGTTCGGGTTTAGGATCTTGATTTAAGCTTATCCAAAGCCTTTGGACCAGCAATGGTTTAGCAAAAAGCCTGCATGCTATTTAACAAAATATATCGAACTAAGAAAAAATATAGGATCCCGTAGACCGTGACGTGTTTTTTTTATGTTGTTTAATAAAAGACAGACGTGACCGTCGTGCTATTTCCATTTCAAAATATCATCGTTATTCATATTCACATGGAAATCTTCATCTGAACTGGTAAAAGAATAAACGTTTTCTACATAAAACGTACCTACATCACACGGCATCTCATTTTACACGAATAATAAAACGTTAAAAAGGCAATATGTATTCAGACTTCTATTCACCAAGTTTCTTACCCATTGCTATAACTTCACCAAATTACTCAATACCGCTCATGTCTATGGTTTTTCTTTTTATGTGATTGTGTGCTACAATACGACTTGCAAGAGATACAAGAGCCGCAAGAGATGCCAGAGATGTATAGCTCTTTATTTGCAAAACTTCAAAGGTTCACGTCATATCATACTAATATTATAAATGCGAAAGTGTGTTTGTTTGTTGGTTTGTCCTTAAATCACGCTGCAAATGAGATACGGATCGACGTGATTTTTGGCATGGGCGTAGTTAAGGACCTGGAGAGTGACATAGGCTACTTTTTATCCCTAAAAATTGGGGAGTTCCCGCGGGAATAAATAAACTAAAACCACGCTGACGATGTCACGGGCATCATCTAGTAAAATAATGAATATTATGAACAAAATTTCGTGGTCGGGTGAAAAAACCAGGCCGCAATTTTCCAATACACAATAGCAAAGTGTATTCTGCCAATTGTCTGCTTCAATGGTTAACCTCTTGAACAAAGAATTGAATTGTATATGATCAAATATTTGTATTTTGAAGACGCTTCGGATTCAGCTTGTTTGTTCTAGGCTTATGTTTTCCACAGACGGCACTATAATAACTTCAGCAAGGTTAAATTTATTTTATTGAATTTGCCAGATGCACTAAGTTGTTATGACAAAATTGTCAGGGATAATGAAACAAAGCTTTGTTTGTTGTCATTATAATTAAGCACGTCTGGCCAATTAAATAAAATTTATTTAATCTTACAGTAGTTATTATAGATTGTCCTGAGCGGCACAAGACTTTTTTGGTGATAAAGACCTATTAAATATGTAGCAGGGTCGTCGTCTAATGCTTAAAAAAGCAATTATCAACAAGTTTAGTTAATAAGGTTAATAATTATTTACCAAAACTAAGCTAAATGTTATAAAGATGCTAATGACATGAAATAAAAGCGCGGGTTAGAAAAACAAAAAGTCGAAAAGATACAAAAACGTTTATAACTAAAAAGCCTACGTCGTGAGACTTCGTGCCTGGTTTTTTACTAGTAATACTATTGCCTATCCATCACCACAATTACATGGAGTAAAATAGATTACCGCCAAAATAACACTTTTTACGATCCGCCGCGTATCAGGACTTGGCTTTGTGACAAAGTATGTTTTGAGTTTTCTGCGTTCTTTATCTTTAACAGAGCTTCGTGAAATGTTTGGTATCTGTAATCAGTTTTGAAAGTCTACAAGGACATTTGTCAAATATTTTAAGAATCAGTAACTACTTACTAGGTAACTATATATAACTATACAAAGATTAAACTCATTCAATCGTATGAATTTAGTTTCATTTAGTAGAAACTACATTAAGTGTAGGAGGTAAATTATACAAGATGTACAAATAACTAAATAAGGAAAAATAAAAATCTATTATTCAATAATTTTTAATGTAATTTTATTCAATTGCCTAAAATTCAATTTGCCTGGTGGGAGGCTTCGGCCGTGGCTAGTTACCACCCTACTGGCAAAGACGTGCCGCCAAGCGATTTAGCGTTCCGGTACGATGCCGTGTAGAAACCGAAGGAGTATGGGTTTAATATAACTGCCATGCCCCTAACAGGTTAGCCCGCTACCATCTTAGACTGCATCATCACTTACCATCAGGTGAGATCGCAGTCAAGGGCTAACTTGTAGTGGATAAAAAAAAAAAAAAAAAATTAACAAATTCATTCGTAGGTTACTAAGAGTTCGAGGAATCGGCCCTATAATTATTATCAATCTGAATAATTAAACTATCTTTCCTACTCCAAACGATAAACGCTCTATTTTTAATTGTTAATTGGAATTTAAATGGTTCCTCCAAAATTGCCCATCTAAAAGCTTTTTCAGACCAAATAAGATTATTTTTGCTTAATTACGTGTAAATAATTCCAGAGGCGCGAGGGTAAAGTAGGGCAAAGTTCAAAAGATTCATCGCTTGCCATTCACTCCCCGCTACAGTATAACAAAACTCTGAGAGTAACGAGGAAGCATATAATTAACAAAGTTCATGGTTCCCTGGGAGAATACTCTTGCCAATGTATCACCAACTTGATCGTTGTTGAATCTATCCCTGTTATATCGAACCAAACGCCATAAAATATTTTTTCACCATGTCATGCTTTAAAAAGATGTCATTATAGCTCAGCGTATGCGGAACAAAACTAGCATTTAGGGTCTAGGGATTAAAGTTTTTTTTTTTTCGTACTATCCTCATATCGGTATGCATCATATCCTCATTCGGTTATCCAAATTTTTTAGTCTATGGTTACTATCAACAGCCAAACAATTTAGTCACTTAGTTGAATGTCAGATCTATGTCTATGGTACTACTGTATTTTTTAAATTCCTTCTTGATAACGATACGGAGAAAAATAAAATTGTTATTGCG
This sequence comes from Erebia aethiops, assembly GCA_923060345.2. Classification (NCBI taxonomy): domain Eukaryota; kingdom Metazoa; phylum Arthropoda; class Insecta; order Lepidoptera; family Nymphalidae; genus Erebia; species Erebia aethiops. Next base: position 5,075,784 of record OV281082.1, read on the forward strand.
GTTTGCCGCGAAATCATAGATTCTTTGTTGTAATTATTTTACATTTATTTAAATGGATGTTTTATGAATCATAATTAATCCATTTCAAATTTCAAGGTGAAGGCAGGTAAAGTGAATGTGACTATTTATTTGATAATCAAGTAAAAATAAAAATCTTACTAATAATAAATGAAAATGTAAAAGAAAGGAAAATAAAGAATTACAAATTGTTATTTATTTTATTTTCTCGCGATCGAAGTGAAAAGTTGAGTGTTTACTACGGAACTAAAAGCCATTCTACTCGATTCTATAGCATACCTCGCTACGCTCGGTAAGCTAATCATCTCGTATGAAATGGCTCATTTTAGTCCCTTGATGAACAATCTAGTATTAATGTTCTAATCTAATAACTAACTAGTAACTTTCCCACGACTGGGCAAAGGTCTCCCTCCGATTCTTCCATATCTCCCTATTTTGAGCTTCTATGGGACACTCAACTTGGAATTTTTCAAATTCATCACGCTATCGTAGCCTCGACCTACCACACCGGCGTTGATGATTTTTAATATTGACCATCGTCAAACCTTATCACAACAGCCTGCTCACTAATTAAAATCTTTTCAGAGTTTTTGTCTGGTGGGAGGCTTCGGCCGTGGCTAGTTACCACCCTACCGGCAAAGACGTGCCGCCAAGCGATTTAGCGTTCCGGTACGATGCCGTGTAGAAACCGAAGGGGCATGGGTTTAATATAACTGCCATGCCCCTAAGAGGTTAGCCCGCTATCATCTTAGACTGCATCATCACTTACCACCAGGTGAGATCGCAGTCAAGGGCTAGCTTGTAGTGGATTAAAAAAAAAAAGTAGGTTCTCTATGCCTGGCATGGAAACCAACTGAACGAGTCATTGGAACACAATAGTATACTCGACCAAAACATAGCCTACATTCACTCCCCGGCAAGACCCTTAAAGTCCTCGACAGGCTGGACAACATATTGTATAGGACTAGATGATGCCGGCGAGCCCGTGGATTAAGTGTTTTGATTCCCGCAGGAACTCCTTGATTTTCCGGGATAAAATGTAGCCTATGTCCTTTACCGGGATATAACCTATCCCTGTACCAAAGTTCATCAGAATCGGTTGAATAGTTGGGCCGTGAAAACGTACTTAGCATGCAGACGAACAGATAGACACGCTTTCGGATTTACAATATTAGTATGGATGACATTTAAGTGTGAAAAAAACTGAAAAGAATAAAATAGAAGACCTCAAAACTATTGTTTGACTGATTTGCACTCACAGCGACTACTAATATATTTCTGAGGCAAATGAAATTTCTAAAAAGCTTTTATTCTTACATTCATCGCACGTCCTATCCGTAAACGCAAACATAGTGAGGAAGTCAGCATGTCTCGGGAGAAATTTTCAGGTACTTGTAACCTGACAGGCTGAAAGCTCTAACTATAGTAGCGCGGTTTAGGGACCTACTCGTGTATTGAAAGTTTGCTACTTTTGGAAGTAGCACTCATTCTGATCATTTTGATATTTCGAATGTGTTTTATAAGACTGCCTGAAAAAAGGAGTATATTGTTTTCAGGGTTCATGTATGTATGTATGTATGTATGTGAGTTTCTATATTCCACCATAACTACTATACGCCTGAACCGATTTTGATAAATGAGGTATCGTTAGAATCCCTAGCTTATTCCGGGTGACATAGGCTAGTAAAATTTAAAAAAAATTGATGGGGTGACCATGGTCCCGCATTAAAGACTAAAGTTGAAAAAAAATATTCGAAAATAAGATTAACTATATAATCATCATCTAGAAAATGATGAGTAGATTCCAAACTTGTTACCGATAAAGTAGGTATTTATTCTTATGTATCCGACCAGCGCAGGCTGGTCGGAGAGGACGATGTCGTGCGGTGTTCCACAGGGTTCGGTTCTCGGGCCCCTCCTGTGGAACATCGGGTACGACTGGGTGCTGCGCGGGGCCCTGATGGTGGGCGTCGACGTGATATGTTACGCCGACGATACCCTCGTCACAGCTCGCGGCAGCACCTTTCGGGAGGCTAGATGTAGGGCCACGGCTGGCGTGGCCCACATCGTAGCGAGGATACGGGTCTTGGGCCTGGAGGTGGCCTTGCACAAATCCGAGGCCCTGTGCTTTCATGGGCCTCGGAGGGCGCCTCCTGCCCGGTCCGAGTTGGTGGTGGGCGGAGTGTCAATCGGTGTCGAGCGTACGATGAAGTACCTGGGACTCGTCCTCGACAGCCGGTGGACATTTGAGGAGCATTTTCGGCGTCTCGTCCCGAGGCTCGTGGGAGCCGCCGGGGCCCTGAGCTGGCTCCTGCCAAATTTGGGCGGACCGAGTTCGCGGTGTCGCCGCCTTTACGCGGGCGTCGTGCGGTCCATGGCGCTCTATGGAGCGCCCGTATGGTCGGGCACTCTGAACCGCCAAACTCGGGCCCTGCTGCGGAGACCGCAGAGGGTCATGGCGGTCAGAGTGATACGGGGTTATCGGACCGTATCGTACGAGGCGGCCTGTGTGTTGGCGGGGACGCCGCCCTGGGACCTAGACGCCGAAGTGCTCTCGGCGTCGTATTGGCGTAGGGTGGATGCCCGCATCCGGGGGGAACACCCTACGCCGGCGCAGGATCGCGCCTGGCGGCGGCTGGCGGAGGCCGATCTCGCCGCTCATTGGCGGGAGCGGCTTCTGGCGCCGACTGCCGGCAGGCGGACGATCGAGGCGATCCGGCCCGTCCTGGAGCTCTGGACCGGCCGGAAGCACGGAGCCCTCTCCTTCCACCTCGTGCAGGTTCTCTCGGGGCACGGCTGCTTCGGGAGATACCTGTGCATGGTGGCGAGACGGGAGCCCACCGAGGTGTGCCACGAGTGTGGCCACGCGGAGGACACGGCGCAGCACACGCTGGAGTCGTGCGCCGAGTGGGCGCCCCAGCGCGCCGCACTCGTGGCGGAGGTGGGACCTGACCTCTCGCTGCCCGCCGTCGTCCGAGCCATGGTGGGCAGCGAGGAGGCCTGGAGTGCCGTCGCCTCCTTTTGCGAGGAGGTGATGACTCAGAAGGAGGCGGCGGAACGACTGCGGGAGGCTGACGCCACCGCGGACCCTCTTCGTCGCCGCAGGGCGGGACGCAGACGGCGTGCGTACGACCGCCGTCTGCCACCCTAGCGAGGGCTCCGGGCGGACGACCCATCACAGTTGTCGCCCGTCGAGCCTCGGTCGCGGAAGAAAAAGCGGGAGTGAGGCGCACCTCGGTGGTGTCCCTCAATGAGGAAGTCGGGGCAGCAGTATGCCCCCGGAGGAGGTTCCGCTTGGGCGGATGTCGCTGGCTGGGTCGCGGATGAATGCCTTTGGTGCTCCCGTAACCCAGCCTTAAGGCGATGCGCAGGAGCGCCGCTGGGTTTTAGTGGGTATTCTGGAGTGCCAGTGAGTCCCACATACCCTCTCGGAGGCACTGCAGTTCACCTGCCTGCCTCCGAGAGGGATGCCTAAACGCATTTCCCAGCGAAAAAAAAAAAAAAAAAAAAAAAAAAAAAGTATTTATTCTTATCAAAATAAATATGTTTGTCATCTCAAGTATTTAATTAAGATAAAAATTGTCCTTTCCACCTTTTAAATGAATATCTTATGAGATATCATAGAAATAATGTAACGGGCAAGGGAAAAAAGCGCGACTGCAGTCGGCGCTCAGATAATATACCTACTTAATATATGAGGGCTGCAGGTGGCAGTGGCAGAGGCGTAGTGAGGGCCGGGCGTACTCTTGCACCACACCACTCTACCCACTGCCCACTGGCTATATTGGGTAGGTATAGGCTATTATGATTATTAATGCTACCCGGGCGAAGCCGGGGCCGATCGCTAGTCATGAATAAAAACACAATTGGGTACAATTTCTTCCATAGAAACTGTTCCAAATTTGAAATTATTGCCAATGATCGGAATCGGTAATGAAATGAATAAACGAATTCCCATTTCTGTCTCATCATTTCAATAGCTTTTTAGTTTTGGATATTTACAGTAAGTTTTCAATATCTTCACGAAATAATTATTTAAATGTCAATAAGCATATTTTATTTTTAGTAGGTACCCGTCGCGTCGCGGTTTCTCTTTCTCGGTTCTCCTTCTTACAGTTTCCACCTACAGACTGCTAGGCACAGGAATCTACTCTTATAGGAGAGAGGGAAGTAGAGTTTAGACCCACCACGCTGCTCCAATGCGGGTTGCCGGGCTTTAACGACTATTATCATGTTAGTGATAATAACCGGGACCAACGGCTTAACGTGCTCTCCGCGGTACGGGGGTGAAATACCATACGAACTTACTAACTCCGAGCAAGTACTCAGACAAACCCAATACTTTATGGCCCGGCCCGGGAATCGAACCCGGGACCTCGTCAGCCGCAGTCGAACATGCTGACCGCTAGACCAATGAGTAAGTTTTAAACAACTTACAGTTTCATAATGACAAAAACCAGTATTAGAAAGAAGGAATTTCAGGAACAATTTAACTACCGTGTTATGAATTTTTCTTGCATTTGAACAAAACTTCTAAAAATTTGAATTAACCATGCTCATCATTAGGTTTAGATTTTGGTATGATAAATGATGATTGATGATTTGATAAATGATTTATTTATTTCACGTATAGGACAACTCGTGACACTTGTGATGCGTCATAGTAGGTACTTAAATAAAATATTTTATTCCACTCCAGTTAATTAATATTGGTAAAAATACTGTTTATATTAGATGCAGAAGGCTTCACCATCACGTTAACGTTGAGGCAATCCAGTTGCTCAACGTTATGCAATTAGTGAGAAGACTAAAAAGGCCAAAACCCTTTGAGTTAGTGTATAGTGACTAGTGATAGTGTAGTGAAGTGCTGCCTAAAAGAACACATGAACAAAGTGTCTATTTGCAATAAGAAAGACTAAGATACGTCATTGGACAATTTATTAATGTCCTCCCGATCGAATTTCGACCACGGCGGCCAATCTCCACAGAGATTAGCCATCTGCGCGGGAGATATTATAGTGCACAAGTGTGTGCGCATACACAGGTGCACTCTCTGTTCCTTTACTCTCATAGCCCGATGGGACGGAAGATCCGACACGACCGGAGAGAGATCAGGCGCAGGACCGACGACTTAACGTGCTCTCCGAGGCACGGGGGTGCAACACCGCCAACTTCCTAACTCCGGGCTAGGACTGAGAATTTCTTGTCAGAAAAACCCAACACTTGTTATAGCCCGACCCGGGACTCGAACCCGAGACTTCGTCGGCCGCAGTCGAACATGCTAACCACTAGACCAACGAGGCAGTTAAGACAATTATTTATTAGTAGGTACATAACTTAATTATAAGCTTAGCTTAAAGAAAAATTGCTTATTAGTTTACGTTTACGTTTGGCTAGATTGTAATTATATTGAGCACCCTTCATTAGTACTCAACAATAGAAAAAAAATATATATTAGACCACAATATTCCTAATGCGTACCTACTCGTACCTACGAGTGTTGAAAACTTCGTTTTCTTTGATCGGATTAGAAATTGAAGGTGAGTAGCAAAGCTGATTAGTGTTACAGCTAAGCCACTTTGAAACAAATTATACCTACTAAGAAATAACCTTCTATGTTATCCCTTGGTGCACTTAGGTCATAACTGTTCTTGGGATAGTGCTGTATGTATATGACATTAGAAGATGACCGCGAGTTCGTCCGCGTGGGTTGTCGTTATTTTTTGTTTATTCCCGTGGGAACTCTTCAATTTTCCGGGATAAAGCGCCTATGTCCTTCCCCGGGATGTAGCATGTCTATGTACCAAATTTCATCAAAATTGGTCGAGTAGTTGGGCCGTGAAAGCGTAGCAGACAGACAGACAAACAGACACACTTTCGCATTTATAATATTAGTATGGATATGTAACGAGTAGGTAAGAACACATCTTACTAACAATGTATCTGTAATGTAGAAAATAAAAGTAACTAAATTATTAATTACATTCGCCTTACCACAAAAAAATAAAATAAAACAAGTTTCACGTTCGGACAGTTTCTGAATAGAAAATCAGTCAAGTTTAAAATAAACACGCGTTCAACAAGTTATATGAGTATTACTTTGCAAAACACGAATGTACTTACTTTAATTACTTTTTCTCGCTACTTTTTATCCCTTTAGCCATGATAGCTGTTTAATATTTTACAAAATATACGCAACGTCGTCCGCAATGCACTTTCAAGTTGCAAAGTGACTTTTTAACTAAAGATTTCCGTTTCAGTACCTCAAAACGCCACCGGGTTCTTTAATATTTAGGTTTACTGTGGTAAGGCGGTTTGTGTTTGAAACAAGGTTTACACACAAATTAAATGTTCGACGATTAATCTATAATATAGAGCAGCGAGTACTCATGTTTGAATTAGCTTAAATATTGAGCAGGTACACTCAGGCAGGTAGACATAGCGGCAGTCTGAAACCGAGACCTATACTATAATTCTATACTATCATACTAATAATATTATTAATGCAAATGTCTGCTTGTTTATTGGTTTCTTCTTCAATCACGCCGCAATAGAGCAACGGATCGATGTGATTATTTTCATGGCTATAGTTGAGGACATGGAGTGTGACATAGGCTACTATTTGTCTCGGAAAATTGAGGAGTTTCCGTGAAAATTTAAAAAAAACTTATTCCACGCGCACGAAGTACGGGTATCAGGTTTTTATTTATTATACTATCATAAAGCTTCATAATAATAGTGACGTAAAGCACGAATTATGTTCACTCATTTTATCTCACAGTTATCAAACTCTGGTGGCAGGTTCTTAGCATCAAGCCTGAGGATCAAAGAAGCGCACTTATTTAATAGAAGTTAAATGGTTCAAGATATATTACAGTGAAGGTTAAGTGTGAAACCCATTAAGAGAGTCGCCTTTGTTCAAAGTCCCGATGATTAAATCGGCTTTGATGACCAAGACCTCAAGACAAGGCGATTAGCGACCTTTAATTATAAGTCTCTACTAATACTAAAACTATTTTCGTTAATGTGCATCATGCATCGAGTGTAGATAAGGTTTGATTTCAGCAACTAGTTCAAAATTTCCAGTAAAGTTAGAACTACACGCTTCCGCCGCATACTAAAACCGAACTGGGCGTGGCTTATGGAACAAAACACTGGTGTAGTTGTGGGGCTTCGTTTGATGCGGAGAACCAAATAGAAGCAGGATAGATAATTTTCTGGTACAGAAGTGAGCATTGCCTTATTTAAGAGAGGTCCTGGAATATGCAAAATTGCAGGAGCCATGGCAATTTATTTAATGCAAAACTGTCTTGTCTAGTGGAAATCTACCAGCAAAGACGTACCGCCAAGCGACTTATCGTTACGATTCGATACAGTGTAGAAACCGATTTATTATTTTTCTTACCCTGAGATAACTCGCTACCATTAGACCACATTATTGCTTAAGACCATTCAAGAGCTAACTTGAAGCAGAATTTAAACCAAACCTTAATCTGTTCCTTTTGTTTGAAACACAGCTACTAAAAAAAACTTTTAGTAGTTGTGTTCTATGCAAAAGGAACAAATTAATGGTTTGTTTTAAATCCTGCTAAAAGTTAGCCTTTGAATAGTAGTAAGCAATAATGCGGTCTGAGATGGTAGCGAGTTATTTAAGGGATTAACAGACTGTACACAAGATTGCGTTATGCAAGTTTACTCAAGTGATCGTGAAATTAAGTTTCAAACCTCTTGTTAGAAATGCAAAGCCATTTTAAGCTTTAGTATTCGTAAAAAGGGAAATTGAATGAGGTTTTTTATGAAACACTTTGTTTTCATCCCGATTTTACAGCGTCTTAGGAGATTACTTTGTTATGTGAAAACGGCAAAGGACACCGTTCAAACGAATATAAAATATGTATAAAATGTGGGTTAATGATTTCTTTTTATCGGTTCCGTAAATCAGGGGTTTCTTTTTATCTGAAAAGGCCAGTCGGCTGTCCTATCTTAAATTTTATTGTTTGTGAAAATTTTTGGTTCTTTTTTCTCAATTTTCAATATCGAGAAGTACTTGTTTATTTTTATCGGTTTGTCAAATCAGGACTTCAAAAGCATATGATATGGGCGTGTTGGGAAAATTACCATTATTTTTACCAAAATATCAGTAATAAAAAGGCGACTTGCACCCATTTATCTTTAAACTACTTACTTACCACCAGGAGCTTCGCTCCCACGGGAGTTTTGGAAAAATCTAGCACTATTCCCTGTCAGAATTATAAAGGTAATAACGCCTGAATATTTCAGCTCTCTAGATTTAAAGTTTAGGTACGGTTGACGTTGATGAGACGAGCCAGTTTGGTGAGTTTGGCCTGGTGGGAGGCTTCGGCCGTGGCTAGTTACCACCCTACTGGCAAAGACGTGCCGCCAAGCGATTTAGCGTTCCGGTACGATGCCGTGTAGAAACCGAAGGAGTATGGAATTAATATAACTGCCATGCCCCTAACAGGTTAGCCCGCTACCATCTTGGACTGCATCATCACTTACCATCAGGTGAGATCGCAGTCAAGGGCTAACTTGTAGTGGATAAAAAAAAAAAAAAAAAAAAGTCTGTAAGTGTGTGAATCAGAACTTTTTTTTTTATCGTACTTATTAGATAAATGGTAAACTTAAATTATTAATACGCAAACTTCAATCTAGTTATACACAGTTTATAAGTATTCCTTTCGCATTAACTTACAAAATTAATGTCCCATTTTCCCATTAAAATAAACCATTTATCTTTCAGTTGTATAAGAATAATAGAAATAAATCATTGGCAATTTATAACTACGCAAAAGGATTTCTGTTTGACCCAGTTCTAACGTCACAAAGTGCAGGGTATCGTTTACTTTGTATTGTTGCAAGGATCAAGACGTATTGTCGCTATTCGATTTCGATATAGACGGTATTCAATTTCATGAAAATTATAACGTTTCATTTACTTTTCCTCAGTATGCTAGCAATAATATTATATCAAGTTGAAACCTAAACGAAACTATAATATATTATATGATGGTTTTTGAATTATTTTGCAATGATCAAATTAGTGACCTACTTAGTAGTGTTCGATCATTTATCCATACTTACTGCGTGGTGAGTATTTACTTTTGTATTGTCAAAACTAGTGCCATCGATTATAGATTCTACAGTCGTATTTTTTTTTGCAATGTGACATAAAATTGCTATTGGTAGCTGTAGAAATAGTTGTCAATTATAATAATTATCATACATAAGCCCTAGCCGCATTGGTCAAACCCGCATTGGAGCAGCGTGGTGGGTTTAAGTTCTAATGCCCTCTCTTCTATGAGAGTGGAGGCCTGTGCCCAGCAGTGGGACGTTAATAGGCTATAGTGGGGGATACATAAGCCTCATTTCTAGGTAGATGCTTTCATAATTTTATATTTTTTGAAAGCACTTTGAATTTATTTTACGCGTAGCTACACAAAAAATGGGTGAGTTCATTTTTCTCAACATTGCATGACAGATGATGTCGAGGTAACGCGCGCGAAATATTGCAGAAAATGTTTCGCCATGATGAATACGCAGTATTCGAGGGGAAAGGACGCTGACGTGAAAGAGCCTCACCGAAACAACCTATAGACAAATACACGCAATAAACTTGTTCATATTTTTCTATATTATTTTTACAATCCGACGGACAACAAGAGGGGTTTAACAAAATTTATTTTTAGTTTCATAGGCTCCTACATCCTTGTAACTAGATTTTGCAAATAGAATCCGTACATACTATAAATGCGAAAGTGTGTCTGCCTTTTCACGGCCCATGTTTTCAACCAATTTTGATGTAATTTGGAACAGAGTTAGGTTGCTTCCCGGGATAGGACAAATTCTACTTTTTATCTCGGATAAATGATAATGGAGTGGATTAAGTTTTTTTTAATTCCCGCAAAAACTTCTTGATTTTCCGGGATAAAAAGTAGCCAATATCCTTTCCCGGGATACAAACTATCCTTGTAGTAAATTACATCAAAATTGGTTGAACGGATGGGCCGTGAAAGCGTAGCAGACAGACAGACACACTTTCGCATTTATAATATTAAGTACGGATATGGATTACTTGTACCTATACCTATCTTATAAGTTGTTACTTTTATTAGGAGTCTTTACTTTTTGAAATATATCCTGTTCATAACAATTTAATAATTTTTTTCTGTTGCCTATAAGTTATAACTTTCTATTGCATGTAAAACATGGCGTACTACTGCAACTCGTAAATAATTTTAATTCCATTAACAAAAGTTGTTCACAATTGTTGCACTATACGAAACCAAGGCTGTAAAAATGTACGAGCTCGGATTTCTAAACTACAAACAACGCAATAACCTATACACCACGGCGGATTCTCAAATCAAAACGTATTTTTTTGTAGTTCATACCATATACCTACATAATAATTAGTTGGTGGTAAATTTTCCACCATTGAAGTAACCACGTAGTAAGAACGTCTAATAATACATAAAAATATAAATAGGTGATTTTGTATAAGTACATTGTACTATTCCCTATTCTGTGGTATAGGATAGTTTTAATTCGTTAAAAAATATACATAGGACGTATTATAGACCGCAATGAGGAATTCCCTTGTAAATCTTGTTAAGGTTGTAAGGAAATTTTTCCTCGCTGCGTCGGAGTAATGCATTTAAGGTGTTTAAATCATACCTTATTTATGGCGTCACATAAATAAGGCGGTGATGGTTGGCAATTTCTCTTAATTTATTACCTTGTACAATGCTTCGAGGTAATAGTTAAAAAGTAATAGAAATAGCTCTCTCATGTTCAATATTTAATACAAATAAGAACGAACAGGTCTAGTTTTTGTTATAATATACTTGTAATGTTTTTGTTTTGAGTATCTAATAAAGACGTGATGATTATACCTTTCGTGGTATTTTGCTTTTAGGCTACTAATTCGGGGTTGACATTCGTGTAAGAGGAAAATGCTTTTCTTCTTCTTTTCTTAAATCAACTTTCGCGCTTAGTTTTATCCGTCCGTTGTCCTTTCAGAAACGTAAGACCAACATTTTATCCACTCGAAAAAATGTTGTTGTCTCACCAAAAAAAAATACATTTAAAATAAAGTATTTATACTCTGCAATTAATTAAAATCATTTGATCAAAATCATAAATATCAATAACACTTATTCAGAAACAATCAATTACCATAAATGATTTCCGACGGCATTCCTATTTTATACCAAATAAAGGGAAAATTAATCAACCGCGTATTCATGAGATGTAATTTTTATTAGCGCTATTAAAATTTAAGTAAGTCATTATATTTTTAATGAGTACTAGATCTCTGATGCCTGCGAATTCGTACGCGTGGATTGAGGTTTTTTGGTTACCGCGGAAACTCTTACCTAAAATACCCTATGTGTTATTCCAGACTGTAATCTATCTCTGAGCTAATTTTCATCCATATCCGTTCAACCGTAATGGCGTGATTGAGTAACAAACATCCATCCATATATCCATCCATTCATTTATTCATTCGCATCTATAATATTAGTATAGATAAATAAAATATTTTCATGTTCTGATTGAGCAATTTTGTTCTCAATTACCCAATTATGGATAGGTATTTTGAATGTATTACTGAAAATGTACACTTTTTGTGGTTAAAACAATTATTTATCGGTGAACTGATTAAAATCTCATTAGCAAAGGTTTTACGTGAGTTGAGGCTTTTTGGCCCAAAATAAAAAGCCTACCTATGTGTTATTCTAGACTATAATCTATCTCTGTGCCAAATTTCGTCTATAGATCCGTTAAGCCATTCTAGCGTGATTGAATAACAAACATCCATCTAAACATTTATAATATTAATATAGATTTGAATTAACAAGCACATAAAATGTTGTTGGCACTATAAAATCTAATGTCAGGACCAATGTATATTCGGTGTAACAGTATACAAAGGGGAACTTTCATATCCGTATTCGAGGATAATGTAGAATTTTATCCAACTGAACGGGCGACAAAGGGAGTACCTAACTTTTATCAAGCAAACCCTCATTGTACACGTTATTGCATTCCTCTCCTAAATTACCAGAGGATTAAAGTAAAAGCAGAAAACATAATTTTTTTTTGTATTCCTCTAACCTAGCAATTCTTGAGTTTTTAGGGCTGTAGACCTTTTCATGGATTAAAAATTATGCATATCACAAAAAGTTGAACTTGAAATCTACTTCTCCTATCTACTTATACTTCTATTAATCTACTATCTATTTCTACTAATAAAATGCGAAAGTTTGGATGGATGGATGTTTGTTACTCAATCACGCCAGAACGACAACGAATCTGGATGAAATTTGGCACAGTTTGGATTATAGTCTGGAATAGCACATAAGCTACTTTTATCCCGGGAAATAAAGGAGTTCCCGCAGGAACCAAAAAACCTCAATCCACGCGGACGAAGTCACGGGAATCGTCTAGTTGTAGATACTTTCTTAAATATCTAGCTGAATGCATCTTTTAACGTCTTTTGTTTTCTTTCATAATTTGTAGCCATATCTTGGTGAGTATACCCCGGTGAATTCAAGTTTCTGAACGCTTCCTATTTCTGGAAATGTCTTTCTTTAAATTCCTGACACTTTGTTAAAAAAATTTCTTCTGTTGGCCTCTACTGCAATCTACCTTTTCCTGGTGGGAGGCTTCGGCCGTGGCTATTTACCACCCTACCGTCAAGGACGTGCCGCCAAGCGATTTAGCGTTCCGGTACGATGCTGTGTAGAAACCGAATAGGGGTATGGGTTCAATATAACTGCTATTCCCCTAACAGGTTAGCCCGCTACCATCTTAGACTGCATCGTCACTTAACATCAGATGAGATCGCTGTCAAGGGCTAACTTATAGTGGATTTAAAAAATACCTTCGGTGAAGTTGGTCGTCCGATATTCATTTCTAATGTGTCATTTACTTTGCATTGTTTAAAAAAAAGTTTGAAATGATGTTCGTACACTGCTCTTTTATTATAATTAACCGAATTACGATTGTTTAGATAATAAGCAAACATCGGTAAAGGAGGACGTCGTGAAAACTGCATGCTAAGAATTTTCCATATTGTGAATTCTGCCAATATGCTCTTGATCAGCGTAGTGGACCATAGCCTAACCTTTCGTATTCTGAGAGAAGACTCATGCTCAATAGTGAGCAGGTTATGGGTTAAAATGGCGAAATAAAAACTAGCTGTCTACTTTATAAATGGTGTTCTTCAAAAACACAAAATAAATTGCGTATCGCTATTTACAATCGGTTTTTCCAGTGGCACGGGTAAAGTTTGCTATACTGCTCAATGGTGAAAAAATATCGGGTGGAACAACCTGAATTCTTACGACATAGCCTTCAGAATGTTAAAGTAATGAATATAAATTAGTTTTCTTAGGAAAGCACTGTACTGTAAATAATTTGTCTTTAGCTTGTAAGTGAAAGACAATAACATTGTTTGAAACATTATTTCTAGAAAGTTTCGACCAACATCTCAAGAAGCCTCCGCTTGGTTGTTGGATTAAGGGACGGATACAGAAGAAAGAATCGTTGAGACGGCGCGAATTGTGAGGAGATTTCTCTCTCTGGAGCCCTGACCACCGGCTGCTTGGGTACTCAAGGCCCCACAGCGAGTTATATTTAAATAATTTGTCTTTAGCTTGTAAGCGAAAGGCATCAACACTGTTTGGAACATTATTGTTAGCGATGAGACATAATTAATATAAGAGAAAATAAATAAATAGTATGGCGCGCGCAACGACCAATCAGAAAGATCGTAAATTACAACGCATATATACGTAGATAAGTAGTACATTGAACATAGAAAGTGAAGAGCCTTGCGATTCGTCAGAAATATCTCGAAGCAATCATGCGCACCAATTAGAACGTTTGTGGGCGGAGCCAAGGCAGAATTACGTAATTGTAGGCACCTAACGGGATTCGAGATTACTCCCCTATTACCTATAACTTTCTCGATAGATCTCGATGCACGAAAGAAAGAGACGGATGTATGTGCAAGTACGGGACAGGAATAGCATCGAGCCATATTATATAAGCGGGCGGCTCAGACGACTGGTCAAGTTAAGTTAAGTTTTGTTATACGGTGAACTCGAAAGAAAAGCGAAGAAATAAAAGTGAAGAAATTAATAGTGAATTATTGAAGTGAATTTATAGTGAACCAGTGAATTAATAGTGAGGTCTTTTTAGTGATTTACTGTAAGAATAAGTATTGTGAAGAATAATTTGGATTGTGTTTATAAGTCATTGATAATAAAGTGTGATTAATCTTAATCGAGTTTTTCAAGTAGTTAGTCGCACGTACTTAGTTTTGATACCAACCCACCAGTGCAGGAAAAAACAGCTTGCAACGGTACCTTCAGATCGTTCCGATAAACTGCTATTCCGGAAAATATCGAAATAAGTGTGGAAATTTTGAACGAATTAATTTTACCGAAGGTACTCATTGCTCAGTGGTTAACAATTTGGTCCTTCGAACCGGATCGGGTTTATTGCGCGGGTATCAAAATAGGTAAGGATGCCGACTACAAGATCAGAATCGTCACGCTCAAGGATTATGGCGGAAACCTCGGCAAGCGATGGCAGTGCTGGCATGCCCGTTACTACGAATACGTCAACCAGCAGTCAATCTACGCTTAGGTCGCCTCCGCCCTGTGTAAACGTCAGAACGGTTGGGTCCTCGGCGCGACAGGTCGGGGAGGTAATCAGTGGGAATACAGACCCTGCCCCAATGGAGAAGGGCATTCCGGTATTCACTACTGGTATGGACGACGTTACACCAAATGTTGAGCATTCTGAATTATTACAAATGAAAGACAAAATTAAGGAATCACACCGACAAGCATTGGACGTACGGAGGACTTCTTTGAAGCCTTGTAAGCCTACGCGTGCGGACACTGCGCATACGTTGCCGAGGAAGAAGAGGTCAGAAAACGAAATAGAGTTAGCACAGAGGGAATATGAAGCTGCCAAAGCTAGTGAAAAGCTAGCTCGAGCGAAATTGCTGGCATTACAGGAACAAGAAGAAAACGAGAATGAAATGTATGAACAAGAACATCATGTTGAACAATGGATATTTCAGACTTCTGAAGAAAAAGATGAAAGTCTGCACCAGCAGTCAGGGCAAAATGAAATATCAACAATGAAAGTACTCATACAGGAAATTAAGAAGTTGAACTCCAAAGATAAAGATATGATAGAGTTACCTTCATTTAGTGGTGCAAGTGCAGAGTGGTTAAATTTCAAGAAAGCTTATTTTGAATCAGCTGATAACTTTTCACATGCTATGAATCGAGCACGACTTCGTAAAGCCCTGCGAGGAACTGCCAAAGAGGCAGTGGAAAGCTTAATGTATATCGTCGACGACCCAAAAATCGTCATGCAGCACCTGGAAGAGAGATTTGGGCGACCTGGATCTTTGGCGTTAGCAGAGTTGGATAAAATGAAACAAATAAAACCAGTCAAAAATGACCCTAGGGATATTTGCCGATTTGCCAGTCAAGTAAAGTCTTCTATTTCTGTCATCAACGCCTTGAAGAAACCACAATATTTGTACTCGCCAGAAACATCAAATTGCATAAGAGAAAAAATGACAGTGAATATGCATGACAGATACGTAACCTTTTATAGCCGGTATAGAGATACAGAAGTAGCTGATTTAGAAGTAATTGATTTATTCCTCTTGCAAGAAATACAGAATTATGGAGTTTTCGCTCCACCTGAAATATGTGATATTACGAAGCCGCACGAGGCAAATATAAGAAGAGCAGTTAACGCTACGCTAGAGCCAGAAGAAGAAGAAAAAGAACTACCGTCGAAAAGTTGCGCCCAAGAAACAGCTGTCCGCATATCTAGGAACACATGTGCATTATGTAAAGAAAATCACGGTTTATTAGAATGTAGAAAATTCAAAGAATCCAGTGTAGATGAACGATGGGAAATCGCGAAGAGAGCTAGACTATGTTTTAAGTGCCTCCGTTATAGGCACCAGAGGCTTGACTGTAGGGGTCCGCCCTGCAGAAAGTGCAGAAGGTACCACCATGCAGCCCTTCACTCCGATAGACCCGAAACAGAAACCGGACAAAAGAAAGAGTCCTGCAATAATGTAGACCACGACAGTGATTCCTATTGTGATGAAGATGAATATAACTATGATAAAAAACCGGAAGGGAAAACTGTGTCGATCCATACGACAAGGACTGACGGAAAAGTGTATTTAAAGATGGTGCCCGTGAATCTGTATGGCCCAAAAGAACAGATCCGAGTTTTAGCATTGTTGGATGAAGGATCTACGATTACACTGCTAGATAGCTCGATTGCTCAGAAAATTGGAGCTGAAGGAAAAAGAGAATCATTGACAATAGAAACAGTTGGCGGAAAAGAAATAAAGAATAATTCCTCAAGAGTAAAGCTGAAGATAAAAGGCGTTCAAAGTAGAGAAATGTTCACAATGCAAGCTAGAACAATGGACGATTTGAAGTTATCAGAACAAGAAGTTGACGCGGAAGTAATAAGGAACTGCCCTCATTTGGAAAGAATTAAGAAAGAACTCGTCTACATCGGAGAAAAGCCGAAGCTTCTCATAGGTCAAGACAATTGGGAATTAATTTATACAAGGAAACTTTTAAAAGGAAAGGCATCTAAACCAGTAGCATCACTTACGAGATTAGGATGGGTTTTGCACGGAATTGACACAGGAGCTAATGCAGTAGTTAACTTTATTAGTCACTGCCGAATCAAGGAATATGAAAAAGAAGAAATTGCTAAAGAACATTCTAAATTAGAATTATTGGGAACACGACCTAATCTACCAAGTAATGACATTGAGCGAAGACCTTTAGAAATTATAGAGAAAAGTACGAATACATTAACAAGCAATCAATACGGAACAGAATCTTTGTGCAGAGAAAAAGAAGAAACGAATATTCAGAAGAACCTAGACCGAGAAGAATTTGAGAATACGAAGATAAATCCCACCAAAAGAGGAGAAAGCAGCGATGTAAAATCACCGTTTGACTATTTGCGATTTGCATTGCCCGTATTGAATCAGGGGAAGAAATTAATCCACAATATTTTGAGAACGATTCTTTTATTGTTATTGATATTTTGGGAAATTTCAATAAAAATTGCCTGGGCTGTAAAAATTCGGAATGATCAAGTCGAGTCATGGTTTAAATATATGAAGGAAAAGGAAATAACAGAATTTATAACAGTGCCCGTCTCGACGATCGTGTCACCAGATACGGAGAGATTTTCAATTTTGAGGAAGTTGATTAGAGTCATTGCAAAGATTATACGATTTTTGGACTTGTTAAGAAAAAGAAGGAAAACAATGGGCAAACGCAAGGACGAAGCATGGAAACAAGGCCCAAAACGTCAGAGAATGAAAGAACGAATAGTGATAAAACCAAGGAAGAGAGAAAAGGTTTATTCTATTTCTTTAGGAAATGAATTATTCAGACAAGTAAGTGTATTTTTGACAAGTAGAAATCAAACGGAAAATTTCAACAAAGAAATAATTCAATTAAGGAGTCGAAAAGGGAACTTGAAAATCATTGGAAAAGGAACAAACAAGGAGGCGATATTGTGCTGTTAGAAAATACAAGAGGAATGGACCAGACAGAAGAACATGAATTGTAAATGGATTGCACGTCGCGCGTCAAGACATCCTGGGATTTTCACAGTATCATCGCTCCAAAAGAATGGTGCTTCCGCACCGGGGGGAGATTGTTAGCGATGAGACATAATTAATATAAGAGAAAATAAATAAATAGTATGGCGCGCGCAACGACCAATCAGAAAGATCGTAAATTACAACGCATATATACGTAGATAAGTAGTACATTGAACATAGAAAGTGAAGAGCCTTGCGATTCGTCAGAAATATCTCGAAGCAATCATGCGCACCAATTAGAACGTTTGTGGGCGGAGCCAAGGCAGAATTACGTAATTGTAGGCACCTAACGGGATTCGAGATTACTCCCCTATTACCTATAACTTTCTCGATAGATCTCGATGCACGAAAGAAAGAGACGGATGTATGTGCAAGTACGGGACAGGAATAGCATCGAGCCATATTATATAAGCGGGCGGCTCAGACGACTGGTCAAGTTAAGTTAAGTTTTGTTATACGGTGAACTCGAAAGAAAAGCGAAGAAATAAAAGTGAAGAAATTAATAGTGAATTATTGAAGTGAATTTATAGTGAACCAGTGAATTAATAGTGAGGTCTTTTTAGTGATTTACTGTAAGAATAAGTATTGTGAAGAATAATTTGGATTGTGTTTATAAGTCATTGATAATAAAGTGTGATTAATCTTAATCGAGTTTTTCAAGTAGTTAGTCGCACGTACTTAGTTTTGATACCAACCCACCAGTGCAGGAAAAAACAGCTTGCAACGGTACCTTCAGATCGTTCCGATAAACTGCTATTCCGGAAAATATCGAAATAAGTGTGGAAATTTTGAACGAATTAATTTTACCGAAGGTACTCATTGCTCAGTGGTTAACAATTATTTATTATTAGTTATCAAAGTTGACGCGTATTTTTATGTAAAAGCGTGTGGTGATGCGATCAGCACTACTTTTATTACGTTTGTAAATAAATGTAGCATTTTACCAAGGAGTTGCGTGTTTGATTCCAAGATAAGTTTTAATAGGCATTCCGGAAGCATGAAATTGTTGGTAAATGTAAAGACCATACACATCAACTGGAATTTTAACTCGGGCAGTATAAAAATTTCGCAAGCAGCCACAGACCAGAAAGATCATTGCAAGCAGCAGTGATTTAGTTAAGTATTCGACATTGGATTTGAAGTTATTCAACATTTTTCATTAAAAACAAAAAGTGAATAAAAGAGATATAAATCAAAGTAAGAGCAGGCTCTATATCATTGTACAACACAGCTCTCGCTACTCATAAATAAATGGGATGATAGTTGTTAATAACTTTTTTAATTTATTACCCTGTAGCGGCTATAAAAGTTATGTAAGAGCTCAAACTCTACTTTGCGTGAAGGACTTGTAGTCGGAAAGAGTATAAGCCTAATCTTTTATAACCCAAATTTGTAACAAAACGACATAGGGTGCGATACAAGTCAGACGCCTTGCGGTGATTTATTTTTACTCTGTTCGCAAGAAGCAACGATAGCCCAGATAGTTACAGACTTCGGTTCTCTATTCGTGAGGTACCGGGTTTGAATCTCGGACACGCACCTCTTACTTTTCGGAGTATGTGCATTTTAAGTGTTTTAATCATGAGGAAACCTGCCAGAGATTTCTTGGTTTCTTGGTGTACATGATCCACGTGTAACACATAAAAGCATGTGAAGGCAATCAATATACACTTGATGAGCGTGGTGAACTAAAGCTTAAACATTTCTCAAGAGAGAGAGAGAGAGAGAGAGAGAGAGAGAGTTAAAGTAATGAGTCCTTAGCAGGAAAATATTGCTGATTGCTTAAATATTATTTCTGAGGTAAGTATAACAGGTTATTTTGCAAGAGGAAACTACGAGATTAGTACAAAGGTCATCCTTAGAGGGCGTACATCATCCTCTAGAGAGAGAGGGCGCGACAGTGCCACTGTTGTCATCGTACTTGTAAATAAATTAACTTTAAAAATAATAAAGTGCTAAAAGAAACGCAAAAAGTGCTAAATTATATAAATAGTGTGTAATCTCACCCGGGCAATATAAAGAACACAGTTTTTAAACAGTAAAAATTGTGAAAAAGTGCAAAATAAGATCTATGAAAAAGTCACCTATAAAATGGTTCAGACACAAAAATAAGAAATACGCAGTGCAAAATTCTATTGTGGTGCTTGTAGGTTAACAGACTGAATCCGAACAAAACTGTGAAAAGTGCTCAAAAAGAAAAATTAATGAAAAATACAGTCAAAATAACCTCAAAAGTGCAAATTAATGACTCATCAACTAAAACGAACTACTACATAATTCTACTTCGCAACGCCATCTACTAGTATTTTTCACAATCACTCAGCCAAGCCCTGATACGACTTGTCTGTCAAAACAAGATTGCTAAGAAGGACCCAGCCGATATCACAGCACCATCTAGCGTCAATGATCGACATCGCTACAAATAGCGAAAGCCCGGCTACACGAGTGAGCGCCGACACCTGACCGAAAACATTCCAAATACAACCCACAGAGGTCGCTTTTACATCCTAATACAGTATGGAAGAAATAAAAAATATGTTATTAAACATGCAACAGGATCTAAAACAACAAAAACAAGACATGTTAGAGATGAAAGAAGATATAAAAAATACAATAAACAACAATATTAACGAGAAGTTTAATAGTTTGGAATTAAAAAACGAAATTTTAGAGAAAAAAATCCATGAACAAAGCACAAAAATAAACTACCTAGAAAGGCATATTAGACGAAAGAACCTAGTCTTGTTTGGAGTGGAAGAGCGAGAAAAATCTTACCATGACTTAGAAGAAACAATAATTAATTTAATAAAAACTTACTTCAAAATTTCATGTGATAGTAGCAGCATCGAAACTGTTAGGAGACTGGGAAAGAAAGGTGAGAAAGTCAGACCGGTTGTGATATCGTTCTCTACATTGGGATTTAAAATCCAAATTCAGAAAAACAAGCAATGTCTTCAGAACACCTCGTACTACATAAAAGAAGACTACCCAATCGAAGTTCTTAACAAGCGCAAAGAGCTGCAAAGTCAATTGCAGAAAGAAAAAGAGGCAGGTAATACTGCTTTCATTAAATACGACAAACTTATTGTATTGAATAAGAACAAACACGCTCATCGCAATCAATTGAATAAGAGGAACCTGTCCGAATCCCCGGAGACTTCTCATTCTAGCAGTCAAACAGCCCAAACAGCTCTATATAGTAACAAACAACCAACTAAGAAAAATAAAGCAACCAATATGAAAGATTATATACTACATAAACCAAAACTAAACTACGCTCAAACAGCTCCCTCTCAAAGCCAAACGAAGACAACACAGCTCAACGCAGTATAGCAACCACAAACGGACCCTCTACCTCCCTTTAATCTCCCAGTACGGCTGGTCACCGCGGGAGAGTTCGACCAAAACCCTCCAAGAAAAACACATTCGATAAAGAAAAGCAATTTGAATATTTGTACTTTCAATGTCAAATCACTATCGTCAGCAACAAAACTTATCGAACTAAAGGCAGCTCTACAAAACATTAACCATGACATATTAGGTATGAGCGAAGTCCGCCGACTAGGTGAGAATATTATCGAAGATGAAGATTACATCATGTATTACCTTGGCAATACAAAAGGTCTTTATGGAGTGGGCTTCCTAGTCAAGAAAAAATATAAAGAAAATATCAAAAAATTCACCGGAATTTCGGAGAGAGTATGTGTTCTGGAAATTGAACTGGAAAATTTACTTTTTGCAATAATACAGGCATATGCACCCACTGAAGGCTCACCCCAAGAAGACATAGACAATTTTTATGAAGACTTGGCGAAAGCTCATGACTCTATCTCTACAAAATACATAATCTCTATGGGGGATTTTAATGCACAGATCGGGTTACCCAAAAAGCATGAGCATTTAGTTACTGGCAAATACGGCTATGGGAAACGGAGCATTCGTGGAGAGAGACTCATCCAATACGCATTCGAATACAATTTGAAAATTATTAATACAATGTTCCAGTTAAAAAACAAAAACAGATGGACGTGGATTTCCCCAGACAAAAATACAAAAAATGAGATTGATTATATAATGACTACAAAGCCCCAATTATTTTCTAAGTATGAAGTACTGTCGTCATTCCCGTTTGGATCAGACCATAGATTGCTGAGAGCTACAATAAATCTGAAATCAAGGAAAAAGAGCAGGCGGAATTTTTCTAATACATCAACGTCGTTAAAAACGCCGAAAGAACAGGAAATATACATCGAAAACCTAAAAAATTATATACCAGAACTTATATCGACTCACGAAAAATATAAAGCTGATGAATATTGTCAAAAAATCATGCACTCTATATTTGAAAGTTTAAAAAGTATTAAAAGGAGAGAAAGACGAAAAATTTTGTCAGAAGGGGCACTAGAGCTTATGAAAAAAAGAAGCAGCCTACAAAATAAGCCAAAACTAAACAAGACTGATAAAGAAAAGCTAACAGAACTCTACAAAATCACAAATAAAGAAATAAGAAGATGCTACGATGCCTACAGAATAAACACCATACAAAGACACCTAGAAAAGTCTAGATCAGCTAAAAAAGCAAATAAAGAGTTAAATAGACAAAAGAATTGGATTCTATCACTTCAACGCGGCTCTACCAAATGTAAATCCCGAACGGAAATCATGAATATAGCTACGGACTTTTATACAAAACTATATAGCCAAACCAACTCATTACAGCAAACAAGTAGCCACCATTACAGCAAACACCAAAGCCAGGATACCTTCCCAATTCAGGAGTTCACAGAACCCGAAATCCTGAAACAAATTATGAAACTTAAGTCGGAAAAAAGCCCGGGCCCAGACGGAATCACAAACGAATGCATAAAATTTGCAAGGACTCTACTACTGACACCTATCACGCTTCTATCGAACAAAATATTGCATGAAGAGGTCGTGCCACACATATGGACGGAATCTGAAATTATCTTACTCTACAAAAAAGGGGACCCAGCGGACATAGGGAACTATCGCCCAATAAGCCTCATGCCGTGTCTCTACAAACTATTTGCTTCCTGTCTGCTTGAAAGAATATCCTCAGACATTGACGCGCACCAACCGATCGAGCAAGCTGGATTCAGAAGCTGCTTCAGCACAGTGGATCATATTCAAGTAGTAGACCAGGTAATAGAAAAATATTTGGAATTCCGCAGACCATTATATTTAGCTTTCATTGACTACAAAAAAGCCTTTGATTCAATATCACACGAGAGCATCTGGGAAGCATTAAAAGCACAAAATATAAAAGAAAAATACATAAATATTTTGAGAAACATCTATGCCAACAGTACGAGTAGAGTCAAGTTAGACAGAACAGGCACAAAAATTTGCATAAATAGAGGCGTGAGGCAAGGTGACCCGATCTCTCCAAAATTGTTTATAGCCGTATTACAACATATAATGGAAACCTTACCGTGGTCTAAGCAAGGCATCAACATAAATGGGAATTTTCTAAGCCACCTCAGGTTTGCCGACGACATCATCCTGTTCTCGGAAAATCCACAACAATTAAATAGCATGATAGAAAACCTATATCAGGTCAGTATTAAGGTGGGACTAGAAATGAATCTCGATAAAACGAAAGTTATGACAAATCACCATAAATCACCCATATTGGTAAATAACATCCCTCTCGAGTTTGTAGAAAAGTACATCTACCTGGGCAAACAGATCTCTTTGAACAAAAAAAGAAATATTGAAGAAGTAGACCGCAGAATAGCAATCACCTGGAATAAGTACTGGGCCCATAAAGAAATATTCAAATCGCAGCTCCCGCTGCCGGCTAAGAAAATAGTTATGGATTCAGAAATACTACCATGCCTAACATACGGTTGCCAAACTTGGACATTCGATCTCAACCTCAGAAACAAAATCCAGACTACCCAGAGAAGAATGGAAAGAAGTTACCTAGGCATAAAATTAAAAGACAGGGTGAAAAATGTGGACATCCGCAAGAAAACCAAAGTCACCGACGCCTTAACCTACTCGTTACAAAGTAAATGGAAGTGGTCAGGTCACGTGGCTAGATATATCGACGATAGATGGACCATAAGGACAGTTAAATGGCCAGGACCAAGAGGCACTAGAGCGAGAGGCAGGCCATATGCTAGATGGTCAGATGAAATAATGGCGATAGCGGGTCGAAGATGGCTAGATTCGGCTAGGGATAGAGCTAAGTGGAAATCTTTGGAGGAGGCTTTTACCCGAAGGGGGTCCATACAAAAAATATAAACACTAATTATTATTATTATAAGTCATGTAATATTAATTTATTTTTTATTGTCTTTTTTAACTTAACAACAATAATTATTTTTAAAAATTCTAATTTTATTATTAATCATGTGTAATTAATTAATACTCAACTTTGCATGGAATTCAATAAAGCTTTATTCATTCATTCATTCATTCATTCATCCTTACCACGAAAGTAAGCAAAAAAATGAATACTATAATATTATTAAAAAAATATTCCAACCTTATTCCAACTGAATGATGTTATTATGAAAGAGGGCTTGTTCCGCATGCAGCATTAATTAATTATTTCTGAATATATTGCAGTTACGAATTTCCTCATTGAATTCATGCTTAATACAATAATATGTTTACGTGATTTTCAGAATGTGGTATTTTATTGATGAAAACTGAAAATATATTCACGTATGTACGTGTCGTATCAGTATCGTCGTATTTAGGTGGTTAATGGTGGCAATAATTAGTTATTTGTTTGTTATATTTATAAATGTGTAAAATAATTTCTTCAGTAAAAAACAAAAGATCTTTCAACATTTATAATGATTATCATTGACTATCAATTGTCTGTAGTATTTTAGCAATGGTTCATCAATGAATAGGATCCAAATATTTATATGCCTACTAGCTAATACCCGCGACTTCGTTCGCGTAGATTGAGGTTTTTCGGTTCCTGCGGAAACTCGTTAATTTTCCGGGATAAAAAGTAGCCTATGTGCTATTCCAGTATATCAATCTCTGTGCCAAATTTCAGCCTGATCCGTTCAGCAGTTGGCGCGTGATTGAGTAACAAACATCCATACATGCATCCAAACTTTCACATCTTATAATATAATATTAGTAAGATAAAAGTATAAAAGCTTTGCCTAAAAATTACCTAAAGACATTTTAGTATCTAGGTACTTCAGTCTTCTACGGTTGCGAAACGTTGTACAAGTTATTCTAAGTTCATGTGTAACTAAGCTTAAGACACAAAAAAATACTGGTTTGGAGGCAAGAAATTAAGCCTATGTACAAAACGATCCACCCCGAGTTTGCCCGGCATTATTACGGCGGACAAAATGGGAAAAAACTGGGTCAAATTTTAAATGCGACGTTTTTGTAAATTATAGTGGCCCACAAAACAATGAAATGCAGTCAAGAACGTTTTTATCTTGACACTCGGTGAATGCACCTTGGAGTTTTAAAACATTTTTTGGGCTTTGATTTTTATCACTAACATCTTAATCAACATCACCATCCGCCCGTCTGCTTCCACTGTTCATTATAATATTATGCCTTATTTTTTTTAATCACTCGCAAGTCAGACCTTGACTGCGATCTCACCTGATGGTAAGTGATGATGCAGTCTAAGATGGATGGACACGACATACCGAACGCTAAATTAAGGTGGTAACTAGCCGCGGCCGAAGCCTCAGACCAAGTCAGACCAGGGAAAATTTCAGAAATTATAAACTGCATGGGATTGAATCCGGGACCTCCGCACTTTAAGACAACAGCGCTCAACACAGCACCGTCGTCAGCACAGGTCGTCTTTTCATAAGCATGAAACTATACACAATTTTCAAAAATTCTTTCATTTGTATCAGTAGTGTGATTGTGTAAGAAAATCATAATCAGCTATAATAGGCACCTCTGTCAAACTGAAAATTTGAACTTTTTAAAGATTTCATAGATGCTTACATAACAAAAAGTAACTACGAACTCCTTAAACAGTTCGAATTAGCTGGATGACTTACATGGAAATTTCCATTTAACCTAAGCCTTAATACATTAATTAAGCTCTCACATGACTACCATTTTCTTACACCATCGGGACTCAGATGTATTAAAACTAAAACTATTCTTAAAGCCACTTAGCCACGACGTTCTCGGAATAATAATAATCCATCTAAAAAGTCGCCATTTGTTAAATTAATTATTATTGTTCATGTAAAATTTTAAAGGAAACTTTCAAAAACTCCGCCGTAGTTCCAAAGTTTGGAATAAATGTGAAAGTTTAACGCTAATTTTATGTAAATCATATTATTAATGTGAAAATTAACTCGAAAATACAAAGAACAGGTGCACAATGTTTGAGCAATTAATTTTCTTTATGAAATAAAGAATAGTTTTGCATATTAATGAAATAAACTGGTAAATAAAACATAAAATTTATGATGCAATTCTAGTTACTCCACTGCTGCCCTGAGTTGAGACTCGAGACTAAACACTTAAAATCTTATGGGTCTAATGCAATAAACTTCACTAGAATTAAGATCCTAGGAAAGCCACCTGCGTCCTTACTGATAGATGGTTTCCTAAGAGCTATTTTACGTTTCTTTAAATAGAAGTCTAAGAAAGCTTTATACGACTTTAACTTCATTTTATAGTTACTTTTGTCGTGAATAAAGTAATAAAGTAATGATAAATAGTATTATAATAATATCATGTAGGAGAATTTTAACTAGATAATGCCCTCGACTTCGTCCGCGTGGATTAAGTTTTTTGATTTCCGGGGAAACTCCTTAATTTTCCGGGATAACAAGCAGCTCATGTCCTTCCCCGGGATGTAACCTACCGATTTACCAAATTTCATCAAAATCGGTTGAAAAGATGGGCCGTGAACACAGCAGTGAAAGAGTAGACAGATACACAATTTCGCATTTATAATATTAGTATGGATTCTTATACTCTCCATTTTTATCTTAAGCTTGTGAGGGCATCTCGTAAAACCACTTAACGCTTAAATCCTCTTTGATTAAAATTCAATCTACTAGATACATCTTGGCTAAAAATTTTATGCAGGTAAAGCCAAAAGCTATTCCGTTAATATTTTGAACAAAGAAAAGCCTTGAGAAAGATCATATTCAATCAGAATAAAAACGCATTTTTTTAC
This sequence comes from Erebia aethiops, assembly GCA_923060345.2. Lineage (NCBI taxonomy): Eukaryota > Metazoa > Arthropoda > Insecta > Lepidoptera > Nymphalidae > Erebia > Erebia aethiops. The sequence continues at coordinate 5,102,681 of OV281082.1, forward strand.
CCAACTTGGAATAGAAACTGCGCCTTATTCCGTAAGCCAGACCGGTTCGTAGCGATGTCATAGGATGTCGTAGGGAGACATTCAAAGGATCTACATCATACATGTACTGTTTAAAAGTTACTCGTAAGTTAAATTTTAGTTTGAAACCACTTTATCATAGCGGTGAAACTTGCAGGTATCCGTTATCGGGAAGCAACTTTTGGGCTGGCTGGCTGGGCTTTTGGGTGGGAAACAGCCTCACTAGTTTCAGATTTTGGCATTTATGCGCTTAAATGGCGAAGCAATAGATGATAATTTAATGGTCAATGACTGAACCTTTTCAAGCTTATTTTTTTGAAGTGAAAAGTTCTTTATCCGCGTTGGGCACTTTTTGGTAGGGGGTAAATGTGGATTCGCGTGACCGATATGCTCGCGTTGTTACGACGACAAAAGTTCTTAAATATAAATATACTACATTCGAAATTAAACTTTAAGGCCTTATTGTTAAGGTTTATATTTTAATTACTTTAAATGTTCTTTTATTTAAAAAAAAAATGGCAGTCATAGAGATGGCCGATAAAAGTGAAAACGAATATTTTTTGAGTGAAAACTTCTTTAGGCGCGTTGAGCACTTTTTGGAAGGGGGTAAAAATGTAGAAAGGTGTCGGTCACGCCAATTTTTTTTATTTACTTACAATCTTGTAAAACTTGCAATGTTTGTGTGTTTGTTTAGGTAAATCTTGCAACTGACAGACTTTTTAGACAGCTATCCCGAACCGATTGGCTGAAATTTTTCAATGCATGGTTAGCTTTGACTTCATTCTTAATTCAAAACAAAACTCCCAAACATTAAGGACTTGCTATTTTTATGCACCCCCATGATATGGGTATCATTTGAAGAGGTTTACATGAATACGAAAAATAAGATGATTTTTTGATGATTTCAGTCCTCGTAAATAAGACGTAGGTAATTAACAGAATAACCAATTTTCCCTTGGTCGGTAGCCGAAACAGTAAAAGTTGTAGTATTCAACACGAGCGAGCCATTGAACTATATTAAAGCGCAGGTATGTACGCCGCTTTACTGCCGCAGTGTTCTCGAGAGGTTCGCTCGGTTCAATGACGCTAGTAGATGCACTTCCATTTCCGCGTTACGTAAAGGTGAGATTGGTACTTTTTGACTTTTGGAGAAGCGTCCAAATGCCATTTGCCTTCCCAATTCCATGATGTCTATCGTTGCATAGTTGCAAATTCTAAAAATTAGCTGTTCCTTATCTTACCTATAGCAAGTTACAGTACCCGGCAATAAATATTGCACATCGACCTTTGGAAAGAGACAATCTCTGCCGCACACTACCGATCGGTAGTGTGCGACAGAGATAACGCTATACGAAGCCGAAATAACCGATTGTCTCTTTCCAAAGGTCGATGTGCAATATTTATTGCCGGGTACTGTACATTCATTTTTTTCACAAGAGATAAAAAGCAGTTCGTATCATAATCGAGTCATTCCTGTGGGAACTCAGCCGACAACTATCCAGGTTCAGCGCACGTGTTACCTGCCACGTATAACATAAGTACCTTCAAGGCAAATGTGAGCATCTACTAGGCAAGCGCGTTCCAACCTAAGCCTCATCATTGAAATGCATTAAGCATGATTGTCGTCAAGCGCAAGCCTATCTCACAATAAAAAAAAATTGGTAATGTTTAATTTCCGTTTCTGAGAAACCAATTATATATTTGTAATAAAATACAACATAACATGCTTTTAAAACATTCTCGTTTCATGTATAGGATAAGTACTAGATGTTGCTCGCAACTTCGCCCGCGTGAATTTTTTTTTTTTTTTTAAATAATGTATGGACTCTTTAAAACACCGGGATGAAAAGTAGAAAAGTTAGAAAAGTTCTCTATATTAAATTTTGTCGGAATTGATTGAACAGATGGTTCGAGAAAATGTAGCAGTTTTAAAGGATATTTTGTCTCTTATTATTACGCAAAAAACGTAAAGCACTAGGGAAATATATTTTCATCATTTCTGTTATAATTTCCATTAGTACTTGACAACAAGTGTGGGAAACACCCAGCTGGGGTCGATGTTATACCGAATTTTATACAAAGGTACAATTATATAATATGTTGGTATGACATCTTCACCTATCTATTCGTATATAAATGTGGCACAATGAACTAAGAATTTTAAAAACATTTTTGATGTTGTGAAAAGTAGGTATATCTTTAGACTTGCTCAAAACTGATCCCATAAACAGACCAAAGTAACGCAGAATATCCAAAGTGACTACTTTTCTCTAAAGAAGTACTTAATCGAACTAGATAACTCTTGCGGAAAATATTCAAAATATTGTCAATCAATCAATCAAATAATAATATAATTATTTATTCTCAATCAAAATGAAAATTAGCTAAAATATTATAACTAATCTGTGCATATCTCCTTTTAATTTAATTACAAAAAATCTCATGTAGTAAACCGTAAGTAAAACGTCATTAAAATCTTTTTTCCCTACTTTACAGAACCTATTCACGCCAGAGCCGTATTCATCTACTTACTGTCCCAATTATTCTCGTTTCTCTGCCTATTGACCTCTTTCGTCGTTCCTATACTCCCTTACTTATCCACATTGACCCATTTTCAAAGAAATCAAGGGTAACTTTGAACAAAATTGTTACTTTATTCTTGAAACGAAAAAATAAAAAACATCAAACTTTTTCTTCAAAAAGCAGCTTCAATGAACCAGGTAACATAATTTAACGCTCAAAAGAGATGGAAGATAGCCCGCAATTTACAAAATATTTTGCATCGATTTGTCCTGATAATAATAAATAAATAAATATACCTTTATTTCAGATCGCTAGAATCCATAGTGTTAGTAACAAAATATCTTAAAACAAAGTTAGTAATAAAAACAATTAAACTTATCTTATGTAATGTACCTGTTCCTCGATTGATTGATGGATCCTTTCGCAAATTTTACTTACACAAAATACATTTATAACCTTAATTTCAATAAATATATCAAAAAAATAACATGTCCGTAAGATATGGTTGGCCTTAAAATTGCTAGGAGGTACCCCAGTACAGTAAAAAATTAGCTGTCTATGTCTTGATGACCTCTTTTGAGAATAAAAAAAAATTGTTCAAATCGGTTTAGTAACCACGGAGATATGCACCGACATACATGAAACAAAAAATTTTCCTCCTCCTTTTTTGGAAGTCGGTTAAAAACGTAAAATATGTACCAAACAAATGGAGAACCTACTGTTATCATTACTTCCTTTATAAAAGCTGACCACTTTAAGACCGGGAGCCGCAGCGGAAATGGCCGAATCCCGGAAAATGTGCTATTACGTCTCTCTTCTTGAAAACTACGTATTATGTACCATTTGAAAGCGAATTGTGCCGTAAAGCTTTAATGCCAAACAAAATGTTCAAATCCGGGCGGGCCTGTTTGCAGTTTTCCTTGTATTTGATAATCTGAACCTGAGTCTTAAGATTTCTAGTCAATAAAAGGGACGCAGAAGTTACCGCTATCCGTCATTGACTCGACAAATCATCAATATAAAAGGACAGATTAACTAATACAATGTTCTCAAGTAACTAGCCTCTATTGAGGAAAGCATTCGACATTATTACAGAAGATAATCATTGACAATTATTTGATAGGTTCTGTGGTAACTGTTCATAGAATTGTGTGCACAGTTTGACATTATTACAGGAGATACTCAATGACAATTATTAGATAGTAGGTTCTGTGGTCATAGAAGTATGTGCACAGTGAAAGATAAAGCCCGGTTCCTTCCTTTTTTATTGCATTCCTATACACTTTCCACGTCAAGCGCAGAGACAACAGAGGGCGGCGGAAGATTGCAATGGTATTTTCACTAATTCCCTTTGCTGGGAAAACAGTCTAACGTGGGAACGCTCGGGTTAGGTTACGAGGGTGACTGTTATGAAGAAAATCAATGACAATCGTTTTCTCGTGAGAGGACTTTTCTATAAGACGTTTATTTGAAACTAGATGATTCCCGCGACTTCATCCGCTTGGATTAAGATTTTGATTCCCACGGGAACTCTTTAATTTTCCGGGATAAAAAGTAGCCTATATGTCCTTCGCTAGGATACCATCTACCCCTGTACCAAATTTCATCAAAATCGGTTGAACAGATGGGCCGTGAAAGCGTAGCAGACAGACAGATAGACAGACAGACAGACACACTTTCGCATTTATAATATTCAGTGTTTGGAGGTACTAAATTTCTGCATCAATGGCGTTTGGAGATAGTTCAATAATATTTAGAAAAAACTTTTCTGTAAATTTTTGTATAAAAACTCGTCAGCGAGTATGCATATTCAACCTTACAACAAACATTTTGCAAATTTCGATTATCAAAGGACCAAACAACTCTAAAACAAAAATGTTATCTTTTGATGAAAACTGCTCTTGAAAATTTTCTATTGTACTGCCTAATTGCTTGTTAGATTTATGCCTCAGGAAAATATCAAAGATCGGACTATGTTATTATTACAGATTTTTGTTCGAAACACGGTCCACGTAATTTAGCGAACATCTCGAATACTTCGTAACAAAAATAATAATAAAGCTGAATTAAATTATAACATCTTCTTTATTATTATTTCAAAAAGTTCTTTGAGAAAATTGTTGGCTTTTATCCTTATATATTTATACTGGCACTACTCGCGACTTTGCTTCCATTGTAATTTCTTAGTCACAATATCTTTGACAATTAATTATTCTTTGATAGGTATTACTAAAGGTTTTGGTAAAGTTTCCTCAAGATCCGTTTAGTATTTTTTGCGTGAAATGGGTATCTAACAAACATCATTCATCCATCTATCCATGCTTACAAACTTTCCCTTTGTAACAGTTAACAGCAGTCTGTAGGGCTAGCGATCGCCCGCGGCTCACTCTATCAGAATTTCAAAAAATCCGTCCATTATTTTCTTGTCTACCTAAAGGAAAAATCTGTGAAGGGTTTGAAAAAAATCTTTCATCAATTCAGGGTACTGTTAACGGTACTGGAAACGCCATACTATAATATTCGGTAAAAATCCTATTTACCACCGACACTTTCATCGATCGAGGTTTAAAGTTAGAGTGCCGGTCAAATAGGGTTGCCGGCTGAATAATTTATGTCCATCCCGAACATAAACGGTAGTGCCGTACGTGTAATCCAATTTTAAGCTGCTTATTCACAAACAATATAAATGCCAAGACCCAGCCCTAAATGTTTAATCCATCACACTTTATCGTCATGACCTAATAATTATAGACGTTATAGGAAGCACACTTTTAAAAACGAATCTTAGAATGCAAAATTGATATAAAATACAATGCGTGTAAATGTATGAGACCATTGTACTTGGTCTAGCGGTTAGCGCTATCTACTTACTGAAAACTTCTACGAATAAACAGATTTAATTGAAAAATACTAATATCACTTTTCTATACACTGCACTAGGAATCTTCTTGGTGAAATTTACTAAAAAATATATTTATTATTTATTTATTTTCACTGTACACTTTAGACTTATCAATCAATCAATTTTTATTAAATACTAGCTGACCCGGCGAACTTCGTACCGCTTTAGTATGCAAAATTAAATGTATATTTTTCAATATTTCTGAGAGATTTTCTTAATATTTTTTTCCGTAAGAACCTTCTCCTAATAATAACAAATACAACAAAAAAGAATTAGTGAAATCGGTCCAGCCATTCACGCGTGATGCCGTGACCAAAGAAAACGGGTTTCATTTTTATATATATTATAGATAGATTATAGATTATAGATAGATTATAGAAGTACACTGTACACTTATTGACATCCAATAACTTATAAGACATGATCATGACTCTCTTCAACTCTATGATTTCAGGAGGCAGTAGTAGATTAGTCGAGCGATAAACGAATATGATACGAAAAACTGAACACTAAAAAGGTCAAAAATCAAAAAAAGTGTAATTATTCGTCTGAACTCTGAAAAGGTCCAAACAGAGTGAAATATCCACGTAATTTCTAACGAATAGTAATTATCTATGATTCAAGTAGATACAGACTGTCTCACTTAAATCCATTAATAGTTCGAATAAGTAGAAATAGATTCGAATAATTTGCCACTTAGGGATAATGCTTAACGCCAGATGTGAGCTGTAGTAATCGTGAATTGAGACCGATGGGTGCAAAATGCCCTCTTGTATAAATAACTAGATGATTCCCGCGACTTCATCCGCGTGGATTATAGTTTTTAGATTCCCGCGTCCTTCCCCGAGATGCAATCTACCTCTCTTTCAAATTTCATCAAAATCGGCTGAAAAGATGGGCCGGGAAGCGTAACAGACAGACATTTATAATAGTTAGTATGGATTTGACGGAAAAGTTTTAATATTTCTTATAAGCTCATTGGTGCACTAAGCTCCACTTGCAATCAGAATGTTTCAATTCTCAGTTGGACCAGTTTAACAAACGAGTTCTTCGGAATTGCTCCAGAAAACGGTATTTCCTTTGGGAATGAGCTTTGGCTACAGTAAGTTCCATAGTACTCGGCACTTGCTGATTTTTAATCAAAGTTGCATCTTTGATTAAAATGTCTATAACAAAGTCGTGTTAGTATGCGGTGGTAGTATTTCAGTACCTTAGTTGTTACAATTATTTCAATCTTCCAACTTTGGACGATACAAAACCCTAAACAGGATTGGAGAAAAGATATCAAATGGATATCTAAATACTAAATAGATATATAAATGCGTACCAACCAGGCAAAAACCAACTAGCTCATCATTTTCTCTTTTACTTTTTTTAATCAGTATGTTTTTCTCTCTTTCTCTATCTCTCTGTTCAAATTTGAAGTATAATAATAAATTTTGTTTTCGTCTTAACGGCTATACCCAAATATTCATTTGGAAAATTTTTGGACAATATGTGCAAAAAATAATTGAAAACTGTTATGGTTTAAGTGTCATTTTATATTTGTTTTATCTATTTTATGTTATGTTACTGTGTGTTTAAACAAAAAAAAGTACTTAAGTCTATAAAAATAAATCATCGTAGTTGAATCTATGAAGGCTAGTAATGAAATAATAAGAGGCGGAGAATGTAGTAAGAATCTATAAAAATAATATACGAGTAATATAGGAGAGCTGGATTAAAATATACGGTCCTTGATAGGGATGCCTAACGTTTTCTCTTGTAATGATAAATCACGTCGTAAAAAAATCGCTGATATGGGTTGTATATTTGTTTGCTCTATATATTTCCACATTTACATAATATTAGCTGACGCCCGCGACTTCGTACGCGTGGATCGAGGTTTTGTGGTTCCCGCGGGAACTCTTTAATATTCCGGGATAAAAAGTAGCCTATATGTGCTATTCCAGACTATAATCTATCTCTGTGCCAAATTTCATCCAGATCCGTTCAGCCGTTGTGGCGTGATTGAGTAACAAACATCCATCCATACATCCATACATCCATACCGACATCCATACATCCAAACTTTCGCATTTATAATATTAGTAAGATAAGATAAGATAAGATAAGATAAGATAAGATAAGATAAGATAAGATAAGATAAGATAAGATAAGATAAGATAAGATAAGATAAGATAAGATAAGATAAGAAAAGATAAGATAATATAATATAAGATAAGATAAGATAAGATAAGATAAGATAAGATAAGATAAGATAAATACTTGAGGGTTTTTTTAACTTGAGGTTTAATTACTACTGCGTGATTGTTTGCTTCGCTTCTGCTACCATACTAATATTATAAATGCGAAAGTCTGTATGTCTGTCTGTTTGTCTGTCTACGCTTGCACGGCCCAACCGTTCAACCAATTTTGATGAAATTTGGTACAGGGATAGGTTGTATCCCGGGGAAGAACACAAGCTACTTTTGATCCCGGAAAATCAAGGAGTTCCCGCAGGAATCCAAAAACTTAATCTACGAGGACGAAGTCTTGTTAAATCAAATCAAATCAAATCAAAGAACGTTTATTCAATTTAGGTAGGTATACTACACTTATTGACGTTCGGTTATTTATAACATGTACGAGTAACAATATAATGGTGATAATCAGTACGACATCTTAAACTAAAGCTACGAGGGTTCCAAACGCACCCTGGTCTGAGAAGAGTTATTAATAATTACGACTAAGTATTACAATTAAAAATACTTATTCGTCCAGAATTCTAACTAAATAGGTATAATACCTTTTTATGTAAACTGAAATATAAAGAAATACTTATTAAATCATATTTTATTTCGCTAATTATTTACCAAAGAAATCATAACATCAAAGGCGAAGCTCCAAGCTATTATTAAACATAATCTCGTTTGGTTGAATATTCAACAAGTTAGTTTGGAAAACGCTTCCCTTTTTGCCTCATCATCAAAGTACCTATGATGAAATTTATAGGATCTCCTATAGGATGGAATCCTTGAGAATGCTTTTAAGCAAATTCGTTACTTCATACCAAATTTATTAGTACAAAAAGCGATTCAGGATAATTTTATGGGAATAGGATTGCTATTCCTATAAAATAAATAAAGGTGTCTTTCTTTCTTTCTATTTTATGAAAAGGTAACTTATTTTTTTAGGAGAGAGAGATATTATATTCACTTGATACCTAGGTATTGCTTATTGTATTTTTCATAAATGTCTGAGTGTAATCATGCCTACGCTGAAAGCATGAAAGCATACTTAGAAAACACCACTAGTTTTCATAGTGTGTTTGTCTTACATCGTTTTGGTTCATCGCCAGTGTGTGGCATCAGCTCTATCACAGTCTATGTTGCGAGTGTGTCCGGTTCTAATACAGTTTTAGGTTACTAAATTCCATTATTATGCCAAAACTAGGTCTAGCAAAAATAAATCGTTCATTTGCGCTAATCCGTAGCTTTATACTAATTAAGGTCAGATGCCTAAAACATGGCGTCCCTTTCAATTTTCGTCCCATCACATATAAGATCCGTATCAACGCTAACCCTTTATTAACCCGAAATCTCGTAATGTGAAAAATGTGGAGGCAAACATCAACGGCAGAGGGTAGTTGGATGTTTTGGCAGGCGGGGAAGGGGGAAGTCTATTGATTTTGCCCCGCCCCCCACTCGCTTCACGCATCTCACAACTGTTGCTTGGGCCACAGTTCAAATAGGCAGAGTGACAGTGGACTAATCGAACACTATAGATAGGCATGATAACGTGGAGGACTGTTAGGGTACAATTAGGATAGGGGTCTCGTTCATCTTGTTAAAGTCTTGTGTAAAGTACAGATGAAAGCCAGTGAGCTCCATTTTTTTTACGTTGCTCGTATTATTTACTTACTATACTTAGTTAAATTAAAATTAATGTAGATAGCTAGGTATATGTTTATTCAACAAAGCTTGGTGACACTTCGACAGTAAAAATTATAATTATTCAATGCGTTTTAAGTTCATACATCGTTAAAAATTAAAATGTGTCGGCCCATTAAAACGAACTCTTAAAAATATCGAATGCACCTATTCGTACATCGGCTGGGATATGAACTGATAAAACAGCAGACAGAGACACAATTAATTTAATTTTTGAAAATATTTTTTCTGTCTCATTACATAATAAAATAAAAATAGTTTCTCTGAATATCCTGCGCTAGGTACAGGATGGGGAATGCGCCGTCAAACGACCTTGGAAGTGATAGACACACAAAATATTCTCGCCGTACTTACTGTAGTTACGTATAATACAATACCGTTTTTATGGTACAAATAGGAAAGTATTGTAACGTAACTTCTTGCAGTTAAATTTTCTAGGTTGTAAAAGATTGTTGTAGACGATTTTCAGTTCTCATTATCCTTATATAATTTTGATAAAAATTTACACAAATACAACCCTACTATACCTACTAACGGCCTAAGCTGCAATAAGAAACTTAAATTATGTATCACTAGCTAATGCCCGCGACTTCGTACGTGTGGATCGAGGTTTTGTGGTTCCCGCGGGAACTCTTTAATTTTCCGGGATAAAAAGTAGCCTATGTGTTATTCCAGACTATAATCTATCTCTGTGCCAAATTTCATCCAGATCTGTTCAGCCGTTGGGGCGTGATTGAGTAACAAACATCCATTCATACATCCATACATCCAAACTTTCGCATTTATAATCTTATTAATATAAGATTGTACAGCTGAGGTGCGATTATGTAAGAATTGTCGATCAAATCGTCAAAGTTCGGCGTCAAAGTAAAATAAACAATAACTGCATTGTATTAGAGCTCAATTTCGTGTATCCATTCTCATCCGTTTAGGGCATCGTACATACCTAAACGTATGAGAATGGATACACGAAATTGAGCTCTAATTAAATGCTAGTATGGTTTATTTTACTTTGACGCAGAACTTTGACGATTTGATCGGCAATCCTTACATAATCGCATCTCTGATCCATCAGGCTACTGCTTGGTTGGAATTTCTGAAAATCTTTATCAGGGAGGTCCCTTGACAAATCTCAAGTTGACCTTATACCCAAATGGTTTACGCAGGGGGATTACTAGTTACTGCCATAGCTTAAAGCAGTATTATTAACCGACTTCAAAAAAAGGTTCTCAATTCGTCGGAATCTTTTTTTTTTTATTTTTTTATTTTTTATGTATGTTCCCCGATTACTCGAAGACGCCTGGACCGATTTTGAAAATTCTTTTTTTGTTTGAAAGGGTATACTTCAAAGGTGGTCCCATATAAATTTGGTGGTGGAGATCTGATGAAGATCTTCGAAGACAGATGTTCCCCGAGATCTTCGAAGACAGATGTTCACCGATTACTCGAAGACGCCTGGACCGATTTGGAAAATTCTTTTTTTTTTTGAAAGGGTATACTTTCCAGGTGGTCCCATGGTCATTAGGTCTGATGATGGAATCCTGGGGAAATCAAAAGAACTTAAATTTTATAAGGACACGAACCCAGATAGTTATTAGGTACAGGTCTGTCTACCTTTCGAGAACTTTTTTTTTTTTTTTATATTTACAGCATTGCTTTTTAGTATTTGAAGGCGGTTTTTTTTTAATTTAAAAACATTTTTTTTAAAATGAGAGTTATGTTCCCATATAGACGTCTCTAAATAAGGATTATAATTATACTGCAACACGAACGTCAACAATGCGCCTGTACGTGATCAGCTAGTAGGTTTGATGGATTAAATGTGTAAATAATGAGTATCAATGCGCTGGAATAGCGACCCCTCATCGGCAAGTATCTATACTAACATTAAAAATGCGAAAGTTTGGATGTATGGATAATGGATATATGGATGAATGGATGGATGTTTGTTACTCAATACCGCCCCATCAGCTGAACGGATATCGATGAAATTTGGCAAAGAGATAGATTATAGTCTGGAATAGCACATAGCAATAGAAAATTAAGGAGTTCCCGCGGGAACCAAAACACCTTAATCCACGCGGACGGAGTCGCGGGCATCAGCTAGTAACTCATATTTTACCGCAGACGGTTACTCAAGAAGACGACATTAAATAAGGTATAGGAAATCGATCGATACAAGCGGCATACGACCATTGAAAACCCTTTAAAAACATATGCCTAGCCGTGGACATCTATCCCTGTACCAAATTTCATCAAAATCTGTTGATTAGATGGGCCTTGAAAGCGTAGCATACAGACAGACATACACACTTTCGCATTTATAATAAGTATTAGTATGTTACGGGATAAAAAGAAGCCTGTCTTTCCCCGGGATACAACCTATCCCTGTATCAAATTTCATCATAATCGGTTGAGTAGATGGGCCGTGAAAGCGTAGCAGACAGACAGACATACTTTTGCATTTTTAACCGACTTCTTAATATTAGTATAGATTATTATGTTTACTGACAAAAATATAGTATTTTTAATTTAACACTTAAAAAATTGAAGTTAAATGTAGCACGATAATATTGAAGTTATTACGCTCTTGTATCCAAGAGAAAGCTTTTAAACGGAGTAAAATTAAATATGAGACCTAGTTTTTGGACAATGTGTGATCTTGTACCTGGGTCATAGCCTAGTTAATATATATTGTAGAGTAAAATATCATAACTAAAGCATTAGAGACCTTATTTCTAAGAATTTGTATTAAACTAATTTATTATTGAATAAGTATTATGTAAATTATAAACAAAGCTATTTTACCGTTGACTATTCCTTATATCGTAGTTTATATCTAACATAATTATTGTATAATAAGAATGATGATAAAATATTTATACGTGAATTTTTAATAGTTGACGAATCTGATACAAGAACGGTACCGATTGGGCCAAAAAAGTCTACTATTTACATTTTAATAAATGGTTAACAGATGCAATTATTGAACTCGAAAATATATAGCTTTACGTTACTGCGATGAAATAATATTTCGCCACTGTAAATAAATAACTAAGACCTCCATAAATACCAACTTTGCAAGCGTAAAGCCAAAAAAATTGGTACGTGAATAAATATTTCGAATAGAAATCGCGGCAGTATAAAAACGCGACTAACATTCACATTAATGTACATTCCTATATCACAGCTTAGAAGAGCTAAAAGCATCTCTCCCAAAAGGCCGGTTTGGTAAATTGGTTGTCAGTGATACGCCTGTGTGTACGTCGTTATTGAATAAATCCAATTTTTCATAATTATATTACAAGTATGTAAATAATCAAGATATGCCGTAGGAACTTCTTCTTCGTTCTTGATTTTCTAGGATTTAAAATAGCCTATGTCTATTTTAGAGATGCAAGCTCTCTTTATACTAAATTGCAATTCGGTTAAATGGACGGGCCGTGAAAACGTGAAAGACAGACAAACAGACACGCCTCAGCATCACTAAACCCTAAAACATCCTTATAACATTACACATTTCTAGACCGTCATACTTACAATAATTTGAGAGCTTTTAAGTATGTACTTTCGATGAAAAATTTGGATAGCACCCTACCCAACGAGTAAAGTTTCACGAGCCCCAATTCTAATTATTTATCGGCAAAATAATCTTATGTACAGCCAATTTAGTAAACACACCCTTTTCCATGAAATCTATTGAATCCGAAGCCGTTATAAGATAGATACTTTTTTTGTTAGATCCTTGGTGCTTTGATTCGCATCATTGCATTTGTGTCCGACTACTTTACTATCCGTGCAATAACTACTCTGCAAAGAATTTGTTGGAACATTGGATAAAATAAATATATCAGTACAACTCGGTACATCTTAAATAGCAAGTTAAATTTTATACACACCGCTAAATCCATGATGAAATGTATGCCTGTCAATCATATTTATATATAGGTAGGTACCCTATACACAACGTCGTGCCTCGTTTAAATCTGCTGTGAACTACCATTTACACACACACGATAATAATTATACCCATAAAGTTACCCATAAAAACTTAATTACTCTTAATTACTAATACCCGTTGGAACTTAATCCTACCTAAGCTGTATGACCCATAATTGCTTACATAATTTCTCTTAATGACATATAATTTAAACGAATTTTCTTCAAAACCCCTTCTTTTAATTAGAGTCTTTACGCCAGTACGCAATAACCGTTTCTTTTGATATCTCCGCTGACTTAAAGGGATTTTTGCACGAAGTGTTAAATTAGGGTTATTTTGTGTTTATTAAGCCCACATTTTTAAAGAAAAGTTGTTGCAAATGTAAAAAACTAAACCGTTTATAGAAGTTTAACAAATTTAGATCTTATACAGGTGAATATTTTTACTGAAATCATTCTTAATTCGATGACGGCCGTATCCGATTTAGGTATCATGTAACCATTGAAATAGAATGAGTACTAGAAACAGGGTCACGAACAAAAAATATCGCAAAAATGTCCCAATTTGCACACACATAAACATTTGTATGCTGAGTGGGAAATGTAGAAAAAGGTATTATATTACCAACAACTTCAGTTAATTATGCACCTTAAGTTTAACACATAAAGCTACATTACGATTAGAAAATATTAATTTTTAAGACGTTCTGTCATCAGAGAAAAGGTAGGAATAACCTTTCAATCCAAAACAAAAAGTAATTTTTAAAATAAGTACAAAAATATTTATTATTAAAATAAAACTTAATATTTAAGCAATAAGGTACTTCATACGTTGCCAAATTGATACCTTTACACTATTTTGGAACAAGGCGCAACTCTTGGCATCACATTGTCAATATCAACAACGTCAATTTATTATAAACCGTATGTTTATATTTAAGACCTTTTGTCTTTGTAAAAAGGCAAAAACAAAAAATTCAATGGAACGAAATTCAAATAGAACAATGGAGACATGGAGTCGCTGATTTTTTAAAAGTTGTATATCGTGGTGGTATGTGGTCGTGTATATTTATTACTAGCTTGCGCGCCCCAGCAACTCACTTATGTGTTATACTTGTACAGTATGTTTTATTTATCAAAATAAATATTGATACAGTTTTGGTGGGTAGCACTGCGAAAAACCATGTAGGTTTAAATGGCGTACTCTCTCCTCTTCTATCAATATTTATAACTAAACAATGTTATGATATGCATAAGTATCTGTGTAAAAACATGAGGAAAGTAAAACTAAACTACCTAACATTTGTTTAAGAAGTAAGATTTTAACTTAAAATTAAATTTTCCTTACTTAGTTTCATTTTAAAATTAATATCAAGCTTGTAAATCTACGTTTTATTGACGTATTACACGTAAACTTAAAAAGTACCAAGTAAACTTTATTCAGATTTAGCCTTTGCGGCTTTTATTATTTTTTACTACATTATTTTATAAAATATTTATGCAAAGTATATAATATCTTTATGTACCCATGTATTTTATGTGTATTTATTTAACTATGTAGGAATGTGTGTTTCCAGTAATATCAATTTTATCAAAATGAATTTGAACATAATTAATGTTATCTGTATATTATAGATGGCTTAAACAACTCTACTGCATAACGAAATGGATTACCAGGGAATCACTAAGCAACAATACTTTTAAAACACCAACACTACTCCATGCATCCCGTCTATCCAGAACAGTCAATGTTTGTTACAATATTTGACGCATTGTCACAAACATTGGCCAAAGGATATTAGCACACTTTTTATATGAGCACTGCAGCATTTTGACGCGTCGTTATGTTGGCTAAGGTTGGCTCATACTAGTGGCAAATAAGAGCACTTTCGTATTTGTGCTGTAATTTGTCGG
The DNA here is from genome assembly GCA_923060345.2 of Erebia aethiops. NCBI lineage: Eukaryota > Metazoa > Arthropoda > Insecta > Lepidoptera > Nymphalidae > Erebia > Erebia aethiops. Next base: position 5,117,909 of record OV281082.1, read on the forward strand.
GGACATTTTTGAAGCGCTAATCCTACATCTAGTATAGGTACTAAAAAAATTCTACATCAATGCATGTAACACAGCTAACTGTAAGAACACTGTGCACAAGTCAGTGAGTCTTTTTGTAGGATCGTTGATGCCTGTGACTTTGTCCACGTGGGTTGAGGTTTTAAAAAATCCTGCCGAAAGCGCATGTTCTTCCCTAAGATGCAACCTATCTCTGAACTAAATTCAGCTAAACTCCGTCATAACTATAGAGAACAGACAATTTGTTATGCTACTGGAGGAACATACACTAGATTTATCTTGAAAATCTTATGAAGTAATAAAATACCTCAGCACGCTTATTTGCTATAAATTTCCTATCTGACCACGGATCCCTGGAGGCAGTGGAGCGAAGTGATCACCGGTTCTATTACCGGAAATTATATTAACTGAGGCAATACAATAGCCATTTTATTTCAGAAAATTGTCGCGACAATTTGGGACCATAATGCAACATTTAAATTTAAACGCAGGATACATTGCGTTGTTCATAAAAGTAACGAGTTGTGACGATAAAATTCTGCTCGTAAGAATGTGATGTATAATAAATATTTTTTAGAAATTTTTCCTATTTTTACTATACTAACCGAATACGATTTCTTAGCGTATTTTTATTTAATTAGCTTATTTTAAAATGCACTTGCTTAAAATGCATTTAAAGTAACAAATATTTTATTAATCAATTCAAATATGAGCCTTACTTCGGCATGTTCGGAAACGTTTGAAAGCCAGAATGTCGTTATCGAATCTGAATAGAAACTCTCACAAATTGCAGTAAAAAAATCTTTAATTCAGCCAATTACTACAATTGTAATTATCGCTATATAACAATTTTAATTAAATGCCACGCTTCGTTCAATTTGTTTGCATGGCAACCAAATAAGGTTACCAATGCTCAAGGGGTCCCGCTTTATGTCGAGAAATCGGTGAAGGAGTCACAAGCTTGTAAAATACACACTCCAAAGTGTTAAAATCCTGAACGCATTCTTATCAATGCACATAGACCATAGAATATAATCTGACAGTTGTCTCTTTCATTATAACCTTCCGTGCAATCATCCATGTATCATGTCTCGATTCTAGATAACTAATAATTCCTGACCTAATTTAATCATATTTTAAATAAGCAATATTAAGTTAATCTGTGATATAAATGTTATAAGTTTGACGTGCATTGCCGATTGGATTTGTTGAATTCAAATACAAACGCAAATGTGACCTGCTGATCTTTTATTGAACACGCCAATACCTCTAGCTGCGTCATTCCACTGCATCATTGGTCCACCGGCCAATATTTACAGGTTTTTGGCCCAAGTTACGATAGAGGTACGTGATTGGCAGTTTATTTTTTTGTAATTGGATTTCGACGCCGCGTGACATACGCTTATAACCTCAATGGCGCCTGGAAATGGAGATTCGGGTGCCTCATCCACGACGAGCTATATTATTGGTGGAGGAGTAAGCATTGAGAAACTGGAGGGCGTGTCAAACTATAATAGTTGGAAATTTGGAATCAAAAATTCGCTTATTTTGGAAGGTCTCTGGGATTGTGTCTCAGGTACAGAGAAAGACACTATTAAAGATGCCAAGGCTCTTGCTAGGATATCGCTAAGCCTTAGGCCTACTCTTTATCAAATCCTATATGGAATTAACTCTGCGAAGGCAGCTTGGGATAAACTTCAATCTGTTTTTGAAGATAAAGGTCTATTTAGACGGGTTAGTCTGCTTCGTCAACTCCATAGGGTAGACTTTAACCAGTATGATAATATGACCAGATACATTGAAACAGTTTTTACCCTGGTACAGCAGCTTGCGGACATCGGTAAGGTCATTGAAGATGAAGAAATTGCAGAAATATTATTTTCCGGTCTCCCTCAAGAATTCGACACTCTTGTATCGGCCTTGGAGACGGCATCGATGACCAATGCACTATCTTCAGAGCTAGTTCGTGCTCGCTTGATTCAAGAAGAGTACCGAAAGGCAAACACTGAGAACCAGGGAAGTAGCTCATCAAATAATGCACTTGTTGCTCGAAGTTTGAATAAGAAGAAGGTAATCATTTGTAACTTTTGCAATAAGGCTGGTCACGGGAAGTCACGGTGCTGGAAATTGAAACGACAGAAGAGAGAAAATGGTAAAGATGAACAGACCGTATTTGCTTCATCGTTTTTGGCAGCTACGCAAAGTACAGATTTCATTGTGGACAGTGGCTCATCGTCGCACATGTGTAATAGTGATAGTCTCCTAACTAGTTTAAAAACTAATAAAATTAAGATTACCTGTGCTGATAAAGCAACTAAACTGGAGAGCTCTGGTGTTGGAGATATGCATGTAAGCATTAATGGTTTTGATAAAATTTTGAACAATGTTTTGTATGTTCCGCAGTTGTCTGAAAATTTGCTTTCTGTGAGTAAGTTATGTGAGAGTGGCATGGTTGTGATTTTTAATGTGGATGGGTGTTTTATATATGACAGCTGTAGTATAAAAGGCAAGCCTATTATGTCTGCTAATTTATGTAAGGGTGTGTATAGACTTAAAGGTATTTTTGCAAAAGAGCAATCGATGGCTGTCCTACATCAAGTGCAGGAAGCACAGATTGCAAAGTTAGCTGGGTCTAATAATCATATGGATGCTGAATTATGGCATAGGAGGTTAGGGCATCTTTGTCTTAAAGGTATGTGTACACTTAGGGAGTGTGCAGCACGTAGCGTTTCATTTCAGGTTGACAAGCAAGACTTTACAAGTAAGTGTGTTGCCTGCCTGGAGGGGAAGCCTGTGGCCAGGGCTTATCCAAAAGGACCTACGAGACGTGCAAGCCGACCTTTGGAACTCATACATAGTGACGTGTGCGGCCCTATGAAAGACTCCAGCTGGGGAAATGCAAGGTACTTATTAACCCTTACTGATGATTTTTCTCGTAAAAGTTTTGGATATTTATTGAATAGAAAATCTGAAGTGTTAGATTGTTTTATCAATTTCAAGAATTACGTAGAAAAGCAGACTGGATTGTCTATTAAATGCCTGCGTTCTGATAATGGTGGTGAGTACTGTAGTAACAGATTTAGAAGTTTCCTAGAGAAAGAGGGAATAGCTCACCAGCTGACAGTACCGTATTGTGCTCAGCAGAATGGCGTTGCAGAACGCCTGAATAGAACATTATTGGAGAAGGCTAGGTGCATGTTAGTGCAGGCAGGTCTCTGTAACCGCTTTTGGGGTGAGGCTGTGATGACGGCCATTTATTTGAAAAATAGAAGCCCTACTGCTGCGTTAGCAGGACAGGTGCCTGAGGAGGTCTGGTCCCGACACACTGTTTGTCTTGGACACCTTCGTGTTTTCGGATGCATTGCCTATTCATTGATTCCTGAGGCTACTCGTACTAGTAAATTGAACGCTAAGGCAAAGCTGTGTATTTTTGTCGGTTATTCAGAGTTGACAAAAGGTTACCGACTTATAAATCCATCAAATCCTAGGAAGGTTATTTTGTCAAGGAATGTGTATTTTATTGAAGATAAATTTTATAAAGATTTTAAATGCCTTGACATAAAAAATGAAATGAATTCGAATATTAATAATAATTTTATAATTTGTAATGAATATAATAATCAATATAATGGAGAATTGAATTCTAATACCTGTGATAGAAATAATATTTTAAATTCTAGTCAATCTTGTCAGGATTCTAGTCCAGTCAATATAAGTACAAATAAATCATATGATTTTTCGTATGAATTTACAGATGCTGAGTCTGGCGATGACTGCTGCATTAACAGCGAGGTTGAACAGACCTCTGCTGATGCTGAGTCTTCTGCTGAGGAACCGGAGACGCAGCCGGCGACTTGCAAAGACGCAGTAGTTGGAGGGGAAGGTGCGACTCGTACAGAGGAGTCTGTGACTGTCAGCGGCCGACCCATGCGCAGTACACGTGGTAAACCGCCAATAAGATATGGCGATTATGAAATAGGTATGTATGCCAGCTCTATATTTGAAGAGCCACAAACATATGAAGAGGCACTAGCATCATCAAATTCCTCTGAGTGGCAAAAAGCTATGAAGGTAGAGTATGAGTCACTCATGGATAATAAGGTTTGGGAGTTAGTGGATCGACCTGCTGATGCTAATGTTGTTAAGTGTAAGTGGATATACAAATTAAAGCATGACACATCGGGAAATTTCGATAAGTTTAAAGCTCGCTTAGTTGCTCGCGGCTTTAGCCAGAGGGAAGGTATAGACTACTCAGATACTTTTTCACCCGTAGTGCGTCATTCAACGATGCGTATTTTGTTTTCTTTGGCACATCAATTAGATATGTCTATGGAACATATTGACGTGACTACTGCATTTTTGAATGGCGATCTTAACGAGAGGATTTACATGGAACAACCGCAAGGTTTTGTTTGTGATGAAAGAAAGGTGTGTATGCTGCTCAAAAGTATTTATGGACTTAAGCAAGCTAGTCGTATGTGGAATCTGAAAGTGAATAGTTTGTTGTTGACAAATGGATTTGTCCAGAGCAAGTGTGAGCCCTGTGTGTATGTCAAAAAGAATGATAGGGATCTCACTATCATAGCTCTCTACGTTGACGATTTTTATATATTTTCAACTTGTAGTACACAGGATTTATTTAGCTTGTTAAGTACAAATTTCTGTGTTAAACATCTTGGTTCATTGACAAGTTGTTTAGGTATACGTGTGATAAGAAATAAAAATGTTTTGACTTTAGACCAGTCTGAATATATTAAAAGGTTACTGAAACGTTTTAATATGTTGGAATGTAAACATGTATCTACACCTATGATTGTGAATAGTAAACTTGTAAAATCGAATAATGAACCTTTAGATGATAATGTTTATCAGTTTAGGCAACTTATAGGCTGTTTAATGTATTTGTCGGTATGTACAAGGCCTGACATAGCTTACAGCTGCAGTCAGCTTAGCCAATATTTAACTGCTTTTGATAAAAGTCATTGGATAGCAGCTAAACGAGTATTGCGATATTTAGCAGGTACTATCGATCTAAGACTTTGTTTTTATAAAAGTAATTGTTTTAATATGACTGCTTATGCAGATGCTGACTGGGCAAATGACATATGTGATAGGAAATCATATACAGGCTTTGTTGTTAAAATAGGTAACAATACAGTTAGCTGGGAAGCTAGAAAACAGCGTTGTGTGGCTTTGTCCAGCACTGAGGCGGAATATTTAGCCATAAGTGATGTTGCAAAAGAGTTGTGCTTTATTAGGAATTTCTTGTTGGAAATTTTAGATAAATGCATAGAGATAGTTATCTTTAATGATAATCAAAGCGCTCACAAATTGTTGTTGGCAAAAGAATACTCGCACAAGCGCACTAAGCATATAGACATACGTTACCATTATGTAAAAGATCTTGTATCAAAATACAATATTATAGTTAAATATTTACCGACTGAAAAGATGACAGCTGATGTTCTTACGAAACCTTTATGTAAGACTAAACTTTTGTATTTCATAGAAGATCTGAATTTGAAATGTTTATAAAGAATAACTGATAGACTGTATGTGTTTGCAGAGTAGTTATAATTATTGATCTTGTTTGATTGATAAGAATGAGGGGAAGTGTTAAAATCCTGAACGCATTCTTATCAATGCACATAGACCATAGAATATAATCTGACAGTTGTCTCTTTCATTATAACCTTCCGTGCAATCATCCATGTATCATGTCTCGATTCTAGATAACTAATAATTCCTGACCTAATTTAATCATATTTTAAATAAGCAATATTAAGTTAATCTGTGATATAAATGTTATAAGTTTGACGTGCATTGCCGATTGGATTTGTTGAATTCAAATACAAACGCAAATGTGACCTGCTGATCTTTTATTGAACACGCCAATACCTCTAGCTGCGTCATTCCACTGCATCATTGGTCCACCGGCCAATATTTACACAAAGTATATCCGATAATAAACCACATTATGCCCTTTACTCTGCTTTAATACCATAACAGCCAAACTTGTTTATGAAAATCACTTTATAGTTCCCAATATTTGTGTAAACTAAACTATGCATGTGAGCATCCAATATAGCATGCAAAGTGGTTAATGGAAAGATGCCAATTGAATTATGTTGCCACAGCATGCAAGCACTAACTACTACCGTAAATATCTGCTAGCAATGGCCAGAGAGTTGTCATATTACTAAAGGAGCAAAGGAATCTATCTGATAGATTTACAATTGGCGCTGTAAGTGCACTCTAACACATCACTACTTGTAATTATTATTTATTATAATTATACCTATTTCATTTTTAGATATCGTACCCGTGAAAGATTTTAAATTATCTGAATACGATAAAGGTTTCAAACGGTGAAACTATATTTTAAAACGTCAATTTATTTTTCTAATTAAAAGTTCATGTTATAGTAGGGGTCTACCTTATTTATAGAAGGCACATTATGAAAAATGTCACGTTTTTAAATCCATTATCATAAGTCATTCAATTAATCTTTTTATACAAAAAATAAATATTTTATCTGAACGAGATATTGATAAAATGATATAAATACAACTATGATAAAATGAGAGAGCTGTGTTAACATACATCTTATTTTGTTAACAATAAGTAAAAAAAATCCAAGCTTACGATTTTTTTTATTCACTACAAGTTAGCCGTTGACTGCGATCTCACCTGATGGTGCTGTCTTAAGATGGAAGCGGGGTATCCTGTTAGGGACATGGCAGTTATATTAAACCCGTACCTCTTCGTCTTTGCCGGTAGGGTGGTAACTAGCCACGGCCGAAGCCTCCCACCAGGTCAGACCAGGGAAAATTCAGACATTATAAATTCCTAAATTGACCCTAGCAGTGAACAAACCCGGGACCTCCGAACGTTAATACAACTGCGCCAGAGAAGTCGTCATGACGCAGGGACCTGATGATGCCTGTTAAATGAGTTTGCTACTCTATGGCCTGACTCTCAACATGACCTTAGCTATATATGAAGTTACGCTCGAGTTGAAAAGGAGGCTTAGGAGGCATAATCCGATTATTGAAAGGCGTATGTACGTGTTTCTGTTTTGGGTAGTGTGACCTAATTTTGTAGCATACTTTTCTTATAAACAAGGTTAGTTTGACTAAAGTAAGTTATTTTTGTTGGTAACTTGACTCCAATGTTAATGTTTTCCTTGTACCATAAATCACCTGATTTAATCATAGCTATAATAATAATAATAATAATTAAAATGTTTATGCTTTTTAACCGACTTCAAAAAAAGGAGGAGGTTCTCAATTCGTCGGATCTTTTTTTTTTTATGTATGTGCCCCGATTACTCGAAGACGCCTGGACCGATTTTGAAAATTATTTTTTTGTTTGAAAGGGTATACTTCCAAGGTGGTCCCATATAAATTTGGTGAAGATCTGATGAAGATCTTCGAAGACAGATGTTCCCCGAGATCTTCGAAGACAGATGTTTCCCGATTACTCGAAGACGCCTAGACCGATTTGGAAAATTCTTTTTTTTTGAAAGGGTATACTTTCCAGGTGGTCCCATGGTCATTAGGTCTGATGATGGAATCCTGAGGAAATCAAAGGAACTTAAATTTTATAAGGACACGAACCCAGATAGTTATTAGGTACAGGTCTGTCTACCTTTCGAGAACCTATTTTTCTTTTTTTTTTTTGCTTTTTAGTTTTTGAAGGCGGTTTTTTTTTAATATCTGATAGGTATTAAATACCTAATACGGTACTAAATAGCCTGTGTAAATTTTCTAGAGAAAGCTTTGAAAAAGATAATGCTAAGTAATTAAAAGTTCAGTTTTCATGATTTTGTTATGGATCATAATATTATATTTTGTGTTTTTAAATATATCTGATATCGTGTACCAGCAGATACTTTATCAGTTTGTGGAAACTTGATCAAATTGAGTGAACTCCAAAATCCGTAAAGCTCTTTCCAAATAGCCCTGTAAATGGACAAATCTAACCCAATTCACTGCCCAACCATAGGATTTTATAACAACTAGCTAATTCCCGTGACTTCGTCGGCGTGAATTGAGATTTTTTGGTTCCCGCTGACTATAATCTATCTCTGTGCCAAATTTCATCCAGAACCGTTCAGCCGTTGAGGCGTGATTGAGTAACAAACATCCATCCATCTATACATCCATCCTTCCAAACTTTCGCATTTATAATATTAGTATCGATTTATTCGATGGTATGAATAGAGAACTCAAGATAGTTATACATAGATCAAGGACCCGCACAAGGTCTGTGGTAACAAACTAAGTTAGAAACACTGCATGCAAGCAGTAGAGATGCTAAACGCATAGTTTGCTCTAAACACAAGTACATATTAGCGCAAACACACTAGCGACACATCGACAATCAATAGTCGCTTGATCATGTTTTGTATGGAAAATGAAAGTCGCTCAGTAGCAGCAACCGAAGCACAATCAGAAGGCACCATTCAAAATTTATGTTTTTATTCAATGAAAAACTAGAAGTTAAATCATACAAATATTATAAATGCGAAAGTATGTTTGTTTGTTGGTTTGATGGTTTGTTGGTTTGTCCTTCAATCATGCCGCAACGAAGCAACGAATCGACGTGATTTTTGGCATTGGTTGAGGACCTGGAGAGTGACATAGGCTACTTTTTATCCCGGAAAATTAAGGAGTTCCCGCGGGAATCAAAAAATTTAAACCACGCGGACGAAGTCGCGGGCATCAGGTAGATCGCTATAATCCGCAACAGAAGGCAAATCAATGTGGTACAGTGCGTACAGTGGTTTTGTTTAACTTGCCCGCGAAACTCACCGCACCACATGAACCCTCCAAAATACCCTCCATCGTGGATTGCAAGTTCAAGTTACGCACTTTACCACACAGATTTGCTTTCTGTGGCGGATTATAGCAAATTAGACTTCTAGTTTTTTCATTGTCATGGACTGTATCCTGCCTGCTGCTATCCAATGTTTTTATTCAAGTTATCTTTGTCATGTACTTCTTAATCGTCAAGTGAATTTATAACCGGTTCGAAATGCCAACTTGGAAGTCATCTCAATCGAAAGAAACTTGCAGTGAAACCATTCAAGCCAAGAATAAAGCGGCAAGACAAATAGTTGCGCAACGAAATAACTCAAGTAGAACTTTGTCTTAAAAGCAATTTAAACCTCAACAGGTACTGGTACAAACTTTGAATATTACTTTCTCGTGCATAAACACTGTATTGAACGACTGAAATGCATGACCCAAATATTTTGCGTAGTAAAGGATAGCGCACATTAGGGAGACGCAGGTCGCGATAGAATCAACAACAATTTGCAGACGGGTCTTTTCTGAGAAAAAATCTTTTATCCAACAGCTGCTACCCCGCAATTATTGTCATGATAATATTATGACCGCAACGAATGCTATAAATTGTTAAGGTCCGTAAGTTTACACAGTACCTCTTTTGTGATATTTTAAACATTAAACTGTATATAAAACACATGTGGATACAACGAATGGTCTGGATACGTCCGGTGGTTTATGATTTAGAAAGTTTATTTTCCACCCAACGGAGAACCGGCAGAGGTGGAAAGATTTTTTTAATGGGCTATATAAAAAAGGAGCCCTAATTACTAATAAAGCCCTAATACGTACGACAAGTAGGTAGGTTTTGACGACCTCCGTGGCGCAGTGTGTAGCGCTGTTGCCTTAACGTGCGGAGGTTCCGGGTTCGATCCCCAGCAGGATCAATTTGGGAATTTATAATTTCTGAATTTTCCCTGGTCTGGTCTGGTGGGAGGCTTCGGCCGTGGCTAGTTACCACACTACCGGCAAAAACGTGCCGCCAAGCGATTTAGCGTTGAGGTACGATTCCGTGTAGAAACCGAAGGGGTATGGGTTTAATATAACTGCCATGCCCCTAACAGGTTAGCCCGCTACCATCTTAGACTATTATGACGTGCAGGAGTAAGTAATATGAGTAATGAGGAAACAACGCAATGAGGAGTCTTAAATTAAGTGCGCTAAACCTAGTTAAAATTTCACATTAGGTGTATCTATTCAATTCCTCCATGTGGCATAATGAGTGGAGGTTTTTAATTTTATGTGGACAAGGAATACAAGTGGAACTTCCATCATTGAAATCATCTATAATTCTTTTTTTTTATCCACTACAAGCTAGCCCTTGATTGCGATCTCACCTGATGGTAAGTGATGATAAGATGGTAGCGGGCTAATCTGTTAGGGGCATGGCAGTTATATTAAACCCATACCCCTTCGGTTTCTTCGCTTGGCGGCACGTCACAATATAATAAATGCGAAAGTTTGAATAGATGGATAGATGGATGCATGGATATATGGATGGATGAATGTTACTAAATCATGCCAGAACGGCTAAAAGGATCTGGGTGAAATTTGGCACAGATATAGATTATCGTCTGGAATAACACATAGGCTACTTTTGTCCCGGAAAATTAAAGAGCTCCCGCGGGAAGTAATAAACTTCAATCCACGCCGATGAAGTCGCGGACATCGGTTTGTTTACTTATATGAAGTATTATTACTAGTGGTTCGCCCCGAACTAAGACCTCGCGGCGCCATCTATTGACATAAATGTGAAGTTCTGTTAAAAATACTGAAGCTCATTAAAAATTAAATAATTCCGTTTCCTTACAATATTTATCTAATTTTAGTATTTGTTGTTCAAGTACAGGATATAATTGAAGTAATTGATCATGTTTCAGGCTCATCCTTTCAGAAAATTTAGAGTTCTGAGGTCATCTTTGGACGTTAGAAAATCACCACTTTGAAAGCCCCCCATTTCGTCAATTTTGGGCGAAAAATTAAAAAAAAAATATTTTTGGACTCTATTCCTAATTATCTTTAAAATGATATACCGCAACCCTATGTAACTTTATAAAAAATATTTTAGTTCGCATTCGCTTCTATGAGAGCCCCCCTGAAATAAAGATTTTTTATTATTTTTTAAGCCATATTCGGCGGGAGGCCATTGGTTTACATATTATATTTAAAGCTGAAGTAATTACGTTCAGTATTTCAGAAGTTATAATGCTCTGACAGACGGACGGACGGACGGACGGACGGACGGACGGACAAGTGCCAATTCACCCAAGTAGACTCAGAGACCTTCGCTTCGCTCGGTCAATAATGTCTTGTTTCTCTATATCGTATTAGAATATTTGATTGAGACGTCTTACTAAAGTAAATTGTTCCCTCAATAACATTACTCAGTAAATTTACTCACGCAGTTAGTTGCTTTCACTAATTTAGTATACAACCGCAAATGTTCACATTGTAGTTGCGGAATTAACCACAGCATAATTGCCACAATTCGGACCCACAGTTTTCATTGTCACTCGGGGCGTAATTTATTTGACAAACAAACACATTTACACAAAATATACAATAGTTCATTTGCCTTGATTCATCGGAAATAGGCAATGGTAGCATTAGAAGCACGTTCTATACAAATAAATCTAAATGCGATATTGCTTAGGTAAATTATTTGGTGTAGGTAATAAAATAGGTAAGTTTTGTTTTACACACTATACATCTATACTTATGTTATAAATGCGAAAGTTTGGATGGATGGATTTATGGGATGTATGAATGGATAGGTAGATGGATGGATGTTTGTTACTCAATCACGCCAGAACGGCTGAACGGATCTAAATGAAATTTGGCACAGAGATAGATTATAGTCAGGAACAACATTTAGGCTACTTTTTGTCCCGGAAAATTATACAGTTTCCGCGGGAACCAAAAAACCTCAATCCACGCGGACGAAGTCGCGAGTATCAGCTAGTAGATCGTAGTCTTTCCACTTTGCATACTAGAGCTAGTTATAGTGCTAACTTAATATTCAAGCTCAAGTATGTTATGGATTTATAATATTCCCAGGACCCAAATGACACCTGGAGTGTAGTATTAAATATTAAAAAAAAAATTAAATATAGAGACTGGGAAAGATGATGCGCGTCTACCAAGGCCGGGAAAGAACACCTAGTTTAAGTTTACTTTGCTATAATTTGTTAATACAATAAATGTTACAATATTAAAAGTATCCATACAGCAGACAGTCCCCATACCCCTAACTATGTACACCTCTTATATTATATTTTGCACCTTTATACACATTATTTTCAAACGAAAATCAGGGTTCCATAATAGGGATCCTCGGCAACGGGCTGCCCGTCCGTGCGAAAGTTCCTCCTTTGAGGCGGTCGAGCGAATATCACGGATTCCCACTTCAACATTGTATGTTGAAACTATGAAACTATGAGGAAGCGCACTCACGGATAAAATATTTTGAAATATTTGTGTATTTCCACCAAATTTTCGCTGTAAACTATGAATACATCCACATAATATTAAACACTAGCTGACCCGGCGAACTTCGTACCGCCTTAGTATGCAAAATTAAATGTATATTTGAGAGATTTTCTTAATATTTTTTCCGTAAGAACCTTCTCCTAATAATAACAAATACAACAAAAAAAGAATTAGCGAAATCGGTCCAGCCATTCACGCGTGATGCCGTGACCAAGGAAAACGGGTTTCATTTTTATATATATAGATGTGAAACTGTGTTTTTCCGTTTCTCTATTTGTCCATCTGCCTGTCTGTTTGTCTGCCATCTGCTGCATTATCACGGTCCATCCGTTTTATCAATTTATAAGGAATTTGATAAAGAAATATCTGGCATCCCACACACGTACATATTTGAGTTTTTATCCCGTAAGTTCAAAGTGTAAATTAATTCAACGCAAACGAAATCGGAGGTTTCATAATATGGTTTCAAATAAATTCCTGGCAAGTAAATCGTGTAAGAAATAAGTTGATATTATACATTAAAGAATTAAACTCAAAACCATGTCACGCTACTCTAAACCAAAATTAGTAGATTCAACCTCTTATTAAGTTCAGAATAAAGTAGACATATTGTGTGTAGATATAGGTAGGAATTCCAAACCAAGTCCAAAGACCACGTCGTGAATTGATGCTAACGTGTTAGATCAATATTTATTTAATCCTTCACATCTATATCTATACTTCTATACTTATACTTAATATTATAAATGCGAAAGTTTGGATGTATGGATGGATGTTTGTTACTCAATCACGCCCCAACAGCTGAACGGATCTGGATGAAATTGGGCACAGAGATAGATTATAGCCTGGAATAGCAAATAGGCTACTTTTTATCCCTACTATTAAGAGTCGCGGGCATGAGCTAGTAGGTTATATTTTCAACTATGTGAAGGAGGAAACTTATTTGCTAAACAATGACCAGTGCCTCCGCTTTGCCTGACGCTAAACTTCGAACTGATTTGAGCTAACTTTGAAAGCAATTCACTTGGTCCCCATTATCCTACGTTAGATTATATCGTTTCAGTTCAAACTTAGTTTATGATGATTACAAATTTCACCGTCCAATAGGACTAGAGATCTATTACCGTTATACCTAGATAAACCTTCGCTTTATAGACATTGAGATAGACATATAGATAAATCAAGCATCGATCTAGTTTTCATTTAGAATACTTGCACACAACATCGATTAAAATTCATTTCATGTAGGAATTGACATGATTTAAGGGCAAAACACAGGGCGCGGGTCAGGCGCGTGGCGTATGCTGTCGTCCATATAAATACAAGGAATTCAACTCGCTGGACACCCGAACACACCGGCCCGCGCCCGACCCGCGCCCGCTCCCTGTGTGTTTTGCGCTTAAAGCGAGGGTACGTTAGTTTTGTACTCTCTTGTACCAATTACCTATTCAGTGGTTGTACTCTGGATTTGCCTAACCGCCCAATGACTTCGCCGTTAAGCGAATGAACTGTGAAGACACTTTCGCGTATATATATATTTATATACGCGAAAGTGTGTCTGTCTGTTACCTCTTCACAGTTAATTCGCTTGTCATTGGGCGGTTAGGCAAATCCAGAGTACAACCACAGAATAGGTTGGTACAGCAGAGTACATAACTAACGTACCCTCCCTATATATATAATAGGTAGGTACCTATTATACCATACCGTATGTTATTTTATAAATCAGTCTCCGGTTTGCAAGTTGTCTTTGTAGCTTTCATCAAAATCTTTCAAAAGATACATAATACATATTATTATGTATACATGGATATCGATTTAGTGATTGTCAGTTGATTGCAGTCGTGATGACCGTATAATTTGGAAGCGCGGTCACATAAATTAAGCAAACGAGTGTTGATAACGCGATATATCGATCTGGTTATTTATACCAAATGCGTGCAATTGACGACTCACAGTCGAAACTTGTGGTTCACTGATAATGCTAATAATGTAACTAATACATATATGTTTACAGCAGTACAAAAGGATGCTGCATCAGTTCATTGATGCAGTATAGACTAATAATATTTCTAGCTGAGTGCTTTATTTTTGTAATGTTGTTTGTGTTTTTTAAGTTTAACGCTATTTGTTAACTGGTTATCCCGCACTTGCAAGATCAGCTAAATGCATGCTGGCTTGCCAGTAATTGGGTGTACACTCAAAAATGTTTTCTATGTGTTTTGTTATTTTTATATTGTTATTGTGTATTACCTGTTGGCAAACCATTAAATAAAATAAAATAAAATACTAATAATGTTACTATTGTAAAGTGTTTGCCGTATTATACAGTGAGGCACATCTACAGGTATCTATTGTTTGCTTTACTTGATAGTGTTCTAGTATATGCAACATTTTGAACTAAATTGGTACAGCGGTTGGATCGTTGCAGTAGTTGTCACCGTCGTCAACTGATAGACGTCCAATGCTGCATATAGGAAACTCTCTTGTAAGGACTTCCACATGCCTCGGTCTTGCACCTCCACCTAAATACAACGCTTCGGACTTGGGTAGTTGGTTCAGAATAAATAATTTTCGTCCTTCGTCTATCTAATAGTAAACAGCTATATTGGTTCCCTGGGAACGGGGACGGGCGCTAATGTGGGACGCAACATGCGTAGACACATTGGCCCCGTGTCATATCAGGGAGACAGCATCAAGGCCGGGAGCCGCAGCAGAAAAGGCTGAAACCGGCAAGCGGCGGAAGTATGCCTCTCTCATAGAGAGTTACATATTTGTTCCGTTTGCCGTGGAGACCCTGGGGCCATGGAGTCTTAGTGCCAAAAAATTTTTACGAGATATTTCACCGCGGTTAATTGCCTCATCTGGTGACAGAAGGGCTGACTCATTTTTTGCGTAAAGGATCAGCCTGGCTGTCCAGCGCGGAAATGCAGCCAGCATTCTTGCCACCATTCCACGCGGGCATGATTTATACATAGTAATTAGGTTAGGATAGCTAGCTTTAAGTTCTATTGTATTATTTTCAATAAAGTTTATTAACATTAAAAAAAAAAAAAAACAGCTATAATATGTACAGCTATGTATCAAAAGTATGAATAAAATTATAGCAATTATAGATTTAGCAGTGTTCCGAGTTGTATTGTCTCGTAGTAGTTTGAATGATATTGTTGATAAGTTTAATGTATTTTTTAATATTTGCCTCATCACCAGCTATTATGCACCCACTGTTTTTGACAAAAGCCTCTTATTAGTAGCGTGTTAACCTGCATATTACGTAATTTTTATTTTCGTATTGCATAATAGTAGTTTATGAAACGGTTCCACAAAATAGGGGTTATTAAAAATGAGCGTCTGTTTGGATGATGAGAGTTATTATAACACGAGTGAGTATCACACGAGTATTGTAATACCTAATTATGTTGAGTTTTTTACAATACTTTTTCTAAACTCATATCTTACAATCATCTTAATATCTAATCCAAAAAACATTAGTAACATACGTTATTTGTCTAGCTTCTCTTGATAGCAAAAGCTTTTTACGAAGAAAGTAATAAATATCTAATTAATTTTATGCAAAGATTATAAGGGCCTATCCCAAAAATAGGTATAAATAAAGGCAATTACCTATACAATATACACAATTCAATTCACAAAGTAAAGTAACGGACAAAGGGGCAAATACGGAGAGCAACGGCTGGAACCAATCAATTTCTCGCTTTCAACTGTCCGCATATAAATCGCTCTGCATTGGAGTACAGTACAGCAGCCCAAACACAATCAGTGAAATAACGACTCTTCGCGCATTTTGATTTCATTTATAAGGAGAAATTATTACAGCTAGTCAAAAAAATTAGAAGTTGGAGGAGCACAGAGGCGGAACAGTTCAATAAATCAATATTTATTTATTCAAATTACTGCACACTTACATAAACAACATGATGGTGATGATCAGTTATGGTATCTTAAAACTAAAGCTTTAAAGCTAAAGGGTTCCAAACGCGCCCTGATCTGAGAAGAGCCCACGACCACCTTAGCCGGGTTTTTTTTACTTATGACCATCTCAAAAATCATCTTAACCTAAGGAAATATCAGTAAACTTTAACTTTACATTAGAACAAATTATTGCCAAGCTACCTTGTCATTTAAGTAATCCTTTACATGGTATTAAGACTTTTCAATGAGTAAGTAAATGTTTTACATTAACTTTGAACTCATTCAGAAGACTGGAAGCTTAGTTTATATATTATTATTATTATATTTATAGCTTAGTATAGTTATGTTTACAATGATAGTTTGAAAGCAAAACAACACGTTTCATTAAATGAATATAATCGGAAAACAATCTAAAATTATAACTGTCCAGCAAACTACCTTAACTCGGACTTTAATTGGAAATTAAAAATTGATTAAGGACCAGAATCCTAAGCTTCTGTATTAAAAATAGATCTTTCTAATACATTTTCTAACTTTGTTGATAAAAAAACCCCTAAAACACTATAATTATTATGCTTGGGATTGGGCAATTGTTTTTAATTTAAGGTCAGATGAATTTGTTATGTTTGGTTCAGACTTACACTGTATTGCGGATATATAAGTGCGGAAAGTCAGTCTTTGTGCTGTTAAAATGGCATGTGATTTATGTACGTTGGTCAAAAATATATAACAGGGAAGCCTGACTATCCTGTGCTATTTGGTCGGTAAAAAAGGACGTCAAAGATAAAATAATTCACGAGCTTTCACCAAAAATTTATCAGTTCTAGTGATAAAAATCTGAGTACTTTTATAGCCTTTTTGAATAACGGTGCAGTCAAATATACTCGTAGAAGCAGGCCTCGGTTTCTAGTTCTACGCGGCATCGTACCGGTACGCAGTATATAACATAAACAGACGGTTTATAATGAGGTAGCTAATTACTATTATCGATGATTATTTTAATCAGGTCAACAATTAACGCATACATAAACTAACATTACATTTAACGGAATACGTAAGGGATGCCTTAACGGATGAGTTAGACAAGAGAGGTAAGTCGTATACTAAATCGCTTTTATTCCAAGAAAAACGTAGTATTAAGTCACATTAAGTGATAGTAGTGATAGATTAAGATAAAGTAGTTGCTAGGGATCAAAACCTTACTAATGAAGACTAAAATAAAGAGAGCCTAAACTGCTAGGTATAAAATCCGTGCCCAAGGAAATTATATACTCACTAGATGATGTCCGCGACTTCGTCCGCGTGGATTAAATATTTTAATTCCTGCGGGATCTCTTTAATTTTCCGGGATAAAAAGTAGCCTATGTCCTTCCCCGGGACACAAACTATCCCCATACCAAATTTCATCAAAATAGTTTGAACAGATGGGGCGTGAAAGCGTAGCATACAGACAGACAGAAGAACGGACAGACAGACAGACACACTTTCGCATTTATAATATTAGTATGGATACGTATTTTTGCATCACTAAAAGGTGCAAAAAAGCACCAAAGAGGAGCTCTTGTAAGACTTTAATTTTAAAGTTTTATTTAGATAAGCCCAAGTCTTAAAGTTGTTTCATCCAAGCTTAAAGTCCGTCAAAATAGGATAATTCACGGGAACCGGAGAATATGCACCGTAATTTCTCGCGTTTCATCAGCATCGGGGCAAAATCCGTACATAAAATTAAAAAATGTAAAAGTGTTTGTTTGTTAGTTTGTGCAAGTTAGTCCGCTACCATCTTTGCATCATCGTCAGGTGAGATTGCAGTCGAGGGCGAACTTGTAGTGGTATTTTTTAAAAAAATGTCCTTCAATCACGCCGCAATAGAGCAAACGATCGACGTGATTTTTTGTATGGGTATAGTTGAGGACCGGGAGAGTAGCCTATTTTTGTCTGGAAAAAATAAAAAGCTCCCCACTGAATAGTCAGATGTAGTCGCGTTCATCACCTCTACGTATAAAAAGAGTAATACTGACTCACTCCAACGCCCAACCCAAACCAATGGTTCGATCTGATAGAAACTTGATGCACACGATTTTATCGTAATTCCCACAAAGAGAAGCCACGGACAGTCGCTAGTCTAATATAAAATTACGAAGAAGCTTTTATGATTACCGCGCTTTGTTTTGGTACGCATCGTATATTTTGGGGTTTTAATGCTATGGTAAAATCGAGTATTGTATACACAAACAAGAAGAAAACCCTGTAAAACCCTTAGCTATATGTTTTATTTGATAATAAAAAGTTTATTACAGTCGTGATAATTAAACTTTAGCAGTAACGGGTTCAAAGTGTGGTTTTATTATAACCCATATCTTTGACGGGCTATAATTAGTAGAGACTTTTTATTATTTTTAACAGTATTTAACTTTAACAGTACGTAATGAACCCCATAAAATTTCTCAAAAAGATAAAATTACTTAATAACTATTTTTCTTCACTACAAGTTAGCCCATATTAGTGACATCGACCGGTGGTGATGCAGTCTAAGATGCAGGTAGCGGGCTAACTTGTTACTTATGTTTTATTATATTAATATTTATTGTTTCTGTGACGTCACCCGGGTCGCAGCCGAAAACCAGCGCCCTGCTTTGCATGCAATTTATTGGCATACAATGCAGAGCTTAATGCTGAGCTGTACACCCATTCTGGGTGGTGTCACAGACAAAATTTTCACATATTATGTAATCTTTGTTTTGTCTGTGACACCATTATCGAATAAACTGTTTTTCTTTCTTTCTTTTCTTATATTTTATAGAAGCAGGCGTTACTTTGCGGAAGTCCATCAAAATGAAGGAACCAGTAGTTTGATTCGCTATAATCCGCGACAGCAGGAAAATCTATGTGGTACAGTGTTTTTTTTATTTTTAAATTGTTGATTTCATAATCGTGCATTTTGGAGGCAACATCTTCTCAAGATGCTCCGGTATCGGAGTGAAACGTACGTTGAGGGTAGTTTTTGGGGGATTTCTGTGGTGTGATGAGAGAAAAAAAAAACAATGTACCACATAGATTTTCCATTACTTCTCCACAGCATCCTACCGGGACGCTATATTATCAATCGCGGCACGTATTTGCGGGATGGTAAATAGCCACGGTCGAAACCTCACAACGCGCGAGTCCAGAGAAAATTCAGAAATTTTAAATTCCCAAACCGACCCTACTCTGGTATACTTGACCTCCCACTTATAAGACACTGCGCAAAGGAGGTTCGGTTATTCGTGAAGAAACCTAGTTATCTAGTCTCAATAGCTCTTATCCTTTCTTTTGGGAAGTAACATTGAACTAAGTCGTTGGATCGCAGATTCGTAAAGTAAGCACACAGGTTTAATTTTCGAGTTCATTAGACCTTACGGGGAGCATTTTAGCGCACCCATGCCTATTAACAGCTTTCATTACGTAGTGAAAGACGCGTGACCTAGTTTCAACAGCTCTAACCTTCTCTTTTGGTAAGCAAGTCCCAACATTGACCCAAGTCGCAGGATCTAGGACGTATTGACATTGGAGGTCTGAATTTTGCATTTTCGTTGCCACCCTACCACGGAGCAGATGTTGACCCTAGTAATTAATTTATCATTAACATAATGAGCGTTAATCTTAAGAATCAAATCGCTGTCTTGGTCAAAAGGATCTCGAAATCATCCGCATTATTATCGCAACAAAACCTTCTGATTAATGGAAAAGGGATTGTGTTTGGGATTGTAGCTGGGACGGGATCTTTATAGTATCTATCTCTCTTCGTTGTAAGGGTGAAAACACACTATGGACAAGATAAAAAGTCCACGTAAAAGTCTGCGTTTAAGATAGACGACACGGGATTTTCATGCGACGAATAGAAATATAACTCAAAAGTATGATAAGGCATTGAAATTATAGGCATTAGAATTTCATATTTATTGTCATACTAGAAGATTCCATCAAAATCCTTCAAAATCGGTCAAGTAGTTGAGCCGTGAAATCGTAGCATACAGACAGGTAGACAGACAGACAGACAGACAAGCAGAAAGACACGACAGATGGCATTTATAATATTAGTATGGACTATTAAGTTATATTTCTATTCATCGCAGCAAAAATGCCGGGCCGTGCCTTATATGGGCCCTTATGGGCGCAGGCCCTAAAACGCCCGTGTCTTATGAAAAACGTGATTTGTCGTATTGCCATAGTGTGTACTCCATATAAAAGTGTGGGTCTGCATAGTTTTTGCATTAATACAACAAAGAGACAAAGACAACTACAGAAAAAAGCGATTATAATTACCCCTTTATTTAATTGCTCCTCCTACAATAGCGCGCTTAACGTGACTGGGGTTTAACTTCGAGGCGATAAAACTCAAAGAAAAATGTTAAGTTCTACTGAATATGCAAGTGATGTGGAACGGGTGGATTGGCTTTTAGAATTTACGATCAAAATCTCAGGTATAGACAAAGTGGGTCAATTGCCAGTTACTATTCTAGTGATAGCAAAGACCCTTGTTAAGTTGATTTGGAAGTTTGTTAATGAAATGTTTGGCGGGTATCTGTTTACTCGTATGCGTCGTAACTTTGATGGTATACTCTTATGAACTTTATTTTTCACGAGCCGTGTTTTTGTCCACACATTTTTTTAAAAATCTAACTAGATGTCGCAATATATTAAAGTAGGTCTAAATGTTGAATAGTACTTCTATGGTTGAATACCTTTTTTACTTATTTACCTAGTTAAACGTTGAAGTTTTTGATTTTAACTTGACTTACGAGTATCATGTACCTATTGGGTTGATTGTAATATAATTTATAGCAATAACTGCGTTTGGGATCGATTTAATGTGAGGTCTATATAATACGTCAGTAACTTTGCTGTTCGGTATAAAATAGGCGAGACCCGTAACCAAGTTGCGGCAGCGCTAAGCAGTCCATTGCGTTGGACAAATAATGTTGATTCAAGTCAGTTACTGGGTAGGTAACACACTTTTTGAGGCCCAATTTTCAATGAAAATCGTATTCATTTGAGAGTTTTGTTCATCGTATTTTATTTAAAGAGTTCATACATGCTTTTCAACACGCAGGCATCATAATTATCCGTTTGACAAATGTTACTTTTTACTATTTTCTCATAAAATCGGGGGTCTGAAGTTTAATTCACTCCGTGAAAGCACAAAAGCCAACAATCAAGGTTAGTGTTACTTACGAGTTCGTCTGACAGTAATCCACGAGTGGAATTCGTACTCTTAGTTGAGCCATATGGGAAGGATCTGAAAGCCTATCGCATTATTATCCCAAGAAAACCCCCTATTATGTAGTTAATGGAAAGGTCATGTCATGACTCCTGACAATGAAAAATACGACACTGTACGTAGAATACGGAGAATCTGGATTATGATGGATTAAATCCATACTAATATGAAAAATGCGAAAGTATGCCTGTCTGTACCTACGCTTTCACGATTCATCTATTCGATTTTTGGCGTCATTTTTTTTTATAGAGGTTACACCTCGTGAAAGGACATATCCCTGAAAATTAAAGTGTCCCACGAGATTTTTTAAAAATCTTAATCTACGTAGACCAATATCCTCTAGTTTACTATAAAATTAAGAAACATCCATTGATACAACTCAAAATTAACCAAGTGGGGTAATTTTCGTTCCAAATGCCCTAAATAACCGGTCGGTCGTTTAACAATAAAATATTCATGAGCTAGGACGACACGTACTACGATCATTATCGTAATTGCTTTTCACGGTCGGGATCCGTAAATTACGTACTGCAGTTAACAATTAGCGGTTTATCTTAACAACCTTTGAACTTAAGAGAAAATTAGGTGTGAACAGCTACGAACATGTAAAATACGAATAAGTTACCGCTTAAGTACGTAAACCGTAACAGTGCAGATTAAACAGATATCCGAAAGATACACTGTAGATATAAACCTAGATATGTCAATCAATCAATCAATCAATCAATCAATCAATCAATCAATCAATTAATCAATCAATCAACCAATCAATCATTTATTCAATTTAGGTACATAAATGATTGATTGATTGATTGATCATGTTTATTGACGTCAATTACTTACATAGAAAACATGATGGTGATAATTAGTTACAGTATCTTAAAATTAAAGCTCCGAGGGCCTGAGAAGAGCCCACAACAAACTCAGCCGGTTTTTTTTTTTCATTATCACCATCTCACAAATCATCTGAACTACAGAACTATCAGAGCCATTAGAGCACATTATTGCCAAGCTTCCTTGCCATTTAAGTAATCCTTTACATGGTAATAAGATTTTTCAATGAGTTTACGTTTTACATTAACTTTGAATTTATTCAGAGACATCTTCAACATGTCTTCTGGGAGCTTATTGTAGAAGCGGACACTGTATCCAACAAATGAATTGCTAGTTAGTTTTACTAAGCCTAGGAGCAGGCATTACAAGTTTATTTTTATGTCTAGTATTGACATTATGACAATCACTTTTCTTCACTAGTTTTAAACATGTTTCTGAATATTTTCAATAACAGAACAGTACTGAAGGTGTACTTTTCGAGTCTCTACTAAAAAATTGCGTATCTCGATTTCGACATTTCTATTTAAATTCCCTATATTTATTTAACTTACTTTTAATAACGGAGAAAACCTGACACAAAAGATTTCAGAAGCAAATAATTCACAGTTCACAAAAACAAAGCCTACGTATTACCTATTTCAGTTCTGTCGTACATTTTCATATTCACATAAAGCCAATAAACATCTTTATTGTAGCGCGAATCCACGGCTGCCGCATATATCAAATACAATGTAATTAGCAAGAGAGCAATAAATGCATGAAGAGACCCGCCGTGGTTATAAATCCTATTCACATTTCAACTGCATATATTACGCCTGTATTCCATTAATAAAATAGAAAGATTCTTTCTCCACCACTAATGATGACCGATGGTAAATCAAATACGATGTAATGAGGAAGAGAGTAATTTTATTAATGCATAAAGAACTCGCCGCGGTTATTAATCCTATACGCTAATGCGTAACACTATATACGCTAATGGAATACAGGCGTAATTTTTGCTGTTATAATTAACAACACAAAATATTATTATTCCATTTATAAAATAAGTTATAGATATTACTCTATTCTTCAGGGTTTTCAATCCTCTTAGACGCATTATAACAGCTCATATTACGCCTGTTTTTTACTTATTAAACTTTCCACTAGTAGTAGTAGTATTTTTACTCTTTCTCCGGCACTAATATTAGCCTATTATTTTTCTTAATATAAGGCACTATTTTATCTTACACATCTTATCTTAATTAATATTATAAATGCGAAAGCTTGGATGGATGGACGGATCTGGATGAAATATGGCACACATAAAGATTATAGTCTGGAATAACACATAAGCTACTTTATATTCCGGAAATTAACGAGTTCCCGCAGCAATTAAAAATAAATAGCTTATTCCATGCGGATGAAGTCGCGGGTATCAGCTAGTAAAGAGAAAAGTTCTGGCCGACACATTCACTCACTGCCACACTCATCAACGCCCAACCAAAATCCTTGGATCTAGATAGGTGAATTAGTTTTGCACAGAGCTTCCTTCTATAATCTAGACAAGGAAAAATAGCAGATTTCTCCAAATTCCCAGGGGCGCGAAGTCGCGGGCGGTCGCCAATAAGTCAATAAACTTTCGGGTTAGCAGGTACTCTGTGCGTTACTTCAAATGATTTATTTATTTCATGTAGGAAAACTTGTGTCACTTATGATACGTTAAGACTCTACCGCCGGTTCGGAAAGATGTTTCTACTGAGAAGAGCTGGCAAGAAACTCAGCAGTTGCTCTTTTCTTAAAAAAGAAAAAGGTGACAATAAGTAAACAATACTACACATACAAGTATTACACTTGCGGGTCACTGGATGCGAGGTCGGTTGCTTCCATGCAACTTTGTCATTCAGAAAATCATCGATAGTGTAATAACCTCGACTTCAAGGCAAGAGTGAATAGGCATCTTCTAAGCAAGCGCGTTCCAACCTAGACCTCATCATTGCTTTGCACTAAGCATGATTGTCGTCAAGCGCAAGCCTGTCACAATAAAAAAAAAAAAATTGTTAAATATTGTTAGCGTAAAGTCTGTTTACCAATTAACTGATAATCTAAAAGTCTACAAGAAGTTGTTAATATGAAATTCCCAGCTCATCATAACATATTAATTAGTTTTACAACTTAATTAACCAAAAGACTAAATATTATGCAGAGTTGAGTTAGTATTTTTTTTAATAAATACCCAATAATATTACCATGCATCATTGCGGAATCTGCAAATTTTGATTATTATATTATATTTGTCTAGGATATGTGTCCTACGTCAGCAAAAATATATACATACTAGATGATGCCCGCGACTTCGTCCGCGTGGATTAAGGTTTTTTGATTCCCGCGGGAACTCTAATTTTCCGGGATAAAAAGTAGGAAAACCAGAAAAACTATGGAATTATAAAAATTTATTAGACTGTATTCGTATTATCCACGTTCTTAACATTGACTCATAAACTTAGATAATTTAGAGGCATATTTCTCCAAGTCGAAGCATAAAACGTAATTAAGAATGTTAATGCCCACAGAAATTTGGTTTAAAATTAATTTTACATGAAACATTTTGTAGAGTACGGGATCACTGAATAAAGTTAGAATATTTTGGAGTAATTCCTTTCGGTAAAATAATGTTCCAATTTGCTTAATTCATAAAATAGAACGCAATTATAAGTTTAAGACGTAGAATTAATTTTTTGTCTCGTATTTCTTTGCGAGTATACGTTCCCCGTTGTCCTAGGTGAGCGACAAACACGGCAATGCGAGTCGCGATGCGATGCAACGTGCCCCGACATTATCAAACAGTACCTGACCCTTCACGTGGCCTACGTTGTCGCGTAGATATGTCTGTAATTTTCTATGGCGTCGCATCGCGTCGCGTCTTGGTCAACGGGTTATAGAGAGATGCACAGGTTGTGCATGCAAAATTTCAAATATCTAGACTGACCAATTTAGGCAGCACATTGTATGTCTGTAAGTTACAGCGACTTACATACTTACCTATAAAAATACGCGATGAATTTAAAAAAATCAAAATTTCTGTAGTCGGTTGTAAATAATTTTCTCCGTGCACAAACTGATGTCGTTTATGATTTCATATATTATAAACTGTTTAATAAAGCTAGCGGAACTAAAATGCACACTAAAATTGAATCAAAACATAAAATGCCCGTGGCTATGTAATATTCAAAATGTGTGTTAGGTATGAGATTTACCACTGCTCCACTCTCACAGTAGCGGACCAACCTTTTGTTTAACCATAATGAATTTATACGATATGAAAAAGCTTTTGTGCTGTGTGTTACACATAAAAAAACTTTTTTGGGTTTCACGTCTGCTCAACACTAAAATTAAAACCTATGAAAAATGGGATTGAATTCAGAGCGAAATCACACTGGAACCCGCAAAGTACGTCTGCGTGAAACAACGACGTGGGAGGGCAACGATGTTTTATTGTCATCTCGCACTAGTAGTATTAATATTACCAGGCACTTGTGTTTGCGGCTTCATATAAAAGTGAAGGACTTCTACCATACAATATTTTTTATTGATTTTACAAAACTTACTTTTTTTTTAATTTCTCTACTAGTTAGCCCTTGACTGCGATCTCATCTGATGGTATATATATGGTGGTGCTATATGGTGACGATGCAGATATACATGGATACGATCTAAGATGGTAGCGGGCTTACCTGTTAAGGGTGTGGCAGTAATATTAAACGCATGCCCCTTGTCGGTTTCTACACGGCATCTACCCGGAACGCTAAATCGCTTGGCAGTACGTCTTTGCCGTTAGGGTGATAACTAGCCACGGCCGTAACCTCCCACCAGACCAGACTAGAGAAAATTCAAAAATTAAAAATTCCCAAATTGAACCCGCCGGGAATCGAACCCGGGACCTCCCACGTTAAGACAACAGCGCTCAACACTGCGCCAGGGAGGTCGTCAAACTTGCCTTGGCTCGTAGCACAATCTTAGCAGGTTACGGGTGTCTACTGTGTCTACAGTTTCCTGTGACTAGGAAAGGAGTTTAGAAACTTAATTATGTAGTTTGTTCATCAGTATGCTTACTCTGAGTTATTACATTTGAAATACGGTTGATCGACGTGAGAACTCACCTCGCCAAATGTTAGCGAACTGTCAAAGTAAAATGGACCCAAAACCTCTTGCTTTAAAGTCACAAATTCAGCATTTGGAGCGCTGGCAGTGAATAAATACACGAAATTATGAAATGAGCTCTAAACCAATGCATTTAAGGCTCATTTTACTTTAACGTCAGCTTATACTTGGTGAGGTGAGCTCTCACGTCGATCAATCGTATTTGCAATGTAAAAACTCGGAGCATACAGTTGCCTCATAATTGCCACTTAAGATTCTAATAAATGAAAATGGATTCGTTCCAGCAAGCAAGGCCGTATTATGACGTCCTAAAAATAAATGGGATAATAATCAGGGTAATAATATTATTATTTATAACAGACTGGTCGGGTTTCACTCAATTTTTTTAATTAGGTACGTAATTCTACACACAGCACTAAGCAATACTAAGCAATTCGGTAGGTACGTGGGTAATAAGGGTCACGTTAAACCTTTGATGCTAAAACTAAATTGCGATTCAAAGTACTTAAAGTGAACTATGCAGCCTATATACGTGAAGCGCCCTTGGTTTTGAGAAGATGCCTATTCACTGTGCTTTTGAGGAGTCTCTATAGCGGAAATATATCTTCATCGGCGGCGGCAGAATATTCAGGAAGGAGGGAGATTTCACGCCCTGACAGTGCGTCGGTAAAGCACAACACAAAATTCACTGTAGATCAATGACTAAGGAAGTATATTCATTGCTGTAGATACGTCGCGTATTGGAAGCATATTGTCGAAGAAAGATCTTAGATTATGATGTTAACAAAAACCTTTATTTATATTTTTTTGAATCAATCAAGTTTTCTGCAATAAAACGTATCGCTTTAGGGTTCTGTACCCAAAAGTATTTAGATAAATTTTGTACGATGGTATTGAACCCTTCGTGTGAGAGTCCGACTAGCACTTGGGTGTTATGTTTTATTTTAAATCGCTAAAGTAGTGACAAGTTTCTTGAGATGAAAGCTCAGGGCACGTTAACCAATGTATTTTGGCTATACTTGGTGTTTGGACACATAATATCAACATGATATGCAAAGGAAACACGTTATTCGCAACTCTGATACATACATTTACTCTGCATTCAACTTGAGTGCGAACTTTACGTGAATTCTTTAAAAAAATAGCCATTTTTAGACACTTAAACTAGCTGTAGAGAGACGTGTTAGGGTCGTGCGTCCTCAGATATAGAGGATTTTTGCGAATAATAAAGTAAAGACGTTTTTATTTGCATAATTTATTGAAGAACTCTAGGGGCAGCATATTGCGCATATCATGAAATTATACTTGAACATCACAAGTTGATAAAATTACCTAGTTGAAAAAGGCTATGAAATAGGCATGATGACAGTAACAAAGAATCACTGAAATTATAAATTTATCTAATAAAATTGGATTCATGGATTATAAACAACGTATTTTTTTTCCTATTTCGAGTAAGATTGCTATTTATTTTGATAAAATAAAACTATAAAATACAGCAATCCGCCATATTGGTTAAAACACCAATGAAGCGACAATGACGTCACAATTATTTTCGAACTTTGACAATCACACTATTGTTTACTGCACACTGCACAGAGTACATTGGTAAAAATAATAGTGACGTCACAAACGACGCCATGACACCGCCGAACGTTTTGGCGTGAATTTTAAAATTTAAATTTCAAATGCCAATTTCATCTACCAAACCTTATTTTTCTGCTGAAATAAGATATTTTTTCGAAATAGTAGATACTTCCGAACATAATCTGACCATTTTTCAAAATCAGTCATCATGCCTATTCTAAAGAATATGTTGAAGGTTATAAGGTCATTAATCTCAAGAACACAATGTGCTCCATAGAAAATACACATACACTTTGAAAATTTCAAAACTTATGTCGAAATGAATTTATTTTTCATTAAAATATCTGATAACATACAACGGTCCAGTAGTTCAGCTCTATGAAATTACTTCTCTAGAGTCACAACACAAAGCAGTTTCATTTTAACGAATGCAATTTGATTTTTACTTTCCGTTTACGAACCTTGAAATTAAAAAGGTTTTGCGAAAAGTTTGTGAGAACAAAAGCGAGTTGGTAAAACCTGAAATTTAACCGAACTTAAGTAGCGATTCAGAAGTAGGTCAGAAAAGTTTTAAACATTTTGTAAATGCTAAGGTTTTACACAGAGCTAAATGAATAGTGTAAAGTTTACATAACGCTAGGTCGTAATATAAAATATGAAATTGTTTCGACTTGGCTGCTAGAGGAACCTCATAACGCATTGTTGCGTTAAAACTGCTAGTCTAGCATCTTATACTTACACATTCATAGAATAAATAATAATTATACAGACCTTTTTTACAATGTTTTCTGTTTGTTTCGAATTCATTTTTAGCTGTAATATTTTTACAACTTACCGTCATAGTTCACGCATTATTTATGTTATATTAGTGGGCCCAGCAGACGTTGTCCTGCCCTGGACCTAAAACTCGATTGCAGCGCCCCCTACCGAATCCAATTGTGAATATAAACTACTCGGGGCCGACACAAACATGCAAACAAATCCATCAAAATCGGTCCAGCCGTTCTGAAGTGATGCGCTTACACACCTTCGGCAGTTGATTTTTATTTATAGGTAGATTCACTTACTTTATAATATCTATGTTTTGTAATACATTTAAATTTTTGTAAATATTGAAAGTTATTATTTAGAGAAAATAGTTAAGGTAAGTACATGATAAGTACCTTCTCTAGTCATGTCTTATCAACGTACGTAGAGCTTTACGTATTAATGAAATATAGGAAAATATCCTCGTGATAAAATTTTAACGACTGCACAAAGGCCGTTTATTACGCAAACAGAAGCCGCGAAAATCAACACTTGACTAGAATAACTTATCGCTTAAATATTTAGGGACTATCGTATTTTATCTCTTAAACTTCCTTCAAAAGTCACGACCCCTCGTATTGGAGAATTTATCAAGGGAGATTACGCTTGATTGGTTCAAACCTTGCCCTTGCAAATGGCTGATTGTAGATTAATGATCTTTGTTTTGTTCTCACTTCTCGTAAGCTTGTTTTGATTCTTAATCCCGTTCATTTTCTCTCTGTTTGGGAAGCTACTAATTTAGACAAAACGGTAATCTTCTAACCTTCGCATTCGTTCTGGTATATAGGCTAAAACACACTACGAACAAGACAGACCAAAACGTAGCCCACCCGTATCGTAATGTTTCGTCGTATTGCACGACTGTCTGTGCAACTCCATATACAAACCTAGGTAAACTTATTATCAGACAAACAATTTTTTGTGAGTTTCCTCCCTTAATCCCGTTCATTTTTCATCCCTTATTTAAGAGTCTACTTACTAAATCAGACCAAACAGTAATCCATTATCATGAACTCCGCATTCGTTTCAGTGTAAACGCGTTTCGTTACCCTAACATACTTATATATTTTTGTTGTATTTAGTATCTACCTAGGCTCGGAAGCAGTATTGGATAAAAGCTTGTCCATCTTACTTCCATTATTTCTGCTAAGCGATCGAGACTGGAAGCACATTTCCTATTCTGCTAAAGTTAAATTTAAACATAAAAGCTAGTAACCCGCAAGTAAAGCAAGTATTTGAAACAAATCTCAACTACCGTTATTGATTTTGGGACTATCTAGTGAAGATCATTTAGATGCTCTACTAGATGTTCTATTCCAGACTACAATCTATCTCTGTGTCAAATTTCAACCAGATCCGTTTAGCCACTCTGATTAAGTAATAAACATTAATTCATCCATACATCCATCCATCCATCCCTCCAAACTTTCAAGTTTATTATATTAGTATAGATATATTGAGAACAAAACAACTGGGAGAATTATTTCACCCTCTAAGAAGAATATTTCAAATAAATATTGCAAACAAACAGACACCAGTTTGAAAATAAATACCTGGAGCTGGATATAAAATGTATTTTGAATAACGTATCAACTATTTTTTCGAATCTAGCCTGTATTTTTATGACAATAAGCTTCAAAATGCATAGATTTTCTCTTATGAAACGCCCTGTATTGGACGATAGCAGGTGCAAAACAGTATTGAATTTAAAAGATTTTTCCCACAATATGTAAATACGAAAGCTTAATACTCCTGTTATTTATGGTTATCCGGGTTCATTTGTCACTTAATTCATGATGAATCTTTCTTTGCCATCCAATTTGAGAGAATTTCGTGGCTAGTTACCTCCCTACCAGCGAAGACGTGCCGCCAAGCGATTTAACGATGCCGTGTAGAAACTGATTATAGGTATGGGTTTAATATAACTGCCATGCCCCTAACAGGTTAGCCCGCTATCATCTTAGACTGCATCATCACTTACCATCAGGTGAGATCGCAGTCAAGGGCTAACTTGTACCTACTTAGTAGGTTTAAAAAATTGAGAGTATCGACTTCACCGATACTAATTTGGCTCAAAATATTGCCTAGATCCTAATCACTCTATGTTTTTGGCTCTTCACGCGTAATGAACGCTTTTCTTGTTTATAGGTTTTATAGTATAAAACTAAAAATTAAAGCAAATCTAAAAAAAAAATATTATTTTTCGTTGGCGGACAAAAAGTCCACATGCGCACTTTCGTAGCTATACAAACTACCGCGACAGGATAAAACGTGTCTCGCGCGGGCGTTTCATCATTCCTACCCGTAGTGTAATTTTACACTTAGATATAGAGAGATCAATAACAAGGGCTCGCGCGGCTGCCTTAATGCAAACCAAATGCATGGTTGGCGTGGAATCATGTGGGTACAAAACCCTCGAGGCCCCGAGTCTTTTCATTTACCTAAGTAGGTACATGAAAAGTTGACTCGTAAGTACTATGCGAAAATGCTGTGCAGAACATAGGTAGGTCCTGTATTAATTAGTAAAGGCGCTAAACTTAATAAATATGAATTAATTAACCCTCCCTCATATATCTTAACTGCGATAGACTCGTATGAAATGAAGTCAACTAAATATTACTGCGCAATGAAATAATTATGAGTACTTAATAATTTCTTTAGCAAACTACGTCTTCTCAAAGTGAAACATTTAGTGCACGAACAACAACAGCGCACAACAACAACGCATTTTGCCGCCTAAATGAGATTTTCATTACATACGCTCTTAAACAAAGACGAGAGGAATATTAATGTTGCTAACCATGAGCATTGTTCAACCGGAGAGTTAGAAATTTAGAGAAAATGGGTCAAAAAATAGAAGTCCATTTTTCGCTCAGCGTACTGCCATAGCAGACTGTACTAAGACGCATTCGCAATACAAAAAGGAAAGAAAACTAAAATATTTAATGTTACTTATTATCATAAACTTGTCACGGAATATACTAAAATAATAATTTAAACAGTCAAATTCTTTGAGAACAAATTTTATGATCTGGTAGCAAAATACCAACGGATAAATTTATTTTTAGTCATATCGGTTTAAAAAGTAACGATATTACAATTTAATGTACCATAAAATATTGTGAAAGAAATTACAACCATCAATGTTTCAATTTACAATACAAGGGATCCGATATAAAAATGTTCATTAAAATGTCGAAGGTTAACCGTTGTCATTTATGAAATTGGTTTGAATATAAAAGAGTTTAGGCAGAAACAATTTGCTTAAAATACTTTTTCCTATAAAGAACTCTTTGAAATTCATTGCAAAACTATTTTTAACCGACTTAAAAAAAGGAGGAGGTTCTCAATTCGTCGGAATCTTTTTTTTTAATGCCCCCGATTACTCGAAGATACCTGGACCGATTTTGAAAATTCTTTTTTTGTTTGAAAGGGTATACTTCAAAGGTGGTCCCATATAAATTTGGTGAAGATCTGATAAAGATCTTCGAAGACAGATGTTCCCCGAGATCTTCGAAGACAGATGTTCCCCGATTACTCGAAGACGCCTGGACCGATTTGGAAAATTCTTTTTTTTTTGAAAGGGTATACTTTCCAGGTGGTCCCATGGTCATTAGGTCTGATGATGGAATCCTGGGGAAATCAAAGGAACTTAAATTTTATAAGGACACGAACCCAGATAGTTATTAGGTACAGGTCTGTCTACCTTTCGAGAACCTATTTTTCCTTTTTTTATTTTATTTACAGAACTAAAAAGCAAACAATAAAATTATTTTTAAATAAAAAAAACCGCCTTCAAAAACTAAAAAGCAAAAAATAATTGGATATATATATTTATATATTATTATTTCTATCCACTATGTTGAAGTCGAGCGGGTATAACAAGGATAAGCAAAGTTGACGCAAGGCTCGCCCGACTTCTGCCCGCCGTCGTCCGGGCCATGGTGGGCAGCGAGGAGGCCTGGAGTGCCGTCGCCTCCTTTTGCGAGGAGGTGATGACTCAGAAGGAGGCGGCGGAACGACTGCGGGAGGCTGACGCCACCGCGGACCCTCTTCGTCGCCGCAGGGCGGGACGCAGACGGCGTGCGTACGACCGCCGTCTGCCACCCTAGCGAGGGCTCCGGGCGGACGACCCATCACAGTTGTCGCCCGTCGAGCCTCGGTCGCGGAAGAAAAAGCGGGAGTGAGGCGCACCTCGGTGGTGTCCCTCAATGAGGAAGTCGGGGCAGCAGTATGCCCCCGGAGGAGGTTCCGCTTGGGCGGATGTCGCTGGCTGGGTCGCGGATGAATGCCTTTGGTGCTCCCGTAACCCAGCCTTAAGGCGATGCGCAGGAGCGCCGCTGGGTTTTAGTGGGTATTCTATATCCAATTATTTTTTGCTTTTTAGTTTCTGAAGGCGGTAAGCTTTTATGTACTGGTACGTAAAGGTTTAGGAAGGTACAGTCAAACGACGCTCATAGATACAAAAATTATGTGTAGTAGACTCACTTGACGATTTTTTTTTTAAATCCACTACAAGCTAGCCCTTGACTGCGATCACACCTGATGGTACTCGTAAGTGATGATGCAGTCTAAGATGGTAGCGGGCTAACCTGTTAGGGGCATGGCAGTTATATTAAACCCACACCCCTTCGGTTTCTACACGACATCGTACCGGAACGCTAAATCGCTTGGCGGCACGTCTTTGCCGGTAGGGTGGTAACTAGCCACGGCCGAAGCCTCCCACCAGGCCAGACCAGGGAAAATTCAGAAATTATAAATTCCTAAATTGACCCTGCCGGGGATCGAACCCGGGACCTCCGCACGTTAAGGCAATAGCGCTACACACTGCGCTACGGAGGTCGTCAAAAAAGTCGTCACGATTCAAAAGTACTTGTAAAAGTTTATTTGACTTATTAAAAAAAATTATTTGATTTGATTTGATATATATATTTGAGGTATCCCTCTCCCTCTGCGGTCGTTCTTTCATTGCTGATCATCGTGGTTCTGGCTAGATCCTAATCTCGAACGGATTATTTGTTTGTATGAGGTATCCCTAATGGCCCACAAAATGATTCCTCGATTGAGCCCCGAATGGCACAATATAAAAATTATGTAATCACATCATCAGTTATCCATAGTCATATAGTAAAGGATATATCCATATATTTTCGCAAAGGTCCTATTCAAACAGATGATCAATTAACCCAGGAAGTATTGGCCGTAGACCAGCGGGCCTTGATCTAACAAAACGATATGTGATGTATGATGTACTTCATATTATTATACTAGCAAATACCCGCGACTTAATCTGCGTGGTTTTAGGTTTTTTGGTTCCCGCGGGAACTCTTTAATTTTCCGGGGTAAAAAGTAGCCTATGTGCTATTCCAGACTAAAATCTATCTCTGTGCCAAATTTCAGCCAGATCCGTTCAGCCGTTGGCGCGTGATTGAGTAACAAACATTCATACATCCATCCATACATCCATCCAAACTTTCACATTTATAATATTAGTAAGATTGATTCCTTTAAGAAACTGCTAGTTGGCAAAATCGTCTTATAGGTATTACGAACTCACTCAAGATAAGCTAGGATGGCTGCGAACCTAAGCAAAGACGGGCCTGGAATTTCTGAATAGTTTGATTTTGTGTGAAACATGAGGTACGGTATACCAACGCGGGCATAGTTCGCTGGAATCACGCTGCGGTATTCTGTATGAATACCACGCATCATCTTCGAGTAGGTATATAAAAATTCCGGCCTACTTTCGCCCATGATCGCTCTCGTTTCGGATTCTAGGTGTATAAAGTGATTAAACTTCTAACCATCTTAAGCATGTTGCATAATTCTGTTAAACAAAGCCTTTGTTTCGGATCCCTCATGTAAATTTAAACGTAATGTCGCGCGAAGTGATCTACATAGTTACGCACATACAAAATGTCCACCCAGCTTGTGACCTACTTTGCTCAGAAGTCTGAACTTTGTAATAAGCGACGCTTCGTGTTGTAGCCCAACATCATTTAGCTCATTTAGAGTCCTCAAATGGCCCAACCCTTTTCTTACTTTTCTGAGTCACATTCTGTCTAGAAAAATCTCTACTATAGAAAATATCTTTTTACTACTTATAAAAGTTTTATATTAATAATTCGCGGCTTGGCATATATAAATATACTAGCAGATGCCCGCGACTATGTCCGCGTGGATTAAGGTTTTTGGGAACTCCTTAATTTTCCGGGATAAAAAGTAGACTATAATCTATCTCTGTGCCAAATTTCATCCAGATCCGTTCAGCCGTTGGGGCGTGATTGAGTAACAAACATCCATCCAGACATCCATACATCCATACATCCAAACATCCAAACCTTCGCATTTATAATATTTATTTATTTGATATTGATTGATTGATAGTATATAGTATAGAAGTATAGAAAAAAGACATTATATGGACCTACATAATATTAGGTGCCTTGAGACCCAAGACGTGAAAAATGTAACTTAAATCTATAATAGACCTATTTAGAATACGACCTTCGTCATTGTATACTTGCATAATAGTACCTACTCAAATATTCATCGAAACTACTCATAAAATCGAATCGATGGTTACCCATTTCTTAGTATGACCTAATACGAGTATTATTTGCTCGCTAATAGCAGGCAAAATAAATACAGCTATAGGTAGCAACAATAAAGGATATTATAAGAATCAAGTCAATGCCTTGACGACCTCCGTGGCGCAGTGTGTAGCGCTGTTGCCTTGTTGTGTTAACGTGAGGAGGTCCCGGGTTCGATCCCCGGCAGGGTCAGGTCTGGCCTGGTGGGAGGCTTCGGCCGTGGCTAGTTACCACCCTACCGGCAAAGACGTTCCGCCAAGCGATTTAGCATTCCGGTATGATGCCGTGTAGAAACCGAATAGGGGTATGGGTTTAACCATCTTAGACTGCATCATCACTTACCATCAGGTGAGATCGCAGTCAAGGGATAACTTGTAGTGTATAAAAAAAGCGAATATCGGTAAAGTCAAGGCTAACATCCAGAAATATTAATATAATCATGACAGACGGATACACTTTATCAGCAAATGGATATTGATGGCAGGCCGACCGCAAATCGCAAGTTGGCTGTTGTTTGCGTGAAACCGCAAAACCACTGGAATACGGAAAACTGAACTCAATAAACGCTGAGCCTGAATAATTTCAGTGTCTCACTTTGATCACAGGACCAAGCAGATATTCATTTCTTTTATTTTACTTTGAATAAGGCTTAAAAATCCCTATAAAAGGACTAGTGAGTGGGTATTGCAGGTTTTCTTTAATTTCAATTGAACAAATGTAAATATAGACGAAAGAAAATGAGAGGTAGTTGAAAATACAGGATTCTATTTCCGCTAATAATGTAAGATTTTAGTTAGTTAAGAGACGGTAGTAAATATTGCAGTAAATTATATGGTTATGAGACTAGAGGACAAAATCATTTTTTTTAAGTAGACTTTTAACAAGTGCTTTTGAATAGTTGAGTGAATCTTCCACTGGTTAGGAATGCCGAATATAATATGTATCCAAAATTTCGTATATTTTTCAAATATGTTAGGTTAATAATATAATGGTGAAAGTCTCTGCACCGTACTTCTCATTGTTGAGGTTCGATACCCTTATTCGTCATAATAATAGTTTCTTATAGTAGAGTCGCTAATCCCACCCTAAAAAAGTTATTAACCGCATTTTTAAACTAACTTTAAAAAACCTACCTAAATAACTTTTTAATAGTCTATTATAAAAAAGTATTTACACCCAAACACTTACTAAAAGTAATTACGACTTATTAAGTAGCTTTTACTCTTAGAAAACTTTTCATTTAGAAGCACCTACTTTACAAACAGTATAATGTAAACGTGAAATATAACCCTCCATTTAACAAGT
Organism: Erebia aethiops; assembly: GCA_923060345.2. NCBI lineage: Eukaryota > Metazoa > Arthropoda > Insecta > Lepidoptera > Nymphalidae > Erebia > Erebia aethiops. The sequence continues at coordinate 5,154,724 of OV281082.1, forward strand.
TGAGGTAACCGCAAAAGCTTCCCTTTGCGGTGCTTTTCACTCTTGTTCATAAAAACAAAGTTTCTTATTATTGACTAGATAATACCCGCGACTTCGTCCGCGTGGTTGGTTAAGGTTTTTTTGATTCCCGCGGGAACTACCCTATGTTCTTCCACAGGGTACAACCTACCCCTATACCAAATTTCATCAGAACACACTTTCGCATCTATATATGTACCTAATATTAGGTATGGATTATAACAATGGGGCTGATTCTGTACTGCACAATTCCTAAACTAAACTAAAATTAGAGCATTATAAATATTGCTAACCCTTTCATAATAATCCCTACGGAAAGGGACAGAACTACATTTAAAGCTGCCATTTTAGTTTAGTTTAGAGATTGTGTTATACAGAATCAGCCCCACTGTTCCATTTAAATTAGAACGTTTTTACGAGAGACTAGCTGATGCCCGCGGCTTCGTCCGCGTGGATTGAGGTTTTTCGGTTCCCTCGGGAACTCTTTAATTTTCCGGTATAAAAAGTAGCCTATGTGTTAATCCAATATATCTCTGTGCCAAATTTCATCTAGATCCGTTCAGCCGTTGGGTCGTGATTGAGTAACTAACATCCATCCATATATCCATCCCAACTTTCGCATTTATAATATTTATTTGATTGATAATATATTTTGATTGATTTGATTCTTTATTTTTTTTAGGTCAGATGACTGGTAGACACACTTTCTCATTTAGCTGATGCCCGCGACTTCTAATATAGGAAGCAAATATTAATAAAGTTACCGTTTAAGGCATATATAACTATATAAACAATAAGTAAAAGAGTTAAAAAAAGTAATATCATTATTACAGGATTCAGATAGATTATTATTATCAATCCGCTAGTTCCAAATACTGTACTAGATCAAGCATTAATGGAGAACTGTCCGCCATAGACGACGAAAATGTGCAACAATTTATTTAACCTTATTTGAAGCGACTCGTTGAACAATTCTGGTCAGATTTTGGGCTTATTTCAGCGAAACGCGTCTCATTACCCGGTACTTGTTTATTCAAACGCGTCCGGGACAAAGTGGGGATGTAGGCGTACCACTGAGCACACGTTTAAGCATAAAAGACTTACCCTGTTGGCCACGTATCCTTTATGTATGGACAGCAGGGGTATTTGTCGTCCGTGGTTTGAAGGCTTTAATTAAATTTACAATAACTCACTTGTTGGAAATTTATTTCTGTGCAAATCCGTACAATTTGTACGCATATAATACAGAATCGAGTTATTATGCGCAAGTTTTTATTTAGACTTTAATATTTATTTGAACTACTTTTGGTGTTGGAATTACCTCCAAACCCTCCATGATATGAAATATGGATTATATTTAAAATAGATACGAAGAGTTTTTTTTATTAAATACTTATTCATGACTATAGCTGATGCGCGCGACTTCGCCGCGTTATTTAAGTTTTTTGATTCCCGCGGGAACTCCTTAGTTTTCCGGGATAAAAAGTAGCCTATGTCGATTTCCAGGCCCTCAAATATACCCATACCAAAAATCAAGTTGATCCGTTGCTCCGTTGCGGCGTGATTGAAGGAGAAACCAACAAACAAACACACTTTCGCATTTATAATATTAGTATGATCACTAACTATCACTAAATCTTAAAATTAAATTCAACTAAAATTGAAATAAAACACGAAATAACAAGGTACGTTTCGTTTCTTATCGATTCCATAGCTGAAATGCGTGCGAAAGCACTGCACTATAAACATAACCCTGTGCGTTCCGCAGTCGGGTAAAAAAACCGTCCGTGTAATTTATCTACTTTTAAATGAAGCGCGCATACTAGGCGACAGGACAACACATGGCTCCAAGCCGACGTTTTCTCCAACCCGGTCCCTAGTGTATTTTCGCTCTCAATATCACATTATGTAAGGCCATAAATTAAACCTTAGCAAAGCTCCTTCACGGGAAGTACGTACTCCATTTTGTAGTCTACACTGATGCCCGCATAAAATATTTTCGCCGAATTACGTAGGTAGTATAATGTATCAAGGATTTACAATATTACAAAAACCCTTTAAGGATCGGAGTGGGTGTACGAGTAGGTACTGGTACACATGAAAAGGAAACGAGATTGAAAGAAGCTCTATCGCTCACGAACTTAATATTATTACTGCTGACTTAAAAGAAAACGAAATTGAATTATGAAATGGCGCCTTTATAAACCCAATTATATTACCTAGAAATTATTAGATAGAAGGTACTTTGCTATATATAATATTTTAGGATTTTTCACAAGAAAAGGGCACGATGTGTGACCATCAGCATTTTTCTTAAGACTTTCTATGAAATTTTGCAGACTAGGCCATAAGCGTAATTGAGTTACAACCTGAGTTCAATTTTCGCAAGTATTTCATAACAGTGCCGCACACTAGCGGAAAGCTCAGACAGATAACAAAATTGTAAGAAAAAATTATACCGCCCCTTGCTCTGGCAACGTTCGTTATAATTGCGTCTATAAATTTTTAAGACAAGTTAGCAACCTAGAATATGGCCCCGAGGTATAATTAAGCGATATCACCCTCATTAATCCTATGAAAGGGGATTGTCGGTTATTAATCTGAAATCTAGATCGCCTTCGATGATTCTACTCGTACGTGATGTTAATATCGTGACGTAGTCTTAATATTAGAGAAATTTACATTCGTAGAATAGACATCGAGGGATATTTGAATAAAAAAGACTAACTAATAATTGACAGTTAGGTACTTTTTTTTAAATAGTACACTTTAACGATTGAATAATGCTAAAACGAATCTTATCAATTAAGAGCATCCCAAACGATCATGGTTACATTTTACAAGTCAAACAGACAGACAGTGAGAGAGAGTCAGATAGAGAGAGAGAGAAGTCAGAGGTCTCTAAAGACTGACTTGTAAAGTGTAACCAAATATGTAAAAATATACAGCTTTAAAAAATCGTACAATTACTATTTAATAGGTATATATCGTTTTATATTTATATCATAGAACTAAGCTACTAACTCCCTAATAATTTATGGATCAGAAGAAGTTTAGAACTAAAACAATATTACGAAGTTAGGTATAGTAGGGTTTGTCAAACTAGATTGATTTAAAAGTTCCCTAAGGGATATGAAAATGATGTGGAGAAGTTCTTTGAGAAGTTATCTTATCCGTCTTACAGTTTATCACAACCATAAGTTTTTAGTTTATTTTCACTTTGTTATAACCCTATGATCTCAACTTGTTGGTCCATACTATAGCAGAGTTTAAGACCAACTAGGGTTTTAACTATTAGATAGTGATCGTTTAAAATATATCCTCTACCTAGGGATATTTTTATTTTACATTGTTTTAAGTTTCTATTGAACGATATATACATTAAATTACTTCGAATCCATACTTCCATATTAATATTATAAACGAAAAAGTATGTTTGTCTGTCTGCTACACTTTCAGGGCAAATCGTTTTAAACTGTTTAGATAAAATTTGGTACAGAGCGGTTGCTTCTATAGGTTACTTTTTATCCCGAAAAATGCAAGAAGCCCCACGGGATTTTCAAAAACCTTATTCCACGCGGATGCAGTCACCGGCATCATCTATGTACATACTATGTAAATCAATGGCTTCTTTGCTACTCAATAAATGAGGAAACACTTAAAAGCTGAAATTGCGAAATAAAATGTTTCTTTCGAAATTTGTTTTTTAAAATAACCTTGGTTTGTGAATAATTCATTGCTCACCCCGAAAATTAACGTGCTTTTCCATTCGAAAGGCGTAATGGCGTTGAAAGTAGGAATTTCAGATATTTCCGCCCGACGCTGTGCCCGCTTTCGGTTGCAATTAAGCTTTGAGCTTTATAATTACATTAATTTTATGATTTATTGTTAATCTGCCGCGTTGTTATTTATATAGATGCAAAATAAAAAAAATCATCAATACCAGCAAAATCAATTGCAAAACTTTTTAAATCGATAGCTTAAACTTCAATATTAAACAGATAAGGAAAGAAAATTAAAAGTTTATCTCTTGAAGGTCACTTGTTAGTTAGTAGAACCACAGAATACTTAATAGACCAATAAGGTACAAAGATATCGATAATTTAAAGAAACTTCCCAACGAAAAGATCACTTACATCACACATATAATATAAGAATTTATTATTAAAGGACATTAATTATTTTTAAAAAATCCCAGTATATTTTCCGCAGTAAATTATATTAATGTTTGGAAAGATTGACTCAAGTCACATCACTTGGTAATTTAACGAATGCCTCGCTCGTATAATGGAAACTTCCTCCAAGCAATCTGAGAAATAAGTTGAGTATGAAAATAAAAGCCTACAAATGCAAATAATCATTACAATTCCATTAACCTTTAATCGAATACGACCTCATACCACAGTATGCCTCCATAACAGAAGATAAATATTACTTCATATATTAAAACGCCCGCAGACAGTTACATTTGAAGAGTACAAAACTCCATTAAATACTCGTACATTTAAAACATTTCGTCGTACAAATTCTGTCATGTAAAAAGAGCATCGTTCAGCCACAAATCTTCGTGATAAATTGTTGGTGATTCTTTCAGCTGTGTAGTCAGTACGTTCATAACGGATTTACTTAACGGCCGACAGGGCTGACGGCCAAGCGTAATATTTTTATCGCTTGCTGTCTAAGCTTCAAAAGCTAAAGGCGTGTTCAAACTATACTTTCTACCGCCGCGACTTTTTGTATTCATTAACACATCAATCAATAGGTAAACAAAATATATAATAAAATAAAGATCTTTAGGCCCTCACTAAGTAAGGAGAACTTTATTAAATCACCCAACATAGACTATGAATTTTTTTTTATATTTTTATTGCGTGATAGGCTTGCGCTTGGCGATAATCATGCTTAGTGCAAAACAATGATGAGGTCTAGGTTGGAACTTGGAACGCGCTTGCCTAGAAGATGCCTATACATTCGAAAATAAGCTTTCGATGAAACATTCGCAGAAACGTGGTAGCGGTCTTGGAACAATGCAGTCATAAGAATTCAACATTTTAGAAATTCAACTTTTTAAAAAGTCGACGTAGAGATGCAAATTAGCTATTTTAGGATTTCTAAAAGAGAAATACAAGTTTAGCGGTAGGTATATACCATGCTATTTCTGAACTAGAAAAAAGGCAGAAAAAACAGAAATTGATTTAAAATAGACAAACATTTAAGTAAGTAATCGAAATGTACATTTAATCATAAGCACGTACATTACATACATACAAGCAAGCACATACATTTATTAAGTTACACCATGTCACTGAATTTAATGGATGAGAAATGTCATCTATCGTGAATCGAGATTGATCGTCTCCAGCTGTTCTTAGGTTACGGCTCAGGCTCAAAAATCTTATCGAAGCGAAAAATTGTCGTTTACATAATATTTTATATGCAACTAGCTAATTCAATTTTCCAGGATAAAAAGTAGCCTCCTTCCCCGGGATGTAGCGTAAAAGCATAGCAGACAGACAGACACACTTTCGCATTAATAATATTAGTATGGAAGTATGGATTTGATGCTAATCAACACCCAAAAATTTAGCATAGGAGTAAACCTAACTTTTTAGCGAAGCCGTCAAAGAAAATTATACCTATTAAAAAAAACTCAAAGTATATTTATTCAAATTCAAAAGTGTACCTAACACTGTACACTCATTGACGTTCAATTACATAAAAAATATGATGGTGATAATCAGTTACGGTATCTTTAAACTAAAGCTACGAGGGTTCCAAACGCGCCCTGGTCTGAGAAGAGCCCACAATAAACTCAGCCGAGTTTTTTACAGTATCACCATCAGGTAGCGAAGATCTAGCTTTTCAGAGCTGTGTTTATTTAAAAAAAATATTATCACATGCTTTAACGGCGAAGGAAACCATCGGGAGGAAACGTGCTCGCCCGAGAGTTCTACACTATGGTCTCAAAGGTGTGTTAAGTTTGCCAATCCGCAATTGACCAGCGTGGTGGACTGTGGCCAAACCTTACTCATTCTGAGAAGAGACCAAGAGACTTGAGTACTTAGTATAATGAGCTGCAGCTCACTACTGAGTTCTCCAGTCTCTTGTTGGTAATGGGTTGATGGGTTGATGATGATAATATATTTCTGACATCGAAATTCGTTAGGTATTGATGTATTCGTAAAATATTTCTTGCAAAAATTTCAGTAACAATTATACCCTATTTATCAAATAGGCACGATCCAACTATGAAATACCTACATTTAATCGCATAACAACTTATTTAAGATGTTTCTCTATCTTGTTTAGCAGCTGTCTTCAGCCCTGCTCACATAAAGGTAAGTTCAAGTTTCAAAGCTATTTACGAGAACTTACGAGCACTTGCTATATCTTGGGACGGTGGAGCGGGAGTGCTAAGCTCGACGCTTTTATTTAAAAAGTCCTCCTTTTCCTGGTTACGTTCATATATACGAGTATTATGTAAGTGCAATCGCATTTCACCTCGTCTCAGAATTTAATACGAGGTATTAAATTGTTCAATTTTTGTATTACATGGTCTGTTGACTGGCCTTTCAAAGTGAAGTCAGCAGACAATATTATTTTATTGACTGTTATTTCATACTAGCTGACCCGGCGAACTTCGTACCGCCTTAGTATGCAAAATTAAATGTATATTTTTCAATATTTCTGAGAGACTTTCTTAATATTTTTTTCCGTAAGAACCTTCTCCTAATAATAACAAATACAACAAAAAAAGAATTAGTGAAATCGGTCCAGCCATTCACGCGTGATGCCGTGACCAAGGAAAACGGGTTTCATTTTTATATATATATAGATAGATAGATAGATAGATATGAAAAAATAAGTAAAGATTGTATGCGTTACAACTTCTGACAATAATATTATAAATGGAAATGTGAAAGTTTGGATGTTTGTTACCCCTGCACGCCACAATGACAGGACGGATTTTGCTGAGGAATGGTGATAGCTTATACCCTGAATAACAAAGGCTACATTAAAATTCGGATAACGAAAGGGTTCAAAATCTTAATCCACGCGGATAAAATTGCGGGCATCATCCAGCTGATTCAGAAGTGTAACCAACTGTTACTACAGATGAAAAGAAGCTGGATACTGGTGCAAAATACTAGGACAGTGACTCAAACGATATAACCAATACCTAACTGTAGCAAATAATTACGTAAATATAGCAAATAATTATATTAACTATAGCAAATAATACGTAACTATAGCAAATAATTAATCTCTATATTACACTCGACTAGTCACAAAACAAAGTCCCAACGATTAATCACAAACTTTGAATATCATCTTGGTAATTAGTTTCCATTCAATATCATAACCTAGTTTCTGACTAGGACTAAATCGGCTGGTATTATTTAATAAAAGGGTCGTTCCTTTGGGTGGTCGGTCGTTTGGTAAACTATAAATTAATTTAACCTTAATTTATTGTACAACACGTTACTACTACGTTGTACAAAGTTAGTAACAGCTAAGAAATAGTGGACTAGCCAAAAAATTTATGCAAAAAGATTTAAAGATTAAACACGCCCTGACTGTACATGGATGTCATTTTTTTTTATCCACTACAAGCTAGCCCTTGACTGCGATCTCACCTGATGGTAAGTGATGATGCAGTTTAAGATGGTAGCGGGCTAACCTGTTAGGGGCATGGCAGTTATATTTAACCCATACCCCTTCGGTTTCTACACGGTATCGTACCGGAACGCTAAATTACTTAGCGGCACGTATTTGCCGGTAGGGTGGTAACTAGCCACGGCCGAAGCCTCCCACCAGGCCAATTCCAGGCCAGGCCATTCTCTTGTCATTGATCTTTTTACACACTTTGTCCTGCCAGCAATACCTAGGGCATACAAAAGGACTGTACTTACTGTATGCTCTTCTCACTTAACAACTCTGTCTTCCTCTCCTCCGAGAGCTGATTGGTCACACTTGGGTATTTGACAACTAGTCAAATTAGCAAGTTTTTTCAAACGTCAAAACGCGTGCATTGGATTTTGTATAAAATACTGAATTGTGACGTCATCAAAGTTCGACGCACTTTTTTACTTTAATCGATAGTTTAAAATGGTTATTCAACTTATAACTAACGTGAATATTACGACTTTTGGGAGATCCTCCATTTAATAATCATTAAAAAATAGTTTATTATACTAGTAGTCAAATACCCAATTTAAGATTCTCCGTGAATCCCTGGGCCTAGCAATGGAAATAACTTTTTATATGAGCACTTTTAAAAATACACTCATAGCTTCATTATCACGTTAGTCGCTGGAATAGGTTCTAGATTTCGATGAACATACATACTAACATGAAAAACATACTAACAAAATAAATTATAAAATAAGGTTATCCATCGCCATTCAGCGCGGCAATGCTGCAAGTTTGATGGGTACCTTTGGCCCAGGGGCAACCAGGGGTGGTCTTTTTGATTAGGGTTTTATTTTTATTTTTGTTAGTAGGTATATAAGAATTTTAGATTAACGTTTAGTCTATAAGTTTTTATTATATCTTGTAATTTTGTTTTAAATAAATAAATTGTATATTAAAATGTATTATTAGTATATAAATATAGAAGAATAGGGATAAAGGAAGTTGACACGGCAAGGTAGAATAAATAGCAGAGATAATGCAGGCGACTGCCGGAACAGTTTCAGCGCATAATTCAAATTTGCTTAAATCCAGACTACCTACTCGAAAAGCGCAGTAACTCTGAAAGCGAGGTAAAACAAAATAAGCTCAACAATATATACAACAATAACAATTTTAGATATAAGTTTACCGTTATCTAAGCTTTTCAGTGTTTCGCATGAGAACAGTATAAAGCTTCATATAAATATAGTTGGAGACTAAAAGCCGTATTATAAATGCATAAAGCCTGTACGCGAAATTTAGATGAGCTCAGAGATGCATATTTGAGTTTATGAATGCTCTTTTGATCATGTATATTTTTAACTTCCGAATTTAGGAGTGAACTTGAAATAGTACCTATCTGTTTTTAACCCCGACGCAGAGGGGTTTTATAAGTTTGACGTGTGCAGCATCACCTGCAATTTGCAGTATTCAATCCACTCCTCACCAACTTACAGTAAAGGTGTTTGGGCTGATAGGAGTGATCTCAATGAATGTGACGGAGGTTCCTTAAATTCTCAATTGGAAGTTATTCTTATGGTTTCTTTATAATTTTTGGAACAGAACAAAGGATATATTATTAAGCAATAATCTTACAAGTCGATTGTATTAAACTAATGTTTGATTCACTCGGCTTCATAAAAAGAAATCGAATTCCTGAATCAAATGTATTATTCTAACATAATATGCTTATTGGTCCAGGATGATAATGATGTATAGATGATCTGAAACATCTTTCAAGGATACAGATCAAAATCGACATCAAAATTATGGAGACTAGCTAATACAGGATTAAAACTCGTAGGATAAATTCTGTTAATCAGGCGACGCTAACCTAAGTCAGTAACTGGAACGTTTGAAACTGGGCTGGAGCGATAAAGCATGCATAATATAGAGTTCCAATTTGCTATAATATTACGATTCCCACTATTTCTCAAAGTGTCTAAAGCCAACGCTTTAGCTAATGTAAATTCTGAAGTCACTTTAGCTATTCAGAATGAAGTCACAAATCTTTTATTCATAAAGATAGCAGAAGTTGTTCTCACCAATTTTAAGTGCATATTTCTGCACCTTTAGTGAGAAAAAAAATTAAATGAAACCAGAGAGAAATTGTAGATTAATAATAGAGAAATATCCTCATGAAAATGGCGCCGTCAAAGTAAGATTGCGTACTTAGGTTAAGCAGCTTCAACCCACTGACAAATATTTCGTATACATTGCAAACGCATCACATTTAGGACAAAGCTTTTACCTACCTAAATGAAGAAATAATCTTGTCACATTTCCATAAAAAATAAAATTTTTTTTCAACCACAGGAGACCTCGAAACGGATTTTGTTAAAACTTTGGCGTTGTAGAGCGCCTCGTGGGTACAATAAGGAAGGCACTTTAATAAACTGCGACAGACAAGCTGAGAAATGTATGTAAAAATCTTTGGATACTTTTCAGAGCGTATACATAAAATTCTTATATAGACTACCGTATAACTACCAAAAACGTAATTTGAAAATATAGCACTTAATTTGATAAATTATTTCTTTATTGAAGTTCTGCATAATTTGAAGTACATATCAAAAAATATTTATTATTTACGAATTCACCATAGCAATTCGACTCGAATTTTCATTCATGAAGATATTTGCTAGAATGTAACAAATTCAAACTGTGCATAAATTACGATGGATTCCATGAATTTTAATGAGTTAAGGTACAAAAATATATCTACGCATTAATTACTCACACCCGTATTATCCTTGTTTACTTTCAAATTACTCTCTTTTGGAGAAAATAAAATTTTCATACAATATATCACGTTTTTTTTAAAACTAGCAGTATTATTTACTCTGTCAGAGAATTTTAGAGGTAAGTACAGTTTACAAATATCTTGTTCTACTTTATATAAAACTGCTAAGCGGTATAATATAGGTTGCTATTGGAACATTGTATAAAAAACTTACCCGCGTCACTCCCACCGATTGGGATAATTTCCTTCGATATCAGTCAATTACGGTTTCCTTCATTTTTCTGTATTTTTGCTGCGTTACGTTCACATAATATGAATACCATCGAAGTAGGAATATAAAAGAGATATTTTTTTCCTACGTTTGTGATAAAGAAAAGGAAATCTGAGGTCAGGATTACCCACAGATTAATACTTAATAATAATCGTTTTGCCCCAGTGTTCACACACGTTTAACATAACATAATCTCCTTACGCGTTCGTTATTAATGCCATGTCTAAGTAGAGAATATTATGTACAGTGTAGGTACCATAAAGCACATTCCCTTTTGCTCCAAAGAGCTTAGTCCCTAAAGTTATGTACTTACTAAGTTTCGTGGCCTCGTTTATTATTGCAAGCATCTGATACTAATCGCTTGCACTTTGGATAAAGCTATACATTTACACCCCTAAATAATATATAGGTACTAGCAGTTCCAATTAGGTAATGAAAAGGATAATGTACATAACAATAATAAATTACATGCGGGGAATTTGTAATCAACGTGACATACTTAATCGTTTATTAAATACTATGAATGACCACATTGATCATTCAGCAAATAATTTGAAATTACTCGAAACTTTGCACACAGCCGTTAAAATGTGTTTTAGTTTTTTTTTATATCTCTCCTTTTTCCTCCGGAACAAACTTTATCATGAATTCGATTGATACTATGATTGAATTGAATTCAATTGATACGCTCGCACCATACATTTTCTATGAGATGTTTTCAGTGGCGAGCCGAAAACGCAACGGATCCGCAAGTGTCATTAGTGTTTCCGTGACATCACAAAAAAGTCGTTTTCCGCTTCCGCTCACCTGCTGCCCACCGAAAATGCAGTCTTAGGCAGTGTTGTATAAGATTAGCTCAGATACTTAAATATTATTTTTGAATAGACAGGTAAATCATTTGATGTATAAGTAAATATGCACACATACGCCTTGAACGGGTGAAATTTGGGCACATTTTTCTAAAATAAACAATCACCGGCCAGTATTCCAGCTATGGGAAAACAGAAATTGCTTCTCTTTGGCGCAATCCAAAGCTAAATTAAACCCTCGAGAGCCAGCTTAAAATGTTTCGTCGTGTTTTAATGAAGTAAAACAGGAAATGCTGTAAGATCAATTCTGAAGGGGTGCACGAATTTCAACGAGTTGCAAGCTCAGATACGATATTGAAAAGTTAAAAAATATCAAACGAAAAAACTTCTCAGCGTGAAAGAACAAGAGTTAGACCAAAACGCACTCAAACTTCGTCGAAAAGGCACTTAAGGCGAGTCACCTCAGCTCAGCGGTGAAAACTGGTTTGCTAGATCAAATTTTTTCGGTATTTACTATTAAATAACGGTCTTACAAAAAATATCCGATACACTTAAAGATATTGTCTAAAGAATGTGCTAAGTGCTAATTTGTTACACGATAGGATGTACTTTACTCGATCAAAAAAAATCTTGAAACAGGCTAAATTAAAAGTTTAAAACGAATTTTTTATTAATAAAATTTTCGACTTTGCTCATAATTTTTATATGGATAAATTTCTCTTGAAGTATTAATGAGAACCTGCTAAACTTTGTTTCAAACTGAAGTCCTATATTTATTTAATTCAAATTAATCCCAGAAATTGAACGTTGCCAAGCGGTTTCAGAATATACCGCGCTGCCCGCTTCCCCGCAAGTCTCTACGAGAAATGTACCGCGAGACGCGCGGGCGGCACCCCACACCTCACCTCCTAAAATCTTGCAGGTGACTCGCCTTAAGCTAAAATGTGAAAAGTTTTAAATACTTGCAAAGAATACTGAAATAATTTTAAAAATTAAATTGTAAATTCGTAACTTGCGTGATTTAGTTATGTTAAATTAATCATATTCTAGGTTTTTCTGGCTCCTGATTACATAGAACATTTCTAATTACATCACACCATTTTACATTTGACCTTTCTCTGTAGGTCCTACCTTTATTACCATTATAATTACTATTACCATATATAACTTAAATAAGTATGCTTATGTAACCTTGAACTTTATGAACAGGTAACGTAAGAACTAATAAAATGTTATATTGTGTTGCTTTTCTCCGTGGTAGCAATTACTTGTCTACAATGTGCTGGTAACCACGCGTTAGGAATTGAACGAGAGTGGAATTTCGTTTTTATAAATATTATTTTAAGTCGACTCCGTTTTTACTAGATCACAAGTTTTTTTTTCGAAACTATAAAAAGCAAATGCATGTATCATTTAATAGAATTAATATAAAGGCAATTATTTCAAAACGTATAAAGCAACGCTCAAAGGCATTTCCGTTTAAAAACCATGAAAGGTATTTATTTAGATTGAAGAGAAGTCACAAAATCAGAAATGCATTAATAATTCAGCAGCTCTGAAAGTAAATATTGAAATGTTCGTTTTCAATCAAATCATAGTTCATCCTAACCAAACATTGTTTTTGGGTGAATTCCAAATAATAGATAATATTGTCATACTCCAGTCAGATTTGTTTAGTTTATTCAAATATGCGGTATTAAGATTTTGATATTTATTTAAGTAACTAACAATGGGGCTGATTCCGTATAACACAATCTCTAAACTAAACTAAAATGGCAGCTTTAAATCTAGTTCTGTCCCTTTCCGTAGGAAGTATTATGAAAGGGTTAGCAATATTTGTAATGCTCTAATTTTAGTTTAGTTTAGAGATTGTGCACTACAGAATCAGCCCCATTGTCTTTCACAAGTTACTAATAATATGAAATGTCTTCGAATTTTATTTGCCATCAATTTATTTTTAAAAAAGAACTGAATCTTTTCTAAACCTGTCAATTTTAATGAATTGAAAAAAAAGTTACACTGTTTTCATAATTCCAAAAAAAATTATGATATAAAACGTACCTTAAATCTATTGAAAAATAAGTGGAAAATAACACAAGAATAAAAGATATAATTAATGGAACCAACGAAATCCCAACGTTTCGCTATATTTTTTCTTACAACGAATCCTTAAGTCATAAGGAAAAGTCTAACACGATCTGACAAATAACCTGTGTCCATTCAAGCTAAAATATACGAAAGATGGTCGTAAATCACTGCCACAATAAGACAGGGCACTAAAATAAATTCATTGGTCAATTCACGGGCGAAACATTACTGTGCTGAACGTTCTGACATTCCGAATAAATCGTTGTTTTTTTTTATTCCCCTACAAGTTAGCCCTTGACTGTGATCTCACCTCATGGTAAGTGATGATGCAGTCTAAGATGATAGCGGGCTAACCTGTTAGGGGTAGGTATGTCAGTTATCTAGTCGGTTTCTACACGGCATCGTACCGGAACGCTATATCGCTTGGCGGTACGTCTTTGCTGGTAAGGTGGTAACTAGCCACGGCCGAAGCCTCCCACCAGACCTGATCAGAGAAAATCCTGAAATTATAAATTCCCAAAATAAATCTGCCGGGAATCGAACCCGGGACCTCCCACGTTCAGACAACAGCGCTCAACACAGCGCCAGGGAGGTCGTATAGTGTATATAATATGTGTGTGTAGATGTCTGAAAGTTTGTTTTACTTATGCTATTTTTAGTTCTGAGCTCGAATGATCTGCTGCTGCTTCTGACATCGGAAGCCGCTAAGATCTTCTATCCATCACTTAACCATAGATTTATTATTTATAAATCTATGCACTTAACCATAAAATTAAGTAGGTAAGTATGAATTGAATTCACAACGAGTGAAACTCAAACTCAAGTTTGTTTTTCACGTTGGGCTTTCAGGTATCTCAAATCTCAATACGTCTTGTTTTGACGCTATCACCGGTACGAATACAAGTCGATACAAAAGTATTTCATCCTCGTAAGTCAAATAATTATGTTCACAAACTTATTTTGTAAGCCTTTTTATTAGAACCCTGCGATAACTCATTCCGATTGAAGTTATGAAAAACTATGGCATAGCATATTCCTTTCATTTTCCGTAGCAGCGGCGAGGACTTAAGAACGTATTATTATTTCATGTATGCTTAGATTACAGGGGATTAAAATTGCACGCTTTTATGTTTGCGCGGCCAAAAGCCGACCGGCTCCGAGATCCCTAATTTACTCTTTTGAATTCGTATGCCGCTTAGTAGTTTCATGCTTGTTGATTTTAAATAATCTACTTGAACATATTATTATTTTTATCCAAGGTTTATTTTAAGAACGCAATATTGCGTTCAACCAAAAATCTTTTTGGAAGAATTTGAAAAAGCTTTTATACCAATGAATTTCTATTCAACATAAAATGCATTTTGTGTTTTGGTTTGCCTAATTTCCTATATTCGTTGATGTTTATTTCAATAGGGTAGAGCTTATACAAAATATTATGCATTCAAAATGAAATGGCCATTAATTAATTATTTATTAAATGACGAAAAATTAAATTTTAAACGATTTTCAAAACCAATATTGTTGAAGTCATTCCATTAGTACAGTCAAAACTCATTCAATGTTCATTAATATTAAGACAGATTATGAATTCCGTTTATACAATATTATTATAATATTAAAGATTCTTAGTTTAGTAAATTTTATGGCTTACGCAGATATTTCAATAGGGAAAATTGCCCTTAAAGTTGAGGCTTTCTAAGCCCAGATTTAGTTATGGTATTAACCAACACAAATAATACCTACTTGGATTGCTAGATTTAAAAAAAATTACGGACGGCAAAATTTAATCAAGAATCAACAACGTTAAGGCATTAAATTTGATCTGCGAATCTCTACATTAAGGTTTGCTTTAATATAAGATATTAAATCGTCATCATCATACACCTAAGTACTATATTTTAGCACAGTTTACCTCATAGTCATATTGGCTGACTTTACACATTTTAGATACCGTTAAGGAGATCTCTCAAGCACACAAATTTCCTCACGATTTCCTTCACAAATCCATACTGATATTATAAATATGAAAGTGTGTTTGTCTGTCGGTCTGTCTGCTACGCTTTCACGGCCCACCAATTCAACCGATTTTGATGAAAGATAGGTTATATTCCGGGGAAGGACATACTTTTTATCCCAGAAAATTAAGGAGTTCCTGCGGGAATCGAAAAAATCATCTAGTTGAATATAAATAGATTTTAATTTAGGTAAGTAGTACCAAACCATCATCGAATAGTATAACAAATATTATGTACTAGCTGATATCCTCCACTTCGTCCGCGTGAAATAAGTTTTTTAAATTCTTACGGGAACTCCCTAATTTTTCGGGTTAATATACTTATTAAGATACTCACAAATAATGCATGGCTTTCTATTGGTACCAGAATTATAATATTAGTATAGACACAAATATTATAATTCTATTAATACGAAATGCCTCTTTTGTCTGACAGTACAAAAGTTCTAATATACCAATAATTGCATTCCTTACGAATAATGAAAATGCAGACACAATATTATGTGCTTAGAATTCTTTATCTTCAAAAGGCGCCCGGAAAATAATACGTGGATGGAATCTACCAACAGTCTAAGTGCTCCTTGTGGATTTTGTAACCAACACGTCGATTGAGTAGGATGTTATCATGGTAAAGGACTAAAGGACTGACATAAGGAAAAAGTTCTATCTACCTACATCACTAAATAAACAACCTATTTCAAAATTTAAAAAAAAATTTAATAATGTGACAGTCAACTAAGAAACCCTACACTACTACCTATGCTGAGCCTACACTGCACGTGGCCCGACATGCACTTGGCCGGGTTTTTTTATTTTATTCTTTGCAATGTCTACGTGTCACGTGAAGATAATGGGGCTGATTCTGCAGTGCAAAATCTCTAAACTAAACTAAAATGACACCATGAAAAATGAATTTGACTGGGTATTGAGTCCAGTAGTTTGAGCTGTGTGATAGATCAGTCAGTCACCTTTTCCTTTTATACATTAGAACTAATTATTTTATAAATAATCAACCAAAATAGGGTTTATTAACTTTTTTATTGATGCTTGACTGTAAACTAGATGAAATAGAAGTCGAATTATATTAAAGCGGAACCTGAAAGTAGCAAGACCGTATGCCGGCTGAGTTTATTGCGGCTCTTCTCTGACGGGCGCGTTTAGAACCCTTTTTGGAAGCTTCACTAAAGACACCAGAATTAATAATCACATAAAAATTATCATATTTTATTGACGTTCAAAAAATGTACAGTGTACCTTTGAATAAATATCTATTGACTTTAAAACAAATAGCATTAATAAACTTCACTTGAATCAAAGCTGGAGACTTACACATAACAATTAATATTGAAGTAACATACATTTCAATGATTTTTCTGACATTATTATAATTTAATGCTAATTCATGATATTATAGAAAGGGAACCATTATTCAAATCAAAGTTTATTCTGATCCTAAACAAATACGCCTTTATCTGAATTCGGAATACTTAGGTGAAATCAGGACTGTTGACGGTTAGACAAACAATATAATATTTACATTAGATACTTTTTGGAGTGACTTTTTGCTTACAAGAAAAATCAGGAAGAAATACCTAATTCTGGGTATCTCCGAATCACTTATATATTTTGCTCTATATTTTTATAATAAAAGCATTAAATGTCGTTTCATTACCGTTTTGTTATTTTTCCTCCATTTCCATAATTTTCCAAATAAATATTCAAGTCTTTGTCGAACAATATATTATACGAGAAAAAATATTCAATGTTCGATAAACAAGCCACATTCAGTAAGATAAGTTCATCGGAAAATAATAAATTTTAACACTTTATTAAGGCGTTGGTAACAAATTTAAAAAATAGACTATATCGGTAGTGTAACCATTCTGCGTTCCGCGTTCTTTGTCACGTTTGTAACATAATAGCGCTGCGAAACGTTACAAAGAACGCGGAACGCAGAACAAATCTCAGAACGGCTGAACTCTTTTTGTGAACTGAACATACAATTCGCGGATATTAAAAATCCGAAGCGAACGCCTTGCTAGAGTTTTCAATTGTTACCAGTGAACAAAGCAATATCTACTCGTCATTAAAAGTAGTAATTTATTAATTAGGTAATATGATTGCGAGTATTTAACGACATTTTATGTTAAGGCCTACGTTGCATAATTCGGCTCAATGTGTTTGAGTTAACTTTTCTTTAACCTGTCCTTTTTATTTCAACCCCGGAATAACCTTATCAAAAAGTGACATCAGATGCTAAACAATGTTGTGCAAGTCAAACCTGCGCGACCGGTAGTCCGGCATCTTACAATTCGACGTTGTGACTTGTAAGATGCCGATTTTCCGGTATCTTACAACGGACGATTAAGTTGTAAGGATCATTAATTAATTACGATATCTTTGAATTCCCCTGGGAACCCAACACCACTTATCGAGAAAAAGTTGAAAAAGAAAACATTATGTAGAAAATTAATTTCAGAAAAGTCGTAAGTGCCGTCTCCGAGAAACCAATTATTATATAATAGCATGCAAGAACTGCTCGTTTAAAGTATCGAATATCATGACTTGTTTTACATACAAAACGCTAAGCAAAATCTAGTTACAGATATTGATTGGCAATACCCCAATCAATCGCTGTCTCATCTACCTATTCCAAATTACCATCTAACAGGTTGTTAAAATTGAGAAAAAATACTCTTACGCTACAATTTACGTTTATGGTTTGGTTGACGAATAGGTAAGTAAGTAATTAAGTAACCACCCAATTACATACAAACAGAATCCATACTAATATCTGTCTTGTACGCTTTCACAGCCCATCTGTTCAACCGATTTGATGAAATTTAGTATAGAGGTAGGTTACATCCCGGAAAATTAAAAAGTGAATTATTCACGAGGAATCAAAAACCCTTAACCCACGCGGATGAAGTCGCGGGCATCATCTAGTATATTGATATTATATAAATCTTGAAAAAATTTACAACTTGTTAGGGTGTAAAGACGGCCTTATCACTCACGACTGATCTCTTCCAGGTAACCTATATGAAAGGAGATAGATAGCATGGAGAGTGGATTGAATGGTGACAATTACTTTAACACTTATACCTACATCTCTTTACAAGTTAAAGAGCTTATAATACATAAAAATGTAGCTCACATTTCGTTCACTTGCCAGTTAAAATTCAATTAATCATATTATTGTTATGGAGTTATCCCGTTTTTGCGCTTTTAAATCTTCATAAGTATTTCGATGGTATTTGGATTTTGCCGTAAAAACTGTAGCCTTGAGCCACAGATTAAAATATTATAATAGTTACTTCTTGGGCGTTGGCTGTTGACTTTACATCAGATAAACTCATTTTAACTACGTTCCAACTCTATGAATACAGAGACCTACTTAAAATTCAATTGTTCATGTTGTTAATTTTTTTTCTATCAATTACTCCTTTAAAAAATTTTAAAATCGACACTGTACTGCAGTATTACGCGTTCATGGTTGAATTGTAAAATAAATTTTCTGTGTTAACTGTAAATGCTAATGAAGCGGAAACTTGCTTCGAGTGGTGATGTTTTATGTAAATTTTTAACTTAGCACCCGATAAACTCACTTTAACTTCATCTACACTACACACAACTACGAATACACCTACTTCTAACGGTGTTGTACCACAGAATATAATGTACGGTTGTATAATAGATCATTTGTACCTTGTATTTGCAAAATAAATGATTTATGATTTACCAATACAAATCACTATATGTACATAATATTGCAATTGCTAAAGTATGTTTTAATAGGTTTGTCCTTCAATCACGCCGCGGATCACTTTTGCAAGAATTTACTTAGATAAAAACCTGTAGAAGTGCAATAAGGTTATTTAATCCCGAAAATAAAAATGTGTGGATTTAATTTTTTTATGTCGCGGGAACCTTCTCGTAAAATTTGATGAACATTTCTGTTATCTACCGCAAACTTTTACACTTAATCTCATATTTTATCAGTAATTCGGTCGTAATTACACGACAGCACAATTTAATTGAATAATTGCAAATGTGAATATGAGCCTATATTTTATCTAATTAGCTCAGAATTAATACTTGGAATTCACTATAGTTAAAATTATTTTATTTCACACACACATAACCTTTGTACATGCCACGATTGCTTTTATATGGAATTACAACAAAAACTTGATTAAAATAGTTTTAACGCTTGAATAAATAAGCACAAACAGCATCCATTTTCTGAGAAATGCATAAAGAAGCCACTAAATAGAACAGGCCGCAAAGACCTACTTCGTTTGTAAAAAAGTGAACAACTTACATTTACCTACTTACTTACAGTTATGAGAAAGTTCCACAAAAACCCTGTTTACTCGCTTCGTGACCGCAAACCTTTAACTTCAATTAAATATTATTGAATGACTGAGTGTTTCTAAGTACTTCTGAGAATTAAACAGAAACTAGTGTTATATTTTTAGGGAAGACCTTTATAATACCTAGTGACTAAGACTAGGTCCTAGTGCATTATTTGTTTTGCCGGTCAAGTTAATTAACTATTTACGGTTAATGGTTTGTCAAAGCCGTGTAACTTTCTAAGTTAAAAACGTAGGTAGTATCAATTATTCATTATGGACAGACCTCATAAATAACCTCTTCTTTAAGGGATTAGAGTAACTCTAGTATCACAATTTTTAACATAAAGGCTTACACTCATTGTAAGTTTATATTATATGAAAAAAATTATAACGAGCGTCCATTATACGTGCCTTTTTTCAGTTAAAGAGCCATTCGGACGAAAACACACAACGGACAAAAAAAAATTGTCTGTCTAACAGACGTGCGCGACAGCATGCGTATGCGAATTTTCGTACGGATATTTTGTACAGTCCTCTCCATAGTGTGTTTTTGCCCTGAGGCTTAGCAGCATCAGCCCATAGAAACATCTCAAGAGCGTCAAAACGTTATTTACATAAATCAGCAAATGAATTTCAAATCGACTCAAAACGTCAATTCATTTGCTTGATTCATCTCTTTGGCTTTGACATGTTCAGAGTAAAGTTTCATGGCCATAGCTTGATAGGAAGAGAAGTTAACGAAGGGAAATTGGGCCATATGTTCATTCGTGTAGACTCGTGTGTGTCATCATGCATCAATACCTAAGGGTTGAGATTGTCTTATGATTTATGTGCCAATTGCATTGGTGCAGAATTTTAGTACATAATATACTTCTATTTCGATTACCCATTTGTGAAAACATTTTATTAAGTGTTTTCGTACTTATTTCTTTTCATAATAGTAGTTGTGTAGCTCCTGTCAAATATTCTTTATTAATTAAAAAAGTTGTTTTGTACCTTGTTTTGTTTAATTTTTTAAAGGCCAGGGTACTATTGTAAGCCTTACAATGAGGAAGAAATTTTCATAATAGTCTTTAGAGTATTTTGTTCTCTAAGTAGGTAGGTACTCCTACACAGTATTTTAATAATTGAAAACAATATTCACTTTGCACTTTAGATTTCAAGTTTAGGTAGGTACTAAATGATGCTGGCGACTTTCTCCGCGTGGATTTATGTTATTGAAAAAACCCGTAAGTATAAGCCTTTGTAGGTATGTCCTTTCCCAGGATATAACCAAATTTTGTAAATATTGGTTGAATAGATGGAGTGTGTAAGCGAAGCAAACGGACAAACAGGCAAAAATATAACCTTAAATACCCAATTTAGAGAGACAGGCGCACTTTCACTCTAATCATATTAGTATAGATTTTAAGCTTTTTCAAAAGTTCATTAGTGGGTTGGTTAAGCCTGAAAGGAATATATTTTTTGAAGCAACGCTAATTCCTCGAACTTGGCGCGAAGTTAAGTGCTCGGAAGTCCGTTTAAGCTTTTATCTCCCCGAAGCCGGGAAACAAAAAAAGGGCTAACGACGATTGGTTGGAAACGGCTCGATTGCAGTTAGATGAAATCCAGCTTTATTGTATTTAGTTTACAAATATGCGAAATAAACGAATAACTGACTGACTGACACATTCTATATAGTATAGCTTGCGCCGCTATAATAGGAACTTGAACTTGGCATCTATGTTTCTCAAATATACAGTCTTATTTACAGAGATCTCTTAAAACTATCAAAGGCTGTGGTAGTCCCCACTTAACGAGGATTATTATCGGAAATAAATATTTATGATAGAGTAGATGGATGGGTCTACTAGTTTACTAGATCATACTTGTACTGTTACCAATTTTGTGATCATACGCAGGAATTCGTATGCGTGGTTTTAGGTTTTTTTTTGTTTTCTGGGAAAAGTAGCTTGATGCTCGCTATATAACCTATCCTGTACCAAATATCAACAAAACAGATTGACCGTCAAAACTTAGCAGCAAGGCAGATAGACGCATTTTGCATTTATAACATTAGTATGGATATGGATTATTGAGTGTGGATATTAGTGATATAACAATGAAATATCCTGCAGCTTTTATATCTTTAACTATTTCTACATAGAACTTTTTATTTTAAGAATATATTTTTATGCAACTTTGAGACACAAATGACTTCATGTATTCTTATACTATTCAGGCATAATAATATATATACAATATAACTTGCTCAATATACCAATTGCTCATAAAAGCTTACACTTAATTCAAGAGAACGCTCTAGGCTTCTTAGAGCTCTGATATTTAATTTCACCCTTCGAAATGTAGTCGTTCCGTGAAGCAAATTAATTAAGCAAAATGAATTGCAGATTTGTAGAACGCTGTTGAGAATGAAAAATTGCTTATGCATTATGAGACGATGTAAATATTAAATTCATTACGGAAAACTAAAATTTTATCTCTAGTGAAAAACAATACCTGCGCTTTACTATCCTTATATATAGTATAGTATAGGTATATATTATCTACTTATATAATACTAGTAATAAAGCACTGTACTGTAAACATAGATGTGTAAGCTAGAAAAGTCAAAAAACTTAGTCAACCTTTGGACTTAGCCAACTTAGCCAACTTGAAGGAACCTCTATTATGCCCAGTGGCGTGCAGTTTGTATGCAGTTTGTTGAGAGACAAAGCTTTGCTTTACCCTAGTAGTTCAATACTTATTTTTCATTATGACTAGCAAATCATAATGAAAAATAAGTATTGAACCATGCAAATGGCAAATGCGGCATGCTATACAATACCTATTCGTTGCTCATGAGATCGAATTAAAATCGTTAATAAAAATCGGATAGAAATGTACCTCGAACTTTAATTTGAAAACATGAAGGCAACAAGTAAGTTCTACAATACTGACTGTCCAGTTATATCTTGTTAAAAGGGACCTTGTTGCGCAAAGTTTCATATTATTAAGTTGTGAGTAGAAGCAATCGTCGGTAGATTTAACGAGTTTCATCTAGATGTTAAAGTCGATCTTGGAACGGAAATTGAGTTTACAATACCTTGTCACTATGATCAAAATGGAATCAAAAACCATTAATTCGATTCAAACGAACTCGAGGGAATCATTTAGTAGTAGTACATAAAATATTATAGCATTGAAACTTCTATCTATTCATTTTGTAAATTATATTCTAGGATAAAAATTGTCATTAATTTCCACTCAAGGTGCTCTCAAGAAATAGGTTCGTATCTTCTCTTTAGCGAACATTTCTTATGTAACTTCGTTTCAACTCCCACTTGGAAAGGTCTGTCTGCTGAAATTTCATTATAAAATAAAATTTCACTATTCTCGCTACATAATTCGTTTAAATACCTATTCATGGCAAAACTAGAATGGTAATTGGCAGTGCATGCTCGAGACTTATTCGGTACCTATACTATATACTCATAAGTAGAAGCAATATGAAAGTAAAATAATAATTGCCGATAAAATTGTTTTGAACTAGATTTGTGCTATATATTTTTTCACACTACTGTCAAAATTTACACGTTTTTGATCACATTAGAAAATTAACTACTTAATTATAATTATTAAGTATTGTATTATATTATATATATTAATATTCTAGCTGATGCCCGCGACTTCGTCCTCGTGGATTGAGGATTTTTGGTTCCCGCTGGATTTTCCGTGATAAAAAGTAGCCTATTAGTTATTCCAGGCTTTAATCTATATCTGTGCAAAATTTCATCCAGATTCGTCAAGCCGTTCTGGCGTGATTAAGTAACAAACAATAAAATTCCATCCATCCATCCAAACATTCGCAATTTTATAATATTAGTATAGATTTATTACGTAAGAAATATATTATATTAAATAAATATATTTATTACTTAGTTACTATTTATTTACTTAGTTATTTGATAGGTATATTCAAAGCGAAAAATATTTGAAACACCATTTGAATATCCCTCGTACAAAAGCTAAACGAATTCAATGCTTCTTTTGAAAAAAGTATCAGATATTTTGCCCTATTTTCGAAGCAGAAATAAAATTAGTTCAGTATCTAATTTCATTTTAAATTGATATTAGATATTAGATTCTCTACTAGCTGATGCCCGCGACTTCGTCCGCGAGGATTGTGATTTTTTGATTCCCGCGGGAACTCTTTAATTTTCCGGGATAAAAGTAGCTTATGTGTTATTCCAGAATGTGCCAAATTTCATCAGATCTGTTCAGCCGTTCTGGCGTGATTGAGTAACAAACATCCATTCATCCAAACCTTCGCATTTATAATATTAGTATAGATGTTCGAGTCAAAGTAATAACGCAAACGTCTTCAACTAGCAAATTGAAAACATTATTTAATAATCCTCTGACGAATTCATCTGGGTTCACAAAAGAATCAACATTCCGCACCGGTGCTAGATTGATCCCAACAGACCTTTGATAATTCAAGAGGATTTGAAATATTCCACGTGAATAAAAGCATTATAGCGTAGTAAGAAGAAAATAGGAAGACATCCACTCAGTAAAAACTGTGACCTTTTTTTTATTATTCATTATAGGCTTACGCTTGACCACAATCACACCTGATGAGAAGTGATGATGCGGCCTAAGATGGAACGCGCTTGCCTAGAAGATGCCTATTCACTCTTGATTTAGAAATACCCGCATTGTAATTGGTGGGAAACATAGTTTTTGGTAGATTGTTCCAGACCCATGCGAATAAGGAATGAAGACGCAAATCGTTTCGTACGTGTGAATGAATATATACCCAAAACGAAAAATTCAATAAAAAATTATGGTACTCCCCAGCACCACTTCAATCCATCACCGGCTCTCTACTGAGCACGATTCTTCTCCTAAAAAGCTTTTGGCCATAGTCCACCACAATGGCCAAGTGGCAGACTTAACACAAATCTTTGAAAAAATGCAGTTTTTCAATCCTTGGGCATGCAGGTTTCCTCGACGATGTTTTCCGTCACCGTTAAAGCCTTCCTTCACCGGTATTCCCCTATGAAGCTTTGAAAATACCTAACAATAAAGTACAGTTAATAGCTAAATACCTCTGCCAGATTAAAATATTTCTTGAGACTGTTATATCGCTTGCTAATTAATCGGCTTTGATTGCAGCATTTAATTTATGAAATGTTAATTATTAGATTTAATATACGAAATTATATGAAAACGATCGTTATTAGGTATATTAATTACTTATTTTTTTACTTTCCGACCGGCCGCTGTTTTCTTACCTTTTCCCTAACAAAAACTGTTATACTTATCAAAACAGAAGGTAAAAGTATAAAATTTTTTGTATACTATAATGATATCGATATTCTCCACGCGCGCACGTATTATATATTTTTTTTTTTTTTTAATCCACTACAAGCTAGCCCTTGACTGCGATCACACCTGATGGTAAGTGATGATGCAGTCTAAGATGGTAGCGGGCTAACCTGTTAGGGGCATGGCAGTTATATTAAACCCATACCCCTTCGGTTTCTACACGGCATCGTACCGGAA
The DNA here is from genome assembly GCA_923060345.2 of Erebia aethiops. NCBI lineage: Eukaryota > Metazoa > Arthropoda > Insecta > Lepidoptera > Nymphalidae > Erebia > Erebia aethiops. The sequence continues at coordinate 5,180,249 of OV281082.1, forward strand.
CGCTAAATCGCTTGGCGGCACGTCTTTGCCGGTAGGGTGGTAACTAGCCACGGCCGACGCCTCCCACCAGGCCAGACCAGGGAAAATTCAGAAATTATAAATTCCTAAATAGACCCTGCCGGGGATCGAACCCGGGACCTCCGCACGTTAAGGCAACAGCGCTACACACTGCGCCACGGAGGTCGTCAACGTATTATATTATTACACTTATCCACACACACTAGCATGACATGACAAAACGTTGTTGCCCTCTGACGCGGACGTTTCACTTAGACGTTTTACCTTGTCCGGTCCCTAGTGTATTTTCCCTCTGACAAACCTTTTAGCCGCGTGTAACGTTACAGCTTAATTTACGCACACTTATAGAACTTGCTCCTAGTTAATAGCTAGCCTGTCGTCGACAGCTACACAAGTGCTATTCAGTGTAAAATTAGTTTGCTAAAAGCGCTTCGATGAAGCAGCTGTCCATAATTTACCACACAAATTCATTATAGCATAAAACTTGCTATTGACCGCAGAATTAATAATGATATTATAGACCACTTTATTATATCTGTTTTAGGATAAGCTCGCAACTTTTTTACATCCCGTCGAAACAATGATTTAGGACATAAAAAGTAGGGATAAAAAGTAGCTAAGTCTTTGGGATACCAAATTCAGCATTATTACAACCAATAGTTTGTAATCCGTTTAATTGGTTCATAGGTGGTTTGGCCTGGTGGGAGGTTTCGGCCGTGGCTAGTTACCACCCTACCGGCAAAAGACGTGCCGCCAAGCGATTTAGCGTTCCGGTACGATGTCGTGTAGAAACCGAATAGGGGTATGGATTTAATATAACTAAAGCCATGCCCCTAAAGGTTAGCCCGCTACCATCTTAGACTGCATCATCACTTACCATCAGGTGAGATCGCAGTCAAGGGCTAACTTGTAGTGTATAAAAAAACGTCGCACGTTTTATAGGAATTCAAGGACGTTTTATTCTGTTTAGCCAATAATGTGAGCCGTATGTGGCCGATATGTGGGCTAAATCTGCTTCTTTCTGGAAACCCGAAAATAATTAACGCCAGCGTAGTAGGCTGAGGCGACGATGGCGTGATGAATTAGATAAAATTTACAGTTGAGTGGACCCACATAGGCACGAATTAGGGACATGTGGAGAAATCTGCTGGAGGCCTTTGTCCAGTCGTGGGACAGTTCAGGCTAAATCAGATTAGAAATTAGTTCGTAATGTATTTTTGCCCTGAGTGATATTTGGAAATTGGTTTGATGCTTCAAAATGTTTTGTACAATTATTCCCACAGAAGGATGCCTCTAGCGTTCGTCAAAGGGTAAAGAGCAAGTAGGTCCTTTGTACATAAACAACCGCTTACTTAGAGTATTCAGGCGTTACGCAAGCAATAACAGCGACAAATAATTTATGTATTGCCAAGCCCCTTTACTTTGAAGTAAATATTCAAGTTAAATGAAGTAGATTTTGGGAAATACTTGAAGTATTAATAATGTACTCCCGACCGACTATCGACCACAGCGGCCAATTTCCAAAGGAAATAGCCTGCGCGGGAGATGAATAAAGTACAAAAGTGTGTGCGCAAACAAAGGTGCTCTCTCTCCTTACCCTTACACTAATAGCCCGATGGAACGGAAAATCTGATACGGCCGGAAACAGATCAAGTATAGGACTGACGGCTTTACGTGCTCTCCGATGGACGGGATGATTCACCGTCAACCGCCTAACTCCAGGCCAGTACCTACTGAGACTTGTCAGAAAAACCCAATAGGCCCGACTCAGGATCGAACATAGGAACATCAGCAGCAGTCGAACATGCTAACCACTAGCTAGACCAATGATGCAGTTAGATGTGCTTGAAGTTCTAAGGTTAGGTACAATAAATTATCCTTTACGGCGGAATTATAATCGAGGCGCTTTATGACCTAAGCGAATGGCATTCTCCCCTAAATTGCCTGGAGGGCGATTACTTTTTATTAACTTGCTGATTACTTCAAAGCTGGTTATCAGAGGAGGCTAATTCTATTGTTCTCAAACTTTAAGCTGCACCAACTGTACCTACTATTACCTATTCTGTGGCTAAACTAGAAATATTATTCTCAACTCTACATTCTGTAACTTTATTATGTAACTTTACATTCACTCCTCTGTGCGTTTTCTGTTTTAATAATTTGAGTAAATATTTGGCAAACGGACATCTTCCCAAAAACACTTAAACCACCGTGTTTGAAACCTATGGGACCAAAAAAGTCCCCTGTAAAATTTAATTTCACCATTTCTCCGGGTTAAATTATGCAATTAAATTTTAAAAGGTATTTTGTTTAAGTAGACGCGGATTACAAGTTACAAATTTATAAAAATTAATTAGATAGTCAAAGCATAATGCATAATAACAATTATGTTTTTTAGTTATAACAGAATTGTACATTGAATTACTAGAGTACAAGAAGCCACGATACCTACTTTTGAGGGTATTAAAAGTAGGTACTAGAGTATCAACATCTTCGACTTTTTAATAAGAGAAATCTTACTACATAAAGATCTTAAATAGGAATATAATAAGATAAGCTCTTAGCTTAGCTTAGATGTCAGCTTTGTGTTTAAAATTGAATTGAATTTTTAGAAAATATAAAAGATTGTGTATTTGTTTATTGACGAAGGTTTAATTAAGTTGATATTTGACTCATTCGATGTAATTCACTCGGTCAGTTTGTTGGCGGGGATACGCCATATTGGTATAATTCGCATAAATACGAATATTTTGACGATTGAAAGGCAGTCGTGGCCGGGATCGGGTGAGTGTTTTCATTATTTTACCAAGTTTTTATAATTAACTGTTTGCATTGAATATCTTGTGAAACCGCTGCAAGTTGTGAGTACAAACATATTTTAAAAGTAATTTTAATTATTCACCCACTTCTGGAATTACGCTTACACTTATTACATTTACATTAGTGTATATTATATAATATATATTCAAAAAATTATACCTGCGCAAGAAATTCTCTCTCTGCGTTCAAAATTACGTGAAAGACCTTGTACGAATTGCTTACAGAGATATTATTCCAACTGCAATGCTTGTACTGGTGTATATTATTTCTGGTATTACAGTTTGCACCGCAGTCGCACGTGCAAGATAAAACGATACTAATGCTGCATACTAAATGTAATTTATCTCATAATTTAGTGCTCTTCGCAAGGTGAAACTGAAATTCGTTCGCGAATGAAATGACCAGTGAATATAGGTATGAAACTATTACATTTAAGAACTAATGTATATTTTTACAAATTGACAAAACACTTTCTGAGACTCCTTCTTGTATCAAAAAAAATATAACGCTGGCGCATGTTTTTTAAACATAAATAATATGAACATTAAATATAATACAACTATCAATATTACATTAGTACTAATTATCTTTACTAAATCCGTTAGGTAGGTTTTCCAACTGAATAACTTTTTTCTAAGAGTAAAAATAGCAGTTATAACCATATAACGGACATTCAAAAATACAAGGTAAAGAAAGACTTACCATCTACCATACTATGTAGTAATGTTTTTATATTGTCGAAGTTCGTGTTTTAGAATTATAAATTTTAGGGACGTCAACACAAGGTACATGTCATAAAATTGTCATTGTGAAATAACTACACTGTTTTAGGCAATGGTAGTAACCCCCATGAATTATCACATCACATATTATTCTACAACTTTAACACGAAAAGTGTGTTAAATACATACCTTCGCCGTAACCAGTACGTAAAACTTTTAAAGGTGCTAATGGGTACGGGGCCCGTTAACGATAACATATTGTGATTCCGCACAAACTTTAGGTGAAAATAACGAGCGTGCTAATATTTATATACCTACTTAAATACTAACCAACTATAACCAATTGCACTTCGTGCGAAATTATATGACTTAGTTTTATTTTTAAAAAAAAGGCCTTGGTTATACTTTGGGATCCATATCACCTTCACCTCGATTGAGTCAACAAAGCATTTAGATATTTTTTTATAGAAATGATACTAAATGAGTATTATATTAATAATAATGATTTTTAAGATCCTGGATACCACAGATTTAATGAAAAAAACTATTTCAAGCAATCAATGCTCGTCTAGGGACAGAAAGGCATGCTCATTTTTAGCGCGGAAATATTCTTACTACCATTCTAAGCGAGCATGATTTTTGCAGTAATTAGATTAGGCTAGAAATATGTTTTTATAAGCTGTATATTAAATTCGTAATACGAGCATATATTACGACAGTAATAGTATGTTATTACTAGCTAACGCCCGCGACTTCGTCCGCGTGAAATAAGTTTTTATTAATTCCCACGGGAACTCTTTAATTTTCCGAGATAAAAAGTAGGCTATGTCACTCACCAGGTCCTCAACTATACCCATGCCAAAAATCACGTCGATCCGTTACTCCGTTGCGGCGTGATTGAAGGACAAACCAACAAACCAATAAAACGACAAACCAACAAACAAACACACTTTCGCATTTATAATATTAGTATGATAATATTTAGTGCTACTATATAAATACTATATTAGTACATATTACCAAATATAACAACAAAGCTACTAAATCCAAGTTTATTTATTCTGTTTGACCAACCCACAGGATTGCCAAAGCAATTTGATTGCCGCAGTGTTACAAAGCAACATTAACCTCCCGCATTCAAAATCATTATTATAATATTTACATTAGGTGTATTTATATTTACTTATTTCGACTACTAAAAGTTGTTACATCAAAAAATACTTGAAAATTATACACAAGTAGGACACATTGTTAAATGTACAACTCATCAAATCCCTGTCCAAAATGGTTATTTTGTTATATTATGTTTATTCTTCTATTCTCTGTATTCTGCGTTAGACCCGTCAATGAGGTAAAAAGTAAAAAATATCAGGGGTACCTATAGAAATTGGATACCATGACATCGATGTCAATGTCAAGAAAAAAGGGAAAAAAGTATTAATGAAATTCATAAGTAATGAATTAAGGACCTGGAAAATCGTAAATCTAAGAAAACCCCTTTCTTCTTCTTCTTCTTTCCCTGGGCTTTTCCGCACTTAAGCAAGGTGCCCGTTGTGCGTGAGACCTCTGGTGCGACTCCCCGCCGGATCATTCCAGCCAGCCGAGCTCACTCCAGAATCCAAGCAGGCCGCCCAGGTCGGCAAGGACTTCCGGGAGTGTTGCTGGGGAGCCAATGTAGGCTTCTCGTTGAGTGGATACAGCACTACACTCAAGTAGTACGTGTCTCGGTGTCTCCTCGCTCTCCATGCAGGCTCTGCACAGAGGGCTGTCGGTTATGCCTAGAACATAAAAGTGTTTGTTGAGTGGACAGTGTCCTGTTATCATGCCTACAGCCGTCCTGAGTTTAACTCTGTTTAGATTCAGTAGTTTCTTAGTTAGGCGTTGGTTTGGGCTGGGTATAGCCTCTTTTGATTGTCTGCAATTGGTGGTGTTTGCCCATATTTCGGCGTGTGTACCTGCTGTTTGTTGTTTTAACCATGTTTTGTACTCACTGAATGGTATTGGAACGATCGGTTCTGGTCCCATTACCTTCAGGTTTGAGGCTCGTCGGGCTAGTTCGTCGGCTGCGTCGTTACCTATATTGCCGCTGTGGCCTTTGACCCAGCCGAGTGATACCATGTTTGATTTTGTTAGTGTTTGTAGTGCGTTGTGGCAATCCAATACGAGCTTGGACGACGTCGTGCTTTTAGCTAATGCTCGTAGGATTGCCTGACTGTCACTGTGAATGTTAATATGAAAGTTTTTTACCTGTCTGTCGACCATGGCCATGGCCGCCGCAGTAATGCCGACGCACTCCGCTTGAAAAACAGAGTTATTCTTACCGAGCGCGCGAGCGATATGTATGTTTAGCTCGGGACAGTGCACTCCTGCACCGGTTCCTTGGTTGGTTTTTGACCCGTCTGTGTAAACGTCTATCTTGTTTGTATTAGTTCTGTGTGTTCCGGTTTCTGAGATGTCGATCTCATAATCTTTCTTGATTATGTGTTCCTTTTGTGTTTTGTCACAGATCCATCCTAACATTGGACATTTCATGTTCTCACCTGATAGTATCCGGGTGTGTGTTGTGTTTATATCTCTCCACAGCCCATAAGTCTTAATCCTTAGCGCTGCGAGGGTAGCTTCTTCTTTCATGTGAAGATGTAGGGGAGGGATTCCCAGTATTACCTCTAAGGCTTCCGTTGGGGTGGTACTTATGCAGCTAGTGATCGCTAAGCATGCTTGTCTTTGGAATTTTTGTAATTCCTGTTGAGTTGTCGTCTGAAGCGTTCTGGGCCACCATACTAGTGACGCGTATGTTAATGAGCTTCTTACCACTGTCAGATACAGCCATAGCATTATCTTTGGTTTTAGACCCCAGGTTTTCCCGATCATGCGTTTGCATTGATTTAGGATTATTGTTGTTTTTTGTATTTTCGTGTCTATATGTTTCTTCCAGTTAAGCTTACTATCTAGAGTTACCCCCAGATATTTAACTTCTGTTGATAGTGTAAGATTTATACCAAAGAGTGTTGGCATTCTTGGTACATCTGGCTTTCTTTTGTTTGTGAACAGTACTAGTTCGGTCTTTTTTGGGTTCACTGTTAGTTCATTGTCTTTGCACCATTTCTCTATGAGTCTCAGTGCATCTTGCATTATCGCACAAAGTGTGTTTTCGTGTTTGCCACCTATCAGGATCGTTATATCATCTGCGTATCCTATGGTGTAGAATCCGTTATTGTTCATTTTTGTTATCAGGTTGTCAACGACCAGGTTCCATAGGATTGGAGATAGCACTCCTCCTTGTGGGCACCCTTTGGCTACTATGCCCTTTGTTATACCGTTTATGTCAACTTGGATGACCCTCTTTTCAAGTAGGGCTCCAATCCATTGCCTTAGAGTTTTAGGTACCTCGTATCGTTGTAAAGCATTATCAATGCTTTTAAAGGTGGTTTTGTCGAAGGCTCCTTCAATGTCTATGAAGGCTCCTAGTGTTGATAGTTTGTTGCCTAGATCGTGCTCTATCTTCGTAACCACGTTGTGGAGAGCCGTCTCTGTTGACTTGCCGGTGCTGTATGCATGTTGGTTTCGGTGTATTGGTATGGTCCTTAGGGCTCCGTCTCTCAGGAAGCGGTCTCCGAGTCTTTCCAGCGTTTTCAGCAGGAACGATGTTAGGCTGATAGGTCTGAAAGCCTTCGGTTCGGTATAGTCATTCTTGCCTGGTTTGGGCAGGAATACCACTTTCACTTCTCTCCACGAGATTGGTATGTATTTAAAGGCTATACAAGCTTGAAAAATCTGCACTAGCCACGGTGTTATCGCCGTGGCCCCCCATTGTAGGAGGGCAGGGAAGATTTGATCTGTTCCCGCTGATTTGAAGGGGTGGAACGAGTAAGAAAACCCCTTATTAGAAACTCTCACGAAACTTCGAAGTAGGTACGTAATGTGACCCTGGCAATGTAAATCTTTGTGAACAGTTAATTAATCGCAAAAGCATCATATAGTAATAAAGTTATTAATGAAACTATTGAAATTTACATGCAACGAATACAAATCGTTCATGCATAAAACAATAACTCACGGGAGGCGTCGTGTTGTACAATATGCGAAAACATCGAGCGAAAATCCTGCCATTTCATATGGATTAAGCTAAAATTAAAATAATAAATTGTCGTTTAGCACACGTGCATCAATCAATTCGAATTAATAAAATAATTGAAACAGAATTAATATGACAAATGAGGATTACCTCCCAATAGTATTTAGCGAGCGGATATTGTGGTGAAACATATCGTTTTACCACAATATCTGTTTTGTCTGCTTGTTTAATATTAGCTAAGCTTGATTGCAATCTTACCTGCATGTACATGACATGACATACATGACTGCATTGATCCTGATAAATGTAATTGATATAAAGACAGGAATATATTTAAAAGTCGGGATTATATAACGCAAGAGCTGTATTAAAATTAGAAACGCGTCTTATGTGCGAACTTTGCAACTCCTATTTAAAGACAGCTTAAGAGTTTTGGAATTCTTTGAGAGAAAATCTGCAAGAATACCGTTTCGAGTTAAATGTTGTTTTAGTTATTTAATTATTAAAAAAAATATAAATCACTTTTCCTCTCAAATTGCGCGATTATGAGTATACATTAACATTATTGCAAAAAGTTGGGTTGGCCTAATAATATAAAACATTTGTTAAATTTACATTTTAACCGACCGTTAAATAATAAATTAATTCAAAAACAGTTCAAGCATAATTATAAGGCTTGCAACGCCTCATAGATATAATGCTACGAAGCGCTATCGCATTGATCATTCTGGACGGCTTAGAAAGATGAAAATGTCCTGAATTCATCATTCGATCCTCCGAATAACCTACTTGCACAATCATTAAAGTTAAACGGCCACGAACTAAATTGGAATTTTCAGAACCGACGAACAAGTTTCGTACCAAGTGCAAGAGGGACGACAAAACATGAAAGGGAAAAGTTTCTCGAAAATGTCTTAAGACAAGATTGTTACGACTCATTCTGAAAGAAAAGTTACTGAAGAGGAAAGTCGGTTGGAGTTGCGTAACTCTATGGACGCTGAGCGATTCGGGATATGGACTAAGTTTGGACGACATGGTGGCATCCGCATCTGCCCCCCGATTGTGTAAGGAAATTGTAATCGTAATCGATTGTCAAACGTATAACTCGACCTGTTTAAGGTGTACGTAGGTAAGTGCACGTCAAAAAGCGTGTATGAACTCCGTAAACAGTTCGAGTAATACGTTTTAAGCTGTCAAATGATTACGACTTGCTTAGACAATTGGGCATCTGGTCTACATCTGAGCAAAATATGTGGTACTATGGCACTCTACTATTTTGGAGCACTCTAATAAAAAAATCAAATTAATTAAAATTATAGATATTCATTTTTAGTTCAGCTATAATAAAAACTCAGCATTTACCATACACTTTTTATCTCCAACCTTCAAAATTCTTTCTTTTTCATGTTTTATTTCTATTGTACTTTTGATAAAATTAGTTTTTAGCCTTAACAGCTAAGGAACCTCCCTTCTGTTTTCCGGAAAACATGAACATTTTATTATTGTTAAGTACCCTGTTTGCCTAATTTATATATTTTATTATTAATTATAGAGAATAACAATTCCTCTAAATTCTCATGGCTCATCCTCTCGAAGCCCCTTGTAAAAACAGCTAAAATTATGAATGTTTCAAAATTCGTAACTTTCCCTCTTCATTAATATGTATATTGCGCATATCTTTGAGTAAAATAAACTAAGTACTTAGCTGAAATATCATACCGGATACACCATACGGATACACCATTAATTCACTCGATGGACGCGACGTTTGCTCTAATCTTACTTCTTATCTTACTTCTTACTTATATACTTATAATATTATAAATGCGAAAGTTTGGATGTATGGATATCGGTATGGATGTATGGATGGATGTTTGTTACTCAATCACGCCCCAAAAGCTGAACGGACCTGGATGAAATTTGGCACAGAGATAGATTATAGTCTGGAATAACACATAGGCTACTTTTTATCCCGGAAAATTAAAGAGTTCCTGCGGGACCACAAAACCTCGATCCACGCGTACGAAGTCGCGGGCATCAGCTAGTTTGGATATATTTCACAGTTAAAGAACCCATTGGTACTCGGCAGAGAGATGTCATATAACAGGAGGTGCATCAAACACTCGAATATTTCATCATGATGGAAAAAGCTGCCGACATTAGTAGGACGCTGAAAAAGGTCCTGGCTATGTAACATAGAAGAACAAAACGCAGCCTGTTTTGATGAAAAAGAGTAAACGTCACACATAAAGCGTTCAAAAGCGCCTATATTGCATATTTAGAACCTCAATTAAATACCTGTTCATTTTTGGAAGTCGGTTGAAAACAATAACTTCGAAAAACTATAATTTTTAAGGTTACTATTGTTACACATAAAAATCGTAAATAGGTAAATTTGTATTGGCAGACAGAGTAGGTAATTGAAGAAAGCTTCCGCAAAATATTGTCTCTCAACCATTTGTATTTATCTATCTGAAACAATTTTAAAGTCAATTTCGCGAAACGGCACCGTTCAGCGCAATACGAGACCGCACACCTATCTACTCGTATCAGTCGAAATTGAAACCAAACAGGTGAACTTAATTCGATGCATTCATATGGAACATTTGGTGTGTCCACACAAGGTAAGTATGCCAACCTTTGCGGCAAAAGCATCCGGAGCGCGTTTCTATCGTTCAATTAGTAGCCGAGAGTTGCCCAATACACTGATGATGCACTGCTCTAGGTCAGCGATATGAAGAGTATCAGCTCGTTAGCTGTGTGTACAAGTACATACTCATGTTTGTTTCGGTAAATTCATTTTGGAATTGCATTTCCATTGCTAGTTCGAAACCAAGACTGTTTCGAGTTTCGACATTTAGAAAAAGCTGCGCAAATTGTATGAAAAAATTGTTTTGTGTCAAGAAATATTATTGGTTTTTATCATATTTTTGTATTGTTAGATAATACAAGTTAATACAAAACAGTGTCTTTCCTATTTGAGTTATACAACATACATCACATAAAACCCAATTACAATCGATCCCTTATTCTGTGCTTGTAACCTGATACAGGTCTGAAAACGGTCTTGCCCAGCCATCTATATTTGGTAGATTGAATCAATTTCGGCGAAAACGAGCAACCTCCTAAAGAGAGCGCGGTTCTCCTCCCTGAAAGCCTCCTGAAGCCTGATAATTCAGTGGGTAACATACAGATGGCGTTGTTTGTACTGAAACCGTTCGTGCGATAAACGTATTATTACTGGGAATAATCAACATATACCTACAAAAACGATTTATTATGCAGAGATGCTAAAGTGCTATTTCACCAATAATGCCTTAAGGAGACTGAACAAACACAGGCCATGCTTGTGTCAGAAGATAATTATTTTCATAATTTAAGTTTAATTTTTTAATTCAGTTTGGCACAAAAAACAAAGTGCTGCCTATCCCGAGATTTTTTCATCATTTTAAAAGTACTCCAATTGTATTTGTAAAACCAGACTCCATTTTTATCCGTAGACATACCTTGTGATGTTATTGTTGAAATCGATGAAATAAAAACGGGCGGTAATCGACTTTTAATCGATTAAAAACTATCATTTTCATAGTATTATAAAAAATATCGATATTTATTTGCAAACCATTTTGATAGAATCGACTCAACTCGGTGCTAGTTGAAACACTTGCAGGTTAGTTGTCTGTGGTTTTTGCTTACTGACATTTTTGCTATTTTCGACAGCAAAGGTGATTCGAATTTAGATATTTTATTCCCATGCCGTTGTCTTGTACGTCGAGTTGAGATAAAGTATATTATTTCCTCCGTTGGCGTTAGGTTTTATTTTAATCTTGCTAGATATTTATTTCTCATTTCCTTAAAATAAAAATATTGTAAGTAGAAATATTTGTAACTGAAATAAAATCAATATTGGTTTGAACAATAGTTTTCTTTTTCCTTAAACAATGCAATGTACAAGATTGTAATAATCTTTCTAATACCTACCTAAAAAAGGACCTACTTTTTATATAAGTAAGTACCTACCTGTGCAGTGTGCATGTTTTCTTTGTAAAAACGCAATGTTTTGGTAGTTTCGTTGTACTAATTTTATTTTTGCAGTTCTTGCTATCAATAGCCCAACTACAGTTTAAATAATAGTTACTTACTCAACCTAGTAATGTCTCAGTAATTATTAACGAAGCATATATTCCAGAGCTAGGGACCTAGTACACTAGTTCGAATAGCTGGTAGGCTTCTGGTAGGTATAGGTAAGCGTTGTCTATTAGCAAGGTCAAAGTAATACTCACTGGTACTGTTAAAGACATTATTTAAAAATATAAATACAATGGCACCTTATATATCTTCAAATATTGATTCATTGGCAATAACTATTTACTGGTTTTACCATAGGCAGCAGTAGAATCGTCCTGGTGAAGTGTGGTACCTACTACCATACCTAACCTAACCTTTTACATAAAATTGTTTTTCTCAAAAACTGGGAGGAATAAATTAAAAATTGTTTTTGTTTATGAAAGTAGGGTTATCAAACTTTATTTTAAGCAAACTTTTATCGAGACACAAAAATATTTGTTAATAGCCCAAACTCCATATAGTTTTGCTCAGTCTCCTTTAGGGAACACCTCCGATAGGTGACTCCGAGTTTTTACATAAAATAACTGTCACCTAACGAACTTAAGAGTTCCCTAAAAATTAGGCATCGATGGTGAAATCGGGGTAAGGTCAATAAAATTATGTGGTATTCAATAAAATTAAGTTTAATATGTATCAAATTATAAAGCTATAATATATTTAGTATAAAGTTGTGCCATATAATATTATTTGGTATAAACACACCTAATCGCAAACACTGAATCAAAAACAGGTGATACAAGTTGAATGAAAACAGTAGTCAATGGGAATTCAAAACGAATGAATTGTATGAAAACAATTCACAGCACTGTAAACAACAGAAGTCATAGAGTTGTAATTATAAGGCCTCAGACATATTGGCCTGGTTTTATATTGACAGTGGAACCTGGGACAATAGTGGGACCTGGAACTGGGTACATATTACGTTTTCAAGTTAAAAAAACTAAACACTGCAGTTGAGCTAAACCGGATAGGAAGTTTTTAGATAATTACTACGTTTGGCCTTTCCATGTAAATACCTTTACTATTCGTATAATATTTATTTTTATAACATTTTACGATTACTTGAATTAAAGTCAAGGAATTTTTTTAACTGATTTCAGCCATCTTGCACAACACTGCCTGGTTTAGTTAAGTATTGTGTTGCTGTCACTTTTTGATAAGTAATATACTGGTTGTCATAAACAGGACAGGTATAGAAAAATTAACTAAAACATATATTTTAATGACCTTGTGCAAGTAGACCTTAATGCTGTACATTGAAGTTTTATTAAGTGTGTGTGTGTGTTACTATATTACATTTTTTAGTATTTTTTCCGTGTCATCGTAGGTGAGTTCTTTTAGCCATTTGTTTATGCTTTATTTATGGTATAAATGGAACACATAAATTAATTAATGAAATTAAATAGGTGAAAATCGTTGTCTATAAAATACCAGTACGCCAAAACCCTTATCATAACAATCAGTACCCAATCGGTAACGCAAAGCAAAACAAGAGCGGAACAAAGAAACAAGCAGTCATTAGGTGCACGGCCATACGATACCACATAGGTACTTACTAAAATTATACATCAATGGATTATCAAAAAATTATATATAGCTAATTAGATTAATTAAAAAGTGTCCATTTATTCTTAATTAGTTGATTAATTTAATATTTTTTTGATTGCCTAATTAAATAACAATGCTTATTAAAAGTTAACATGTTTGTGAAGTGATATTACTTAAACGGAAATGTATCGCAACACCTTTATTGTTCTTGGGTCTATATTGATTGCTTTCACTTTGCAGGTCCGTACTTACTTTTTATTTTAGTACATAATTATAATATAATATCTAGTAGGTACTGCCAGTATGTTGCTATAAAAGTATCTGAACTGGTGAAAATCGGAGCTCGTCGCATCAAAACTAAATAAAATCGCAGGTCATTGATTTTTTCCCTGCACGCTCAGTTGCGAATATTTATTGGTTCTGGCCCCGATTTTTATTTACACAAACTCACACGTTTTTTGGCTTTTTGGCTATCATGTAAAGGCGTATAGTTAAACGTATTAGCGACGTGTGAGCAGCTGATTGTGTGTTCAGTTATTTACAAAGTTGCAATAAACAACCTGCCGTCAATATTGTACATAGTACGGCGTACCGATATTTGAGATAAGAAAACCTTACAATGGTGTTGTTCTTTTATTTGCTCTTACAATGTAACAGCTATATCACCAAGATTTCCATTAGTGCAGAAAGCAAATGGATTTAAGTAGGCCAATTTAAAAAATTATAATTTAATTTTAAATCGGTCCCGGTTTTTTTTGATGGGATGTGAGGCATTAGCCGTGGTTTTGGAACCAGTCTTCCAGCCTTGTGATACAACGTTCTGGTACGTTGCGGCATCGAAACTTTTTGCTTAGGGCATGAGTTTGATAAAAACTGTCTTATCTTATTCTACACCAGAGCAGCCCGCTTCCTTCTTAGTTTGAATTTAAATAAGATCGCAAACAAAGTTGAAATGTTTGTCTTAAATATATAAATGGAAAAGATGACTGACTGACTGATCTTTCAACGCACAGCTCAAACCACTGGATGGATCGGGCATAATTTAGATAGGTACAGCTTTAAATTTAAGTTGTTATTTATTATTAGGTATATTATATTTAAGTTTAAATTTAAATTTAAATTGCATACAGATAGCCGCTATGACGTAAGCAAAGGATTTTTTAATTCAACCCCCAAAGGGGTCAAATAAGGCTTTGAGATTTGTGTGACAATCGAAACTAACGTGAGCGAAGCCGCGGGCAAAATCTAGTATCTCAATAAAATTTACTGATCCACCTAAGTCAACTTTCGGGTGCGTAACCGCCATTAACTCCAGCTGTTTCTTTACAGGCTACAGATTTCCAAGACAACCTTATAAATGGTTACCGCACCCTCATCGCGGACATCCAAGTCCGGACACAGAAGTCCCGCGAGGACATGGACACTCTAGTGTCACAGATCAAACTCCTAATGAAGAATGAAGCGGACAAAGCTATCAACTACATGACGGTGTATCTTGAACAGATATCGCTATATTTTCAGGTATGGTCAAAATTATAGCCCAATATCATAGACTTAAAATATTTAGCCCAATATAACTTTCGGTTCCACGTTCATATCTTCTTTTAATCATATAACTGTCATTGAACGAATCAGTTCTGCGTTACAAAAAATATTGATTATACTAAATCGAATAACAATGAACAATGTATCGTAACAAATAAGAATAAATCAACACATGAATGTAGAGACAAACAGATAAGTTTCTGTGAGTCGACATAATATAAGTACGTATCAACACGAAATTAATTAAATCGACAAACAATGTAAAATAAAGTTTAACAGTAAAAAGAAAATTATAACATAATAACAAGAAAAGGTCAGGGTTAATTGAAAATCCTATTTTCATCAGCAAAGAAAATAAAACTCCATACCAAAAGAAGTCAAGAAAATAATAGTATTATTTTGCTTCAATAATTAAGAGGTTCGTTAGAGAGACTTATGAAAAATTAGATGATGCGCGACTTCGTTCGCGTGGAATAAGTTTTTTGATTACCGCGGGAACTCTATAATTTTCCGGGGTTTAAAAGTATGTTTTTGTCCTTCCCCGGGATATAACCTATCCTTGTACCAAATTTCATCAAAATCGGTTGAACAGATGGCCGTGAAAGCGTAGCAGACAGACTGGATATGGACAGATATGGATCCTCGAACAAAACACAATCAGTAAAACATTAGATTCTTTACACGAACTTGTTATTTCGAAAATGTGAACAATGAGGTCCATTTCTGAGAGAAACGTAGAAAAGGAGTGAAATAGGAGCGTATAACATTGCGCGTAGCACTCTTAGGCGCCTGAGGAGTGGAATACATGAGCAACTCGTCGCCTACTACGGAAATACTACTGGGACACTGAAAGCACTCTTATACTGTAACAAATGCAGTGCGACGCATTGCAAGACCACTACCAACATATGAATGAACAGTTTCAACGTTAAATTTTTATGAAAAATTTATATAGAAGTAAGATAAAAATTTGTAACTGTCTATTTAAAAAAATATCTGAAGTTATAAATGAAACCCACCCGAATCGAATCCCCAATAACCCAAACTAAATTTTAGATTTTTATTTGAATGTCAATCCAGTACCAACTACTCTTCCGCCTGGCTACGGACATTAGTATATATCAACTAATAATAAAAAAAACTGCGGAAGCAGAGGCGGATGCGGAGGTTAACGGAAGCGGAGGCGGAGGTGGAAAAAAAAATTCGTGATTTGTTAAAGAAATATAAAGTAAAAAGTATTTATTTAAAATAAGTTGGGTACATCACACTTTCTCATACAATCCTGACCTACTGGTAATTAATATTAAGAAGACGCAAATTGTACTTCACGAACAACAGTTTTTCGGCTTTGTCACCTTCCAATCGATTTGTCTGAGGCTCATTAATCAAACCAACTCCACTAAATAATTGTTCACTTGGTACTGAATTTGGTGGCGTGACTTGTAAATCAACGTAAATAAACCTCCGTTACAACTCCGCAAAAAAAAATACGGAGGCGGATGCGGAAGCTGAAGTACGATTTCTTGCGAAAGTTCCGCACTTTCGGAGGCGGAGGTGAGGTTCCGTTACAACGCTAATAACAATACGAGGAAAGGTCTGGGCTGTTTACAGTGGAGTACACAAGAGTGAATACTCAAACAGATAAAAGCTTCAGAAATATCACTGAAAATTAAAAATATGTGACTGTAAAATTGGGCACCATTCCCTGCAATGAAAATTCGGTAGAGTTTAGAGTTTGTAGCAAAAGCTTTTCTTAATTTGCTCAACATTTCAGGTAATCATTCATGATCGCAAACCGCGCAACGGAACTTACTGCAAGGAGAGCATTGTGAAATTACTGGGCGAGAACTTGCAGCTGGCGGACGAAAATGTTACATTATGTCTCGCTTTGGGCTACCAAAGGGTGCAGCGGTTACCAGGTTAGTTAATTTCTATACAATCTACTATCGTTATTATCATCACCACATATCTTCAATCGGTCGCTCGTCCGCTACAGGTTTCCCCTCTGAATGAAAATAGTTCAGTTTAAATAGGTACGTACGCTGAAGTACGATTTGGCAAACTTCACACAATTTTGAGAGACTGAGTTGACTGAGCTTTCTGGCATGTAAGTTTCTTTATCATGTTTCCCAAGTGGTATTTACTTGCTAAAGTTTTTTTTTTTGGTACAGTTTAAGTCAAAATACCGAATCAACTGTTATCTTAGTTTCATTATTAAAGTATAGATCATCACAGCTATTTTAACCTGACTTCCAAAATGGAGGAGGTTTACAATTCGGCACGTATGTTTTTAATGATTTTGCAAAAATCACAAACATTTCGTGTTTTTTTACTCTTTAAAGGCTTGGTTTGGAATGCTTCAATTAACAAAAAAAAAATATTTCGTATACTATTTTATTCGGCCAACTATAACACCGATTTTTTTGGGACTAGTCTCCGGTTTACGGATATGAGTGTCTCTATCTACCCAGTCCCCGGTCGACCGACATATTGTGAATGTTGTGTACCTCCACGCTGCATGTGACTTCGTTTTATTTTGGCGCTGTCTTCCTTGTTTACCGTCGTACGTGCTCACGCTGGGGACCGCTGAGGATGTGTTGAAAACAAACCTTTGTTTGTATAATAATAATGGCCACGTATAGCCATAATTATTAGTTAGTTTGAACATGGAACATAATTTTCAATCTTGAATGTCATTAGGTCAAGTTTAGATTAATTGATGAAGGGTTAGCATAATAATATGTGTGTGTGTGTGTGTGTGTTTGTTCGTTTGTCGGTAATCATACCTTAATATTTTAAATGCGTAGCATTAAAAATTTGCTATGACTGGTCATTAAATTAAAAGGAAGTTGGAACTTGCTACCTCCAGCCCAGCGTATTTATGGGATTTTTATAGATAAACTGAAGTAACAATAATCATACTAATATTATAAATGCGAAAGTGTGTTTGTTTGTTGCTTTGTTGGTTTGTCCTTCAATCACGCTGCAAAGGAGCAACGGATCGACGTAATTTTTTGCATGGGTATAGTTGACCGAGAGTGACATAGACTACTTTATATAGAAATTAAAAAAACTTATTCCACGCTTACGAAGTCGCGGGCATCAGCTAGTTATTAATATTTAATATTATCTTATTTTCCAGAACGTTTTTTTACATAATTCACTAACAATAATTACAATAAAATGCAAGCAAATGCAAAACATTTATAGAAACGGGTATAAAGTAATTAAATTAATTTCCCAACATTGCAGAGAAGTTACAAGTACACTTTGAAACACTAGAGAATCTCAAGAAATATTCAGCGTCGAAACTGTTCGAGTGTCAGAAGCAGCAGCAAGTTGGCGGCAACTGCTCTCATGAAAGTCAAGACCTCGAAAGGACAGTGGTACGTAGCTTATAGCTTTCGGCGCGAATAAGCTGGTTTTTGGAAGCGCATATAGGTCCGTAACGTGTACAACAGCCCTCAAACTGGAGGTTGTGCGGAAATCTGCGCAGTAGAAAGAAAGAAGGCCCGTATAGGCGCGCCCCCTTTGCGACACCCGCAACTCTTACGAGCGTTGACGCGCTTATAAGCTCGTACAATACTGACTACTACCATACTCTTGCCTATTCTGTGCTAATACTACTGACTGACCCACGGGTTCGAGCGAACACGCCGGAATAAGCATGTGTATACGCGCGTACACTTTTGAAGCGCAAAATGTGGCGCGCGTGTAAGCGCGTAAGCCGATACGAGCTTACACGCGCAAAATAAAGCTGGTCTGCAACTGCACTTATAAGACATTCTCTTGGATGAAACACGATTCATACATCGAGGAGACATGTCACGAATGCAAACAGCAAACCACCTTCATCGACTATTAAAGCAACTAACATAATATCGTAAGTCTCTACACTAAAAGTTTCCTGATATCTATTCTGGTTTTCTTCTATCAGAAACGTATTTCAGAACGTAGAACCTTTCCTTTATTGATTCTCAAAATGAGAAACTTCTACGGAAATCCGAAAACTGTCCGTTCTGATTTATCCACACTAATATTATTTATAAATGCGAAAGTGTGTCGGTCGGTCTGTAACGGTTTAACGGCCCATCTGTTCAATGGGTTTTGACGAAATTTGGTAAGAAAACTGCATCCCGGGACATTTACTACTATCTAACCGGCTTTACCGGCTACTATTTAACCCGAAAAATCCAAAAGTTTCGAAGTGGAATTTTCCAAAACCTAAATCTACGCAAACGAAGTCGCTCCACGCGAACGAAATCGCAAGCATCATCTAGCTTACATAAGTTAAAAAAAGTATCTACAGGTCAATTCAGATTAAATCTAATAAGATTAAAGTTAGGTTGAACACTGGATAATAATCATATAAAGAGATCTCTTTTATTTCAGTTTCTATACGAAACCTCGCCTTTCCCCGTCGTTATGGCGGAAATTGCAATACACGGCTTCAAAGAAGTGTCAGACTTAAGTGTCTGCCTCAAAGACATCATCTCAAGGATGATGACCCATTCAGTGAAAGTCATCGGGGACTTCAACAGATGCATTCACAATATCGAAATGCCCAAACTAAAGTATTTACTCAAGTTCATGAAGAAATATGCCCGGTAATATTAAGGTTTAGGTTAATGGTTATAGCACATCCCCACGAAACATGAAAATCACGTTTGAACATAATGGCCAGCAATAAAGTTTCATTTTAAAAATAAGAACTTAACTACTCTACATACAACGTCAAAACGCAAAAATAATTTTTTTATTGATGTGCCTTAACTTAATTATTTAAGACAATTAAGATAGTGTACGTATAAATGAGGATAAATAGATGCATAGCTCTAGAAATTCACAAACAAAAATACTTGTTTGTGACTTTTGTTACATTTGTGTAGTAGTATAAAAGTAATGCTATTTTTTGTAATAAAATGTTTGCACTGTGGATCGTTTTATTTGTATTTTAATATTATAATACCTAGGCATCAAGTTTATAATAGTTAAGTATGTATTTCTAAAGATCTTCTCATAGTTTTACAAAAATGTACGGTGAAACGAACATATTTTTTTCAGGCACGTTTAAGGGTTCAGCATTTTTGGTGATATAGGTACCTACCGAATAACCCGATGATTGACCTCAATCATGTAAAAATAGTACGTATAGCAAATACTATTACAGAAAATATCATCTCATCCATTAAAATACTTAGGTGACGTGTGTATTAACAAGAATGTGTAAAATTTCACGTCAAAAATATAAGTATAAAGTAATAGTAGTTTATCAGAATGGTTGGCACCCAAACCTTCAGATATCTCTCAGAAAAGGATCAATCCCTATTTGATATTATTACATTTCCGGAACCGTGAATCGTGTTGATCCGTCTGCCTGTCCATTTGTATATTTTGTGGGAGCTGTCTCCCAGATGCAAACTATGTGTGTTATGTACCCATCGTGACAAGAACTTATTTCTGTAAATAAGATTATTTGTTTCCTCAAAAAATAAGGTACTTCTACCGGAATTATAAATGCGAAAGTGTATTTGTTTGTTGGTTTGTCCTTCAATCACGCCGTAACGGAGCAAACGGGTCGACGTGATTTTTTGCATGGGAAAAGTCGAGGACCTGGAGAATTACATAGGCTACTTTTTATCCCGGAAAATTAAGGAGTTCCCGTGGGAATTGAAAAAACTTATTTCATGCGTACGACGTCGCTCGTGTCATATAGTAATAAAAGCAAAAATGTGTATAATGGCTTGTCCTTAAATCACGCCTTAGCAGAACATTGGATTAAAGTGACTTTTTATTTTGGTATTGTTGACGACCTCCGTGGCGCAGTGTGTAGCGCTGTTGCCTTAACGTGCGGAGGTCCTAGATTCGATCCCCGGCAGGATCAATTTGGGAATTTATTTATAATTTCTGAATTTTCCCTGGTCTGGCCTGGTGGGAGGCTTCAGCCGTGGCTAGTGACCACCCTACCGGCAAAGAGGTACCGCCAAGCGATTTAGCGTTCCGGTACGATGCCGTGTAGAAACCGAAGGGGTATGGGTTTAATATAACTGCCATGCCCCAAATAGATTAGCCCGCTACCATCTTAGACTGCATCATCACTTACCATCAGGGGAGATCGCAGTCAAGAGCTAGCTTGTAGTGGATAAAAAAAGGTGGACATAAGCTATATTTTTTCTGGAAAATCAAAGAGCTTCTGGGGATTTTTAAACCTGAGTAAAATATGCGGACGAAGGCGCGGAATTCAACTATTTAAATAACTTCAGTCCCATGCAGACCATTTAAAAGTCTACATCAATGATGCAGACGAAATCGCAAGCAATGGCTAGTCATCCGTTTAACAGTATTTACTCTACACTTATCCACCTGATTAGCTTCTTAGCGATTAGCTAATGATTCGGTAAGTGGACTCGAACTAATAGGTATTATCGTTAGAAAGAAAAGCTTTTCCAGGTTTTACGCTATACCTATTCACTCTATCGCCTACTACAACGCCTATCTGTCGATAACAATCATGTGTTGGTTATTCGATACGGTTAGTAGTATCTAAAACACCGTAGTAACTAAAAGTACCTGTCTACAGACTTAACTGTAGATAAAATAACGCAATAAAAAACCCTAACTTTTATGTTTACTTAAATAAACATAAAATTAAGGAACACATAAAGATTCCTACCTAAGTATAAAGTAGGTACAAGTAGGTATTTTTATAAATAGCAGATCACAAAATTAACCTGAATGAGAGCGAGTATCTAGACAATGTTTTCAGCATACCCTAGCGCCAAACAAATTATATTATGGAAATGATTATAATTATTTTCTTAATAGAGATTTGGCAGTCGTAGGCGTCATATAATATTTCCATACAATTTCCATACTGTAATGTGTAAGAATAATCATTACCAACTGCGTTAAATGACGCGTTTGTTTTATTAATAGCACACGCAACTTAAGCCCATTAAAGTTCAATGAATTGTATTTTAAATGTGATTTGATCTATGGTTTCGTAGAACGTGAAAGTAGCAATATGATCAGCAGTGAAATGCTTATAACATAAATAAAACTTTATGGATTTTTAGATTAATTATAGCCTAACACTTACCAATAATATGACAACATCAGAAGAACAGGGCTGATATTTCAGTAGTCTGCTAAACCTCAAAGTCCTCTGCGCCATAGTCAATGGACCAGCAGGCATCGAGTGTATGAGTGGAGATGGTGGTGGATGAGGCGGCGGCGTTGACATAGAGGGTAAGTTACGACGAACAGTCTCCAAAGGAACTGTTCGAGCCACCAAAGAATCACTCCCAACAGAATTGGCACTGCCACTGAACATGTTCATCAAGTCACCGATCGACCCGCCGCCGCTTGAACCCGCGCTACATCGCAGTTTATCCAAGTCAGTAAGGCTCGAGCCTCTACGGACTCGTAAGCGGGAACCGCTAGCATTTGAACGGTTAGATTCAAACGTTTGTTCGCGACGCACGTCAGCCTCGCTGACCGCATGACACTTTCTACTTCGCACCATTTTTACTCAATCATACACGTAAGATGGTAGAGAAGTTCAAAACAGTTCAGTACAACAGTTACAAATATACTGAAGGTAAAAACTTTACTGTTTTCACCTGAAGTTAAATATATTTGCATACAAATAGGTGAGAGGTGCGCGCGCGTCGTTATCATTAGGGCCACGGACGCCCGCAGGATAGTGATAACGCGTCCTCGCCGGTTTCCGTTGACATTGTTTTACATGACTTCAAAATAAAACAGTTTAATTTCTTTTTCACTTTAACTGATGTGCGTGCGGTACAAAGTCTGTTTGCGAACTGCGGGAGTGCGTAGAGTGTAGACTAGGTTGGCGTGAAATGTGGATAGAGTAACAGAGTAGAACTAATGAAGGGATCGGGTTCAAAGGCGTTATGGAACACGGCGGGAGGTACTACTTAACCAGTAGGGGACCGGACGCCTTAGAGGAGAAGCTTGTAAAGAATGTTCGATAAGTAACTGCTAGAAAGGATTAAATTTTATTTCATAAATTTTATAAAATTCCTTTTAAAAACTCTGTAATCAAAATATCCATATTTTGAATCATATCAAATTTAATTTTATTACAGTGTAAACCAAATAGGTACAAAGATTCAGCCGTAGGTAAATAAAATCCATTTGTGAATTTAATCTAAAATAACTAACAACTACTTTATTTTGCCTTAAAATAATACAAATGACTCACTCGAGATTCGAAATGTACTCCAGTAATATAAATAAAGACAGACCAAAATATACTACAGTAAAGATAAAGCAAAATAATATTTATGTTAGTAATATATCTGCTGCTTTTCGAATATCAATTTCTAGCTCTGAAATTCTTACTCTTACATAGTTAACGTAACAATAAATCACAATCATATTATATTCAATGCCACACTAGCCAATTTTCTGACATAAAACATACGATACCTCGAAATATCAAAAAAATATATACGAAGCAAAACCTTCATGTATGTAGGTATCAATTTAATCTCAGTTCAAGCCGCCGAGATTTTGTAAAGGCGGGTAACGAAGCCACAAACCGATCAAAGCCACGAGTAGAGCTTTTGTTAGGTTACGGAATCTTATCCTACTTATATATCTACTTATAAAATACATATCTTATCTTCTTATCTTACTTCTTACTAATATTATAAATGCGAAAGTTTGGATGTATGGATGTCGGTATGGATGTATGGATGTATGGATGGATGTTTGTTACTCAATCACGCCCCAACGGCTGAACGGATCTGGATGAAATTTGGCACAGAGATAGATTATAGTCTGGAATAACACGTAGGTTACTTTTTATCCCGGAAAATTAAAAAGTTCCCGCGGGAACCAAAAAACCTCAAATTTATGTTTGTTACTCAATCACGCCCCAACGGCTGAACGGATCTGGATGAAATTTGGCACAGAGATAGATTATAGTCTGGAATAACACATAGGCTACTTTTTATCCCGGAAAATTAAAGAGTTCCCGCGGGAACCACAAAACCTCGATTCACGCGTACGAAGTCGCGGGCGTCAGCTAGTACTTATAATAAAAGTAAATCCGTATGGATCAGCGTGACGCCATCACTTACAGACAGACGCACCAAAAATCCAAAAAAAAAAATTAGAACTTGTACCTATTGCTACTTATGCTTTCTCCAAGTAAAATATTCAATTTAATATACAGGAATCATCCAGTTAAAGTTAGTACAGCTACTTACCTTTTAAAAATGTGGATTCGTAAGAATATAATAAAAATCCCTGAATTCACTGACAGTTAAGACTTTCTTTTGTATAACAATATAAAGCTTAGCTTTAGTTATGTGCAGGCCACGCAAGGTCAACCCATTAGGAGTTCAGTAACAGCCTTTTCGCATTTCTCAGCGGTGGCGTACGTATTAACGTTTTTTCGCAGCAGGATTAAAATACTATGGTTTGACCGCAAATGTGATGTAATCTTGTTAGGACTAGTTTTCAAAGAAATAAAATAAAACGGAAAATCCGCAACAGTACAATCATCGTTAATAATAAACAATAAAGTTGTAACTGGACATAATTTATATGTATCATTTTGTCATTTGTCATAAAATAGTTTTAACAAGGTAGGTATAATTTTGATTTTCAAATTCATTTTTATTGTTTAAAAAATATCAAAAGCTTATATCTTATATAGGTAGGCCTTCTGTAGGTAAGATCAATTAATAAATCCTGAAAATATACAGAAGCATACAATTCAGTTTCATTCAGGTAAGAACGCTGCTATAACAAGTGGTAATTATAGTTTTAAAATAAATAAAAAGTAAGTAGGTGCCCTGAAGTCACCTAGTCGATAACAAAGTGTATACCAGACACAAAACCTCACATAAAAAGTTAAAGAGAGACATTAATAAAATGAATGTTAAATAAATTGGACACCGACGGAGCCAGACTAAATTTGATTAACATCAATTTTGCGAAACTTGATTAGGAGCAGACAGTCGTAAAATAAATTATATGTTCATGTTGGAGTATATTATCTTCATTGGATTTCGTACGTTATATTCGTATCTTGGGGAATTTGCACTATATTCAAATAGGAGTAAATTCTCTTATAGTTAATAAATGTAATGACGCAGAATAATTATTAAAAAAATATTTTGAACAATGAAAATAAGATCACTTTATGTCATTTCAAATACAAGAATTTGTATATCCACTCTAGTAAATTTTGTCAATAGTAAAATTATAAAATATTGTTTTAATTTTTAAACTCACCTTGTACCGTCGTACAACCTAGTTCTTTCTTCAAAATACACACACATTAATTCTCCATTTGCATGAAAATTACCACACAAAATATTATAAAAAGACAATCGAAACAGATAACATAATATTAAACTTATTAAATATAATGAAATCAACATAATATTATTGTCATTAAATCTGTTTCAATCATCAAAAGTTAAAGGGTACTCACGTTAAGCTGCATGACGATCTTGTTGTATGCTCGGTGCCATCTTTGCTTCGGCGTAAGCTTAGGCTGCTCCGGCTGGAAGACCATCTGTTCTTCTTCGTGCCTATCTTGCTCCTGATTAAAAATACTATCCTCTGGATACTGCTGGTCAAATCTTTCCTGGTCTTGAAATTTCTCGTCTTCCCTAAATGTCTCATCTTGATCTTGATCGTCCTGATAGTCGTTATCTTGGTCAAAAGACTCTTGCCTCTCGAACCTATCTTGTTCATCAGGGACTTCGTGAAATGTAACTTTCGTTTTGTCTGTGATTTGTTCTGAAATAAAAACTAAATGTCTTTAAATGACACATAAACTGGATCACCAAAAGAACTAATTAACTAATATTATAAATGTGAGTGTCTATTACTTTTGACGGCCATTGCATTTTTTAAAAAGACTCGAGAACCAGAAATCACTTGCAAAATATAATTGTGTAGCTTAAAATAGAATGTTCAATTATTGGTACTAATTTATTTTAGTATAATAATAGACTAATAACTTCAATAAAATAGATTTACCTTCTAAACTAGTTGGTATACTAAGTTTTTCTTCGTGTTGCGATATAAAAGAACTTTGTGAAGTTTTTCGATCAAGTACAGAAGGCGTTTGACTGTGATAACTGTCAACAGAAGGTTTTCTAACTTGAGAAACAGTCTTAGTGGGCGACGCAGTCTTTTGTATACTTAGACTGGTATCCTCCACTGCCTTTGCTTCTTCTGCGACATCTTCATGGATGGTATCATGAGCGTAGTCTTCGTCACGATACCTATCTAAAGATGTCCTTTCGCGATCTACTTGATCAAGTTCAGTCTTATTGTACTCATCCTCGTAGGCACTTTCATCGAAACTCCCAGAAGGATAATCCTCTGGAGCATCGGGTAAGGTCCGTGTTCTACGCACTGGAGGTCTTTGCATAGAATCCTGTCTTTTTAAAGATGGCGTTCTTGGTAATGATGGAGTTGATGTTGTCACACTGGTAATTGGAACTGATGAAGTATCAGATACAGGGACGGATGTTGCATCAGATACAGTTGTTGCATATGAAAACGGTGTGACAGAAGCTGGTTCGTAGGTGGATGATGAAGTTGATTCTATATGTGTAACGTGAATTGAAGACAAAGATACAGATGGAGGTTGCGGTTGGAGCTTCTGTTGTTGTTGAAGAAGCTGCTGCTGCTGCTGTTGTTGTTGTTGTTGTTGACTTGCAGAAGGAGCAGCAACAGCAGCCGCAGCGGCACCAAAAAAATTTCCAAGTCTCTTCGCGCCGCCTGCCATGAATGAACCTAGAGTAGCTGCTCCCGTAAGGACAGATGATTGCAGCTGTTGCGCCGGCAGTTTTTGTTGTTGTTGTTGCTGCTGCTGCTGTTGCTGTTGTTGTTGTTGTCTTTGCGCTGCCTGCTGCTCTTGCTGCAACAACATTTGCTGTTGCAGTTGCTGTTCTTGTTGTCGATGTAAATATTCCTGCTGTTGCTCTTGGTGATATAGATCTTGTTTCGCATATTGTTCCTGCTTCTGTTGATAATCTTTTTGCTGTTGTTGCGTATAATCCTGTTGCTGCTGATAATTATCATGTTGTGGTTGATACTGTTGTTCTTCCTGATACAAATGTTGGCTATCAAAATATTTTTGGTCTGGTTGTCCACTATGAATATCCTGTTGCTGTTGGTAATCGTGTTGTTCATACTGAAGATTGAATTGTTGTTTTACACTAAAGCCTTGTTCATCTTCATACTGCGTTTCATATTGATACTGAAGATGTCTGTCTGACTTTTGATCAAGATTTTGACTTTCTTGGTATGATTGTTCTTCTTGATCAAACTTTTGGTATTGTTGTTTATCCTCATACTTATTTAAACCATATAAGTCATAGTTTTGTTCTTGTTGTGTCATAATAACATCTTGCTTTGTGGTCACTGGCGGTTGAATATATGAAGTGATTTTTGATTGCACAGACTTTGCTATCACAGATTCGTCGGAACTCGTCACTTGATATGAAAATTGCGTGGAATTATCCGTCTCGGCCCATGTCTTTTTTTGAGCTGAAAATGGAAATAAATATTTGAATACAGAAAAAGTAACATCGTTAAAATAATTATTAAAATACTTAAACGACATATTGAGAACTGATTCGGAATTAAACTGATTTGCTTATGAGTTTGCATTGCGTTTACCATGACGGAATAACGGATATTTTTATCGACATTGAAATACCTACTCAGTGCCAATGATAACTGACATTAGGTATAAATTTTATAACATAGCTTAGGTCGTACGTCGTACTTACATATAAATTAAAGTCATTTTAAACGTTACGTAATATTGCGATCCAAGTTTAGATTTAATTTTTAAACAATTATACTCATGGATGTAAAAATCAAAGTTTGTTTGTTTGTCCTTCAGTCAGATTCTGCATGGGCATAGTTGAGGACCTGGAGAGTGACATTGGCTACTTTTCATCCCGGAAAATTAAGGAGTTCCCGTGGGAATCAAAAAAACTTATTCCATCAGTTAGTATAAAATATAAGCTTATAGCATATATTGCGCTATATCTGCTGGTATAGTATAAGTAAATAACTTAGGTCACTTTGAATTTTGAATACAGAATAAATGCCTCATGACATTTTTCATCTTTTAGCACAATTCATAGCATAGCGAGCACGTCACGGTCTAGCTGCATGATCATCATTCATCATTATCAACCGATAGACGTCCACCGCTGGACATAGGCCTCTTGCAAGGATTTCCACACGCCTCGGTCTTGCGCCGCCTGGAACCAGCGGCTCCCTGCGACTCGCCTGTTGTCATCTGTCCAGCGAGTAGGGGGTCTACCAACGCTGCGCTTTCCCGTGCGTGGTCGCCACTCCAGCACTTTGGGACCCCAGTGTCTATCGGTTCTTGTAACTATGTGCCCCGCCCATTGCCACTTCAGCTTCGCAACACGTCGAGCAATGTCGGTTACTTTAGTTCTTTTTTTTTTTTTTTTTTAATCCACTACAAGCTAGCCCTTGACTGCGATCTCACCTGATGGTAAGTGATGATGCAGTCTAAGATGGTAGCGGGCTAACCTGTTAGGGGCATGGCAGTTATATTAAACCCATACCCCTTCGGTTTCTACACGGCATCGTACCGGAACGCTAAATCGCTTGGCGGCACGTCTTTGCCGGTAGGGTGGTAACTAGCCACGGCCGAAGCCTCCCACCAGGCCAGACCAGGGAAAATTCAGAAATTATAAATTCCCAAATTGACCCTGCCGGGGATCGAACCCAGGACCTCCGCACGTTAAGGCAACAGCGCTACACACTGCGCCACGGAGGTCGTCATGTCAGTTCTTCTGTGGATCTCCTCATTTCTGATTTGATCGCGCAAAGAAACACCGAGCATTGCTCTCTCCATCGCCCGCTGAGTGACCCTGAGCTTTCTAATGAGGCCCATAGTTAGCGACCAAGTCTCGCAACCGTATGTCATCACTGGCAACACGCACTGTTCGAAGACTTTTGTCTTCAGGCACTGAGGAATCTTGGACGAGAAGACATCTCAAATCTTCCCGAACGCTGCCCAGCCGAGTTGGATTTGGCGGCTCACCTCTTTCTCGAAATTGGACTTACCTAGCTGGACCATGTGTCCCAGGTATATATACTCGTCTACAATTTCGAGTGCAGAGCTCCCAACGATTACTGGGTGGAGCGGAACATGAGCATTAGACATGATTTTCGTCTTACTCATGTTCATTTTAAGGCCCACCTGTTGGGAAACTCTGCTGAGGTCATTGAGCATTGCATTAAGGTCACCCAGAGTCTCTGCCATGATGACTATATCATCGGCAAACCGAAGGTGAGTGATGTACTCGCCATTGATGTTGATGCCAAATCCGTTCCAATCCAGAAGCTTAAAGACGTCTTCCAACGCAGCGGTAAAGAGCTTCGGGGAGATTACATCTCCCTGTCGCACTCCCCGCTGCAGTTGGATTGGCCTTGTAGCCTGGTCCTGTATACGAACTGACATTGTGGCGTTGCATAATAGGCAGTTACAATTAAGTTACGGTTACCGTTAAAACTTTTTCGACCAATAATATAGTTCATACTTCTATTTTGATCCGAAGTTAACAAACCGTATTTTAACAATATAACCGGTAAATCCATACAACTACACTAATAGTATAAATGTGAAAGTGTATTTGTCTGTCTGTCTATCCGTGTGCAACGAGTTCCCGCGGAAATCTAAAAAAACTTTATCCACGCAGACGAAGTCACGGGCATCATCTAGTAACTTAATAAGCCGGCTCTCATCAACTGGTCTATAGACGTCCATAAGACAATAGGTTTTGCTTTCAGATTTACCGCACTGCTGTGAATGACGTTTGACCTCTTGCGATATCTGACGGCTGTGTATTGTGATTCTAATGCAGGTGCACACGAGGGGTATGGGTTTAATATAACTGCCATACCCCTAACAGGTTAGCCCGTTACCATCGCAGTCAAAGGCTAACTTGTAGTGGAAAAAAATATATATTGTAGTCGTGCGTTCTGTCTCCACGCCCTTTGGTTGTTACCTTGCGAGGCTGGTGGTGTAGCGTGCGGCGTCTCATCGAAGAACGGTTGCATCCCCTCTTCATCGTAACTACAACAAAAAACAGTATAACATTGTAAATGCAAAAGCGTTTATGTCTGTCTGTAACCTTTCCGCAGCCCATCCGCCAAGTCAATTTTCATGAAATTTGGGACTGATAATATTTTGCACCCTGACTGACACATTTCCTGTTCCGAAAAGTCTAGAAGTTGCCTTGAGATTTTCAAAAATATAAATCCAATTCGCGGTCTACTTTGCGGACATCATCTAGTAATAAATAAATTACAATTTTATGCCTAAAAGTCTAATAGGTTCTTCTGTGTTCGGACACAGTGAGTACCGGACAAAAGGGTTTCATTGAATACCAGTTGAAGTCCGTCCGCTGTACCTTACGACAAAATTGCTTTAGCAGATTGGCATTGAAAAAGTAACAGACAGACAGGAAGATGGATAGTCACCTACTAACCGATAAAGGGGTCTGGGATGATACCGGGCTTATCTGTGAACGGTAGGGCATTAAAATTACAGCTTACTAGCTAATGCTCGCGACTTCGTCCACGTGGATTGAGATTTTTTGGTTCCCGCGGGAACTCTTTAATTTTTCGGGATAAAAAGTAGCCTTCGGCACAGAGATAGGTCTTGGATTCACAGCACACAGATATCCAAGACCTATCTCTGTGCCGAATTATATCCAGATCCGTTCAGCTGTTCTGACGTGATTGATGACAAACATGCATCCATCCATCCATCCAAACTTTCGCATTTATAATATTAGTATGGAGTAAGTATAGAAGTATAGATCATATAGGTATCTTCAAATCAAGAGTGAATATCATCATCAATCATCTTCTAGGCAAGCGCGCTCCAACTTAGGCTGCATCACTACTTGCCTGCACGTCTGATTGCAGCCAAGCACTAGTCTCTAAATTAAAAAAAAAACAATTCGCCTGAAGGGTACCTTTTTACAGTTATCTGACCCGGTGGCCAAAATTGGAACAAATTTTAATGCCTGTTTAGTTTTTTTTTTTCATAGATACTAGACGCTGTCACCGGGTCAGATAAGTTTGTCGCACATTAACTCAGTGTTATGTATCTGTATCTTTATACAAACCTTGAACTATTATAATTGTTATCTTGGTACTGATCTGTGGTGGTGTCTTGATATTGTTGTTGTTGTCTTTGTTGCTGTTGCTGGTGTTGTGATTGTTGTTGGTACCCGAAACTGTCGTAGCTATAACAACTAACATCAGGTACTGTTCTCTCGGGTTCTAGAAAAAAAGAATTTCTATTATCTATTTATATCGTTATCAAGTGAACTGTGATTGCCTTAGCCTTTAGAGGAATTTCATACAGGTCGATTAACTTTAGATACAGCAATCATATTTAGGTCACAGAAGAGAGATGTGATAGTACCGACCTGGCACAACAGACTCAATAAAGTTTTTTTTTGTTTGAAAAATAAAAAGTTCTTGGGCGAAAAAATACTATGTACAGAAATAAAAAGTTGTCTGGCCGACATAAAGTCCGCGCGCGCACTTTTATACGGATCTGCGCGACAGCACGAAACGTGAAATTTCCCATATAACATCAACGTTTCTTGTAGGAATTTTGACTTGGCCTGTCCGTGTTTTCGCATTTATAATCCGGTGCAGAATGCCTAAAACTGGATCACCGCATTGGCCACATCAACTATCCTCTTACTATCCTATGCAAC
The DNA here is from genome assembly GCA_923060345.2 of Erebia aethiops. Classification (NCBI taxonomy): domain Eukaryota; kingdom Metazoa; phylum Arthropoda; class Insecta; order Lepidoptera; family Nymphalidae; genus Erebia; species Erebia aethiops. The sequence continues at coordinate 5,211,895 of OV281082.1, forward strand.
TCGCTTAAACTATTTATCGCTCTTTTAGCAGCTCAAGCGGCAATTCTGTCTCTGACTTTGATCGAGACGCCCAAAATACTCTATTATGCTCGGGGACGATTTGGTCAGCCGCGGCCCCGGCTGCGGCAACCGCCGACCCCGATGACCCCACCCTGAATCGCTGCCCAGGGGCACCGGAAAAGCTCGACCGCGCTTCGGCGTTGGTAAAGATGCTACTAAGTATTACAGGTAACTCTACGTACCTTGTATGTAAGGCACGTGTGTGTGCGCGGCTACGGGCGGGGTGGGCTGCAGCCGCGTCGTTGCCGTCACCGCGGGCGGCCGCGGCAACCGCCGACCCCGACGACCCCACCCCGAATCGCTGCCCGGGGGCACGGGCAACGCTCGACCGCGCTTCGGCGTTGATGAAGGTGTTGCTGATAGTAACAATAAAAGAAGAACTAAAGAGTCCGTATCCATACTAATGAAGAGTAACTGCCGAGATTCTTTACGGCTCTTTACAGTAGAATTTTTGAAGTGGTGGTAGAGACAAGACGAGACGTATCATAATGTGCACTCGTATATGTAATGGAGTAAGATATAAGACACTTATAGAAGAGAAATTACAGAAGTATGTGACAATACTTAAAAAAATAGTAGGTAGGCTACAAGAACTTTAGCTCAGCGTTTAGCAACATAGTGTGGCTGCCAGCGAAACTGGTTTTATGTTGCAGTTTGTGAGTGATAACTAATACAAACATAACTAAGAAACTCTATAGATATACGTGTTATAACTTAAATTTAGTCCTAGTATAATCATACCTGGAAGACTGGCTGTTGTACGTCGCTGCCGAGGCCTATACGGTGCCATCTCATGTTGATCCGAATAACGTGATGAAGGTGGCAACTGTAACAAACACTTAATTTAAAATTGCGCACACAACCACTACAGCCCATTAACGTCTCACTGCTGGACACAGGCCTCCACTCTCATAGGATGAGAGGGAATTAGAGCTTAGACCCACCACGACCACGCTGCTCTAATTTAAGTTGGCGGGCTTTAACGACTATTATCAAGTTAGTGATAATAACCGGACCGTGTAGTTACATAAGGACTATGGTACTCGTAAGTTGGTAAGTTACCATAGTCCATAGACAAGATTTCATCGTGAGGCTCGTGAGATCGATGAAGAAGATGATGCTGGCAGTTATTCGAGCAAGGGGAGGGAATACAGAATACTGACCCAAAAATTTTTTTCTTTGTGGCTTTAATTTTTGTTTTTCATTTTATGGTTACTTACGATTAACACGACTGGAAAACGACTTCTTTGTCCTTAATAAACGCTTCGTAAATTGATTAATCCCAATGAGTTTCCATTCATTTTAATCATCATGAAACGCAATTTCTGGTGGTATAACTTTGATAGATTGTAACTTTTATACTTTTTGAGAAAATCGAATCAGAGTTCCAAGGTAGCGGGCGGCCCGGTTTATTTTCTGTCCAGTGTATTATTAAATAAAAATAAAAAGTTTGTTTCATCTGGTTAACAGATCGGTGAAGGTCGTGGTATATCCGGCTCTAACCAGTAGTATAATGTCACAGCCTGCCACCATGTATATTTACGTCTTAAACTACGTATTTACGTAAACTTCTCCGCTGCAGTGCTCCAGTTTCACAGCGTTAGGCCTGGACTCCAACAGAGCGGAGACGACAGGAGAGGAGATGCCATTTAAACAACCAATAGAATTTCGTTATTCACACATCTCGTCTCCGCTCTGCTTCAGTGGATACCACTGAGCGGAGATGTATCATATTTTGTATGGCGCGATCGATGAGGAGATGTGAGCTGTGGCTCGCAAGCTGGCGACGCGCAGCAGAGACGAGAAGAGATGTGAGCGGCGTGATGTGAGCGACGCTGCTAGCGCATGTTCACCCCGCATCGCACAACACGCCAGCCGCGCCCCTCGTCACTCTCGCGTTATTTTGTTTAAGTGGTAGGAAATTTATAATTTCAGAATTTTCCCTGGTCTGGTCTAGTAGGAGGGTTCTGCTGTAGTTAGTTGCAGCCCCAAGCCGCCAAGCGATTTAGCGTTCTGGTACGATGCCGTGTAGAAACCTATTAGTGGTATTGGTTTAATATCTGCCATGCCCCTAACAAGTTGTTGTACTTTCAGTGGATGGCGTTGCGAGATTCAGAATACTAGCCTGGCATCTCTTTCCTTTTACATATAAGAGAAAGCGTATTCAATATTTCAAAATAGGTGTATTTCTTTTCCTCTTATGGTTAGTCACTGGTCTGAGCATCGAGTCCGAGCTCAACCTAGTATTTTGTCACAGATATTTGTCACAGGTTGTTTGAAGTCACAGTCGCTGTTCTACTTAGTATTTAAACTCTACTATGGATGCCTGGGAATCTACCTGTTTAGGCGGCATTTGTGGTAACTGCACAACGGACGAACGGCGTTTATTGATAATGTTCTCGTACTCTGTAGGGGTGAGGCCGCACTCGACGAAGAAGTATTGCCCTTCCCACGGCGGCTCGTACGCCGCCGGGAACGGGTAGCTGCTCGAGTCGAAGTACTCCTCATAGCTGGGCTGTTGCGATAAGTGTGTATGGTCCCTGTTGGAAAGACAAATTAATCATTCATTAATTCATTCATTTATCCAATCCTTCATTCATCTATACTTAAATATGAACGGAACCGGAATGTATAGGAAATTTGTTAATCAGAGGCTCACTCGAAGAAGAAGATATTATTAACTACAAAAGTGAGGCTTTTGACGCGAAACTTGGCTTGAGCCAGCCAGAAAAAGCTTGTATACGGTATTAAGAATGAAAACGGCTTCGCCTGTCTCGACCGAAGCGGCGCGACTCCTACCGACGCCGACACGGCTATTTGCCGCGTTTTAACTCTTAATACCGAATACATAAAGCTTTTTCTGACTAGCTCAAGCCAGTTCCGCGTCGAAAGCCTATTGGTAATTAATAATATTTTATTCTTCAAGTACCTGATCCTATCTTCTCTGATTTGTCAAAATGCGGTACAGAGATAGCTTGCGTATCACTAATATTTACAATGGATGACGTTATAACGCGATGATACCCGGATGGATTGCGGAGTGAGACACAACTTATTATCGCACGTCTGAGGATGAAGACGGTGCGGTGTCGACCAATTACCTCACTTAAAATCGCCAGGCGCTAGGCCTAAGGCATCTACCTGGGTCCAGCCCCTTACAAGGGGCTGTCCCCCGCTCCCCTTGGGTTTAAACCCCTTTGCGTTCCTACATACTAATATAAAAATAGAAATACATTATAGATAATAGTACTGACGTAAGCAGCTAGAACTATCCATACCTAAGCATAGAAATTCCGTAATATTAAAAAAAGCTTTTTTCTTATTACGGAATTTCTACCCAAGCTTTGCAACTCAATCATGAGATCAAAAGCGTACACTAGAGCTTTTGCTTTCTCTCTGTATATTTTGCTAAGTTACTAAATGTATTTTATAAGAAAAAGCTTTTGGTAACAGTTTCATGACCATAATTAGAAAAAGCTAATCAATCTATATTGTAAAAGCTCATTACATAGTATTTCAATTAAAGTTGGTGAAATTATTATACACTAGATGATGCCCGCGACCTCGTCCGCGTGGATTAAGGATTTTTGATTCCCGCGGGAACTCCTTAATTTACCGGGATAAAAAGTAGCCTATGTCATTTCCCTGGATACAAACTATCCCTATACCAAATTTCATCAAAATCGGTTAAAGAGACAGTTTTTTTTAATTCCCGCGGGAACTCTTTAATTTTCCAGGATAAAAAGCCTATATCCTTCCTCGGGATACAACATATACCTGTACCAAATTTCATCAAAATCGTTTGAACAGATGGGCCGTGAAAGCGTAGCAGACAGACAGACAGACACACTTTCGCATTTGTAATAAGTATTAGTATGGATTCGGCGCATGTAAATACCGTGCCGCGCCGTCTATGGGCCCAGGCCCTTAAAGTTTGCAGCCGTGATCTGAAATTTACGGCTGTAGTTTGTAGTCTACCGCCAATATCAAACTTGCATTTGTACTTGTACTTTTGTCTGGTGGGAGGCTTCGGCCTTGGCTAGTTACCACCCTACCGGCACAGACGTACCGCCAAGCGATTTAGGTACGGTGCCGTGTAGCAACCAACTACGGGCATAGTTTTAATATAACTGCCATACCCCTAACAGGTTAGCCCGCTACCATTTTAGACTGCATCGTCACTTACCATCAGGTGAGATCGTAATCAAGGACTAACTCATAGTAGATTAAAAAAAAAGTGAAAGCAGAATAAAGCTCACCTAATGTGCGTACTAGTGGTATATGGGTCATACCCGTATCCTAAGCTATCGTCGTATAACGTGTTCTGGCGCTCGAGGCTCGGCCTTCGTTGCTCTTCTGTTAATAAATAAAACAAATATTATAAAATTACTTTCTAGCACAAGACTTTTTGAAGTGAAAACTTCTTTAGGCGCGTTGAGCACTTTTTGGTAGGGGGTACAAATGTAGATTCGCGTGACCGACATGCTCGCGAACAGCAACATGCTCGCGAACATAGAGATATACCTACTCCATTCGAAAAAAAATTATTATAAGAAACAAAAATTATTAAAAAAAAATTCAATGTTCGTTTTCACTTCTATCGCCAATTTTTTTTATTATTTCGTTAATCTTCTCGCTGTGTCCGGCGCTTCAGATGTTCTGAAAATTTGTGTTAGTGACGTCGCATATTTCAGCGAAAAGCGACAAGTGGTACTACGCTACGTAATCATATTAGTTCTTATTATTAATTTTTTAAGAGAATTTATTTTTATCTATATTATAAAAAAAAAAATTTAAATTATAAAAAAAACCATCAGAACTCTAGACCAGACTTTGGTCTTGTTGGTCTTTGGCAATCGGAACTATAATAAATACCTAAATAAATTATTTGCAGTGATTATTAAATAGAGGATTTCCCAAAAGTCCTAATATCCACATCCCCTGGTGGTTTAACGTTTGAAAACCATTTTAAACTATCGATTGAAGTAAGAAAAATGCGTCGCATTTTGTTGACGTTACAGTTTAGTATTTCATACATCATCCCATACCAAGCGCGTGTTTTGACGTTTGCAAAAAAGTTGCCCAATTGACTTGTTGTCAAATGCCCAATAGTCTGGATCCGTTACCTCCGGACTGCCAATCCGCTGCCGTCCGCCACGAGATAGCAGATTCGACGCTCGCCTGCGCATGCAACTGCGACCACGTTTCTATCCTGAAATAATTAAGAAAATAGCAGGTTTATTGAACTGTCTATGGAAAAAGAACAACTCCTAGAAACTTTGGACCTATCGTTCTTTTTCATACTACTTATAGCGTTACTTGTAAATTACCTGTTTATTTGGTTACCAGAAACGGGTCTAATTATCAAATAAATCAAATCAAATAATGATAATATATATATAGTGCGAAAGTTTGGATGTATGGATGGATGTTTGTTACTCAATCAAGCTCGAACTGCTGAACCGATCTGGATGAAATTTGGCACAGAGGTAGATTATAGTCTGGAATAACACATAGGCTACTTTTTATAACGGAAAACTAAGGAGCTAAAAACTAAGAACAAACTAACGGGAACCAAAAAACCTCAATCCACGCGGACATAGTCGCGAGCATCAGCTAGTTAGATAATAATCGACCAAATAACGGGTCTGGGTGAAACTTGGCACAGAGATAGATTATAGTCTGAAACACATAGACTACTTTTCCCACGGGAACCAAAAAATCTCAATCCACGCTGACGAAGTCGCGGGAATCAACTTGTAATAATATAATAATGTTTTATTTTCCAAGATTATCTGGACAGGTGTCATCCTTGAGTTCCCTCGAGAAGAACTCGAAATTCCTCGCCGCTGTCCTTTTTTTTTTGCCAAATTGTGGGTAACAACAGTTGTTTTCTTATCATTACTCCCGTTCACAATTTACTGCCAGTGGCAGTGTGCAACTTAACCTTGACTTTTTATAAAGGCAAGTGCTAACATAACTTCTACGATTATTGGCCTATGAAATGTAATTGCTTTATGATAATCGGTCTGAATGAACTGAACTGAAGAAGAGAAAATTATTCTTAATGATAATAATATTATGAAATAGCAGGTTCATGCGTTTCTTCTTTATTCATTTTTGGTGCCTCATTCACCTTAAATAATGACTACAAAAACTTTTTGTCCTATTATTAAAATTCAACTAGTCTCCATCATGGATTGTCTTTTTCACTAAAATATAACTATGATTTTGATACAGAACTGCCTTATTACTCCCTTTGTAATAAGTAACTATCTCTAGCCTATTACAAAATGTGCGTGACCGTAGTGTTAAATTAATTAACACAACGCATACCGGCAGAGCCGAGGCGCTATGCGTTTCATGAAAAAGGTTATACTATTTAAGCTTTATTTACTTTAGCATGAAAGCGATTTTGCGTGGCCAGCCCTGGCGTGCCCAAGTGCAGCGCGCGTTCTCCTAGGTATGTTTTCAATATATTAATTTCAACTGTATGCCAAAGTACATAAAGCTGAATTTAAATAGGTATGTATGATTCTCACCTATTAGTTCTAGGTTGACTATTATAATAGAGCGGATCAGTGTCGGCATGAAGATGATACTCGTCTCTTTCGTAAGAGTTCTCTCGAGACACCTCCAAAGACCTCTGAAAAGCAGATAAAAATAATTAATACATTGTGATACAAGGGCGGTAAGCAATACGCCTACGGCTGAGGCATACAAATGTCGACTCGTATTTGGACGCTTTGGACGCTTCCAAAGAGTATACAAATCACTACGGAAGCCTCAGTCATAGGCGACGGTTTAACATCGTCACGAGCTTATGATCACACTTTAAATAGATTTGTGAGAAATTATGAAAATTGGACCGATAAAGTGCAAGATGTAAATATTCTAGAGATAACCGATTATACCTTTTAAGCGGCGGTCTTGTGGTTAAGACGTTCGGTTTTCTGTCGGGATTCAATCCACACATAAGTGCATGTGTGGATTGAATCCCGACTCTAACTTGTCTAGTTATGGCCGTTTTAAGCAATTACATGCCTCTTGCTGTAGCGGTGAGGGAAATCATTATGAGGACATCGGCATACCCGAGAGTTCTTCAAAATTTTCTCGACAGTGTGTGAAGTGTGCTAATCCGCACTTAGCCACAGCTTATTCTAGGAGGAGACTCCTGCTCAGTAGTGAGTTGTTAATGGGTTAAAATGATGAAGATTTTTTTATCCACTACAAGTTAGCCCTTGACTGCGATCTCACCTGATGGTAAGTGATGATGTAGTCTAAGATGGTAGCGGACCAACCTGTTAGGGGTATGACAGTTATATTAAACCCATACCCCAATCGGTTTCTACACAGCATCTTACCGGAACGCTTAATCGCTTGGCGGCACGTCTTTGCCGATCTATAACTACGGCCAAAACCTCCCACCAGGCTAGACCAGAGAAAATTCAGAAATTTTAAATTCCCAAATTGGCCCTGCCGGGGATCGAACCCGGCACCTCCCACGTTAACACAACAGCACTCAACACTGAGCCAGGGAGGTCGTCAAAAAAATACATCATCATTGAAAAAAAATTATGATCATAAGCCGGTTACCTGTGGCGTATGCATTTGATGCGCGGCGTTTCTGAACTGCGACGCGCTGCAGTTGGCGTGCTGGCCCAGCGGGAAGTTAAGGTCCGACGTGTAGTCGGAGTCCTCAGAATATCCCGCTGTCGATGACAGAAAATATAATTTATAACCACTCGCTCGTCAATGCCTTATTACAAGGCCTGGTAAGGTAAAATACGTCATTACATTATGATAAATGATTTATTTATTTCATGTAGGACAACTTGTGACACGTCAAGACTCCACCATCGGTTCGGAAAGCTGCTTCTAATGTTGTACTGAAATCCAAATCCCCCATGGGGTATAATGTGATTTGAATTTCGAAAGTTCCCGCATCCAAAGAAAACTCGGATCAATCCTAGTGTTGCTTTCTCTCTTCGACATAATATGACGGCGTCCCTCTTGCTCGACAGTTACTCTAAAATCCCTCGTTGCACTTGGGGTATTTATCCCGGCGCCCGTGACGTAAGACATTGCATTACCCCCATGTTGAATAATCTACTATTAAATATGGAAATGAATGTACCTACGCTTACTTAGTTGGTATACAATTTAGAAGCCTCCACAAAAATGTGTCGCCGCAATATAGTTAGTTGGATTAGGTTCTAATCTTTATCGAAATAGAGTTCGAATCGAATCTTCTAAGAAAAACTTGTAAGTAAAAGGTGGATAACATTAAGTTTCGTTCAAAAAGTCTTATATCCGAGTGAAAATAGACAAAAAAAACAATTTCAAATAATTAAACCCATCCCGTATACCATTAACTTTGATTGCTTTTTATTTTTATTGATACCTTTTTTAACTATTTATTTTTCAGCAAGTATATAAGACTCCTTTGTCCTTTCTTGTTTTAGTATAAAACAGCATTTGGTGAAGCTTTTCACTTTCTTCTTTGTACATTGTTTCTTTGATTAAGTATTTGTAATAAAGAGAGTTTATCTATATTCATAAATTTTCATCACCACCTAACTACCTCAAACTATAATATTGTTATTGTATCGACCTCAAACAATTAAAATTAAACAACATTACATTAAGCTAATGTTTTTAAAGGATAATGGAAACAATTAGTCAGTCTGGTTTAACTTCAGAAAAATAAACAAGAGACTATGTCTATAGCATTATCTACTTGTTGATGCCCGCGAATTCGTTCGCGTGGATTAAGGCATTGCGTATCCCGCGGGTAATCCCTAATTTTCCGGGATAAAATGTATCCTATGTCCTTCCGCGGGATGTAACCTACCTCTGAACCAATCGTCAAAATCGGTCGTAAAGATGGGCCGGGAAAGTTTAGCAGATACACAGACACACTTTAACATTTATAATATTAGTATCCATGGATGATGTATTTTTAAAGGATCTATTTCCAACATTTTCTAATAAGCATCTTTAAAAATTTTCATAACAACTTCTCGGTTGAACGAACGGCCTTAGCCGGAGTACAATGGTCGCGGTAATCGCTCCGATCGGTCGCGTAGGCTTTCCAGATCAATCTCAGTCACTTTCTAGATTAAAAACCGCATCAGCATCTCGTCATACTCAGCCTAGGAGCGACAGCTTTTGAAGAGGTTGGCAAAGTTTAATAAGTTTTTAAATATTGGATAGAAGCAAGCGTTATTTTGCGTAAGTCCATGATAATGAAGGAACTAGAAGTTTACACTTCACAGTTACAGTTTTAAACTTCTAGTATCTTCATTAATAAGTTTTTAACGTAAATGTATGTTATAGAAAATTATACTACTCATAGAATATAATATATCTGATTCAAAATTCAAAATGATTTTTATTCAAATAAACTTTTACAAGTACTTTTGAATCGTCAAGTGAATCTACCACTGGTTCGGAATGCCATTCCTACCGAGAAGAACCAGCAAGAAACTCGGCGGTTGCTCTTTTGAAAAAATAATAATTTACAATTTCATTAATTTGTAAAATACATAAGTAACAGCTGTCCTTAGCATTGCTGGAGCGAGTCAAATCCATGCTCCTTTGTCATTTACGTAATCTTCAACAGTATAATAAGCCTTTTTCAGGAGCATAATTTTAATGGACTTCTTAAACTTGTGTAAAGGCAAGTTTAAGATAGGTTGTGGAATTTTTTTTATAAAATAGAATGCTCATTCCCACAAACGACCTTCGTACCTTCTTGAGGCGGAGCGATGGAGTCACGAGCTTATGGCGGCCTCTAGTTTGCCTATCATGCAGATCGCATATTTTTTTGCGTAATAATGTGTGTAGTAGTGATAAAACATTTTTGTTGTATGTTATAGAAAATTATACTACTCATAGAATATATATCTCATAAAACATTTTTGGACGTTTTTAATAACTAATACTAAACTAAAACATTAATACTTTATTTGTAAATAATGTCATGGAACTATTGTACTTACTACTACAATAATCTTCTTTTTTTTCAAACAAAGTTTTTGTGTATCTGGATATCCGCGTTCACGTTTGCCAACTGCCTCGTTGGTCTATTGGTTAGCATGCAGCCGACGAGGTCCCGGGTTCGAGTCCCGGGTCGGGCCATAATTAAGTAGCTCTAATTAGCATATTATAGTAAGCTCTAATTCCCTCTCTCCTATGAGAGTGGAGGCATGTGCCCAGCTGTGGGACGTTAATGGGCTACAATGGGGATGGATCACGTTTTATTTCGTTGATAGATTATTTATCATAAAACTAATAGAACTAAACAATAATTACCTAACAGTTAATTGGACGTCTGTCTACAGGTGTAAGGACCTAATGAAACCTCGATGTCTAAAATTTTTTCAATCTTGTTTTTAGTTCAGACAAAGAACATAATATGCATATCGAGATGGCATCCATTGTTTAGCTCACTAGCTGAAATAAGCGCTGCGTGCCATCGCTTTAACGTAATGAGTTACGGCATTTGTGGAATCGCTCGTTAGCAGTTTCTGCTTTGAGCCAAGTTGGACAATATTTTTTTTGTCCTTTTTAAATTAAATTATGAAAAAATGAACGATACATACGAACGCGTCAGACTACGCTATCACTTATCAGAGTAAGGAATATCATTACAATATGAATTCACTATCAGTTCTATATCATGTCTGTCATGTAGACGAGAAGGAAGGAAGGATAATTTGCTCTTATGTCTCTGATAGTTCCTTAGTTAAGATGATTTGTGAGATGGTGATAATAAAAAAGAACCCGGCTGAGTTTGTTGTGGGCTCTTCTCAGACCAGGGCGCGTTTGGAACCCTCGTAGCTTTAGTTTTAAGATACCGTTACCCATTATCACCATCAAGTCTTATTCCTAATTATTATTATAAATATGACGTTCAGAAGGTGTACTTTTTAGGTACCTCTTTTGAATAAAGTTGCTTTGAGTTTGAGTTTGTATGGGCTACAGCATGGCCACAGGGGTTTTTTACAAGTTTGTCTAGAAGAAATCGATAATCGAAATACTAAGCAATAATATGTCATTACCGCCCAGGCCGGAAATAAAGCAAGCAAGCAGCTGAGTAATATTGAAACGACGAGGCGAATCCGAGGACTTCCCAAGTGATTTTAAAAGGACAAAGCGCCCGCTGAGGCTTTCTTGAATAAACGAGCCAGTAAATTTGAATTGCTATTTAGACCGACACTTTTATAAGTACTTTTTTCTAATTTGCGAGGAAACATTAAACAGATTTTTTTAAGAAAACTAAAAAAAAGAAAAAAAAGAAAACGAGATATATAATACTAGATGATGCCCGTGACTTCGTCCGCGTGGATTAAGTTTTTTTATTCCCGGGAACTGCTTAAATTTCCGGGATAAAAAGTAGCCTAAATCCTTCCTCAGGATGTAACCTACCGCTATACCAAATTTCATCAAAATCGGTTGAACAGATGGGCCGTGAAAGCTTAGCAGACAGACAGACAGATAAACAGACATACAGACAGACACACTTTCGCATTTATATTATTAGATTGGACTCACAGTGGGCCACGTACTGCAGCTGGCGGCGCGCCTGCTCCGCCCGCTCGGCACCGAGGGCGCCGTTGAGCAAGTCCAGCTTACGCTGCAGGTCAGCGCCGCCGGTGCCCTCCGCATCTGAAGTTGTAACAATTATCCTTTTTAATACTTTTTTATCCGATTTTTGAAAGCTCTTTTTCGGAAACGAAAGAATATGCATGAAATTTCAATTTACTACCTTTATTATCTTTAAACTTTTTATTACAATTTGATATTTCAATATATGCTTTTTTTGGTCTTTAATCTGAATTGATACTGTGACAGAGATTGGCTACAATTTTCTTGATACAATTATTATCCAAAGACTGCTCGATTATTATTATTCCGAAATGGTGAAAAGCTTTTCTCTTCGTTTTTGTTAATTATGTAGATAATAAAAAATGTCAATTGTTTGTAAACACATACTTATTTCACATACAGTCTAATAAATAATAACGATCAACCACCATTACAAATAATTCCAGATAGTATTCAAAATTCCACTGCAGAATTAAAATAAATAATAATATAATGCTGGAACTAATTTACATTAGGAACTGCTTCGTACATCTTCTGCACCTCTCTTTAAGTGAAATTTTACAAATTGCAAGAAAACTAGAGGAAAATAATACAAGATTGCAGACGATAGCAGATTATTCAATTATGTAAACCAAAACAGATTCTGTGAAATTGTAAATTTGCTCCTTTACAAAGATTTTGCACTGCTTTTAATTATTAATTGCTTTTTAGTGCGAGATCGTAATTCACAACGCGTCGTACGAACAAGAAGTTTTTTTTTTAATTTATAGACTAGCGCTTGACTGCAATCAGACTTGCCGGAAGTAGTCATTTTTAGACCAGCATTATTATATTTTGTATTTTTGAAGTGAAAACTTCTTTAGGCGCGTTGAGCACTTTTTGGTAGGGGGTAAAAATGTGAAATACGCGAGATCGACAACGTTCTTCTTAAGACAATAGATCTTAAGTATAATAAATTAGTACATTCGTAATTAAACTTTAATTCCTTCGTTTTAAGGTTTATATTAAGTGCTGTATAACCGAGGCCGACACCTCGCGTTGTTACGAAGACAAAAAGTCTTAAATATAAACATATTACATTCGTAATTAAATTTTAATGCCTCAGTTTTAAGGTTTATATTTGAAATTGTAGTAACGGAACGTTACAAATTATAATGTATCTTGTCAAACGTCATGCTGTGACAGACGTCAGAGTGACACTCGCTCTCGCTATCTGGTTACCAAGAGTGTCGGACGTATTTATTGTATTAATATTAAATATTAAAAAAGTGATTAAAATAAAACCACCACTGAAGACCAAAACATCTTTTATTTTAAAATACTACATGGCGCAGTTGTGATTCGGACTTTTCACAAAGATTGGACCGGATTTACGTACCTACACGTGTGCAACGAAATGCAAGTACAAGACGGCACAATGGCGTCCGGCGACATGGTTGGCGTGGAATTTAAGATGCCGGGAGGTATCGTCATGGATGATTTGGATTCCTGCTGGCCGCAATGGAAAAGGTTCAAAGAATCCTTCAAAATATTCATCATGGCAGCTGGGTTCGAGAAGCTGACAGAAACGCGGAAGGCGGCACTCCTATTAAACTGCATCGGATCACAGGCACAGGAACTGTATTTAAACGTCCTCAAAACGGAAGAAAAACCAAAATTGGAGGATGTAATAAAAATTTTCGATGAATACTTCAAGCCGAAGCAAAATGAAGTTATTACGAGTTACCAGTTCAACAAAAGGTGCCAAGGCGAGGAAGAAAATTTCGACGCGTTCTACACGGAAATAAGAAAACTGGCGGAAAACTGCAATTTTGGCGAACAAAAGAACAGGATGTTGCGGGACAGAATAGTCATCGGTACAAAAAATCAACGGGTGCAGCAGAAACTTCTGGAAATCAAGGACCTAAGTCTTGAGAAGGCTTTGGACATATGCAGGTCTGCAGAGCTATCCAGTGGGCAGGTCAAGGTGCTGAACAGCTCAGAGGTACAAGCAGTGGCAGCGGCAAGACCACCCAGACAGCAGCGCACTCCGTCGAATAGCAGCTCTAAAGCTAAGTACAATAATATTAAGAGTAGGCCTAATAATAATATTAATAATAGTTTGTCAAATCAACATAATAGGAATAATTATCAATGTAAGAAATGTAATACGGTCCATGGTCCCCGTCAGTGCCCTGCCTTTGGAAAAACTTGTAGAAAATGTAATAAATTAAACCATTTTAGTGTGGGATGCACTTTTAATAATAAAACAGTAAATAATTTTCAGCCAACAGTCAGTGAGAGCAATAATAATAATATACATGACTTATGACTAGTCCATACCATTAATTTAAGTACAAATGAATGGACTGAGTTCATAAGAGTGGAGAATAAGAGGGTCAGGTTTAAATGTGACACGGGAGCACAAATTAATGTGTTTAGTTTAAGAGACCTCAAGTGTATTGTCGGTGATGATACAAACATAAAAATGTCTGAGACAAAAACAATAATAGAGGTCTTCGGTGGAGGAAAATTAATTCCTATTGGAAAGGTTTCATTAAGAGTTTATGCTAATAATAATAATAATAACAATGAGTGTTTTGAAACCGAGTTTTTAATTATTAATGAACCAGTTAGACCTATCCTGGGGTTAGGGTCTTTGTTACAGCTGAAGCTTTTAAATAATAATAATATTAATACGGTTTCAACTAGTAGCAATAATATTAAGATGAATATGAGTAAGGACTCAATTATTAATATGAATAACGAACTGTTTCAGGGAGTTGGGGAGTTTAAGAGCTCACTGCAGCTACGCATTCAACCTGGCGTGGAGCCTGTGGTGCGGCCCCCACGGCGAGTGCCTAACGCACTTATGGATCGCCTTGCGGACAAGTTGGCAGCTCTGGTGAAGCACAAAGTCATCGCGAAGGTCGATCACCCTAAAAGTTTTGTAAGCAACTTGGTTATTATTGAAAAAAGAGATGGTTCATTAAGAATTTGCTTAGATCCTAAAGATCTTAATAAAGTATTAATAAGAGAGCATCATTTGATTCCAACAATTGATGAGATAGTCTCAAAACTTTCTAATAAAAAATATTTTTCAGTGCTTGATTTATCTGATGGGTTTTATAATATTAAACTTTCGGAAGATTGTAATGATTTATGTACTTTTAATAGCCCATTTGGTTGTTACAAATTCCTAAGAATGCCATTTGGTTTATCAATAGCACCGGAAATATTTCAAAAATACAGTGAAACAGCTTTTGGAGATATTCCAGGCGTTATTGTATACTGTGATGACTTATTAATATGTGGTGAAACCGAACAAGAGCATGATGCAATATTAAATAAAGTTTTTGAACGGGCTAGAGAGCATAATGTTCGCTTTAATAAGAATAAATTTCAATTTAAATTGAAACAAGTGAAGTATTTTGGGCATATTTTTTCAGAGAAGGGTATGCAAATTGACACAGACAGGGTTAGTGCAATTATTAATATGAAAAGCCCTACTAATAAAAAAGAGTTACAGATTTTCCTTGGTATGGTAAATTATTTAAGAAAATTTATACCTAACTTGGCTGATATTGCATCACCTCTTCAATTATTATTAAAGAAAGATGTTGATTGGTTATGGACGGAATTTCATGAAAACGTTTATAATAATATTAAAAGTAAAATAAGTGAAGCACCAATTTTACAAAATTTTGATAATAAATTGCCTATAACAATTCAATGTGACGCATCGAAAAGTGGTCTTGGATGTTGTTTACTACAAAATGGTAGGCCAGTTTGCTTTGCTTCAAGAAGTTTAACACCTTCGGAATGTAATTTTTCCCAAATAGAAAAAGAATTATTAAGTATAGTCTGGGCGACTAGGAAATTTCATTATTACATTTATGGACATCAAATTACAGTAGTTAATGATCATAAACCATTGGAAAGTTTATTAAAAAAGCATTTACATGAAGTACCGTCTCCTAGATTACAGAGGTTAAAATTAAAATTATTAAAATATAATTTTGTATTTAAATATTTGCAAGGTAAACAAATGTATATAGCAGATTTGTTGTCAAGATCATATCAAGAGTGCAAAGAGACAGATGACTCTTATATGTATGAAGTTATACATTGTATAGGCTTAGCACAGAAGTTAGAATGTACTGAGGAACAAAAATTAATATTAATCTCAGAAAGTTCTAAAGATGAGGAGTTATTAAAACTAAATGAGTTTATTCAAAATGGATGGCCTGATAAAATTTCTAATATTCCAGAAATAATAAGAACTTATCATAAATTAAGAACTGAACTTAGTGTTGATGAAAAATTAGTTTTTTATAATGATAGGTTAGTAGTACCTAAAAGTTTAAGATTACAGTTTATTAAAACTTTGCATGAAGGGCATTTAGGTATGTCTAAAATGAAAAATATGGCTAGAAAGGTATATTATTGGCCTTATATGGACACCCATATTGAAGAGTTTGTCAAAAAATGTTTTGCATGTCAAACGCATCATAATAATAATATTAAAGAGCCACTATTATCACATCAGGTTCCCAACCTTCCTTTTATGAAAATAGGTATTGATATAATGGAATTCAAAAGGAAAAGTTATTTAATAATATATGATTATTATTCTAAATGGTTAGAGATTAAATATATACCTAATAAAAGTTCAGCAAGCATAATTAATAGTTTAAAGGATATTTTTTGTAACTTTGGGATACCTTTGGAAATAATTTCAGATCATATTCCATTTGATTCTAGAGAATGTAAGCAATTTGCATATGATTGGGGATTTAAATTCACATATACTAGTCCAAGATATCCACAGTCTAATGGTATGGCGGAACGTGCAGTACAGATTGCTAAGAAAATGTTAATAAAATGTAACGAAGATAAAACTGATATGAGGCTTGCATTATTACAGTATCGGGCTTCTCCCATTTCAGGCACAAATTTTTCGCCTAGTGAGTTACTAATGAACAGAAATTTAAGGACTAAGTTAGTTGTTAGCTCACAATATTTAAAACCTAAGTTAAATGAAAATGTTACTCAGCAATTTGATTATGTTAAAACTAGGAATATAAGAAACTATAATAAGACAAGTAGATTTAAAAAAGAATTTTTTATTGGTCAACGGGTATGGTTTAAGAAAGATCCCCATAAGAATATTTGGAAACAAGGAAAAATTGATTGTTATAATGGTTTTAGGTCCTATGTTGTCATAGATAATAATAATATTAAGTATATAAGAACCTCCTATCATGTTCGACCAGCGTAGACTTTGTGTTTTGCCAGGCCAGGGCTCACTCCAGCTGGTTGAATGAGTAGTTGATAAGTATTAATTAATATAATTATGTTGTAATTGTAATACTAAGTATTAAATACTAATAATTTTGTTAAAATTTTGTCAAAGGGGGGAGAAAATGTATGTAAATTTAATTTTCTTTTAAAAAGGGGATGATGTAGTAACGGAACGTTACAAATTATAATGTATCTTGTCAAACGTCATGCTGTGACAGACGTCAGAGTGACACTCGCTCTCGCTATCTGGTTACCAAGAGTGTCGGACGTATTTATTGTATTAATATTAAATATTAAAAAAGTGATTAAAATAAAACCACCACTGAAGACCAAAACATCTTTTATTTTAAAATACTACAGAAATATTTTTATAATTATTATTTTTATTTGAAAAAATATTTAAATATTCGTTTTCACTTCTATCGACAGTCCCTATGACTGCCATTTTTTTTCTCTACAAGTTAGCCCTTGACTGCGATCTTAAGGTGAAAGACAAGGGTCTGCCCGCGAAATTCAAATTTAATTTGGTTTTTCACAATTTGTAAACTAATACGACAAAGTAGGCTTATGGCATTCAAATTGCGCCCCTAGGAATATCATCTTCACAGGTTTATATAAAAATCTTATGCCTACTTTGTCGTATTAGTTTACAAATTGCGAAAATCCAAATTAAATTTGAATTTCGCGGGCAGACCCTTGTCTTCCACCTTAAAGGTGGTAGCGGGCTTGCCTGTTTGGGGTTTATAGGATTATCTACTCCTGTGTTAAAAACTTACGTACTAAGCGGCATATATTATTATTATTATCATGGATTTCCGCAAAGTCACACCTGCTTCTATCAATCAAATAGAGTACCTAATATTAATCTCGAGTAGATAGTAAAAGCCTGCAAGATTCAATATAATCAACAGCTTGTCAGAACAAATGTTCACTGACATAAAATCCACGGGGCTCCTACTAAAATGGGTGCTTAACCTGAATCAGTGCTAATAAACAGCCAGCGACCCAATTCCGTGACATTCAATCTATTTCCTCCTCAGTTGTTCGCTAATAAGCTATCACCCTGTGGGCGATGCAATTATTGAGCAAGTTATGAACAAAATCACTTGGGAAATTGGAATACTCGCTTAGCTCGACAAAGCGCACTTAATGTATCGTAGATTTTAAACAGTTTTTTTATTTTTACTAAGCGTTAATTTTCGTGTAATATATAAGTATATTGTTTTTGGAATAACGATACGTATATTGCTTTTCACACGAATTTCGTTCCCATTAAAACAAGTTTTCTGCATCATCACGTAACATCAAAGTCTAGTTGGAACACTTGTAACTAACCTGACGGGGTCCCTAAGCATCTATACCTTTCTCTACTAATAAAACTCAATGTTTCTTTGTAATGGCTCATGAATCATCTAGCAGTAAAACCCTCATCATCGTTGCGTCCATAATAATCCAAGATCTTTTAGAGTTTCAGAAGCTTCGAATTCAATCAACCCAACGACTAGTTTAAGAACCGATTTCAATGAATTTAGTTTACATAAGACTGGCTTAAGTTACGCGTTCGAGTTATAGAAAAGTTGTAAAAATGATCAAGTATAAATCAACAAAGTGAAGGCATGTGCTTTGTTACGTGATCGAGTATAGAACTAGTATACAACTATGACACACGTTTTATATGAGAGTTTTATATTTAACGTGTTCGAGTATCTAAATAGTATACAACCATGACACACTTTTAGAGGTGTATTTTTGCTATGCGATCCTGTTCAAG
This sequence comes from Erebia aethiops, assembly GCA_923060345.2. Taxonomy (NCBI): domain Eukaryota; kingdom Metazoa; phylum Arthropoda; class Insecta; order Lepidoptera; family Nymphalidae; genus Erebia; species Erebia aethiops. Next base: position 5,230,622 of record OV281082.1, read on the forward strand.
TATACTGCGCTTTGTTCGTTTTAATGTTTTGCCTATTAACATACACAGCAAGCCAGATTTATGTTTGCCTCTTAACATACACAATAAATCAGTCTTATGTATAGGATCAATCATATTATATTTCTATGCGAAATATATTTAAAATCAAGAGAGTTGACCTTATATATGGATAGTCTCTCAGAGTTTCGATTTCTATCTTATGTAACATACATTTAAGTTGTTCCATAAGATTCCATAAGGTCACACAGTGGTGAAGCTAATTATCCCTAGTGGCAAGCATCTTCCTTGATTAAGGAAGGTGCTTTGATTGGCATCATATACTTTGACTAACAAAATATATGATGGTTGACTGGCTCCGCCCCGCCATCAACGGTAGTCTTCTTCCCACTCTTGGTATTCCAAAAGACATATCGATACATGAGAACATGGGCCAATAAGCCTCATAAAATACCAAAAGCCAACAAGCCTCCCCCCCCAACCACTAGGCATCAACCGCGAAATGGCGCAACGTACTCGAGTGTACTTTAGAGTGGTGCGTTCCACTTATGTCAGCATAAAGCTGGATAATTACATTTTTAAAGTGGTGTAATCCCACATATACCTGTAATAGGTTTCAAGGATACACCAGGCGCACTGCAGGGATGTTCGCCGCAACGAAACAGAGTCCACAGGCGTGATGCAACCTTCAGTAATAATATATTAATCAAATGTAGCGCGCAACCATCATGGGTAGTAGAACATTGTTTGGAAGTAAGTTTGATATTGGTAATAGTAAACAGAGTCCTTCCAACCATGATTAGTTATTGTTCGATCATAGCGAACATCGTAGTAATTTTGTATAATAATTAGTTATCGTTCGACCATAGCAAACATCGTAATTGCATATAATAGGTATGTTGTTACAATAAAATCGCATGGTAAAATCAGACGTACTGTAGAACATAGAAATGCACACGAAGTGTACTACGCACAGAAAGCAAGCTCTCTGGTTCAACAACAACCTATCCCATCTTGACGTCCTACCGAGGTAAACATCAAAACAGGACCAGCCGTGTCGATGCATCGCCGAAGCGAGTGATATATTCTACAGGCCCAACTCAACCTGCAATGATAATTGTATGTTATGGGTTTATATGTAATATGTTATATTTAAATATGTTATAAATCCACCATAGGCAGATTGAATATCGTCGGACGCTCTCCAGCCAGGTTCACGAAGTACAAGTACTAAGGCTCCCTTACCAGAAAGCATCCAACAACAAGTATGTATGCAATACAATATTGGCACAACGAGCGAGCATATCCACACTCAACATGAATCGGGCTCAATTTCCATTGCTCCGCATTAGTAGTCAGTATACGAGCATTCAAATCACAATCTTCGTAGTCTTTCGAGTACACAGCGAACGAGAATAATCACACTCAACAACACACCTGATGACAACAAGCCACGCGCCGCGTTGCGCACCACATATAGCGTTAGGTCGTCATCCTCGTTTTGCCGAGTGGACCGGACGCCGGGAAGCTCATTAGTAAGTTTCCATGCACCTTCGATTAGATCATATATACTACTATGTACATATAGTATGTACTATTATTCTATTATTGTTTTAATATTATTTTACTATTATTTTAACATTATAATATATTAATTTTTTTTTTTTTTTTTTTTTTTTTTTTTTTTTTTTTTTTTTTTTTTTTTTTCTAATAATAAATTATTTTATTCTGAATAGTAAGATACGTATAGTTACACACTTGTAGACGAATTTTAAAAAATGATCTCCCGTTTCCGTTTAAACACGGAAACAAGAGGTCACTTTTTTTTCTATGGCCACGTTGACGTTGAACTTCTGTGGTTCATTTATTTATTTGATGTTGCAAAAGTAATTTTAAGTTAAAATTTCAAGTTTCTGAATCCACTGGTTGGTGCGTTGTCTATCAGTCAGTCACTGTACTATTTCATATCTATGATCAATATTTTTGATTCTAGGTGAGCGATAAAAATGACGCGACCCAAGGCAACGTAATATGACTCCATAAAAATCACAAACTTAACTACGCGACATCGTGGACTTTCGCGTCGCGTCGTGTCGAGTCGCGTTGTTGGGTTTGTCACGTAGAACAAGGCTGTAGCTTATAGTCCTATAGCCTACTCACATATTATATAAGAAAACTAGCTGATGCCCGCGACTTCACCCGTGTGGTTTAAATTTTTTTTATTCCCGCGGGAACTCCTTAATTTTCCAGGATTAAAAGTAGCCTATGTCACTCTCCAGGTCTTCAACTATACCCATACCAAAAATCACGTCGATCCGTTGCTCCGTTGCGGCGTTATTGAAGGACAAACCAACAAACAAACAAACACTTTCGAATTTATAATATGATTAAGATTAAGATGTAAGCTATCCTATCTTTCAAGTTGGATCAAACTGCACACGGTGTGCAAATGTAATTTAAAATCGGTTAAGTAGTTTAGGAGTCCATCGCGGACAAACAACGTGACACGTGATTTACCTATATATATTTAGAAAGATGATAAAAGAAAATACGAAAAAATCATAATGTTTTTAGGTATAAACGTGTTAACTTTTTATTATGATTAACTCTGATGCATGATTACACTATGCAGGGTATAAAGCGATAACGTAACCATAACTCTTAAATAATAAGCATGTGAAAAATATAATTTCCCCGTTTCATGGAGCCGTTATTCAGGCAAAAGGCCACAATTTACATATTTCATCGGAGATTTACCGTGTGTACTTACCGCATTATTAACGTATGAGCTTAATAAAAATTTAGCGTGCAAAACCAACTAATAAATGCACACGATAGCTGCTAATGCCGTAATCGGATAATCACGGACCGCGCTCCAAATTCTGCTATATACAGATTTTAACAGGTACGTTTAACAATCATTTAAAAAAATATAAGCATTGAAAACAATCCTGCCTTTCTCCTATTAGCTTTTCGGCACTTCTTCATTGTCTTCAAGTACTTTAGATATGTTATGTGGAGAGACATTAAAAAAATCATATTTCTGCGAGATGATATAATATTACTGACCGAGCGAAGCGAAGGTCTCTGAGTCTACTTGAGTGAATTTGCACATGTCTGTCCGTCCGTCCGTCCGTCCGTCAGAGCCTTATAACTTCTGAATTACTGAACGTAATTACTTCAAATTTCAATATAATATGTAAATCGATGGCCGAATATGGAACTTATAAAAATCTTTATTTCCGGGAGGCTCTCATAGAAGCGAATACGAAGTGAAATATTTTTTATAGCGTTACATAGGGTTGTGGTAGATATACCATATAATATAAAATGATAATTTTAAAGATAATTAGGAATAGAGTCCAAAAATATATTTTTTTTAATTTTTCCCCTTAAATTGACGAAATGGGGGGCTTTCAAAGTGGAGATTTTCTAACGTCCGAGGTTGACCTCAGAACTTTCAATTTTCTGAAAGGCTGAGCCTGAAACTTGATCAATTATTTGAATTATATCCTGTACTTGAACAACAAATACTAAAATTAGATAAATATTATAAGGAAACGAAAATATTTAATTTTTAATGAGCCTCAGTATTTTAACAGAACTTTACAATGGTGTCAATAGATGGCGCTAATGTTAAAACTTAAATATTACAAAATATAGTTAAAACTAATATGGATACCCCTATATACAATGTACTCTGTGCCTCGAGGTGTCAGTTCGGGGCGAACCACTAGTCACTTTCACACTAGCTACTACACTCAACTACTGTCTGGGAGTCTACGCTAGGTCTACGCACGTCTACGCAGGAAATATTCTAAGGGCCGCTTGTACAACACTGCGTAAAAAAGATCCATACCTAAACCATGTCCTAAACTGATTTAGTGGTTTTTTAATGTTGTCACTTTTTGATAATTTTATTCCGGGGTTGACATGAAACATTCAACGGCCTTGTGCAAGTAAGCCTAAGTCTATGGTCTAAACTGATATAGCACGTACATAAGCCCCGCCCCAGCCTCGATCGGGTGTAATTTTTGAAAATCGGTGAGCGCGTGGGATTTGGATTTAGGTTGTGCGTTGATAAATCAATCAAGCAGTCAGTCATCTATGAGAAGAATTTTTAAATGAGCTACAGTACCCCTCATAAGGAATGTTTCGGTTCGAACGCCCAAGCGTTGACCTACGCTGCTCAAAATCAGCGCTGATTAAAGGGATGACAAAAATGAATTTCTCGATAAACCCCATATCCATACCAATTAAAATGTTCCATGTGTAAATACCAATATAATGTTCAGTCAACTCTACATAATACAGCGAATAACACCCGCAACCCGTATCACGAGGGAGGGATAACTAAAATTACCTGAACAATGTTTACCTTAATTAAAATAACCCAAACATTTGGAACTCATAGCGTATGATTATGTTAAGCAGTTTCATATGTTTATCTATATCGGATGGAGGCTGGAGAAAGGACTATCTTAATTGGGTGGCAGTATTGTTAAAACAACTGGAACGAAAACTACGCGCAATTGACGCGAAGGGAATTTCAAGGCAAGGCGTCACACTTAGCGCCCACGTACGCATGTAGAATTTGTAATATGCAGTGTAATTGATTCACTAGCATGTAAACTATACAGCCTGCTCTGGAGTTGAAGGACACTTCGTCAGTAGCAGTTATTCTAGGAGGCGGCTGTTTTAGTGTAGTTTTAGTTCTTGGTGCATAAGTAGGTAAATGGAGCTTTTGTTAACGGTATGGTCAACAGACTTTATTTTTAACTAACACAATGGCCTGAAATTAAATAATAATAAGAAGTATTGTTTGTTTTTTATTTTACGCCACTACAAGTTAGTGCAAGTTACTGCAATCTCATCTGATGGTAAGTGATGATGCGATCTAAGATGGTAGCGGGCTAACCTGTTAGGGGTATGGCTAACCTGTTAGGGGTGTGTAGGGTTAGACGGAAATTAAATAAGGCCCTCTTACCTCTATGGTTCTCCAATTAGTCTACCCTACCCTAAATGTGACAGTGTGAGTGTTCTAGGACTCTATGCTGGATATTGAATAATGTGGTGTTGTGTGATTTGCTACTAAACGTATAATAATGGTAAATTAATAGAGTTTCCTTCTATTAGTATTTATGGCTTTATTACACAATACTAGAGTATTCGTCTACTTCCTCTGCGTGGGTATCGAGTTTTTAAGACCCCGTTTTAATTAGTCAGAAACCTTTCTTAATGAGGGACTGGGTGTCTACATCAAAGAAAGTTCCTGAGATAAAAACTCAAACTACAAAGTTGTAGACCGAACAATTAGCTCTGTATCTATCAGTCAGGGTTCAACTTTTAAAGCCATATTGTTTCATTATTGTTGACTTTCATGTTTGAGAACCATAATCCTTATTTTAGGAACGCCAAGGTACGTGACATCAAATTGTCATTATAAGTAATATTGCTAAAGTATTACTTTAAGCGTTGCCAGTATATCTTATCTTACTAATATTATAAATGCGAAAGTTTGGATGTATGGATGGGTGTTTGTTGTCACAACGGCTGAACGGATCTGGATGAAATTTAGCACAGAGATAGATTATAGTCTGGAATAGCACATAGGCTACTTTTTATCCCGGACAATTAAAGAGTTCCCGCAGGAACCACAAAACCTCGATCCACGCGTACGAAGTCGCGGGCATTCGCTAGTATTTTATACAAGAAGCGAGCCAGGTAGCAAAATCGTTCCCGTTGCGAAGCACTGCCGTTACACCTTATAACAATGTAATTAAAAGCCTTGAGAAGCAAGGGTCGCTAAGGGCTCATATTACAAGAGATAATTAAAAGGGGTGTGTCGGTACTTGGTTTATTTTTACAGCTATTTAAGGAAAAGATTTAAGTTACATGGCCATTTAAATGTCAAATTATTTATTTATTTACCACTCTAGGCTTTAATCAATCAATTTACAAGAAAGCGAACCTAATATTGCAAGTCAAGTTTTTTCTAAATTTTATTTACTCTCCGATATTGTACTGACCAAAAATTAACAACTGACTTCAAATCTGTATACAAATTAGCTGTACCTTACGTCCAGATACACCTTATACACGTGTATCTTGCCTTTGTAAAGGGAGCGAAGTATCTTCAAAGATGAAAAGTTCTTAAGAAACAATACCTCGCGGGAATTTTTTTATAACTTAAAAATACTTTTTCTTCACAACGAGCTCCCATTTTCTGAATAGCTGTGACAAAACACACCAATCAATGCTACATATTTCATCTTACCGAAAGCTTTGTGAAAACTCTTTGAGGGTTTAATATCTTTTTGTGCACAGTGTTTGTTAGCTGATGAAAATTTTGTAACGATTATAAAAATTGGCGCTTATTAACTCACCATTACTGGCGAAGGGGCTATGCGATGAATATGCTTTATATTATTTCACGTATGGTTGTATTTTTTTTGGAAAAAAAGAAAAGAAAAAAAGAAAGACTTGCGCTTGACTACAATCATGCTTAGTTCACAGCAATGATGAGGTCTAAGTTGAAACGCATTTGCCTAGAAGATGCCTATTTACTCTTGTCTTGAAGGTACTTAGGTACTTAAGTTATATGTGGCAGAAAACACGTTTTTGCAATGTTCCAGTTTAGCACAAAACAAATAAATAGAGGTGTCTTCTCTTCTGCATTTCACGTATTAAAAGCTGTACAATAATAAAGTCATGATAAACCTATGGAAACCTTAAGACGGACAAAAAATCAAGAATAAATGTTTAGAGTAAAAATTGTTATACCAAGATCATTTTTTAATCAGACAAAAAAAATCCTAACATAATAGTTTTGTTTTTCAAAGTATCGGTAGTTATCTTTGTTTCAAATAGGTACCTACATTGTTCGTTAAATTATTGTACAAAAATGTTACAATGGTACATAGCTCGTAGTAAGCATTACTTTTACTTTGTACTCGAGTTATAAGCTATTTGAAATAAAAAATCGCGTGACAAAAACAATATACGGGTAAAAATAACCATCGATAAATCATGGCCTACCTCGTTACACTGTTATTATAAAATTAGGGGATAGACCTTCATAACACTAAGCCCATAGTACAAAATTACTAGTTCTCTTCGTGGAACTATTCAAACCTATAAATTTAATCAAGCTTGAAGTGTATTTTAACAACCCCATTGTTATTTTCTTTAAAACATGACTTTGACGTCTGTCGACACTTTAGGGTACCTATATTAAATGGAACCCGTATCATTTTTTAATACTTTATTTCTAGTCAAAACAATCTGTTTGTTAATAATTATATATATTAGCTATAGCTGATGCACGCGACTTCGTACGTGTGGTTCGAGGTTTTGTAGTTCCCGCGGGAACTCTTTAATTTTCCGGGATAAAAAGTAGCCTATGTGCAATTCCAGACTATAATCTATCTCTGTGCCAAATTTCAGCCGTTGGGACGTGATTTAGTAACAAACATCCATCCATACATCCATACATCCATACATCCATCCAAACTTTCGGATTTATAAAATTATTATAATATAATATAAATAGTATGGATAATTATTATTATGACATTTCAGACTAATTTTCGACATACCTAACTATACGTTTTGAACGTTTTCAACTTTGTCTTTTATTGGTAATATTTCAAAGATCTATTTATAGACAGTAGAGTTTAAAAATGCCAGTATTTTATAAACGTGTGATGTTAAGTACTATGTAACACGCTAGTGTAATAAAAAATTGCCATGTCAAGGCGAAACCTAACTTTATACTTATTACATAAATACTTTTTAAAAAATTGTTTGATCATAGAGTAGAGTTTGAGTAGAGTATGTTAAGTTGTAAAATAGAGCCGCCTATCCACTAGGCGACAATTGTCTTGGACGTGTTTCCGGACATCGAGCGCCTTCATACGTCGCAAACGTCTTCTATTCAGTGTCAGGATATTCTGTAGCTGATATGCTGATTCTGTAGTGCACTATCCCTAAACTAAACTAAAATGACAGCATTAAAAAAAATATTTCCAAAAAACCGCCTTCCAAAGCCACTGTGAAGAAAAAAAAATTGATTTCTACCCACTATGTTGAAGTCGGGCGACCACTAACCTCACGCGTCAACGTAGCCTATCTTTGTTATACCAGCCCGACTTCGACATAGTATATGTAGAAATCAAAATTATTTTTTTACTTTACAGTGGCTTAGGAAGTCGGTTTTTGGAAAAAGTTTTTATTTTTAACTTTTTAGTGTACCTACTCATTAGTTCAAACTTCGATGATGAAATTCACCATCAACAGTTTGTAAATCCCCACAGCTTTGGAGTGCAGTACCCTGCAGCATCAGAGTTGAGGAGTCGGGGCTTAGGTTTAATTATGAAGTCGTTGCTTGACACCTACAATATGAATTCACCATAAAAAATCCTAAATCGCTAATGTTAAGGAGTTCTGTACCCTGTAGCATCAGGGTTGAGGATTTGGATTCAGAATTTTTTATGGGACCACCTCGCGAGCTTTCTCTAACCACTAAAAAAAATATTCAAATCGGTTTAAAAACCACGGAGATATGACACAGAGACATACATTTAAAAAAAATGATACGCGCCGAATTGAGAACCTCTTCCTTTTTTGGAAGTCGGTTAAAAATATTGCTAGCCTTTCATAAAACTCCCTGCGTAAAGGGACACAACTAGCTTTAAAGCTGCCATTTTAGTTTAGATTGTGTTAAACAAAATTGGTCACATTGTCGGCCCGAAGGTTTTGTCTAGTATCTCTATGTCAAGCGACATGTCACCGATGTATCCTGTTATATCACCGGACTTGTAATAATATAAAGGCTTGCGACTATTTCTAATAATGCCCGATGCTGGAACGACCTGTCAGGCAACAGGTGTCTGAGAAATTATTACAAGAGATAGCCGTAACTATCGCTAAGAAAGCTAAGTAGGCTTCCACTAAGCTATCATCACTTCCACACCGCTTATTGAAGTGAAAACTTCTTTAGGCCCGTTGAACACTTTTTGGTAGGGGGTAAAAATGTAGAACGGTGTCGGTCATGCGACACCATTCTTCTTAATACAAAAGGTGTTAAGTAGTGCATTCGTAATTAAACTTAAAGGTTAAAAGGTAAATTAAAAGGTTTATATTTAAAAGTGACATGCAACCGTGACTGACACCTCGCGACACCATTCTTCCTAAGACAAAAGGTCTTAAGTATAAATAATTTGGTACATTCGTAATTAAACTTTAATACCTTTCTTGTAAGGTTTATATTCTAATTATTTTAAAAGTGCTGTGTTGTTATTTCACTTCTATCGGCAGTCCCTGACTGGCAATTTATTCAAGTAGATACATATTATGACGTATCTAGTTAAATACCGGTCCCTAAATCAGCAATGTAGATGGAGATTAATTATAGCAGACCAATTAATCGATTGCACATTAAATGACCACTGCTGAGTTAGCATGAATGCTCAAACAACCGTGGTCATCCAGTCGCATTGAACGAATTATCACACTATAACCAATTCGATGCAGTAGATTTAATATTGTATGTTGATTATATATAAATGGCCAGTGGGTTTATCATGCTAAGTGTTCGACCCAAATAGTTTAGAATATATCAACAACATTCTTTTGCCAATCTTGTTTTTGGTTTGATATTACGTCGAAACCGATCAGATGTATAATTACGAAAAAACCTATAAATAGTAATAAAATGTACCACATTCGATGTCCCTAACTCATCATTCATTATCATCTCTAGCTGATGCCCGCGACTTCGCCCGCGGGAACTCTTTTATTTTCTGGGATAAAAAGTAGCCTATTATTCCAGACTATAGTCTATCTCTGTGCCAGATCATCCAGATCCGTTTTGGCGCGATTGAGTAACAAACATCCATCCATCCAAACTTTCGCATTTATTATATTAGTATAGATTAATAGCAGTAATCATTATTTTCCAAATTCAAATCCATTGTTTTCGAAATTCAAGTTTTGTAAGCTTAAATGGAATCCAAGACTTTTTGTCATTGGCACCACCACCGTGCTATTAGAGATCGTGATATGAATACAACGTCGCTCTTAGAAACTGGTTTATCGATTAGTAATTTTTCCGACCTTAATAATGTCACGGTCTCATCTCGGGAAAATTTTATTTTTTCTGAAAACCTTCATACGTGTCTCAATCAGCGCTATAATTAAAAAACTAAATTGCCTGATCGTAATCTTAAAAAAACTGCGCGAAAAACTAAAATGATTGTGTTTATTTTAAAACTGACATAATTTATTTCACAAAGATACATAATACAAAACTCATAAAACGTCAACTTAGTCACCAGTTAAAATTGTTTTATTTAAGTAAATGATACTTAAGACAAGTAATAATTTTATAACTTTAGTAGACACGCCAGTCCTCGTGTTCTCATTCATGAATTCCATCAGAGTGACATAATCCAATTCACTTCATAAGCCAAATAACTCATATAACCGCATCCTTATGACGACAGCAATCTAATTTCGTCATGTCCGTTCGTCCGTCCGCTGTTACAGTACAGAAATGCATGTTACGTGTGGGTAGAGCCACAGATTAAAAATAGTGCCTAGAGATTGCAATTTTAATAGAAGCAATACGTCACAAACTCGCTTTACTATCACTATCACTATAACCACTATCTCTTTCTAACACTGTCAATGTAAAAATACGTCATAATTATATTGATTGTTTACGTAAACACAATGCTCTATACACGATTTTGCACGACAAAAACCCGGTACATTCGCAAATGGAAAGAGACAAACGTATTCATTTACACATTTCTCCACATTTATCTGAGCACATTTAACTAACGCCAAACAAAAACATAATACGAGTGAATTTCACTCCCTTACAACTTAAAAGGTACTTACATAGGCCTCGATTCCGTAAGCGGTAGAAGCGGACCGACTAGGTAGCAGCACTGGCTTTAGAAAAGTATAATTAGAACGGGGGGCAGCGCGACAGCTCGGAAGATGCCCCCGTTTCGTCGTAAAACAACCATCCAGCCATCCAATTATGCATGACTCCTATAGTAGCATAGGGCGACTCTATTTTTATTTCACTTAGAACTGTTTTACAATAGATCGAGGATCTTTTTATAGTGGACATGTGAGAGGAGTATGGATGCTCGCGGAGTATTTTTACTTTATTAGTGCGTGAAATTGTCTAACAAATATTTTCCTAACGAAATATTATGTTATTTTGAACTATAATTTTTAATGAAAACTTTTATCGCATTAGCAGTAGAGACAGTCTATTATATCACACTTTTAGTTTAAACATAAATTAAACTCTGTGGGTTAGAAATATGAACTCAATCACCTAGGTACTTTTTGAGCGGTTCCTATCTACTTACATTGAACTAATAGTGTAATGAAACAGTCTTTATTTTAACTTAACTTAAATTCATTACCCAGACCAGTGCAAATTACTAGTATCGATTTACCTGTTTATACCTGCCTACCCAAAAGTTGTGACGGGAAAAAAATAGTCAACCTAGCGTTTGCATATTCTATAGGCCAACTTTCGATTCGTATGGAATTTGTCTATTAAACAAACCCGTGAAATGTTAATATTTTCTTTTGTATTGTTAATTAATCATATTCTGGACTGAAATTTTTTAATCAACCCAATTTGCAATATATTTATTGACATATTTAATTTGATATAAAATACTTTTCACCCATTAACCAGCTCGGTGAAGGTCGTTCTACACAGGGATCTTAGGCTCTAAGTACTACTTTTTTTTTATTTCGACTGTCAATAACATCGCTATCTTTAGAATTGTAATACGAGTAAAATAAATTGATAGATAGACAATATGAATATATATGTACATAAAATTGTTTACAAAGTAGGTACGTCTGATCTCCAAAAATCTTTACTCGATTACATTAATTTATAGAGATATACTAGTTCTTAGAATTGAAATTTTATTAGGTATATTTACGATTGTCTATTGTAAACCATAATATTATTATTGAATCAACAAAGCGGGGTCACTTGCCCATTATGAAATCCGTGAGAAGGGCGTGGGTTGGAGACTGGAGTATCTTTTGTATGACGAACTGAATAGAAAGCTGAAATCTACTCATCAAGCCGTACTTAACGATCTTAATGAGAGGTGTGTCTCCACTCGCTACGATACAAAAGCTTTTGCTATGTGTATTTTATATGAAAATATGCCTACATTTTCGATACTAACTATTTTGTGGTTATTTTGTGCGTAGTATTATACTTCATTTTAAACCGGATGATGCCAGCGACTTCGTCCACGTGAATTTAGGTGTTTGTTTTCTCGTGAGGACTCTTTGATTTTCCGGGTTACAAATGTAGCATAAGTATATCTTTTCCCGGTATGCAATCTATCTCTGTACACTTTCGTCAAAATCGGTTGAACAGATGGGACGCGAAAGCTTAACAGACAGACACTTTCGCTTTTATAAATTTTTGTATGGATACACACTATAACCAATTTGTACCCGTTTTTGAATTTTTCAACATACCCCTAATTGGATTTTTCGCGGTATTATCGAAGTACTAAAACAATTGACCTTTTTCTGTAGAATAATAATTAGTCAATTTTAAAGCTTCCCACCAGACGAAACCAGACCCTTTGGAAATTACTAATTTGATTCCTTACCAAGATTCGATCTCAGGACCCCAGTGCTACTGAGCCAGGGAAATCGTCCAAGTTTGGTTAAGTATTCCCAACAAAAAATCAACACCTCATAAATTCAGAACCCGATATTTAAAATGCATTAAAAAGGGCGTCTTGCGTAACCTACGTTCCGAAGTACGCCTACAGCCATTATTGTGTCGGCACAACAACTTGGCAAATGCAGCTTTGAACGAGCAAAAAAGAAACAGCAATCCGTATTCTCTCCGCGAGATGACTGTTTGCGTCACTGATGAAAGTGTGATGACGTCGGAGTGTACACTTTAAACCCTTTTACGATTTCTGTTTCTTTCTCTGTATCAGAGGGGGTCATTATTTACACCTGTCATTAAAATGTATAATTTCGCGGCAAAAGTTAGTTGGTATGCAATGATGAAGAATAATTCACGATACTGTTTTGCTGAGACGTTTGTAGAAATGTTTGTAGTCACTTATTTTTTAGAATTTATGTTATCCAGGCTTTTTTCACCTGATGCTCTTACATAAACAGATATTTTTTTAGAGCCTTATATTTTTATTCCTATTTTATGAAAACTTTATTTTGTATTAGTGGAAATATTTATAAATAAACTAAGATTTTTAGAACTAACTTTAAGGAACTAAATTACTGATTAAGGACTCAGTGTGCAGTAAGTCAGGCTGAGTTACTGATCTCATGGTGGCTATTTACTCCAGGCATTCTTTTACAATGCTCAAACATATGTATTATGGAAACAAAAACTAGTAATTAAAAACCCCTTAAAGCTACGATAAACATCAATGAAGGGCGACACAGACCAAAGAACGCCTTATTTTAATTAACTTAATTGTGTATTGCTGGGAAATTCCACTCATAACTGCGTTGCCTATTGGTGCTAAAATAAAAATATGAATGACCATTACATCGTAAGTAACCCCAATCTAGAAATTAGCGTTATAAAGATTAATTAATAGGTAATATTTTTCCATTACCGATTACTATCGACCAGTATTGTATCGACTACGCAGAGCCGTAGAGTACAAAATTAATGCCTCTTTCAGACTAAGTCAAACACTACCTTTGCAGTTCCACTATCCACCTCCAGATTCAATCATCAGACCAGTTCGACGGAACCAAATTACTATATTTCATTAGTATTACATACTTGTGCAAAGTTTCAAATCGATACGACAGTTAGAAATTGGAGTATTTCGACTTCCAAGATTTGTTTGCATACATTTATAATAATTACTAGCTAATGCCCGCGACTTCATCCGCGTGGATTGAGGTTGTTCGGTTCCCGCGGGAACTCTTTAATTTTCCGGAATAAAAAGTAGCCTATGTGTTATTCCAGACTATAATCTATCTCTGTGCCAAATGTCATCTAGATCCGTTCAGCCGTTCCGGCGTGATTGAGTAACAAACATCCATACATCCATCCATCCATCCATTCAAACTTTCGCATTTATAATATTAGTATAGATAGATAGTGACGCTATCATAAAAACGTCCTAAAAAACGTTATACATGTTGTCTCGTGTGTAACGTTTAACACATATGATCGTTTATTTGCCTGTGAAATATTTCTACAAATAGACATTTTTAACTCTAACTAGGGACATAGTTCTTGAAGTTAATCTAAATATTATATTAAAATTAACTATCCGAGAGACGTTTTATATATTTAAGGTCTAAGGCCAGGCTTTAAAATTAAAAGGTCGTCGGTTCATCACCTTAAAACATAATATACCTACTCCTTGCCTTCGAGCTTAATTCTCAAGCAATAATAACAAACAACAAGTAATACCATTAGTAAACTAAGTAAACCTTGCCTAAGATAATACCAATGAAATTTAATATTGTAACCCGATATTTACATTATCCTGCTTACATGCCTAATAAATGTGAAATTTTGGATGTTTGTCAGTTTGGATGTTTGTTTCTGCTTAACGCCTCAAAGATTGTATCGATTTGGCTGAAGTTTTGGAATGCAGATAGCTTATACTTAAGGCTACTATATCCCAGCACTTTAGGCATTTGTCGCTCACTCAGACCCGCGCTACGATACCTACCGATCATTGCCGTGAGTCGCGCAGTTCAAATGAACTCCGTGACCCTATCATAAATATTTGCGTCACAGTATCAACTGTTACAGTTGGACTATTTACATTATAATTCGCTTCACGAAATACATGTTGGAAGTTGCGTTTTTACCTATATTTTGATTTAGACTATATAAAATGAAATTCAGGGTATAATCTACTCGTATCTATATTGCCAGCCAACTTACATTCCAAATTTCAAAATAAGAGTAAAAATATTAAAACTTTCCCATTTTAATTGTCATCCCCAATTTTATTAAATAAATACTAAAAGGGAATAAAAATAAATAATTACTAAAAGGGGATTTTCCAACACAATTTCTATAGATCTTTATAATCTCTTTATAATTTAAAGCCGATAGACCTACTGACAGATTTTTTTGCATCAAGCATTTTTAAATTTATTAGCTGTCAATATCGTGTATACAGTGGTCAGGGACGGACTAAGTCCATTGGGAGCCCGGGGCGGCAATCTCAGTGGGGGTTGCTGTATTGTAAATACATTGGTGAAAATCTCTTTTGTTACTGATTCACTAATTTACTTTTACCCGACACTTTTTTGGTATGCAACAATACTATAACTAAACTAACTAACTATACTAATATAGACTTCGTTTTTTTAATTTGTGCTAAGAAAATTTTAATTAAGTTTATTAAAATAAAATACACACATTTTTATTTGGTTTTTAAATGAACAAACTTAAACCACTGAAAAGCGCCTACATACTTATAAAATTATTATTACAAAAACAATCAAAATTCATCGTAAAAAATCACGCGTGAGCTTTGACCTGGTTGCTGCAAATCTGGTTGCAAATCAGAGGGTGTACTTGTAGATGAATATTTTTTAGGCTGCACGTTTTCTATATCTTCCTGGTCTCGTATAGGCATGCCACGTTCATATCAACTATCTATAATTTCATGCAGTAGGTATTTTAAATAAAATTGTAATATCTTTGGCTCCATGTTCTTAAACCAGAAAGTATCATCTTTATCGATGTACTCTGTATATAAAGGCTCATTTTCGCCTGCCCAGATTCCAAGCAGACACACTTTTCCTGTAACAACAAAAATATTTTTAGGTACGTTTCTAGGTTTGATAAAATTCACAGAGTAGGTATTTGTTACCGAATGAAAAAAAATATTGACAAAAGCTCTTAAACCACCTTAAACTCTTAACTGCATCTACAGATTAACTGTTTGAAATTATATAAAGGTGAAATAATATTACGGTGAGGTGGTGAACTTGAATATAATTTGATTACAGGGTGAGTTACTGGAGGCCCCACTTTAAAAAAAATTAAGCAAATTGAATTTAGTATTTCAAAGAAATGCGAGTGAAGCTAGCACAAATATTTTATTTTTTAGTGAATAATTAAATTACGAGCACAACATAATGTAAATTTTATAAGCCTTGAAAATATAATTATTATAGGTTCGATATATTAGGTATAGATTAGGTATATAAGGTTCTTGGGGAACTCTACACCAAGGGTCCGGCCACCGGTGTGCCCTATCGCCCTTAGTCCGCTACTGTCTCACTTTCTCACGTATCAAACAAAATATAATCTGTATGGAAACTACTCACATGTCATCTTTTTCGAGCGGTGTGTCGTCTCTCTTTTTTGATGCAAAACGATTTCCTTTACGAGGGATATTTGAACTGAAATAAAAATTTAAAGAATTATTATTTTGATAGTACAAAATCGCTAACAAAGTCTCGTTGGTTTTATGGTAACTACTCTCCCTTTATCTATTCCGTGGTAACTACTATCTTCGATTGCAGGTCTCGGGTTTATCCCCGGGTTTGGGCTCCTTAATATTATTTGTATTTTTCTAAAAACTAATTAGTAGGTAGGTGAGGTATTTCTATTTAGTATGAACCAAACTAGGGGTTGGAAGTTCAGAAATATCTCCCGCGCAGTTGGTAAATTTCTATTGACCGCCATGGCCAAAATAAAGTCGAGATTTAGGATAGGATATTAATTATTATTATATCATGTATTCATGAGAAACTCAGTATAGCCAAACAAAAAAAACCTCGTCTCCCTTACTGACTGTATATAGGTATAAACTGTGGTTACGCGTGATGGTATTTGCACGTGGCGGAATTTACTCTACCTATCATAATTTTCTTAGTTCGTATCAGATTTTCTTCGGAGCTTTTGAGGACTAGGTATTTTGATAAACTCAAGAAACACTTACCATATATTTTTTTTATTTCTCCTTCGCTTCCTGTCAGATAGTTTTTTTTTCCGGCACTTTTATTTCCCATTTTAAATAAAAATCACAAGCAAAGAAACACTATATTTACAGGCTAACTAAAACTATTTTAATTTTATCACTAAATGTAGCAAAAGAATTTATTTACAAATAATTAAAAAATAAATAATTTTAGCGCGAAAGGAGCGTGATTCGTGAAAACTTGCGCAGGTCCTTCTCGTATAGAGGCTCGTGAGCCACTGAGTACATCGCTTATTCGATGCGTTAGATCATTTTATGACTTCTGTTAGGCGAAATTTTGCAGCAATTTTTTTATTTAAAATCTGTCTGTACAGTGAATAGGTAATACAATGAGCTTAATTTACGTATAATTTTTATGAAATTTAGTCTAAAGCTTTGGAAATGCCATTAGAAAAATGAACAAAAACAACCTGTTTTCAAAAATTTTTATGATCGAGGCAAGTTTAACTTATCGTGTTTTCATGAGTACATTAAAGAGATAAGGCATGTATCTTTAATATGTATTTTTAACAGTGAAAAAAAACTATTTTTTCATGACTTTGAATTGGTTTGAAAAGTGGCGTAGTCGCTAAAAACCGGGATAATGGGCCGCTGAAATAAACCTGAATAATAACTTAAATATTAGAGACTCCAAATCCTTACCTATTTTTAAAAATAGTCTCAAAGAATATTTCCTTAACCAAGTCGTGCCATAACTAAATTATATTTCTATCGTAATTCGTTGCTATGCTTATGTAATATTATTTATATAATATATGTAATTTATGTATGTATTATGTATGTACTATTTATGTATGTTTATGTATAATATATATTGTTACCTATATTTATTTATTTTATTTATATTTAATGTATAAATATATAATACGTCTAGTATGTTTTATATTATTTGATAACCTACTAATATTAACGTGTATTCTATTGTGCCACACTACCCTACACATCTTGTTCTATCCTTTCACCAAGGGTTGCCTGGTAGAGATTGCTCAGTAAGCAATAAGGCCGCCTTTGCATATCTTGTTTACCTAATCATAGTTAACTTTGTATTACTCTTTCTTGTGTGCAATAAAGTATTTATCTATCTATCTATCTATCTGAAATAACCCGAAAGCTAAGGAATCCTTTTTTTTCCTAGGCAGGAGAAAATCCTCATGGATGTCACTAATGACATGCCCGACTTAACTGGGATGCTTCTGGCGACCCACGGACTAAAACCTCGTGCCTTCTCTGGCCGCTCTTCCCGGTAAGGAATCCTTGTAGGAATCAAAACAAACTTGTTCTACGCTACGCGGACGAATACGCGGGTATCAGCTAGTATTTTTTATAAACTCGTCTACAATCTCACCTGGCACCAAAGCTACAGTCCGATTCTAGGCAGGTGAAATTACAGACGATAGTTTTTGTTCAACAACTCGGGTGTTTTATACTTTTCAACAAACTATGTAAGTTGTAGTAAATTTGAGTGTCTACAACTTTTATCTTATAATTTCTACCATGTACTTAATCTATATAATGTATATCGAATTAAAACATAATATTACTTTCGAGTATATTAATGTTTTTTTGATCCACTACACGTTAGCCCTTGACTGCGATCTCACCTGATGGTAAGTGATGATGCATTCTAAGATGGTAGCGGGCTAACCTTTTAGGGGCATGGTAGTTATAATATTAAACCCATACCCCTATTCGGTTTACAGACAATAGTTTTTGTTCAACAGCTCGGTTATTTTATACTTTTCAACACATCTATGTAAGTTGTAGTTTTGAGTATCTACAACTTTTATCTTATAATTTCTACCATGTACTTAATCTATATAATTGATATCGAATTAAAACATGATATTACTTTCGTGTATATCAATGTTTTTTCTTATCAACTACAAGTTAGCCCTTGACTGCGATCTCACCTGATGGTAAGTGATGATGCAGTCTAAGATGGTAGCGGACTAACCTGTTAGGGGCATGGCAGTTATATTAAACCCATACCCCTATTCGATTTCTACACGGCATCGTACCGGAACGCTAAATACGTAACGTAAATGTTGGAATAATATTCCCCCTCCAGTAAGGAATTTAAAAAGCAAAGTTTCGTTCAAATTCAAATTGAAAAAATTCCTTCTGGAGAAACAGGTGGAATGTCAGGATCTTGTGGCAGAGTACTCTTTTCTTTAGCTTTTTAATATAATGGTTCTTAATAAGTTATATATTATATATAATAAATATGTATTTCGTTTAATAATTTATTTACACCTATATATGTAAACTAGTGTTTCGCCCTGTGCGCGAGCTGCTAAAGCAGCTCACGGGTTGTGGTTTTGGGGATATTAGGGATCATCAGTTGTCGAATTTGAACGAAATCGGTCAATTAACAAAGAATTTCAAAATGGCGCCGATTTTTTAAAACTTTGGTAACAGTTTCCTGTATTGAAATCCCAGGGAGCCCTAAATATCGATTTTGAACGAAATCGGTCCATTAACAAAGAATTTCAAAATGGCGCTGATTTTTTAAAATTTTGGTTTCAGTTTCCTGTTTTTTAACCCCAGGGAGTCCTCAATATCGATTTTAAACGAAATCGGTCAATTAACAAATAATTTCAAAAAAACGCTGATTTTATAAATTTTGGCAACAGTTTCCTGTTTTGTAATATTAGGGATCCTCATATATCGATTGTAAACGAAATCAGACAATTAACAAAGAATTTCAAAATGGCGCTGATTTTTAAAATGTTGGTACCAGTTTCCTGTTTTGTAATCCCAGGGAGCCCTAAATATCGATTTTGAACGAAATCGGTTAATTAACGAAGAATTTCAAAATGGCGCTGGTTTTTTAAAATTTTTGTAACATTTCCTGTATTGTGATCCCACGGAGTCCTAAATATCGATTTTGAACGAAATCGGTCAATTAACAAAGAATTTCAAATGGCGCTGATTTTTTAAAATGTTGGTACCAGTTTCCTGTTTTGTAATCTCAGGTAGTCCTAAATATCGATTTTGAACGAAATTGGTCAATTTACAAAGAATTTCAAAATGGCGCTGTTTTTTTTAATTTTGATAACATTTTCCTGTTTTGTAACCCCAGGCCCAGGGAGCCCTAAATATGGATTTTGAACGAAATCAGCAAATAAACAAATTATTTCAAAATAGCGGTGGTTTTTTTAAATTTTGGAATAATTTTCCTGTTTTGTAATCCCAGGGAGCCCCGTCGTGGGTTAAACGGAAAAGTATCAAAATCTTGCATAGTAGTTCTACACTTGTAGTCTCTTCAATTTTCGCCTTTTATATTCTATGCAAAAATAAATTCCGCCATCTTGAATTTTTTTCCTGTTCATGAAGTAGATCTTCAGGTCCTTATGATATTTTGCCAAGAAACCTCTCTTCCGTCATTTATACTTTTTGAGTTAGACAACAATTAAATTTCTATGGCAGCCATCTTAAATCTGCCATTTTGAATTTTTTTCAGCTCATTGTCTATTGGATGAAGTGTCGAATGACATTTGGTCGAGCACCCCCCTATCTATTTGTTATGCTTCGATCGGTTGATTTCAGCAAATCAGCCGCCATTTTTTTCCGAAATATTATAATTTTTTCCTACTCTTATCCCGCACGCGAACACATCTCCTATACATGAACTACCCCGTTTCAGATCTGTGACGCCGCGGTTTGAGGTAGAAAAATCAAAAATTTTAAAGCACTATATCTCGGCCGCCATTTTGTTTTTCCAATTTTTTCTACTTTTTATATTGATTGTTTACTAATTTCTTCAATAATTGCGAGTTATAATGAAATCAGTTGGAAAACAAAAGAGTTGCAAAAATCACGTCAGCCGCCATCTTGTTTTTCAATTTTTTTTCCACTTTTACTATTGATCGTTTACAAATATCTTCAATCATTGCGAGTTGTAACGAAATCGGTCGGAAAACAAAAGAGTTGCAAGAATCACCTCGGCCGCCATCTTGTTTTTCTAATTTGTTCTACTTTTTGTATTGATCGTTTACTAATTTCTTCAATCATTGCGAGTTGTAACGAAATCGGTTGAAAAATAAAAAAGTTACAAAAAACACGCCGGCCGCCATCTTGTTTTTCCGAAATGTAATAATTTTTCTCTACTCCCATCCCGCACCCGAACATATGACCTATACATGAACTAACCCGTTTCGGATCTGTAGCGCCACGGTTCGGGGTCAAAAATTCAAAAATTTGAAAATACTACAGCTCAGCCGCCATCTTGTTTTTCTAAATTGTTCTACTTTTTGTATTGATCGTTTACTAATTTCTTCAATCATTGCAAGTTGTAACGAAATCGGTTGGAAAACAAGAAAGTTACAAAAAGCACGTCGGCCGCCATCTTGTTTTTCTGAAATGTCATAATTTTTCTTTACTCCCATCGCGCACCCGAACACATACATCATTGTATCGTTTTCTGCCTCTTTTTAGTAGGTTCATGCATTTGGTCGAACTCCCCCCTCTTTCTACAATATCCTGGCCGCGGTCTTCACCCGTCTCCGAAATCCTCAATCATAAACTCGCTTCACATTTTTCTCCCAAATATTCGTTAGAAGTACCCAGTCCCCATAAAGTTCCTAATCGCCATATAATTTGGTATGAAAAAAAATATTCCGCCATCTTGATTTTTTTTCATTTTGCTAAATAGACCTCCTCGTCCTGATCATCTCTTGCCAAGAAACCACTCTTCCATCTTGTATACTTTCTGAGATGGAAATCAAACAAATTTGTATGGCAGCCATCTTAAATCCGCCATTTTGAATTTTTTTTTGCTCTTTGTCTATTGGATGAGGTTCCGAGTAACATTAGTTCGAGGACCCCCCACCTATCTTCAATACCTTGGCCGTGCCCTTTACCCGTCTCCGAAATCCTCAATCATCAGCTGTCTCCATATTTTTGTTAAAGTTATATTTCCTGACTTCTACACGAAGCCATCAGTGAAAAAAAAAATTTTCATACAAAATTTTACAGGAGGACATTTTTGGGGAAAATCTCGAAAACTACCCATAATGTGGCAACACTGTTTAGATATCTCGATACTGCCGGTCGAGCTACACAATCGATCCATACATGTCAACTTTCCCAAATGTTGCCAACTGCCTCAAAATCATGATCGAAATTTTCAAAAACACAAAAATAATACAAAATGGCCGCCACCTCGTTTCACAGAAACATTTGACATAGTTTTATAATTTTCCCGTGAACTACAGGATATACCGCTCCTGATGACGTTTCAATTTTTCATCTCGCTCGCACCCAGCCGAAATGATAGCTCCTGAAAAGAGACCATGTCGAAAATCACTTTTACTTTGATAAATTCCAGTGTTGCCAGACCTCGGCGACGGAAATACCCAAACATCATTCGTACAAGTGGGACACGTGGTCGCTCGTACTCGAACTTTGCAAAAAATACGTATTTCGATTTTTTAATTTTTGGGGAAAATCTTGAAAATTTCCCGAGAAATAGGGTAAATTTTTTTCCCCAATCCATTCTTCGAGTCGGTACACACAATCGCCCCATAGAAGTCGAAACGCTCCGACGTTGCCAACTGGGAGAAAATTGAATTTTAAAATTGCGTTTTTTCGTACCTCAGACCAAACGGCCGCCGCGACAGCCGCCATCTTGAATTTTTAAAAAACCACTCCCGTTCTGTCAAAATACAGGATAATTGTAGGCGAAAAGAGAAAAAAATATTATTCTCGACCGCGCCGCTTCGGATCTGTGGCGCCGCGGTTCGGGGTCGAAAAATCAAAAATTTCAAAACACTACAGCTCGGCCGCCATCTTGTTTTTCCACTTTTTTCTACTCGTTCTATTGATCGTTTCCTAGTTTCTTCAATCTTTGCGATTTGTAACGAAATCGGTTGGAAAACAAAAGAGCTGCAAGAATCACGTCGGCCGCCATCTTGTTTTTCCGAAATGTCATAATTTTTCCCTACTCGACTCCCGCACCCGAACACATCTCCCGTACATCATTATATCGTTTTCTGTCTCTTTCTAGGAGAACAATTATGTCAATGAGTGAGTGAGTGAGTGAGTGGTAATCGAGCTATATATAGTATAATGTGTATATATATATACATACTTCTATATTAATTTATTTATGTAGTTAATATATTATATAATAATAATAATTATAACAAAGGATATAGTGGTATAGTACCTATTAGTAGTATAAAAGTCAATTTTACTGCATAGATATGAGAATTGTATGTAGTCTACTGAAAATTTTTGTAGTTGTTTTTGCAGATGTATAGGACTTTAATTTAGATAGATAGATTTGCTGTTTACTATAAGTACAGCTATAAGTCGATTTTTAAGTACCTATCCTACCAGCTTTCAGTTACGTAGTTTTTTTTTCCGTGGTGTCACCTGAATCAGGGTTCAGGCTGAAAATCAGCGCTGTATGGTTAGTGCTTGCGCTAAAAATACAGCATTATGCTGAGCCTGGGCCATTTTTTGGGTTGTGCCATACGTGATATAGATCATCCCTGAGGGGTGATCTACCTCTTTAGGTATGTTTTTTATGTATGGCACAATTTGGAAATAAATGTTTTTCTTTCTTTCTTTCTTTCTAAATCGCTTGGCAGCACGTCTTTGCCGGTAGGGTTGTAACCAGGCCAGACCCGGGAAAATTCAGAAATTATAAATTCCCAAATTGACCCTGCCGGGGATCGAACCCGGGGCCTCCGCACGTTAAGATAACAGCGCTCAACACTGCGCCACGGAGGTCGTCATAATATTACACCTGCCCTAAAATCTAATCATCATACTTACTTATACTCGTAAATGCGAGTGTGTTTGTTTGTTGGTTTGGCCTTCAATCACGCCGCAACAGAGCAACGGATCGACGTGAATTTTCGCATAGGTATGGTTGAGGTAGTTAATAACTCAACTTCCTTAACTTCCTATGAAGCATTTTGCAGGAAGCGGAGACAAGTAGCGGATGTGACTCCACTCTACAAACGATAATTATTAAGGGCGGAAACACACATATACGAAGAGGACATTACAAAACCTTCGCCCATAACGCCCGCATTAAACTTTTCATCTTGTCGCGCTAGTCTGGGCAGCTCCATATTAAAAATGCGCGAGCGGAATATTTATTCCGCCAGTCAATTTTTTTTTGTCCGTATTGAGTAATTGACTGACTAACAGAGTCAATAAGAGGGTACGGGCACAGAGTAAGTACTATGGTTTGAGCCTCAAGTCTGAAGTTCCTTACACGAGCGCGTCCTCAACAACCTGGTTTCTTATTCAGCCGCAGGTATCTGAATTTTAGAGTTTGGTTTTGTACGAAGGATAGTTTATGTATATTGTCGTCAGTTCGTCTGCTAAAAATGCCAAGTTGCCATTGGAAGACGCGACAAATTGACCTTGTCAGCAGCAGTCCTATCCTTTCCGACCAGACGGCGCCGTTTGAAGTAAAAATAACATAAATACCATAAGTAGGTACTTGTAAATACGACCTTACATCCGATACTTATTGAAATAAATCAATGACTTAAATATGCCGATGGGAATAATTTCGCGTGGCAAAAAAAATATTATCTCTTGTACACGGCTTTCCACTTCCCAGACACATTTTATTTATTTACAATTCCAAACCAGTATTTTTTATTGTTTTATATTATAGAAGAATCGATATCATGTTTGTTTTTGGGCGTACAATATCAAATAGTGAAGCAATCACCCTTCTACGTTTGTATGAAGAAAGCGCTGTCTTGCGCAGTATTAAACCATGAAATAGGTGTGATGTCAAAAATCACATCCTCGCTTATTTTTAAGTTTGATAACCATTTTAAACAATGGATTAATGAAAACAGTGGGTTGAAGTTTGATGACGTCACAATTATGTTTTTCATACAAACTTCCATGCTAGAAGCGCGTTTTTAGGTTTGTTAAAGGGTTGCTAATTTGATTGGGTAGTCATCATCCCTATTAGCCTCCTAATTCCATGCAGTAGCTACATTGATTACATACCTTGTATTTCAGAGACAATGTTAGGTTAGCTTTTGCACATAAAAATTATTTACATCTCATCTCACCATTAATAACACAGATAAATCGCGGGTAACAGAGAGTTACCTACTTGTTTTTATAAAAAATAGTTTTACTGGCCTACTTTACTGTTTTACTTATAATATTTCAATGGTTATTTCAGAAATAGGTTTTTTTTTATCCACTACAAGTTAGCCCTTGACTGCGATCTCACCTGATGGTATGTGATGATGCAGTCTAAGGTGGTAGCGGGCTAACCTGTTGGGGGCATGATAGTTATACCCCTATTCGGTTTCTACACGGCATCGTACCGGATCGCTAAATCGCTTGGCGGCACGTCCTTGCCGGTAGGGTGGTAACTAGCCACGGCCGAAGCCTCCCACCAGGCCAGACCAGGGAAAATTCAGAAATTATAAATTCCCAAATTGACCCTGCCGGGGCTCGAACCCGGGACCTCCGCACTTTAAGACAACAGCACTACACACTGCGCCACGGAGGTCGTCAAAATCTCATTCATTCATTCGTAGAGGTTTCATTGAGGTAGTTTGATTTTCGCCAATAATTTTATTTTCAGCACTCTTGTAATATGTGTCTGTAACGGCGCCATCTGGTCGGGGCTAACACACATGACGTGGGCAGAAAGGTCGTCTAGAAACACTTGTGAATGGCAACCTCTTACGTTCGGATAGACACTCTGACGGGAATAGAATCTACCTACATAGTCCGAAAAAAAGCATTTCTTCCATCTGTAACCATTCCTGTAGCAGCCGAATTTTTTACATCTATTTATTCTGCTATTACGGTGTAAACACACTACTGACTACTGACAGTACATTACCAAACGTCAGTACTAAGGTTGCGTCTTTTGGTATAGTTCCACAAACTTAACTGACCCGGTGACATCGTCGCTATCTAATATTAAAGAATTCTTTCCAAAAAACCGACTTCCAAAGCCAAAGCCGAGTATAAAAAAGATAGGCATAGTTGACGCATCAGGCTCGCCCGACTTCAACATAGTGTGTAGAAATCAAAATTATTTTTTACTTTACAGTGGCTTGGAAAGTCGGTTTTTTGGAAAGCATTTTTAACTTTTTAGTGTTCTCTAAATCCCCACGGCTCAGGAGTGCAGTACCCTGCAGCATCAGAGTTGAGGAGTAAGGAATTGGTTTTAAGTTTGAGGTCGTTGCTTGACACCTACAATCTGAATTCACCATTAAAAATCCTAAATCACTATGTTTAAGGAGTTCTGTACCCTGCAGCATCAGGGTTGAGGAGTTGGGTTTTGGGTTTAAGTATGAAGTCATTGCTTGACACCTCCGATATGAATTCATCATAAAAAAATCCAAAATCGCTATTTTTAAGGAGTTCAGTACCCTACAGCATCAGGGTTGAGAAGTTGGGACTCAGAGTTGTATTGTATTGTATACACGTGACTTGATACCTACTATATGAATTCATCATCAAAATTTCCTAACTCCCTAGTTTTGAGGATTTCATGTAGTACGGTACACCTACAGCATCAGGATTGAGGATTTGGAGTCAGAATTTTTTATGGGACCACCTCGCGAGCTTCCTCTAATCAGTGAGAAAAAAAAAATTCAAATCGGTTTAGAAACCACGGAGATATGCACCGACATACATTATAAAAATAAAAAAAAAATACGCGCCGAATTGAGAAACTCCTCCTTTTTTCGGAAGTCGGTTAAAAAATAAATTAAAAACAAAAACTTAGCAGGTATAAAAAAATTAGTTCAAATTTTGCCCACCGGGTCAGTTATATCCGTCTGGGATTGTAAACATGTTTCGTCGTGTCACACAGGTCTGTGCAGCTCCATATAAATGTGCGCGCTTTGTCATGGTGTGTCTGTTAGTTATGTGTTTTCACTCTTCTTTATATATAGCATAGATAGAAATTTATGTCAATCAAACTACGCAGATTACATTAAGTACCTACTAAAATCTGGATTTAGATAAGATTTTACAAGCTGTATTAAAGCGACTTCATAAAATAGTAATTACTTTAGAATCTTCTTTGATTGCGGCTACTAATTAAACTCTACAGTTACAGCAATGAATTTATTAAAAGTTTTGGCAACCTCCATGGCTCGTAAACAAGTGGCTTAGGAAACTAGTAACTAGCCAAGTTAAGGCTACGCTGTTCTAACGAACGGTTTGGCGATTTAACATAATGTCGTGTAGAAGCCAATTACAGAAATCCAAACAAGCACATTCCATTTTCATTCCATTTTAGGTTAAGTTACACCATAATATTAAGGGGTTTAGGAGCTTATATTGTTGTTGATTCAAATGAAAACTTGAAACTGATGGCCCCTACCACAGACCATACAACCAATACTCGGTGGCCCCTAATTACCTGATTTTTTTGAATCAGGCAAGTATTGTCTAGTGAGAAAGTCTGACTATCACTTTTCCGGCAAAGAGTTTAACTGATAGAATAATTTGTAGTGATCACACAAACAGTTGATCGCATACGAGAACGAAGGAAACTGTACACTTTTTTTAAGACATGAGGAAATGAAATTGATTGATAAAAACTTATGTAGGACAAGTTGTGTTACATGAAATAAATAAATCATTTATCATTTAAGAAGAGATTTAACCAGCGTACCCACTCTAAGGGTCCACTTCCACATTTCTTTT
The DNA here is from genome assembly GCA_923060345.2 of Erebia aethiops. Classification (NCBI taxonomy): domain Eukaryota; kingdom Metazoa; phylum Arthropoda; class Insecta; order Lepidoptera; family Nymphalidae; genus Erebia; species Erebia aethiops. Next base: position 5,258,305 of record OV281082.1, read on the forward strand.
GACAGCATAATCCTTGATCATCATGGTGTTTAATGAAAATACAGTATTCCAAGGTTCCAAGTGAAACCGCAATCAAGAAGTTAAAACTAATTCTAAACAGGTCTACAGGTGATCGGACCGCTGGCAGTTACTTCGCCCAACATACCTACTATAAGTTTGGCTATTCAGCGGGGTAACGCATCCAGCGTTCTGGCTACTATTACCTATTCTGTGGTTCTGGGCACATTGCCCCATTGCAGCGGTTTAAATGATATATTTTATGTTTAGTTTTTAATTTAGTCTTTAATGTTTTTCATATGTTTAATTTGATATTTTTGTCATAAATAAAATTCTAAAAGAAAGGAAATAAAATGAATCTTAAGCGTGTTACATTAAGCTTATGTATAGATGGATTGGGAGAGAAATTGGGTATTTGACAAATAGTCAAATCAGAAACTTTATTTCAAACGTCAAAACGCGTCCTACGTATGGGATTTATAAGATGGATTTATATGAAACTAGCTGACGCCCGCGACTTCGTACGCGTGGATCGAGGTTTTGTGGTTCCCGCGGGAACTCTTTAATTTTCCGGGATAAAAAGTAGCCTATGTGTTATTCCAGACTATAATATATCTCTGTGCCAAATTTCATCCAGATCCATTCAGCCGTTGGGGCGTGATTGAGTAACAAACATCCATCCATACATCCATACATCCATACCGACATCCATACATCCAAACTTTCGCATTTATAATATTATAGTATAGTAAGATTCTGAAATATGACGGCAATAACAATCGACGCACTTTTTTTACTTTAATCGATTGTTTAAAATGTTATTCAACATAAAACTATCAGGGGACATGGATATTACGACTTTTGGGAGATCCTCTGTTTCATAATCACTAAAAAATAATTTATTTGAATAGTAGTAAAATGCCCAATAGTCAATAATGTTGTGCCGACCCCACATAGGTGGGAAAAGGACAAGAAGTAGAGAGAGTAGTCAAATACCCAATTGAAGGAAAAAAGACCCGCTAATTCTTGTAATCTAGAACAGGATAACCAGACACTGGAATGTAACGCGGTCCCAGAACGCACAATAAAATTGGCAAGGTCGTTGAGTCGACCGGCGCCGCACCGACATACTTCAAACTTCTGCCAAGTAGGACCAACGATAATAATTTTTACTTCTCCACAACACGCAACAATAATTTCGTCCGACAAAAAATGAAACAAAAAGTTAAGACAATCCTGATTCATCTATATCTATACTAATATCATAAATGCGAAAGATTGGATGGATGGATGAATGGATGTTTGTTACTCAATCACGCCAGAACGGCTGAACCGATCTGGATGAAATTTGGCACAGAGATAGATTATAGTTTGGAATAACACATTTTGATCCCGGAAAATTAAAGAGTTCCCGCGGGAATCAAAAAAACTTAATCCACGCGGACGAAGTCGCGGGCATCATCTAGTTTATTATAAACGATAACAGAAGATCGGCCTGGTGGGAGGCTTCGGCCGTGGCTAGTTACCACCCTACCGGCAAAGACGTGCCGCCAAGCGATTTAGCGTTCCGGTACGATGCCGTGTAGAAACCGAAGGGGGGGGGGGGGGGGGGGGGGTTTAATATAACTGCCATGCCCCTAACAGGTTAGCCCGCTACCATCTTAGACTGCATCATCACTTACCATCAGGTGAGATCGCAGTCAAGGGTTAGCTTGTAGTGGATTAAAAAAAAAAAAAAAAAAAAGATGTATCTGGGACTAAAGCGAAAAATAATGAGACAACCTTAGCTCAAATCGACTGAACAACTTTGTTCCGATACGCCCGATTAACAAACCTATTAGGATTGTCGTATTACATCCTCACTTAACATTATAAACGCGAAAGTTTGTATGTATGGATGCTTGGATGAATGGATGTTTTTTACTCTTTCACGCCAGAACGGCTGAACGGATCTGGATGAAATTTTGCACAGAGATAGATTATAGTCTGGAATAACACATAGGCTACTTTTTATCCCGAAAAATAAAATAGTTCCCGCGGGAACCAAAAAACCTCAATCCACGCGGACGATGTCGCGGGCATTAGCTATTATAAAAATATTGGCGATTTTTCATAAAAAATATTATTAGTAAATATAAATCCAATACGACAATTATTAAATATTTGGTCGAGTTTAAACCAGCAGATATTTCGTATTGCGACAGTATTAAAGCTGTTTCTAATCCTACCTATATATCAAAACCACCATGATATCCTTCGAAAATAAAAACATTATAGCATCTAATAGGCATAGTTTTCTATATATCTTACAAGTATATGATCCCTTTCCGAGGATCTGAGGATACGTGTTCATAAATAGTCATGAAACAGAAAGCCTGCCTTCATTTGCTAAAAAGGCACGTCCTTTGCCCTTCTGCTCTGTTATTTCACCCTATAATAATTTTTCCGCGGGAATCCATACTTCAAGAGGACAAAGTCGCGGGCATCATCTAGTAATCTATAAAACTAAGTAACGCAAAGTGTATGAGATAATCTTACAGTAACCGACCGACCGACCGACCGACAGTAACAGTTTGACGACCTCCGTGGCGCAGTGTGTAGCGATGTTGCCTTAACGTGCGGAGGTCCCGGGTTCGATCCCCGGCAGGGTCAATTTAGAAATTTATAATTTCTGAATTTTCCCGGGTCTGGCCTGGTGGGAGGCTTCGGCCGTGGCTAGTTACCACCCTACCGGCAAAGACTCGATTTAGCGTTCCGATACGATGACGTGTAGAAATTGCCGTGCCGTGTTTAATATAACTGCCATGCCCCTAACAGGTTAGCACGCTACCATCTTAGACTGCATCATCACTTACCATCAGGTGAGATCGCAGTCAAGGACTAGCTTGTAATGGATAAAAAAAAAGAAAAAGTAAATTTAATATATATATATATAGATAGTAATTTAATATTCAATGATGTAGGTATACAAACTTTGGTCTACTACTTTAATATTCGCTGTTGTATCTAGACGCCAACCACTTTGGTAGGTACGAGTACTTGGCCGCTTAAGAAAATTAAAATATACAAGGCCCAGATTTTGCGCGCTAACGTTGAGCTCGCGTCGTTTGAGATTTATGCAGAAGGTAGGTCAAGTTGATGAGGGTGGTACCAAATAAAAGAGATATTAAATAGAAGATTTTGCTCCATTTTAACGCAGGTATAAACGTAGATAGGTATTTAAAAGTATAAATAAGTTAAATTAGCATTATTACTATTATTTAAGTGATACCAAATTAAATAAATAATATATTCAATAGGAAATTCTACTCCATTTTAATCTTTAGATAGCTATATTTTCAAGTAAATTAGTATTATTTTAATTACTTGATATATATTCAACCCAATTTAAACAACTCTTAAGTTAAAACTTACATCAGTGATATATTAACTTCTGTACTTATCAGATAAACTAACATAACTATTAGGGCATAATCAGACCAAATAATGAGTTTCTTTTGTTTTATATTGCCTTTCTTATACTAATATTTTCTTTTTTACCAGTACATCGATTGTGTAAACAAGTGAATATAATAAAATTATTAAAAACTACGACTGCTCTGCCATAACCCGTATTGAATCTTATTCACATTTTTATTAAATGATATTTTTTGTGAATCACTGGATATTGAACTATCTTACTTCTTACTATCTTCTTACTTCTTATTTTACTTCTAACTAATCTTATCTTCTTACTTCTTACTATACTATATACTATATAATATATATATATATATATCTTACTTCTTACTAATATTATAAATGCGAAAGTTTGGATGTATGGATGTCGGTATGGATGTATGGATGTATGGATGGATGTTTGTTACTCAATCACGCCCCAACGGCTGAACGGATCTGGATGAAATTTGGCACAGAGATAGATTATAGTCTGGAATAACACACAGGCTACTTTTTATCCCGAAAATTAAAGAGTTCCCGCGGGAACCACAAAACCTCGATCCACGCGTACGAAGTCAGGGCGTCAGCTAGTAGTTATATATATTTTTAGAATCTACTCATCATTTTCTAGATGATGATTCAGTATATAGTTAATCTTATTTTCGATTTTTTTTTTTCAACTTTAGTCTGTAATGCGAGGCCATGCTCACTCCATCAATTTTTTTTTTAATTTTCACCAGCCAGCCTATGTCACCCGGAATAAGCTAGGGATTCTAACGCTACCTTATTTATCAAAATCGGTTCAGGCGTTATAGAAGTTATGGTGGAATATACAAACTCACATACATACATACATGAACCCTGAAAACAATATACTCCTTTATTTCAGACAGTCGTATAAAAAACCATTCTACGTCATAGATACTTGCATATCGAAAGCAGTTTTACAAAATAAATGTAACCAGCGGGGTTAACACCATCGCTTAAAGCAGTATTACTTCACAGGTTTTGATTTATTTCACGCACCTTGCTGTGCCTAAAATAAGGATTATAATTATTGTAAAACACGAGTGTCAACAATATTAAAACAATACGGCTTTAAGCGATGGTACGATTTAATTAGTTTAAAGTTCCCAAATGTTTACGATTTTCTTACGCGACCGGGCCTCAGGCATACTGATAAAGCTGCTGCACCGATAAGCGATTTACCTCCAAGTGCTACAGTATAGTACTACGTGCTACGTCTGCTACGTCAGATTAGATCTCGTTTACAGTGGAAGTTTCGGTACTATTATATATGAATAACTGCTATATTGCCTCGTTGGTCTAGCGGTTAGCATAGTCGACTGCGGATCACGAGGTCCTGGGTTCGATTCCCGGTCGGGCATAAAAATTGTTAGGTATTGGGTTTTTTCAATTAAGAAATTCTCAGTGCCAGCCCGGAGTTGGAAGTTGGCGGTGTAACACCCCCGTGCCTCGGAGAGCACGTTAAGCCGTCGGTCCCGGTTATTATCACTAACATGATAATAGCCGTTATAGCCCGCCAACCCGCATTGGAGCAGCGTGGTGGGTCTAAGCTCTAATTCCCTCTCTCCTTTGAGAGTGGAGGCCTGTGCCCAGCAGTGGGACGTTAATAAGCTGTAGTGGTGGTGGCTATATTCCTTGCAGATTGGCGCATTGTCATTTTGATCGATGGATTATTATACTACCTGTTTAATAAATTATATCTTCGAAAGAAGCGACTGATATAATTATGATAGAACTTTACTTTGTAAATTCGCTTAATCACTATTTATGGATGATGCGCTTACCTACAAAATGCCTATTCAATCTTGATTTAAAAATTGTAATTGTTGTTGTTGCCTAATTATTATTGTACCTATTTATTTTAAGTAAATACAGAAAAAAAAGTATAAATAAATAAATAAAAATTAAACCTAAACATATTCGTGCACGAATCAAATCAAATCAAAATTAAAAGATATCTTTATTTAAATAAAATTTGTGAATCAGTACAAATTTTAGGTTTTGCAAATTCTTCGTGGCTTTCCGCCTTCGTTTACAGTTTTTGTCACGCAAAAACCGACGTCCAATTTTTACGAAAAATACTTTTCATAATTTTTTCCCTCGTTTTTATTGTAGGTACTTAATTTGGTTTTGTGAAGACTTATCTTCGAAAAAACGCACGAACTATGAGTATACAGTGAATATTATTGCTGATGTGGATCGGAAACACGTCACTTGAGAAGTAAAAGTAGAGCTATAGTTTAAATCATTCTTTTTCGCGCCTGAAAAGTTAGCACGAAGGCGGGCGCAAGCAGTTTAAGTCCTAATATTATATATTGTTATTACGACTCAACTTGTGCGTCGTACTTAGCCGCCAAAACAAATAGTAAAACCGGGGTAAAATAATAACGGAATAGAAACGCACTCACCAAAAGGCGGCTCGAAGCGGCAGTCCAGCAACAAGGCGTGACCGGTGGGCCCGGTGGTGCCGACCACCGCGCCGCCGCGCATTATCAGCTGCGCCTCCAGCTCCACCCACTGCCCGCCGCACTCTTGCTGCACCACCGATGGACACCACACATTACAATATCTACTTAATTTAAGTAAAATTACAATACGCGCGCGAATTCATTGCTTTCGGTGCAATTGGGGCTTTTTAAAGCAGTGAAAAGGTCGTTCCATCATCTGGAAGTACACCTCCCTCGCACGCCTGCAAATTGATGTCCTAGGTCCTTATCGGTCGGTAAATATTGATCAATCTATGCCTGAGACTGACCTTTGCCATAAGTATATTGACCAGTACTTGAGAACGTGTCCTAAGATGATATAGTTATAAAAAAACTAACTGATGCCCACGACTTAGTCCGCGCGTCGTCACTAACTAATTTTTCCACATTTTCTTACCGTTTAAACCTTCCCTGGACTACGACAAACATTTCAAAACCAAAATCAGCCGTTCTCGAGTTTTAGCGAGACAAACGAACAGCAATTGATATTTATATATATAAGAAATTTAAATAAATAAATTCTTTATTGACAAAAATATTTTTAGTTACAAAAAGTTAATATAGTTACAAAAAATGCCAAATACTAAAGAAATGTTATCAAAACTTTAAAAAAAGTTGTAGCATTATCAAATGCGCGTTATAAAAGGAAAGATATAAAACTAATTCTGATAAAGGCACTGGTCTGCCCATAAGCGTATTAATCCTATTTTACAGCAGCTCATAAAAACAGTAATGACACATTATTTAATCAATTAGCATTAATGTGGTACACGTCATGCTTTATAGGCAACATCAAATAATTAAAAAGAACTCCAACTATACAATTTCTTCTAAGGATAAACTAGTGTTTGCCTGCGACTTCGTCCGCTTGGAATTAGGTTCTAAAATAAAGTTTTAAAAACTGCAAAAAACATCAAATTCTTCATTTTTCACCGGAAGCACAATTAACTACCGAGTTTCATGGATATAACTTGAACTGCCTCTTTAACCTCCTTGGGGGTGGAATTTCGAAAATTCCTTCCTTAGTACACTTTTATCTCAAGAAATATTCTTTCAAAATTTAAAATTACTACGTGTAGCCATTTGGGCTATAGTTTGTCATCAGTCACTCAGGACCATTGATGTAGAATTTTAGTACTTCAATGCTCAGGACAAAGCCTTTTATAGTTGCAAATTATAATAGAATTTTTATAATTTTTTAGTTAATACCTTACTAACCAGCGCTAGGGCTTTTTTTACTATACTCACGTATGGCTTAGATATCGAAACTTTATGGAAGTCTGCCGTTCCTGATCTCTACCATTGTCTATGTTAAAGAAAAGAGGTAATAGGTTTCGTCTAGACTGGCGTGTTCCAATAATTACGACTATGTTATGTTCCATTAGTTAAAATCTAGTTAATAACTTAATACCCATAATAGTAGTCAAATTAACTACTATTATTTCTAATCGAGTTAAATGTATACAGTAAAAAAAACAGTCCAAGGATAGTTTGAAGTAATGGGTACATTAATGTATGTTTTCCTGACCGAATTTCGACTAAAGCAGCTAAGATTCTTACGACAGCGGACTACAAAGTAATATTCAGTATTCTTTACTACCGGTAGGATATCCGACACAGCCGGAAATTGATCGGGCGTAGGACCAAGACTTCACGTGCTCTCGGAGGCTTAGGGGTGGAACACCGGAAACTTCCCAACTCTGAGCTGAGATTATCTCGTTACAAACAGCCATTAACTTTTTAACCTGCCTCGGGAATCGAACCTGGGACCTTATTTGTTATTTTATCTTTAGTTTGATTACTTATATTGTCGGATTTGATAAGATTATTTTTTTCGTCTTAGAATTCAGTATTTATATTAAATTCTTCATTGAACTTCTAATTCTAATTGAATTAAACTTCTGTGGTATTTTTTCAATCTTTTACTAAACTATATGTACTAACGTTTAAAAATGTGTTTATGTGTACTAACTAGTTACTGTAAAATTTGTTTTTTGATATTTATATATTTTTTTTATTTACAGCTGAAGACTAACGAGGTAGAGGCAGAAATGCGTCTATTACATGAACAATTTCGAACAAAAGATTTAAAACCCATCGCCATTAGCACGGCCAACGCCTGGAACAATGCAAAGTAAAGCTCTCTATGGAGCGTCGAGGCAGCACAATGGCTTATTAATTTCCGTGAGAGCCTTATTATTTCCATTACCTTTACTTTAGACTTTAATTTTTCACAGGATTAAAATAATAGCCGCTTTATTATTTTAACTTTTTATTTTTTATTTTTACGCTTTCAATGACTTTTTACAGAGAACAAGCTGGCCCTTGATTGTAATAATTTTGTATGGAAAAATATGTTTTCAAAATATTTTGTATCCGACTCTAGATAGCACTCCAAAATATTCAATTTTAACATGTGTGTGTGTAAACCTATTTATCTAGTGCGGTTATGTAAGAAAATCTTAATCGATTACTTCGAACAGTATAAACAGTATATAGATGCTTACATTTCCAAAAGCATCTGGTAACTCCACAAATTAGCCGTTTTAAAATTAACCAAGCGTTAATCTTTGATTACTTTTTTTAACTATTAGCTCAATTTTTTTCGGACTAACTAAACCCTCTTTTTCTTCTACATAATATAATCTTTATTCTGTTCTTTCGGTTTTTTTTCGGATAATTCAAACTGTTTAAACAATATATATATGGTTGCATTGCAAAAAGCAGCATCTACTAAATCCTTGAATTAGCCGTTCAAAAATTAACCAAGCGTTAAGCTTTGATATTATTACTTTTATTTCTATTAGCTCCATCGGACTTTTTTCGGACTAACTAAGCCCTGTTTTTCTTCTACACATTATAATCTGTTTTGATTACAGTAGAAATGTTTTTTTTTCTGTCCAGGATTTTCAGTAAAAGACAGTTACCTCATCATAAGCGACCGATGTGAGAGGCAAGTAGTGGTAGCCCAGAGCACGATCCCAGATAACTCCTTTGTTCCACACCTCCACCAACAGGCCCAGGTTGATATCGTTGATCTCACTGGTAAAAAAAAAACATGACTTAAACATTGGGTAAAGACAAAAAAGCTTTAATAATTCACACTGTGCTTACTATTCACATCGCTTAAAGCATTGAATGAATGAATGAATAAAATATTCTTTATTGAACACCAAAATACAGGAGAAATACATTTAAACAATAACAATAAAAATAAGAAAAAGATCGGTACAAATGGCGGCTTATCGCTTTAATAATATTATTATAATTCCACAGGAATGGAAACGCACGCTAAGGCCCACTTGTACAAGTTCGCTAATTATGTTTAAGTTAAATTATCTATACCTTACCTTTTTATATCAATTCCGGAATAAACTTATCAAAAAGTGACAGCATCACAAAAGTTAACTAAATCAGTTTAGGGAGTGTTGTGCAAGCGGCCCCTAACAGTTGTTACGGTTGGCCGTATTCCGAAAGTTTCTGTTTGCCGAAAACCGACTATGGCTTACGCATTCTTTCACCGACCTCACAGGCCAATTCGGTAAACGAATCTGGGTAAACCGGTCACCGACCTTATATTTTTGATAGCCGCGTCATTATATTTTTGGTAAAAGCATTTTGAAAATCAAATCAATTTGAAAATCTGTTAGCTGGGTCTATTTGCAACCAGAAATAAGATGTCGCCATTAAATCATAAGAGATGCTTAAAAATGCAATATATACATAAAAGTTACGTGAAACTTACAACTCAACGCTTAAATTGTAACCTATTTCCAAAGATATTAGAGCGGTAAGGGGATCTTCGAAACTTTGTAGACTTTTCAGCACTTAACCGGCTTTTAGTAGACGTTAAATTCTTGGTAAAATAATAATTTATGTAGAGTTTTAGTAAAATAATAATACAAGTTCTAGCACGTGGCGTATGGCAGGTAACAAACGGTGCCCCGTCTAAACCTTGAACTTTAAACACCCCCGTAAGATGCTTGTCGTGAAAAAACTGCTCTTTATATTTGCTATAATAAGTTGCTGTGCTATTTTTGCGATTCACAAAACCATATAAGGTAATAATGCTATAAGACTTGGGCCAAGCCAAGCCAGTTCCTGGCATTTTGAACAGGTTTCTCTTCATTGATGGCAAAGTTAATACAGCTAGTTAGTATAGCTCAGATCTATACAGTGAGTGTTTTTTTTTAAATTCCCGTACAAGTTACCCCTTAACTTCGATCTCTCCTGATAGTAAGTGATCATCCCTTCGCAGTCTAAGATGGTAGCGGGCTAACCCATACCCCTAGTCGGTTTCTACACGGCATCGTACCGGAACGCTAAATCGCTTAGCGGTACGTCTTTGCTAGTAGGGTGTTAACTACAGCCACTGCCGAAGCCTCCCACCAGACCAGCCCAGAGAAAGTTCAGAAATTATAAATTCTCAAATTGCCGAGAATCGAACCCGGGAACTCCCACGTTAAGGCAACCGCGCTCAACACTGCGCTAGGGAGGTCGTCGCGCCAGGAAAGTCGTGTTTCGGTTCGGCTAGCGATTATTATAAGGGACTACTAATAATAACCGGGACCAACGACTTAGCGTGGTCTCTAGTAACAGTAGCAAAGGTAAATGCAACCTCCGGGGCCATACTGCCAACGCTTAAAAAGCAATACTTATGCAATATTACGCAAAATGATAGTTTGATGTCACGTGCCTTGACGTCCCTTAAATAAGGATTATAAATCTAAAACACGAAATTCAAGAAATAAACAATATGGCTTTAAGCCATATAGTATGGCCCCTGTTTAACCAGCTCAATCGACTGATATCAGCTGTTGCAACTAAGTCAGACTAAGTTTAGAAATTAATTCATAATTGGAACTTCTCAACAACCAAAACTTAGTTGAAGGGTGTTGAAAATATTACCGTAACATGGATAAAGAAATTATTGTTCTGTACTAATCATCATCACTACAGCCCATTAACGTCCCACTGCTGGGCACAGGCCTCGACTCTCATAGGAGAGAGGGAAATAGAGCTTAGACCCACCACGCTGCTCCAATGCGACTATTATCATGTTAGTGATAATAACCGGGACCGACGGCTTAACGTGCTCTCCGAGGCACGGGGGTGAAACACTGTCAACTTCCAACTCCGGGCTGGCACTGAGAATTTTTTAATTGAAAACCCTAATACCTAACAATTTTTATGCCCGACCGGGAATCGAACCCAGGACCTCGTGATCCGTAGTCGACTATGCTAACCGCTAGACCAACGAGGCAGTTGTCTGTACTAATGATGGTATAGGTATATCAATCAAATACAGGATTCTCGTGACGACATGTGATTCTACGAGTACAGTAAGTCATAACGATCATAAAATCTCCGGAAAATTCAGGTCAAATTGCGAGAGAAATAATAAAAGAAATAACAAAAAAGTTGGTACGGCTGTATCAAAAATATCACAGAGTCAGATATTCCGTATGAAAAACAGAGCTGAAAGTGTATTTCCCATCACGCGGCGCTCGGGAAAGGAAATAAATAATTGTATGGCGCAAACAAACATAATATATCCGCGCGTGAAACGGTCCCACAGCCCTTGATGTTTATTGCTCGGGAGATTCGACGACCGACGTGACGTGCTACCAAAGAACCCAACCTTGAACTTCAAACAGATATTTGTAGTTTACTTATTACACACGATATCAAGTATTCAAGACATCGCTCGACATTTTTAACGCGATTCTTGTATTTGCGAGATGTATCAATCTTATCGACAGTGGAGAGTTCCTTACCCCACCGAAATACTAAGTATGGAATTAATAAATTGAAGTAACCAAGAACGACATCAATATTTACGCTTCGTACACATAACGTAAGATTACTCAAGTGGCTTCACCTGCTTGCCAATCTACGTTCTTACACCCGCTTCGTGCAATTGACAAAATAGTGCCCAAAGGTAACTCAACTATTCGCCTCATAGCGTGGCATATCTAGAGTTGGGCAGCTTGGCCTTCTTGTAAACTGGTCTATCAATCGGCTTAGTCATAGAACAAAAGAACTAAACAGATTCTTTGTTCTGTAGGCCTATCCTAGCAATTAATCTAGTGAATACGCACTTTATGCCTATTTTCACTGACAATATCTAATCATTTTTCGTAGCTGCAACTACAGATTTGGTGATAAATAAAAGGATACAATTTTCTTCAAGTTTTATTGAACTTTAATTATTTCTTAAGCTTAGACTCTGTTAACTTTGCCATGAAAGAAGAGTAAGTACTCGCATAAGAAAACTTCGTAGATATACTCAGAGACAAACTTCAAAAGACTCTTAGTTCGATAAGTAATGCCTTTCGAACCATATAAATAATTTTCTCTTTGCAGTAAATATACAAAACTTTCGAACTAAGTTAGTAGTTACATAAAATGGGACTTGTGACTTCCATAGATGATTGGTATAAACTACTACAATTCTTAGTAACAGTAATAGTTAGAATTCTATAGTAATGGTACTGTAAAGGCGTTGGTTCTTTGGTATGCATAAATTACGTAAATGCAGTATTATAGTAGTACAAGACGATGCCCACGACTTCGTCCGCGTGGATTAATGTTTTTTGATTCCCGCGGGAACTCTTTAATTTTCCGGGATACAATCTATCCCTGTACCAAATTTCAGCAAAATTGGTTGAAAAGATGGGCCGGGAAAGCGTAGCAGACAGACACACAGACACACTTTCGCATTTATAATATTAGTATGGACTAGTATGGACTACTCTAAAAGCATCTCGGCACACAACAATTCTATATTATTAAACCTATGCGTTTTGTAATTTGTACGTTACGATTTTTACCCTAATGGAAGGGTAGCTCAATGGGTAAGTATTATACCATACTCTACCACTTCTCCATCCTCTAAAATAGTGCTCTTATCGGTTGACATACAACGCGCTTACGTTTTGTTCTATTCTGTGACTGCACACAGGTCCCTTTTAAAATGTAAACATGAATTAAGGTCGGCTTTTGACATTTCTACTGGAGCTAAAGAAGGTTATCATATATTTGCGACTAAACAACGTAGCACCACCAACACAAAAGAATAATATTAACCTATATTTACTCCGACTGGAACTTACTAACGCAACAACTTCAAGTATTGCATATTTACCTACTGGAAATATTCCCTTAGGAAATTGTTATTTGAGACTTATTTGCATAATGCCCTTTGAATAGTATGTTCTGAGAACTTATGCTTCATGTTTTTACCCAACTGTATCGATCGAGGTTTAATATTTCTGAGTATAAGCCTATTTTAGAATTCCAAGTGAAAATATTTTGCATCCATGTTCAGATTGCCAAGCACTTTTAAATCGTGAAGTAGGTATGTCTATTTTTAGTTCAAAATCGTACTCTCCTGGGCTACATTATAAGAATAGCGCTTATTTTGTACGTGAAATGACTGAATTTCATGCTTCTTCCTACTATCATACTAATATTATAAATGCGAAAGTGTGTTTGTTTGTTGGTTTGTTGGTTTGTCCTTCAATCACGCCGGGTATGGGTATAGTTGAGGACCTAGAGAGTGACATAGGCTACTTTTTATCCCGGAAAATTAAGGAGTTCCCGCGGGAATCAAAAAACTTAAACCACGCGGATGAAGTCGCGGGCATCAGCTAGTAAAGTATAAACAAACCGCTGGTGTTGCTGATTCTAATAAGTATTATGAATTCATAGTATCTATAAACTGAATAAATTAATATTTTATATGTCCACCATGTGATATATAATTTTGCATGCCTGAGTAGTTTTAGTTTTAAATTTTTTAAGGCGAGTCACCTCAGCTCAGCGGTGAAAACTGGTTTGCTAGATCAAATTTTTTCGGTATTTACTATTAAATAACGGTCTTACAAAAAATATCCGATACACTTAAAGATATTGTCTAAAGAATGTGCTAATTTGTTACACGATAGGATGTACTTTACTCGATCAAAAAAAATCTTGAAACAGGCTAAATTAAAAGTTTAAAACGAATTTTTTATTAATAAAATTTTCGACTTTGCTCATCATTTTTATATGGATAAATTCCTCTTGAAGTATTAATGAGAACCTGCTAAAATTTATTTCAAACTGAAGTCCTATATCTATTTAATTCAAATTAATCCCAGAACTTGAACGTTGCCAAGCGGTTTCAGAATATACCGCGCTGCCCGCTTCCCCGCCAGTCTCTACGAGAAATGTACCGCGAGACACGCGGGCGGCACCCCACACCTCACCTCCTAAAATCTCTGAGGTGACTCGCCTTAATTTGTTTTATCAAAATACAAAATGTTATACACTAGTTATGAAAAAAAAACTTATTATTAACTTCAATATAGTAGAATTGTTATTCGGGCTATCTCACCTTCTTAAACATATAACATACAGACATTAATAATTGAGTGATAATTTTAACAAATCACTGTATCATACCACTGTTGAATTAAATGTCTTATTTTGTAAAGCTTAAAATCTCCAAAAAGATTATTTTAACAAATTCATAGCATGATTTTAAACATGGGTATAAACTGAGAGAAAAATAACGCTCATAAATTACTATTAGATATGTACTTCGAAAACAATAATTGTAAAATAATTCGACGCGTAAAGCGGGTAGGTAGAAAGATTGAGCTGCGGAATCGGTAACGAACTACACTAGTGGTTCGCCCCGAACTGAGACCTCGCGGCGCCATCTATTGACATCAATGTGAATTTCTGTTAAAACACTGAAGCTCATTAAAAATTAAATAATTTCGATTCCTTATAATATTTATCTAATTTTAGTATTTTTTGTTCAAGTACAGGATATAATTCAAATAATTGATCAAGTTTCAGGCTCGGCCTTTCAGTAAATTTAGAGTTCTGAGGTCAACTTTGGACGTTAGAAAATCTCTACTTTGAAAGTAATAGTAGTAATAATTATGAATATAGTCCAAAAATATATATTTTTTAAATTTTTCCCCTAAAATTGACGAAATGGGGGGGCTTTCAAATTGGAGATTTTCTAACGTCCAAAGTTGACCTCAGAACTCAAAATTTTCTGAAAGGCTGAGCCTGAAACTTGATCAATTATTTGAATTATATCCTGTACTTGAACAACAAATACTAAAATTAGATAAATATGATAAGGAAACGAAATTATTTAATTTTTAATGAGCTTCAGTATTTTTAACAGAACTTCACATTGATGTCAATAGATGGCACCGCGAGGTCTCAGTTCGGGGCGAACCACTAGTTTAGCATATTTACTGTCAGTGATGCATCACCAAGCCGGGGCTTCGTATGTTATACAGGGCCTCACTAAGGTGGAATAAATTTTTAACTCAGTAGAAAAACTAAGTTTCGACTTACGATTAAGTATAGGTGGTAATGCGTTAGTAGCTCTGGTAAGAATCAAGCTGTCGATATTTTTTTCCGATTAACTTTATCGTCAAGTTTTCATTCCAACTTCCAAGGTATTTAACTCCATGGTAGGTATAGATAAATCATTTATTTAAATAGTTCTACTGGGAACAGAACGCTTTCTGTTAAATTATTTTACATTCCGTTTTATAAGATTTTTTATTTTATTTTATTGCGAGATGGGCTTGCCGCTTGACGACAATCGTGCGTAGTGCAAAGCAATGATGAGGTCTAGATTGGAACGGGCTTGCCTAAAAAAGTTAAGATTGAGTTTCCACTTCGTATAAAAATCGCTCAATGACGCATGCCTGAGTAAGTTATGCTTAAACATATTGTATGATAACATGTTTTAAAATAAAATATTATGAACGACTAGCAGTGTAGCAAAATTAACGTGGTGTCACCACACTGCTTAACTTACAGTAAAGAGTAGGCTTTTGCCTTGCTTCATTCCTGCCGCGCTGCACTTAACAAACCAAAAATCGTGCTTTGTCCTATCAAAATCACGACAGCCAAGTTGTTTTAAAATTGTCTAAATCTATAGGCTGGCATAAACATTCCGTAGACATAAAGTTAAATGGTTAAGTAAAGATAGCTGTTGTTTCTAAACCAAGTTAAAAATTCGACCGCTTAACGATTTAGCTTTTTAAATGAAGTTTTCACACTTAAAATTGGTGTGACAGTAAAAAGAGGATTTTGCTAAAACAAATAGTGAATCGAGCGTTCGTGGACAAAGTCAATAGGACTTTATTGAAGACCAGTGACGTAATAACTTTGATGGGCCAAACTTTTGATGGTCACAGTTGCAGAATACCCAGAGCTTTTAAGAGCTTTGTTTTCGTATTGCGATGAAACTAAGAAGATCTTCAGGACTTTCAGAATCTTTGTGTCGTGATTTATAACCCCTTACATCAATTCAATATGGTGGGGAGTTCCTTGCAAAATAATATAGAAGGTTCCCAGTTACTTCCACATACAACTTGGATAGCAATAATAACTATTTTCGACTTTTACATTATCGATCAAGTATATTGCCGATGTGATAAAAACTGAAGCGGAGACGAGTTAACGTGCTTTCTGCGACAGAAAGAATTAGCAACCAAACTGAGATTATCAAAAACGGTTAATCAAGCCGGCATGTTATCGACTTGGCCTAACGTTGTGTTTCTTGTACAAATCGACTGTTTTGCTCGCTGTTCTCCATCTCAGTATTTTATCCTCATTCGTGTTTACATACCTACTTAAAACATAGACTTTATAGAATTTTATTTTAACCCTAAAAGCAAAGCTAATGCAGCTTTACTTTTGCACAGCCAAAAGCTAAAGTGCTAGATACACACTGTACCACATAGATTTACCTATAGTGGCGAATTAAAGCAAAATAAACTTCTATTCCCTTCAAAAGCCAAAATCATTGTAGACAGGGAAGTGTTGTGAAATTAAAGAAAGTGATTCGTATATCCTTCAGGCAGCACAGTATTGTCCAATTGTTTTGATACCTACTCGATCTCAACAGCAGATATTTTTATCCTTTTTCAAGATACTTTCACCAAAACAAACATTAATATTTCATCCAAACGAGCCAGGGAAGTGTTTGCTTATTTTTCTTTTCAAAGTTTTCCCGCCACAAGGACCTGTTGGATACCTGGTTTGTCTTCGGTGAAAGCAAAGATTGACGAGAAAATGCTAAGTGTATTCAGAGAACTTTATATAAAGAGGTCCAAACGGAACGTTACTAGAAACAAGAAAGTAAAATATACTACAGCATTTATTTCTGCTCTACTTTTATTTGAACGATGCTCTTTCATTTAAGCATATTGTATAGCTATTGAGTTCTAATTCCGTTTGACGTTTTTAAATTCCCGCGGGAACTCTTCAATTTTCCGGGATAAAAGGCTATATCCTTCCCCGGTATGTAAACTATCTCTGTACCAAATTTCATCAAAATCGATTAAGTAGTTGGGCCGTGAAAGCGTAGCAGACGGACACACTTTCGCATTTATAATATTATAAGTATAATAAGTATGGATAGTAACGTACTGCAGAAATGAGAAGCCTAGCACGGTATATATGAAATTAATTTGTGACTAGCTGATGACTTCGTCCGCGTGGTTAAAGTTTTTTGGATTCCCGCGGGAATTCTTCAATTTTCCGGGATAAAAAGTAGCATATGTCACTCTCCAGGTCCTCAACTATTACCAATGCCAAAAATCACGTCGATCCGTTGCTCGGTTTCGGCGTGATTGAGAGACAAATCAATAAACCAACAAACAAACACACTTTCACATTTATAATATTAGTATGGATGCCGTAGTTAGTAAATTTTCAGATTATTTATTTTTAACATGTAGTTTTTTGCCACCACATTAACATTTAACATGTTAAGTAGTAATTAATTGCAATCCATGTGATTGCGTGTTGCGTGTTAACCTTGGTCATCATCTAGCAGAATTCTGATGAAAAATGATGAAACAATAAAACAAGACTACAGGCCAAGGCTGTTGAAATGTGTCACAAAATTGTGATGTCGGTACAGTTTTCCTACTTTTACAAAAACGACGGATGAAAATAGCGAAAAGCCTGATAAATAACAGTAAGGTCGTTTTCGGGTTGTTAGAATAATATTTCAAACGAATATAATACAGTTAAATTTTCTTTGAATAAGTATATTTCGTATTTTCCGTTTCCTATTTCTTGATTTGTAAGAATTTCCTAAAAAATCTAAACTCTCTTCACAACAACGACACCATTTTAATTCAATTTTATTTAATGTATACTAATAATGATGAACCAAATGATATCCATGTCTTGGTTCAACTGTACTAAGTTTTCTTAAAAAGGCTTTCTTTCTTAAAACTCTGATTTTCCGTTTTTTTTTTTTATTTCACTACAAGTTAACCCTTGGCTGCGTTCTCACCTGATGGTAAGTTATGATGCAGTCTAATATGTTATCTTTAACGGCAGCTATATAAAACCCATACCCCTAATCGGTTTCAACACGGCATCGTACCGGAACGCTAAATCACTTAGCGGTTCGTCTTTGCCGGTGAGCTCGTAACTAGCTACGGCTAAGTACGGGACTAATAAACATTGACCCTAAAATAAAAAATGTAAAGCTGATTTTTGGCACAAGTGTTCCTTGGGGTCTGAGAAGTACCTCTTAAAAATTCCCCCCCTCTAGGCCGCGGGCTTAACCCCCCACCCCCCCAAACGTCTCCCCAACCGCAGTTTTTTGTAATTTTCTCAAAAAATATTAGTGCTAGAAAAAAACTTTCTATGATGAAAATTATCTTCATTAAATTATCTACAAAATAATATTTCAGTTCATTTCCATAAGACTAATAGTTTCGGAGATATGTTAACCCTTTGTGCATGAAAAGAAAATATTTTGCATGTATGGCTTTTTCTAATGTAGTTTCTTGTAATTTCCATAAAAACTGATAGAGCTACAAAAATAATGTCTGAAGCAAAATAAAAGGCTATTAAATTAACTATAAAATGATATTTAGTTTATTTTGATAAGAGTAATAGTTTTGGAGATATGCCTACCTATTGTGTAAGATAAAGAAAATAATATGCAAATATCGTGTACGTTGTTTTTAATTTTCGAAAAAAAAATAACAGAGTTAGGAAAAACTGATTGAAGCAGTAAGAAACATAGTTAAATTACCTACAAAATAGTATTTAGGTAATTTTGATAGCACTAATAATTTCGAAAATATACCTGTCATAGTTAACATAAAAGCAATATTTTTCAAAATTTTATATGTTTTCTGTAATTTCTAGAAAACTATTAGAGCTAGGCAAAAAACTCCCAGAAGTAAAAATAAACACCATTTAACCACTTATTAAAAAAAAATTAGTTCATAAAGATATGAGTAATAATTTCGAATATATATCCATGTATAATGTACGTAAAAAATTAAAAAATTTGCTAGAATCCTCTGTTATTTGCAATTTCCACAAAAACTATTAGAGCTGGAAAAAAACCTCGGAAGAGTAAATAATTTCACTAAATTACCCACAAAAAAGTCTTATGGTGAATTTAGATAGGACCAATAGTTCGAGAAATATGGCAACCTATATTCCAAGAATTTTTTTTTTTTCGACAACCGTTGGTATATTTTTGAATTTTCCCAGAAACTACTAGAACTAGGAAAAAAAACATAAGAAGCAAAAATGAACTTCATTAAATTATCTTCAAAATAATTTTTAGTTTATTTTGATAGAACTAATAGTTTCGGAAATATGGCTGCCTAACTGGAATAAAAGACTAAACTTTTGTAAAATCCGTAAATGTTTATTGTAATTTCAAGAAAAAGTATTAGAGTTAGGAAAAAAGCTGTCAGGACTTAGTACAAAGATTATTAATTTACCTATAAAATAGTGTTTAGTTTATTTTGATAGGACAAATAGTTTTCGAAATATACCTTGCTGTTGTGTAAGAACCGGTGGTAGTCATGTAGACTTAGCATAGTACTATGGAATAAATAGAAATTAACCTCTAAATAAATAACGTTTAGGCGCAAATGATGTCCTCTTTTCTCCCCACTCCCACAACCCCCCTCCCACCTTCCACCTCCCCCCTACCACGACCCCCCTCCCCCTCAAATATCTAGCCGATTGTGCTTTTTTGTAATCGTATTACAATTCAAGTATCAAATGAAATGTTTTTACTCAAGTAAACTTTTACTAGTGCTTTTGAATCGTCCAGTGAATCTACCATTGGTTCGGAATGCCGTTAACAGTCAAAAGTTAATCTGATAAAATTATCTGCAAGATAGCTGTTGGATGTTGGTGGTTCATTTACATTGTTTTTAGATAAATGCATATTGCATACCTACATATAGTTGAAAGGACTTCGAGACGTAGGTATTTATTATTATTATATTAGTAGGTATTATTAAAGCACATCATCATGGTCGTCATCATCACCTTCTTCCCCGTCAATGGTAACATTTGCACACGAACCATATTGTCATTCCACCCGCATTTCTTTTGCAATCCTATTCGTTATTCTTCGGCCGACGCGACGCCTTGTCTTTGTTAGAACTTTGAACGAATATAAATAATAATATTTAATATATTATTTACTGAGTGTGGTGTTGTTTTGTAGATAAAGATATCATGATTATTACCTACTATTAATTTATTGTAATATAGCATCGATCATTATCAAATAGAATGTGTAGGTACAAAGTCAAAATTATTGCAAAATATTTTTCTGTCATGCACGTTTTCGATCGTCATATTTCCGAAAGTATTCGGTCGATTGAAATGAAATAAAAAGCATTTTGTAGAAGATTTTATGAACTTTCATTTTGTTCTTGTCGTTTTTTTCCTAGCTCTTATAAATTTTGTACAAACCACAAGAAACTTACACGATTTAAAAAAAAAAAAACAAATGCGTCAAATAAGCCGGCATATTTGCAAAACTATTTATCCGATCATAATGATTTAAGTGCCATATGGTAGATTATTTAATGTTAATTATTTTCGCCATAGATAGTTTTTTTCTAGCACTAATATTTTTAGAGAAAATTACAAAAAACTGCGGTTGGGGAGACATTTGGGGGGGTGGGGGGTTAAGCCCGCGGCCTAGGGGGGGGGAATTTTTAAGAAGTACTTCTCAGACCCCAAGGAACGATTGTGCCAAAAATCAGCTTTACATTTTTTATTTTAGGGTTCCCATACATAGCTTGCACAAGTAGCCTGGGCCAACTCAGAATTCAAACTCAAACTCAAAAGTAATTTTATTCAAAATAGGTACCTACAAAGTACACCTTCTGAACGTCATATTTATAATAATAATAAGGAATAAGACTTGATGGTGATAATGGGTAACGGTATCTTAAAACTAAAGCTACGACCAGACCAGAGCAAAGAAATTTCAGATATTTTAAATTCCCTAATGAACGCATTAGGCGTTATGCAACACGCCGAACGCGTCTGTTTTGTTTTAACTTTTAAGGGGACGTTAACAAAATTATATAAACTACTGTTAGAACTACTGTTAAAAATTACTGTTAGATTATGATTAGTTGTTTATGTTAGATTATAATTATTTTTGTTGTATTTAAGGTGTACAATAAAGTATATTATGTTGCTTTTACTTTTACTTTACTGTTTTATGCGATGTAAATTTAGCGCCTTTTTAGCGCTGTAAATATTTTAAGATGCGCTAACGTCAGTAAGCTCGTGAAAGGCTCCGATTCAATTTAGATTCCTTCCAACCAATATTTTACGGCCTGAAAGTGGAAATGTTATTATATCGAGGGGTTTGAGATCTTAGAGGAAATCTTGTAATAGCCGGTTGCCGAGTTGGAAACAGAATGATAACGGTAGCATTATTAGTTGCCTTTTATATTGCATTATCTAGATATTTCTCGTAACTTTGTTCATGTATTTGACAATTTTTTGACGCATGCAGGTATAAATACGGAAACTTTACTCTAAAAGTTTTTTTTTAATTCCTACGGGAACTTAATTTTCCGGGATAAAGAGTAGCCTATGTCACTCTCGAGATCCTCAACTATACCCATGAAACAATCACGTTGATCCGTAGCTGTGTTGCGGCATGATTGAAGGACAAACCAGCAAACACACTTTCGCATTTATAATATTACGAGTAGTATGATGAACGAACGCAAAGATAACACGGACCTCATTGGCTGGGCAGAGCGTATTGTTACTCTTAAGCCCGCTTGCAGAGACGCCGGGTTACGCTTAACCCAGAAATAAAGTCTCTCGAAGTAGCAGTTAACTCTATTTTAAGAGGATAACCCGCCTTTTCTGCAAGCGGGCTTTAATATGAGCAAGGAAGACTATATAAAATTTCACACATAATAATGAATAAGAAGATTATCCGTATACGTCTATGTAAAATTCTTCAAATATTACTGTAACCCGAACAACTCACATCCGGTTTTGTCGGTGCGTGTCTGACTAATCTTTCTATACTCAAGGCTTTACCTATGAAAAATAATTGCAGCTGGAATCCAATGCCTGAAATTTGCGTTTGAAAGAATTGCTTATTACAAATACTTAGGTATATTGGACTCTACTTAAATCGGTACAGATTTTTCTTTCTTCTGATCATAACAGGTCAGTCCACTACCATCTTAGACTGCATCGTCCAGGTGAGATTGCAGTCAACGGGTAGCTTGTAGAAAAATAACAACGTAGGTACTAAAATTATACATAAATGTAATAAAGTATGAGTTGAATTATTATCATTGATATGATATTACTAGCTGACGCCCGCGACTTCGTACGCGTGGATCGAGGTTTTGTGGTTCCCGCGGGAACTCTTTAATTTTCCGGGATAAAAAGTAGCCTATGTGTTATTCCAGACTATAATCTATCTCTGTGCCAAATTTCATCCAGATCCGTTCAGCCGTTGGGGCGTGATTGAGTAACAAACATCCATCCATACATCCATACCGACATCCCTACATCCAAACTTTCGCATTTATAATATGATATATATATTATTATTGTATGAATTGATGATGTATAATTTTAGTTACTCATTATATTTCGATGTATATTATTTACATATGACGACATTTTTCTTTTTATGAAAAGAGCAGAGTTTCTTTCCTGCTTTAATTTTTCCGAACCGGTGGTAAATTTCTGACTTACGTTGACGTTAAATAAATAAATCATTTCATTTTAATAAAAAATATATAATTTGGAAAAATAAAACAGAGAATGTTTAAAAAACAATTTTTTTATGTAACAAGATAGGATAAATCCACGTCAATGCTTCCACGTAAATTAAACACAAAACTGAATAGGGTTCCGTGGAAACGAAATCCCACCCGATACATTAAGTCCTTATTCAACAATTTGGCTTCCCATTTCCAGCTCTGCATCTAATTGCTTTCGTTGAGGCTCAAACACATTGATTGTGCGTCATTAGGCTATAAATGACGCATGACACTTTGTGGGTTCATTAGGCTAGGGGCGAATCTAGCGAAAAAGGGCTTTCAAAGAATTAGAGCTTTTTTCATTTGACTAAAGTTAGTGGAATAAAACAGTATTTACTTGTAGTGGTGGTGGTAAGGGTGGAAATTGAAAATGGAGTCTAATGTGGTAGCGGAAAAACCTTTAAAAGAAATTTACTGATATCCTTTATTTATTTTTATTTTATTTAACTATACACACTGCTCAAACCACTGCATCAAAAGCTTATTATTTTGTACGAAGGTTCACTCTATTGAAATTAATTAAGAGTTAATTTAAATTATTTCTTAAGAGCTGCACTAAGAATGGATTTTCAGAAATTACAACGAGGTGAAAAAAAATTGCAGGCATGAGCTATTTATAGAATTTACTAACTGATGCCCGCGTCTTCGTCTGCGTGGTTTAAGTCTTCTTTATTCCACGGGAACTCCTTAATTTTACGGAATAAAAAATAGCCTATGTTACTCTCCATGTCCTCAACTATACCCATGCCAAAAATAACGTCGATTCGTTGCTCCGTTGCAGCGTGATTGAAAGACCAACCAACAAACCAACAAACAAACATACTTTCGTATTTACAATTATTGTTATAATAAATTATTATGTTATTGTCTTGTTGAACCAAAATAGTGTCCTATGGAGAACAATGTAGGATAACTTCGTTCAGCTGTGAAAGTCTATCTTTTGAGACGACAACGATTGTCCTTTGTCTATATGAAGACATCCATTCCATACAAATAATATGGTACGGCAATATTATAAAGTTTGAAGAGCAAGTGCCGAAAGTTAAAATAGGTTTGTATCGTTGACTACGTTGACCAATTACAGGCAATACTCGGGTTGGAAGTATCTATTTCCTTTATGTAGATTCTGGGCATTGTAGAGCGACATGTCTCGGAGTTGTGGCATTATAGGCAGATGTGGACGGAACTTTATAGTTAGGAACAAGCGTGGAACTGTTTGCACAAGTTTAAATTAGCTTTCGTGCTATTTACTCGGGAAATTAATTTAAAACTTGCACATAATTATTAACAATTGGCAAAAGTTTTAGTATATCTTTTTCATTTTCACGTGGCTACAAGTGTCCCAATCAAATCGGATATTAGACCGAGCGCTGCATTATTTGAATCTGCAGACGCCTGCAGATGGAAATATGCATCAATCTCATCCTGCAATAATGGATTTTGGCCAATAGTGAAAGAGTGTTGGCCAATCAATGCCCAATAGGTACTCAATCTGTTTATTTTATACCGGATATTCTTACTTGGATTCCTCCCTCGTAGCTTTAGTTTTAAGATACCGTTACTGATTATCACCATTATATTTTATAAATAACTGGACGTCAATAAGTATAGTATACCTACCTATATTGAATAAACATTATTGACTATTGACTATTCGATCTCTCATGCTACGTCATATTTTGACTCTAAAGACTCTACGGTCTATCGGAAAGGCTCCCTGACGACCTTTCTGACGGTCTCCCTGCTGATTCGATCCCCGGCATAGTCAATTTGGGAATTTATAATTACTGAATTTTCTCTGATCTGGCGTGGTGGGAGGCTTCGGCCGTGGCTAGTTACCACCCTACCGGTAAAGACGTGCCGCCAAGCAATTTAGCGTTCCGGTACGATGCCGTGTAGAAAGCGATTAGGGTTTAATATAACTGCCATACCCCTAACAGGTTAGCCCGCTACGATCTTAGACTGTATCATCACTTACCATCAAATAAGATCGCAGCCAACGGCAAATTTTAAAAGAAGCTGGTTCTACTGAGAAGAACCGGCAAGTAACTCAGTAGTTCCAACAAAACAATCGCCCACCACTACTAAGTGTGTCAGCATCGACTGCGGTATAGGCCTTACTTCTCGCAAATAAACAGGGCCAGCATAAAAATAAGAAAACACATTGCGAAATGTCTTATAACAACAATCTACTAACATTAAAACGACAAATCCAGAAGTCGAAGCAACAACATTTTACTCACAAACTCGTTACTCTAATCTTTATTATAACATTGCAGATCTACTCCGAGAAAATAATAATTTCTTAAATTACTTTTCTGAGACCGATGCCAACCACGAAACATACAAACACGTGCATAAGTACCTACTTCTACTTAATGTTGGAAACCAAAAGTATTTATTAGTAAGTAAAAGTATTAGGTCTCAGCTTGTCTTTGTAATCATTGGGGTGTGAAACACTGGGTACCTAAATTATATCTTCGAATGAAGCGACTCATATAATTGTGATCGAACTTCACTTTGTAAGTTCATTTAATCACTAATTTATTTGATCATTGAGACACATCACTCGCTGAATAAGCGACAAGAAAGCGATGTCGCATTTTATTCAATAGTATTTAATGGCCATATTAGTACCTATTAGTACCTATTAGTATTGGCCATATTTGTTAGCCTTTATAGCAACACAATATTAAAAAACACACCCTGTGTTCAATTCACACACGGCAGAAGTGAACTTCAGAAAAGTAGCCTACGACAGAATGAGATAAAAATAACTTGTATTCTGTCTCATTCTGTCGCAGGCTAAATCCTATATATGTTTGTCTCCTCTTGGTGTCGCTTTTTGTTGAAGTGAGGCCTAGGATATTTTCTCATTGTTTTAAAAATAATTAATTTATTGTTCAACCATATTCAATTTGTAATAATTTTTCAATATTAGACAGAAGGTTACAAACTATGACAAATCAATAATAGACATTAATAAAAAACTAAATAGGTATAAAACGAACTCTTTTCTAAAGAAAAGAGTTAGTTTTTGGTTTTTAAGACTTCCGTTTCGTTTTTCGCTTCATCGAATTTTCGAATCACAACGATTTTAAAGAAGTATCACATCAAAATAAAAATATTACGCATTAAAAGATAACCATTGCAGTTATCGCATGTGTAACTTGCAATTGATAAGATGTGCCCCGATCAATACTGGCATCTGATATAGCCGCGAATATTTTATTAAATCAACTTTATGGCTTTTACATCCATTCCAGCCCGTAAAATTGTAATTGTAAGGCATAGACAGACTCGTAACAATAACGTGATAGGGTATAAAAGTTTATTGACTGGAATTTACTCATTTTACGCTACTTTGCTAAAATTTGGAGAATTTAAAAAGATTGCGAGGACTCAACGACTAGACCTGGCAATCAAAAGGGAAAAATCATATTATATTGGACACCATGGTCATGAAAAATCATTTGTTTTTTAAATTGTGAGATAGACTTGCGCTTGACGACAATCATGCTTAGTGCAAAGCAATGATGAGGAAATCTAGCAAAATCATCTGAATGATATATTATTACTCTGAAAGAGTTCCTGTGGAAATTAAGAAAAACTTATTTCACGCATCAGCATCAGTTAGTCATACATCGAGAAAGTGCGTTTGTTTGTTGGTTTGTCCTTCAATCAAGCCGCAACAGAGCGACGAATTGACGTGACCCTTTGCACGGGTTGGGATCGCATGGGACATTCAGGTCGAGGTGGGTTTCGTACACCTCCTTTGATTGACATTAAACTAAGGACAGTTATTGGGCTGTAAATTAGACGTAGAATTAATTATAAGTAGAAGTTTAAGCTAGAATAATATTACTTATTAGCCCATAGGCTAGATGGTAGTAGACAATAAAATTGCCATTATATTGTAATGGAACTTTATGGTAAGAGAAAAAAATAATTATAATCAGCTTAGGCGGCTTCACTAGAATAATGTCAACACATAAATCATAATTATAACGATTTATGACTCTATGACCAAAACCTCGTTTATCTCCACGTACATTGTTGTATTGGTACCTACTCGTATCGTATAATCGTTAATCTCATCAAACTAAACCATAAATAATTAAACCTTAACATTGTACCTATAGCATCGATCACGTTACATGAAATAATAATTGAGAGTAAATAATGAAACACCAAAAGTTGCACTGTAATCACCCTTATTATCACAATCATAGAACTCATATTACAGCGACACATGCGTCCAACATGACGCATCATAAATAATGAGGGATCAAAGGCCATACTTCATTCATCTTGGTCTAATCTCAGTGATATGGGTACCACTAAGATGTTCCTAGAAAAAATCATATTGTAAAGCCACATAATATGAACCTGAGATATAAGAGCCGTTTCACACACGCCGTAGACTATTCAAAGTTACCTCATAGATTAATGGAAAAGTGCGAAATGGTTCTGTTATGTAGATCCATACTAATATTATTAATGCGAACCGTCTGTCTGTCTATCTGCTACGCTTTCGGGGTCCATCTTTTCAACCGATTTTGATAAAATTTGGAACAGTGATAGGTTGCATCCCGCAGGGAAGGGCATAGACTAGGTACTTTTTACCTCGGAAATTAAAGAATTCCCGTGGAAATCAAAATATCTTAATCCACTCGGATGAAGTCGCAGGCGTCATCTAGTAATAATAATGTTTGAATATTGTGTAGAGATAATCAAAAAAACCGGCTAAGTTTGTTGTGGGCTCTTATCAGACCAAGGGGCGTTTAGAACCCTCGTAGCTTTAGTTTTAAGACACCGTAATAGATTATCACCATCAATTTTTACAAGATTCGGACGTTAATAAGTGATACAGTGTAAGTAAATTGAATATTTAAATATTAATTGATTGCATGTACCTAAGACTTAAATGAGTAATAAGAAAGCCTTAATCTAACTATCCTTAATACTATTTTAGGCAGAACATTCATCATTATAAGCAAATAGGTGATACTCACAATCTATGTACTAGAAACCGCCATAAGCTAGTAACAGCGTCATATCGTGTGCGCAAGGTGCAGAAATCCTTTCTGGGGTACAGTGTACGTTTTTATAACATGGTTCCAAAAGAGTTTCTAGATTTGCCATTACATAAATTTAAAGACTGTCAAACAGCATTTGTTAAGTCGAGTTTATTATACTATCGACGATTTTATTAACGACAAAGTTGCATGGAAGCAACCGGCCTCGCATCCAGTGACCCACAATTCAGTGTAATACTTGTAATATTACGTATGTATTAATATTGTAACCTCTTTCTTTTTTGAGAAAAGAGCAACTGCTGAGTTTCTTGCCGGCTCTTCTCAGTAGAAACAGCTTTCCGAACCGGTGGTAGAGTCTTGGCGTATCATAAGTGACACAAATTGTCCTATGTGAAATATATAAATCATTTCATTTCATTTCATTATTAAACTCCTACCAAAGAATATGTAATAGTACAGCTGCTACTGTATAATTGGATACTAGATGGAGCTAACTAATGAAGCATCGCGCTTAAGAAACTTGAATGCCCTTTTAAACTGTACACACAACTTCTAACAAAATGGTGTTGTAGGCATCTGCAGGTGATCCTTTGTTTCAAGTTTTTGTTTAATTCCGTGGTCTCCATTGTACGAGTTTTGTGGCAAAGTTCAACAGTTGTACTACCTTCTATAGCGCTAACAAGTCTCAAGTAAGTATAATAGATTAAACAATAACACTTACAAGAGGAAGTCCTGTTCCCAGCTCGGAGTCGGGCCCTTCACTGTCACCGTCGTCGACTTGACGTTCTGTAGTTTGAGTGTCACGTATGTGTTGAATTGAGTTGCTGCAAACAAAATTAAACCGTAACAAAGAAATTATAAAGTTTATTTTCAACAGGTAAGGCGAAAACTCACTACTGACAAAAAAATGTCTGTTTAACAAAAAGTTTTATGGATGGAAAGTTTATATGGATCTATCGCAACACGTGAAAACGTGTTTCCCAAACAACGCCGCCCATTCACACGGAAGTTACGTCCTATCCATTGTGTATTTCGCCTATAGTTTCTTTCATTATATTGTTGAAATATTATTAATGTTTTATTATCTTAATGTTATTTACAATTGAACATGTTTTTATTTTACTCCATGACCTATTTTAGACGATAATTAATTAAACTTGTTCAAGTTTTGGAAAACTTGCAATTAATGAACAGCGATAAAAAGGGGAGAATGCTATCTACGCTACATTATTTTCCAAGAGACACATACAAAATTAAATTTTTACTTCGTAACTGTGACAACAGCTGACCCTCCGGGAACACACCAATATTAATTTGTATTGCAGTATTGCACTAACTACAATGATTTAAAAAAATAGCCTTTTAATTTTCTCATTTATAGAATTTAAGAAATATTTTGAAATATCTTACCTTGTATACCCACGTAGCGCGCCTTTTTTACTGCAAATAAAGAAAAATATATTAGATCCCTTTCAAGAAATAAGTATTATTTGATATAGGTATGTGAAGTCAGCGTGGTGGACTATGGCCAAACCCTTCTTTTTCGGAGAGGAGGAGACTCGTGCTCAGTAGTGAGCCGGCAATGGGTTGAAGTGAGTTAGTTACAGTGTATTTACTTATTTAGATAAGATAAAGATGATTCTTTTTTTTTAATTAATAGAAAAATTGAATATAAGATTACTACCTACTACTACTACAAATATATATTTATGTGTAAAATTAACTGTTGTTTTTTTTTAAATGTTAATCCATAATTATTATGTTATAGTATATTAAACGAAGTGGAAAAGTAACCCATACACGCCGAGGTGTGAGGGTGTCAATGGGAGTTAAACATTTACTACTTTTCATATCAAATATGACAAAAGTTAAGAAAGACCAAAAACAAAAGAAAAACAAATTAGTGACTTAAATATTGACGTGTTTGCCCACCACCTATTTTATGGAATTTCTGCTTCATTCCTTTTTTATTGAAATATGAATGTATTTTTCTCTTACATTTCTTAGCTTATATTATTTTTATCATTACAATTATTTTTATTTATGCCTCTGAAAGCTTCGCTTTTTCACCTTAAAAAGTTAAATTCAGGCTCAGTTAAAAGGCAGTTCAGGGAATTGTAGCAGTGAGTTTATAGAATCTAAATGTGGCTAATTCTGTTGTACTTTAAGCTAAAGAAATATAGCAAATATATAACAAATATAGCAAGCCCAAGTGCCATAACTTTCATAATGCTCCCTGTATAAACAGGATCTGCGAAAAAATTGACTAGCGAGATAAAGTTTACTCACTTTTCCATAGAACATACACACTAGGCTTCAAGAAAAACGACTTTCCCTTCCGACGCGGACGTTTCTTTCTGTCTCGTCTCTAGTATAGTATGTTTGAGCTCAAATAATATCACCACATAATAAACATTTTGTACAACCGAATTAGCCAGAGCTGTAGTCTATCTCTACCAATCTCTGTAAAAATTCTCAACGTTATCGTACCATAATAAGCGCTAGTGAGCATAATATTTATGGAACAAATTATTTTAGCTGTACATGAAACGCAATACTCAAAATACTAGTTTAATATCTGTTCATTGATCAGCACGTTCAAAATTACGCGTTACTTATAAAATGTAGTTGCGTGTAACACGAAATATTGTAACTAGCACGACTTAAATCGATAGAGGTTGTTATGTAGCTAGCTAAAAAACTACAATAATGTTACGAGTTATTAATTTAACAAATAATAATTATCGGGTAAACCACATGATGTGTTAGTGTTAATTAGTTATTACCTAATTTTAAAACTTTCAATAAACACTTAAATAAGTACAATTTTACTTATTAAGTTAAATGAAAATAATACAATAGAACTTAATGCTAGCTAGCCTAACCTAATTCCTATATAAATCATGCCCGCGTGGAATGGTGGCAAGAATGCTGGCTGCATTTCCGCGCTGGACAGCCAGGCTGATCCTTTGCGCAAAAAATGAGCCAGCCCTTCTGTCACCAGATGAGGCAATTAACCGCGGTGAAATATCTCGTAAAAATTTTTTGGCACTAAGACTCCATGGCCCCAGGGTCTCCACGGCAAACGGAACAAATATGTAACTCTCTATGAGAGAGGCATACTTCCGCCGCTTGCCGGTTTCAGCCTTTTCTGCTGCGGCTCCCGGCCTTGATGCTGTCTCCCTGATATGACACGGGGCCAATGTGTCTACACATGTTGCGTCCCACATTAGCGCCCGTCCCCGTACCCAGGGAACCAGCGTCAATCCATCAGGTCTCTTGCCATCATACCGACTAATTCCTGCTGGCTCAATGAGCGCAGGAATATCTATGGTGGCAAGAGCCCTTTTGATCGTATCATTGAGAGAGCCATGCCGAAAAAGCCTACCAGCGCTCCTGTTAAGTTAAATTCTAAAAAAGTTGACGGATATATCCGAAAAGAGCAGGATAGACCTTACTCTTATCGTACAACTAGTTTTATAGCATTCCCCTTTAACAACAAGAAATCCAGTTACTTTCCTCGTCCGTTTGTCACAGCCATTTTATAATTAATCTAACAACTATAAAACCTGACAGTTAAAATTAAGTACGTAACTAAAATTAAAAAAACGGTTTACGTCTCGAGTAATAACTTTTCTAATTGAGGTATTTTAAAATAATTATCTTTTTTTTGTGGCTACGAAGGTAAGATTTATTTTATTTTATTTTTAAGATATTATATAAAGTAAGACAATTATTGGAATGAGAAAGTATCATTTAACCTATAAAACAGTAGCCATTAACGTTTTTAGCATCATGCCATCGGAACTTACACGCCCTTAAACAGTTTTACCTATTATTTTGAATATGTTAAAAATTACAAAAGCGACAAAACAATCTGCATAAAAAATCGAAAACTAAAAGGCACCTTGTAAAAATTTGCTGAAATCCAGTATTTAATCAGTGTCATCTCGTATAGTTGGTACCAATCAAATAGTTGCGTCTGAAATTCACAGCAAGACGCGTCGCCATAGCATATTTTCGCGCGTAGTAGAAGCTCAGGGACGACTAAATGATTGGCGCAAACTATAGGTCCCAAAATAAAATTCAATTTATAAAATACACAAGGCTCTTTATCTCCCTGACCCCACCCAAGTTAAAAGGTTCAAGGTAAAAATGTCGCCATACTTAAGGTTACAAAGATGAAATCAATTTAAAAATGACTACTAAAATACTACCACAAAAATACTACTCAAGCAACTTAAACTCATGATTATCAGGTGTTAAAATAGCTTTTTTAAGCATAAGGTACTTAGATATATGTTTGCTTTGATTAATAAAGCTCTATCGATGTATTTTAAGGTTAGTTATTATGTGATGGAAAGAAATATGGGTAACGTTCTCAGACAAAATAAAGTTTTAAAAATAATTAATAAAACGGTAGACCACTATTCACTTCAGTTATTTTAGGAGATACTATCTTTAATAAATAGGTGAAGAGTTGAGCCCAACTATTTCCACTCTATATTTATCCACATTCTTTGTAGATTTCATGTGTTTGTCGAATAAAGCCTAACCTAGATTTGAGACAAAGATATTGTTGCGATATTTCGAGCCGCAGTCCTACAAAATGTCGAACACATAAATAACGGCCGTGGCTTGTGAAATAAATATCTTACTAGAAAAGGCCTAGTCTTCTATTCTACAGGGATATGGCTACAACTGTTCTGTGTGTGATGTGATGTCTGTTTTAGCATAACAGACATCACACACAGAAACGGAGGCATGCTTTCCATCAAAAACAATCCATTAACTTGAGTACAGTTCCAGAATTATTATATGAGTACAGTACCCGGCAAATCGGTAGTGTGCGACAGAGATAACGCTATACGAAGCCGAAATAACCGATTGTCTCTTTCCAAAGGTCGATGTGCAATATTTATTGCCGGGTACTGTACATAGGTTTCTACATGGCATAATGTTTTATAACATTGTGAAGGTCGAAGTAGGATAATACGTCGCCCGAATCTATGAATACTTAGTGGAAAGATTTGTTGCCAACCAATCGCTTTCAGATAAGTACATTTGCATAATGTGTTCAATGTTCATAACATAATACATCAAGGTAATTTCGAGTAGGTATACAGCCAACATCAAAACAACCAATTAATAAATTCACGAAAACCGGCAACGCATTGGTGGTTCCTCTGCAAATTTTTGGGCGGCAGAAATCACTTCACGAATTTACTTATTATTATATACTTTCAATTTTTTTGTTCTAAACCGGCATCAGTAACTTTCACACAATAGATTTGGTCTAATAGGAATTAGCAAGTCTCTCCGTATAAAATTATTATCTTAGTAAGTCGAATTAAAGTTACAATAACAAAGGCCCTGGTTAAATAACAGCAACAATAATATTATTGTCCTAGAATTTTTTGAGACGAAAAAAGATTTTGTCCTGAAACCTATATCTCGCTCAAATTAATTATTCAGTAAGGCGTAGGTGCAGACGAAAGGGAAATTTAATTTATTATTCATAAGATAAAACAAAATATATTGTTAAGAAAAACCTGGCGAGTTATGTAAATGCTAACATTTGAAGTCCCAACGTTATCTATCCTGCCATCTTTAACTAATCCCGTATACTAACAACAATACTATTATGGGATTGTGTCTGCACCATTTACATAATCTATCTGAAATAGGCTTACACGTTCGGGACTCGATCCGAGGGAGTGGCCAATCGAGAGAGCGCACGACCTTTGTTCTATTTATGATACTTTAACTACTCGTATCTTCCTTATACATACAACATAATCCGATTATTAAGTAATATTGGTCGTAGCAGTACAGTATCATTTTTTTTTAATCCACTACAAGCTAGACCTTGACTGCGATCTCACCTGATGGTAAGTGATGATGCAGTCTAAGATGGTAGCGGGCTAACCTGTTAGGGGCATGGCAGCTATATTAAACCCATACCCCTTCGGTTTCTACACGGCATCGTACCAGAACGCTAAATCGCTTGGCCGCACGTTTTTGCCGGTAGGGTGGTAACTAGCCACGACCGAAGCCTCCCACCAGGCCAGACCAGGGAAAATTCAGAAATTATAAATTCCCAAACTGACCCTGCCGGGGATCGAACCCAGGACCTCCGCACGTTAAGGCAACAGCGCTACACACTGCGCCACGGAGGTTGTCAATCATTGCACTTCGTATAATTATCGTCCTAGTGGATGAATAAGATTTTGTTTTCGAAGATGAATGATAATAGAGGCAATTCCCTATTAATATTTATAGATGCTAGTTATTTACTAGCATCAATAATCTAAAGGATTAAGGATAATACGGTAAAGGATTAATAATTTCTTGGCCAACGTATTGTTTGCTAACTGGTAAACAGTTAAACAATAACAAGTAGGTACTTAACATTGTTTCTGATATAATTTGGGTTATATCATTACGTCCATAGGAACTCGGACCCAAAGGACACAAATAAATTTAGGCTGGTGACTTTTTGAATAAACAATGAAAGGTTCGAAGTTGGAGCTCGACTGCCGAATTCCACTCACCCAATTTTCAATATATCTGTCGAATTTGCTGTGAAACGTAACGTGGTACGTGTCTGAAGATTGGCTAAGAAATTATTTAATCTTAAATTGGTTTGGTCAGACGTAGGTAAGCTTTTTAAAGGGGATAGTACACCACCGCAAAAGACACGATTTCTGCCAGATCTTAACCGTCACAAGAAACTCGTGTATGGAATATCAGGAGTCATGCAATGTACGTAAAAATGTACGTCACGTGAAGAAATCACGTCAGCCAACGCTGACCTCATCAGCTTTATTCCAAGCACCTGATGCGACCTAATTCCTGCTAGTATCACACGCTGATTAGGAACTAGATGATTTTTCAATTCATCACTAGGATTTTTTTAGATTTTTGAAAAATCCCGTGGAAATTCTGTCGATTTTCCGGTGTGAAAAAGTGTTTGAAAAACAACCTAGTGCTGTATCAAATTCCACAAAAATCGCTTGAACAGATCGGCCATCAAACTTATTTCTGCATAAATAATCTCTCTCTGCGTCCTATTCTTCATTACTGAGGGTCGTGACCCCTTTCCATTAATCACATAATGGTAGGAGTTTTCTTTTGATAATAATGCGGTGGTTTCCCACTTCCCAAGTCCGCATACAACTCAACTAAAAGTATTTCAACTCTAAGGTTTGCATAACGATCATTATCAAATAACGCTTGCTTTCCGAACCGGTGATAGACGTAACTTACGATACACTTGTGTGACCTGAATTAATACATTGAGTACTAATTAAGTAACGTGCTCTCCGAGGCATAGAAATAACGAAAAGGCCAAATTTGAACCTCCTAATTCGGTTACCCATCCAGTTAAGGCCCTGTGTATCTTAAAAGGGGGTTTTTAAAAGCAGTGTATCCATCAAACGGTGACAATGAATGCTTGTAAAAATAATGTGCTGTTTTCAAGACCTTTGACGCATCTCAAAACACAATTTTAAAAAAATCTCTGCATTGAAATTTATTTTAAACATACCTCTTAATTTACCTTTTAAAGTAATTTTACTCCTCCACAGCGCCTTAACCACTTTGGTCATCGCAATCGACTGATATACATTGTCATAAATAGGCCACTCGTCCCTCAAACATAAATATTATGGAATGATAAATGATTTGTGTGCGCTTTTTGCTGCTATAATGAATAGTACTCTAGACTTCTCGAGGGATATGACCGTGATAAACATAATCTCTTTCGAATAAGAATTCCAGTCCACAATTTCGCTATTACTCCTGTAAGGAATCCATCTTTAATCAAACCACAATATATCCTTGTAAACGAGAATCATGATTGCGTCCAGCACAATAGTTTGATATACCATGGCTTTGACAGATTGCTAACTGCTTGCAGAGTAAAGTAAGCAATTACAGCGCATGTAGGTCAGGTTATTTAGACCTCAATTACTATAAAGGTATATCAGGGCAATAGTTCATAATACAACCTTCCTGATAGGTAGGTAGCCTTGTAAAATAAACTACATTAGTTTATACGTTTTCTTAGTTGCCTACTAACTTTTATGCGAAAGGACCTGGAAACTCACCTCACCGCATTATTATCCCAAGAAAACCCCTGCCTTTATGTGATTAATGGAAAGGGTTCCCGGGGAAGGACATAAGCTACTTTTTATCCCGGAAAACTAAGGAGCTCCCGCGGGAATCGAAAAAACTTAATCCACGCGGACGAAGTCGCCATCATCTAGTTTCCTATATTAATTTAAAATGAACCTATTTCTATTCAGCGGGAAAATCCATGGCAGTTAATTTGAACTCGCAGCGGAATAATGCATCCCTACACTGCACGGCCGACAACTGTTCTGCAAAGAAATGCGAACTCAGCTATAATTACACTTTTTACTCACGTTGTGACACGTATACAGTATGTATTTGGGTTAATAGGCTAGTCGTTTGTGCATTTCTCTTATTTATTAAAGAGGCTGGAACCTAAAACTGAAAAGGTAAGATTTAAGTAAACATTTTTTGTGAATTTATATTACTAGATTTTTTTTTATCAAATGAGAGTATCTAGGAGATAATAATTGTGGCAGCGCATTCTAGTAACCGATTGTTCTGGTAAAGATATACTATGGCATTAGCATTTCTAATACAAACAATTTTCCATAAAAGATTCTACTTCTGGTGGAAGTAACGCGAACGCTACTTCTATCCGAAAAAAACTGGTTTCCAATGGGATTGCCCAATATATATCAGAAATGTTTTCCGCTCCTATTAATAACCCTCAATCCCAGCCAGACGCGACGTAGCGTCCCATAGTACACAGTATATTGTACTATTCAAGGGGTTAATGAATTACGCTCGGCTTGACAGGGCTAATCCCTCAAGTGCTCTGTGTCCAAATGCGGCTGTTTGAACGTGGGATGCTCTAAGTACCAGTGGAGGCCTCTACATGGCCTTTAGGTCGTGCCTTGTCAATCAAATGTGGGTCAACCACATCCACATCAAAAGAAATTTAGTATTGAATATTAAGATCGTAGATAGAGAAATGCTTTATTGCTGCACAAAACATTAAAAAGTAATAATAAAGTTAAGAAGAAAATAACAAGTGCGCAAAGGTGGTCTTATCATTAAAACTAACTTAGTAAGTATTTGCGATCCGTATTGAAATTCTAAATTTGAAAGTCTATCTGTGTATTTGTTACCTTTTCACGACACAAAAGTTTAACTGATTGTGAAGGAATCTACAGAAGTAACTTGCATCCAGACGGATTTAGGATTTTTTTGGAAAATCAAAGAGTTCAAAAACAACTAAAAAATAGTTTTACTGTTATTTAACTACGTTATCTTAATACTCTACGAGGGGACTAAAGGCGCTCTAGTCTGAGAAGGAGGTATTTAAAGATTCCATTGAGAATTAAATTTTGGCTCAACTAACTCTTAGTTACTTGACTGCTAAATGCATGTTTTTGTTCATTTCGCCTGTTTCATTTTCTCGCTTCATCCATTAGGCCGTTCTAGACGTAGCTTGGCATACATATTTCTTGTGTAATGAAGATGGGTAGATTGTGCTTTTTGGGTCAATTAGGTGGATGTTCCAGAAATAGTTATACGTTGCACAGCGAAGTTATTAAAACTAAATTAGGACATTCTTGCTTAAAAGTTATTTCCTTCGTGTCTGCTTTAAGATTGATGAATGCTTCGGTTCCATACTATCCTATCGATTAATCTTACTTCTTTGTTAAGGAGCATGCGACAGGGAGTATCAGTCAATTAAAGTAGTTAAGCTTTGCTAAAAGAGGTTATCAACTAGATTTGTTATCGATTTAGGCGAATCCCACACTGCGGCGCGCCCCGCGGCACATCTCAGAACTGCGTATAATTCCACGCGCGGTGAAGCGTTATTAATGTGTGGTACTGCGCGTATATTGTAAACAAACTAATATACTTAGGATCAACGCCATGGTAACGTGTCGCAGTCTGGGATTCGCCTTAGAGATCTAAAGGAATTATGTTCTTGCCTTAGAGAGCACCTATATAGCCGTCGCTCGTCGGTCCCAATATTTCCATCCTAATATTTTAAATACGAGAGGGTGGTTGTTTGTTGGTATGTTGGCTTTCAATCACGCCACAACAGAACATTGTTGATTTTTTGTATAGGAAATTAGGTAACTATGCTTGAGAACTTGGAGAGTGAAAATATAGGTTATTTTTATCCCTGAAAATCAGGATTCCCTCGGGATTTTCAAACCTTCGTCCACGCAGACCTCGTCTAGAAGCTCAACCTGGGAAACTCGCGCATTTTAATCACAACAACCCCTATCATATTGCGATTACTGGAAAACTGTCAAGACCCTCAGCAAATACACTGCAGAGAAAGAATTTTCTTTGAATTTATAGAAACCTGCGCTGTTTTAATATCTTAATTAAAGTGTCCCGGTATATACACGCAACAAGAATTAATGAATCCCGTATGGCTGACAAAGGCCAGAGCTAATCTCTCACGTTCCAGGACGAGAAAGTACCGTGCAAACACAAAAGGAGAGCGTTTATGGCAAACATTATTGACATATTTTACGAGAACGTATTTTTGGACGTAATTAAAGCACCGTAAAATGCGTCTTGTTACTCGCACGGTGGTCAAGACTTATGATGTTGTTTTTATTCAATATTAAGGTAATTAAGAATATAGACAATACTTTATTATACAAAATAATAATATGCAAAAAAATACATAAGCTTAATGGACACTCTAAAGGGTGCACAAACAGTCTTATTAGATAGTAAGGAATTTGGGTACATGACAACTTATCCTTACCTGTTTAAGACGATTCAGTCTTAGACGGAAAAGGGCGCATTATGGTACCCCTTACTTAACATCACACTACATCCTTTTTTTACTAGTGTCGATAAATTAGATAAAACTCTTTTATTATATTAAAATAACATTCGTGTTTCAAGGAACCGCGATTTGAGCTTGGCTTTGCAAGCATTTTTCGGAAGTAGCCTGACAAGTGAAAATCGTTGACTATATCAATGAAACCTTTTTTTTTTTTTTAATCCACTACAAGTTAGCCCTTGACTGCGATCTCACCTGATGGTAAGTGATGATGCAGTCTAAGATGGTAGCGGGCTAACCTGTTAGGGGCATGGCAGTTATATTAAACCCATACCCCTTCGGTTTCCACACGGCATCGTACCGGAACGCTAAATCGCTTGGCGGCACGTCTTTGCCGGTAGGGTGGTAACTAGCCACGGCCGAAGCCTCCCACCAGGCCAGACCAGGGAAAATTCAGAAATTATAAATTCCCAAATTGACCCTGCCGGGGATCGAACCCGGGACCTCCGCACGTTAAGGCAACAGCGCTACACACTGCGCCACGGAGGTCGTCAAAATCTTTTAGTGAAGGTTTAGAGCTGTAAAGTATACTCAAGCTTATACTAAATAATATAATATACTAAACTTAAAAAAGTAGCGCGCTTTTAATCCACTCAAATATAATGAGGAACAATAATACTCCTCCCATACCATCTGAACAACGTAAATTAAACTGTAACGTTATGCAAATACAACTGTTATTAGAATAATGCAAAGGATCTGCGTGGCAACTGGCAACAAGCTCACTTACCTATTCTGGTAAAGCATTCTGAATTTTGTGGTAATCTATACTAATATTATAAATGCGAAAGTTTGGATGTATGGATGGATGTTTGTTACTCAATCACGCCCCAACGGCTGAACGGATTGGATGAAATTTGGCACAGAGATAGATTATAGTCTGGAATAGCACATAGGCTACGTTTTATCCCAGAAAATTAAAGAGTTTCCGCGGGAACCAAAAAACCTTAGGTAATCCACGTGGACGGAGTCGCGGGCATCAGCTAGTAATTAATACATAATAGTACATCCTTATTCATATCCATACAAATACTAATATACTAATAATAACTTACTAATTTTACAAATACTAATTACCACTGCTATAAATACGAAAGTGTGTCTGTTTGTCTGTCTGTCTGTCTGCTACACTTTCACGGCCCATCTGTTCAACCGATTTTGATCAAATTTGGTATAGGGATAGTTTGTATCGCGGAATTCTCGCGGGAATCAAAAAACTTAATCCACGCGGACGAAGCCGCGGGCATCATCTAGTTTCTTAATATAATCTTAGGTAGTATAGATTTAATTGGAAGGAAAAATATTTCCAAAGCATTTTCGTTTAAGCCGGCATCCTATTTTCTTGTTCCAAAAGCGTCTCGAAATCTTTTTGCCCGCGCTTGTCAATCGCAGGCGCTGAGAAAACGAGCCCCGATACGGGGGTGGAGATTGGAATCGCTTGATGGCTCATTATTTTCTTAGCCAGAATTCATTTCCATTTTAACTTAAGTACTTAATTTAATAGTGCGACACCCTTCTGCTGGATTCTAATTGGTTTATATTGAATTTGCTATTATCATTAAGCGGTATTCCTATTCGGGTATTCGGCGGTTCGAGTCTCGGGTATACACTTCTGTGTGATGTCTCTAATTGCTCTAATCGCACTTGGCCAGCGTGGTGAAGTATGGCCAAAAACCTTCTCTTTCTCAGAGGATACGTGTGTCCAGTAAAGGATGATGATGATGAGAGTCTCAGAAGTCTCAGAGTTTCCAGAAGTCTTAGAGTTTCGATTAAGGCAATAGACCACCCTGTTGGCCAAGTGCGAATAGGCAGACTTCTCACAACTAAAAAATGAAAGGGATATCTAAAGCATCCAGGTTTCCTCAGTCATAATATAAAAATTTTTTTAAAATTCTATTTCAAAAATAAACCTTTCCTTTTATTTATAATTAGCTGATGCTGATCTGATCATCCGCGTGGATTTTTGTTTCCCGCGGAATCTCTTTAATTTTCCGGGATAAAAAGTAGCCTATGTGTTATTCCAGACTATAAGTATCACTGTGCTATATTTCATCCAGATCCGTTTAGCTGTTCTGGCGTGAAAGAGTAACAAACATCCGTACATCCATACATAGAACCATACTCACAAACTTTCGTGTATATAATACTAGTAAGACAAGAAAACAAAGTGTTCTGTATTTCTCGACGTAGTTTTAAAACTTTGTGAACAAAAATGTTTCAGCACTGACCTATTACAGAGTTGTAAAGTTGAATAAAAAGCACTAAAATGTTAACAGTACGAATGGCATTCTCATTGAAATTGAAATAATTGGAAAGCATTTGACCTTTGGCGAACAAAGTTTAGCATTACAAACACAACAGCTACCGTTTGAAACGGAAAAAGTTCTAAAAAAACATCGCCAGTAGATACGCTTAGTCTAAGTTTTTTCATTGCATATTCGATTGATCGTAATTGAGCATTCGATCACTTTGGCGTCAAAGTAAAATGGACCCGAAAACTCTTTATTTAAAGTCACAAAAGTACAACCGATTTTAGTTAAGAAATGTATCGTTTGGAGCGTTGGCTGTGAAATCATACACGAAATTGAGCTGTAAAACCATGCAGTTAAGGTACATTTTACTTTAACGCTAAAGTGATCGAATGCTTGATTATTATGAATCAAAATTGCAATATAAAAATTGAGACGTACAGTTACGATAAACACGGGTTTAATCGATCAAAATCTCTAAGTTTTGTATTAATCTCGGTTTGGTATTAATGACAAGGGAACACGCGATAGTTCAAACTGTTTATTAAGAATTGGGTCAATGCTCTTTGTATGTTTGCTTGAACTTTTAGAGAGTTGTGAAACTATAAACTTAATATTTCGTTTACAGTACTGTAAGGGCGAAAATATATTAAGGACATGACAGGACAAAACATCCGCGTGAAATATTCGTCTCGTAGGGGAAACACGTTTTGTCGTCTCGCAGTAGTCTGAGCATGCAGTATCTGTCAATCTTAAAATGCACTATTAACGTGATAGTTTTATCTTAATGTTAATTAAGCTTAAAACTGAACTCATCTAATATATAGCTTGATATGACGAGTTTTATGTGCAAATTTTGTTTTAAATAACTATTTCTTTCATAATAATATAATGGTCTGTATCATCCGTTTATAATGAATTTTTCATATTTATTATCAAATGAGTAAATCCACGTTTTCAGTTAAAACAGGGAACGCATTACAATAAATCCTCGATAGCTATTCGCGGAGTGTGGCGCGAACTTGTGGCGAAAAATAATCGCGTAAAACTCCGTTACACGCTACATATTTTCAGATTATGAGCATAGGTACTTCTTCGCGCCGATTAAGCGCGCAAATACTTAGGAGAAAAAAATATTGCCTTAGAAACAAAAAGCTTGCTTTTAACTCACTTTTATTAATGGTCGCTTTAATATGCGACAAGACAAAACGTCGTTCTTCCTGTTTGGACCGTGGTAAGTTTTAACTCTAAAGAGTCAACAACTTGTTTTCCATCGATTTCAATGGTGTTTTCAATAAATCGTTTTCACATATTAA
This sequence comes from Erebia aethiops, assembly GCA_923060345.2. Lineage (NCBI taxonomy): Eukaryota > Metazoa > Arthropoda > Insecta > Lepidoptera > Nymphalidae > Erebia > Erebia aethiops. The sequence continues at coordinate 5,300,907 of OV281082.1, forward strand.
AAAATATGTTTGTCATCTGTCTAGTCGTTACTTATGCGTTCACAAAACGTGCATACAGCTGCCTGTAGCTGCTGATATAATATTTGAATATTCCAGCTGAGACCTACCCGGCATCGCTTGGATGGATTATAATATGCATAAAGACAGTAGAAACCAAATCCACAACATCTAAGCTGTTCCTCGATATACCAGCCAGATTTTTATTTTTATTAACCAACCGAACCACTGATTTATACATTAGACAAGTACACGGTACTAGGTAGTTTCTGGCTAGTTCTATTTGAAATATACAGCTGCATTAATGAAGCCGTTCATGAATGTAGCAGTAAGAGTGAGAGTTAAATTTTAATTGGATGCTAGCTCTTAAATTATGTACGATATATATTTTTTTTTTAAATCGCGATATTTTAATGGAAAGTTGTTTATCACTGACATATTAAACGCACAAAATTCTTTTCAGATTTTTTTTCTATATGTACTGTAGGTACATATTTTCGCAAAAATTATAATTTACAATTTATAAAAGAGATCAGCTGTCGTTTGAGGGAAAGGGGCTGTGACCCACGTTCTGGTTCCTACCTGGTTCAAAGGTTATCCATCGCCATTCAGCGCGGCAATGCTGCAAGTTTGATGGGTACCTATGGCCCAGAGGCAACCAGGGGTGGTCTTTTTGATTAGGGTTTTATTTTTGTTAATAGGTATATAAGGATTTTAGATTAACGTTTAGTTATTATAAGTTTTTATTATATCTTGTAATTATATACATATATTTAGATACTTAAAATAAAGAAATACTTGTCTTATATTTACAAGAAAATCCTTGCAAACGCCGTAATTCACAATATCCTTGAAATCAAATGTATACAATGATCATTGATCTAAATCATGAGCTACGAGTATGTTTAAAAACTAAACTAAAAAGTAATAAATTTGAATTTATCTATCCTTAACATAAAACTTAGCTTTAAATATAAAAACTTGGTGAAATATCCGTGTAACTCAGAAGTTCGCAATAAACTTCATTACGTAATACTATATAAAATATACAACTATATTGTGACGTCGTAACAAAATTTACGAGTACAATATCACTCTACAAACTAAAACATCACGTCAGGACTCTGAGTAAACGGGACACGTGTAGAACATCAAAGTGGTTACAATGAAACAAAATGGTATTATACTGACATGGTTATAATCGTACATGTAGAGTAATAAGTAACCATAAGAGCTATGTTAAGCTCCAGTTACACGCTCCGTCTTGCCTATACTACATGCACAAGCCAGATTGCGCACTTAAGCGCGTGCGTGTGGGCGGCAACACGGTAACTCGCGCAAGCCCAAAATCTCGGCTTGTGCAATCGTCGACATGCTGAAGATTGGACTGCACAGTTTTAACTGCGCAGGAAAGTCGGAGCGTGTAATCGGAGCTTAAGAAGCTTTGTCGAACATACTGTTTTTTTTTGTTGGTATAAAAGATTTAGAATTTTAGCTTGTAATTATTACGCTCAGATTATCTTTTTTAGAATGTTTAGTAGGTTAATCAAATATTATAGTTTTTTCCATCCTTATTTTTTAGGCTTTTGTCCATTATCTAATGTCAGCCCCATCGGACAAAAACAAAATAGATAGTTGATTTTGTATGTATGTATATATGTATTTGATTGAATGTCACCGTAAGATTGCAAAAACCGTTAGATTGTAATCTAACTAGCGAAATTATAACATGTCGTCAGATTGTAAACCGTTCAATGTTCTGAGTGTCAATTTACGCCATTACAAGTTAGCCCTTGACTGCAATCTCACCTGATGGTAAGTGATGATGCACTCAACAATCGTAGCGGGCTAACCTGTTAGGGGTATGGCAGTCATATTAAACTCATATCCCTAGTCGGTTTCTACACGACATCGTACCGGAACGCTAAATCGCTTGGCAGTACGTCTTTGCCAGTAGGGTGGTAACTAGCCACGGCCAAAGCCTCCCACCAGACCAGATCTGAGAAAATTCTGAAATTATAAATTCGCAAATGGCCCCTGCCGGGAATCGAACCCAAGCGCTCCTACGTTCCACTGCGCCAGGGAGGTCGTCAAACAATTTCGACAGTACTATACTATATTTTTTCGGAACAAGTGTACCTACTTACTCTCTCTCTAGGAACTCAGGCCACATCTTTAAAAAATTTGTTATTTTGCCTTCTAGTCGAAAATGGTGAAGTTATAGTTATACACACAGGGATACTAAATGTACCTCTGTAGAGTACATTAAAACAAAATTGCTAATCGAGAGCTATTTTAATATAATATATTATCGGTGTCCAGAAATGGCTCGTCAGCTACGAGCAATTTTATTGAGGACATTTGAATTGACATCAACTATTTATAGTTATAGCTCAGAATATCTCAATATCTAAACGAAGGTTGGATATAATGGGATTATTTCGGTACTCGGTTAGCAGGAAGTTTTTGTAATATTGGACAAGTTAGGTAATGGCAGACTGCCAACAGCGGCGGTAAGCAGTGGGCTGTACAAATTATATTTTCCTCCGCACGCCACATTATATATTGTAGAAAAGTCGCGTTACAGTTCACGGAATTTATTCTTCTGATATAAAGCAGTAAAACTGGGGCAGTGAAGTATGAATCTCTCTTAACTTCCGAAGTTATGCTGTACGAACAATATTTTTTATAACACGCTTTATGACCAGGAAACGGATTCTATGCAAGTATGTTGCAGGCGGTGATAGCCCTAGTGGTTAAGTCTTCGGCATCCTATTCGGAGGGTCCAGGGTTTGATCGCTAACTTTTCGGAATTATGTGCACTTTGGGAAATTAAATAAGTACAAAACATCGTGAAGAAACTTGCGTACCTGAGAGTTATCCATAATCTTTGCAAAGATGTGTGATGTCTGCCTTGCATCCGCACTTAGCAAGTGCCTAAACCTCAAGCAAGTTCTATGACCTAAACCTTTCTCATCTCGAACGCTCATATGATCAATCGAGTTTGCAATGTAAAAACTTAGACTAAGCGTACTGATTATACTCGAGTCGAAGGGATTCACTGCGCTGAACCCAAGTAGCGCAAGTTAGCGGCCCGTGGAAGTCCCTACAAGAGACTTAAGACCAGACGTCTGTTGGTTAACAACAACGACGATATTTTAATATCTTCATAAGCCATAACGTATCAAAAATATTATAATTTTAATTATTTGGGCAGTCATGACCAAAGATCTCAATCTCAGTGGTCAAACCAGAACACATAGAACACAAATAAAAAACTTTTTTCAGACTTCTTTATAGCTTAGATAAAATATTAATTTTTATTATTATTTAATAAATATTAAAATTAAATAGTATTCCTAAAATTCAAAACACAAGTTTAAACTATTAAAAGGAACGTAATCAATACCCACCTAGTCTAGAGGATTTTATATCCAAAGCAAGTCACGCAACAGAAATTCATTAGGATTCCCGAGGCACCCTTTCTGCTTAAACTTGCTTGGCGCAGAAAACTTGGATAGCATACTTGAGCTTCTTCCTCCCCGATGCATTCTCAATTAACAGGTACTTCACGTTTTATTTCTTATATTTCCTATAGTTTCTATTGAAGCTTTTATTTTTTTAACTTTTTTCATCTCAAATACCAGAATAATACAATCCACGAAAACACGCCCCACTATTTTTCGTCTCATTCGATAGTTCTATATCATAGTTCGCACGCGAGCTCCGAGGAATCCTATGGAATGTTAAAGTAATGACCTAGAGTTGTTTAAAGTAACAAACAATACTGCTATCGCAAAATTACACGCGTGAAGCTCGAAAATAGTGCTGGGATGCACAAAAAAAATAGTAGAAAATCTCAAAAATAGTGCAATGCATGCTGTGGCCTGTATCTATGGGTCTTCGTAAATTTAACTTTGTATAAAAAAATATTTGTGTAGCAAGTATATCCCAGCGGACAACTTGCAATCTTAATACCCTATTTCGTGTCAAGTATCAGGGTCAACTGTGCAGGTATGATAAATGATATTTGTTTGATAAATATTTACATACAAACTACAAAATTTAAATACAATTTGATCCGTCCACGTGTTTCCACAATCGATACTGTCCTTTCAGGTTTATTGTTTTAGGCAGTAAATGCAGCGCTCCAGCCAATTACCAAAACAATTTTAAGCGAGTGACAATTTACGATTAACTAATTTTCTAGTTTCAACCCCAGCAACATCAAGTTTGTACGTAGTAAACGAGTTAGTTAATTGCTTATTTTACACTAATATGTTATGAAAATTAATGATTAATTCAGCACTGCTTGTCTATATAGATGATGTTAAGATAGTCTTTGAGAAATCAGCCACAAACCTTTACAAACAAACTAAATTTGAACTAAAATAAAAGTGATTTTTTTCAGAGATTTTGCATATGGTATCTCTGAAAATATCCCTCTTATTTCTTTACAGGAAAAATGAAATAATGTCTGTAGCTAGGACAGTTTTTTACATAATATTATATTAGTTTAAAGTTTTTTTTATAACTTCTTTAATTGTTCATTTGTAGCACCGTCTTCATTATTCAGAGGTCGAATAATAATTAAACCAAAACTTTCCAAGGTACGTAATCCTTTTTTATTGCAGGATAGGCTTCCGCTTAACGACAATCATGCTAATAGAAAGCAGTGATGAGGTCTTGGTTGGAGCGCACTTGACTTAAAGATACTGGACGGTTAGTTTGTTTGTTGCCAAAATAAATAAAATAAACAGACCACATCGCTCACCACTCCGCCAGGGAAATATCCAAGTAAATAATGAATATAGCGCGAGTATAATTGTTACACTTCTTTGTTTACGTTGTGAAATACGCGCGGTTATGAAACAACGCGCCTATGCCGACCTTCACCTTTCCCCAGGCGATGTCTATATTTCGACCATAGCGCCCTTAGCACTCGGCCTACCACAAGGGAGGCTTATATCTAACTCGCTGTTACGTCACTGGCATTATAAATATGTATAAGAAGTTTTTTATTAGTTAATAAAAAACTTCTTAGATGGCGTAATGTTTTTTACTTTTAGTCTCTAGAGCACGCTTATTAATTAGTACCTAATATTTAATGTAACGTTCTGGAGTAGAGACCGCGTACCGGTAAACGCAGTGTGGGACGACCTCCAGCCCGCTGGACCGACGACCTTAAAAAGGTAGCGGGAAGTGGGTGGATGAGGAAAGCGGAGGACCGTGTGTGGTGGCGCGCTCTCCAAAAGGCCTAAGTCCAGCAGTGGACGAATACAGGCTGATGGATGGATGGATTTAATGTTAGCTGTAAGGTATTACTTAATTGCGACTAGGAACGCGTGAATTCCTCCCTAGGAAAGCTTACTTAACTAAAATCCCTTTTTTAGGGTTCCGTACCTCAAGTGGAAAAAAGGAAGCCTAATAGGATCACTTCGTTGTCCGTCTGTCTTAAAATTAATATCACATACCTACTTAGATCTATGGTCTGTAAGAGATGTAAAACAATCAAGCTTCTAAGTCAAAGCAATCAAAATATAGGTACAGCCCCTTCCTTATGTCACATATTTGGCTTATTTTGACACTCGCCAATAAGTCAAAACCTTGATCAAAACCTTTAGGGTACTTTCCGATGACCTAGTATCATGAAACTATACAACCTTTATATTTTAACTAGCTAATGCCCGCGACTTAAAGAGTTCCCGCGGGAACTCTTTAATTTTCCGGTATAAAAAGTAGCTTATGTGTTATTCCAGACTATAATCTATCTCTGTGCCAAATTTCAGCCAGATCCGTTCAGCCGTTGGTGCGTGATTGAATAACAAACATCCATACATCCATCCATCCATACATACATCCATACATCCATACATCCACCCAAACTTTCGCATTTATAATATTAGTAAGATAATAAAATATTATTGATACGAGTACGCAGCTTTGTATATCCGTAGCGGTTTGTAGCGCTACGGCGTAGCACATGTTAATTAGAAGTTTAACCGTTTCCTCAATGTTTCAGATAGACACGGAAACTTAGTAGTTTAACCAGCCTACTATCACGATATCAGACATTAAGTGATACAATTAATCCGTTTAAATTAGAGCTTATGAATAGCAAAAAAACACCTGTAACAATTTTGCACTCTCGGTTCACATCATGGTGTTGAAAACGTGTAAGTTTTCTTTATGATGCAGAATCTACTAAAGGTAAAGGTTTTTAGATATTACACCCAAGGGAACACGTGGTCACGAAATGTGATTTTATTCACTTTTGGCACAGACGGGGGAGAGTACATCATGGCAGAGGCAGAACAAAACTCAGTCATTCTGGCATTAAATTAGTATGCAGTTTGGAGATGTATAAGAAGGTTTAGTAGGTGAGCATGTGCAATAGAGATGACGACAACTCAATTAAATCAAATCAGCAACTCTTTATCTAACTTAAAAACGCGCTTCTACAATAGACATCGAGAATGGAAGTTTGTATAAAGCACATAATTGTGACTTCATTCAATTTCAACGCACTTTTTTTCTTTAATCTATAACTTAAAATGGTTATCAAACTTAAAACTAACCGAGGATGTAAATTTTAGGTCTTTTGGAATACCCTCTATTTAATCATAATCAGTAAATCTGTATACATAAAATTCAAATTCCTGACTGACTGACTGACTTATAGGTATATCAACGCACAGCCTAAACCGCTGGTCTTAGAGACATGAAATTTGGAGGGTGTGTTCTTCGACTTGGTGGGTTGAAAGTTTGTATGAGAGTCCGTCGTTTTTCAATTTATAGCCATGAAACTTGATATTCAGGCTTCCGTTTTAAAATTATGCAATACGTATTTCACAGTTTTTGAAATTTCTATCCCCAAGGACGTAAATAGAGAGCTTGTCCTTCAATAACGCCTGAACAGAGCAATGGATCGACGTGATTTTTTGCATGGGTATAGATGAGGACCTGGAGAGTGACATAGGCTTCTTATTATTGCCTGTACGAATAAAAAACTCATGCCACTCGAACGAAATCGCGGGCGTCCGCTAGTATAGTATAAAATCTCTTGTTACTTAAGTAAACCTACATTCATGTATCTCAGTGTAAACAGTAAATAACTGGTATAACTCCGCTACAAAAGTGTAGCCTTAACCTAGAATACTAAATGAAATGCTCGCTATATTTTACTGCTAATACTAATGAGGTTCGTTAGTAATGTTTTATATTATCATGCATCAAAAATTACAGCTCAGGTCAGGCCCTACCTTAGTAATTATTTACCTTACTCAAAGGAATTTAATAGGCACCTTGTATTTTGGTTTGACTGTAGCTTGATTAGTTGTTGATGAAAGTACGATTACTACTTGTCCTAAGGCCACTATTACATGTAATTTTAGACATATCATGTATTTCTAAAGACTAGACTGTGTAATTAATTATTCTGTCAACATAATTTATACAATTAATACAATTTTGTTGTAGATATTGCTACTTTGACGCTAGTGGTCCTCGTAAAACGTGGTAAAACATCGAATTGAGAACATTAAACTGATTAAAATAACTCACGATAAATATTTAAAACGATGAACGAACTATTCCTTTTCTTCAGCGAACACAGAGAACATAATCACCGCGTTTCATGAACGACTGCTCTGCGAGTATAAATGGTACGACACGTGGAGAGGGCGACCTTGGCCGAGAATGTGACGGGGAGTGGAAATCTGATGGCCTATTATAACAGAGCTTGAATTCGTTTTCCTCTTCATTGAAGATCTCAGGCTGACGAAGACCGCAGGTGGCGTTATAAGCGCATAGCCTCACTGACCACTCCGAATTTTCTGTACTGTTAAGTACACTGTAAATTCTTGAGGAGACGTCATATCGTAATCCATACTAATATTATAAATGCGAAAGTGTGTGTCTGCTTCGCTTTCAAGGCCCATCTGTTCAACCGATTATGATGAAATTTGGTACAGTGATAGGTGGTACCCCGGGGAACGACTTATGCTATAAATAGTTCTCGCGGGAATCAGTTAATTAATCCACGTGGACAAATGGGACTCGCGGGAATCATCTAGTTATGATTAAAAACCTCCTCTAATGTTATCTTCGACGCACCCAATGCAGCTGTACTTGCTGCCGATGCCACATACTTTTTCGCAAATCAAATTCGTTTTGTGCAATATTTTTGAAATCGACGACGTGGGTACGTAGATAAAACTCTATCATGGCTTCACAGATCACTTCCAAAAACACCCTGTTCCAAAGGTGAAACTTGATATTTTGTATAATATAGTAATTTTTCATATCGTAGAACCTACGTATACAGGGTGTAAGGGGAACGCTACCGAAGACATAGTACCTACTACCTAAACACAATTCAATACAAAACGTTTTTTTTTTGTTGTATTCTTAGCAGTAATCACTTGTTTTCGGTAGCGGTCTCCATAAACTCTGTATAAGATAGGATTTTGACAGGATTTTGAGGAATTCCAACGGGTTTTTACTAACTCGAAAAGACGCGGGATAAGTTAGTGATAAAGTAAACAACCTCAAACCTCATCATTGCTTTGCACTAAGCATGATTGTCGTCAAGAGCAAGCCTATCACGCAATAAAAAAAAAAAGCGTGCGTGATTTATTTTTGCATATTGATCATCCCGTGGGCTGTCTCTTGATATTACTTCACTTGAAGAAATACTTCCTAGCTCATAATGTTATAAAGCTATTAATTGATTCAATATAGGTACAAAGCCTATAGAACCTGTAATGCCTAACTGCCTACTGCCTAGAGAGTTCACTAAAAGCATTTGATTTAGTAGACTCACTATCTAAGACAGCTGAATGCTAATGGCATTAATAAAAACCGAGCTTCTGAAATGCATTCCACCTAAATTATTATAAGTTTGTTAGGAAAAATATAATACTAGCTGATGCCCGCGATATCGTCCGCGTGGATTGAGGTTTTGGTTCCCGCGGGAACTCTTTACTCATCCGTGATAAAAAGTATCATATGTGTTATTCCAGACCATAATCTATCTCTGTGCCCAATTTCATCCAGATCCGTTCAGCCGTTGTGGCGTGATTGAGTAACAAACATCCATCCATCCATACATCCATCCATCTATCCAAACTTTCGCATTTATATAATATTAGTATCAGTATATAGATATAAATAAGTATGCTCTTGCTTTAAAAGCGAAAGCAGAAACTAGATAGATATTGCACTGATATCCAAAGCTAAGTTTATCCTCATAAAGAAGACATACAGCAATAGTAGATGTTAAGAAGATAGTAGAACGTGATAAAGCAAGTCTCATTTAAAAGCATAAAGTATGTAAGGTAGATATCGTATATCCTAGAAGACTTTTAAGCTTTGAACTTGGCTCGTAAACGGGCTATAAAAATTGCCGCTTGCTGTAAATCTTGCTCGCTTGAAGGCATAGATGTTGGGTCCTAAATGCATTTTGTAATTCGCGTGAAAGATTTCATCAGAATGTAGATATTTTAACGTTTTAGAATGTAGATAGGTGTTAATATAAAACTGGACAATTATAAGGGTCAAATTTCTCAGCCAATCAGAGCTTCGTAATAAATAAAATAAAATGTTCTGAATCAAATAGAAAAACAAAGATTATTGTTTTTGTAATTAAATAGCGGTCTGTGATTAAACTTAAAACTGCTGATTCCACTGTCATTTTTCAAATGTCAGTAGAAATCAGCAGTTTTAAGTTTCAATTACCTACTAATAATGTGTTTTTCAGATTTAAAAGCTTCTAAATAAAATCCTCTGTAACAGAGGTGGTTCCGAGTTTTATTTCAATTTTGAAATATATTTACCTATATTATAACAACTTAATAATGCGATCTCATTGTTATTATGAGCAGCAAGAAACTTGGCATCGCCAAACTTTACAATCTTGATTTACGATATGACAGACAATTACTATCAGATGCCAGTGTGATAATATCAAGCACCAAACGGCGGCGAAACGTGTTCTCCAAGGAGGAGCATTTCTGAATTATACATTTGAATGCTGAAGCAGAACTATACTAAAGTAAGCTTTAGTGGACGCACTTGAAGCCTCAAATATGCATATTACGGAATGAAATATGAAGTACTTAGCATCGCTTGAATCTAATTATTCTGTTTGCAGACTGACAAGATGATTTAGTGTGGTTTGGACAAGACGTACTACAATCTGTAACTAAAACTTAGTTAATTAATCATTATGCAGCTACTAATTTAATCTGAGTAAATAAATTAGGTAATTAAATTATTAACAAGCACAGAAATTTTCCTCTAGCTAATATAAAATGCATGTGTGTGGTAGTAAGAAAAGGTTTTCTCATAAATACAAAATGGGTGCTTAAAAGTACTCCAGAAGAATAACAATTTTAAGCTCGGTACAATGCAGTATGCACAAATAAAACGATAGTAAACAAGACTATAAAGCGGAATTTACTGTTGGAACCTGCAGAAATTGCCACCGAATAATGAAATTTATGTTTTCAGAATTAAAACGTGATTTTCCGTGACCCGTGCAACTCGAGTTACGTTGGAGTCTCTGTGATTCGTAGTCTTAAAACTTTCAAGTGACATACTTTCTTCCATTTAGTTTTTATCTACTAGTTTCTTGACCATTATAGTCTTGACTTGGCATAACCAAAGACAAATTCTTTACGAGAACTACGATAACATTAACTCTACTTAGAACTCTTCTTCATTATGTGAGTTATTATTTACTGTTACTGGTAACTGCTAACCGAGATGATTACAAAGATATTCCTATTTATCATACTCGCAGCTAATTCTCGCTGGCTAATTCTCGTAGTTTCTACCATAAACAGGGATTAGCTGTCTATCGATGTATTAGATCTGTAGATTGATGAGTAATTGATTGTACTTACTCGTATATTATACTTACTGAATATAATGTAAAATAAAATTAGTTAGGTTGGTATTAGACAGGCACAAGGCCGGTAGCTAGGTTGTAGCGAAAGGTACTATTGAGTATTCTGTGGTAGTAGATAAATGCTTTTTTTTGCATAAAATTATACATCAATTTTTTTTAATCAAATCAAATGGTACAAAAAAAACATCAGCTTTTATATAGTGGGGTATATAGTTACTAATGAATCCTAATTAGTTTTGAACAGGGCTAGCTGATATTTTAATAATAGTACAGAAGGTTGAATTAGATTAGATTAGATTATTCAATTGGGAGTAATTGACTCCATATTATTGTGTTCCAGGAGACCACCCCGCTTCGCCGAATGGGGTATAATTGGAATTTCCATAGAGTTTATGCCTTTTTTGTACCACTCTCGTTTTTACTGGTAACTAAGGTAATTAGAGCAATCAACTGCCATTTTGTTGATCGAATAAAAAAGAAAAATAAAACAACTTTGCCCTCAAGTCTTGGAAGAACTTAAGACTAGAAAAATTTTTCGGTAATCAGTCGGTAAGTGATCATTAAAAATTGAAATAAGAAACAAATTTGAAGACCTCCTTGGACCTTTATTGGCGGTCTCGGGTTCAATTCCTGGCAGGGTCAATTTGGGAATTTATAATTTCTGAATTTTCTGTGGTCTGCTCTAGGAGGCTTCGGCTGTGGATTACCACCTTAATGACAAAGATGTACCGCCAAGCGATTTAGCGTTGCGATATGATGCCATCAGCCATGTAAAAACCGATGAGGGTATGGGCTATTCTGTGGTATGAGTATAATATAACTACCAGTGGCGATTCCTTGTGGTCAATCTTGGGTTTGCGCTAACTGATGGTTAGGTATTTCCTCAATAAAATACATTTACCTAATTCTATACTTAATATTATAAATGCGAAAGTTTAGATGGATGGATGTATGGATGGATGGATGTTTATTAGGTACTCAATCACGCCACAACGGCTAAATGGATCTGGATGAAATTTGGCACAGAGATAAACTATAGTCTGGAATAGCAGATACTTTTCATCCCGGAGAATTAAAGAGTTTCAGCGGGAATAAAAAAAACCTTAATCCACGAGGACGAAGTCGCGGGCATCTAGTACCTAAGTAATAAATAATTATTAGTGATAATAGTTTATATCAAGATGAGTGCAAAATTTATAATAGTAGTCTATATAAAATCTCCTAGAGAAATGCCTCCGAAAAACTTTTGATTGTAACTTTCGCATTTATAATATTAATACTATTTAATTATTACATTTACATTAATAAAACACTTACTTTTTATCAAAATATTTATAATATAATTAAATTAACTGTTAAACTAAAACTAAACATAACGTTTCGAAAATAATACTACACGGCACACGCAGCCATTCGGAATTGAAAACGCAAGCCTTCGGTCCGTAGTGAGCAGAAGTTAGCGGGCGACGTTACGCGCACGATGCGATGCGGCGGCGCCGGGCGCACGTCCCCGGCCAAGGTGCGAGGTGTTCTGTTCACTGAGTGCGCGTGAATTTAAATAATTATTGATTAGCGCAATCATTTAATTGATAAACTTGTATGTTTTGTGAATGGTATCTATTTCATGTTATAAAATATTAGTATAATAGATCTAGTATAATTGGTAAAACTTATTCATAATAATTATTGGTATTGCAGCGCAAGCTACGCAATCTTAGAGGAATCGCCACTGAGCAGAATCAAGTTGTGTACATCGTCTAAGTATGATAACTTAACAGACGTACTAGAAGTTAATTGTAACTTAATAAATCGATCTCAACCAAAAGTAGTATCTATCAATATTCATAACAGACTGAAAACAAACAAATACATCTGGCGCAGCGATACTCCGCCCGGATAATGGGTGAGGCGTTGACTCGACATTTGGTATTCAGGTCCTTCCTTTACCATTCTTTGTATTTTGTACGTTTCATTTGAAAGCCAAATGGGTCAGCCGATTCGCGAACTTATTGCGACTAGATTGTTCTGCAGATGTGTAGATAAATATTCGATGCAGCCTTTGATTGCTCAATTGGATACGATAGCAATATTGCAACAACGCTGTATCTGCTTTTATTGATGTTCGAAGAGAAAATTTATTCAGAACTAGCTGATGCCCGCGATTGTCTGCGTAGATTGAGATTTTTGGTTTCCGCGGGTTTTTTTACAAGTTCTTTAAACTTAGATTGACTTGGCTAAATCTAGTCTAATTTAGTTTAAAGAACTTATAAAAACTGTTTTTGGGCGCCATTTTTCCAATATGGCGGCGTATGTATGAATTAGTTTTTCATAGCTTTTTACAAAGAATAAAGTGTAATTTTCGGATCTAATTTCGTTGGTATTTCGGGAAGTAAAAGTTAGGATGAACGCTTTTTGCAAAATTTGAATTTATAACCATTATTTACACCAACTGATCTTGGAATTGGATGATGTTTCAATTAGTGTAATTTAATAAAAAATAGCAATGGTAAATAAATATCGCTTAATTTATGATATAAATGATAATCATACATTAATTACGGTACAAGCTGATGGTCGCGAATGGTGTAGAACATCTTTGATTTTCCGGGATAAAAAGTAACCTATGTCAGTCTCCAGGTCTTCAATGTCTACCTAGTACCTACCCAAGCAAAAAACACGTCGATTCGTAGCTCTGTTACAACAACGACCACTGTAGTAGAAACAAAAACCGAACAAACAAACCCACTTTCGAATTTTATAACATTAGTAAGATTGACACAAACAGATCATGGGCTTTAGCTGAAATATTTTATCTTCGAATTGAATAAAATATAGCAATGGTGAATGACGCTTATTATGAATACATTCATTAAGGTGCTACATAAAATATGTACTTTCGTCCATGATGCGGGGGATAATGTGAAGCCCTCATTTATCTGGTGCAAAGCCGCCTGCGGGCTGCGAGTCACGTCCCGTCTATTAAGGGGTGTAAGTGGCGAGATATGACGGGTTATCAATATTGAGCGGGCCCACTAAGCATCCAGTCTAGGTACAATATACTCTACATGTCGCTAATGCAGGAAATATGATTTGACTAGCTGATGTCTGCGATTTCGTCTACGTGATTTGAGGTTTTTTGGTTCCCGCGGGAACTCTTTAATTTTCCGGGATAAAAAGTAGCCTTTGTGCTCTTCCAGACTATAATTTGTCTCTTTGCCAAGTTTCAGCCAGCCAGATCGTTCAGCCGTTCTGGCGTGATTGAGTACAAAACATCGATCCTTCCATACATCCATCCATCCATCCAAACTATTGCATTTAAAGTATTAGTTTAGAGTATAGATTGTGTAATTAGTTAGCACAAGTTAGTGTTGTTTACCTTACAAGAGCTTGAAAATGCTGAACGTGTTATCTATATTGTAAGCGGTGAGTTTAGATTTAGTAGCATCGTAATGGACCGCGCGAGGCCTTAATAGATGTTTTAACTTTTGAAAATTAACGCACATTAAAAGTACCTTATTGAATTCAAATGTCATGGGAGCCAGAAGTAACGCGGGCGCCTCCAGAGAAATCAAATGTCAATTCTTTTTTTAGGCGTCAAAACCACAGATCCAATCATATGACCATTGATTTAGTATAAATGACATTTGCTTTCATTATTCATGCAGTGTGTGATTATAAAGAGTCGATTGTCTTATTGTTTTTTTAATAATGAAACAATTTCCGAGCCAGTGGGAGAAATTATGTAAAATGTACGTATATTATTACTGTTCAAGTTTTTAGGGCAAATAAAATCCGAATTAGAATTTATATAACGCATGGATCGTGTGGCCTAGTTGTTCAAATTCAAATAATTATATTATACAATACGACTCGCTCGTGTTGTTATGCTGTTAATAACAAATACGAATACACCGTCAACAATATACTTATTTGGAATGTATATCTACGTTACAATTCGCATTAGCAACTGCGTATGGCTTAAAGATGATTGCAACAAGGACACAGGTTTTTTTTAAACTGGTGTTAAACCAGTTTACAAAAAAATCTCTGGCTTCTAGTCCTTCTGAGTGGACACAGGTCAGCAACTTGTTGATCCAAGAACTAACGACACTAGTGACAAATAAAATTGTTACGTTAGTGCCAAACATACAATATAAATTTAGTATCACTAGGTATTTGTATATCTTCCAACCTAGGTATGCAGGTGCATACCTAGGTTGGAAGATACAAATACCAATCAGGTGATTGGCATGGCAGTGATAGCCTAGTTGTTAAGCCGTTCAGCCTTCTGTTTAGGGGGTGGGGGTTCGATCTCCGGACATGCACTTCAAATTTTTCTGAGTTGGTACCTAATGTATAGTAATGTGTAGCAATTAACTATCTTCTTTAACGGTGAAAGAAAACATTGTAAGAAAACCTTCATGACCGAGGGATCTTCATAGTGTTCTCTAACTTGTGTGAAGTCTGCCAATCCACACCTAACTAGCTTAGTGGACTATACCCAAACCCTGCTCAGCTCATTCTGAAAGGTCGTACTCAGAACTGGGCCAACAATCATACTACAACAGTCAGTTTGTTTGTTGGTTTGTTGGTTTGTCCTTCAATCACGCTGCAACGGAGCAACGGATCAACGTGATTTTTGGCATGGGTATAGTTGAGAGTGACATAGGCTACTTTTTATCCCGGAAAATTGAGGAGTTCCCGCGGGAATCCAAAAAAACTTATTCCACGCGGACGAAGTCGCGGGCATCAGCTAGTGGTTTAATATAATGACAATGAAGCACCCGAATGATACTTCTAAATCTACAAAAACTAAACCATTATTAACATTATCCTCATTGGTGTTACGAGTAGATTGGTCCTTGGAATTCTTCTACGTGGAATTTTTCCTTTCCATGGGACGATCCACCCACCCGCGATAAAAAAGTACAGAATGCCATCGCTGTGTCATTTATCAAGATTTAGAGGTCCATTCAGCTGTAAAAAGGTTAAGCATAAACAGACGAACGGCAGATCTATTAAATGTATAGATACCTACACCGGATGCAGAAATCCAGTAAATCCCACTTTTTGTCAATTTAAGAAGAAAATATAATATTATTGTTCCCTATTTCTTATATTGGGATAAGAACCAGAAGAAGAAGGAGAGGATTTTTACAGTCCTGTACTTAAACGCAGTCCCATTGGAAGATTCGATTGTCGTGTCTATCTCACAAGATTGACTCTATAACAAAGCATTCACGTGTTTGATCCGCAACCCCCACGCAACCCTTAAAGGTCTACTTATAATCGTGATATTTTGAGAAAATAATAGACTAAGACAGGATTGATCTTAAGATCACGAAACAAGGTTCAAAGTTGGTTATTAGCAATCACAATAGAGATATCTCCTGCCTTCACTTCACCTACTTTTGATAGCAAGTAATGGACTCTATTATATTCACGCGAGCAATTAATGCTTGTATACTTCTCAGTACTCTATGCTTAATACATATTATACGCATGAATAGAGTGATTTATTCGCAGTAGCAGTAATGCTCGCCATTCACGATAAGTCATTTGACTGAAGTTGCGTTATAAAACGAAAATTTTATCGGAGTGTTAAATCTGTAAGCCAATCTTGGCGCCATGCCAAACTAGAAAAAATCCGAGTCCACCGTAACCCACAGGCTAAGTCAATAGCTCGGAATAAGGCATCATGACATTTTGACCGTAAGTGCAAAATTCGCGGGCCTTGGCATCAAGCCGTGCATAGTCGTAGTCCCAGTCGTCGATCGTCATTTTGACTAATGCTGTCGGTTGGGAAATTTTTTCGTCGTAATTCACCTAATTTCTAAAGTCGTTTGACTTTGTACAGTTATCAAGTTAACTTTGTACAGTTATCAAGTTAACTTATCGTCAATGGTGAGCTTAAGAGCGCAAACCTGCTTTGGCTTCCAAATGAAACGTGCGGGCACACAGAGGCTGAAAGGACTTGAATACCAAACGCTGACTCAACGCCTCGCCTATTATGCGAATTAAGTCCCAGTCGATCGAGAATTCGAAATTCGAATGTCATTTGGACAAATTTCGTCAGTTGGCAAATTTTTTCGTCGTAATTCACCTTGCTACTTAAGTCGTTTGACTTTCTACAATTAACTTATCGTCAATGGTGAGCTTAAGTGCGCGAAACTGCTGACCCATTTGGCTTCCAAATGAAACGTGCGGGCACACAAAGGCTGAAAGGACTTGAATACCAAACGCTGAGTCAACACCTCGCCTATTATGCGAAGTAATGCTGCACCAGATGTATACGTATTTTTATGCTGGCTTATTGCAAATTTAAAAAAACTGTAGCTTTGCACACAATACTGTACATTCGGTTTTTATGTATTTGTGTTTGCGTACTAGTTTTGCACATTTTTTCTGTATTATTTATTCGTCTGTAAAAAACATTTTCCTTACTATTGTGTGCCACCATACCACCCGAAAAAACTACATCCATTCATTTACACAGTAGGGCACGAGCGCACGGCACACATTTTCAATTCAGGCAGACAAACCAAAATCGTCAATTTTTCTTTTAAATATTAGATTTCTTTAAATAAAAATCGCAGGTAATTTTAAATTGGTTCGCTGAGAATAGACCGCTCATCTCGCTCGGCGGGCTTCCTGCACTTTCCTCTCTCAAGACCTTGGAAAAGTGCCGCTAAATATTCATTCATTAAAGCGCACTACTTTAAAACTTGATGAATAGAAATTCTAAAGCCGAGGGGGCTGTGACTGGAATTTTCCATTGTACTCATATGCTTTTTGTGGTAGCTTGCAAAGGTATTTTATCCACTATGATATTCGTTCATTTCTGTGTACTTTACTTTTAAGTGTCAAAAGGTGAAATAACCATATTTATAGCAAAACTAGAGATCCGCCCGGACTTCGCATTTGTAGCCCTATTAATCATAATAGTCTATACCCAATATAGCCAGTGGACAGTGCTGAGTGCCGGCCACGGTCGCGCCATTTTCCCTTGAACGTTATATTATTTCTATTATATCTCATAAGATATTCATCTAAATTGAATGGTGTAAAGGATTTATCTTAATTAAATACTTAACTATTTATTTTAACAAGGAATAACACAATGTCGGTAAAAACACCTTCGCATGTAAAACATTGGTTTAGACCAAATTTGAAAATCATAAAAATGGTTATTGTGAGTCAATCTTAAAAGATAGATATATGTTATTGCGGCCATTTTTTAGAAATTTTCAAGAGGAACAATTCCACCATACATTGTTTTCGTGTAACTTTAACTATTTACGCAACGTACGCCACGTAAGCTCTCATAGCAGAGAGGATTTTTTTCGACTTAGTTCACATTATTGCAATTTTCGTAAGGATCTCTAATTTTTTTGAAAATTAAATAAGTATAGCCTATGTTACTTGCTGATAACGTAGCTTTCTATAGGTGAAAGAATTTTTAAATCGATTGTGTAGTTTTTGAGTTTATCCATTACAAACAAACAAACAAACAAATCTTTTCTCTTTATAATATTAGTTTAGATATTGTAAAATAATATGTCCTGTCGTTTGTATTTTTAGATAACAACCGAGTTCCAATGACTGAATAGGTACGCAAATTAGTTACTGCATACTTTGTACAATCATGTTCCCATTATATTCTACTAGCTGACGCCCGCGACTTCGTACGCGTGGATCGAGGTTTTGTGGTTCCCGCGGGAAATCTTTAATTTTCTGGGATAAAAAGTAGCCTATGTGTTATTCCAGACTATAATCTATCTCTGTGCCAAATTTCATCCAGATCCGTTCAGCTGTTGGGGCGTGATTGGGTAACAAACATCCATCCATACATCCATACATCCATACCGACATCCATACATCCAAACTAACGCATTTATAATATTAGTAAGAAGTAAGAAGTAAGAAGTAAGATTTGAAAATCGTAAACACGACTCAGTGTAAATGACGAGTATAAACTATAATTTGAATATTACTAATTCATCCATAGGATTTTCTCGTTGCGCAATATTATGTTCTCGATCGATTTATTTAACAGCAATCTACTACTGTAACTTTGTATTTTAAATCGTACTTAAAGATTGCCTGTGTGGGTTATTCGTACGTAATAACATTTATTTATCGAAATATATGTAGGTATAAGATGGGCCCTTTCATAGAAAAGAATTGGGTGTCCAACCTTTAGAGCACGCTCCTAACATGTATAGCCCTGACGTCCTTGTCCCCGCCATAGCGCTGTCCCGCTTTTCAGACTAAATGGCGTTAGTAAAATAGGTCCACATTCTCTGTTTGACAGGGCCCGTCTACGTAAATTGAGGTCGTTGCATTTATTTTTATAGCCCCAAAAGCGGTTACATGTTGATTTACCAATAGTATTCTTTTTTCAAAATTAGAAAAAAAATTGGCAGTCATAGTAACTGCCGATAGACGTGGAAACGAATATTTAATAAATTGTTTTTAAAGTTTAATTAACATTAAAGTTTAATTTCGAATAGATATTTATATTTAAGACTCTTCGTAACAACGCGAGCATGTCGGCGACATGCATGTCGATGACGCGAATCCACAATTTTACCCCCTACCAAAAAGTGCTCAAGGCAGCTAAAGAAGTTTTCACTTCAATAATATAGACGACTGGAATCAGCGAAGAGACTATTATCGAGTCAAACACGTGACCAATTTGCGATCGAAGTGACTACAAATAAAACTGTGTCGGTCTCGGTGTGTCCCAACTACAAAGCTCGTTTTCGTGATAACTCGAGCACGCGGTCTCTTATTTCATAACGTCATTTATTTTTATTAAATTGTCCTGCAAAATTGGCACCCTGAAAAGGCACGTGCCTGTATAAAAGTCTGAACGAACTAAAGTTACTCGTACTTGAAACAAAGAGTCCGCGTTAATATGGAGTGCGCATATTTAGGCCACAAAACAATACTTCGGTCCTCACCGCGTATATAATATATTTTGTGAAGCTTTTGATACACCTGAAACCTTGGACGAATCAAACACTCTGAAACCCATTTCGTGAACGAGTTTAGAATTCAATATTAAATTACTTTCTAGCCTGTACCGACTTTTAGCACTAAAATTTTCTCTTGTCTACCAAGTTGCTAGTGGTCTGCCTTTTAGAAAAATCTTAAAAAGTTTTTAAAATAAAAAATCATAAATTGTTATCTTTCTGACAGATTTTTATAATGATTTCAGTCCGCTGATAATCAAACATGATTTGAAGGTTAATAGGTTAGGTTAATTCATACTTAATATATGATAATACTAGCTGACCCGGCGAACTTCGTACCGCCTTAGTATGCAAAATTAAATGTATATTTTTCAATATTTCTGAGAGATTTTCTTAATATTTTTTTCCGTAAGAACCTTCTCCTAATAATAACAAATACAACAAAAAAAGAATTAGTGAAATCGGTCCAGCCATTCCCGCGTGATGCCGTGACCAAGGAAAACGGGTTTCATTTTTATATATATAGATAGATAGATAGATTATTATGTATGTATTATGCGAAAATTTAGATGGTTTGTCCTTCAATCACGCCGCAACGGAGCAACGGATCAACGTGATTTTTGGCATGGGTATAGTTGAGGACCTGGAAAGTGACATAGGCTTTTTATGCCGGAAAATTAAGTAGATCTCGCGGGAATCCAAAAAAAAAACACTAGTACAAAATAAAATGGGAAGTACTGAAATCGAAGCACATCGCAATCTCAGCGCATTATAGCATAGTAGGGAGCGGACAGGCCAAAACGTCGGCTTTAAACGTTTTTTTGTCCTGTCACGTCACCTTAACCTTTTCACTTTGTAGAAAAGTGAATGACGGACTTTGCCTGTCCAGTCTGTAGTATGTTTTCGCCCTAAAACATACGCCCTAGATGCAGAGAGAGAAAGTGAGTGTGCAAAGCTGACTCAATGTCGTATACACATCATTAGCATGCATGCATGCAACATAACTCTAGTAAATCCATAGAATCCATACTATAATGCGAATGTGTCTGTCTGTCTGTCTATCTGTCTATGTGTTACGCTTTAACAGCCCATTTTTTCGAAGACATTTTGTATAATGATAGGTTGCATCCCGGTGCATAGGCTACTTTATATCCAGGAAAATTGATCAGTTTACTTAATATCCCGGAAAATTAAATAATTAACTCACGCAGACTAAGTTGCGGGCATCATCTAGTTAGAAATATATTCGTAGGTAATTCTATGAGCAAATAGTCATGGTCATAGTCACAGTCATTTATTTATTAAATATAGGTACACTGTAGGTACACTTATTTTCGTCTAAAAAATTACTTAAGTACTTAAAAAGCATGATGGTGATAATGGGTAACGGTATCTTAAAACTAAAGCTACGAGGGTTCCAAACGCGCCCTGGTCTGAGAAGAGCCCACAACAAACTCAGCCGGGTTTTTTTTTTTATTATCACCATCTCACAAATATTATTACTAAGGAACTATCAGAGACATTAGAGCAAATTATTGCCAGGCTTCCTTGTCGTTTAACGTGTATCTGTGTAACACATTATTATGTTTCAACTTGAAACTAACAAGACAAGATGACGCATTCAGCGGCATCCTACTAAGGGCGCGGTTGGACGACCGCTCGGAGCGCCTCAGATGTCGAGGGCGATTGGACCGACCTTCACATCATGTTTGGGTTTTCACTATGACGGAGCGTGGCTAAAATTAAAATAATAGATTGCGTTTATACAGCAGCTCTTAGGTTTAACTCTAAATAAAACTAGTTTTTCGCCCTGTGCGCGAGCTGCTAAAGCAGCTCACGGGTTGTGGTTTGACTTACAAGTAGTACAGACATTTATTATGATTATAGCAAAATTATTAAAAATGGCGTTGATTTTTTTTAACTTTGGCATTAGTTTCCTGTTTTATGATCAGAGGGAGCCCTGAATATCGATTTTGAACGAAATTGGTCCTTTAACAAAGAATTTCAAAATGGCGCTGATTTTTTAAAACTTTGGTATCAGTTTCCTGTTTTGTAACCCCAGAGAGTCCTCAATATCGATTTTAAACGAAATCGGTCAATTAACAAAGAATTTCAAAATGGCGATTTTTTAAAATTTTAGTACCAGTTTCTTGTTTTGTAATCGCAGGGAGCCCCGTCGTGGGTAAAACGGAACCGAATCAAAATCTTGCATAGTTTTACACAGTCTTGTAGTATTCTTCAATAATGGCCATATATTTTCTATGGAAAAATAAATTCCGCCATCTTGAATTTTTTTCCTGTTCATCAAGTAGACCTCCAGGTCTTGATCATCTTTTTCCAAGAAACCACTCTTCCATCTTTTATACTTTCTGAGACAGACACCAAACAAATTTGTATGGCATAACTCTAAATAAAATATAAGAAACATAAAATTTTAAAAACGAGAGTGGCGATCAATGCTAACCTAAAATAAATAGAAAAACATAATCTTCAATATTTATTTTTACACCTTTCCGAGCTATTTCTATCTCATGTAAATTATATCTTTGAAAACTTGTAATTGGCGTTATAATTACTTATTCTTTATTTATCTATCCACTTTTGTTGTAGATGTAAGTTTTCTGAACAAAATAAAATAAATAATTATATTGCTCATAATATGGGTAATTTTTTTTAAAATCTTTAAATCAACAATGCGATCGCGAATTGATTAGTTGTAGTCGAAATGAACTCTATACTAACAATATATTGTCATGTTTTTGTTTTGTAAGACATTATTATCCAACAATATGAAAGTAAATCTCGAAAATAGCGGGATCCATTAAGAAAGGTGTAATGTCCTTTCAGTATCTTCATCAATTAATTATTTATTACTTGCTGACCTGGGACTCACTGACATAATATAAGGTCCGACGCATACAAACTGACTGGAGTCAAGTATTTTTGATAAGAATTTAATAAATAGTAGGTAGTATTATCATTTACTGATATTATTTAAAATAATTGAGTGTGCTATTTAAATTACGGTTGAAACTGGGATGCTTGCCCAAAACATAGTAAAGAATGTGCGAAATAAAGCTTAATTGGTCGGGTTATCTAGAAAAACTACGCGCAACAAAACTTGCGTCTTCTTACATCATCATGCATACTTTTTTCGATAATAATAATCCGGCCCTATCTTTTTAAATACACATTTTCAGTAATGAAAAAAGCTCCTCTTTCAACGTTACGTTTTTGATGTCTCTAACGCATCCTGCGGTTTTTGCAGTCGCCTCTTCTTATGCGACCACCAATTGCTATCCATTTACAAAATAAATAAATTCAAAATAAGTGCTCTTCACTGCCAGTTCTGTTATCGTGCGGCTGCTATGCATAGGCGAAATCGTATGTAGGAAACCGTAGCTTACGCTATTGCAACTACTAACTAGGCCACTTCTCCAAGTTCGAAAGCATTACAAATGACCAAGACCAAGTGGCCATGGCCAACGAGCGACGCGGAACCGCCAAGGCCAAGCGATCAACGTCAATCATTCGTTAACGGACAGGGGCGGCCTTAACCATTGCGAGGCTATAGGCCTAAGATACACATCGCCTCGTTATCGTTATGCTTTGTGGAATTTATCTGAATTGAAAGTATTTTTTTATTCATGATGCTTGACGAGAATGCAAAAGTTATAAATTAAAAAAAACCGGTCGAGTCAGACTCGCGCACAAAAGGTTCTGTAATAACGGAAAGTTGAATCTGAAGTTGAGCGAAGAAATAAACTTTTCAACCGTCTACCAGTCTCATACCTTCATTCTAATTACTAATAACTAGCAACTTGGTGAGAGACTTTTAGTAAGTACAACATTTTATTGCAAAAACGTACCTAAGGCTTTGTCCTACGTAACCGACAAACGCGACTTATATAACACGACTAGATACTTCCCGTCCTGCTGACCCTTCACGTGGCCTACGTTTTCGCAAAGATAAGCTTGTCGTTTTCTATGGAGTTATATCGCGTTGCATCCCTTTCATTGCTCACCTGTGACAACGGGTATAAGTGCCTACTAGTCCACGCACGAGCTCCGAGGAATCGGGGTCTGATGAAACGACGGCTTTCGCCACACCCGATCGTCGCTTCATATGCAGCTCGCTCCCAGCACGAGTGTCGAGCTTGACGCGTGTAATTTTGCGATAGCAGTATTGTTTTGCACTTTAAACAACTCTAGGTCATTACTTTAACATTCCATAGGATTCCTCAGAGCTCGCGCGCGAAACTTATGACGTTATTCTGACCGGTGCTGGTTGCACAAGTCATACACCAGTAACAGTAATTTTTGAAATTAGATTAGAAAATAAACATTTTTACTAAACTTTCACATACCTAATCTCTTCCACAGTAATTTCACCATCGAGTGAAATTACCTCTGTTTCGGAATGACCTTTCTTCAATAAGCAAAGACCTCGGCGGTTGCTCTTTTCAATAATATAAACTTCACTAATCTTTTCGATTTCTTAAACTCGTGTAAATATTCTTTTAATGTGTGTGTGCGCATGCAAGAAGTTTAAATACTTTTTGATAGCAAATAATAAATTTCTTGAATATAGTCATCAGTTCTCACCCAACATACCTACAGTAAATGTATTTATTTTTATTTTGTTGGTAGGCCTTTTTCTACAAGATTTTTACGTTAACCAACTAAAGTCAGGGTGTCGAAATTGGGTGTCGGTGTGCGCGCGCATCATAAAAATTATTTTGTTTGTAGACCTTTTTCTACAAGACTTTTAAGTTGAGCAACTAACTTCAGGATGTCGAATTTGGGTGTCGGTGTGTGCGCGCGTCGTAAAAATTCACTCTGATATTTTTACCTTAACGCGCCAAAAGAAGTATAACTTCAAAAAGACGTACTTTGTTGGCATCATCTCAGACTGCACCGACAAATTCCTACACTTTGTAAACTTATCGTGCACGAGACTAAATATAACAGTAGTAACATAACAACCATGGCATACATCAATATTGTATTGACGCAACACTACATTTTACACACTTTGCAGACATATAATTATTAGTTTGAATCCTTGAAGTTCGAGACTAAACTGGGCCCTCTTCAAAGTTCACTCTCTATTTATGGTATGTTTAGGCGGTACAGACAAAGCGTCTTTACCGCCTACTCGTCAGTAGGTAGATACGGTAAAAATAACCAAATAAAATTTTCTTTTATATTTTCTTGTTCATTGTAAATTTGCTAAGATATTTATTTTCTTAGTTATTCTTAAACATTTTGTTATACCAATATTGAACATAAATAGTAATTTAGCCACTGTTGCACTAAGGTCACGTTTATGTAATGACAGAAAAAGATAAAGATACAACATATCGCTTACCAGAGCTCGAATATTAATGAATTAGGTACCTATATTATATTATATATATATCTATATGTTTTATTTTTTTCAAAAGAGCAACCACCGAGTTTCTTGCTGGTTCTTCTCGGTAGGAACGGTATTCCGAACCAGTGGTAGATTCATTCGACGATTCATAAGCACTTCTTAAAATCTATTTGAATAAAAAACATTTGAATTTGAATAGGGATAATGCCTGATATCAAAAATAAATTTTCTATAACTGATTATTAAATAGAGGGTCTTTCACAAGACCTAAAATTTACATCCTCAGTTAGTTTTAAGTTTGATTACCATTTTAAAATATAGATTAAAGAAAAAAAGTGCGTTGCATTTTAATGACGTCACAACTGTGAATTTCACACAACTTCAATACTGGAAGCGCGTTTTCAAGTTTGTTAAAGAGTTGCTGATTTGATTGAGTTGTCATCATCCCTATTACGATCGGCCATTATCACACTTTCGCGCCACCAACGGCAGCGGCATATAACTCGCTCGCCGTTTGGTGGAGCGGTATGGCGGGTAAACAATTGAAAATCTTATTATTGACAAATCTAACCACAGTGTAAAACGAGCTAAACTAACTTCTAAAATTATTAAGACAATATCCCTTCCTCTGCTTCCATTAAATATTAAATTCGAGCGCACCGGGCAGCCCATTTGACAGGTGTCGAATTTCGCGAGCCGCCGGCGGCCCGCGCAATATAAATAAACATATCTCTTATTACGTACTAAAGCTATGTAAACAAAGTATGTCATTCAAATCGTTATGAACTATAGCTATAGATTAAAGTTTAAAAGGTAATCGCTCTTCTTTATGGTTAACACAGAAAAATAGCAAAAAAAAACAAAAATGATTCCCTTTTTAAAAATAGAATCTTTGTAAAACATAAAATATTACCCGTATCTTTGTTCTAAATTCGTGGTTTTGTCTATGGTTAGTCATTTCAGAGTATTAATACACGATACAAAGATTCTTTTCCATATATATTTAAAAAAAAAAAAAAAAAAAGTATTTAAATTACAGGTCGTGTCCTTCTCGCACGAAACTTCTACCCATAGATTTATTTCATTGAGTAGGGCCCCCAAAAAAATCCCAGTGTGTCCTTGTCTAACATAGTAGGTTTTACCAAAGTTTGAAAAGATTATACAATGATTTATGAGCAATTTAAACAGCAAAATCTCTGCACAAAATAAATAGTAAACAAACAACTAGAATCTATAAATATGAGTTTGAGTATCCAGTTCATTCACTGTATGTATTCTACAAATTATTTATTAGTTCCAGCCAATTAAACATCAATGGGTTCCAAAATTAGATACGCCTTTGTACACATAAGGTGGGATGTTTTCCGACAGGAGTTAAATAATATGAAATAACTCAAATTATGTTTTATATACCTACGCACTAGCTGATGCCCGCGACTTCGTCCGCGTGGACTAAGTTTTTTCGATTCCCGTAGGAACTCCTTAATTCTCCGGGATAAAAAGTGTCCTTCCCCGGGATACAACATATCCCTGTACGAAATATTTTCAACAAAATCGGTTGAATAGGTGGGCAGTGAAAGCGTAGCAGACAGACAGACGAACTCCGTGGCGCAGTGTGTTGTCTTAACGTGCGGAGGTCCCGGGTTCGATCCCTGGCCGGGTCAATTTGGGAATTTATAATTTCTGAATTTTCCCTGGTCTGGCCTGGATGGCCGTGGCTAGTTACCACCCTACCGGCAAAGACGTGCCGCAAAGCGATTTAGCATTCCGGTACGATGCCGTGTAGAAACCGAATAGGGATAGGTATGGGTTTAATATAACTGCCATGCCCCTAACAGGTTAGCCCGCTACCATCTTAGACTGCATCATCACTTACCATCAGGTGAGATCGCAGTCAAGGGCTAACTTGTAGTGGATAAAGAAAAAAAAGACAGACACGCTTTCGCATTTATAATATTAAGTATTGGTAAAGAACGTCATGGAATATAATAATATCTCTATTTATATGTAATATGTGCGAAGGCTTTTCTGGGAAATACCAGTGCTTTCTAAAAGGTTATAATGAGTTGA
This sequence comes from Erebia aethiops, assembly GCA_923060345.2. Classification (NCBI taxonomy): domain Eukaryota; kingdom Metazoa; phylum Arthropoda; class Insecta; order Lepidoptera; family Nymphalidae; genus Erebia; species Erebia aethiops. The sequence goes on from OV281082.1 coordinate 5,328,241, forward strand.
CGTGGCTAAGAACCATCGAAATAATAGAATTCTTAATACATCAATGCTAAGAACTGAGAATACCACATTTTAGCCTCGCAAAATAATGTTGGTTGGAAAATTTTCTCCCGTAACAAGAAATACAGGTAGGTGAGATTAATCATTACGTGTATTTCATATCTCATATTTATTTCCTTTCCTATTTACTTAAGCAATCATAAATGAGTGGGTAGATGAAAGGAAAATATTATCATAATAAAGTCGAATGAATTAGGCGCCTGGTCGTGTATTTTCTTCTATATATAAAAATATGTTTGTTTGTCGGCCTGTTTGGCTCTGTTCGTGACCTCTACATACGTACCTAATTTGCTGGATCTTGGAAGGATATTTCAACTCAGTGAGTAAGTGTCAGGACTTTTCTTTTTAATGCATGAGACGAGACACCTACTTAAAACGAAATAAGGATAAATACGAAATTCACGCGACACTTGGGTGCTCCTGAGCAAACCTAAATTTCTCGAAAATAAAAAATACGTTACAAAGAAATCATTATCATATGAAAAAGAAATCTAATTTTTTACCAAAAGAAAACATATCATAAAACTGGTTCGACGTCAATCATCGAACATCTCGACGTTACGCAGTTAGTGAGGAGAGTAAGAACCAAACCCTTTGAGCTAGTGCTCAATAGTGAATAGTGCTAAGTGATAAGTGAATAGTGAAAGTGTAGTATAAGTGCTGCCCTAAAGAACACAAGAACATAGTGTCTTTAAATTGATTAAAGAAAGACTAAGATACGTCGCTGGACTACTTCTTAGTATATAAGATAATTTTTAAGTTTAGGTTAAAGTAAAATTACTCAGTAGTAATTTTAAGGCTTGATTGTAATATTAGTGAGTATAGGTTGTATAAACTATATACTCACATTAATGAAAAAAAAAACTGGTTTGAATCGATAATACTCAAAATTACTCTCACAAAAAACTTAATCCTGGAATAACGAATAACATCAAAGGCACTTATAAAAAATTCAGTCCTGAAAAATTGAAAATACATGCTCCGGCTTTGAAGGGTCATTTCCTTATATACTACTATGTGATACCCGCGACTTCGTCCGAGTTTTTTAATTCCCACAGGAACTCTTTAATTTTCCGCGATAAAAAGTAGTCTTTAAGACTCTCCAGGTTCTCAACTATACCCATGCAAAAAATCACGTCGATTCAACAAACAAATAAACTTTCGCATTTACAATATTTAAAATACAATTAGTACAAAGTATGATGTTACAGTCAGAACTTAATAAAAGTATATCCGACATAATACCAGGGTACCAACGTTGTATAAAGGTTATGCCATGGGTTGCGGCTTGAGGGTTCGCCCCACAATGACTGAATCCCCTCAAGTGTCGACCGTTACGATGCGGCGCGGCATAAAACGCTCAGTCTTGACACCATTCTCCGAGAACACCTGACTTGTGGTGCTGTGCAAAGCATAAGAAACAAGCGTTTGTATTGTAATGATGAAGAGGTTTGTTTTTATAAAGATCTTCATCCAAATGGTTTAAGTTTTTTTAGATTCCCGCGGGAACTTCCTAATTTTCCGGGATAAAAAGCCTATGTCACTCTGCAAGTCCTCAGCTATACCAATGCCAAAAAATCACATGCGGCGTGATTGAAAGACAAACCAACAAACAAACACAGTTTCGCATTTATAATAAGCACTTCAAACCTAACCACGACCAATGACTTCTTAGTAACTATAGCTTACTGGAAATCTACTCGAAATTCTCGAAGTACCTCGAGTAACTTCTCAAAGAGAATTGTCTTATTGTGAAAGCCTCTATAGAGGGAATAATGAACCAGTCCTGAGTTAATTAGTCCATATAATTAATAGCTATATTATTAATAATAATAATCGTTTATTTTCATTTTGCTTTACACCCAGTAATTAATCTTGAACGATGAGCTTACAATTATTGTGCTTATTACTTAGACAATTATTGTGCTTATTATATTTATGTCCAAGTTAAAGGTCTAGCTCACCCTCGGATAATCACATATTTATTTAAAGTTTTTTATTCAGTATATTCTCTAAAAGTAAACATGATTACGTCACATAGGTAAAGAAAAAGGTGAGAAGTGCTGTTCCATTTAAATCATGATATGAATTGTTATTAGTTTACTAAAATACTAGACAATAATGTATTAATTAGCTAAAATTCCTTCATAATTTCTTCAAGTATTTGCTCGTTGTTCAACCAAAATCAAATAACAACCATCAAATATCATAGTTCTCTGGACCGTATTATTATAAAATCGATTCTATGTATAGGAACCCTGCACGAAATGCTTGTACACGAATAAATATTTAGCAGGTATCTTGTGCTAAAAATACAAAATGTATGTAAAAATGTTTTTATTGAGTCGGTAAGTAACGATAAATTTTGTTACAAAAGCCCTGGTTCCATTTTAAGTGTACTTTAACTCTACAACAGGGCCTGCGATACTATATTTAGCTCTGAAAACGGTTAAAAATATATGAGTTACGTAAGCTTTAGAAACTTTTACAAAGAAATAGTTCAGCAAGCCTCAAATTACAGGAGGGCAGGGTCTTGACTTTACGTGATACATATTTTATTGTTTGCAATGGTACATAAACACACACCTCATAAGTATATCTCAAAATCCTTTAAGATCACAAACACTCATTTCTAATAACTTAAAATAATTTATGTAAAATATATAGCTGCATTACTTACTGTATTTAAGTAAACATTTTATGTAGGTATCAGTTAAATGCTTAAAATAACACACTCGTGAGAAAAATAACATTTACTGCATTTTCTCACCCGAGCCGTTGACTATTGACCCTTACGACGACTAAAGTAATCTATACTTCTATACTAATAATATAAATGTGAAAGTTTGGATGGATGTATGGATGGATGTATGTTTGTTACTCAATCACACCAGAACGGATGAACGGATCTGCCTGAAATTTGGCACAGAGACAGATTATAGTCTGGAATAGCTCATAGCATAGGCTACTTTTTATCCCGGAAAATCCCGGAGAAGCAGACGAAGTCGCGGGCATCGGCTAGTCAAAATATTTTTTATGACAGATATCAAGGAATTAATTCGTACTCGAAAGAAATCTACTTCGTCATTTTGAAATCTATCTACAACTCAAATATGAAAGAAAGCCCCTTACTGTCCCGAGAGAAATCTACGCTTCCCAAGACTTCAAAGGGAAATATTAAAAGAAAGAAAAGCTACATCGATTGTGACGGTTGAGAGGTTCCGAGGTACCTATATAATGATTATGTATCTACAGCCTAAGTGCCTACATGGACTGCCTAGCGTTATTACGCCAGTCCTAGTTTTTTAATTTTTATTTACTAAAAAAACGTACCTAATATACCTAATATAGTAATACAGTACAGTATTACGACGAAGCTGGGTTAAATTCCCGGAACGGGCCAAGATTTGGAATTGGGTTTTTCTGATTATAAATGTTGAGAAGTGAGAACTAGCCCGGAGTTGTACCTCGGATAGAAATGTAAAGCTTTCGGTCCTGCGCCTGATTCCATCCCCAGTCCTGTCGGATTTTCTGTCTCATCGGGCTATCGAAGTAAAGAACGGAGGGCGCTCCTGTTTGAGCACTATAAAATATCTCCCGCGTAGAGAGCTAATCTCTGTGAGTGTGGAGATTGACCGCGGTGGCCGAATCCGGTCGTCAGGATATTATAATTTATCTGGCGAAACCAAAAAGCTTTTATCGAAAACATTTTTGTAAAAAACAATTAATTTTGTAACCTTTCTGAAAAAAATTGAAAATTAATATTATATTTATATTTATAACTACTTATTGACTTTGATCGATTGACAATAATTAAAATTTGAAATAAATATATTTTTTAAACCATCTCGGATTTCAACTGTTTATTTCAACCAAAACCACTGGACAAAATTGAGATGATTTTACCAACTTAACCTGAACTGAACCTAACCCTGATCCTTAATAAATTACTTCAGCACTGGGTAAATGCTTTTACGATAAACTCAAATTGGGATCCATACTAATATTATAAATCCGAAAGTGTGTCTGTCTGTCTGCTACGCTTTCACTGCCCACCTATTCAACCGATTTTGATTCGAATTTCGTACAGGGATAGGTTATATCCCGGGGAAGGACATAGGCATTTTTATTCCCGAAAATTAAGGAGTTCCCGCGGGAATCGAAAAAAACTTGGTCCACGCGGACGACGTCGCGGGAATCATCTAGTAATGAATATTTTATCTAATTAACACTGTGCTAGAAACTATACATAAGCCCAACCTACACGGATCGCTGAGCTCTGGGTTTTGTCTGAGGATAATAGTGAATAATTTATGACCCATGTGGCAAGAGGCCAAACATGTTTGTTGTGTTTCTGTTCCTAGCAACTTAGCTTAACCTACATATGGAGTATCTATCTAACATTAAATATACGTGACCAAATCAGAAATGAGGAGATCCGTAACAAGACACACATACTCGTAACTTGTAATAGACATAGCTTGATGAGTCGCGATAGTCGGGGTGAATAGTTCGACGAACAGAGGCGTTGCGGCGACGGCCTCGCACCGGAAAGTGATCCCCCACTAGTTAGTGTGAGATGTATAGAGCGAACTTAGACTTTGCTCAGACTTAAGACATGGTTAAATCGAGACAGATTTATGCTACTCACATAAGTCCATCTTGTTTTAACTCTGAGTAAAGTCTGAGCCAAGTCAAAGTACGCTCTATAGATCTCAGAATTACAGTCCGCGCACCGAGGAATCGGGGTCTGAAGAGGCGACGGCTGTACGCCACCCCCGATCGTCGCTCCATATCCAGCTCACTCCCAGTTCTAGTTTCGAGCTTGACGCGTGTAATTTTACGATAGCAGTATTGTTTTGTACTTTAAACAACTCTAGGTCATAACTTTAGCATTCCATAGGATTCCTCGGAGCTCGCGTGCGGACTATAGGTGTATTTCAAGCAAGAAGCTATGTCCTGTGAAGATCCATGTACGAGACCTTCATCCAGCAGTGTACCTATGTCTATTGATTGAAAATGTCAACGTTCGCGGTAATTCAATACAAGCTACAATAAAAAGATGTGTCTGATTTTAGTGCATAGTATAATTTAAAGCCAGCACGTTTTGAAAGCTCTTGTATTAGATAATTATCTAAAGAAGACGCGTTGAATACATTTTATTCACAAATAGATTACGATATTTAAGTGTAAAATTATTCTATCCATTTTCATATAATTACGTTGCTTATGACTTATTTATTATTTCATAGAAAAAAACTCTGAATGCCAGTTATTTATTTATTTAAATAATCAAACGTTTAAAATTTTGTGCACAGATTTTATGCATTAAAAAAATATATTTTCACACAGTATTTTAAAAGCTATTTCGTTTAACGATGTTTGTTGAGAATGCTTTCAACGCTGTAGTGGAATCACTTTGCAAACGCCGCCCTTTACCACCTACGCGACAAACACGTGCCTTCATTACGAAATTGCTACGTAGCCGGTCACGATTGACAAATATTTGTGTTTCAACGAAATGTTTGCTATGTTTTTTCACGACGACCGAAGAAATATTTATTTCAAAGAATAATATATTTCATTCAAGAACACCCAGACTGATATCATTAATGCAAAAGTCTGCCTTTTGTCTGTAAACTTTTGACGACCCATCTGCTAGACCTATTCGGATGAATTTTTTATGTTTGTCTAGATAGCTTGTATCCAATAGGTAGATGGACAAAGGATTTTCAAATTATTTAAATCCACAGAGGTGAGGATCAACTAGTAGTTAATTATAACTGTTTATTTCAACCAAAACTATTGGACAAAATTGAGATGATTTTACCAACTTAACCTGACCTGAACCTAACCCTGATCCTTATATTATAATGAACGCATAACCCCGTGCGTTCCGCAGTCGGGTAAAAATACTGTGGCAAAGTGTGGCTTAGTGGCTTTTATCCTTATATATCACCTCAGTTATTAGACGTTACCGCTAACGGGCAAGAGAAAACGTGTTAAAAGGAGCTCTGCTTCTCAAAAGCCTTTACTTTACTTTAAAGCCTTTACTTTAAGGCTTTTATCTTTTGATAGAACCCGAAGCTGTAAAAATCAACAACTTTACCTCATGAAAACCAGCGACAGTGTCTCAAGTGGCCTTAAAGGACGACGAGCCTACAAAGCATAACTTTAATATTAGGTAATGAAGCTTAGCTTATTGTGTAAAGCTTTTAACTCTCTACTCTCCATAATACTAATATTAAGTTTCTATCATTTATTTATATCTATAAAATTATTCCTAAACATGTTTTGTATACAAATATATAAAAATTAATAGCTGATGCCCGCGACTTCATGCGCGTGGAATAAGTTTTTTTTAATTCCCACGGAAACTCCTTAATTTTATTTTCCGGGATAAAAAGTAACCTATGTCGCTCTCCAGGTCCTCAACTATACCCATGCCAAAAATGACGTCGATCCGTTGCTCTGTTGCGGCGTGATGGAAGGGCAAATCAACGACCAACACACTTTCGCATTTAATATATTAGTAGGTATGATATTACACAAAACATCTTTAAAATAATAATACAAATTATAATTTTAATTTAACTTTTTATTATTAAAGTCTATTTGGCTTTAACGTGTGTTGTACTTTGTATTAAATTTATTAAATTATGAATTCACTTACTATCACACGATAACATACCTACATTTTATGTACGTCCTTTAGGAAATAAACCAATTGAGTATTTAGTATCCTTTTCTCTCGAGTGACTGTTATTATAAGTGGAAAAGAGATTAACCTATATTATTTTTATTATCCTAATATTAGCATCATAGAAAAAAAAAACTTTATCTATTCCGTGATTAGCATCTTATAGGTACCTACCTACTTGAATTTACTTTACTATCGTGTGACAATAACTTTGTTTAACTAAAGTTCAAGTTAGTTTCAATCTTCAATTACACAACGAATAATGGGTAAAAACCCAATAATAAAAACTTGTGTTTGCCTCGTGCTAATAGTGATGTTCGTACCTAAATATGTACCTTAGTTTATCGCTCCAACCATTGATGTAGAATTTTAGTACCTACTCATTCTATTTCAATGGCTCCAATATAGTAAATACTAAATTGTATCAACGAAGAACAAATTTGGCGATAATCGGTTAATTACAATAATACTATTATAAGCTAATTAAACACGGCACAAAATGTAAGCTTCAACTAATTTTAGGAATGGAAGCCGCTATTCGTAAATGCACCGAATAACGTAGCAATTTTCCAACCTACCATTAGACTGTGATACAGGAAATTGAACCTTGTTTATTACAGTATTTAGATAGCTTATAGAGTAATGCCATGCACTGCGGGTTTTCGGTGAACGCCTAACGAGTTAGAGGAATATATTATAGGAATTATATTCCTATTTGCTTATAGGTCGTTCAACTCGGTTGCATATTTTGTTATCGATAACGTGACTGCTATGGTCTATGGACACGAATTGGAAATTTTGTTTGTATAAGTCGTTTTATAAGACAAATTAAACTCTTTTTTGATAGTACAATTCCTATGGATAACTTTACAGTCGTTATATGAAATGTTCCCAAAAGCTCGTGAAGAAAAATGATCTTAAAAATACTTGGATTTCAAGATATCGATTGTATGCAAACTCATCGTAAGTCAGCTTCGATCTCGTTTTTCATCAGCATTAAATAGCGAATCAAATGAATGTAGAGCCACGAACAACCTAGTTATTTATGTAAGTGTTGATGCGCTCCGCTGAAAAGAAGAACTGATTTCAAGTTCAGATCAGCAACATAAGAAACTGAACTTACATATTATACGAGTAGGTACAATCAGTAAGCATGTACTAAGTTACATAAGGTATAAATGACTAGCGAATGCCCGCGACTTCGTCTGCGTGGTTTAAGGTTTGGTTCCCGCAGGAAGTAGCCTATGTGCTATTCCAGAGTATAATCTAGGTACCTTTGTGCCAAATTTCTGCCGTTGGGGCGTGATTGAGTAACAAACATCCATACATCCTTAAATCATCCAAACTTTCGCATTTATAATATTAAATAAGATAACAGAATGCTCTAAAGTTTAGATTACCTACCTATATTCTCATACCTACCTATATAGTTTTTTAAACAAAGGTTTTTCTTTTGACTAATTTACCCACGTGTTAGTAGGTATTTAGGTAGTTACTACCTATAGGAAAATAATATGAACAGTGAACAAACACAGAATAAATGGGTATCTACCTATAGTTTTTACCTATGTGATAAAACCAAGGATAAAACTTCAGTCTATCGCTATCACAAGTGACGCATAAAGATAAGTAAGTACTTACTACGAAAATACTCAAAAAAATAGAAGGCAGGAACTGCAGGTAGGTACTTATACTCAGAAAATAACATAAGTTGGGCATGATTCTTGGTCTCAACGAGACAATCCTACTGCTGATTCTATACTTTACATCCAGATGCAATCAAAATAACAGCATCAAATCGTAATGGGGTAATTTTCGTACCGGCGCCTTAAAACAGAGGCTTTGCGCGGTATACGCGTCCATAACGACCGGGAATGATTGCGTGAGAGGAAAACACAAAGCGCTGGGGGTTCGTCGAAAGTGGCGCGAAAACATTACACACCTGTGACGCTGAGCAAGGACATGGTGGGACGAGTGTCCGTCTGGCCTGTCTGGCCCGTCGACCCGAGGCGGTCGGCGGGGCCGGCGCCTCACCGGCCGCCGCGGGGCGCCATATCTCGCACACGCGCGCCCGGCTCTGCGCGGCCCGGCGACCGACTGACGCCCGGCGCCTCGCCGCCGAGCCATCAACCTACAAACAGCAGGACATGCCTTCGCCGGCCGGCGCGTCTGCCCTCGGCACCACTCATCACAATCCTCGCACTAGTGCGCACAAACAGACAGGCTGTCCCGCTGAAGCGACTGCACAGCACACACGCGAGCGCGCCACCAATGCTCGGGACGCGACGAAAGCTCGTTGTGTTGGCTCGAGTAGTAATAAGGCTTTGAAAGCGCATCCACACATTTTTACGTTCACGTCCAGTACGCAAGCGCACTGGTAACGTCTTCTGACATCACCGGCACCCGGATTATTTTCGCCCGGCGAGGTAAATACCCTCACATCGATCGGACCCGGTTAAACTGGATGCAATTATTGCACTGGCCTACTCCTCTTACTGTAGCAGTTATATCAGTGGACAAATGCGAAAATCTTTAAGCGACAAACTTAGCGAGAAATTTTACAGCGATTGCAATAGATATTCTCCTATGTTACTTGTAAGACGGTCCGCGTACTTTTATCTAATATCGAATAACCCGCCCTAACTTCGTATGGCTGGAACATTAGTTAAATTGACATTTGTTTTAGTTGAGTTGTAGAGTTTTGGAATACAGTTGAGTCTAACTTTAAAGGCTTTTCATTACCAAAGTATAGCAACCTGCTTATTAAAACCTCTTCGAATCTGATATGATATTATTTCTAACAAGTACTGGAAGGCCTACCTAATTCAAAAGGTATTTTGTAAATCAATGTACGTATAGTAGGTATAGCCGGCAAGCTTGGGTAGTGCAAATGCAGTGCAAGTATGTGATCATGTATACCTATGTAACCTAAGCTAAATAAAAGTCGATATCAATTAACTTTTCGCTTAACTAGCAAGGATTTCTGAATTTATAATCAGGTCTCGTCTGAAGCCATTAAGCGCTGGTTGCCAGAAGCTTTGACAATGAAGGGGAACAATCGGCCCGTGGTAGGTACCGTACCAAGAAACTTTTTTAAAAATTCTGTGTGAAAGATAAGTACGTATAGTAGTACGTAGTTGAATGCAGGGTAAATGTATGGTGACACATTAACTCTGCATTCAACGCGCGAGCGAACTGTAAGTACGAAGCGCTCTTATAAATACTTAGGTACGTCCTTGATCTACAAATAACGTGGTGAATAGTACCTACTTACCCCAATGCAAGCTATTTCTGTACCTATTTAAACCAATCAACTTTCGCCAAAATCGGTTACTGAATCGGATAATCCGTGAAAAGGTAACAGACATGGAGACTCAGACACATTTTCGCATTTATAATTTTAGTAGAGGATTTTAAGACTGGTCTCATTTATTTTGAGATTAGTTACGGCATATATTTTTATCCAAGTGTTTCAACATGCTATAAAAACGGATCGATTGCTTGCAGTTTTCTTTATGCCAGGAAAGGTGCAAGCACCTATTGTACCTACATATAGGTAAGTATATCCGTTTAAGTTCCTACCTACCTATATTGCTTTAGCAATAAGACCTTCTTTTGCACCCTTCTTGTTTGTTTTTGTTTTAAGCGTGTGCAATTAAGATTATTTTCTATATATCTAGGTAGGTACCTTTGTTTCGGTTTACCTATTTTAAACTATTATATTACATGTATTATATGTATTATAGTACATAAGTATATACAAAAGCTCTGATGCCGGTAAGCCTTTAGTTTCCTGCATAATCAGAAGTCTCTACTAGCTTAGCTACATAAAATTACCTACTCTACTTGAGACATGCTCTCATTATTATTCATACTCTGGTTCCTACGTACGTAGTAACTCTACGTACCTACTGTAGGCATAGAACTTAGAAGCCTAGTCGCAACCGCTAGCTTTGGGTGTATGTGGGTGTGTGTAATCTATGGTTAGATAGAATTCCTAAATCTCTAAATAATTATGTACTTAGGTGTGCATGACAGTTCAGCTTTACGGGTCAATTAATATTATCAAACACAGTAAATATATTACTGACGTGATTGCATAATACGTGTAGGTACCTACCGCTATATAATTTCTAAAATGCTCAGAAGTTAGTAGGTAGGTAGGTACATATTGTGATTGTATACCCGCGTTAAAGACTAGAGTAGTACTGTAAAGTGTTTTCCACGCGCTCGCTTCGCTCCGTACGGACACGGAGTCCGTGCGGAGCGAGCGAAAAACTGCATACAAGCACTTTCACCAACACAGAGTTAGCGGAAAGGACTGAGTGAGCAAATAGAGTTCAAAAAGAGTCCAAAATATGCGCTCGCTCTTATAGACAACTGTCAAATCTCTTTCTTAGTAGAAGCACAGAATAGGTAGGTAATAGTACCTACTTACTAAGTAGAAGTACCGGCAAAGACGCGCCGCAAAGCTATTTAGCGTTCCGGTACGATGCCGTGTAGAAATCGATTAGGGTTAATATAACTGCCATACCCCTAACAGGTTAGCCTGCTACCATCTTAGACTGCATCATCACTTAACATCTCGCAGTCAAGAGCTGACTTACAGAGATATATTCTAATCTAAGAATAAACCGCCTCATTCATGCATTATGTTGAATAACAGATCATAACCGTAGAATTCGTGTATATAGTCGTAGAATAAACGCAGAACGACCAATGACAACCTCCAACTCGTGTGTTGCTATACTTATCTTCTCATTCTTTGCTAGCGTGCGCTATTTGAGCATGACCGTATTGCAGGCGGCGTTCATTTTAAGGTTAGGCGACCTCTACTCCAGTATATTCCTAAAAGCCTACTTAGAGATTTGCTAATTTGAATGTATGAATAGTAGATTTGAAAGCAGAAAATCTCCGAAAATGGCACAATATACCTACCTGATTAATATTTATGGCATAGGGCGCCACCAATATTTATGGCGTAGGTAGGTAAGTAATTACTAAATCAATAGGTAATGCGTTATACAGCATCACTGTTCCGACACAAAATAATCTGTATCAATGAGTTGTTTTGTTAACTTTGTTACGTAATTCGCACGTGGAGTCAGCATCACTCGGACTTTCCGACTTTCCACGAAACAACTCGCGCGGATATCGATCGAAAGTCCGCAAACGCGCGACACTCGTGTGACGTCACATCCAGCACGACTCTTACGAAATAGGTACCTTCTATGCAAGTATAAAAATACATACTACTTACAACCTTATAATAAAGGGTGTGAGTTCAAAGTCGATTGACAAGCGTATATAACATAAATCGATTGTTAGGAAGTTGTGGGTGCTACCAGCGTTACTCCCGTTATGTGCGAGCCTCCTGACCCATATTGAACGATCCCGATTGCCGTGAAATTGCGTGTTGCATAAGCATTTTACCTACACGCGTCTTACGTTACTTTACTCGTAAATCGAGAGTTAACTACGAGTTGATAAAACAAAGCAAGTTATTGAGTTTGGAAATTTTATTATGTCTGGAATGTAACCCAATGATGTTCTTTCTACGTCATTTTAAACAGACTTCCAAAAAGGAGGTAATCAATTATTCGGCGCGTATTTTTTAATTAAAATTTGTAACCTTTTACACCTCATCATTTAATACTATTGTGTGATTATGATAGTTGGATTTGTATTCATATTTTTGTGATTAAGATATTGGGGCTGATTCTGTACTGCACAATCTCTAAAATAAACTAAAATTAGAGCATTACAAAAATTGCTAACTCTTTCATAATACTTCCTACGGAAAGGGACAGAACTAGATTTAAAGCTGCCATTTTAGTTTAGTTTAGAGATTGTGTTATACAGAATCAGCCCCATTGTATTAATAAATCAACATCAGCTAAGAACAGGCTGGGTCTCGGCCAATATATGCTTATGACCGATACTTGAGAACGTGTTCTTAGCATTTAGGTTAATTAGCCTAAATAGTTGTGTAGAACAAACTCCTTTGACGCAAAACAGGACGACGCGACGCGGGCGGACTCGTAGCACCGTAGCTACGGCGTAGCGTCGAGTTATCCCCTATTCGAAATCTGAAAACTTTTACTATGATAACATGAATAAAACTAAATAAAATTTGTAATTCATAATAATATATTATTAATTGTAAAAATTTAAATTAACATTACACCCGTTAAAATAAATTTCATTATAGTTTCAACTTTTAAAATATAAAAATTTGTCATTTCATTACTTCTTGTATTATACTATGATCTATCCTAGGCACTTCTTTTTCTCATGTTCTAGTATAGTTCAATTGAGGGACTTAATATAAAAAAGGCCTGCTTTGTCTTGCCCCCAAACAGCATAAAATTATGGTATTTTACATCCAGAACTAGTTTTTTTTACAAGTTGTGAAAACAAAACGAAATGGCGAGTGCGTTGGAGTTACTCCTTACATCTGCAGCAGCAATAAGCGAAATCTCTATGCAATAAAAATCGGTTGTGAAGAACGAGCGACTTTAACACAAAGAGCGTTAGCTCAAATTTATTTCATAACGTTTTTAAATTCAAAACTCGCGAATTGGAAACAAATCGCGATACATAAACTCGTATTACGGAAACAGAGCTTCTACTAAAGTTCAATGTACAATGATCATACAATGGTACAAAGCCTAAGCGAAACAACGTCACACGAGCTCCGAGGAATCGGGGTCTGAAGAAACGACAGCTGTACGCCACCCCCGATCGTCGCTACATATCCAGCTCGCTACCAGCACTAGTTTCGAGCTTGACGCGTGTAATTTTGCGATAACAGTATTGTTTTGCACTTTAAACAACTGTAGGTCATTAGTTTAACATTCCATAGGATTCCTCAGAGCTCGCGCGCGGACTATATCTATCATATGAATAAGAGACACAAGGGTTACACGTACACAACAGGGTTCTATAAATATTGTATGAACACTTTACACTCGCACCGCGAAACATTGATGTTTGTTTTTGTTCTATATAATTAATAAAACCGACATCAAACAAGGTACTACTTTTACTAGATACTATTTTTTTAATGATACTATCATATTTTATTGTAGATACTATTTTTTGAAAGCGTTCGTGTGCTACCTTGGTGCGTGTGAAAGGTGGGCTTTAGGAAATTCGAGTTTCCACGCTTCTGCAGCACCAATTACTTCAGAGTATTAAATTATTATTAGAGCCTGTTTTAAATGCCACTTTATGAACTCGAGAGAAGAGGAAGTTATCAATATTAATTTTCCACATCCTTTCATTTTCATATAAAAAATTGTCTTTACATGTCTTTTTTACAAACTTAATAAATAAATTTTAAAATAACTAATATTCAAATTGTCTACAACATCAAGCATAATTTCATACACACACATATATCATAATGAGTGCCATAGAACACAAACACAATAATCAAAATTGTCTTTACGTCACTTATCTAACACATTTGTGTTCAATGATTAATTATTTTATTTATACCATCATAGAAAATTGTAAAAATTTACCTTTTAAAATATGAAAGTATTAAATGATCTTAATATGCGTGAAGACGCCAATCCACGGGAGACCTATGGTTTTAAGCCGGTTGCAGACCAAAACTATGCTACATATAGTTATAGCATAGCATAGTTTGGCTCTTGGTCTGCAACCGCCTTTAGTCTGACAGCTGTGACGATCGCAGTCACTTCTGATTGGCTGATTGTCTCACTATTAGCTAAAATGTTCAGTTGCAGCAAGAAAGCGACAAAGTCAGCTAATCACATACTTTGCCATTGTAGGAATACCTGAAATATCTCATTGCATTCATGTTGTGCAGGAATACACAGCGAACATGGGTTGTCAGTTCAAATCAATCATTGTCACAATATCAACAATTGTTGTGATTGCCTGAATATATGGTATTCTTGGTGCAACAACTTATTTTAGCTGAATAGAGAGATTTAGCCTCTCGGAGGTAATTGAGGTCACAAGTACCCTACAGCACTGTAGCAATAATTTTACTGTGAAAGCCCCCATGGACTAAAACAGTAGATGGCACAGAAACTAAAACTGTATAGCAACTCTATGAGCGCCTTAAAACATGAAAAATACAAGATCTCATTATATAACACTATTAAGACCCTCAACAAATTTTAAATATTTTTCATGTCTATCTGCATAGTTGTCACCATCTGTCCGCCTCTCTTCTATCATTTTCTTCTCATGCGTCAGTATCACATTGAAAAACACACTAGAATAAATGTGATTACTGTCATATCTGACTATCTTGGCCTGTTTCTGCCTCAACTCCTCAAAATTACATATTTTACAACTTTTCTTTACTAGGGCACCATTACGTCTAACAAGACCAAAATTATCATACATAATCAGAAAAATTTCATGCAGTATGAACCTCCTGTGATACCACAATGTCTCATGATGCTTATAAAATCTTACCAACTCATCATTCATTACTAGTGAATGAAATAATATTTCTACTTTTCTACATAGCTGTACATAATTTATAATACATTTACAGTTCTTATTGGTGTATGCAAGTAAGAGTTTCATTAGGTTTTCCTCAGAATAGTTTAGCAAATTTTCCTCCGACGCTTGAATAGTTGCATCCTTAGGAAAATTAGCAGCTAAAACACTGATAAGAACTTTTCTTAAATTAACATTTAAAGAAGTTTGAAGACTTTTCCACAGTTCATTACTTAAACTATAAATATTTTTTAAGCAAAACTGATAGTAATGGAAACAACTGAAGTCTGATACATGTTTAGACGTCCACTTCTCAGCAAAATGGTATTCTTTGATGAACAAAGCATCTAAGTTGAAACTGGATTTGCATGTTTTGAGTTTGTTTAGCAGCCACAGGCGATGATTCCAGCTATGATAGTTGTTGGGGCTCTTGTCAGAAGCTAGGTCACAGATGATAAGTTCATCGTTCACTAAGCTTTCTACAATATGCACTGGCAGAGTACTATCTGGAAATAAGATTTACAAATTAATTATAATAGCATTTACTTTCAATTGCTGTTTATGGGTACATATTGTGCTGATTCATACAGGTATGAGAGGGATTGACAAAGTTTCTTTACCCAGAATATCATTAATAATAACAGAAATCTATGAAAAGGGGGTTATTTTGTATCAACCTTGTGGCCTTACTTGCAAACTTCTGGCTTAGTATTTAACAAAAACATTATAATAATAGGATAGATAAGACTGTAGAGTTGCGGCATGAAATTTTATTCTGGGTCAAATTTAAACTCATCTAATTTATTATTATTTCCAATCACTATAAGATATTTTTAGCTACAACAAGCTACAATAAGCTTCCAGAAGACATGTTGAAGATGTCTCTGAATAAGTTCAAAGTTAATGTAAAACGTAAACTCATTAAAAAATCTTATTACCATGTAAAGGATTACTTAAATGACAAGGAAGCTTGGCAATGATTTGTTCTAATGGCTCTGATAGTTCCTTAGTTAAGATGATTTGTGAAATGGTGATAATGAAAAAAAAACCCGGCTAAGTTTGTTGTGGTTTCTTCTCAGACCCTGCGTGTTTGGAACCCTCATAGCTTTAGTTTTAAGATACTGTTACTGATTATTATCACCATTATATTTTATAAATAACTAGACGTCAATAAGTGTAGTATACCTACCTATATTGAATAAACATTATTTGATTTGATTTTGATTTGATTAGAAATAATTAAGATAGGTTGAAGGAAGAAGTAATAATTTAAGAAATAATATTAAAATTTACCATGTAATAATGACTCTAACAGCCATCTCCTGTAGGAAAATGCTTCATTACATTTTGGCTTTCTTGATAACACAATTCGGGCAAAATGCAATTCCATAGTCTTGTCCAACAATGACTGAAGGACCATTTCACGTCTCTTATTCCATAATGAATTGATCTCAGGGTTGAGCAGGAGGGTCACATTCAAAAGCTTGATCAATCTATCGCAGCCAAAGGCTATTTTTCTTGGTTTACGTTTGGGTTTCATACAATATTTGTCCATAAGCTCCGAGTAACAAAACATATAAACATGTTTCACACACCAGGACTCCAGTCCTAAACAATTCTCCAAATGCAACACTGGTGACTTGTTCTGAAAATTATTGTCCATAGGAACGATATCGAAAGCGTATCTGTAAATCATTTGCGCATTATTTATTTTGAACTTTATTGAAATAGTGCCAAATAGGTTTAGAAAGAAAATACGTAATATACTTACAACTCAGCTATTTTCGATAAAACATTGTGGACGTCTTTGATTATTTTCTCCACTAATGCGAATTTATCTTCTTCCATTGCGTATTCCAATCCCTTTACACTAAATTATTAGCAAAAATTTCATTCAAAGCAAATAATAATTATTTAACCCATTTTTAAGTACTTGTTTTTATGTTTACTTTTTTTTGAAAAATACAGATAAAAATTAGAAAATTGACATTTGCCCACGTTCTAATTCTACCATCTATGATCACAGAATATTAATACCCCAGGACGGACATATGGATCCAACTCATCGTGGCTCATTATATCCAACCCAACAGCCAACAATTTGGACAAATGTTCAGTCAACACGTGATTCAATCGGCCAATCAAGTATCAACCCATGGCGAGTTTGGTGAGTGAATGGGTGATTGGTGAATGGCTTCGTGTCGTGTCCACAGATATAAGTCTCAATATTTATGGTCAGTGTAAATTGCAGGGTTGCCAGAAGCATAGCAATTGCCGTTTCGAATGGCAATCAGTATGTAAAAATCATTTATGATGTGCATACTATTTTTTTTTTGTATAAATGCGAATTCATTTATTTGATGTTTGTTATTTTAATTTTTCACTGATTTATTATAAAATTTGGTATAGGTAGATCGTATGCCGGGATAAGGATTTCCCGCGAGAATAAAAAAAGCCCTTTTGCTAAACGCTAACAAATTTGAATTAGCGTGCCAAATCCCAAAATATTCTCGCTGACAGCTCATTTCTTCTTTTAGAAAGAAAGAAAAATCTTTATTTGAGGCACTGCACAGAAATAAACACTTACATACAAAATCAACTGTATTGTAATTTGTACAGCAGTGCAACATACAGGCAAGCCACTTAGCTTATGATTAAAATAAAATAAAAACACACGTATACAATATAATAATATAAACTTAAAAAAAGTTTGTATTCGCCGTACTTAGTTTAGTTTAGTTTATATTGTAGTCAGATAAATAATAAAATATGGCGTATTTCATTATTAAGCGCTATAGGCATATTATTAGCGCTATAATATTTTATAGTGTGACTTATTCTTATTTCCTTTATATTATGTGCGGGGACAGGAAAATCGCCGATTATGATCAGTTTAGATTTTAAGACTGATCATAATCTGTTAAACTGTATTTTATGAAGCATAGAGTATTTAGCAAGGTATTTAGGAAGCATTGAAGCTACTAAGTACTAAGACAGTCGACAGATGGCTCTGGTCGGTGGTTCTGTGGCGGCAAGTGGCAACCAGAGACAAGTAACGTAGAATACTCAATGACTAAGGAAATATTTCTTTATTCATTGAGGATAGTGGCAACCCAATGACTAAAGAAACTTTGTCTCTGGTAGCCACTGGCAACAGCATAGATTTTAATGGGCAACAGCTGCTTCTCAGATTAAAAACCTAATATAAAGGTTTTTAATCAGAGAGCTGCTTGCTGCTGATCAGAGACAAATCAGAGACAAGATAGTGATATTTTTGATTTGCTGTCAAATCATTGTCAAATCATCAAATGCAGACAGAGACAAGTAACATATTAGGATGATATTAGGACAATGATATTAGCAGACTGCAGAGAAATGTTACTTGTCTCTGCTGCAGAGTCAAATCTATATGTTACTTGTCTCTGAGTCAAATGTAGTAAAGCCTCAAAGCAATAAATTTTTACAATTTGGTATTTTCAAACTTTAATTCAAAGGCGATGAAATAATATTAAGTTTCAGAATGGTTGGTGCTTTTCATGCGTTGGATAATGATCATTATCACATCTGTTTAGGTTACATTATGCAAATCATTTTTGTTTCAGAGTGCATTATTTAATTTCCAAAGTTTACTTTGTGTGATATTACTTTTAATATGTACCTGCGCTTACTTGAGGTCCTTCTTTCCTAGTATCATGGATCGAAACAAGACTGGGTTCGTATTCAATATTTAAAATTATTTATGAAAGTACTAGTAGGCATTGGTACTTGGTACCAACTCACGTGTAGCCATAAATGTTATAAGTAACTATAGACTTTCAAGTTTCTACACATAGATTTATTAGTTAGTTATCCTTTCTCCATTGAGTTGAGGGACGAGTGGCCTAGTTGTAACAACACATATCAGTCAATTGCGAATTGTTAAGCAAAACCCAAGTCAGAAACTGGATGGCCGAAATTGGAGGTTCAAATTTGCCTCGGAGAGCACGTTAAGCCGTCGGTCCAGGTTATTATCACACTTACATCTGATAATAATTGTTACAAAAACCTAAGAGTTGCAATACTCTTAGTTGAGTCATATGTGGTAGGATGTGGGACCCACCACATTATTATGCCAAGAAAACTCCTACCATTATTTGATTGATGGAAAGGGATTGATAAATCTGCTCTGTAATTTATTATATGAATTTTCGGCCCTTTCAATTTAATGGCATTCAATGATATAATTAAAAAGTCCTTTCATGTCACCCATAACCCCCTAGGTTGTCACTTGGTCGTTTCACAATATGGTTAGCACTAATCAAATAGCTCTGAGCTGAGATGTGTGCTTGTTTTTAACAATACATACTATGGGTGAAAATATGCTATTATATGCTATTATATATGAAAATATATATAAGCTATACTAGCACTTAATTAACTGACTGTTATTGCTTTCAGACCCCTTGGAACATTATGGAAATGTGCTAGAATTGGTGAAAGGAAATCTCCATATGTGGCTGCCAGCTGTGTTATAATGGCTTTTAGTATATTGTTTTTGTATTAAGATATTTTATTACTTAGGTATGTTTAAGGTATTAACTTACATGTAAAGTCTATTTTGAATGAATAAAAACAATACCATACTTTTATATATCTTTATTCATATGAATTGTGATTTCTAGCACAGATAAAAATTTAATGTAAAACAGTACATACTAGGATTAGAATATATAAAAAGATTATCAAAACAGTCACAAAATCCAACACTAATCAATACAATTAAAAAAGTAATAAAAAGATTAACATTTTGCAAAATTGATTAAAACCAAACAAAATATATTATTACGGGTATTCAGAAATCAGATTGAAATGTTAACAAGTGACTTCATTGAGACAACTGATGGTTTCTTTTTATTTGAAAAGTTTACTAACCAAAAATAGAAAACTGATAAAACAAATCATAATCTTCTGATAACTAGTCAAAATTACGTATACTTAACAATATTCACTGAGTTTGGTACAAAATTTTCATTGAATCTGCCAATTATTATGAAATGATAGTTTAAGAAACTAGTGCATATTAATACATATTTTTTTCTCTTAACATATCTAATAATTAGAGCACAAATCAGTCTAGATATCCTATCATTAGCTAAAGGTGATATTTGTAAGATGCTTATAAACTAGACACAATACAAGAACTATTTTGTTGCAAATTGCAATCACACTTTCTCAACTTACTCTCTTCTTCAGTTCCGTTTAAACTAAAACTAACCTAAAATAAGTAAGTAAGAGTGCTGAATATCCCAAATAAACCACAAGGGAGAGGTCAAATGGTGGTCCAATATTAAAGGGGCTAATATCTCAACAAAGAGAAACCAGATCAAAAAGTTCTGGAAACATTTAAATGGAAGGCCTGGACCAAATGAAACAGGAAAAAGGCAAAAAGTTACACATACAAACACCACCTTAATAATACACGTACATGGTAGCATACTCAATCAATATTCCCCATGTACATGCACCCTAATAGTTAAACAGTGACACAATTCTACCACTACAAGCTATTGCTAAATTAATAAGCAATGTAATCAACTTCGATGCATTGAGTCATGGTAAATTTAACTTTTCTCTTATCTATTGTTAATAATAATTAATTATAGCAATAAAATACATTAGAAAGGAATGAAACTGCAGATTATTGGAACAAGAGCATGGGAAAAGTGTAAATGCTTCAAAAATGACGATTGTGATTACTTAAATTATATTACGTAAATCAAAACAAAAAGGTAAAACCGTGTTTTTTTGCAAATACTTAAATGAGTTTACATATTTTGCGTATTGTGCCTGTTAGCATTTTATTAGAGTTATACTTAAAGTTGCTAGTTAGGTCATTATGAATATTTTTAAATATTTCTTTAAATATTTTAGGTACTTAATAAAATAAAGCTCAATAAAACCAATAGACAAAAGAAATTCTCAAAATCGTAATTATTTATAATAAAGCATCTCAAACAAGGGTTATAATATAAATATGTTCGATTTAATGATTAGCATAATATTTAAGATATGACAAAATATTTTAAAAAACTTGAGTAATTTAACAATACATATTTTTTTTAAAGAAAATTAACAGTAAGAATAATGTAACTTCTATATGTGAAATCTCACACAGATTATTCAGATTTTTCGTTGATTATCTACAATTTAAAAAAATATCTGGCTATAAATATGCAAAGAAATAGTTTTGTATTTCCTTCAAAAATAATCAACTTAATATAAAAATACAATTGTCATTTAAAGCATGATAAATCAATTTGTGGAAGCACAATTTACAGGATTTATTAATATCAGGTTATTTGTCAAAAAGATTATTATGGATCTAAGAAATTACAGATATTTGGTGTGTTTAATTATTTTTTTTCGGAAACAAGGCAAGCTAGGTATTTTTTAGTAAAAGGAAAGGATCCCAAATATTCCAAATAAACTATGTACCCATGTAATATTGTAACTTCTGAACATGGTGTATAGATAAATGTGTCACATACCTAAGCCAAAGCTGTGCGGCCGCTTATTTTTAATATGGCACTAAAATAATTCCTTCCTTGAGCAAGAACAATTTAAGACAACTTAGAGGTAGACCAATTAATTCTTTAGGTAATTTATAGAATAAAAATGTAAAATATTGTAAAAAAGTATAACCATACAACAAATTATAGTCGTAAATGCAATTTATGAGAATGTTCAGTAATCAATAAATCTGTGTACCAATAATTCAAGCTTAAAAATATATAAATCTTGAAAAGACTATCACAGAGAATAAATTGGAGGAGGTGCGAATTTCAATATTCGAATAATAACATAATAATTCACATACATTATTTCTAAACTCTACTCAGACAAGGGTCTATCACATTCTATTCTCCATCTCAAGTCATTTTTGGTGTCTTTGCGATTGACGGTTGAATAACCCTTACGAATAACTACACCTAAACTTTAAACCTAATAAATTATAGCATGTTATTATAAAATACAGGGTGTAAGTTTGCCACAGTAAAATATTATTTTTGAACATTAATTGATTGAACGCCACAAATTAGATGTTTTTTCAGGCTTGTTATTCAAGGCCTTTTTATAATGCGCAATTTTTACACCCTGTATAAAGTTCTAACGTAATACTAATGTGATGCTGTAATAGGTTTTGTCACACATACACACTCATACTCATTTCCAAAGCGAGGTAATTGGTATAAAAAGTGATCACGTACAAAATGTTAGCAAAATTACCATTACTCTTTATTATTTTGTTAATTTCTATGTGTACTCGCTTCCTAAATTCATTTGTAATTTTTTTTACGGCCATATAGCCTACGCGTATATAAAATGAGTAGAGTAACACTGAAATATTAGTAGCTTATTAGGAAATGCTAAAACTAACGTGTAAGTACATATTATTACAAAATGCATAACTCGCATAATATAAAAACCGTTTCAAAAAACCCATCATCACAAGAGAACGTGTTTTTCTCTGAATTGCTACTAATAACTCAATGTTACTTAGTAAAAAAAATATAGTGATTAAAAACGCTAGTAATAAATACGACTTAACAATAATAACTAGAGAGCCATTTCCTGACGCGCCTAAAATACTATAAATACCGTCAAATAAATGTTATGCGATTAAAGGAATACACGTAACATACCTACTAGACGAATACATTTTGGCACGAGAAAGCTCGAGACGATGTTGTTTTGTATCCGATGAAATAAATGTAAGGCTAAAGCTAAGAATGACTACACGACTAAAAGTCAGTCCTCTGCTGGAGTACTATGAATTACTGCTATCGCTGTCCAGTTTTTTACCCTGAAATAAAATATAAATTGTGTACCTTTTCAAAGCTTATTAAAGATCGACGGCCCCACTAATTAACATTGGTTAGTGGATAAAAATGTTAAACATTGACTTCTCTCTTAGAGAATGACAGCTGTCAAACAAATGTGACTACAGCGGAGAAAGAAGCACTGTAATCCTCATCCAACTTTTTTAAGACATATTTCTGTCAGCCTTTTCAAAGTGATCCTGCCCAAAGCAGCCATCTTGAATTTTTAATGACCTAACACTAAAGGGCAAAACACACAGGGAACGGGCGCGGGCCGAATCGGGTGCATGGCGGGTGCAAGGTATGAATCCCTTGTATTTATATGGACGACGTCACACAGAAAGCGGGCGCGGTTCGGGCGCATGGCGGGTGACGCTGAGTGATGTCGTCCATTTAAATAAAGTAATTACACCCGCGCCGGACCCGCGCTCGTTCCCTGTGGGTTTTGTGCTTTACTCTCACCAGTCGCCAGCTTCATGATGGCGAACAGACACTTGATAAATGATAAATGATTTATTTATTTCACATAGGACAACTTGTGTCATTTATGATACGTCAAGACTCTACCACCGGTTCGGGTTCTACTGAGGGCAAGAAACTCTTGCTCTTTTCTCAAAAAAAGAAAGAGGTTGCAATATATAAGCAATAAAATACATACGTAACGTTACACTGACTTCTGGTTCACTGGATGCGATGCCGGTTGCTTCCATGCAACTTTGTCGTTAATAAAATCGTCGATAGTATAATAACCTCGACTTAACAAATGCTGTTTGACAGTCTTTAAATTTATGTAATGGCAAATCTAGAAACTCTTTTGAAACTATGTTATAAAAACGTACACTCGGTTACACACACACTAACTTAGCTCCTGTAGCTCGTTCTGTAGTATGCATTTACCTGTGTTCTGTGTCGGCGCGTCCTATCTGATCATCTCGAGGTATTTGTGCTTGTGCTTGGTAAGCATTTCGGTGACGGTCACCAACTTCCTGATGGCCGGCTGACTCTTGGCCAGGTTCTGTAGCTCGCTCAGATGTGACACGCAGATGTGGTGGATTGTTGCTAGTTCTTTAGCTGCACACAAAATTTCAATGTTATTTATACTAGGTATTGTCGGATCATTCAAAATGATCAGATAAACCCCTATTGTAATAGGTTCAGCTCCTAAGCATCTAGCTCAAGAACTTCAATGGTAATGGTGGAAGGATTCTAATTAGGTCAAAAACAAAATCACATTTTTCATCAAACACTAAAATTGAGATACCATTGATACCAATAGCCCGCCAGCACGTATTGGAGCAGGGTGGTGGGTCTAAGCTCTAATTCCCTTTCTTCTATGAGAGTGGTGGAGGCTGTGTCCAGCAGTGGGACGTTAATGAGCTGTAGTGGTGGTCGTGGGTGGTGACCAAATTGAGAAAGATCTTACCAATATCTAAATTATTGTTTGGATTTGCCGGCGCGTTGCCAGGATCCGGCACGGAGCTCAGTTGATCCAAAAACACTACCATGCGTTCTTTGTTCTTCAGGATAAAAGGATTCACCACTTCCATATATGGTTCCTAAAAGAAAATTATCAATAATAACAAGATATTTCGATTTTTAGCCGTTAATATCACTGTTTTGTACAACATCTCGAGATCCGTGAAGAACATAATTCTTAGCTAATGTCAGTTTATTGTTATGGACGCCTAAGAATATAAAATCTACCATTAATTTACCGTTGGAAAGAAGAAAAGTGCAGATAATATACGAGACCTTGGCTCCAAATTCGATGAGGTTGGCGAGGTTCTGCAAACATTTAGCGACCATGACCAGCGAGCGTTGGGCGTGCGGCGGCGGCGCCGCTGAGACCAGGCCCCACGCGCGGGGCTCCACGAGCGCGGGGCATATCAGCCGCAGGAATATAAACCCTATGGACACATACGGCGCAATGTAAAAACTTGAAGTGACGTACCTAACGTAGAAACAACATAGCACTAATAGCAGGCATAACAACTGGACACTGTCTGCTGAATAGACATCTCACAATAATGAGAATCGAAGATGACCCATCATGTCCAGAGTGCGGCGAGGAAGAGACCAGCTTCCACTTCATAGCTGAGTGCCCCATGTACTCATTGGTAAGGTGGGAATTAATAGGCAAGGACAGGATCAGTGAAGAAGACCTAAGACATCTCTCCATAGGGGATATAGTAAGGTTCACTAAAGCTACAGGTAGGCACCAGTAACCTGTGTCCTAACACGGGGAAATGGGTGGAATGGTTCAATTAATGGACGGATCACCCGCCTGGCGACGGCGGGCGTCCCCTCTATAAGTACATGGCCTTCGTAAAGAAAAGCCGTCAGTTTATTTAGGGTAAGCAACGTCCCCGAATATTATTAACTGGGATTTGTCAAAATTTTGTTAAATTATTCTAATCTTAAACGAGATTTTGCTAACTGATCCACTGACCTGACACCACTCTGGTGCGTACGAATCTCTCATTGGGCCACTTGGCGACGGCGGCGCGTTGCAAGCAGCCGCACAGATAGCGCACGGGCCGCGGACACGCTTCGGGCGACGTGAATATCGATAGCGTGATCTAAAAACCAATTTTCTACCAATCACGGCTCAGTTCTTAACGCGAGCACTACGCTCGCGTTAAGAACTGAGGCGTTGGGCCATAAATCAGTCTATCTCGCTCGCACTCATTAGGCTTATGGAGCATTATAATAAGGTGCAGGTTACGTGCGTAAGACGCAAAGCGTTGCACATTCCTATTGTTATTGACATTTATGGCCCAACGCCTCAGTTCATAACGCGAGCACTGTAGGTAGTTTAACACTCATCACGCTGCTAAACCTAAAGACAGTTAAGGAGATCCCCTCCCCTGGAACGAGCCCATAATGGGCGTCGCACAAGAGAGGGGCACCGGCGTAAGTTCTTTAAGAGTTCCCGGGGCCCCTCATTATGAGCTGAGGACGGTCACTAAGGGTTTTTTTTAGGTAATTTAACACGATGCTGGTTTTTTTTAACGGGACTTATTTTTCTGACAGTTCGAAAAGGCTATGCCCATCTCCAGAATACAAGGTTGAAAAATATTATGGTACCTATATGTATATTATGACAAGCTGATGCCCGCTACTTCGTCCGCGTGGATTGAGGTTTTTGATTCCCGCGGGAACTTTAATTTTCCGGGATAAAAAGTAGCCTATGTGTTATTCCAGGCTATAATCTATCTCTGTGCCAAATTTCATCCAAATCCGTTCAGCCATTCTGGTGTGATTGAGTAACAAACATATATCCATCAATCCATCCAAACTTTCGCGTTTATATTACACAGTAATATATTATGATGATTAATTATGTAAAATAATAAATAATCATCTACGTTGAATTTAAGTTGCCATTCAAATAAATGAATACCCAAGTAAATAGAATTTCAACAAGGGGTCAATTAACCAACCTGATCCAAAATCATAAGCAAGAACTCGGCGTTGTTGCAAGCGTCGTCTGGCGAGTCCATCTTCGTTGGATTGAGTTCGGCCGATTGCTTGGAATCGATCAACTTCTGCACTGTTTCTGCTATCGCCGCCTAAAATATAAGGCATTGTTTGAAATATAATAACTTTTTAGAATAGCAGAAAATGTAAAGGTGAGTATGTTGGTCTATTTAATACGTGTTCAAGTTACAAAGTCGCGATATAAATGAAAAATTTGATCTTGATTGTGAAATCTGTGAGTCATTTAGAATCGGAAATTCCGGAGCCTAAGTCAATTAGCCCTGACATTTCAACCATGAGTGCGATATGCAGGCGCCATGGCATCAAAGACGCGTAGTCGTAAGAGGGTCTTTCCATCGAAAATTCCACTATCCTCTTGACTTTAGTTAAATGACTTATCGTCAACTAGCTGATGCCCGCGACTTCGACCGGGTGGTTTAAGTTTTTTTGATTCCCGCGGGAACTCCTTAATTTTCCGGGATAAAAAGTAGCCTATGTGCTATTCCAGACTATAATCTATCGCTATGCCTTTCATGCAGATCCGTTCAGCCGTTCTGGCGTGGTTGAGCAACAAACATACATCCATCCATCCATCCATCCATCCAATCTTTCGCATTTATAATACTAGTGGTTCGCCCCGAACTGAGACCTCGCGGCGCCATCTATTGACATAAATGTTAAGTTCTGTTAAAAATACTGAAGCTCATTAAAAATTAAATAATTCCGTTTCCTTACAATATTTATCTGATTTTAGTATTTGTTGTTCAAGTACAGGATATACTTGAAATAATTGATCAAGTTTCAGGCTCATCCTTTCAGAAAATTTAGAGTTCTGAGGTCATCTTTGGACGTTAGAAAATCTCCACTTTGAAAGCCCCCCATTGCGTCAATTTTGGGGGAAAAATTAAAAAATAAATATTTTTGGACTCTATTCCTTATTATCTTTAAAATGATATACCGCAACCCTATGTAACTTTATAAAAAATATTTCACTTCGCATTCGCTTCTATGAGAGCCCCCCTGAAATAAAGATTTTTATTATTTTTTTAAGCCATATTCGGCGGGAGGCCATTGGTTTACATATTATATTTAAAGCTGAAGTAATTGCGTTCAGTAATTCAGAAGTTATAATGTTCTGACAGACGGACGGACGGACGGACGGACGGACAAGTGCCAATTCACCCAAGTAGACTCAGAGACCTTCGCTTCGCTCGGTCAATTAGTATAGATTAGTATGATGGAGAGTTTAACAAGATCAGTGGTTAATTATTACCTGCAGGAAGGGTTTGCACAGCGCGCGCATGAACTCGTCCAGCACAGCGGTGGCGAGAGACGCGGCGCGGAACAGGGCGCGGTGGTCGGGCTCGCGGCCCACCTCTGCCGACGCGAGCTCGCGCGCTAGCTCCGCGCCGCGCCCGCACTCCGAAAACGCGTGCAACACCGCTGAAAACGATGTTCATATAATAAAAAAATATATTGGCAGTCATAGGGACTGCCGATAGAAGTGAAAACGAGTATTTATTTATTTTTTTACTTATTTTAAATATTCGTTTTTATATTAAAAAATATAAACCTTTAAACTAAAGCATTTAAGTATTTATATTTGAGACCTTTTGTCTTCATAACAACGCGAGGTGTCGGTCACGCGTTTCCACATTTTTACCCCCTACCAAAAAGTGCTCAACGCGGCTAAAGAAATTTTCACTTCAAAAAAACGAGTGTGCTTTAGACCGACACGACTGAAGTAAAAACTTTTTTAGCTCCATCTATATGTAAGTATATAATATGCACTAGCTATTAGAGAAAGAGAAAAAGAAAATGTGTGCTCGCACCTCTCTCTTGCCCCTACAGTTATATACGAATCGTAACTCTCTCTCTTTCTTTGTTCACTAACTCATATTATATCTCCCTCTCAACTTCCGTTCGCCGCGCCCGCGTAACGCTCTCCCCAAGTCAAGCGTGCGTAAAGAAGTTTTACTTCAAAAAGTGTGTGTGCAATAGGGATGATGACAACTTAATCAAATCAGCAACTCTTTAAAAGGCACTTCTAGTATGGAAGTTGTATGAAAATCATAATAGTGACGTCATCAAATTTCAACGCGCTTTTTTGCTTTAATCTATATTTTAAAATGGTTATCAAACTTAAAACCAACCGATGATGTGAATTTTAGGTCTACCTCATTCTCTCGCAGGCTAAATCCTGTTATAAAAACTGTGTATCGTTTAACTTACATGTCGCCAACGGCTGCCTATCAGTCCGACAGAGATCAGCGAGGGCCTTCACAGCGGGTAAGCCTGGCTCTAGAAGCAATTGACGCAGAGGGTTGTATTCCTCGCGCGGCATCACTAGCTCTTGCATGTACCTGTGACATCGATAGTTATTTAATAATATCATTATGACGTCATGACAAATCTAATATGGCGGATGTAACAAACAAATACGGGTCAAGTAACAATAAATCAAGTTGCGACAACTCTATCGAGTTTGGTTGGAAAGGACACAATTAAGATGAGATCCTTTCAGCCACGTTTTTAAACTAAGCGCAGCAACTTTTTTCTGTCAGATTTTTTATCTGTAGAGATAGTTTGTGCCAATGCCCAGCACAAGGCTGACTTTGCGACCCATCGTATTTGTGTTAGTCCTTAAGTTTTTTAAGTCCGATATTATAAATGTTATTTGAGAACAAGACTGCAAAGCAATATACATATTTAATGGCTTTCTTTATTTATTTATATAATTTTAATAAAAGAAATCGGGTTGTGATTATTATTTAACTTTATCTTGATAAGGAACCTTTCTTATTCTAAATATCTCGTGTGATTGCGAATATTATGTCATTGCAAGTAGTTTACCTTATGCGAAGTCTTAAAGAGCCCCATTCACCAATAGGCGTCATTCCGGCAAGCGGATACCATTCTTCGACTTCTTCACCGTTGGCCAAGCTAGACAGTTCTATCGTCAATTCTGCGACCTAAGACGATAATGACGTTTTAGAGTAATGAAGATAATAGATTTAGACAGAATTTAAATATCATATCATACTAATATTATAAATGCGAAACTGTGTTTGTTTGTTGTTTTGTTGGTTTATTGGTTTGTCCTTCAATCACGCCGCAAGTGCAACGGATCGACGTGATTTTTGGCATGGTTATAGTTGAGGACCTGGAGAGTGACATAGAATACTTTTTATCCCGGAAAATTAGAGAGTTCCCGCGGGAATCAAAAAAACTTAAACCACGCGGACGAAGTCGCGGGCATCAGCTAGTACGATATATGTCTTAAATTCTAAATTAAGGAAAAGGTATAAAATATACTAACTTCAGACTCCTTCCCTCTTTTGCCAGTGTTGTGCACAGTAATGGTGAATGACGTAACATCAGGCGGTACGTCACTGAAAGAAATATTTTATTTTAAATAAAAGCTAAAAAAGGGTGTGTTGGAGCCCTATAATTTAAGCTAGGGATATCTAGGCATCCAATTAAAATATATCCACTGATATATATCTCGAGATTGACAACAAAGTTACAAAGTATACAAGTTAAATCGGCTGAAAGTTTTTGACGTATATATATGACCGATCCCGCGTTCCTCCTTTACGCGGCCGCATAATATCCTAACCGGTTGGTCCGCGCGACCGTCTTAATTCCGCCGATTAATCTAGTGCCGCGACTGTCGCTAACAGGTGGGTTCATCAACTTTGGTAGCTTTTGAAAACGGTTGGTCATAACAGACTTGTGGAAACTTGCCATTGGTCGCATTTGGTTACCGAAATGTAAGCGCTTATGTAAGCGCGCCATGAAGAGTATTCTATTGACCTATCAACTTGGTGGTCCGTCAAAGGTCCATTGGTACGCGGATATACGCGGTATGTGTCTATGTTCTTCTGTTTTGCATCTTGTTTGGTATACAATAAAGTGTATTTTCATTTAATTGCATTTTCATATACTCACTCGAACACGAATTCGTCGTCCCAGTGCGGGTCGGGGGAGGGGCGCGCGCGCGTTCGCGCGACGGGCGCGGCGCCGAGCGCAAGGCGTAGGTGAGGGCGCGGCGCCAGGCGCGCGGGCAGGCGGTGCGCCGTCACGCAGCGCACGCGCAGCGCTCGCAGCCACACCACGCGCGCCACCTGACACAAATTGAGTTAATATTTTTTTTTATATATGGTCTACCGTTTGGCTGCAATTGAATTTTTAAAATTTATAGCTGATTATTCTATGTTTGTCAGAGTCAGAAACTGTGACATAAGAGAAAGGACAAAATTATATGACATAACAAAAATAACAAGGCTGATAAAATGGAAATGGGCAGGACATTTGTGCAGGATGGACAATACAAGATGAGTTAAATGTCTCACAGAATGGATCCCAAAAACAGAAAAAGAAAAAAGGGACGACAAAGGAAAAGATGGCGAGATATTTTCAAGCAAATAGTCGGTACAAACTGGATGACAATGGCAAGGGATAGAGACGCGTGGAGACAACTGGGGGAGGCCTACGCCGAGGAGGCGACTTCACTTCCACATAACGCGCAAAAAAAAAAGAAAAAAAAAAGCAATAATATGTATATGTAATAATAATGTAATGTAAAACAATAATAATAATGTAGTATGTGTAATGTGTCATATTGTTTGTAATGTGGTAGTAGAAATAAAAGGCTATTTTATTTTATTCTATGTTTAATTGACTACTTATCTAATAGGACAGAATATGACTTACTAGCTGATGCTCGCGACTTAATAAATCCAAATTACACATTTATAATATGAAGTATAGATTAGTACCTTGCAGTGATGTCTCGCCTGCTGCGGCACGCACAGCGGCCGCAGCGCGTCGAGCCACGCGCGCAGCTCGTGCGCCGCGGACGCCGCGAGGAACGTGTGCGTCGACAGACACGGCAGCGCGCGCTCCACTAGTTGGAAACAAAACTCCCTCTCCCATAGCGATTCGTGCACCTACAACCAAGTGGAATAAGTTTACTTCATGAAGAAAAGATTCCACTGCACAGAAACTGTAAGAAAAACTCTTTTCGAAAGTTCAAAAGGGACGGCAATCCAACACGAATATAAAGTAGCGCCGATTTTATGTGTTCCTCTTGCTTCCCACTCTTGAAAACATAATAACTTATTCAACGCCGTAAGAAAGCCGGCCTATCGGATATATTATAAGGATATATTTCGGTGAGTGTGCTCAAGAGCTTTTCGATCTTGTTCCTCCCTGACCTTTCTATCATCGTGCCGCAAGATGCCGTGCAAGTTTCCACCTATGTAGTCGACGTTCCATCCACATGTACGCTTTATATCATGTACGTTTTATATGTAGGTATGTGTCGCTTTGCGCTTCATTCTTCATTTCTCATTACCTATAGGCTAGGGTCTGGAATACTTTACCTCAAACT
This sequence comes from Erebia aethiops, assembly GCA_923060345.2. Lineage (NCBI taxonomy): Eukaryota > Metazoa > Arthropoda > Insecta > Lepidoptera > Nymphalidae > Erebia > Erebia aethiops. The sequence goes on from OV281082.1 coordinate 5,360,219, forward strand.
GTGTTTCCCATCAATTACAATCCAGGTATCTTTAAATCTAGAGTGAATAGGCATCTTCTAGGCAAGCGCGTTCCATATTGCGTGTGATTGTGGTAAAGCCTAAACTTATAATGAATTAAAAAAACACCACTCGGGAACAGTGTTCATGAAACTTTATACTAAGACATATTCTGCAGACAAATAAGCTAGAGACTAACGAGAATTAATTCAACAATACATACCTGATATAAGTAAGCACAAGATAGATCAATAAGCCCTTTCGGCTTCGTCCGTTTCGGCGAGTCGTAAAAGTAGAGGTGCGTGTCGGTCCCCTCTTGCAATAGCACGAAGTATAAAGCCTTCCATTTCTTCGCGCCTTTATCGGACTTCTTATGCAAGTATCCCTGGTGTTTGATGCCTTTCATCTTCTTGAGGCCGATTTGATCTCGACATTCTCTGAGTGTGGCGTAAATCTTCTCAGCGGCCGCACCCGTTGCGTTCTGTTGCGGCTCAATGTGGTGACCTTCGGCGATTAGCTGTAATAGGATTACTTTATTCAGCCCTAAGAGCAAGGAATTTCTCGCTTAGGTATAAGATTATTTTACAAGCCTATCTGGTCAAAAAGTGATGCCAGCGATTTCGTCAGCGTGGATTGAGGTTTTTTGGTTTCCGCGGGAACTTCTTAATTTTACGGGATTAAAAGTAGCCTATGTGTTATTCCAGACATTCCAGAGATAATTTATATTTGTGCCAAATTTCATCCAGATCCGTTCAGCCGTTCTGGCGGCATTTAATAACAAACATCCATCCATCCAAACTTTGGCATTTATAATATAAAAAAGTATAGAAGTATAGATTGATTATAACCGTTACCTCGAGTTCTCTAAAAAGTTACTTCCGTTATTACGTTAGGTATTTACGTTCCTTCGAACTGAATACCTACTTATAAAATTAAAAAAAAAAAATTTGTTTATTACAGACCCTTTAGTCCATATTATGTTGTTAGTACAGTATTAACTTAAAAACTATGTTAGTACACACAAAATAAAACATAAAACAAAATAACTAATTTAAATATCTGCGGTTGCATGCTGGGGCACTAGGTACATAAACATGCATATGCATCCAGTGCCTCAGCATGGGACAGTCAGTCAGAGTTATACAAAGATGAAAAAAAAAACCATGGGTACTTACAGGCTGTCCAAGCGTGTGCCCCTCAACAATCTGCTCCTTCCGGTACCGGTTGATGACCGCATCTAGACATTCGAACGTCCTGCCTCCCATCAAATACCGCACCCCCTTCTTCTCAATCCTGAACCTTTGGATTTGGTTGTTAATGTGGAAGAACAAGGAGTAGTCTCCGGGAGAATTATCCGAGGGCCTAAAAATGTAAGATAACAGTTATTGAATTTGATGGTATTGATGTCACCGTAAGATTGTAAAAACCGTTAGATTGTAATCTAACTAGCGATATTGTAAACTGTCGACAGATTGTGAACCGTTCAATGTTCTGAGTGTCAATTTTTGAAATATTCATTGTACTTACGTTTTCTTGTCTCTTTCTTATAGGTTAGGTTTTATCAGGTTAATATACCTAACAGATTACAATCTACCGAAAAATAATGCGTTAAATTGTAATCTGTCGACAGTTTACAATATAGCTAGTTAGATTACAATCTAAAGGTTTTTACAATCTTACGGTGACATTGATAATAATACATCCACAATAGCATCAATCATTGGCATAGTCTCAATTGTTGTGATTGGCTGAATGTTGATAAACGATATGACTTTCAAATCGACAGTCGATCTAATTTTATTTATATGCTTTACATATTAACGTACCTGACTAGAAAACTTCCTGGTCCAGCTTTGACCAGCATATCGACCGCTTCGCTCTTGGTACAGTTGGGGTGGAACCAGGAGAATACGGTGTTTGGGTCGATCGATGGATCTAGGTCCTCAACTAGCTCTCTGAAGATCATTCCTTGCTCACCCGTTCTGTTGGGAACAAAAATAAAATAATGGCTGATTGCTTGTATATTGATCCCTACGCGATCATAGGAAACAAGAAGATCTGTAGGAGAACCAGACTCAACTCAGAGTAAAACAACATAGCTCGATCAATCTCTTAGCTTAAGAGGCCGGCGAACGCCGCTCGCAACTTCTATTCGAACCGCAAATATAAATTTGCCGGTATATTGCTATCTCTATTTGGCTGATGACACATGATCGCGTGCAAGCGCGATAGCAATATGAGCGTACAGAATTTGTTATACATTTAGTCTTGTTCCGTGAATACCAAAAATGATGAATGAAAAATTGTTGTGTTTTTAACTTAGTGTTGTTATTCTGTAACTTGACAATAAAACATGCAAAACGCAATGTGTTTACATTTAATTTTGGGAAAGTATTTTGAAAAAATAATTATCCAGGGACCTAGATAAATACAAGTTCAACCTTAATAATCGCATAATATGGTGGAAATATTCTCGAATTACAAATTATTTTGGTATTACGTTTGTATGGGCAATTCATCTTCCGCTGGCACCTTAAGCTGCAATGGGAGTAGTTTGATCTCTTCACAACAAGACTTTGCCTGACTTTGGTGGAACTAGTCGTGACCAAAGCCTCCCGTTCGACTATACAGAGCCAGTTTAGAAATAGTTTCACAAACTGCCCCTGCACATACATTTAATTTACAAAGAAATCGTTGAACAATATAGATTTAAGTTACGATTGCGAATAATTAGCTAGAAAATTTTCATTTCTATCATATTAGTCATAAGGCTATGATTTGGCCAATGACTTTGTTGTATCTTTAAATATATTATTAAATTTAACTATACATATATAATTTCAATATATGCTAATCATAAATGTTAATAATATACACAGTTGAATCATATGCATTTAATCAATTGAAGTGTATATATAAACATTGCACTATATATGCAAAGGGGACCTTGTGACCATCCTACCTTGACTGTTCTACTCGACCTACCATGACCTCATGAATAAATACTAAGAATATGCCAGAAAATTATAACTAGATCGTAGTAAGTAGATAAGTGAGGGAATATCATAAAAATATTGTAGTAGTGATGACGGATGTTTCATAAAAAATTACATCAAAACTATTTTTTTGCAGTGCAGGCCTTGGCTCAGGGCAAACACATAATAATATAAAGTCTCTGTTCCGTCGTGGGTAATAAGCCGAAAGTGCAATAAGTTAAAATATATATTGTAAACTAAAATCCGTGTTAATTTTATAATCGCAATTATTATTACTAGAGTATCGATTTAAAACTTAGGTATTTCATTTGCCTATACAGGAGTTACGCACTGTTAAATGTTAACAGGAAAAGATAGGTAAAAAAGGCGAATTGTTTCTAAAGAGCAGACAAAACACAAATGTAGGAAGCAAAAAAAAGTTACATTGTGAATTGACTCCCAACCAAACACAATCGCAGAAACTTTTCGCATTCTTTTTTATCTGTAATAAGATGTTACTCTTAATAGGTAACTACCTACATGATCCGATACGATGTCGATGCATGACTCGGATAATCAGTATTATCAGTGTTGCATTTAATTTAAAAGTTGATGCGAAGCGTTCAGAAAACAATTTAAAACAGACTGTAAATTATACATGCTTTCACAGTGATCTTTGAATTTAAAAGGATAATAGGAAGGCAGTATCTGGCCCGGTATCCACCAAAGAGAAGATAGGTGGGTGATGTGGGTTAATGATAAATGACAAGATAATAATTGAAGTAAAACTTCTTTACGCACGTAAGCTGGTGAATGCGTGACGAGTGCGTTACGAAAAGTGGGATCGGGCGAGGCGAACGGAAGATGAGAGGGAGATATAAGTTAGTGAAGATAGAAAGAGAGAGAGTTACGTTTCGTATATTACTGTAGGGGCAAGAGATAGAGGTGCAAGCACACATTTTCTTTCTCTCATAGCCAGTTACGAGCTAAAGAAGTTTTACTTCAGTCGTGTGGTCTAAAGGACACTCGTTATTTTTCTCGTCATCAATCAATAATCACTCGTCTACTAAAACATCTCCACCCATCACGGCTCTGGTGGATACCGCGCCTTCGGCTTAGCAATTTATTTCCGTTCAGACATTTTATACAAACGAACAAGCACCATTACATCCACGTAAAATCAAAGAAATGATTCAGATTTCAATATTTTAAAGTTTTTATTGTACAATCGTTACGCTTGACATCTGTATACATAATTCTTCATAACATAATATTTAAATGAGTATGTGCATACGAGCGAGACTTCCCTGAGGTTTTTCTCGAGCAGATAGAATGAAAATGAAAAAATGAAAATGATTTATTACCATATACAATATTAACAAGTTATTGTGGCTGAGGCCTTCTGTTAAGCATAAGAAGACCTGTGTCAGAAGGCCTAGCTCTTCCAATTTTAACAATAATTAAATATTGGTACAATTTTGATACAGGTTATAATCATGCAGGCATGCAAGTGAGTGTGTGTGTGTGTGTGTGGTGTGTGTGTGTGTGTGTGTGTGTGTGTGTGTGTGTGTGTGTGTGTGTGTGTGTGTGTGTGTGTGTGTGTGTGTGTGTGTGTGTGTGTGTATGTGTGTGTGTGTGAGAGAGAGAGTATATGAGTGTATTGTATGAGTGTGCGTATCCATGTATTCCAGTTAAAGCCACAGTTACACCTACCGAACAATCTGCAGAAGAGCCTCCGTTTCATCAAAAGATAGTGTTTTTAGCCAGTCTTTAAGTGTTCTTTTACAGTCATGAATTTTCTTTGGGTAAATGTTCAGGATTTTGTTAACTTTATTATATAAGTAAGTAGATTTATGTCGGTATTGATACCCAGCAAAGGCAGATCTTGCATGGACTAGTTCCACAACAGTATTATTTGTTCTTTTCTTTAAAATACTTGGATCAAAATATAGAGTTTTGTGTAACTTAAGGATAGCGAAAAGGACATATAATTGCCTTACTGTGAGTACATTACTTATTGAATACAACATATCAGTATGGTATCGATAAGGCTTAAAATGCATTACCTTCAGTAAAAAGCGCTGAGCTCTTTCTGCTTCAATGAATCTAGTCTTTGCAGCACCTCCCCAAACTGGTATACAGTATGTAATAATTGATTGGGCAAGAGCTACGTAAATTTTATGTAGTAAGTCAGTTGGGGCGATGTGTCTCAATTTCTTGAAAATCCAGGTTAGTTTCCTTACCCTACTTGCCACAAGTTCTATTTGAGGATACCAGGACAATCTTTGATCCAGGATAACACCCAGATATTTAGTAGAAGTTACTTTATTTATAGGTGGACAAGAGCAAATTTGACTATAGGTGTCTCCACAATTATGTATCTTAACAGTTAAATCATTATTTGGTTGCATATTATTTTTAATCGAAAAACAAATATAATTAGTTTTAGTTACATTAAGGGTTAATAAATTTGAATTAAGCCAAGCAGATATCTTAGCGAGGCCTTCCTCACTCGTCCTCTGTACCTCTTCCCAGGTGCTGCCAGAAAACACAATAGCGGTATCGTCAGCATATGAGAAAACCTGACCATTATTTAAACCAAGGTTACATAATCCATTAATGTAGACTAGAAACAGGGTTGGCCCCAGAACACTTCCCTGAGGCACTCCATAAGCTATATCTATCTCAGAACTAACATATTGTCCTATTTTGACTCTTTGTTTGCGATCACTTAGGTAACTGTTAAAAAGTTTCAGTGGTATCCCTCGAATTCCCATTCGTTCCAGCTTGTTTACAAGGATGGTGACAGAAACGGTGTCAAACGCTTTTTTTAAGTCTAAAAATACACACAAACACTTTTTCTTTTGGTCAAGTTTCTCAACAATTTTAGAGGTTAAATTAATAATAGCATCTTCGGTAGATTTTCCCTGTCTAAAGCCAAATTGAGAAGTAGAAATTAAATTGTATCTGTCTAAGTAGTTAACCAACCTTTTATTCAAACATTTTTCTAGTATTTTCGAGATTGCTGGAAGGACAGATATTGGTCTGTAGTTGTTAACATCATTTCTGTCACCATTCTTATGAACTGGTGTGATAATAGCTTGTTTTAAGGGAGACGGAAAAGTACCACTTGCAAAACAGAGGTTTGTAAGGTGACAGATAATCGGAGCGACCACAATTCTGGCCAGTTTTAAGAAACTAGTCGAGATGTTATCCCACCCTGCTGAACTGTTAGATTTTAGTCCAGATATCACGCTGTGTATTTCGTGGACTGAGGTATCCAGAAGAACAAAGGACGAGAGTTGGAGGTGAGATATTTCTGAATTAATATTAAAATTAGAGCTATTTCCTGAAATTATTTTCTCTGCAAGGGATTTTCCAATATTAGCAAAAAAATTATTTACGTCGTTGACTGAGTCAGTAGGGGATGGCTTGATATTCAATAATGGGGTATTATCTGACCTATTTGAAGTTAAATAAGTTACATTTTTTATATTTTTCCAAAGCGCTTTAGAATTTCTTGAAGATTTAACTAATTGGTCTCTTTCGTATTTATGTTTAAGCTTCTTGATAAGACTATTACAGTAGTTACGGTAACGTTTGTAAGATATTTTTAAAGTTTCATCTAGCGGATTAAGTTTTAACTTCTTTTGCATTTTATTTCGGTTTCTAATACATCTAAGGATACCTGTTGTAATCCAAGGTTTGTTTTTAGGGATTTTAACTGTTTTAGTATTCTCTTGTAAAGACTCTGTTATTTTCAGAATAAGCTGTTCAATTACGAAGTTAGGATCATTACTAAAAAGTAGCAAAGGAAGGTTTTTTAAAGCAAGGCTATTTAATGAGTCGTTAAAATTTGTTACAGTTTTAGTTTTTGGGGCTTGAATTTTGTTTCTGACCGATTTTAAATTAAGAAGAATCATCGAATGGTCTGTGATTGTAGTATTTAGGACAACTGTATACGCAGAAACTTTATTTTTGTTTATTTTCAGGAAGATGTGATCTAGACAATTAGCCTCTCTTGTTGGATAGATTAGATGTCATATGTAGTATATAGAAACTTGGTTACATAATTTATAGAACATGGGCTTTTGCTGTAGTGGTAACTTTCTTAATCTTACATAGTAGTAGGTAATCATCTTAGTAGTACATAGATAGTAGTTAATTATTTCAAACAAAAAATGTTGGCACGCCTGTATTAATCAATTTTATTCTGCTTCCACATTACTTTTGCTTTGGTATGGTAATGGAGGAATCTTAGTGCGTTCGATGATCGTGAAAAAAATTCTCAAAATAGACTTGAAAAAATACGTATAACTACGTAACCCGTAGATCTGTCATTGCTATACTAGTTATTTGACTTTCAAACTCTAGGCTCTGTAAATGCATAATATGTAGAACACGGTAAAGTGGAGGTCATACCTGTGTGCAGTGACCCATAGCCAGCCGTCGCCCATGTCGTTATGCACGAAGAATATATCGCCCTTCTGGAAGGTCAACTCATCCGTGTCTGGCATCTTGGTGTATGGCAAAATTGCCACTACGCGCTGTAAGAACAGAAGGAGCTTATTAGTCTATTTTCACAACATAGCACTGGATACTAAAAGCGATTTGATAAAAATTATCAGCGCCTTTTATTGACATTTATAAAACCAGTTTAACTATTACTATTATTAATAATACCAACTAATCATAATACGAAAATTTTAATTGTTGCATTTACATGGAATCACTTTCATAAGTCTAATAAGGGAATGAAACTTTCTTGTTACTTATCACTTGAAACTTATTATATAATATCATATTTTCTTATGATTAATTTATTTATTGGCACTGAAAACATAATTGGATTATGTTTTCAGTGCCAATAAATGAGCGAAAATATTTCGTTTTAAGTTAGTGTTAATATTAAATGTGAATTTAAAACACAAAAATTGTGTCTATCTACATGAGCCCTATGCTTTCAAACATCATACATTGAATCTAGTTGAAACTTGCTACAGTTACTGTTAGGACTTATTATAATAAATCCTTATAAAAAATACCTTCTTATCATTCACAGGTTCAGGCGGCGGAACCGGTTCAACCAAACGCTCGCGCTTTAAAAGATCAGAGCAGTGACTATAAAACCCCACTAGCTCGGTCAAGGAGTCGAACTGACGACCCCCAATATAGTAGTCACCACATACTGCAGTTATTCTATAGACAAAAAATTTTTAAGTTACATACTACACTGTTCCTACACTACATAATGACAAATCCAATACATTTTGATAGATATGACCAACAAAATATGTAAGTTCTATATTTTGTACAGATACCTGAAATGATTAATTCCAGTACGTCCTAAATAACTCAGCACGTAAGACCCCGGCTTACGATCACTTTCACGAACTGCAAAGAATTTTCTTATTTAATATTCATACTCTGGCTCAAAGATAATTAAATATTGTATAAAAATTGTTTAGAATATATGTCATAGTCAAGTCATTTATTTATTAAATATAGGTACACTTATTTTCGTCTAAAAATTACATAAGTACTTAAAAAGCATGATGGTGATAATGGGTAACGGTATCTTAAAACTAAAGCTACGAGGGTTCCAAACGCGCCCTGGTCTGAGAAGAGCCCACAACAAACTCAGCCGGGTATGAAAAGTAAAGATAAGACAATTGAATCACTGTTACAGTTATTTTTATCAAGGTAACCCTACATTCAATTTTATATGCACAACAGTAACAACGTGTGAAGCACCATCTATTGTTTGCCTTTTTATAGTTAACAAAGTTAAGCTTCAATAAGATATTGAATGATCAATGCAGCAGACAAAACATGGACTTCAAAGTGAAAGTTATTGAGATATTCAAATGAATAAAGAATGATAAAAACTTTTAAATTACTTATATAAAGCAGTACATATAAAGCATTCTAGTATTGTTTACATTTCATACACAACTTGACTCAAGTATTAAATAAATCATTTATATGTAAAAGACAAATGAAAAACAAATGATAGTTCTCATGATTTGTATGTAGTGCCCTGAATAAATAAATGTGCTTGATTTTAGATATTATATCTATGCAAACATTAGCTGATACCCACAATTTTATCTGTGGATTTACTAAGGTGATTTACAAATCTGAATATGGAAATCATTTCATGGGCCATGCAATGCAGACTTTGCCTCTCTCTCGCACATTTGAGCATTTTCAATGATTGTCAAAGTATCACAATACTTTTGACAAATGTGGCCAGTAAAATACCAGACATTTTTGACATATTTTTATTGCAATACCTAGTTTTGATAGAGAAAATGGAGATGAAAACAACTTAGAACTATTACTGTCTTCTAATATTATCTGTATTTGTATCTTCAAATATCATCTCCATTTTCTCAATTTTCCATTGTGAAATTACGTCAAGCGTATGCCAGCAGTTGAGCTGTGATAAGGCAACATAAACATTCACAGTTACTATGTTAGTGTGGATTTGAACATAGATTCATACTAACTTTAGTTATAAATGAATGCCTCACCCAAGTAACTGCCTTGTTTACTAGCAGCCCAGAGCCTCTCTTCTGAAGTGTATCTGTCCAGACGTCCATGGTACCACTCTGTTTCAGGAGGAGCTAGGACTGCCTGTCTCTCACCTAGGAATTAAACTAATAATTGTACTGTCAAAGTTTTAGCACTAAACAAAATATGTCTTGGTGATTTCTTAAATTATAAAGATAATTTCTAAAGTCAGTTTCTGTACTTTGACTTTGTTGCAGTATGTTGAAAGTGAAAAAAAACTTTTAACTTTATGCAAAAACACCAACTTCATGTGGTAAATAGCTGTTGCCCGCGACTTCATCTGCAAGGATTGAGGTTTGCAGGTTCCTGCGGGAACTCTTTGTTTTTCCGGGACAAATTTAGCCTATGTGTGTTCCAAACTATAATCTATCTCTGTGGTAAATTACACCTAGATCCGTTCAGCCGTTCTGGCGTGATTGAGTAACAAACATCCATCCATCCAAACTTTCACAGGTTACATATTAGAGTATATTAGTAGATATACATAGATTACCATTAGTACTTGGCCCATCAGCTTCGTCCAGTTCTAAATCAGCTGTCAACTCTGCTAGATCACCACCACCGTCCTCGGACTCCGTCGATGGTGAACCCAACTTATCCTTTATAGGGGGTCCGCTTGGCGCACCCATTGCACGAATCAAATCAGCCATTATTATCACTGACTACCAAAATCCGTCAATTCTTATATTTATATGATAAAACAAAATGACTCATACATAATTCACGACACAAGCATTAGTTATATTATTTATTTAGAGGATATCCAAAGGTGTTTACGGCAGAAACAAAATAAAAGAAAATTCAATTATTACGATTCTAACGATTACACATACTGCACCCCATACGATAAATGAACGGTTTAGTGCACTAACTACTTAACTATATTACTTCAGAGAGTCGATTAATACAAAAAGCAGAAATAATTGCGATAGAAAGAATTTTAAATGATAATTTTCGCTACGCCCGTCCAATAGCCAGACAAAAGTGACAAACAAAAAGAAAATAGATGTGACTCACGTTTGACATTTGATTTGACAGTGATAAACCACAGAAAACAAAGAAAGAGCCACAGCTCTACAAGGTTGACACTTGACTTTGTGGTTGGCTCACAATTGGCCAAACTACCAACCAATCACCAAGTTGGTGATTTGTCGGTGATTGATTGAATGAACGATGACATGCTCATGCATGACAACAGCTCAAAATCATAGACAATTTTCTCTTTATAAAGAAATCCAACAAAAAATTTTTCGTCATTTCATTTTGTGATATTCTTGGAATTTTGTGAGGTGAAATAATTTTAAGTCAGTTCTATTCCTTTGTTTGTATCCTTGTATAGAAGGAATTAGAATTATTTCTAACGTGCGAATTATTAAAGAAAAGAAGAATCAAAACAATATAAATACTTCGTAGTCTAATCGGTAAGTTTTTAATCAATAGCTATTGCGCATTGCGTCGAAATTCGAATTGCGTGTCAGCTCAATAGTGACGCCATTTTGTAATCGAGATCTTTCTTTGTTCTTTGTCTTCGGGATTTTCGAATTGTTCGTAGTTTGTCTTTGTTTATTCATCCTAAACTAAATCAAATCATTAAATTAGAAAATAGCTGTTACATTTTCATCAAAATCAATTTTCTTGTTACAGATATCAAAATGCAAATTTTCGTGAAAACACTCACTGGTAAAACCATCACTTTGGAAGTTGAGCCATCTGATACCATCGAAAATGTGAAGGCAAAGATCCAAGACAAGGAGGGAATCCCACCAGACCAGCAGCGTTTGATCTTCGCTGGCAAGCAGCTAGAAGATGGGCGCACCCTATCAGACTACAACATTCAAAAGGAGTCCACTCTCCATCTTGTGCTCCGTCTGCGCGGTGGTATGCAGATCTTTGTGAAGACCCTGACTGGTAAAACCATCACTCTTGAGGTAGAGCCATCGGACACTATTGAAAACGTAAAAGCAAAAATCCAGGACAAAGAGGGAATTCCTCCAGACCAGCAGCGTTTGATCTTCGCCGGAAAGCAGTTGGAAGATGGCCGCACCCTGTCAGACTACAATATCCAAAAAGAATCCACACTACATCTTGTTCTCCGTCTTCGTGGTGGTATGCAGATTTTTGTGAAGACCCTCACTGGAAAGACAATTACACTTGAAGTGGAAGCATCAGACACCATCGAAAATGTGAAGGCAAAGATTCAAGATAAAGAGGGAATCCCGCCAGACCAGCAGCGTTTGATCTTTGCCGGCAAGCAGCTGGAAGATGGCCGCACCCTGTCAGACTACAACATCCAAAAAGAGTCTACCCTACACTTGGTATTGCGTCTGCGTGGTGGTATGCAGATCTTTGTGAAGACTCTTACTGGGAAGACAATCACACTTGAAGTGGAAGCATCTGACACTATTGAAAACGTAAAGGCAAAGATTCAAGACAAAGAGGGAATCCCACCAGACCAGCAACGGTTAATTTTCGCAGGCAAGCAGTTGGAAGATGGCCGCACCCTGTCAGACTACAATATCCAAAAAGAATCCACACTACATCTTGTTCTCCGTCTTCGTGGTGGTATGCAGATTTTTGTGAAGACCCTCACTGGAAAGACAATCACACTTGAAGTGGAAGCATCCGACACCATAGAAAATGTGAAGGCAAAGATTCAAGACAAGGAGGGAATCCCACCAGACCAGCAACGGTTAATTTTCGCAGGCAAGCAGCTGGAAGATGGCCGCACCCTGTCGGACTACAACATCCAAAAGGAGTCTACCCTTCACTTGGTATTGCGCCTACGTGGAGGTATGCAGATCTTTGTGAAGACTCTTACTGGGAAGACAATCACACTTGAAGTGGAAGCTTCTGACACTATTGAAAACGTAAAGGCAAAGATTCAAGACAAAGAGGGAATCCCGCCAGACCAGCAGCGTTTGATCTTTGCTGGCAAGCAGCTGGAAGATGGCCGCACCCTGTCAGACTACAATATCCAAAAAGAATCTACTCTTCACTTGGTATTGCGTCTGCGTGGTGGTATGCAAATCTTTGTGAAGACCCTCACTGGGAAGACAATCACACTTGAAGTGGAAGCATCAGATACTATCGAAAATGTGAAGGCAAAGATTCAAGATAAAGAGGGAATCCCACCAGATCAGCAACGTTTGATCTTTGCTGGCAAGCAGCTGGAAGATGGACGCACCCTGTCAGACTACAACATCCAAAAAGAGTCCACCCTTCACTTGGTATTGCGTCTGCGTGGTGGTATGCAAATCTTTGTGAAGACCCTCACTGGAAAGACAATCACACTTGAAGTGGAAGCATCTGACACTATTGAAAATGTAAAGGCAAAGATTCAAGACAAAGAGGGAATTCCGCCAGACCAGCAGCGTCTCATTTTTGCTGGCAAGCAGCTGGAAGATGGCCGCACCCTGTCGGACTACAATATCCAAAAAGAATCTACTCTTCACTTGGTATTGCGTCTGCGTGGTGGTATGCAAATCTTTGTGAAGACCCTCACTGGGAAGACAATCACACTTGAAGTGGAAGCATCAGATACTATCGAAAATGTGAAGGCAAAGATCCAAGATAAAGAGGGAATCCCACCAGATCAGCAACGTTTGATCTTTGCTGGCAAGCAGCTGGAAGATGGACGCACCCTGTCAGACTACAACATCCAAAAAGAGTCCACCCTTCACTTGGTATTGCGTCTGCGTGGTGGTATGCAAATCTTTGTGAAGACCCTCACTGGGAAGACAATCACACTTGAAGTGGAAGCATCTGACACTATTGAAAATGTAAAGGCAAAGATTCAAGATAAAGAGGGAATCCCACCAGATCAGCAACGCTTGATCTTTGCTGGTAAGCAGCTGGAAGATGGCCGCACCCTGTCGGACTACAATATCCAAAAGGAGTCTACCCTACACTTGGTATTGCGTCTGCGTGGTGGCATGCAGATCTTTGTAAAGACCCTCACTGGGAAGACTATCACACTTGAAGTCGAAGCATCAGACACCATCGAAAATGTTAAGGCAAAGATTCAAGACAAGGAGGGAATTCCTCCAGACCAGCAGCGTCTCATTTTTGCTGGCAAGCAGCTGGAAGATGGCCGCACCCTGTCGGACTACAATATCCAAAAAGAATCTACTCTTCACTTGGTATTGCGTCTGCGTGGTGGTATGCAAATCTTTGTGAAGACCCTCACTGGGAAGACAATCACACTTGAAGTGGAAGCATCAGACACTATCGAAAATGTGAAGGCAAAGATTCAAGACAAAGAGGGAATTCCGCCAGACCAGCAGCGTTTGATCTTTGCCGGCAAGCAGCTGGAAGATGGCCGTACCCTGTCAGACTACAACATCCAAAAAGAGTCTACCCTCCATCTTGTGCTACGTCTTCGTGGTGGTATGCAGATCTTTGTGAAGACTCTCACTGGGAAGACAATTACTTTAGAAGTAGAGCCATCAGACACTATTGAGAATGTGAAAGCAAAGATCCAGGACAAAGAGGGAATTCCTCCAGACCAGCAGCGTCTCATTTTCGCTGGCAAGCAGCTGGAAGATGGCCGCACCCTGTCAGATTACAACATCCAAAAAGAGTCAACTCTTCATTTGGTTCTGCGTCTTCGTGGCGGCAATTAAACAATATAAACATGTCAACATTTGTTTGTTTGTTTGTTTCTAAATTGATTTCAGTTTAACCAAATCTTAAAACATTTATGTAAGCATTCCAATCTCATTGCAATAAACAGCTGTTGATTACAATCAGTATGTATTTTTATTTCTGTAGATTCCTTCATAAGCCAATCCAGATGCTTTTAGGCTTCATGTACACGAAGCCAGAGCTGGACCTAGTGTAATCATACAAAAATCTTTTTGTTTGATTACACTAGCTTCACGTGCGGCCCCGGCTTCATGATGGTACTTCCCACTAGTTCAACAGTGGGATTTTATTTTCCCGGTAGCTCGAGTCTACTGTGAATAAATATGTAGGTAGTTGAGCTCACCAAAACTGATTAAATTTTGTTTCAAAGGTGTTAATGAAATTACAATAAATAAATAGGGGTTTGCATCATCCGTATAGTTTGGATTGGATTCATGTTATCAGTTTCGGTGAGTTAGCTATTTTTTACCAGTAGTTCAACTTTCGAAACAATTTGCATTTGAACTGCTGGAAAAAAAAAACACTCAACGTCAGTTGAACTAGTGGAAAGTACCCGACTACCCGTACAATTAAGCAGATTCCTTCCTTCTTACATGAAGCCAAGATTATAAAAATAGGATTAACTTTTCTTTTTTAACCGACTTCAAAAAAAGGAGGAGGTTCTCAATTCGACTGTATGTTTTTTTGTATGTTTGTTACGCGATTTCTCCGCCAATTATGAACCGATTTTGATAATTCTTTTTTTGTTTGGTAGGTCATACTTCAGAGGTGGTCCCATTTTAATTTGGTGAAGATCTGATGAATATCTCCGGAGATGGAGAACGGAACTCCTCAATGGATAAGAGTAAATTGCTCGCGATCAGTGTGATAGTTTTGTAAACAGTATGTTTTAACCATGCATAGCATATCTTTTTTTTTTTTAGGGTTCCGTACCAAAATGGTAAAAATGGAACCCTTAAGGTGCGACTTTCTCTGTCCGTCTGTCACAGTCGATTATTTCAGTAACTATTAAAGCTATTGACATGAAATTTGGAATAGTTGTATATAATAGTGGCCCAATATCATGGAAATCAAAAAAAATGAAAATTATTTTTAGTTTAATTAAAAGAGTGGGGAAAATCAGGGGTTTGAAATTTCAAAGTAGGATAACTATACCAAGTGGGGTATCATATCTATATATAATAAATGAAACCCGTTTTCCTTGGTCACGGCATCACGCGTGAATGGCTGGACCGATTTCACTAATTCTTTTTTTGTTGTATTTGTTATTATTAGGAGAAGGTTCTTACGGAAAAAAATATTAAGAAAATCTCTCAGAAATATTGAAAAATATACATTTAATTTTGCATACTAAGGCGGTACGAAGTTCGCCGGGTCAGCTAGTTCTTAATAACGCTAAGTTTTTACTAGCGTTCTGGTTACAACCTGTATTTTAAAACAGTGGGGCCACTAAAAATTGTGAAATAAAAAAATTTCAAAAAAAAAATAAAAACCGACTTCAAAAACCACAAACACTAAAAAGTAAAAAATAATTTAATTTATTATGTATACAAGAGTTAATGTAGTTCTATAATAACATTTTTTGGAGTCGGTGCCAATGTGGAGTCACGTCAACAATAATGAAGAGTAGGTAGACGGTTCATGCAGCTAATTGGTACCTACCGACTCCAAAAAATGTTATTATAGAACTACATTAACTCTTGTATACATAATAAATTAAATTATTTTTTACTTTTTAGTGTTTGTGGTTTTTGAAGTCGGTTTTTATTTTTTTTTTGAAAATTTTTTAAATCACACCGACTACTATTCGAGCGTCGCTAATCGTTATACTTTGACATTAAAGTGAACCTTACTTCCTTGATTTAGAACTCAAGTTTTAGGTGATCTTCCACAGCCAACGCTCGAAGCGGAAACGACGCGAAGTAAAAATCTTAGTATTGACTGTTTGACCAAATTAATGGGAGCCTGAGTCCAGTGGGTCCATTTTACTCTGACGCCATAGATTTTCAAAGCTCCGAGGATAGTATTCTTCTTGCTCCGAGTCTGAAACTTTGAGCGTTGATAATATTATTTCATGTGTGGCACCTAACTACTATCTTCTGTTTGCACTAGGTGGTAGGTTCCCAATACAGAAAAAGTAATGGTTCTACCCTAAAGGTCCAATTACATGATACGCCGTTAAAGTTATGTTACGGTTAACATTAAACTTAGATCGTATTTTTTCATTGTTGGGCAAAATTTAACTTAACTTTAACTGCCTGTCATGCAACTTAACCTAGGCTTTTTTAATTTTCCTCAGGGCCTAGGAGTTTCAGGGAAATTTGTAATTTTTATGAAACATTAAAATCAATAAAAAACTCAATTTAATTGTAACATTTTATTAGGAGGCAAAACGAGCAATAAGTTCAGGATAAATTTTAATACAAATTAATGAGTCACATCTTTTAAATTGTCAATTTATCTATCCATTTACAGTAGTTAGGTAGTATTTATAGTTATTTAAAATTACAGTAACATGAACAAGAATACATTTACCTGATAAATACGTCACACCAAAACAGACTCGCGCCAACAGTTAACATTTGAAGCAGGTGCCATTCTTTGCATTCTTACTGTTACTCTAATTGCATCATATTTATGGGCTTATGGCTAATACACGTTATAATATTCTGTTTAGATATAAAAAACTTGTACGTAGACAGAATATTGGAACCTTTCTGACTGCAGCAATATGGGCACCATATTACAACGGTGGCAGACGAGTCACGCCGTGTTCCAAAAGCGACAATCGGTATATTTACCTACATTTATAGCTAGACAATCATATATGAGTAACAATAATATAATAGATTCTCAATTTTTAAAGTATTGAATGTCATAAATAAAATGCAACTATTGATAAGCCAATAGTTTTAGAAGGACGAAGTTTGATTTCCTGAACAGCGATAGTCTATCCAAGAAGTATTAGGCTATGCTTATGACCATATTGGTATACTTACACGCAACTTTTTTTAACCAAGATAAATTAAACTGACAGGAAAAAGTAGGGGGTCGCCTGTCCATTGAAGCGGAGCGAGCGGCGATGTGCCGAGAGAGAATATTTCATGAAAATAACAAAAAGTTATATAATAGTAGGTAGTTATACCGCAGAATGTTGTTCAGGCTAACTCATCTCTATAAATAAACATACGAGCACTAACAATTAGAACATATTATCTTATCAAAAACATAATACCAAGAATATGTGCCTTTAAATTACATTACCTCTTAACGATCAATTATCTTATTAGTTCACTCAACACAACGCTCCGCTAAAGTAGACAGGCATTCTGTCTTTAGTGCTGTACGCATACATTCTGTGTTGTGGCGAGTCAAAGTCGTACATTTTGTAAGAAAGTTGACACTGTCTGTCGCGCTATACGTGGTTAATTAATCATCTGTCCAGAAAATGCTGTGGTACACCACAATACTATTGACAAATACAAATAATTATTCTTTGCGGCAACACAGCAATTTGTTAGTACCCTCAAATCCTGTCCATTTATAATTGAGTCAGTTTTCTGTAGATTTTTGCATTCAGGTGCGGATGAAAAACACCCAAACGTCTACCTAACAAGTGCGTGCCGCGAAACACACGTAGATACCTAGTTACATGACACCCTCATTTCATAACACCGATGAATTTAATTGCTCAAGATACTTACATATAAGAGACTTTTGAAGATAGAACAATCATTAATTTATGAACTTACATACATCTAACATTAGATCTAGGTATTGTCTTTTGTATGATTGAAATGTTATACATCGGGGTCCGTATATTTACGACTAAAATGGTGATATTATTAGAAAAATAGTTCAAATATACTGCGACACCGATACAGGATAAAGTGAAATGTGACAATTTAATTATTAATTTTCGTTAATCATAAGTGCATGCATTTATTATGAAAATACATTAACAACACTATTTAGAGGCCACATAGTAAATATCTAACCAGTGATCGTTAAATATCGATTTATTGACTGTTTATTTATAAATTAAAAATATGACTAAGGAAAATATTATGCTAACTTAATGAGAAAACTAGTCACTAAAGTAAACATAATCGGATAAAAACGTGTAAACGTAAAAATGCGACAACAACGCTGCACCAACTTTACTGCATGACATCTTAAGTTATCACAATGACTTTATTTTATAAAGTTTTATAAATAAATTAACGAGTACAGGCAAATTTTACATAATGTTATTTTTCATTTAATTTATCACTTATTTATGAACTTGAACTGAACTTCTTACTTGATATTTCATTAAAATCTATGCTCGTTCAACAAGCGATAGAAAATAGAGAGAAAATTTTTATTTTAGAAGCTTTTCTGTCTAGGGCTTTGGCTGGAGTGGTGGGTTATCATGACATAAATATAGAGGAGTTATATTTAATACATAATATACTCCACATTAAAAAAAAAAATCTAGGAAGGCCTGGCAATTCCGGCTGTGATGATGAATGATTGTTACACAATATTAACAAATATTATTCTTATATTGCGCAACAATAACGCAACATCGTCACAGAAACATGGTACCCGAACTCGTTAATTTACCGGCATAATTATAACTTGCCAATAATACATCAAACATCAAAATGCCACAAACATCTGGCAAGATTCAACAACTCTTACTCCCTCTCTTTCTGTTACGTGTAATAACACACCTTACATTGTATACATTTCTCCATTTAGATAAATTAATTACCCGCTGATACAGCTATATAATCTAATCTCATATAATATCTAGTTTACATGGCGTCACTAATAAATATAATGCTCCATGCTTTCGTTGGAGGGTAAAAACGAAAATCTAATAGCAGCTGTTTACAGGAAAATCAAATATTTACACCAAAACTTAAAAAAATACATTAAAAAAAAGTAGCCAATCATCAATTTAATCTATGAACCCTGGGTGTAACTTTTTAGATTTACGATAACCGTGCGTAAATTTCTCATTTGGATGGCAAAGGAACTGAAATATTCTCTGTCTCTTTACCACACTTTAACTGAATAACGCACAGAACGTTAACAGTAAAAGTTACACATGAACCTCTGAAGTAGGAAAATGAAACGACTCCTTTCTTCGCTATTATACTACAAGAGGACGAAAGACTATAGGCAGATACATTTGTCTCCTGGAAAACATAGATTTCTCATTATTATTTCTGACACTGTCTATACTAATTCGTAGATCAGATTTTTCACACACAGAGTCCTAAATAAGTAAATGGAATATAATATTAAAAAATAAAAGCACGATTAAATTCCCATTCAGAATATACAAATATTTCAATTTAAAATTATGCATTATTTAACGTAAAAAATGCGAATCACCCGAAATCCTGTACAAATTTTGAAGTGCTTCATAAAAGTTCTCCATCTTACCACAAAATATTGAAACGAGTATGTTCCGATATACACTGCAAGCACTGTAAGGTGTGACGTCAATTTAGTAGACCTACTGCGTAGCTGTTCTTTTATAGTTAGCTATACTGGTTACTGTTTAAAACGGAACGTAGTCAGCACTGAGAGCACCTTACCTCGAAAACGCCAGTGCACATTGTACAAAAATGCCGACGATTTATGACGTCATATATTTCCCTAGGATACTGCGACAGTGTACTGTCAGTCCAAAACGGAACGAACTTCTCCCCACTAAGAGCACTGAACAGTACTCGCAGTGTATATCGGAACATACCCTAACTGTTGACTAAATTGACGATTTGACGGTTATTGTACGGAAAATCTGTCAGGTTTATTATAAGCACGCATTTGAACTCTTGTTTAAGTTTTTTTGTGGTAAGGCCGAGAAAGTTTCTATCTGTCATTTTGACCTGTTGCGGGGGTTTCACCTGTACCCGCCACAGGCTAGCTGGCAAGTCGTTATCCTCAATAAGGGTACGCAGAATAACCCCTATTGAAGCTTTCAGATTTTATAAAACGCTTCAAAAATTTCTACGATCCCTGCGGGCCAAAAAAGTTAACCCTCCTCACGAAACCAACTATATAGAGTGGTCAGCTAATTTACTAAAATATTTCTTTATTATTGACTCTCAGGAATGATTGCTTAAAATTGGTCACAAAAAGTACTAAAACGAAATGGAAGACCCGGTAAAACTCATAAAACAAATGTAAAATCGCGTTACAATGGTAATTTTATTTAATTTATCTGGTACATGTAAAGGGGTAAAATATTTCATAACTACAACATTGAGCTTTTGACACCGTTACAGATTCGAATAAGTCGTCTATATAATACTGCGACATGATGTAACATTATTTAGATATAGCAACACCGCATTTCGTCCGATCACGTGCTTAAAAATATTCAATTCAAAATTTTAATAGCCCCGACATATTGCATCGTATATCATAAATGGATGTCTTCCTTTTGATGAGGTGACTTTAAAGGAAACCTTTCAATATAGATCCATTATACCAATGTGATCCTTATGGCTAATCTGACCAAAGTCCGACACCGTCAGCAGTGGCGTGCAGTTCATAGAGGCATAAAAGCACGCCTACCCAATTGGATATACGTTAATGCTTATTTTTCATCAAAACAGCTAGTAATAGGTATTGTGACTAACTAATGCCTACTCTAGCTACAAAAAAGTGCACGCCACTGACCATCAGCAGACCCCTACCAACTAGTATCCATCCGTCCAATGACCAATCCATCCGTGAGAACTATGATGTCACAAATAAAATGAATATGTCTAGGACTATGAATAAGACAAAATGTTATTCGCGAATACTTGTAGAGAGCATTATACCTACCTAATAATTTTCTATTCGTATTATTTGGATGCTTCATAATATAAATTACTCTTTGGCATTATGATACAGCGATATATGCAATAGGCCTTCATTCCGAAACAGTTTTTTTTTCTATTAGACTATGAGGTGAATTTACAGAAAATAAATAATTATTGTCAGCTCAGGTTATGTAAAACCTTACACGAAAGAAATATGCACGTATTAATTAATTTACGTTCTGCATTATTTAGACTTATGCCTCATTCTCCGAAATAAAATAAAAAAATACAAATTAGTCTATGGTCATAGAGCAAGAAACGGTACAGAGCCGACAAGTATGAAGTCCGAAGTACGGTGTTGCATCAAAAGGGGGTGTTTACATGTTGGGGAGCGGAACGGTAACCTGCACATAGCTGATGGGGAAGTAGCCAGTCTTGCCGTTGACCGAGCCCTCGAACCAGTTGTCGTCTACTTTATTGATGAGCGTGATCACATCGTTTTCCTGAAAAAAAAAAAGTTAACTGACTTTTTTTTTGCACAGCACTGCACAGTTATAAAAATTTACGAGGATATTTAACAATGTAACAGGCTTAAGGAAAAAAAATGACACTTTCATTTCTGGAGGTTAAAATGCATGTTACATTTAAACTTTGACCGTCAACGAAATCAAAATAGATTAAGTGCACAGTTATAAAAATTGACGAGGATATTTAACAATGTAACAGCCAAGGACAAAAACTGTCAGTTGCATTTCTGGTGGTTAACATGCATGTTACGTTTAAACTTTGATCAAAAGCAAAATGGGTGTGGGTCTGTTGACTTCAAACCAAAATTTTACCGTTAGTCTTAATCTTGAAGGAATGTATCATTGAGTATTGACTTTTGCAACCACTTTGCTTTTTATTTACAAAGTTTAAACTTAACCGTATCTTGACTTTTATCGACTTATATGACCTAAAACAGATAAATTGCCTAGAAAGTTTAAATTATGAAAAAATATTCTGTAGTAAGAGCGCGATGCTGATAACCGTGAAGTGCAATTTACACATTGCGTAATAATTGAATGTCTGACAGAGGTTATATAAGAAACGCCTTACGAGATTACGGTTACGTAAATATGCAGTGAAACCGACACTAATATTGATTTGATTCACAAGGAACAACAGGTCTCATTTTCTATAGTTAATAATATATTACGTATTATCCTTGCAGAGCGCGCTAAGAATCATCCAACATTTCCTTAGGACGCACTCGTGTGTGCTGCGTTCATAAGTAAATCACTATAAATTGCAAAAAGGGCGCGTGCTTTTAGAGGCTGTATCTAAATTTCCTGAAAAAAGGCACACCAGCGCTTTATCGTTTCTAACATTGTAGACAGCAGATTATTGCTATTTTACTAAATAATTAAATTTGTTGTTTTTTGTGTAACATGGATATAAAGTTACACCTGCATCCATCAAATACTAGTGGGCCCGGCAGATTTTGTCCTGCCCTTAACGTAGAACCCGATTGCAGCGCCCCCTACCGGGTCCAATTATGAATATAAACCATCCCTGGACCCACAAAAAATTTCATCTAAATCGGTCAAGCCGTTTCTGAGTTTTAGCGAGACTAACGAACAGCAATTGATTTATATATATATAGATTACCTTGAAGCCTAGTTCGCCTTGGTTCTCCGGTTCAAAGTCGTACAATGCAGTGCAGCACGGACCTTTCGCAGCGGGGGCCATCGGCGTCCGCGCGGGCGACTTAACAGGTGACGGCAGTGGTGACGCTGTACCAAGACGTTGGATTATGAAGTTAGTGCTGTAGATGCTTTGAATGCCGCGCTTATCAAATCTTATATGTGCGTTTATCAGGTAGGGTATCTTCAATCCCTTAACTACTTGTAAATTATTAACAAAATTAAAATCTCTTTAATTATTCGAATACACATATTGAGAATTTACATTGTGTTAGCTTAGGACGCGAAAGGCAGCTAAGACTCAGTATTAATAGTGTCTGCATTACCGAATAACCCAATGTAAACTCAGATTTAGACTGGATAAGCGCTACATAGAGGCTAGCTCTATAGTAACTCAATCTCTAAACTAAACACTAAAATGACACGTCTAATTGTATCGCTGTCCCTTTCATAATACTCCCTGCGAAAAGGGAAAGCCTGTCAATTTAGCTTAGTTTAGAAATAAAAGAATTAGCCACAATATGTTAAGCTAAACCAAACGTGCAAACAATATTATGAGTAAGCACGAAAATTAAAATATGATTGAACAGCCTCTGAAACATTCAAATGTTGAATATAATAAGTCAATTAGAAATTATTCAAAACGCAAATGATAACGGAAGAAATGATATTACAAGCCACTGCTAAATCTTTGCGATTGTGATTATAGCAACTCTAGGATAGAAGCAGGCGTTACTTTATATAATAATAGTATGAAAGAACTGGAATTTACGCGCATACACACACAGGTGTGTCGCAGTGACAGTGTGGTGCGGTACACACACGCACGCACGTACAGGCATGTGGCACAGTGTGGTGTGGTACACTGCACACACACGCACGCACATACACACACAGGTGTATCGCAGTGACAGTGTGGTGCGGTACACACACGCACGCACGTACAGGCATGTGGCACAGTGTGGTGTGGTACACTGCACACACACGCACGCACATACACACACAGGTGTGTCGCAGTGACAGTGTGGTGCAGTACACACACGCACGCACGTACAGGCATGTGGCACAGTGTGGTGTGGTACACTGCACACACACGCACGCACATACACACACAGGTGTATCGCAGTGACAGTGTGGTGCGGTACACACACGCACGCACGTACAGGCATGTGGCACAGTGTGGTGTGGTACACTGCACACACACGCACGCACATACACACACAGGTGTGTCGCAGTGACAGTGTGGTGCAGTACACACACGCACGCACGTACAGGCATGTGGCACAGTGTGGTGTGGTACACTGCACACACACGCACGCACATACACACACAGGTGTGTCGCAGTGACAGTGTGGTGCGGTACACACACGCACGCACGTACAGGCATGTGGCACAGTGTGCCACAGATTTGCCTATTGTGGCGGATTATAGCGAAATAAACTTCCAGTTCTTTCATTTAGCAGTTCTTTTTTTGATGTCTCTTTTTGGTAATGTGATAAATCAGTGACTGTTAAATCCAACGCATAAAACACATTAAAATACAATGATATAAAAATGAAAGAAGCGAACAATCACATTTAAAAAGCACAAAGGCTTAGAAATAACGACCAAATGATAAAAGCTTAATCAATACTGGCAAAAGCCAATAATTTCGTGAGATGAAGAAACATGTTTTGATTCGAATAAAAGCATAATTTAATATGACCGCCTATGATTTTCTATTAGGAGCGCCCGATGAAGCTTTGAAAACAGAAACATGCTAATTTTTAACAAACAACTGACGAGTGTTTATCATTAAAATATAAGTGTACAAAACATGCAAATGAAGTTTTTAGTTTCTGATGAAATAGGTAATTAAAAATGTAGAATGATATTTGATTTCTAAAAATAACTGTTGTGTGTATTAATGTTATGTATAATGTTCGACTTAATTGTAGGCGTTATATTCAAATAATATAAAGTAGGTACGTACGTAATTTACCACTTTAATGCATGTTTCTAATCTCATTCTGATATTGTGTAAAATTTCCTAAAATGTAGCGTTAAGAAAATTAAATTTAACGAAAATTAGCTCCATTTTTTATTATTAATAACTTTGCTAAGCATACTTAATGCTTTGATTCTACTATATATTGTGTATACTTATACCTAAGCGAAAAGACTGAATTTCGGGTGACGATGTTTTTCTACAGTGACAAATTAAGTGTAATTCGAGCAATATTGTTGTTATTATTAACAAAGTACGTAAAAGCCTAGCAAAGAATCTACCTATGTAATGTGTAACAACAAAATAAAAATGAGCCTATGAAAGCCCTGGTGGAAAAAATATAGTACCTACCTAAAACATTTTGATTCCCTCACTCAGGTCTGTTTTGTTCTGTATTGTAATCATTCCAGTCTTCAATAACAATAGCATTTGCTAATATTTAAAGTAACCATTTAGGAAGTATTTTAGGGTTTAATCTCTGTCAATCCTAAAGTCTGTATTGATTTACCAAATAATAAAATTATTATTTGAATCTTCTTTGTTAATCATGTTACTAAATGATAAAATTTAATAAAAGAACTAACAACTAAAGAACTTGCATATTTTCAAAATTCAAACAGTCCAATTTGAACATCCTAAATGTTCACAAGTCAGTGAGAATTCAACCACAAAACTGCAGAACTCGATATGGCACAATGCCAGTTTTAGTTTCAGAGTTATTTATTGAAAGAGCATGGAAAGCTATACATACTTTTATTATTTGTCTTAAGGTTGGTCTTATAAGGCTTTTTAGCTGGAATTAGAGTACTTAAAAAGATTTTTTTATTTCGAAATATTGTTCCGATTTATACAAATAAATTATATTAATAAAGCTGAATGTGATTTCGAAATACAGTTCGCAGTCCGCACTACGAAATGTCTGTAGCCTAATTATGTAAAACCTGCATCAATGATAGTTAGTCTCAATTGTTGTGATTGGCTGAATTTATGGTATTCTTGCTGCGTCAATGGATTTTGGCCAATAGCAGAAGAGTGTTAACCAATCAGAGGTGATTGCGACCGTTACACTTTAGCTGTCATTTTTACATTTAATAAGGCCCCTGGTTATATGAAGACGCACGCAATTTCCACGTTACAGAATTCTCAGGGGAAAATCACGTTTTCCATTATCCATTTGTACGTCATTGAAAGACAAACACCCGTTTTGTTAATGTGAGTCAGTTTTTTTGTCAGACCTAATCTAAGAAGCGACTGTATTGATTTTACCGCGTAATTCTAAAGCAGTTTCTGGCATGAATATTGAAGCGATCGGGTATTTCATAAGCAGCCTCTTTACACAAGGGGATGTAGGCTATTTTAAACGACTTCCACAAAAGATGGTTCTCAATTCGGTTTGATATTTATTGGTCCTGAAATTTTGTTTCAAAACTATTGATATAATAGGAATTACAGTTTTTGATACCCTTGCTCAAATAAAATTAAAAATATGGATATATATGAATTCCATGCGGTAAAATTCGCTACAGCTAGTAAATGATAAAAAAAGGAGAATTAAAAAAAAAGCAATACATGTGTGTTATCGAAGTGTTAGACGCCACGCAAACTCGCAGAGAGGAATGGAGACGAGACGCAGCATCTTTATTGGTAGCAACTCCAACTAACATTCACAACCTTATGCCAAAGTCATCATTATTTGCATCAAGTTATCGGCCTACCACTGATCACTAGTCTCCTCTCAGCATGAGAATGGTTTTGGCCGCAGTCCAACGCGCTGGCCAAGTACAGGTTTGAGAGCATTATTTATTTTGAGTCGCTACCGTTATTGAAAGCGATGCGCAGCTCACCTTTGGATCTTCCTCAGTATTTTATTAAGTATTAATACACCAATATCAACCATATATCAAAGACCATAAAGGTCCGTTTAAGTGTAAGACTCGTCTCCAATCCTCGCCGTCTGTATGCATCGTCCCAGGGTTACCGTTGTTAGAGCGCTGTCGCGAGTTGTTGCCGTCTGGGAACAGCTCGAGGTTGGAGGGCGGCTTGTGCTCCGGGGAGCCCACGTGCGAGCCTCCTCCCTCTTCGTGACGCAAACGGACAAATATCCAAACTCAGTATGTATAGCTGGCGCCAATCAAATAGTCGCATCTGAAGTTAATCGCAAGGTCGAAATACCATAAATTCCGGCTTCCGTTAACCGTTTTCCCCTCCTCTTTTAATATAGGTACATTCAAATCAAGAGTGAATAGGCATCTTCTACTCGCTGTCTTTTTGGCGTCGACAGTTTGTATCAGAGAGCTGTGCAAGTTAATAATCTCACCTGAGCTCAGAGACGCCTATTTTATTGGCGCCAACTTTACCACCGTATACCTCGCTAAACTTTTTGTTCGTTTAATATCTATCCGGTCTAATGATTTAAGGCTAACTCCGTCGTTTAACACCATATTAAAGAACTTATCCTGCCATTGCTTCTCGCGCTGCCGTATGCACTTCACAACCTATTCAAGTTCTAATAGACAGAACACCTGATAATATAATGATTTTGATACTATTCGAAATCCACACCATAGATGTTAGATAACGTGATTCAGTGCCTCACTTTTTCATTAGGCAGGTGATTCAGAAATGTGAGACGTTTTTGTGTATTGTAATAGACAATATGTCGAAACTATAATTTAAGGTGTTCCAATATAGGTACACTTCTAATGTTTTATACTTATCGATAAATTATGCTGTCCCGATGGTACAAACCATATTTTACTCACCTACGCGACGTTCTGATTTGACAATAATTTACTTACAGGGAAAGTAAGAGCAGACTTGTGCGTGAGTAGAAAGTGCATTTCCCATTAATATAGACAAGCCTTTTGAACTACCTACACAGTTTAAATTAAATTAGATAAATAGAGATAACACCGATCTGTCTACTCGTTCAAAAAGAAACGACAAGTACAGTTATATAGAGAACATCTATATCCTAAACAATAACATTAATTAACCATAGATTTAGTAAAGAACTCATTCAGAAAAGTATACGCAAAGATATTCCACAAAATATATAAGAGTTAATGACTTTCTATTTAAAATATCTGTGCATATACTTTATAGTTAAAACCTTAATCTATAAGAATGATAAGGATAGGGTATAAGGAAAGGATTGGAAACAATACGTCCGTTCAATCTGAAAAGTAAAGTTTGTTACTGTACAAAGTTACCCACGCCCCTTTTTTTGTACAGACCTTTTTGGCAGTTTTTGAGAATTGCATAGATTCTATCATTTAAGCGCGGGAGACGATATATTTAAGAATTTTTAATATAACGGACAATAGACATTAATATGAAGTTCCTTGATAGGCAACTATGAATTAGCACATACCGCAGTGCTATTTTTACTGAATTAAATAAACGGGTCTAAAACATTATTTTCATATTAGGTATCAATGTTCTCTGTGGAAAAGAAAAGAAGACCAGTCCATTTAGTTTCATTCAGCGATTTACATACAATCGAATCAGCATCAATATTAAACTTAGCTCCACGCGTATAAATGTAGAATCTTACCTTATTTATGTATACTATGTATATGTTACAAGTTATCACAAATTTATCAACGAAATAATTTGAAAGAAGGTTAACGAAGATATAAATTGTTATTTACAATAACTTTACATTTTGTAACCGTTATCACCTAGATTAGTTCCTTTGTTTTCAAGTAATCAGTCACTGATAAAAAAGCCAAAAATAAACAGCAAGAATACAAAGAAATTAGAAATTAAATGAGATTTAATTAAACCGTGTATTTTGTAGTCATAGTTAGGTATGAGAACTTAAGTTATAATATTTCCGAACAATATAAGCTATTTACAGAAGTTAAATTTTTCTGACTTTCTCAAAATCTTATTATAAAGACATTTTATGTAAATGTTAAGTGTAAGTGAATATAATTGAATGAAAACGTATATAACTATATTATACGTTGTCTATTCCCAAGTTTTGCGAACTGTATAAATATAGGTATATTTTTTATAATTTAACACGAATATTTATTATATAAACATAATTTATACTTAAATATATTATGAATGTTAGTGACCCGTTACCAAAAGTGCCGTAAGCCCGCGGTGCTTCGTGCTATGTGAGTGGTTTGTGGACATGTATGTACCAAATTAATTGTTAAATTATATAAATAAGTATTTTGGCTATGGAATACTTGATTTCTGCACTATATTTCATCTAACTATTAACATAATATAAACATTTAAAAATAAATAAAAAAGTATAGTTAGCAAACTTATAACAATTCACACTCCAAGAATAAGAATTATTAATTACTCATCTAACTGATGCACGAAATTATTTAACGTTATGTTAACCAAACATAGCTACCTTATTTACATATCAACAAAGAAATTTTTATCTGTAGTCTGCACAGAAAACCAACATCGGTCAGATTTTAAGTTTGATAAAGTTCCATATTTCAATATTTCAAGAATAATAATAATAATGTACCGTCACCAAAAAACAAAACATAATAGCCCAAACAACATCGCACCTTCACCTTAATTATATCCCAAACCGAAATTCTAAATCATCTACCATAAACTCAAAAACGAAATCCCATACTATCCCCAGCATTTAGGTTGCCTTTCCGATATAGCGGAGAGGAGCAGAGCGGACCGTGGCCTCTTCGACCATTCAGATCATTGAGATATTACGTGATAACATTATCACGTCATCTACCTATTACCTGATTGGTCTGCTTAACACGTTTCCGCTCTGCTTACACACCGTCAAATAATCCAGAGCCAAAAATCCAAAAAAAACAATCAGCAAATGAAATAAAAATCACCTGTCCAAGGGTCTCTTCCGTTCGTTAACCGGGGGGCGGGGTGTGGTTTGAACCCGGGGGCCGGTTTCAAGGCTTCGCGAGGGGGTTGGTGTCGCGGGGACTCCCACGCTCGTAGGGGGTCGGTGGTGGGCAGGTCGCCCAGGGAGGAGGTGGGGGGGAGGCGCGCCCGGGAGGAGGGCAGGTTTTGCGAGGAGCCGTAGCGCCTACCATGGTTGAGGTCGTGGATTCCTTCGATGTGCAAATCGGCCAGGGTCTTCGGGACGAACTCCAGCTTGGGGCGGTTGACGGCTTCCTCCTTCCTAGTATATGAAGGAATAACTAATCAGATTATAAATTTAAAAAAAAGATCTGAATTTAATATGCTATCTGTGTTTCACTGGTCAAGTGTGATGTAAAATGGTTTTCGCTGATCAAGTGATTTAAAGTTAACCGCTGATCAAACACCCTGAATCTCCGAAGATCTTTATCACCTTTAATTGGAACTTGACTATTTGTCAAACTTATATCGGATACGTTTTAATAGCAATAACTGCGTCAGATTTTTTTTATTCTAAAAAGAAAGTTTTTTAAAAGTTTTAATTATAAACAAGATTGTTCCTGTCATGTCGTGAATTTTAATGGTAAATTAAATTAGATGAATCGGCACACACTAGGGGACCGAATAGGATTTTCATGTGATGAAAACAAGACTGTATGATACATATTTTTTGTCAGTGAATGAAACATACTTCTCCAAGAGCGTCGAGACGAGTCCTTTCAGTATTTCGGTGCACTGTTGGTGGTATTCCAGCAGTCCTTCCGCGAAGAAACTTAGCTGCGCCACTTGCTCTACCTACCGTCATACAAGGTCCCCGTTTTATAAAAGTCAAACGAGGAAAATAAAATATTGGAATATCGAAACGGACAAGAAAATCAGCTATTTTAGCAGTGTATCAATAACGTCTGGATGAAGGACTGTAAGTTGATAGCCTTTGAAAAAGCTATGATAATATTCTTAACTTTAGAGAATATAATGGACTTATGGCCGAAACCTCTAAAACCATTTTTTTTAAATTTATTATTCTTCTTCTTCAATTATCTTTACAGAGATTCTCTAATGCGATAATGAAGTTACAATATTTTACCTTAACTATGAAAAAATAAAACTAATTGATATTAATTAAAATTCCTAAAAACCTTTAATTCTATTAAAAAATATAAAAAACAAAACTCAATAACAACAATATCATCTATTCAGGTATAACTGATCGTCCAGATTGCTATTTTTGTGAATTCACTCAGAGAGCAACAAAATGTTATTATATTATGTTTAAGTGCCCGATTTTTTTTGAAAATACGTTATAATATTCGGCCTGTAGTAAGTTAAAATAATTGTTATGCTTACGTCATTGTCGAGTAGATTGAACATGCCGATTTGAGCCAACGTCAAAGACTCGGCGAATTTCTCCTCCGCGTGCCGAATCTCGTCGTCTGGAATGTGAGCACCTGATGTATGCACGCACACCGAAATACACCACAGCAATAAAAGCCAAGCAAAGAAAATTAAACAAACAAATGTAAAAATAATATTTCACATAAAAAATCATTCAACATAATATAAAAGAATTGAAGAAAGGTAAATTAAAATAAAATGTGATATACAGACCAAACGGCGGAAATAAAGAAGGGTCAAAAACGATGGTAAGCGACGCAGGAACGTTGCAGAGGTGACGGGACATCATGTAAGAAACGTGCTCATATTATAAACTTTGCTCAACAAATATTAAAAGGGTATATTAAAATGATAAGAGACAAAATAATATGGTCAAATTAATACACAAATCTAGCACTATTAATAGAACGAACTTGAAGCTTATAGGAATTGACTAGTGCCTGTCAACTGAAGCCAAGCGAATAATTGTAATTGATTTTAAATTGTATTATTTTTGTGTGATTATATAATGAAGCCAATTCTGTTGGTCACCATCTCTAAAGTAAACAAAAATGACAGCTATATTTATATCGCTATCATCATGCTCTTAGAGCTGAGACTTAAGGTCGCTTGCACAAGGACAGTTAAACTGATTTAGTAAAATTTTGTAATCCTGTCCCTTTTAGGCAAATGTATATTGTAGTTGCCAAAAAGGGACAGCATTAAAATATTTAACTAAATCAATTTAAGAGTCCTTGTGAAAGTGGGCCTTAGAGCTGTAATTTTAGTTTAGAGATTATGTTAAACAGAATTGGCCACAATGACCATAATATTAATGAAATAATTTATAATAATGAATTCAGTAGGCCAGATCATGTCCGTAATAATTAATGGAATAAATTATAATAATGAATTCAGTTCAGAGAGATGATTGGTCTGGACCTTAATGGCTTTATGAAACACAAGCCGAACTTAACGCGCTGCGAAGCGATTTTATTTTGTAATGTTACTTGAATCTTGTGACACATAAAGTTTTGCATTTAATACAAGCTTCAAGCAACTTCGTTACGCTATCGGTTCGCTTTGAGCTTGCCTTAACGGATGATTTAAACCCGCCAGTTTTATATCGTTGAAAAGAGCCAGTGGCTATTTACTATTGAATGCCGCCAGCTCGGAGCAATATAAAGCCGGTAAATAGTATTTATACCTTTAATTTAAAACTGATCGCACATTACAAGCTGAACCAAATGCCGCAAAGCATTTTCAATACTGGTTATGCATACAGAAAGTAAGCATATCTTATGCTGAGATCTATAGAGCGTACTTTGACTTGGCTCAGACTTTACCCAGAGTTAAAACGAGATGGACATACATAAATCTGTCTCGTTTAACCATGTCTTAAGTCTAAGCAAAATCAAAGTTCGCTCTATAGGTCTCACACTTAGAGAATCAAAATTTTATACTCAGTATGAAATATTCGCCGCATACGACTCAGATCCAATGTGCGAAAGGCATTATTGGAGACAAAATACGTTTTTTTGGCACATGATACAATGGAGGAGGCAATATTAAAGTCCAAAATATTCACAATGTAAAACTCTTATTTGTTAAAAACTTTATCAGCCAAGATAAAATTGACACGACAGAGAGTAGTCAGCATATAGCACTTCGTCCAACACAATACAGCATTTTGTGTATCCATTCACATACGTTTAGGTATGCACGATACCCTAAACGTATGAGAATGGATACACGAAATTGAGCTCTAATTCAATGCTGTTATGGTTTATTTTACTTTGACGCCGAACTTTGACGATTTAATCGGCAATTCTTACATAATCGCACCTCAGATTTACTGGGTAGTTCATTCTCAAATATAAACTTTTAGGCAAAGATTAAATCATGTGAACATAAATATGTGTATGTATAGAACTTTGTACAGCAAGCAAAACCTTTACAAATGTTTTATTAGCTCACAAGCGATAACTTCAACCTACTGGTAATGAATGATTACAGTGCAAACACATTACTGTGCTGCGTTGTAATAGGGATGATGCCTATATCAAAAATAAATTATTATTTCTAACTGATTATTAAATAGGGTGTCTTCCAAAACACCTAAAATTTACATCCTCGGTTATTTTGATAAGCATTTTAAAATATAGATTAAAGAAAAAAAAGTACGTTGAAATTTGATGACGTCACTATTGTGAATTTCATACAACTTCCATACTAGAAGCGCGTTTTTAAGTTTGATAAAGAGTTGCTGATTTGATTGAGTTGTCATCATCTCTATTGGTCAGTAGTCGCGCCAAATACTTTTGCAACACATCACAACACAGCAATATGTCTGTAGATGTAATAAGCGTCTTATTTAGCTCAAACGCACGCCACATACCCTGCTTCGGTATCGAGCCATGACTTGGACTCGCATAGGGGCTCTTTAGGATGCCTTAATATTTACAAACATAAAAACAACTTAATTACGAAACTTAACACAAAACTAAATTAAATCGTTAACAAAAAGATGCTCACCTTTCGCTTGTCTTCGTCGTTTGCAGTCAAAATCAAGCCTACGGCCTTGCAATTTCTTCCGGTGATGCTGTAACAAATATCACGCAAAAATTAGTGATACAATACTAAAGTAAATTATGCTCTTGTCAGGAAATTAATCTCTAAAAGGCAGAAGGCTATATCTAAGCATTTATCTTTATTTTATTTACTTAATGAAGATATGAAACCGTACGTTCATGGTTTTAGTGTAGTATCTAGTAGGCGGATTTTACTTTTGAACTGTATAATTTTATACACCAACTAAGTCGGAGTATATCGATGATACGTTGTACGTTGATAGCACTTATGACAGAAACCTTTATGCAAGTCCCAACAACTGGACAAAGTTTAATTCGGATGAACGATATCCGAATGCATAGATTTAAGGAACAGAGAGACAGGCCTGAATTTTTCATATTTACAGCAATTTTTCATATTTACAGGACTTTTACCATGAAATAACTACCTCATTGGACTATAGGAGTGAGTAATAAGCTTTATTTAATAAAAATAACACGACTGCCCTGCCAAAAAAAGATTCTAGCCAGTGTCACTCAGGATAATTTTTGGATTCCAACCCCCATACCCAATCCAATCCCAATCTATTCAGGCATTTATAAGTTATGGTGGAATAAAGACACACATAGACATATATACATATTACATACATACATATATAACACTGAATATATTACACTCCTTTTATCTGTCAGTCGTGTAAATTGACACTTTTTTTTGGTTCACGACCACAATTGTGCGTTATATTATCTTGTAGTATCGCAGTAGGCCTCCGTTTACTTCCATGGCCGAAATTCTATTTGAACAAAATTATAGTTTTCCTTACCATAACTTCTTTGAGGTCTTTGGTCTGCAAATGGTGCAGTGGCTCGAGGAAGCTCTGCTTGATGTTGTCATCGAGGGAATACTTCACGTCTGCCATTTGCTTCAGCGCCTCTCCCATTTCGATCAGGCATTGTGCTAAAAACAAACAGAAAAAAATACATCCGGATTCAAAACCAACAACTACCGAGTCGTAAGCTCTTACAAACGAGTACTGACTGTTTTACAGTGCTTAAAAGGTTTCATAAATTAAGGTTTAAATAATTTAAATACACTAAGAACCTTTTTAGGGCAACTGCTTAAATATTACTGAAAATCTTTGATTAGGGTTCCGTACTCATAAAATGTTGAATTGTTTGTCAGGCGCTACTAGTTTAGCACCATATGTAAGGCAATTATTTCACAGCTGATTACGAGTGCGTGTTGTTATGACATCTTTCTTGTTATTTACTAGAATAATTATGTATGTGGTGGTACGGAACCCTTTTTGTCTGTCTCGCACTTGACCGGTTTTTTTAAAATTAGTAACCCTATATAGTTTTTTTAATTAGTAAGATCCTCTTAACAAATATTAAGATTAGCCTTAGTTTTTGTACCAAAATTTCGTTCTAGATTAAACAAGGACTTCTATTGTTAATTTTATTAAAATTTAGCCCTTGACTGCGAACTCGTCCAGCGAAAACTAATGGATAGGTACACGTAAATGAGTAATATGTAAACGGGTTAACTTATTATTTACCTATTAACGGATTATGACATTTACTAAGCTCCTATAATGGTTTCTATTTTCTAAACGGCATCATAAGTTACGCTTATTTGCATGGAGGCACGGCTTAGCCAGTAATACAGCCACGGATGAAGATCCACCAAACCAAGCCGACAATATTCACATAACAGGTACCTAACTTACAGAATACTGTATCTTCTCCAAGCTTCTTGCCATACAGCAGCATGCAGTCTCCCAGTACGCCTTCCGGTTGGGGGTACGTGTTACTTTTGGCCTGCCCGCTCAGTTTGCTGATACCCTTAACGGCGGCCATCTTGGCTCGAGCTGTGGGGTTTGGTTGAAGGAACTCTTTGGTTTTTATTTGTAATTCTTCAACCAGCTCGCATGTTACGTCCGTTTTCTAATGAGGAAAAGAAATTGTTGATATAGTATCTATACAATCATACCAGCTATCCAAAGTCGCCAGTTGAAATTGCTCTGCAATAGATTTAATTTCATCAATAATATAATTTTGCATAATATTAATATTTATAATATAAAATACCTACATACATGTTCGACTGTGTGAAATAGCAAAACTGAAACCAACTTAGTGGTAACCATACAATTGCCGCCGTATTATAATACAAGTTAATCCACTTACTCAAAGACATTTTAAATATGTTTTTCATATAAATATGTAAGCGAAAAAATTAAATAAAATTATCTGCTCAAATCTGCAGACATTAGCTCGTTATTGAGTTATTGATTTCGTTGGGAAAAAACATAAGAAGTCATTCCCCGTGCCAACCGCATTGCGGGTACCGGCGAGAATCTCGCCAGTTACTTGATTACTTAGCGATAAGAGTAATGCCCAGCAGATACATCTAATAGACTCAGGCAGATGGCGAAAAATACAGGAGATGAAAATGTTTCTTAAATACTTTCTTGCTCGTAAAGTTTAAAACTGACATTTTACCATTATTATAATACAAGATGATGTCCGTGACATCGTCCGCGTGGATATACATAGATATAAATGGTATATGTCTATGCCTATGTCTTTCGCCTATATCTGTACCAAAATTTCGTCAAAATCGGGTAAACCGATGGGCCGTGAAGGTGTAGCAGATAGACAGAGAGATAAACAGACGGACACGCTTTCGCCTTTATAATATTAGTGTTATAGGTACCTAGTACGAGTACCTACCTAACAGTATTACTAATTTTACCCGACCGAAAGGGTATCATGTTTCCCAGTTGTGTGTCTATCAGTTCCCTTAGAATCGCTAAACTACTCCTGCGATTTTGATAAATGAGGTGTCGTTAGCTTTGTCTTGGGCGCCCCGAGTATCGTAGCATATACGATGTCATGACATGAAAAAGAACTTGGGATAAATGGATCGTGTTAATCGATACCTCCTGAACTAATATTTTGTTGTTACGTTTGTTTGTCACGCTTTCAAGCGATGAAATTTGGTACAGACATAAGTTGCGCCCCGGGGAAGGACATAAGCATATTTACTCCGTAATTTAAATAATGAAGACTGATAAAGTCGCGGGCATCAGATAGTTGAAATATAAACGGTGCGTCTGATTAAGTTTTAGATACCTAGTCGGGTTTTAGTTTTTTTAAACTTTATATTTGCTTTCAGCTCCATAGCCTTCGTAGTGCGAGTTGTTTCTCGACTACCTCCGAACTATCCTACGAAGGTAGTGATAGGTTTCAGTATATACTTACTCTCTCCATTTCCACGAAGTCCAGATCAAGTTTTGTGCCTTCGGCACCACCCATCTTTTCTGTGACATACTGAAACAGAAAAATACTAATTTATTTATTGATTAAAAGCCAGCCTTTAAAGTTTATCTTACCGTTTTTTTGTAACTTAATTTTAAAACTGTCTATATTATTTTTTATTATACAGGATGGCCCAAATAGTGACGTCCAAAGAAAAATTAGATTCCTCGTACCTAGACCTATCAGAAAATATAATATGTTCAGCGATTTTTGGTAGTTTTCGAGTTATAATTTTTTAAAGTTTTTTCGTGAGATGGGAGTGAGTGTTAATTTTTTATTTAGTGTTTTTTCCGAATATTTTATTGTGAACATGCTTGCTATGAAGGGTGCTTTTAATTTTTTATTTAGTGTTTTTTCCGAATATTTTATTGTGAACATGCTTGCTATGAAGGGTGCTTCTTTGCATAAAATAATTACCATCATAACATTACCTAACCCAAGTCGAAAAATTTTTGGTCGAAAGTGAAGAATTCACGTTCGACACAAGTAGAGACGAATTTTCAACTTAAGATTATAAATAGGTACTTAAACCTGTCTACGTCACTTCCGACTAATTTAAAAAACTTTTGGGGTTCCTAAGCTTCAATTATTAGTGAAAAAATTTGGTACTTTAAGGGGCACTATTGTGAGAAATCGGACTTCAAACATGGTAAGGCGGTAATTTTTTTAATTTTTGAATTTAAGTATTTTTTACAAAAATAATCGATATTTTTCGATTAAGTGACATCAAGGTTATGTAAAAGTTAATTGGGTTTTTTTTAGTTTTTTTACAGTCAGTAGGCCATAAAAAACTGAGCTAATATAATAATAAAATAAGCTCCACTCTCAACTTCCTTGCGTTTTGTTATTGCAGTCTAAATTCTAAATTCAATGAAGTTCATAATTAATTTGACAAAGGGGTTCAAAACCTATTTTAACCAATAGAGAAAATAAATTGAATAGATATTGAGTGAAGCGATTGAACTTTGAAAACGAAAGATTGGACATTCTATGTAATTGTAATGGGAATTAATAGGTAATACGAGTACATATTATTCTTTTCTACCAAAAAAGTCGTTCTCTAAAATTCACTTTTACTCTCTCTAATGACTGTTCATATCATGTTCATATTAAGTAAAACTTTTAATTGAAAGTCGATGCAAGATATCAGTTTTCATAACAAAATAAGCAATGAAACTTGGAAGATAGATAAAATGATACAACGCTATATTCGTGCGTTAACAACGCTGTATCCCAAATTAATCCATTAATAATAAACTCTTCTCCTATATGTCGCCCCTAGGCTGAACGCACACCGATGAGCCCGCGTCTCAGAGGAGGCCTGAAAACTCAATATTTTCTACAGCACCTAAAATATAACACATACACACACATACTCTAACTTGTAAGTCTAATTACAACCGAGGCCCAATTGCCTCCGAAAATATTAATCATTTGAGAGCTCAAAACGTATTACTCGAACTGTTTAAGGAGTTCATACATGCTTTCATATCATAAATCGGGGGCAGATCGTCACAATGAAAGCCTAGGTAAGTATTTGACAAACAATAATCATACGCAACTCAATTATTTATTTCCATAACCGCACATGTAAACTCCCTTTGTGCGCTCAGAGCGTTTGAAAGCAATATTACATACAAAAGAGGAGAATTATCGAATCTCCCAGTTCAGCACAAAAGCACAGCCCAGGTCGGGGTCTAACCTTGACCGAGTTGAGCGAAGTTGCACCTAGAGGAGATTAAAACTGCACCGCTACACTCTGCGGTTGAATAGCTCCAATTAGTATTGCCATTTCAATATTGGAAATCCGAATTTGTACCATTCGTTATGTATTGGTGAAAACGACACAAAAATATATGAAGTATTTTATCGCATTGCTGTTTATTGTGTTAATATTAAATGAGTGTTTATTGAAAAACATACATATTTTATTCATAATACTAATGCAAAATTCGAACCTCGCGATACTTCCTCCTTGGCCTCGATTCCAAAAACTATTTCAATACAATATTATTCGGTTATACATTTTTGACGACCTCCGTGGCGCAGCATGTAGCGCTGTTGCCTTAACGTGCGGAAGACCTGGGTTCGATCCCCGGCAGGGTCAATTTGGGAATTTATAATTTCTGAATTTTTCCTGGTCTGGTCTGGTGGGAGGCTTCGGCCGTGGCTAGTTACCACCCTATCGGCAAAGACGTGCCACCAAGCGATTTAGCGTTCCGGAACGATGCCGTGTAGAAACCGAAGGGGTATGGGTTTAATATAACTGCCATGCCTCTAACAGGTTAGCCTGCTACCATCTTAGACTGCATCATCACTTACCATCAGGTGAGATCGTAGTCAAGGGCTAGCTTGTAGTGGATTAAAAAATATATATATCTTTGGATTAGTATGCAACAGGTAAGCCAATTGATCGCTAACTGGCAAAGCTAGATTATAAGATTAGGAATTGTAATTTACAATGAAATCTTATGTATTTCTATACTTTGTTTTACTACCCAATCCAGATGCTATTAGGTATTATAAAAATAGGTTTATCTCTTTTCCTCTTATGATAACAGTCACTGTCGAGCATTGTCGAGTCAACATCTCCTGAAGATGCTCTGGTGTGGCAGTGAAACGTACGTTGAGAACAATTAGGAAGATTTGTGTGGTGTAGTGAATATCGCAAGATACACACTGTACCAGATACATTTACTTACTGTGGCGGATTATACCGAATTAGTTCTACTTCTTTCATTATCATGGACTTCCGCAAAGTAAAGCCTGCTTCTATCACTTAATAGCATCTGGATAATAGGATAGTAGGTATAGTAGAAAGACAATCTTGTGATTTTTAAATAATTGCTAAAATCCATAGGAAATACCTATTCTTCTAATGCCCAACATTCTTTTTGCACCATTTGAATGATTGCATTCAGCCACTCTGGTACTGAAAGCCTCATTTGTAAAATGGGCGTAATATTGTTAAATCTATAAATATTTAAAAATTCAAAGTACTGACTGACTGACTGACTGACTTATACTAGGTATATCAACGCACAGCGTAAACCGCTGGTCCTAGACATGAAATTGAAAGGGTGTGTACTTTGTAAAGATTAGGTATGCAATAAGAAAGGGTTTTTCGAAATTCTACCCCCAAAGGGGTAAAATAAGGGTTGAAAGTTTGTATGCAAGTCCGTCATTTTTCAAGCTATATCCATGAAACTTGATATTTGTTAAAAAAGAAAAATAGATACGTGTTTCGCCATTTTTGAAAATTCTACCCCCAAAGGGTTGAAGTAGGGGATGATGATGAAAGTTTGTATTGAAGTCCTTTATTTTACAAGATATTTTTCAAGTTAAAACTACGAAACTTGGTATTTTGGCTTTCGGTAAAAAATAAAGGTGATGTCTGAAAGACGTGTCACAATTTTTTATAATTTCACTCCCAAAGGGCTTAAATAAGGGTTGAAAGTGAATGAAAGTCCGTTGTTTTTCAAGCTATAGCCAAGCTATATAAACTAGGATACGGATTTCACATTTTTTGAATTTTCTATCCCTAAGGACGTGAAATAGAGAGTTTGTCCTTCAATCATGCCGCAACAGAGTAACGGAACGACCCGATTTTTGCATGGGTATAGTTGAGTACCTGGAGAGGGACGTAGGCTTCTTTTTATCGCGGAAAATTAAGGAGTGCCTGTGGGAATTAAAAAACTTATGCCACGCGAACGAAGTCGCGGGCGTCCGCTCGTTGTAGACTATATAATATGTGTTCTCTAGGATTTAAGCACATAAGAGCTAATAATATATCAAGTTATATCCATCGATGTACCTATTATATGGTTATATCTTATCCGAAAATCCTCATAAATTGGATATTGTTTACATTAAATCTAAAGCTTATACCCGCTTAATTGCCTTTCAGAATCAGCTTATTTCGAGCGGTTTAATACTTCGTTCCCATTGTCACTACATTGTGTCAGGATTCAGTTCCGACGAAGGCCGTCATAATTAGGGCGCCGTCAATATAGGACACGGAGGGGCCTGGGTCACGGTCGCCAGCCCCTTTCAACCCCCTACAAATATAACAGGGTTCCCAATTTCAGTTTATTTTACCATTTATAATTCTCGTTCAGGTCAGAAGTCCTCTTCGAGGGTAAGGAATTTAATTTGTTTGCTGCCGTTATTTATGTTGTAGTAAAAAACTAGGATATTTGCTATTAGCTATAATTACCCAGTTCTACTAACACCAAACCTGAGTTTTTAAATTGATGAACATCGGTAGTAAGGCTCTTATTCAGATTTTTCTTGTTAGAGAGCTTTTATAGTTTCCGAGTAAAATGTCTGTGACAGACAGATTCCAGAACTGTTTGGTCAGTAGGACTCTAGTTCCACCATCCAAAACAGTTTCGAGTAAGGAAAACTACCCGATTAAACATACCTAAATAAATACAATAAGTCTTTGGACTGGACAATTGGATAAAATATGAGCTTGGTTAGATAAAAGGGCGGTAACTGGCAGCCCTGCAGGCAGTCCATCTGTCAACTCGGGAACAGTGACGTTGTTTTATTGATCACGTGCAACCTCCGGAAATTATGTAACATTTGAATTCACGGCCGGAATATTTCTAGTTTAAATGGAAATTGTATATAACTGTGCTAACTTGTGAATAATAATAACGAAACGCCTTTTCTCAGCAGTAATTTAATCCCGGTATTGGCGATAAAAAAGTCTCGTTTATTTTAGTCTCCTTTTTTGACCTCCGTTCATTAGGTATTTCGTCATAAACAAACGGTATAATAAATTGTAGGGCTGGTTAAAAAAATATCATTTCGCTACTTCTTATACGTCCATGGTCGCTAGCTGAAAATACAGAGCTCTATACCTTGTTATACCTATTACTAAGTATGATACGTTGTATCTAGTCTAGTTTGTCGGTTTACTTAATTGAGTGACCTTCAAGAAAACCTGAACCTGCGTTCCTACAGACGAACCTATACGTTGTTACGGCGGCATTAGGAATTAAATATGTATTGCATAACTTTGACCAAAGATCAAGAGCAGAAGATATTCGATTTTGTCCCTAACTCACGTCTAGTAGGAAAAATTGACCCCGAGTCGTCGGCTTGCAAATCCGTACTATGATTACTAATCCATACTATTAACACAGTCTAAGGAGATACGTTCTTTCCTACCAGTAAAAGGGAGTCAGAGCAAAGCTGCGGGGTGACGGCTTTTTTTTTATTTATTTTTATCCACTACAAGCTAGTCCTTGACTGCGATCTCACCTGATGGTAAGTGATGATGCAGTCTAAGATGGTAGCTGGACGTGACGCAGGAAACTGGCAGAATTCTCAATACAATATTCTGTTACTCGTATGCCAAACCTATACAGTTTCCTATCACTCTCAACCATGAGGTGAGAGTACCGTACTCTGATAGGTGTTATTAAGCTGTTATGGTGGCCGGGTTTTTGATTTAATAAAATGTTACAGTGTGTGTTCCTTACGCAGAGCTGACATGCATTTTTCGTCAAGCAGAGACAGCTTGCATGTTTATATATTACTAGCTGATGTCCGCGACTTCGTCCGCGATCAAGGTTTCGTGGTTCCCGCGACTCTTTAATTTTCCGGGATAAAAGTA
Source organism: Erebia aethiops (assembly GCA_923060345.2). Lineage (NCBI taxonomy): Eukaryota > Metazoa > Arthropoda > Insecta > Lepidoptera > Nymphalidae > Erebia > Erebia aethiops. Next base: position 5,402,674 of record OV281082.1, read on the forward strand.
GCCTTTGTGTTATCCCAGACTATAATCCATCTCTGTGCCAAACATCCAGATCCGTTCAGCCGTTCTGGCGTGATTTACCTACTCAATCACATCACTCAATCACAAACATCATCACAAACATCCATCCACATAACCATCAAAACTTTCACATTTATAACATTAGTACAGACTATTTAGCTTGCATCCCGAAGACAGACATAGGCTGCTGTCCCGAAACATCGGAGAGTTCCCACGGGATTTCTAGTAAAAGCAAACCCTAATCCCCACAAGTTTTGGGTTTTTTTCCAGTAGTTGTAATGTAAGTCCTATATATATCATGCCTGTATCTCCTATGTCATGATACTAGCTAATATAACTCGTAAAGGCTAGCACGGCGCGGCGGGCGCCTCATCATTGGGCCATCAATCACGCCACGACCCTTTCCGCCCAGACTTACGCCCGATGTTAAAGTTTACTGAACCACCAAAATAATGTCTAATATCCATCTTTTCATCATATCATTAGCATCATAATTGATGTCATGTCATATCTTTATATTAAATCCCAGATTTTGGATACGGTCAGTGATGTGAAAGTCATACATCAATTTTAGATAAAAAAAATAATTTTAGTGAACCTATTCTCATAAATTGAATGCCAATGCATGCCATGCCGCAAAAAAAAGAACTGCAAGAAACTTGGCGGTTGATCTTTTTAAAGCAATACAAGCGGACCCATTTTGTTGCTTATAAAGCGCCATGCATTGTTTTCAGTATCCCTTCCGCCCGGGGCGCTATCATATTAAGGCCCTTATGTACGATATATAATAGAATAATGAATCGCTGTAGTCACTGAGGCGATAAGGTCGCTAGGGATAATAAAGAAATGACGTAACGCATTAGCCAACTAACTCTCCAAGCCACAAGGGTAAATTGAGAGCCTAATCCATTACCTACTTACGGGGACATTGGTTACCCTATTGCACCCAATAAATTTTCGTTGACACTATTAGATAACCGTCCCGTACTCAAAGAATAGAGCATTTTACATAGCGCTAAGTTTGAATTTCAGTCTCTCTCGCTCTGAAAAACAGTGAGTCTTTATTAGGAAAATAGATATATATATATATATATATATGTCTTAAATCATTAAATGTTTAAAAAACAAGTTTTTATCGTCCACCATTATATTGAATTTAAGTTGACGTTTTTTTCTTAGCAAACCCTTTTAATTGATCGCCATATCATGAAGGTGCATAAAAAATAACTAGACCGTCATCTTTGTGAGTCCGCCATATTGGATTTAGCATTACGTCACTTAGCTAACCATGCATTGTCATCAAAACTAAACGTGTATTGCAAAATTTCTGCTAAATCGGTTGGGCATAACAGTTTTAAAATTAGGTTCAAAATCTTGAACTTAATTTTAAAGCTGTTATTTTAATTTTAAAACAGTTTATTTTTGTTGTAACCCAAAAAAAAACCCCACAAACATTGCAAGTTAAATAAAGGCTTGTAAAAAAACAACTTTCTTCCATCGTTTTAGTGATGAAAATAAAAACGAACCTATATCTGTGCTATTATCATAAAATTAGAATATTATCCACCCACAATATTGTTTTAAGTACCTTTTGCCCTTTTTAATCAAAATCCGAGGGCCTATTAATAACGCTTTGATAAAATTACTTAACTTTAAATGTAGAAAAAGCTTTAATGTTTTTCTGTGTAAATAAATGATAAAGGTTAAAAGTTGAAACCAACAGCTTAAATCAATATAAAATAAAATAAAATAGGTCTACATGTATGTACCTACACCTATTGGTATGTTTATATATTTACCATATTTTAACATTTATATGTTGATATATCAGTAAAGTAATATATATCAATATTAAGCTAACACTATAAAATAGTGACTTCTTCTAAAATCTAAATTAAAGCTAAGTTCTTAAAAAGTTAAAATGAATAATAGTACTCACTAACAAATAAAGAGAAACAAACCTTGAAAAGGCCCTAGCCTACAGTATCGTTTTAGATACCTATTACCTTTATAAACAAAATCTACATGAAGACTTATTAATAACGGCCTAATGAAGTTATTTGATTTTAGTTAGATGTGGATTAATTAATTCGTAACTTTGTTTACTAAGCCCAAGTTCAGTTTGTATTAGCGAGAATGCCAAGCTAAACTTTCCAAGAATAGTCTTCTAATTTACTGCTAAGAAAATCAATAGCAGTCAACCCGACTTGACTTGTGCATTTGATATTAGTGCTGTTGAGAGGACAACCACTTGGCATCGATGAACAGGAAACAGAACAGGTTTCCACTAAAGCGAAGAGGAGAGTTAAAGTACATATGAGGAAACGAGCGGCGATGCGAGCAGGTTATTTACACCAAAACGTGAGTTGTCTAGAGCGAGGCAATGCTGACTGCCTCGTCGGTTTAGTGGTTAGCATGTTCGACTGCGGCCAACGAGGTCCCGGGTTCGAGTCCCTGGTCGGGCCATAACAACTAACAATTATCGGGTTTTTCTGAAAAGAAATTTTCAATGCTAGTCCGGAGTTAGGAAGTTGGCGGTGTTTCACCCCCGTGCCTAGTACGTAAAGCCAACGGTCCTGCACCTGATCTCTCTCCGGTCGTGTCGACAAAATGATCTTTTATACATAACTGGTGTAGCCCTATTCTGAAAAAGCTGCATCACACATTGTTACAACTTCAATTGGTCAGATTGTCTGTATAATACGCTATTCTTGCTACGATTTTGGCTAATAGCTAAAGAGCGAAGCCAGAGGTGATTGAAATCGTTACATTATAGCAATCATAAATACGGTATAGCCCCTAGCCATCAACACTAAATCACTCGGTCGTCGAATTTAAAATGAATTAGTCTAATCTAATCCTAAACTATTACTAATCTAATACTAAACTAATCTTACCTGATTAGCCTTGTTAATTTGTTTCTTGAGCCCAGCGAAAGCCATGGTTGTGTCGTCAGCTTATTAATCTACCGTCAATCTGCAAACAATATAAGATGGCTGTTATAATTAATACCGGTTACAGTAACGAGGATTCTATTTGCTTTGATTTGGGTTGCTGATATAACTGTATATTGAATACAAATGTGTTGAGTCGATGCTACATAGAACTATCACTATTCATTACCCATATAAATGCGAAGTTTTAAATGCAAAAGATTGTCCATCAATCACGCCGCATGGAGCTACGGATCGTCGTAATGATTAGCACGGATACTATAGTTAAACGCCTGGAGAATGCCGTATAAGTGCCGTAGAGTAATCACACGAGATTTTCAAAATCCTACAACCACCATACCATCAGGTGAGATCGCAGTCAAGGGCTAAGTTGTAGTGGATTAAAAAAAAAACCACTAGTATAATTTTTTCTGAGAAGTAAAGATGCCATCCATCCGGATTCTGACTTGGATCAACGTAGCTTAATCACTGCAATCCATTAATAATACCCGCTGTCGTAACTAGCCCACAACAGCCACCTCAGATAGATTTTTTACTATAAAGTTGAATGTCACTCAGGAAATGAAATATTTTTATACTATACATAATTACATATAGTATAGGATATTATGATAAGTTAGAACTCAACACCGGTTCGGAAAGCATTAAGCATATCCTGCTAAGACTCCATAGACTCATTTTGCATTTCTTTAATAAGTAAATGTTGAAAAACATTAATAGGCGGTAGCTATAGGTACACAGGTCCCTAATTCCCTCAATCCAATTTCCAACTCAACCCTTTCACGCAAATTAAACATTTATAACGCTTGAACAGCACCACTGACCCAAAAAACGATATCAAGTGGCTAGAAAAGGAGCCGATGCGAAGGAACGTTTTATATAATTCTAACTTCTAGAACGGGAGAGCGTAGACGTGTTTGCTACTGGCATGGAGCCATGCGGGTGGATCGATACGAGAGAAGTAGCATTATGTAATAGTGCCAGGTCAACACTCAACAATAATATTAGAACAATGTCACGCTTCAATGCCTTCATGCGTCCCTGGTACACCGTGCCAGTATCCCTGACGCAAACGCCATCTAACCATAACTTCGGGACCGTTGAATCAGAGCTTCTTTATTAGCAAAAATTTTGGGAATAAAGAAGTTCTGATTAAACTAAGTAAACTAATTACAAATTATATTAGTAGTGTATTTTGCCAAAATACACTACTAATATATTATGTAGTTTGTACCTACCTACTAGATGATGCCCGCGACTTCGTCCGGTTAGATTTAGGTTATTTGGAATCTCGTGGGAATTCTTCGATATTCCGGGATACTATCTCTGTACCAAATTTCATTGAAAGCGTTTAACAGATGGACCGTGAAAGCGTAGCAGACATACACTTACGCATTTATAATAGTATATTAGTATGTATTATGGTACTAAAGTGTATCCTTCAATTTCTTGAATTAGTAACGAGTTGAAGACAAAAACAAAATAAAATTTTATTATCATTCATCGATCATGACTTAAAAGATTAGGGTCATATTGAATCCTTTATATCGTGAATCAAATTGAAAAGCTATAAATACCTAATCGCATATTGAATAGAAAGAGGCTTTGTACGATAACTTGACAAAAGACTATAGTATATATACTAAATACTACAACAAAGTCACAATCCTTAGAAGTTAGAGCCACGGAACAGGGAATCTGCTAAATATTTCCATGGCTAGAACCATCAAATACCGTTTAAAAAATATTTCCAAGTTTTTTAATTTTTTCAAATGTTTGATTTGATGTTGATTATATTAAATGGAAATAAAACTAATTTTGGAAGTTCTGTTTTAATTTAATAATTTCTAGATGTAAAATTGCAAGATATGTGACGTCACACATATGGAGGGGGTCTCACAAATGTGACCAACTTTGACAAGGACGGGGGAGGAGTCAAAAAATCACGAAATTAGTGTGACGTACTTTATGGATGACCCTTAAGCTGTTTTATATTAAATTCGTCTTTCTTCAACTTCTTTATACGCATTTTGTCTTATTAGGAATTGCAATCTTGTGACATTTACTAAACGCCTGAGTAGCTAGTCCATTTTCCATAAACCAGTTGTTTTGCAGCTTGTGTTTTTAAACGTTTCAATTATTACAGTAGAGTAGAAGTGTTTGGCAGTGAAACAAAGGTAGTGAAAACTCTGCAATTGTTTTTGACCTAGATTGTGTTAATAGTGGGCGTTGGAAGCACTGTGTTAATACCAACTAGTGAGCTGTGAAGAGAAAATCTTGCCTTTTTTATTTTCTCCGGGATACTTTGAATCCGATTTGGTTCATAGAGCTAGGTATATGATTGTGATTTTTGACGTTTTTTACTTTAAAAATACTGATTAATTAGAACACTTCAATTAGCTCTCAATGAAACCATGTAACAAAACAGGCTACGACTGTAATAACCTACTCTTATAAAAAATTTAATTAATTACTAGATCAATCTTGAGTTATAGAGCCCAAGCTACATGATTTATTACGGTAAGGTGCCAAGTTAATAACTACGAAAATACGAGATCGTGGCTACAAAGCCATTTTACCTCCTAAAAACAAAACAATCAATAAATACATTGGAAACTTATTTTATACCTGCAACGCAAATTCGCTGAGAAATTTTAACATGAAACATGAACATAAGTACCTTCTAAAGCACACGACTAAAGATACAAAATGCGGTCGGCGTTCGCAACATGAAACCAGATTACTGAAAAGTTACCTGAGAACAACTTATACCTACTTGTTTCTCGAGAAACAACTTGTACTTACCGATGTAAGCTTTATGGGACATATACATTTTAGTAAAAGCTTACAGACGAGTAAATCCAATATTGTCGCAACTCTATAAGACCGAAAATATTGTGTGTATCAGCTCCGACGCACAACTGGAGTTTACTCTTTACGAACGAAATTTAATATAATTAGTTGATGAGGGTAAATTAACGCATTTTTTATATTACTGAAAGCTTGCTTGATACATTTATTTATATTAATCATATAATTTATATTCATCAAAATACATTACATAGCCATGGAAACATAAACAAGTGTTACCATAGAAACATAAAGTCAATAACGTAACGGAGAAATTTTGATTTTACTCCTCATACATTTTCATACCCCGGGCTTATATATGAAAATCGATTCTAAAGGAGGTAAACTCCAATAAAAATGTTCGATCACATTTTTTTTTGCGTGGGTAGAGTTGAGGACATGGAGAGTGACATAGGGATTTAAAATTTAAAAACCTAAGTCCACGGCAACGTCGCGAGTATCATCTTGTAAGATATAAAAGAGGAATCAATTTTTTGTGTATCTATAATGTAGTATAGAAACAAACTTTTTCCCGCTAGTTCATTAGCTTTCTGATTTCAGCCATTTAAAGATTTAGTTGGGATGCCTCAAGAGCCTTTAAAGGTATCTACGTCAACGAGTTACTAAATGAGGTAGTTCGAGCTGTAGCCTGCACTCTTTTATGTACTTTTTTGTTAATATAAAGAAAGATAAAAAATCCTAAGTAACAAAGCAAATCCCAGAACTAAATAGGTAGTGTACTTATTCTCTTGCTCTTCAATGAAAAGAGGTGAAGGTATAAAAGAGGTCAAGTACACCTTCCATGCCCTGCCTACTGTGTTGTTACTCAGCCAATACAAAAACGTATTGATCTATGCATAATATGATACATACAGAGAGTCGGGGCTAGCGACCCGCCATGTGAGTAAAATTATGCTTATCCAATTTATATGTAAGTATGTAGGTATATATATAAGACAATGTATCTGCCCGTCCTTTCTATCATGCGGAAGGGCCTCGGAACCCAACGTATTAGTATCCCAAGAAAACTCCCACCATTATACGATTAACGCAATAAGGTAACGACCCTCAGTAATGAGGAATACGAGCAACAAAGTTATGAGCAATACAGCTGAACAATCGCTTATATCTTCAATGGACGGATACTTATTCCGGTAAATCAAAGAGTCAACCCAACTCCCCACGGGGTTCTTAAAAACCTAAGAAGTAGTAAACGGTTTTACATTTGGATAAACCCTGATAAAAAATTTCGAGCGTGGTTGGCAGTTGGCACGAATGTATAAAACGAGTAACAAGGTTTTTTAAATAAAAAGAAGTAATTTTGTAAAAGTCTGTCAAGCAACCCCTTTTAATCACAACAAAATTTTTACACAATCTCACAAAAAAGCCTTGAAATTTTTATTTATTCATTCAATGTAAAGTAAGCCTTGAAGACATAATTATGTCGTTATAAGTTTCTATAAGCTGGATTCTTTGACGACCACTCTCGAAGTTTTCGGGCAACTATGGCAATTTATACTTTTAAGTTAACTGGTCGCTTAAAGCCAAGTAAGATCACAGTCAAAGGCTTGTAATTAATTTATAATATATAAATTTCTATATAATATAAATTGTATAGCTGTATAGTGTACCTATATCTTACGACATGCAGACTAATGACGCCACAGAAGACGTTGGCGCCAGGCGGGATGACCTACTTGGTGGAAAAATTCACCAATGGCCAAAAGCGGTATTATGTTGGGTAGTTTCATATACAGTAACTTTTACTATAGGACTATTGAGAATATAATAGCTTTATATAGAATTCAAGAACTTCCTATGATAATCAAAATTTATGGGGAAAATAGGCAAAATTTATATTTATTTATAGGGATAAGGAGAGGCTGGGACATTAGGTGCTCATGTACTGGTTGTTAGTGAGAACTTGTTACTTACTTATGTAGGAACTTTCTATAACTGTGCTAAATTTCAACTTTACAGCTCTAATCCTACTTATGTTTATAAACTCCCATGAGATACAGACGGACCAACAGACTGGACAAAACTACAAAGGCTCCGTGTTTTACTACAGGGCCTTGAAAATATATAGAATTTCGTGAAATAGAGAAAAAGGACAACTAAAGAAATAAATCTTTAAATGGTGATTGTAACATCTTCCATAATCGGCTTACGAGACATTGCTTTGAACGTTATAAATATCTCTTTATGAAAAGAAATACGCTCAATGTTATATCACAAATACCTACCTACGCGAAAGTGCCACTTCACATATTAAAGGTTATGGAATAAAATACCTTAGGTACTGTACAAGTTAAATATTTTATATAATAGGCTGCTATTGTTGGATTTCTAATAAAGGTCATAATGCCCACGCATTCTAGACTAAATTCATCTTTGACATAATTGAGTCATCCTTTTAATACATTATAATTTAATATGGCGCCGCAATAGCGGGACTCAACTAACTTCAGTAACGTTTTAAATAATAATAACCCAATTTTACACACACATTGGAAAACATAATATAAATTTGAAAATTTTTAATATGGAAATGTATGAGTACTTACTGCTTGAGGGTAACGAAAAGAGCGTAAATTGATGGAATATGTAAAAAGCGCTGTCTTTTGGATTACCACACTACGTTAACGAGGCTTTTCTTCATTTATAAAAAATATATACAAATAACTAGAATATCAATGCATCGATATCGACAAAGCCTACCTTCCTCTATGTTCCCGTTTCGTCACAATACACAGTTTCAGTCAGTGAGTTAGACTAGCTACGGTGCTACGGCTTCGTAGCGGTTTCACGTAGCTCGTAGCGTGGGGTAGACTGAGGCGGTCGTAGCGAAATGCAACTGCGCGCGCAGCCTCGCCCCCTCAGTACATGGACCCGATATCAATCCACAATTCTATTTCGAAATTATTTACCTACATTTCGCTTTACTGTGCCAAATGGTCGAATAAAACTGGCTTTTTTGGCTACTAGTCATTTACCACCTTGTTCATAAACGCCGGTGTATTCAGCATAATCATGAATTCTGATTTCCAAAATTAGATCGCGTCATGCATATGGACTTAATACATAAGTATTACTAGCTATTAACCGCGGCTTCGCTCGCGTGGCTCAGGGGAAGAATTACTGAGTTTTATGTGTTTATGTACTTTACTGAGAACCACTTCCAAGATGATATTTTAGTGCAGAAACCAACAAAGACACTTATAAAAAAATCTTCTAAATAAAAATTAAAAAAAAAAACAAAGACACTTTCCCATTTATAATATTAGTATGTATAACGGTACCAGATATTTATTACTTTCCTGGTCCTAAAAAAAATCAGGTCGAATTGTTATTTCACTGCCGTATGATTGAAGGAAAAATATGTAACCATTATGCATGATATGATAGGCACTTTAAGTTTTTCGGGGACAAAAAGGAGCCTGTCACTCTCTGTTACTCCGTTGCCGCCTAATTAAAGAACAAATGCGAGAAAAGAGCATACTATCCCACAGGAACTGTTTGTTTTTCTGGGATAAAAAGTGGCCTATGTCACTCTCCAGGTCCTCAAATATACCCATGCAAAAAATCACGTCGATCCGTTGCGCCGTTGAAGCGTGATTGAAGGACAAACAAACTGACTTTCGTATTTACAATATTAAGTATGGATTCTGCGCAATACATTATACATTAATGGACACTTATTCTTATAAAAAAGTGAAGGCTGACACGGATGCGTATGCATCTCCATAGAAAAATCCAGTTTTGTATGGACAAAAGCTAATTCGAGCTGAACAAGTATAATTTTTACATGGTCCCCAATAGATGTATGTACGCTAAAACTTGAAAATCTTTGGATTACTATTTCGTTTAATTTAACAACAAACTAGCAACTAAAATAAATAAGAAATAAATTTTTAATAAAACTCGCACTTTTAATGCAGATTATATGAAAAATAGTGTGTGCGCCACGGGATGAACACGGTTTTTCATTTCGGGTGATGCCAGCCCTCGCTTCGCACAGGAACTCAACCCTCGTCTGAAATCGTCTTGTTTCACCCCTTAGCTCTCAATATACTATTGTTTACAAAGAAACTGACAAAATACACTTCTTATTTTATTTTAAGATCTCAAGAGACGGTTTAGCATCGGCCGTTGAGTGTAAAATCTAATTAGGATTTTTAAAGTTTTGTCATCCTTCGTGTTTCATACCAGCGCGTTTATTTTATAGCGAAATGTTCCAACTTTGTCAGTTATTAGTTTTGAAGCTCTCGGTATAAAGTTTGTCGCCAAACGAAGTATTACTTATCATACTTTTTAATTTAGCTGTATTAAAATAAAGGTGTTTTACTTAAGTTTCATATTCAAATAGAGACGACAAGAAGAGTCTAGTCTAGTTAGGTAACCTAAGGCTGCATTTTCAGTGGGCAGTGGAGCGGATGCGGGTCCGCTCCACGGATACACTCGCACCGTACATTTTGTACGAAATGTTTTCGGTGGCGAGCGGAAAACGCGGCGAATCCGCAAGTGTCATTAGCACATCCGCGACATCGCAAACAAGCTTTTATCCGAAAAGTGACAATCCTCTAGAACTATAATGTCATTTAACAGGCTTGTTTAGCTGTACCTACTTCTATCTCATTCTTTCACTCGTAATGAATGAATGAATATGCATTCCTTTCTTGTGCGACTGAAACGGGTAGTACTGAGTAGTAAATATGCTGTATCGTCAGCATTGGTGGAACTGCGGACCGCTGCGTATTTTTCCGCTTCCGCTCACCCCCTGTCAATCTGAAATGCAACCTAGTGTAGAATGTTCGTCAACAATTAGGCAAGGAGAGGTCGTCTTATCTACAAATGAATGCGGTTCACTAAAAGTTCGCTATATTTATGCACCAGTTGGCCAGATCCCACCGTAAAGCCAGGCTACCAGCCAGAGTTCATGTCTAAAAATCTGATGACTGAACGACCAATGACGGTGTCCAATTTCTGTGTAGTGCTATGAAACACCGTGCAAAAAGTTTGTGTGCATTCTAAGTGGATACAGCACTGTATACTATTTTTCGTCACATTCTAGACACGTTGCTTTTAAGTATTAAACTATACTAAAACCATATTAATGTTCTCAAAGTCTGTCGCAATCTTCTGAGGGTGTAACGCATAGCCCGTTTCCAGTTCCAGTTTTTGAAGTTGGAAGCAACTTGGAACATCAAGTTGGTTCCAACTTCAACCAATTTTGGCCGTCGAGCGAAGCCCGTTCTGTAAAACTTTACCGAAAATGTATCTAGTAGTTTTTGGAACTGGTATTAGATATATTATAAAATTAATAAACACGTTATAATGTACGTATAGTAGCATATACATATAAGAGTATAGATAAGCTCTATATTACTATATTATCCATCCTGCTTAATATTATGAATGCGAAATGAACTTTGTAAATTATTCCCTAGACGGGATCTAGGTTGCCACGTTTTCATGTTAAAACGTGCTTTGAGGGTCTAGAAGGGAATTTGTGTAGCATTTGAATTGTATCAATAGGAAAAATATATATTCTTGCATAGCACATTATACGCTATGGCAATTTTCTGCTTAAGCTAAGTGGGTTTAATCTTTTTATAGATATTTATAGTAACTACAACACATTACAACCCTTCCCAGATAACGAACGCCACTTCGTATGCTTCAAATTGATAAAATTTCTTCAGACAGACAAAAAAATAATAATTTTGGGATTGTATCAATCATAAAGCTTCCTTCAAAAAATAACAAAAAATATAATATGTCTACTTAAACTTTTATTATAAGTAGGTATAGATTTTTATGACCTAAAGAAGGTGGCAGGAAGCGGGTGGATGAGGATGGCGGAGGACCGTGTTTGGTGGCGCGCTCTCGAAAAGGCCTATGTCCAGCAGTGGATGCATACAGGCTGATGGATGGATGGATGGATAGATTTTTAAATGTTTGTATTAATGTGGGAGACTTTCCACCTATCCTCGAGTACCTATGCCTTTTCATTAATTTAATGGAGTCTAGGCAGTCACACAAATATTTGTAGATGTAAATAGGCGATTTCCTTTATAAAATAAAATTCAGCAGATTTTTTTTAGTACATTCCTATGTCAGGATTACACGTAACATTATCGAAAGTTACCGAAGTAGTTATTAAATTCAGGCACCAGCTTAGGGTACTTTGAGCTTCAAACCACGTCTGATCTACGTCAGGTTTTTATATAATCCGCACCAAACTCGCGAGGAAATTATATTTTGGTGAATCACGTACGTAGATTAGATTTAATATTGTTTATTAGACCTATCTGTGAAAAGTATTAGTATGGAAATTATGTGTTGCTGCCGCCTACATAATATTAAACGAAAATAAAAAATTTTTTAGTATTTTTCCTCATATCTTATGTTAATAAGCAAGGGCCCATTATTTTTCCATAGACGTGGGCGAAAAGGCTTCTTTCTATTTCCAAGAAGTTTTCCAACTCGCATAGAAATCATTGAAGCGGAAACAAGTACCTACCTAGTCTTACGATTCAATAAGCTATTTTGAAACAAGTGTACAGAAAAAAACACTTCCACAAGTTACTTATTATTTATGACTGATAAAGAGCCTCTATACAACAAAGTTAGGGTACCTCGTAGGATTATTGATCTTCTTCTAAATATATCAAAAGAAAGGTGACTGACTAACTGATCTATCAACACACAGCTTAAACCACTGGACGGATCGTTTATGAGGCATCCCCTGAGAAAGGTTTTTTGAAAATTAAAGCCCTAAAGGGGTAAAATAGGGGCTTGAAAATTTTATGAAAATCGAAGGTAAAATTGAAGTCTGTGTCCGTCCTGTGTTTTTTTTACATTTTACTTAATAAATTGAAAGGAAAACCTACGCTACATACGAAATCTTCCTCATTCATTGACAATAAGAGCCGGGTACCAAACGACTCACTTGACGATTGATATTCAATGAGTGACTATCGTTCATTCAAATGAATACGGATCGAAGGCAAATGCGCGCGCAACCCTCACGACTTAAATCTGGCGAGACAACTTGGATCCTCTTCATACAGACTTTCGGCCACAAAAATGAACGTAAAATAAAAGAACAAAGGGAATCCCTTTGAAGCCTGTGTCAAGCGTTAAGATTAGACGGTTGTTCGCAGGTCGCACAAAGGTTTTTTTCATTGTTGAGATTTTATATTGTAGGTTTTAGGTTGTACAATTTGATTAAAAATGATAACTAACTACTGTTTATGAAAGCGTTATTTAAGCAGCTATTTAATTCCACAGTTCGTTTGTTATTCTTTTGCTTTGGCCTTTATTTTGACCTTTGCAAGCTTAAAGTTTAATCTTACTAATATTATAAATGCGTAAGTTTGGAGGGATGTACTGTATAGATGTATGGATGTTTGTTACTCAATCACGCCCCAACGGCTGAACGGATCTGGCTGAAATTTGGCACAAAGATAGATTATAGTCTGGAACAGCACATAAGCTACTTTTTATCCCAGAATATTAAAGAGTTCCCGCGGGAACCAAAAAACCTCAAACCACGCAGACGAAGTCGCGGGCATCCGCTAGTAATATTATAAATGCGAAAGTTTGGATGGATGGATGGATGTATGGATGGATGGAAGTTTTATATATTGTTACTCAATCACGCCAAAATGGCTGAACGGATCTGGATGAAACTTGGCACAGAGATAGATTATAGTCTGGAATAACACATAGGATAATTTTTGTTCCGAAAAAGTTCCCGCGGGAACCAACAATCCTCAATCCACGCGGACAAAGTCGCGGGCATCAGCTAGTACAAAATAAACATAGACTCTTTTGTAAAGACCATTTAATATTAAGGCCCTGTAATTACAAGTGTTTATGTCTGAATATTGAGTAGGTATTGGTTTAGAGTTTACTCACTTAATTAACTAAATTATTATATTTCTGCATTTATGATTGTAGGGGCGATGACTTCGAGTTGGCTGAATACATGAAAGGCGATGTATATTATCAGAAGCTGTGTTATCAAAAAAATGTGTTTTAACTCGATAAAGGTTAAATTAATAGCACAATAAGGTGGCCATACGATACGACATTAAGAACGGTGAATGACCTGAGGATTGTAGGTTTGAAAAGGTGATAACAAGTAATATTATCAGATACAATGCAGAGCTCGATTCAGCTTTTGTCCATACGAAACTCACGGTTCCTATGGAGATAGATAATTCAGCTATATGCTCTTTTAACCAGCACAGACACAGACAGCACATAAGTTTCTGAGAGAGACCACCTACGTCCTACGCTGTCACTTAATGGAAACATACCCAAGTTTATAGGTACTTAGCTTATATTATTATGACGTAATAACAATAATTATAATAGGCCTCTAGGAGAGGCTAGAGCCTATAAATAGACTGTTATTGGATCCTTGCGATAAAGAACTCGGTAAAATGTTTAACTTATAATAGAAACAGGGTAGCGAAAGAAAAATGCAGACAACTGACAGAATAACAGAACCGAGTAAAAAAGAAAAACAAATTGCATTGAGTAACACTTTTTTTAGCGTTATTGGTATAATATTATAATCGTAATTCATCTTGTATGAGACTTTGGCACATGTGGGTTGTTCATGGCTGTTTTTAGGTCACAGACAAAATCGATTAGTTTATATTAGGGTGCGTACACATCTGGCCAATGGGCCTAAATGTGCGCGTGGATTACGTAATGCGATCTATTCGCACGCTGCCCCAGAGTCTAGCGCCGCGCATGAGCCAAGACAGCGCTGCATGCTGCATGCAGTCAAAAGCAACCTTATAAAAGAGGGATATAAAGGGGGCAAAATAAAATACATGCGCGCGATCTGCACTCGTGCATTATGCGGGTTTTGTGTTTGAGGCGCACCAGCAGATGACCACCTTTCGCCAGATGTGTACGCACCCTCGCTAAACGCTATTACTCTCACGCACCACTACTACTACGCTACTCTACGAAAAGAAGGTAGCTTTGACCTTGTCATTTCACGAATTTCATCTACCTTCCGCCTTCTTAAGTTTTTTTTTCATTAAAGAAGGGTCGTTAGAGGCATTGAATTGGATATTTTAATATTTTTAAGCCGCAAGACACTTTGTGAATATATTCAGTAGCTCAACAAAAAAATACACTTGAATTATTAGAATAATATTTTTCAGGTTACCATTTACCTAGGTCCTAACCATGACAACCGAGAGCCGACAGAAGATTCTGGTTTCACCTCCAGATATGAGGTTTTCGATAGTTTTACGAAAAAGCCTTCGGTTTACGATTTTTTTTTTAAAATATTTTTTAAATATTTTTTTTAAATATTTTTTTAATATTTTTTTTGTGTTTACGAAATAATTACCTTCAAAGTTTTTGGCATATATCTTGACTACGGGAACCGTAACCTTAAGCGGTCTCTGACGCACTTGACTTATTATTTTTATTTAGAGCTATTAAAGCGTAGATACGCCAAATGTTTTATCCCAACGGTCCCCCGCGTAATAAGGTAACCTGTGCAATGTTTCATCATCAAAAGTTTTGGGTGGTGCAATCTCTGGAGGCATACTACCATCACTTTAAAAAGCCGTATTATATTTTAATATTGTTGACGTTCGTGACGTGACTTATTTTAGGGACGTAGAGGTACGTGACATAAAGATGCTTTTTTGTTATAATACTGCTTTAAGCGATGATAGTAACCCCCTTGTTCTTTTAAACTTAATTACAGCGGTAATGGAGGAAATTTGCCTAATTAAGTTTCTAAACAAAGCTTTTGTTGGTGTGCTTCCATTAGTAATGAAAGCTCTCTGCTTTTAGTTCTATAGAGCCTAATTACACGTTACATCTAGAAATACCTTGCTCTACAATGGAGGTACTTTGTGTGACAAGGACATGTGACAACCTACCTGGGTAACTATACTCCAAGATGATACTTCATTTGTACCCATGAACTAATGTTAAACACTATATACAATAGGTACTACAACACAACGGCTGAACTAACTACTGTTATATCTTCTCCCAATAGAAGCATTTCCCCAAATTGAAGGTGAAATACCAAAAAAGGAACTACAAAATAAGTTTCCATCATTCCACCATTACTGTCCATCTGGTGGTAGGCTTTGGCCGTCTCTAGTTACCACCCTACCGGCAAAAACGTGCCGCCAAGCGATTTAGCGTTCCGGTATGATGCCGTGTAGAAACCGAAGGGGTATGTGTTTAATATAACTGCCATGCCATGATAAAAAAAAAATCTCAATCAGTGGATAACTAAGTACTCTATATTTTATCCATTCAGAAAAAATCATTCACCTTAAAGTACCTATGACTGAATTAGGCGCTACAAAGGCTCAAACATCTTCACATTAAGTTGAGACTCCATCTCATCCGTCAAAGCAAACGGCCTAGCAGATGAATATTGGTGTCAAAGTGTGGGCGTTATACGATAAAGAAGCGACGCCCGACTGTCTGCCGTCTTGTTCAGGCTCAATGGCCAAATGTTTTAAGTCTGCGGAATTGCAGCGCAGCCGCGCCGCAACGCTGCGCCGCAGTGCGCGCTAACCGCACGAGTAGGTTATAGACACACGGCCAACCCATCAAAGAAGCCCACGATGTGTTGCAGTGCGTACGAACTACGAATACAGCAAGCAAGTCTTCGCAAGGCATCTTCGGCATAACTCTCTCTCGACTCTCTAGTAAAGTCGAGTCTTTATATACCCTTCTTTATATTATGGCGTCTTCATATCCGTTCAAAATTCACGCAGTGTCCGCATTTGTCTATTACAATGACATGCCTGCTGAGTTGCAAATTGCACAATCTATAATGCAGTATTTCAATGCTTCGGGATAAGGGTCCTCCACAAGCCAAGGTCTTGCGCCGCCTGGTTCTGTGATGGACTGTCTTAAATTCGTCCGTCCACCGTGTGGGGGTCTGCCGACGCTAAGCCTTCCAGTACTACAATACTACGGCTGAACTACTGTTATAGTTTTTTTTTTTTAAGTATAAAGGCTAGCGCTTGGCTGCAACCAGACTTGCATGCAAGAGGTGATGCAACCTAAGGTGGAGGTCGCTTGCCTAGAAGATGCCTATTCACTCTTGATTTGAAGGTACCTATATTAAAAGAATACACTTTCGAGGCGGCCAGATATAATAAATGAAGCAACTACATTCTATAAAAAATTATATGCGGCCAGCCAGAGTACACATACAAGCTCGCAACCCATCTGTTACGAGCCTGAAGAGTCTTGCATACCACCTATAACTTACTCCGAAATTGAATATGCCATCGCATCTCAAAAGAAAGGCAAAGCTCCTGGAAACGATCACGTAACGAATGAAGTGTTAAACTCCTTTTTGAACGCACTACGGGAGCCACTACATATTCTTTTTAACAGAATACTGCAATCAGAGCTAACGCCAGAGCAGTGGTCCGACTCAATTATTACACTCTTGCATAAGAAAGGTGACAGGGGTGAGTTGGGCAACTATAGGCCCATTAGCCTCATGTCAAATATTTATAAAATTTTCGCAAAAATACTACTGCATAGACTGTCAAATAATTTAGACGAACACCAACCGCGCGAGCAGGCCGGCTTTAGGAAACACTATTCCACTATTGACCATATTCAGGTAGTTACACAGCTAATAGAGAAAGCAAACGAATATGGTATTAAGCTCTACATGTGTTTCATAGACTATATGAAGGCGTTTGACTCAATACACCATAGCGCAATATGGTCTTCACTACTGGAGCAAGGTATCCATCCAAAATACATAAACCTCATCAAAAGCATTTATTCAAAATGTAGAGCAAAAGTGAAGTTAGAAAAGGATGGTTCTGAGTTTGCCATAAGTAGAGGCGTGAGACAAGGTGACCCGGCATCACCTAAAATTTTCACGGCAGTTCTCGAGGCCATTTTTAGAAACCTGCAATGGGAAAATAAGGGCCTGAAGATTGACGGTGAATGCTTAAGTCATCTTCGTTTCGCAGATGATATAGTGGTGTTTGCAGAAAATGCATTAGATCTCGGAAATATGGTAGAAGAGCTGGCAAGGGAGAGTGCAAAAGCTGGCTTATCTTTGAACACCTCTAAAACCAAAATCCTAACAAACGCCGAAACAATAGATATTAAAATAGGATGTGAAAAAATAGAGTACGTGAACGACTACGTGTATCTTGGTCAATCAGTCTCTTTTGAAAACTGTACTGAGAAGGAAATCAATAGAAGAATTGCCATGTCATGGAAAAAGTACTGGAGTTTTAAAGAGATAATGAAGAGCAAGGAGATTGACGTGAAAATAAAAAAGAAATTATACGAAGTCGCAATAATGCCATGTCTAACGTATGGATGCCAAACGTGGTCCCTGCGAAAGGAAGAAGAAGAAAAGTTAGCTATCTGCCAAAGGAAGATGGAGAGAAGCATGCTTGGCTTGAGATTGAGGGACAGAATAAGTAATAAAAAAATTCGATTGAGAACTAAACTAGCAGATTTAATTAAAAGGATAAGAACATTAAAATGGAATTGGGCTGGACACTTATGCAGACTAGAAAATACGAGATGGACCAAAAAAGTCACTGAATGGGTTCCTAGAGACAGGAAAAGGAAAAGAGGCCGTCAAAGAAAGAGGTGGCGAGACATTTTCTCAGAAATATGTGGACCGAACTGGATGAGTCAGGCCAGGAACAGAAAACGTTGGAAAGATTTGGGGGAGGCCTACGCCGTAGAGGCGACTTATACGTTAAAATAAATAAATTGATAAATTATTGACATATTGAATATTTTGTATATTTTATTGACCAAATTGAATTTGTAATTTGTTTAATAATTAGTTAATTAATGTAATATTGTGATTGTAATTAGTGATAATATTTTGAGATTAATTTATAATTTTAGGTAGTTTTTAATTGTGATAATGTAATTAATTGTAATTTGTAGTTATACTCTTAAATTTATATTTCAATCAATCAGTCACTGACATAATTTGCGTTAGTAAAAATGGTAACTTGTAATGTATTTTGTTATTATCCATGTGTATTTTTTTCTGTAACGTATTAGAAATAAAGGCTATTTTATTTATTTATTTATATTTATATTAAAAGAGGGGAAAACGGAAGCCGGAAGGGCATTCCATATCCTAGCGGTTCTCCCAATAGAAGCATATCCCCAAATTGAAGGTGAAATACCAAAAAAAGAACTACGAAATAAGTTCTAGTACCTAGAAAGTAGAAACCTAAGTACTCGGTCTGAACAAGCATCTTGTAGCGCGGTTTTTTTACTCACGCATGTCTGACCTAGCCTTTAACATCTATATTCTTTGATATCAAATGACCTCAATAGTTAATTTTATTTACATTAAGTAAGGTAAACGGAAGCCCTCACGGTTAAAACTTCATTGTTTTTAAAAGTTAAACATTATTGAAATTCAATTCGGCGAATGCTACACAGAATGGGTTACTCATGTAATAACTATGATAATACTAGCTAATGCCCGCGACTTCGTCCTCGTGGATTGAGGTTTTGTGGTTCCCGCGGGAATTCCTTAATTTTCCGAGATAAAAAGTAGTCTATGTGCTATTCCAGACTATAATCTATCTCTGTGCCCAGCCAGATCCGTTCAGCCGTTGGCGCGTGATTGAGTAACAAACATCCATCCATCCATCCAAACTCACATTTAAAATATTAGTAAGATAGTCGAAAAAGTCCCTAAAGAGTTGATTATACCAAAAGTGAACCCATAATAATTATCCCATTGAAAAAATATTATCTAATGTTTTCTTTATAACTTCGGCGTATTGAACTACATACAACGAAAAACACTCATTAGCCATTACTTTGAAGGAACTGATAAAACTGAAACAAAGATTGTTCAGTAAATGGTGATAACACACGGCGTTTATATAACTTGACCTTTACGTTTCTTGTTAGATACAACATTAGGGCAATAAGGCTCTCTTAGAGTAAAGATTTATGGGTCAGAGCCGACGCTTATAAACGGTAAAGCCAGCAATATAAATATACTACCGAATACCTGATATCTACCGAACCCATACTAATATTATAAATGCGAAAGTGTGTCTGTCTGTCTGTCCGTGTGTCTGTCTGTCTGTCCGGCTGTCTGTCTGTCTGACTGCTACGCTTTCACGGCCCACCTTTGCAACCGATTTTAATGAAATTTGGTATAGAGGGTTTGCATCCCGAGGAAGGACATAGGTTACATTTTTATCCCGTAAAATTAATGAGTTCCCGCGGGAATATAAAAACTTAATCCACGCGGACAAAGTCACGGGCATCATCTAGTAGGTAAATATATGAAATAACCACTGTATTGGCCCGTGGCCGTACTTTAATAAAAAGTTTCCATGACATAACAACTGTAGATCATGACGAATAGATCATTCCAAATATGAAGCGCACTTGAATTAAATAGAGTGAAAACGTCGCTGTTTTATTGCTTGTAAATTTCCATGTAGAGACTTTCGTGTAGAGTGAATGTAGAGATATAATAACGCCTGATTCTATCCAACAGATAAAACAACTGCTTATGTGCAGAGAAGATTGATGTGGCTTAAGTGCAGTTGTTACAATAACTGTATAACAACTGCCAACCGAATGCGCAGTCCTCAAGCAGTTCAATTACTGAGTGACAGTGCCAGTGGATACCTGCTAGAACTGGACCAGGACTGTACGCAGACTACTATCAGAACTGTATATAGCTACTGTCTATTGACGTCGATCTAATTCTGTTAGTCGATTAATCTGCCAAGTAACGTTAATCCTCAAAGACGAGAGATACTTGGGTAGGCACACTGAAAACAAAGTTTCTAGATATTTTTTCACTAACCCAACTGGTAGGTATTAATGGAAATTATCTAGAGACACGATCATGACACGAGCAATCTGACCCTGGGTCACGGATTTATTAATTGATGCCAGAGTAATTGTCGCGTTGCCTGTGCGCCTAGGGAACTGATTGAGGACAGATCGATCTTCATCTTCAAGTCGGTCACCCTCAGGCTAACGTCATCCTTCACGACTTTGACTACTTTATAAAAAAGAAAATACGCAGCATAACATGCAGCTAAGTATGGGGTATAAATAAACGATATGAATCGTATAAACTATAGCCAGGTGGTCTTTGAACGGCATGGAGTGCAAGCAAAAACAAGCTAATTGAAGGGTTCGGGAGTGCGCGCTATAAATAGCTAGACCCCCGCATGGCCGGGGCGGTCTGAATGCACTTTAACAACTAAGTAATTACCTGAAATCTCTGCACTTAACAACTATTCTCTTAATTTTTGCTATTCTGAATCAGCGGATGTTTTGCTAGTTTCATATAATACTTATTACGTTTATGTAAAGCGTTGTAAAGAAAATTGAAATGCAAAATCTCATGTTTTTTTTAGATCCAGCAGCATTTTGAGCTGTAGTTGATGGAGTAAAATAACAAATATTAAGCAAACAACAGAGTAAGAAAATAGAGTACTTAAATTACATTGTTTTGCTTTATGGCTTTTGAGGCCAAAAAACTTCCCTATGTTTTTTTTAATCCACTACAAGCTAGCCCTTGACTGCGATCTCACCTGATGGAAAGTGAAGATGCAGTCTAAGATGGTAGCGGGCTAACCTGTTAAGGGCGTGGCAGTTATATTAAACCCATACCCCTTCGGCACGGCATCGTACCGGAACGCTAAATCGCTTGGCGGTACCTCTTTGCCGGTAGGGTGGTAAGTAGCCACGGCCGAAGCCTCCCACCAGACCAGACCAGGGAAAATTCAGAAATTATAAACTATCAAATTGACCCTGCCGGGGATCGAACCCGGGACCTCCGCACGTTAAGGCAACAGCGCCACACACTGCGCCACGGAGGTCGTCAAACGTTTTTTGAAAAAAAAGTCTTGCGTACAAAAAGTTCGAGTGCGCTCTTTTATAAAGCAAAAAGCTGCAATAAGGCCCATACGAAGCAGTTGCAGGTGTTTCGCAAAGACGTTTTGTTTTGTGCTGTCCGTAGTTAGTATGTTTTCGCCCTTAGCAGTGCCAGTGAATCAAAGAGTTAAGGGCAAAACACACAGGACGCGGGCGCGGGTCGGGTCGGGTTTCTCGCGTGAGACGCGCTGCTCGTTGTCTTCACACACAACGCGGGCGCGGGTTGATGGCGGGTCGGGCGCGGGCGTACCTTCAACCTTGACAGCGGCAGCGCAAATGCATATTGATTGAAATTTGAAATCAATCCGCTGCTATATTCTTGCTTTCAAAACAGTATTTTTGTAGTTTACAACCAATAAATATATTAATGAACACATTCTATAATTTTTCCATTCAAATCCATTTTAAAAACGAACTATGTTTTGTAAATAAATACAAAACCAACTCCCGACACGCGCCGCGCACGACCCGCGCACGCGTCTGTGTGAATGCCTATCGCAGAATACGTGTATTACGACGAAATTCAACGACGCTACACCCGCCCGCTACCCGCTCACCCGCGTCCTGTTTGTGGTGGCGGGCGACGGGCGCGGGCCCGCGCGCGGGCGCGCCCGCGTTCCGTGTGATGTCTTCCATATAAATACAAGGAATACAACCCGACCCGCGCCCGCTTCCTGTGTGTTTTGCGCTTTACATCGCCCATGATAGGTACATAGGTACCCACTAATACTTGACTGAGTGCTTCTGTGCTACAAAGTTGAAGGCCTATCACTGGTGGCTTTCAATTTATTATTTTTTAGATAGTAAGTAAGTACTTACCTACTGTATCTCTTGCAGTTTGTAGATTAAGATAACACATAAATAACCTTGCCAGGGGCTCAAGGAAATATTGTATGACATCATACATGTTCATTATAAGCAGAATGTCTTAGATGTAATGCTGCATTGAAATAATGTCTTGCATTATTTGGCATTGATTATATAAGGATTAAAGTTCAAAATTGCGTGGCAATGAACTTCGACAGTACAAAATTATATGGTACATCTGTATTCTTCAGTTATTAACCCCAATTAGGAACACAAGTGTGTGTTCAAAAATAAAACTTCATTCATCACTGCTGGCGGGAAATAAAGGCCAGTGATTCCAGTTTTATCATATCAGTAAAAATTGATACTGGCTGAATGAATAATTGTGATAATATGTGTGTGTTGATAATACAATGTAAGGAAATAAATAAACATGTGTCATTTAGTAATCCAGATGTTTGATTTTTACACTTACTAAAGTTACAGTATGATAATTCACAATATAAATTGGAATAGTTGTTTTTAATGTTAATTGATTATTTAATTATTTAAGTAAGTTTAAATAAAAATGTTAAAAAGGAGTATTCATGTACTATTTTTAATTTTAATATTCAATATAAAAAAGGTTGCGATCCACCAGCTGAAACCACACAGTTTATGTGCTGGTTGTCTTACATATTTAGAGGTGCTTAATTACATAAAATAGAAATTGACGACGAAGTTTTGACGACCTCCGTGGCGCAGTGTGTAGCGCTGTTGCCTTAATATTAACGTGCGGAGGTTCCGGGTTCGATCCCCAGCAGGGTCAATTTGGGAATTTATAATTTCTGAAATTTCAATGGTCTGGTCTGGTGGGAGGCTTCCGCCGTGGCTAGTTACCACCCTACCGGCAAAGACGTGCCGCCAAGAGATTTAGCGTTCCCGTACGATGCCGTGTAGAAACCGAATAGGGGTATGGGTTTAATATAACTACCATGTCCCTAACAGGTTAGCCTGCTACCATCTTAGACTGCATCATCACTTACCATCAGGTGAGATCACAGTCAAGGGCTAACTTGTAGTGGATAAAAAAAAAGTTCTTGGCTTTTCCAATTTAAACTTTTTTCCAAGTAATATTGTGCCTACAGGGATAGCTTGCATCCAAGAGACAGACATCTGCTATTTTATTTCAGAAAATAAAAGAGATCCCACATAATTTTATAAAACCTGAGTCCATACACTTGATAAATTTTAGTATAACTAATTATGCACGCAAAGTACAACTCAGTACCTACTTTATAATATAAAGTTATGTAGTATTTGAATGGGAAAGATGGACAGGGACTAAAGAAATCAACTATGTGTGATAAATTATCCAGACTGATACACAAATAACTGGTAGGATAAAGTTAGTTAAGGTCAAGTACACAGCCTCCTCAAAGTCCTTTTCCTCAACCTAACTCATAAGGCTTCATTGACGTTGAACGTTTAGTTCAGGTTTAGAATGATTACCTACTGATTAGGTACTTATTTGGAGTTTTTGTAGCAATAAATTATGTTCAATATGCATAAAATAAAACGCAAGCTAAGACATTTGAATAAACATAAAATATGTAAGAAATATCTACTTTCTTCTTACCTTTGCTTCGGAACTACAGGAATCAACTAGGCTCGCATTGAAGTTAAATGAACGCCAACACTTTAACACAGTAAATTTTGGAAAGTATCGTTTTGTATAAAAAAACGCTTTCTTTAGTAGGTATTTTCTTTTTGAATCAATACACAAAACAGAGAAAACAACTCGTTTCACATATAAAATCCAATTTTAATTTTTAATTTGACAAGTGACAACTGAGTGACAACATTTGAATCGTGAAAACAAATCGTGATTTTGTGGAATATTTCTAATTGTCATTTGTCAATGTCATCTTCATCGATGACAGCAAGTTTAACCCGGTACTTCACAACCCGTAACTTCAAATATGTAGTCTGTGGTTACGCGTATTTATGGAATCTCTACATCTTCCGATTAGGTTACACTGATTTTTGTTTATGGCAATTGCGTTAAGGTCGGGTGGTCATTCGTTGAGCTAGCGGCGTGCCATGAACTGTATTGTTGATAGTGCTGCCGTTAAGCGGCTCGACGCCTTTGACTTACGACTCCTTGTTGACTCGAGCTATTTCACTCGAGTCGTTCATGAATTTTGTCAGAACTCACCACGCTGAGAAATGATGATTAGATCAAACGAGAATAGCAAGAAAAGATTCATGAACTTCCGCAAAGTAACGCCTGATTCTATCAAAACGAGAATATTTTTTAAGTAGGTACTTACTTCTTGTAATTTAAATTTAATTCAGCAGCATTAGTAAAAACCTTTCACAAAACATGAATGCTTGTAAGGGTGCCTTTTTATCAGAGATGTGTTCCGTTGCTAAGCTGCGGATGTGTTTCAACAGTCAACACACTAATTGTAGCTTTTGATCTAAAATCTCGCGATCCTAACTATGAAAATCAAGCCCCTTATTGTGCTCAAGTGGAAGAGGTGCAACGCATATCAATCGATTGCGATTGTTAAGCAACGTTGACCCAAGTCAGTAACTGGATGGGTGACCGAACTTGGAGGTTGAAATTTGGCCTTTTCGTATCCTCCGTGCCTCGGAGAGCACGTTAAGCCGTCGGTCCCGGTTATTATCACTAATATCTGATAATAATCGTAATAAACTTATGAGTTTAAATACTCTTAGTCGAGTCGTATGCGGAAGGACGTGGGAACCCACCGCAATATCCCAAGAAAATTTGTAGGGCGTTATGACTTCCTTGCCTGCTACAAACATCTACCTAATTATGATTTACTTCCTAAGTGTAGGCGTTGAAATAATACACTCGATGATGACTAACACGATAATAATATATTATAATAATAACGACATATTGTATAACAACACTGTATAGGTATACGGTAAAAGAAAGGTGGGTCTGGCAGTGCTGCCAGAGGTCCACGCTTGTTCGCGTATCTCGAGTGAATGTGCCACCGACCATTCGACGTTGCTTTCTCCCAATGAGCGATTCGATATTCGAACTTCAATACCTAGCTCGCAGACGTATGCACTGGCCGGTGTGAAGCAAAGAGGTCAGCTAGCGGAGCACCACAAACTCCTACCATTATGTGATTAATGGAATGGGGTCACGACCCTCAGTAATGAGGAATACGACGCAGAGAGAGAGGAAGAGGTGCCCTAGATTTTTTTTCAATGGATGAGGCATAGCGAAGATGAGGCTGTGAGAAGGTGAGGAAGTATGAATACAATTATTTCGATCTTAATGTTTTCATCACTACAAAGGATTTATGAAATACCAATTTTAGTAATGAAATTAAGGAACTGGGGAATGACGATTTTTAGTTGATGACATGGTCAGAGAGTGTAAGGACGGCTTAAAAATATTCTTCTCAATTTTCATTTCTTATCTCTTTCACGCATTACATACGTCATTCTCTCACGTTCGATGTGTGGTGTCATAGAGAATTAATTCGTGATCGTAAAACTAATAGAAGAAAACTACGAGATGTTCGATTTTATTTGCTAAAATAACTATGTATTACTTTAATAAAAATATGCTTGTGTCCTACTGCAGCTTAGTACAAATATAGCGAAGAAATTTTAGTTGTAATAGCTCATAATGAACTGTCATCAAGTACTTAGTGGTGCCTGCAATTCAGGAGATCAATGTTTTGCTGTTGGATCAGTGGAAGGAATACCTTTTACAGTATGTATTTTATCATAAATGTTAATAAGTATACAGGTTCTCAAGACCAGATATCTATGATGCTAGAAGTAGCAAAGGATGGATACTACAAGGCACTACAAGGTGTCTGTGAGCAGGAAAATGTATCTATTGAGTCTTGATAAGAATAAGTAATATTCTTAATAATTTATGTCCGAGACGAAATATCAATTTGCGCGTTTAGCGCGAGTTCTTGTCACTATGATGATGGATCACTGCATGAAAAGAATTTCCTTGAATACTAATTTACACTGCTCGGGTATTTAAATGTCTATTATTGTTAAAAGCAATGTTTACCTTGAAAAGGCTCTATGTTACCATTGTATGTGTGGATAAACTATAATATACTGTGTAAAGTTTACTAATTATAAGATCTATTGGAAACTACTTGGACTTTGAAAATAATTTTCTTAATAGTCTGCCTACATCCCATTACATAAAGATTTTGGACTGGGGAATTTATATTTTGCAAGAATTAATTACAGTTTATCACATTAAATTTCTCAGCTTTATATGTGAAACTTTGTCTGGAACTAAGTAAATATAATTACTTAATTTAACAAATTACTCTTCACCCTTTTTTGGAAATAAAAATTATATCGATGGGCAATTTCAGTTTCAGTTGACCTTACTGTGCGTACATACACTTGCAACAAATTTCCAAGACATCATAAAGTTTGAATCAGACTGTACTTGTTGAGTTTGCTTTTTCAGAAAGACGTCTTTCAAAAATTTATTTGTATATAAATAACATGAATTTTAATATTTATAACTTGCTGATTTCATTAGTTGGAAACATCCCTATTTCAAATTTATCCAACTCAGAATAAAACTCCTGAATATTATACCATTGATCTGGTATGATGATGCAGGTAAGAGGAGGCCACAAGGACTCCTCCTTTGCTACCTGAAAGTCTTACTAGTTTGGACTTGTTTGATCTATCTCACATTGATAACATAATCTTAAGTGTGCTACTTATGTGTACTTAATAATTTAAAAAATTCAAGTAATAGTTCAAATTATTGAGTAAATCTTTTATGATGGAATGAAACTTCATTAATCTCAGACAAGCACTCAAACAAGAGCAGTTCAAGTGTTGTCATATTTCTTTTCTGTTCAAAATCAACGCAAAAAAACTGAAAAATAGTTAAAGTAATCCCCAAAGGTGTCATAAATCCCACAGCAATAGTTAAAAAACTTATTACTATTTTAGGCATATGCAGCAGGATGTAATATAGTGATACTAGCGTCCAATTTTGAGCGAGTCCAGATAATTCCTGGTGCTATCCATGGCTATGTCCGCATCAGTTCCCTGGATTGCAGCACTGACACTGGGAAGATTGCTGCAGCATATGGTGCAGAAGTGTGCATTTTTGAACCAACACCTTTAATCCATAGTGCTGCCACTACTCATGTAAGTATTCTAGTTATTATAGTATCCAAGTTATAATTTAGTTAGTTAGTATAATCCAAGAGTTAGCCTAAGCAATTATTGTACAGTAGATTGTATTAACTTTTAGTGCTTCAAATTTACTTATAGTTTAAATGATTAAAAAAAAAACAGGTTTCATCCTGAAAATGAGTATCTAAGTAAAAAAAATGGTTTACCCCCTCAAGTGATACCTTGTTGAATAGGTATCTGAAAATCATTATAATGATTGTTATACAGTTTTTAGAGAAATATTACACAAAATAATGAGCCTTAATGCGTTTAGCAACTAATATGATCACAGTACCCTAGTACTACCGATTATACACAAACTTGACCAGTTTTTCTTTTAGTATTTTTAGTATCAAGGTTGATACCAAAATAGTTCTTACAGTTAATTTAAAGAAAACCATTCATGTTGAACCGTCTTAGGAACTTAGATTGTTGCAAAGCCAGAAATGAAGTAGGTAATTGTGTTATCCTCATTGCAGTGTTACCAAAAAATTACGTTTGTAACACAACCGCGTCATTAGATTAGTTAAATTCGAATTCCAGAAGCACGCTCATGCGTTACCTTGACATTAAATAATCGAATGTACATTTTCGGTACACTTACACGTTGAGATCGCGTGATACGTTTTCAGCAGACAGTGTTTTAATTGGATTGAACGGTAAATAATTTATGCTTTATGACAAGTCGCGATTTTTCCGTTGACATGTTCCTAAAGACGTGTATTTCGCTGGGCATGTCTTTTTCTAGCAAGGATCTTCTTCCACGATTGCGGTCTTCGATACACCTAGTGGATGACCTATAAAGATCATGGTCTTAGGACGCTTGAGTCCTCCAAACTCTCAGGGACTTGCTTGAAATCGGCTGTACATTTGCAATTAGCGGTGTTTTCCGGTTTGGGGTCGTACCTACCCTAATCTGAGTCATAGATCCTGTATAAAATCTCTTTGCAAGTCCTCCAAAGCAAAGACGCCATTACCAGTTCATTATTTAGATGATAACTCATTCATTTCAAAATGTGACATGAGGTTTATATTTGTCTGCTGATTAATATTCTCTAACATTATTTATTTATAGTTATAGACGATCTTTTAAAACTGAGATAGGTATTATTTTCCTTTTTTGCAACTGTGACCCTGTCGTTTAATTTGCACCTATTAAAAATGTCTATTCAGACAGACAAATGCGGAAAATAATAGAGCTGTTGTTATTATTGTAAAATATACTTACGTTGGGTACTACCTAGCGAAAAAATCCTATGTCTATGGGTACTACTGATAATTTTAAAGTACCTATGATATTGTGGAAATATTTAGTCATGGAACATGCGCGAGTAACAAATTACAATGAGCTCGCCTGAGAATTACTTAATTGGTTAAATTTATTCGCAGTTGTGGCGCATAATATTTGCGGCATCAATAGATATTTTATATTATGTATATGTAAAAGATCTTGTATAATGACGAGATGTAGGCATCAAGTACTTAGATATAGCTGAAACAGTTTGCTGTGTTCAATTCATTCAGCGCTCTCGTCAGTCACATGACTTACAATTGTATATTAAATTGCTCTTCATAATAATGCATTGTGATCGTCCTCACTCCGTAGGTAGGTACATGATCGGTTATGTTGTATAGCTACCGGATTAAAATGAAAGATGGGTTTTTATACGGTAAAAACACACGTAACTAATACAATCGAAATGTAGCTCTACAAACCAATACGAGAACATTATACTTCAGAGGTTTTTTTTTTGTTTTTTTATTGAGAGATAGGCTTGCGCTTGACGACAATCATGCTTAGTGCAAAGCAATGATGAGGTCTAAAACGCTTGCCTAGAAGATGCCTATTCATCTCTTGCCTTGAAGGTACCTAAGTTATATGTGGAGGGTGTTCCACACCCTAGCGGTTCGGATTAGAAACTTCGAGCAAAAACGTTTCGTGCGGGCAGATTGGACATCAACCACATAAGGAAAAGGATGCCAGCGCAGACGGTTTCTGGCTATTCTGTGATATATTTAACTGTAACGTTGATCATACTTTACCGGTTTGTTATTTTGAAATGAGCATAAAAATGATTGTCCATCTTTTTTTGTATAATTAGGGATATCAAATATATTTTTATAACTATTTAAATAACTTTCATTGTTTATAATTATAATCGTTGTTTAAGCATGAACACAAGAAAAAAGAATGTTCCTATATTTAAATAAACAAAAGCCAATTAAGATTTTAGCGTTTTATTAGTGTTACATCATCGTCGGCTAATTTGCTACGGAAAACGTTGAATTTACGGAAACTAAATTACTTCCTGTCGCACTGCGAAATAAAACTGATTTTTGGTAATTCTCTTACGAATTAAGTAAACATATCCAACTATGTATTTCTAGAGGTGATACTTAACTAAATGTCAAGACAATCACCTACAAACATTCATCAATTAATTTTAAATTTACATATAAAGATAACTGTAAATAAAATCAACTAGAGCCAGTAGATGTGAGTGAAGTATCCTCATGGTATAGTTATTTGCAGGGCAAAATAAATTATATTGACTGCTCACATCTTCTGAATCGAAAAACAAAACGCATAATCCTAAAAAACGGCTATTCTTAATGCTGACCTACTATTAATTAACGACTTTCGAATGAAACATTTGATTTCAGTATGAATCGAGCGGGCTTGGTAGGTATTTGGTAAAAAAGTTCCAATGCCGCTTTATAATAAAATAAATAATATAAAATAAAATTTATTTTTACACAAAATTTACAAAAGTAAGACTTAGGAGTACAATACAGTGTGTGGTTGGTCTCTGTAGCCTAATGTAGGATACCCTGTGGTTTAGGCTGCAGTGACTTTCCCTCCTAGAAAAAGAGTTACTAAAATTACAACATATAGATAAATATTTAATTAACATAATGTTTATTATGTTATGTTTATTTTGATTTCGTGACCAAAACGTGAATCGAAACTAATGTTTTGCCGACAGCTTCTAGAATTCGCAATATTACGACAACAATTGCAATTTGCGACTATTGTTGACGTTAAAACTCGTTTTACTACGATCAAAGTATTTAGAAAAAATGTACCTAGTTACGATTAGGAATTATGAATCAAAACTACCTACTGAATTCTCGACCACGCCCTCCAACTAGTGGATCTTTTTTTATAATCTTTAAATGAGTCTTGAAAATTGCTATCGCTCGTCGTATTACGATGCGTGTAAATGGATTAACTATTTTGATACTCTAAAATATTAGATGTACTCGTAGTTCCTAGTCTAAATATATAAAAGGAAAAAAAGTGACTGATCTATCAACGCACAGCTCGAACCACTGGATGAATCGGGCTGAAATTTGGCATGCCACTATAACGTAGACAACCGCTAAGAAAGGATTTTTGAAAATTCAAACCCTAAGGGGGTAAAATAGGGGTTCGAAATTTGTGTACCTAATCCGAAGTATTTCAAATTAGTAAGTTTGTAGATAATTTTTATTTTAAATTAGACGCGGACGATGTCGCGGGCATAAGCTAGTTAACAAGTAAAGTATTCTAAAGTACGGCCATTTTAAGCGCGGACAAAATGTAAACAAACAAATGAGAGGTCGTTCGCCTAATGAAGGGGTAAACAACACTTTGGTCTTCTGTAAAAAATAATATAATCTATCTATCTATATCTCCTTGTACGGAGTCTATCTTTTTATTCTTGTATTGTAATTCATTTGTAATCAACTTTAAAAAAAGGAGGAGGTATAAGCAATTTGACCCAGATGTACCTATGTATGTATTGAGGTACCGTCAAGGGCTACGTTTACGTATTTATTAATATGTTTGAAGATAAAGCCCGGACTCGTAGCCGTTGTAGTTTAGTAAACACAAACAGAAGCTATTTTTCAGTCATTAGTAGCAGAATTCGGTTTAGTTTTAAATAAATAAATAAATAAATAGAAGTTTATTGACCAAACAAACAAGTTAATTACACTACATTTAAATTATTATATACTACGTACATTGATGTAGATTTTTTTTTGTACCTAGTATAACACAAATAACACAATTTTGCATCCAATCTGAGCAACTCTGTGATTTGGAAAGTCGATAGATACACTCGCCGGCATATTTAGCGGAACATAAAAAAAAGGTTTGATATCAGTATCATATAAAGGTTGCTGGCTGGTTTATACGTCATATAATTTAAAAAGAAATATTTTCAAATTAAGAAAACAACTGAACATCACATTTTATGCAATTGATTTAATTTTATTCAAATACACCTTATCTGGAGCGAACTTCGAGTATTTCTGCCTTCTGAGTTTGATTTAAAATTTCATTGAAATACTTTTTTTGTTAGTTTTTTTTAATCGCGTATCTTTCTGGAGTTCATGACTGAATTATGCCTGACTTAGCCCCAACGGAGATTGCCGGGGCACTCGAAATGCGAAGAAATGGTCAAACCTACAGAGTGATATCCAGAGATCTTCGTCGACCAGTTTCAACGATCCATCGCAGTATCCAACGGTTCAGGGAGACCGGTACTTATGTGAGAAGAGCAAGACAAGGAAGAAAAAGACGCACTTCGAGTAGGGATGATCATTTCATTCGGCTTCGTGTACGTAGGAACACCCGTTTGACGGCCGTCCAAGCCCGACATGAGTTCTAACTTATGCTCGGCCGCATACCGCTCGGGTAACTCAAGCTTATCTTAATGATATGAATATCACTGTTATGGAGTGGCCGGCGAGATCACCGGATATGAACCCAATAGAGCACGTTTGGGACTTGCTGAAAAGAAAAGTTAAGTCCAGAATTCCAGCTCCTGCCAACGTGGGAGAACTGCGAATCGCCGTAGTTGAGGAATGGCGGAGACTATCCCAGGAGACCATCGATAACATCATTCTCAGTATGCCTAGACGGGTAGAAACTTTAATAAGAGCACGTGGAGGAAATACGCGATATTAATCACCATTTTTCTAATTTAATTAATTGTTATTTTAATATTAAATTTCACTTTTCCCGGTTACATGAAAAGTTCAAAAATGTACCATTTTTCACCAATAGCCTTTACTCGCAAAATCTGTTCTTAATGTGATCTCATTTTAAGTAAAACAAATGAAACTTTAAATAACAAAAGAAGTATAGTAAGTAGATTTTAAAATAAAACCATATTTTTTTAATTATGGACCTTTTTTTTATGTTCCACTAAATATGCCAGCGAGTTTATGTTTATTATATTATGTTTAATTCAAAGGCAAAGAAAACGAACAAATGAAGTAATTATTCATGTTTTTATTAATTTTTTTTTCACAAATTCTTAAGGTTCACGTAGCAATTGTGTAATTATTCGCAACATTAATTGATCGTTGATTACTGAACTACTAAGTACATAATATATTTACATACGTTAGTACTACTATAGTACATTATGAATCATGATGTTACGACGCGTAAAATGTTACTTACACCTATGTTTCGGTGGTGAGACGTCACGACTTTTATTATGAAATCCACTGTCGACTACGTAAGCGCGTCTATTCATATGCGCGAAAGAGACAGTTATAGTTTTGGCGTAGTTAGTTAGTTTCGTGAGGGTTTCATAGTGAAGGTGCGTCAATGAACTTTTGTCCGCGCTTAAAATGGCCGTACTATAATGGAGATAAACATATCTATGTCTACCTATATAATAGGCATGATGACTGATTTTGAAAAATGGTCCGATTATGTTCGGAAATATCTACTATTTCGAAAAAATATCTTATTTCAGCAGAAAAATAAGGTTTGGTAGATAATATTGGCATTTGAAATTTAAATTTTAAAATTCACGCCAAAACGCTCCCCGTGTCATGGCGTCGTTCGTGACGTCACTATTATTTTTATCAATGTACTCTGTGCAGTGTGCAGTAAGCAACAGTGTGATTGTCAAAGCTCGAAAACAAACTATTGTGACGTCATTCGCTTCTTGGTGTTTTATCCATTATGGCGGATTGCTGTATTTTATAATTTTATTTTATCAAACTAAATAGCAATCTCACTCGAAATAGAAAAATAAATACGTTTTTTATAATCCATGAATCCTATTTCATTAGATAAATTCATCATTTCATTGATTCTTGGTTACTGTCATCATGCCTATTATACAGGGCCTGGAATACCGCTGGGTGCAGACTGGCAAGTTGGTAGCGGACGGGCCGATCACAGCTCTATCGTGGAACCTCGAAGGCACCCGACTTCTCACCGGAGGCAAGATCCTGCAGCTATGGCACCAAGCATCGCTTTATCAGGACGACAGCCAACGTAAGTAGCTTAGCTTTATTTATCCCGACATGTTAACGTATTGAGCTTTTTATTTTTATCCACTACAAGCTAGCCCTTGACTACGATCTCACGGTAAGTGATGATGCAGTTTAAGATGGTAGCGGGCTAACCTGTTAGGGGCAGTTATATTAAACCCATACCCCTTCGGTTTCTACACGGCATCGTCAGACCAAGGAAAATTCAGAAATTATAAATTCCCAAATTGACCCTGCCGGGGAACCCAGGACCGCCGCACGTTAAGGCAACAGCGCTACACACTGCGGCACGGAGGTTGTCGAAAACGACGAGCTATGTCTATGGCCCATTATACAACATTAGAGTTTAAAAACTCAATATCTAATGCGAGCTGCTTCGTTGGTGTAGTGGTTAGCATGTTTGACTGCGGATGACGAGGTCCTTGGTCCTGAGTTCATTTCTCTGGATAAAAATCTTATTTACTTCCCCGCAAATTTCGTCGAAATCAGAGTAAGTGTAGTAGTCAGTCTGTCTTTCACATCCCATCTGAATCCCAGATGGCACAGACGAAATACTAATGCATGCAACGCATGTATAATGTTAGAATAGTTTTAAATTATGTACGTAGATGAATTGATCTTCAATTATGTATTTATAGTTTATACTGCAGTTCCTTAATGCGGTTTTATTTTTTAATCTATTATCTCGATGCCTTTGTACGCCGCGATGTGAAACATGATAAAGTGATTAGCTAAGTTGCCGGTTGCGGCTTCGACCACGAGAGACGAGACGAAAAGCCATTTCATGCATAAACTCTCGCACTGGCACGTTTCCAGCAAGTTTTCTGGTAACAGTTTTATTGATTCTCCCATACCGGGTCATATTAAATTGGCGTAAGATCGAGGTGCAATGTCTTTTAAAAACTTAATACTGGCTACCAGTAACTAGAGCTTTTTTGGAGTAAAACTGAGTTCAGTGACTTGAGTGTAACTCAAGCCCCTGCCCCCTGTTTAGACGAAAGTAACGTTGACGTCGGTATTGGCGTGGCAGACAGAAAAAAATAAAACACATGCGTTTAATATTAGCAGGTAATAGGTAGGTACAGAATGGTATGGATTCCCAGACGGCAGACTAGCCCCTGGCTTCGCACTAGTGACCTGAAGTGAAGTTATTAGTTATAAAAATGAGCACCTGTTAGGTAATAGATAATTGTGAAGACGGCTCTAGCGGACGGTTTAAAAGGCGTTTAATTCTACAACCGCGTCAGCTAAGTAATGCTTTATTCATTCATACATTTTCTATAGGTATACTATGACAATGGAAGAGGTATTTTTTTTAGATTTGCATATTATTTATTTATAATACGGAACATGAACAAGATGGAAATTTCTATTGTCGCGATTTTTTGTATACAAGTGCAAACTAGCTTAACTTCTAAAGTGGAACCTCGTGGAACTTTCATCGTCCTTTCTCAATGCACAAGCTGCATTGATTTTTAAAGCTCTGCATAGCGAAGATGGGCATCTCTTCAATAAATGAGCCATTTTTTGAAGAGATGCCCATCTCGATCTCTAAATTATAACTACCTTCTAATTTGAATTACATCGATTTTCTAATAATTTATCGATCTGTTCTTTAACACAGACATATGAAAATTTATGTTTTCATATGTCTGTGTTAAAGATTAGAAACTAGATAATGCCCGCGACTTCGTCCGCGTCGATTAAGTTTTTTGATTCCCGTGGGAACTCCTCATCACTCCGGGATAAATAGTAAGTATACACTTAGTAATACTTCCCCGGGATACAATTTACCCCTGTTTACCCAATTTCATCAAAATCGGTTGAGCAGATAGGCCGTGAAAGCGTAGCAGACAGACAGACATACAGGCAGACACATTTTCGCATTTAAAATATTAGTATGGACTTTATAAAGGATATACATACAAATAGGCATACTATATCATGAATTTCAATTTCCATTGTTATTAGTTTAATTGAGGAAACTAATACGAATATAATAATAGTCATTTATTTGTTAAATAGGTATAGGTACACTGTAGGTACACTTATTTTCGTCTAAAAATTACTTACTTAAAAAGCATGATGGTGATAATGGGTAACGGTATCTTAAAACTAAAGCTACGAGGGTTCCAAACGCGCCCTGGTCTGAGAAGAGCCCACAACAAACTCAGCCGGGTTTTTTTTTTTTTATTATCACCATCTCACAAATATTCTTACTAAGGAACTATCAGAGACATTAGAGCAAATTATTGCCAGGCTTCCTTGCAAGTAGTCCTTTACATGGTAATAAGATTATTCAAAGAGTTTACGTTTTACATTAACTTTGAACTTATTCAGAGACATCTTCAACATGTCTTCTGGAAGCTTATTCTAGAAGCGGACACTGTTTCCAACAAATGAATTGCTAGTTTTACTAAGCCTAGAAACAGGCATTACAAGTTTATTTTTATGTCTAGTATTTACTTAAGATGCATCTTTACATTTTCCACTGTTGCATAGACAGCAAGGATTAAAAATCAGATTATTATTATTGACAGATAACGGAATAAGACCTGCTCGATATATTTATAAATACGCAACTGACAGACATAAATTAAGATAAGATTATAATGCAATTTACAACGGCATACAAAAATCAGCCATATAAAATTTTCGCTCACTGTGATTAACTACCTGCCTACTCGAACATAATGTGATGTGATTACATTTTATCAATAAATGAAAAGATTTCGCTAATCTATTCAAAAAGTGCGTATTGTTGCAAAATGCAAATAGCTTGTTTTAAATATGTAATCGCTCCTGTTGCTAACATTATCTACGCTATGTTATTATACTATTGCTTTTTTTGTTATAATTAATCGAATGGTATAACAATAATTAATTTAAGAATAGCTTGATAGAAGAATATGTAGGACTGTTACGTTTTGTCGTCAATTATATTATGCGGATTGCGGATGAATTGCAAATTGTGGAAAAATCGGAGAAAAATAATCAGTTATAACTCATGAAGTGGCCAGAAAGTTTGAACTTGTATTAAACTAGCTGATGCCCGCGACCTGGTCCGCGCGGATTGAGGTTTTTTAGTTTCCGCTGGAACTTAATTTTTCGGGATAAAATGTAACCTATGTGTTATTTCAATCTATAATCTATCTCTGTGCCAAATTTCATCCAGATCCGTTCAACCTTTCTGGCGTGATTGAGTAACAAACATCCATCCATTCAAACTTCAATATTAGTTATGACAAAGGAGCATGGATTTGACTCGCTCCAGCAATGCTAAGGACAGCTGTTACTTATGTATTCTACAAATTAATGAAATTATTTTTTTCAAAACCTCAACCGCCGAGTTTATTGCTGGTTCTTTTCGGTAGAAATGACATTCCGAACCAGTGGTAGATTCACTCGACGATTCAAAAGTACTTGTAAAGTTTATTGGAATAAAAAACATTTGAATTTTGAATAATTCTATAACTGGACTAAATCTGCATCAATATTCCATACGTGGGTATGGGAATAATTTTAAAGCGAATTCATATTAATAATTACATTGTTTTTCAGCAAGTTCCGGTGTCACATTCCAAATCGGCGGCGACAAAGACGAGAAAATCAAACCGCCTGAAGAGGACGAACCTGTGAGTGTTGTTCGCGCTTAGATCGTTACGTGTCAGATAAGATAACACCATCTCTCGAGCTGATATCATTGTTTGAGGCTAACGCGTAGATATAGACGCGAGGTTTGCTGTGCTATATCTATCTACCTATCTATACCAAACGATCTTGATGTGACTAACCGTTTGTTTTGCTTTTTATTGCATGCTACTATGACCGTAAAACTGTTCTGGTCCAAAGTTTTAAGGTATCATTGGTTAAGTTTGAGCTTGTTACTCAAATACAATAAATTATTATGTAGGATTCATTTAACTGTTAAGTATAAAAAAAGGCAAGGAAGTATACTTACTGAATAGTTTCGGTTTGCACAATTATTCATTTGAATTATTCTTCGCGTACTGCAATCTATTATATTATATCATGGAATCGACTACTGCGCAGATTTAACTTTCGTAGTAAGAACTGTAAGTTGCAAGGGACTACTAATGCAAAACCATGTATTTTCCATGTATTCAGTGACCGGGCCGTGAAATGACACAAATGCTTTCAGTTTCCACTGACTAAACTGACTGGTACCTATCATTTTTGACAGATCACGTGCCATGAACATCGTGGTTTTTTATTTTTTTATCCACTACATACAAGCTAGCCCTTGACTGCGATTTCATCTGATGGTAAGTGATGATGCAGTCTAAGATGGTAGCGGGCTAACCTGTTAGGGGCATGGCAGTTATATTAAAACCCATACCCCTTCGGTTTCTACACGGCATCGTACCGGAACGCTAAATCGCTTAGCGGCACGTCTTTGCCAGTAGGGTGGTAGCTAGCCACGACCGAAGCCTCCCACCAGGCCAGACCAGAGAAAACTAAAAAGTAAAAAATAAAAATTCTTTCCAAAAAACCGACTCCAACGCCACTGTAAAGTAAAAAATAATTTTTATTTCTACCTACTATGTTGAAGTCGGGCGGGTATAACGACGATAAGCAAAGTTGACGCATCAAAAAGAGAAGCTAAAAAGAAAAGAAAAGAAGCAAGAAATGAAAATTATTTTTTACTTTACAGTGGCGTTGGAAGTCGGTTTGGAAATAATTTTAACTCTAAGTAAAGTTTGAGCCAAGTCAAAGTACGCTCTATAGATCTCAGTATAAGTGTCTAAATGTGCACAGGGTTGGCTCTGCGTGTGGCAATGTCACACGGCGACGCCGGCGCACCACCTCGCGTTCTCTCCAGACGGCGTGCTCTTCGCTACATCGGGCGTCAACGACCGCCTCGTC
Source organism: Erebia aethiops (assembly GCA_923060345.2). NCBI lineage: Eukaryota > Metazoa > Arthropoda > Insecta > Lepidoptera > Nymphalidae > Erebia > Erebia aethiops. Next base: position 5,441,628 of record OV281082.1, read on the forward strand.
AAAATATGGTATCAGAATAAAGGTATGTATCGGACTCAGTAGGCAAACATTGGCGATGAACATTGAAACATAATAACGTCAGAGTAAACTGGACCTTTTTTTGATAAAAATATTCGTACTAAGCACCGATTATAATTTTTTAAATTTCGGTAGCTGTGCTGGCTCTAGTTTAATGTACGAACATGAACCTTAAAACAAGGAAGTAAAGGCACGTTTTAATTAAACGCCAAAGCGCTTCGCTCTCGAATACTAGAATTAGCAAGATTTTATTTTATTCACTCCTTATTAGCAAGATGTAAATATTATACCAAGAACAATAATTGTGGTCGTCCGTTTTTCCACAGGATGGCGGTGTTTATTACCGTTTACCTTTTCTTTCCCGTTTCTCCTCAAGAAAATACTAAGACCCGTATTAATAAATCGACGTCAGTCATTACCTTTGTCCACATATATAGGGACTGCCGATAGAAGTGAAAACGATTATTTTTTTAATTAAAATATAAACCTTAACACTAAGGCATTAAAGTTTAATTTCGAATGCAGTATATTTATATTTAAGACCTTTTGTCTTCGTAACAACGCGAGCATGTCAGTTTTCGCGAGCATGTCGGTCTTCACTAATCCACAAGTTTACCCCCTACCGAAAAGTGCTCAACGCGGCTAAAGAAGTTAAAATATTGGTCAAACTACACTTAAGACCGATATAAATTGATCGATGCTGTTCTTAGCTGAGGTCGGTTTATTAATACGGGCCTTAGCTATATGAATCGGTATCGGTTTTTTATCAGATATACCATGGGGAGTGTGTTTAGGAACTTGACAACCTTGTTCCTCCTTCTCCGTTCTACCACAGAATAGCGAGAAACCGTCAGCTTTGGCACCCTTATGTGGTTGACGTCAAATCTGCTCGCACGAAGCGTTTTTGCTCGACATTTCTGATACTAACCGATAACTTAAGTATCTTCAAGGCAAGAATGAATAGATATTTTAGGCAAGCGCGACCTCATCATTGCTTTGCACTAAGCATGATAGTCGTCAAGCGCAAGCCTATCACGCAATAAGAATAAAGAACTTGTTTTGCGGGCAGTGTTGGTGCAGGCGCACGGCGAGCACGCGCCGCCCGAGCTCAACTACACGTTCATCTACGTGGCGCACCCGCGCGCCGTCACGCATCTGTCTTGGCGCAAGACGAGCAAATACATGCCCAAGTGAGTGCCTGCCATAGAGATAATGGGGCTGATTCTGTAGTGCACAATCTCTAAACTAAACTAAAATTACAGCATCCATAATCCATACTTCCATCCATATATCCATATTCCATACAATATTATAAATGCGAAAGTGTGTCTGTCTGTCTGCCTGGTACGCTTTCACGGCCCAACTGCTCAACCGGTTTTGATGAAATTTAGTACAGAGTTAGTTTACAACCTGGAGAAGGATAGGCTACTCTTTATCCCGGAAAATTTAAGGGCTCTCGCGGGGATTAAAAACATCAATCCACGCGGACGAAGTCGCGGGCATCATCTAGTATTAATTAATTAGGTAGATTAAGATTTTTTGATTCCCGCGCGAACTCTTAAATTTTCCGGGATAAAAAGTAGCCTATCCTTCTCCGGGAAGCCTATGTCCTTCCCCTGCTACCTAGCCTTGTAGTCTGTACTAAAATTCACCAAAATCGCTTGAACAGATGTGACGTGAAAGTGTAGCAGACAGACAGACAGACACACTTTCGCATTTATTATATTAGTGTGATTTGAATTAGCAGAGATCCACCCTTTTGTAGTTAAACATTACTCAATATTCAATTATTATTTATTTATAACTTAAAGGACATACAGGTGTCTCTTATGTTACGTACTATATATATTTTGACTACCAGAAAGAAGATTCTAGACATCGAAATGTGAGCTTTATATTGATTACTTACAGCACATTTTCTATTGAACAGATATGATGCTTGCTGTCAACCCACTCCAGGGCTGTTGATAACCTTCCTTTTCATTGTTCAGAGGCAGCGTAGGCAACGTGCTGGTGACGTCATGCGTGGACAACATTTGCCGCGTGTGGGCAGAAACGCTACTGCCAGAGGACGAATGGGGCGGCGGTTGCGTTTCCGCGCACTCGCGCTCCCCGCCGCGGCGACAGCGGGCCACGCACCGACACAAGCACCGCTTCATGCAGCGCTTGAAGCATATGAAGTGAGTGTACAAGGTGTTATGGTTTTTACCATTATTCTTATGATATTTTGGAACGAAGTTCCCTAAGGGACGATGCGGAGAGGTATCCTAGCCGGCAAAAACGTCCGTAAAGAAAATGAGTTAAGATTTTTTTTACGAAGACAAAAGGTCTTAAATATAAAATATATACCTACTACATTCGAAATTAAACTTTACTGCTTTAGTATTAAGGTTTATATTTTTTTTATTAAAAAATAATTAAAAAAAGTATTCGTAAAAATAGAACTTGAAGTTAATATTTATGTAATAAATTCGTTCCTATCTGGTGTCCCACGACACCACACGTTTTTTTAATATAAATCGATTGCACTACCAAGACAAAATCATTTCGTGACGGGAGAGCAACCATATAAATGTGTACATGTGACGTCACAAGTGCACCATATCAGCTGTGTGTGGGTGAAGATTGTTGGGTATCACATCCAGTGACTGACTAAAGATACGAATGCTTTTGAATATTATACTGTATACGTGTCGTTAACTAAGCCTTAACTAGGCTGCCTCAATGGCACTAACGCTTAGTAGGAAAAACTTGTGCATACTAGAGCGGGCAATGACCGGGCATTGCAGGCTGAACAGCCTGAGCGGCTGAACACGTTCAACCTCAAGCTTCGAGATGCAGATGTGTGGAAAACGCCATTGCACATTATCTGCTACTGCCCTGCCCTAATGCACAAAACTAACCTCCTCCTAGGGAAGCACCTAGTGCACCCTGAGGAGGCAAATAAAATCCCGGCCAAGAAGCTGCTTCTATTCCTAGAAGCAAGTAGTATTGGCCAGGAACTATAAAAGGTGGCGATCACAATAGATCGGCAACGGTTAAAGTGATACCGGGTCTCCCAACATAGCCAATTTCCCAAGAAGAGAAGATGCGTTAACTATTTTCGATTGTTCCAGAACGTGTTTCCACATCCGGCGGAATGCACAGTCGTCCAAGCAGCCGGGCGCGCCGATACCTACACTTCCTTCAACGTACAGCGCGCACGATTTCCATAACCCTTACCACTCCACATCTTATACCGGAGGTTAGTTCTTAAACCTTGCTAATTCAGAAAACCAAAAACATCCCAAAGCTTTAATTACCCTATCCATTTATTATATTGTAACCTTCAAGTTCAATTTTTTTTTGGCTTTTAAACCTGGAACAAACATTTAGTGAAATCCAAGATAAAGTTCAGTAAATAGAAGTCAGTTCAAAATTGAAAGTCGGTTGTGCTCAAATCCGTAAACAAATAAGTCGTAGGCCTCATTTAGTGCTGCCACTCCACCAGATACAAAAAACCGGAACATAATATTATAACTAGGGATATGCCGGATATCCGAGAAAGAAGAACGATCCGTATCCGTTACTTTTGTGACGGATCTTGTACCTTATAAATTTTCAATAGGATAGATGAAATTATATAAGTGATTAGGTAGCAATGAAAAACTAAATAAATTCCATTCGGATTATTTTTTATTTCTTAAAATCAAATATTTGGCACCTTTACATTATTGCAAACATTTATCGTAGTGAGTTTCAAGGCCACGCGCACCGACACCGATTCAGTAAGAAAGTTGAAATCCGTATCCGCGGATCTTGACACCAAATATCTGCAGTATCCGCGGATATACATTTTTAACGATCCGGCATATTGCTATACCTTCTCGGGATTCATATAAGGCCTATTTTGATGTTTTAACATGTAACTATTCAGGCCTCCACTTCCACCTGGCGGCGTCTATAAACGCGGAGACGGACATTCCGCTGGTGCCGTCTCTGGCGGGCGGCGGGCGCTTCATCCTGCACTGGCTGCACAATAAGGAGATGCACTTCACGAGCCAGGCCGAGGCGATATTGCACGATCTCACTAAGAAAGTAAGTCACCTTCAGTGTGTACAGTAGAGGCCCCCACTTCCACCTGGCGGCGTCTTTTTTTTTTAAATCCACTACAAGTTATCCCTTGACTGCGATATCACCTGATGATGATGTGATGATACAGTCTAGGCTGGTAGCGGGATAACCCCTAATGGGTTTTTACACGGCGTCGTACCGCAACGCTAAATCGCTTGGCGGCACGTCTTTACCGGTTGGGTGGTAACTAGCCACGGCTGAAGCTTCACACCAGGCCAGACCAAAGAAAATTTAGAAAATTATAAATTCCTTAATTGACCCTCTTGGGGATCGAACCCGGGACCTGCTCACATTAAGATAACAGCGCTCAAGGCTGCGCCAGCGAGGTCGTCTATAAACGTGGTGATGGACAGTTGTTGGCGAGTTTCTGGCCTCATAAGTCATAGGTGAAAGTTGTGTGGTAAAATCATTGATCTTTAGTTCCTATATTAGCAAAAATGTAATCAATTGTTTGTAAAGAAAATATGCATTTACCAAAAAATCACCTTAAATCTTCAGTTTTTCAGAAACATATCGGTCTAAATTTTGAATTTTCTTAGTCGTCTTGCATTTTCATCTTTGATTGTTTTTATGATTAAACATTTCAAGCAACTGCAAGTAATTTGTTTTTTCAGATTTTAGACAAGGAAGAAGGTGAAGACGGCTCCGGTTCAGATCACACCACACATCCGGACGGAGAGAATGAAAGTATGTGATATTTCAATTTTAAACTTCAGAGCAACTGTTTGCGTGCAGACTCGTCACTGGAGTTAGTGAATAATAACTATATAATAATAAAATTACTTACTTTATATACAAACACATACAAGACATTAAAAAGTGTCACAAAGAAACAATCACACTATAACTATGTGGCATATTTTTGGTTTATTAATAAATAACAATCGGAATTGCACCTTACAGTAAAGAAATAAAGTTTTAATTTTAGCGATTGATTAAAAATGTGTTTGCTCTCTGTCACATCGTGACTTGTTTTTTGGTGGAACTTTCGAGCAGTAGTAAGTCAATATTTCAAAAGCTCTGGTAGGCCTTTTAAATTGACGAACTGATGCCAATTCCAGTGGCGAGATTTGCTCAAAAACTTATATTTGCGCCTCAGTAAAAGTGTAATAAGTTGTTTAGACGATTTGAAGTATTATATTAGATATTATAATTTCATTTTTGATTCAGTCATGAAGTTAACGTCCGCTTTAAGCTTTATACTAAAGGATTACATGAAGTAGAGCTGACCAATGTCTTATTACGTGCATTTTGGTAAGATTTTACGTTCTTTATTGCAATATATACTGCAAATATAATAATACCGCAAAAAAAAAAACATTTGCTTAGTACGAAGTTCATAGATATCGTCTATTCAAACTGATAACGTCACAGTAAAATTTACTTAAAGGCCCTACAAGGGCCTTTTTAAGTAAGTATTAAGTCACATATCCTGTGCTTTTTATTCGCAAATGAGTAACTCGAGAGCCAAATGAATGTTTTCAATGTCCATTCTACTTTGACGTTATAATGTTTCGATACTCGAAATCTACCAACGTTGACGGGACGCGCTAACTCGTAAACTCTGAAAAATTCACCTACAGTAAAATTCGTAGCGTGTACGATTACTTAGTTTATGAAATAATATTTATCATTTATATTAGTAATAAGCTAGTAATAGCTTCTCGTTATAATACGAAAGCTTTGACTTTGTGCTTTACTGCTTATTCCATGCTGCTATGTAGGACATAGGCGGCCGAGCCATCCTTTGACTAAAGTTCTATCTGAGGATAACAGCAATAGTGATGAGCAGCCAGGTAAAATTGTGCTATCTTTATTTATTAATGTTCTCCTGCCCGAATTTTGGATATGGCCGAGAGTATCCAATTAGAAAGAAGATATCAAAGTGTGTGTGCTCTTGCACAAGTGCACTCCTTATTCCCTCGCTCTCATAGTCCGATGTAATATCAACTTTACGTGCGTGGCGGCGTGCGTACGTGTTAGCTGCCAACTGCACAGTTAGACAGTTGGAAGTTATGTTCTGCTGCAAATGGAATAAAAAAAACCTAATGCCCTGGATTTTATCCGCGTGAATTTAAGTTTTTTTTAATCCAGATGGACCTCTGATTTTCCGATTTAAAGAGTATCCTTTATAATATTATATTCCCAGAATGCCAGCACGGTTGGATCGTGAAAGATAACAAACAATTACTTTCGCATTTATAACAATGAACAAAAAAACCGCCTGCGGCTACTGTGAATCATCGAGTATGTTAAACTTATTAAACACTAGGGGGACCGAACGCGTGGCTAAGCGTACTATTATAATAAGGCGAAAGCGAAGCCAATTTCTAACTGACAAGATTCAAGCAGCACTGTACATGACAAAATAAAAACACTTCGCCTCTCGTTTGGTTTGTTTGTGCTTTACAAAGGCATTATGCGGTCAACCTAATTAAACAAGAAATAAATAAAAGTCGGTTAATGCTCAAGACCGATAAGCATAGATTGACCAATAATTGAGAACGGTGCCTTAGCTGATGTCGTTTTATTAATACGGGTCTTAAAAATCTACACATGGTACTATACAGGTAGCGGTAACCATAGCCACCCCAGCCTGTCAAACACCACCTCAATAAACTCAATAGCGACGGACGTCACTTGCACACACTTACCAGACTCCCTCGACGCTAAGATAGAGGGCCTTTTGCGCGACTGGCATCAGAGTCCCGACCTACTGTTCTCTATACACCCTGTGGACGGCAGCTTTCTTATATGGTGAGTGAATTGTCATCATACAATGCCATTATCGTATCATAACCGGAAACATCTGAGATGTTATTTACAAATCCCATTTTATTCCAAATCTGCAAAAAATTAAAAAAAAACAACACACCCCTAGTTTAAATATATTTGTATTGTGGGTGTTTAGCCATTAGCCATGTCAATCGAATTTAGTTTAAAGATTTCGCAAAACACCCACAATACAAATTTATTTGAAATGTGGAAGGTAATTTAGGTTTTAGTTCTAGTTAGCGGCTCTCGTGCGATGAAACTATTGATGTTACAAAAAAGAAGTTAGTACATAAATTGTAGGATTCTCTAGTTTAATTTATTACATAACCTATTTTCATCGTAAAATTATTTCAAAAGGAGTTATTGTTAAAAAACTGTTTTTGGGCGCCATTTTTCCAATACACAATATTCAATTCCATACCTCATTTCCCCATAACGTTCATATTTCATGTTATTTATTCGAGTTCTTTCTCTTTTTCTTCTTCTATCGATGTGTTTAGATTAAAATTTCGCTGACACATTTTTCTTCGTTAAGCCTTCTTATGTTTACTCACAAATTTCTCAGGGTATGCGAATGGCTGGACGAGTTACAAGCGGGCGCCATTCGTCAAGCCCAAGTGTCGTTCTCAGCGCGCATTCCGTCCGCCTTCCCACTCGGCGACGCCACTACAATGTGCACGCCGGCAGCCCTGTACCACGCCGCCGCTCAACCCTTGTATGTGCGGCATCGGACCAAACCTGTTACACCAGGTATGTAGATTAAAAAAAAATGAAAATGGTACCTATTTGGTGATAAGATGAACTAAATTATTAATAGGTCCAAGTACCCCTACCACAGGCAAGGAATATCACTACTTTGGCACGCAATAACAAATTTTATAGACTGCCGTTTATAATATGTATATTTTTAGTTACTATCTTTGTGTACCTACTGCATATGATTCAGTTTACTTCACAGTCGCCAAACAAATTCAATCGAACTATACCTTGATAGATCCCTTTCCTACTTCCTTAGTGTAAATTTTTTTGCAATAAATAAATAAACTGTACCTTATTGTACTATTTCCTGTGTACATATTAAATAGATGACCTTGACCTAGACTAAAGAACCTATGTTTGCATGAACATGTACGTGTTTTATCATTATCACGTTAGGACAAAACCAACAAGGCGAAACTGTGACGACGCCGCTTGCGAGTGTACAGGAAGAAAAGGAGGAAACTGAGTGGACGCAGAATGATGAGCAAAATGCACAAGAAAATGGTACGTCGCTCCATTTCTGTCATTGCTCAAACGCATGCGTTTTGATCTCATGAGATTGCTTGAATATGTATGTAAAGTATGGTTCCCTGTAGAAGTTTTAAGCTACAATCGTTTTCCAAAGCTATAGCTGCTAACTGCTGGCGATCGGTTACGATAAAATGACAGCTACAACGTGACAAGCGTAATCACCACATATTGGCCGGTACTCTGTCGCTATTGGCTGTGATACGATGTTGCAACAATCCATACTAATATTATAAATGCGAAAGTGTGTCTGTCTGTCTGCTATGCTTTCACGGCCCATCCATTCAACCGATTTTGATAAAGTTTGGTACAGGGATAGCCTTCCCCGGGATACAAACTATCCCTGTACCAAATTTTATCATGTCCTTACATAGGAATAGCGTATAATTCAGGTAATTGCAATGTGAAATAGCAATTTTTTGGCCAGCCCCAGTTTTGTACGAGATGATAGAACGCGCTCGAGTACCAAACCGGAGTTGCTAAATGTCTTTAACCTTACAAAATAATCGGGATATAGCTGTTTTATTTTTTTGGAAAATTCTCTAGGGCCACACGAAGAAAACAATAATGACATGAAAAGGAAAATGAGCGTCGCGACGGAAGATACTGGAGACAATCAAGAAGCCGACGTGTTGGAGTCGGCTCCAGTCATATCGATGGTCACTAACCACACCAACGGAACACTCAACTTGTGGCAGTTAACGTTTGACGACAAGTCCAAATTTTCTCAGGTATTTCAGAATTCTAAGAAGGTACAGCTAGCGCCAATCAAATAGTCGTCTTTGAGCTGAGGTGCGAGTGTTTGTTTGCGCAGCTCTCACACAAACTGTTGAATTCTTTTTTTTTTATCCACTACAAGCTAGCCCTTGACTACGATCTCACCTGATGGTAAGTGATGATGCAGTCTAAGATGTTAGCGGGCTAACCTGTTAGGGGCATGGCAGTTATATTAAACCCATACCCTTTCGTTTTCTACACGACATCGTACCGGAACGCTAAATCGCTTGGCGGCACGTCTTTGCCGGTAGGGTGGTAACTAGCCACGGCCGAAGCGTCCCACCAGGCCAGACCAGGGAAAATCCAGAAATTATAAATTCCCAAATTGACCCTGCCGGGGATCGAACCCAGGACCTCCGCACGTTAAGGCAACAGCGCTACACACTGCGCCACGGAGGTCGTCAAAAATTGAGTCTATTCCATACTACGCGCGAAAATATGCTATTGCGTCTTGCAGCCAGCATCAGACGCGACTAATGATGGGCGCGAGCTATACTTAGTCTTATGCAGCATTACCGCTCTTCCCTTCCAAGTTTCTGACATACAAATTTCAACCGTATGTCAACATACGTGGAGGTATTTTTAAAAAGTACCTGCTCCACTCCTTTTGATATGCACTGGCACTAATAACTTAAACACTCTCTTTAATATTTGAGGGTACCTTAAAAACTAAAATGGGGCTGATTCTGTATAACACAATCTCTAAACTAAACTAAAATGGCAGCTTTAAATCTAGTTCTGTCCCTTTCCGTAGGAAGTATTATGAAAGGGTTGGCAATATTTGTAATGCTCTAATTTTAGTTTAGTTTAGCGATTGTGCACTACAGAATCAGCCCCATTATCTTCCTAAAGTTCCAAAGGGTATGGGTTGAATTACCAACATTCAAGATTTCTTGAATAGAAAAACTTATAGTGGATATTTGAAGTAAACTAAATTCGCATATTTTTTACAGGTGTTGTCCATCGGACACGCGTCCAGGGCGTCCGGTCATAGGTTTAGAGTTAATGACATCACATGCCATCCAGTATTACCATTATTGCTTACGACAAGCCATCACAACATATCAGGTTAGTATCACATGAAGTTGAGTACAAAGTACGATTTGTTTGCCATATTTTTACTCTATTTTCATTTTTATTCGCTGTTCTCATATTATTTGGTCAACAAAAAATCCGTATGTTGGATGTATTTGAATTTTTTTAAGGCTGAAAATTCAGGAAAAGCTTGACAAACTTATTTATTGCGTAAATTTTAGCCCATTCTCTTATTTTCTTGCGAAGTAGAATGCCGTCCTTTTTTCATAGCAAACAAATAGGGACACTTTCTGTAGATCTGTCAATTGAATTTTGAAATGATCAGATTCACGAGAGGATGCATTAAATGTATCGTAAAGCGGCCTAGTACGCTGTAGCAATTAGCTTTTGTAAGCAATTATTTTCTTTGGATTTCGAATAGCTTCTGTGAATGGTGATAATAATAAAAAAACCCCGGCTGAGTTTGTTGTGGGCTCTTCTCAGGCCAGGGTGCGTTTGGAATCCTCGTAGCTTTAGTCATATGATACCGTGGTTATGACCATTTTTAACCCCCGACACAAGAAGAGAGGGGCGTTATAAGTTTAATGTATCTGTATCGTAGCTCCCAAACGGATGGACCGATTTTCGTTTAGTTTTTTTTGTGTCATGATAAATATACTTTGAGTTCGAGCTTAGAACGTTCTGGAAAATCGCACAGATCACGAGAGGGAGGTAACGAACGTGGACGAAGACGCGGCCGCGGGCGGTCTGTGCTCGGAGCTGATAATGTGGCGCGTGGAATGCGTTGGTCCGCTCGGCAAGTCCGGTGGGGTCTCCGAACTCGCGCGAGTCAACTCAAAGCACCTTTCCGCCTTCAGTAACGTCGCTTGGTTGCCTACACTACTACCCAGGTATGTGTAAAACTGTTTATAATATATAATTTTTGTGTTAAAAGTTTGAATTATGTGCAATACACCTTAGGTTAAGTAATTGATTGGCCAGGACCTGGTGAGAAAACTTTAAGAACGCGAAAGATTTTCTATATATAATGTGACAGTCTCGCAGCCATGTAATTTAAAATCCATGCAAGGTTGAGCAACTGGTGCCTTTTATCTGCAGCACAACCTTGGGAAACCTATCAAATTCACCATCCGCTTGTTTCGTGGCGAGCGATGGGGAAAGCTTACGGTTGTTCCAAGCTGTCATCGATGCACGAACGCTGTTAGCGGAAATTGCCACTTCAGAGCGCCGACATAAAGATGTACTGGTAAGATTTTAAGTTTTAATCATTTGTTATATATTGACAAAAAGTCAAATCAGCAACTTTTTTTCAAACATTAAACGCGTCCTTAGTATGGGATTTATATAAAATTCTGAAATGTGACGTCATTAGTGTCCGAAGAACTTTTTTAGTTCAATCGATTGTTTTAAATGGCTCATGGCTATTCAACATAAAACTATCAGGGGACGTGGACATTACAACTTTGGGAGATCCTCTATTTAATAATCACTTAAAAAGTAATTTATTTGAATAGTAGTCAAATACCCAATTCGATGGCCTGTTTTCCCTACATTAAACAAAGAGAGAACTTTTGAAGACGTAAACCTCGTTAAGAGATTTGTATTCATGTGAATGTGCGCTTTTATAATCCTACTCGCCGGGAAAAACGACTCGAGTCAACAAGTTAACGACGTGCCATATAAAAAAAAATACGCCGTGCCGCTACCGTGTAAGATTACTAAAGCGCCCAATTCACAGCAATATCCGTATTGGAAAAAAAATTACATGTAGAATTTTTCAGCGTATACCCATTTTTGTATTTCTAGTACAGTTGTTCAAAACTGCTATAAAACCATAGCACGCTGCAGGCTATAAACTATAAATTTCTAGCATGCTTTAAATATGCTATGCCATAGCACCCATGAAAGCATTTTTTATGAAAGTATGTGAGCGGCCGGCAGATCGCGCGTGATTAATAATGTGCTGCTAGATACGGATAATTGAGTGATGACGTACGCTACAGCAGCGCGTTACGCTAGACTAACGGTCGGCCAGTGTGCTATTCGCAGGGGGGCGCCGCTACGGGTGCTATTAGTGCTACGAATTACGTAGCACCGCGCGCGATCTTTGTAGCACCGTAGCGTCATAGAGGCTCCTCGGTTAGCATGCTATCCGTGCTATGGAAAAAAAGCGTGTGATTTTTTGCGCTATGTGCTATATTAACCATCTCTAATTTCTAGCACCACGACACGATGTCTCTATCATCCGACTCGACGATAGAGGAAGGCGGCATCCCTCTGCACGACCGCATCAAGATCGTGTCGCAGCAGTCGACTGCGCGGCCCGGCGCCATCATCCAGCTGCACGCTATCGCGGACGCCACGCACGACTGGCACAACACTCAACTGCTGCACGTGTTCCAGGAGCAGCTCATCACTGGTGAGCCCTTTGTTTGTATCACTAGCGCGACGCTGTCTCATCAACCGACTCGACGATAGAAGAAGGCGGCCTTCCTCTGGACGACCGCAGTCTTCGGCGCGGCCCGGTGCCATCATCTTACCATTGAGGCCATCTTTGAGGCCTACGGCAACGATTGTCTATCGGTCTAGATGATGATGTCGACGAGTATTGCTAGTTAAAAGGCCTAAATTTCCAGGATGTTCTTATTGAGCTATGAGAAAAGGGGGAAAACTTTGGAGTCAACTGAAGAGTAACTGATCATTCGAAATAGGTTATTGTATTTATACTTTCAGCCGTTGAGTAAACCTAGCTCATCGAATGGAGAATCAATATACTGGACTATTCATTATGCGAATTCTTTTATTTTCATAAGCATTGATTGCTATATGCAATTTTATGCTTATTAAAACATCTTTCGACATTAACTCAGTCGTATTGAAATAAACAGGTGAACGTACATCAAGCGATACAGATAGCTCGGACTCGGGCGTCGAAGGTGACGTAAACACCATAACGGAAGCGGGCCTGGAAGCGATAGTGGACTTGCGGAAAGCGGCGGTGTTCAACGAACCCTTCTACATCGTGGTGTTGGAGAGAACCGATGGAGGCTCCACTGTTCACATGTGGAGATTAACAGTATCTTCCCGGGCAGATACATCAGGTAACTGTAATATGAGTTAATTTTACTTTACAGTTCCCAGTAAGCTTTTAGTCAGGCCCACATTGTTGTAGTTGTTAAACAATGATTTAGCATGTTCCGTTTAAACTACGCATTGAACGACCAAATGTAATGCAATCTTCTGACAAAAATTTTACTTTCTTATAGAGGGTGAAATTTCCTAAAAGTACATGTTTTTATGAATCCACAACTTATGTGGTCTGAGAATTTGTTTGATTACGGCTAAATTAATTTTGCATCGGAGCCACCAGCATGTCATGTTGTAAGAGAGAAGTAATTAAAGCTTTTATGCATTTTTGCGATGTAATTCTGACCGAACTGGATCGCACCTGATCTGTTCGGTCGGTCGATCTGTAAAATTATTGTTAACATTTTTTTAAATAATTATTTATTTAGGGTTTTTAATGTTTTTTTTTCTCTTTATTTTGTTTTTTGTTAGATTCTGTAAGGTGCCCTTTTATCATGCATGCCATGTCCACATACAGAAGACTCAATTGTATATATTGAGTCCTCTGTATGTGGCAATTGCATATACATCATACAGTTTTGTTGACTAATAAAAAAAAGACCAAAATCGTATCTCAAGGCCTGGGGTACCCATAATGTCACGGGGACGTCGAGTCAATCAATAAATCTTTGTCATTCTATTCCAGATGATTTTACAAACAGTATGATGTACGTACCAGACAGTGCACTGGTGCAGGAAGACGAAGGTGAATCGCGGAAGAATTCCGTCTCAGTGGACGCGGATCGACCACCTCCTACGACCACACACTCACATCTATCAATTTCCACTAAAAAGGTAAGACTATTTTAACATAAATCTTCTGAACCAGGTCATGATGATTTTGACATTTGTGGACACTTGAGCCTCTCAAGAAACATTTCACTTGGGAGACTATGTCTAATCTGTCTATTTTATTGATTTTGAACAATTTGTGAAACCTTATCGTGGTTGCCAATAAATAATGTGAACTTGACCGTGAACCTTCACTAAGACTAAATTGTAATTTGTAACAGTAGAATCGAGGTAAATTGTAAATTAATTCTTTTAATGCAAAATATATTTTAATGCAATTATATTTAATGCAAAATATTTTTTCTCTCTTCCAAAAACCTCAAAATGAAAAAAGTATTTCGTAACACATATAATGATACAGATTAGAAAATTTAAAAAAATCACCTGAGTTCGTTGAGACCTCTTCTCAGGTCAGGGCGCGTTTGGAACCCTCGTAACTTTAGTTTAAAATACCGTAATAAGTGAACAGAACCCTAAAAAATCCTTTCCTATCCTAAATCCTAAATCCTAGTGAAGAATCTTTTGACCTTTACTTTTGTAAACGTGCTTGGTTTAACTTGGCCCTTGATGTAGTAAGATACATTTCCTTCTAGGCTGAGGTTTTTTCGCGTAATAGCAATAGCCTGGCAATTCACACTTTTTTAATTTGTAGGTGTGTGAATGTCCGCTATCACTACCAGACGGTGTAGACGTGATACACGCAACGCCTGCAGCCGGCCACTTGAGCTCCGCTTCAATATACCCCGCCTGTTTAGCGCCTTACATATTAGCCACCGCTTGCTCCGATAGTACTTTAAGGTTTTGGAAGTGCAACGTTACCAAAAAAGACAATGATGAATTCGATTATGCGTGGAAAGAATGGGAAATGATGAACAAAGATCAAGAATCTGCTATAGACATTCCAGGTAAGTCGATATTTGGCAAAGAAATCTGAACCTTAAACTTTATCTAATGTCTGGATTTTTATTAAAATTATTCAAATATACACCTTTACACTAAGTAATTAAAGTTTAATTTCGAATGGAGTATATTTATATGTTTGCGAGCATGTCGTTCACGCGAATCTACATTTTTACCCCCTACCAGAAAGTACTCAACGCTCCTAAAGAAGTTTTCACTTCAAAAATTGCCGATTGAAGTGAACACGAATATTTTAAAAAAATTTTGTTTTGATTTATTTAATATTTTTTTTAAATAAAAAAATTAAAATATATTAAACCTTAACACCAAGGCATTAAAGTTTAATTACGAATTTAGTATATTTTTGTATTTAAGACCTTTTGTCTTCGTAACAACGCGAGCATGTCGGTGACACGAATCCACAAGTTAACCCCCTACCAAAAAGTGCTCAACGCGGCTAAAGAAGTGTTCACTTCAAAAATGATCATTCGATTTTCAAAAATCCAAAAATCTATTTGCCTTGTAATGGATATAGTGTTATTGTTTACTTCTAATACAGGTCAACCTCTCCACATAAGCGCTGCTTACTCCGGCCGAATCGCATGCGCATACAAATGTGGCAGATCATTCACACGACCGAAGGCCGGTCTATCCGCTACCAACTCGAATTCCGACGCCCGGTTCGTGAACCTTTGCGTTTGCGTATACGAGTGCGAGAGCACCGGAGGCGCGGAGTGGCTGCTAGAAGACACCATACCCTTGAGGAACGTCAGTTTGCCCCGTGTTGGCGTGTGCGCTGACACGCAGATCGATCTGTCGTACCTGCACGACACGTCGTTCATGCAGAAGAAACAAAGGCTCACGCAGGTTAGTGGAAATACACCAAACACATCCTTAATGTGTGTAAATGTAATCCGTGCAATACAATAATATGCAATAGTAGTCTCATAAGTTTAGTCTATGAATTTTTAACCGTAAAAAATCGGAGCAAATAGCAAGACGGGAATGTCATCAATAAGCTAATAACTTTCTTCAGAAATGATATCATAAAGTTACCACGTGATCTCTCAATAATTGATTAATGTACTAATGATGATAGGTGTAATCCTAAATATCTGGTCAGGCCCTATTTTCTTGGCTTCAATCCAGCATTACTTGATCTGATTTTCAAACATTAGCGATGTCTATCTCGAGTCTTAAGAGACCGGTTCGCGCCGCTCGCAACTTCTATTCGAACCGCAAATATAAATTTGCCGGTATATTGCTATCTCTATTTCACTGATGACACATGATCGCGTTCAAGCGAGATAGCAATATGAGCTTACAGAATTTGTTATACATTTAGTCTTGTTCCGTGAATACCAAAAATGATGAATGAAAACTTATCGTGCTTTTTACTTCGTATTGTTATTCTGTAACTTGACAATATAGGCTATGCTGCTGACCAATTAATACGTAAGATATCGTTGGTTTTAATATGAAACAAATAAGAGGGAAACATGTCCATCTTGTTGTAAATATATGCAAAACGCAATTCATTTACATTTCATTTTAGGAAAGTATTTTGAAAACATATAAATCCAGGGGACTAGATAAATACAATTTGAATCCAAATAAACTCTCATTTTGGTGGAAATGTTCTCGAATTATTAATTATTTTGGTATTACGTTTGTATGGGCAATTCATTCTCCGCTGGCACCTTAAGTTTAGTTAAGTTTCTGGTTGATTCGGGTCTAATGCCTGAATTACGACATTATCATGGTGAGGCTGTCCATGATTGAAGTTGATGTATTTGAGGCCGTAGTAATTAAAACATATTTTATTTTGCACTGCCGGAATAGGGATGATGCCTATATCAATAAATTATTTCTAACTGATTATTAAATAGAGGGTCTTCCAAAAGACCTAAAATTCACATCCTCGATTAGTTTTAAGATTGATAACCATTTTAAAGTATAGATTAAAGACAAAAAGTGTGTTGAAATTTTATGACGTCACAGCTGTGAATTTCATACAACTCCCATACTAGAAGTGCGTTTTTAAGTTAGATAAAGAGTTTCTGAGTTGATTGAGTTGTCGTCATCCCTATTAAAACTGTTATACACAGGTCCTGCAAACGTTATCATCGGACGAAAGCCGTAACAATCGCAACGGCGAAGGTGATACGGGCAAGTCCGCGGGTCTTCTAGCAGTGCCGTCGTTCAGTACTCTACAGTCGTTGCGCAGAAGCATCATGGAAAACGGGAACACGTGCCCGCTCACACAGAAACACCTTGTGCAGTTGGACTGGGTGTCGAAGGAAGATGGATCGCATATACTGACCGTTGCGGTCGGATCTAGAGTGTTATTGTTTACACCGGTTTCGAGTGATTTGGCTCAGGCTAATTTGAAGGTATGTATAATGGCCGCCGCGTGAGTTGAACTATGCAGAAACACATTTCGGGTGTCAAACGAAGTGCGGTATGAGGTGCGCCGCAAGGAGCTGCGCGTTACCATACCCCTTGCTCCCCGCGCATGCTCCGCTCGGCCCTGTAGTACAATGTACCTGCGCAGACGACCGCCATTTTGGGTCAACTTACGGGACGCGATTTATACAGCAAGCTGTGCCAGCCTTGTTGCACTTCCATAGGTCTATTAAACGAGCTTTGCATGGAAAACTAAAAAAATGTTATTTGGATTTTTGGAGAACAAATGTGTTCTGTCTCATTTTGAGGAGATATACATCCCAGTTAATGTTTATTATTCCAGTACATATAAGTGAATGCGAATTTTCTAGCCTCATCATCACATTCCATGATTGGTTGATGCCTATAGTAAACAGTATTATTTACTAGCTGATGTCCGCGACTTCGTTCGCGTGGATAGAGGTTTTTTGGTGAGAACTCTATTTTCTGGGATAAAACGTAGCCTATTATTATTATTATTATTATTATTATTAAATTCTTTATTGCATAAAAAAAGGACACACACAAAGGACATTATTACAACATTACAAACAAAAGGCGACCTTATCACTAAAGTGATCTCTGCCAGGTAACCTACATGCATGGACCGTACTTGCTGTGAGACGGGAAATTGCATTAAATAAAAAAACATAATTACTTAAACGTACATTCTAATAGGTACATACTATAAACAGATAAAAAATTATACATATAATAAATATATATTTAAATATAATACATAATATATACATAAATATTAAATTACATATAACTAATTTACAATACCTACTCAAATAATTACAAGAATAAGTTTACAGCGATAGATAATACTTTTTGACACGACTTTTAAAGGCCGCTAGAGATTTTGCTCGTCTGATATCCGCTGGGAGTGCGTTCCACAATAAGACTGCTTTTAGGGTGAACGAGTCTGCGTATCCCTCGGTGTTGCGTTTGGTGATTTTAAGTTTATTGTCACTGGCAGATCGCAAGGTATGTTGGACTGGGAAGGAGCTAAGGAACCTGAATCGTTCCTTCAGGTAAGGGGGTGACCATGGGTGGTAAAGGGTAGCATAAAGGACAGAGAGGATATGGAGATTACGCCTTTGTCTGATAGGGAGCCAGTTAAGTTTCCTCCTATATTCCGAAACATGATCGTACTTCCTTAGGCCGAAAATAAATCGAATGCATAAGTTTTGCAAGCGTTCTAACTTATTTAAAAGATCTTCGGTCAGATCGAGATAACAGACATCGGCGTAATCAAGGATGGGGAGGAGAAGTGTATTAGCTAACAAGATCTTGGTTTTAATTGGCAAGAAGTTTTTCCACCTTTTAATAGAACCATAAGCGCCAAAGATTTTCCTACTAACCTCTGAAACTTGCGGTTTCCATGATAGATTGCTGTCAATGATAACTCCAAGATTTTTGACGGCATGACTATAAGCTAGCGCAGTACCATCAAAGACCACAGGTGGTAAAGCAGAGTAGTCAAGTTTAGACATTTGTCTGGAGTTACCTATGATAATGACCTGTGATTTACTAGCATTCACTAGTAGACCAAAGGACTCACTCCAGCTGCAGACAATATTAAGTTCGTCGTTGATGCGTTTAATAGCTTCGGAAATCTGTTCAACAGGAGTGGATACGTACAGTTGGAAATCATCGGCATAAAGATGATATGGCAGGGAAAGAAGATTAGTTAGTTTCTAAAGAAGTTTAGAAGATTAGCCTATGTGTTATTCCAGACTATATTCTATCTCTGTGCCAAATTTCGTCCAGATCCGTTCAACCGTTCTGGCGTGATTGAGTCACAAAGATCCATCCATCCAAACTTTTGCATTTATAATATTAGTATAGAATATAATATGTAAATTGGTATTAATTTCAGAGTGATTTGTAGCTGAAAGATGATACATTTTGTATTGCTGAAAAACAGAGTCGGCTTACTAGCTCTTAAATATCTACAAAAAACAATTATGTATTCTATTTTTTCTAGGCAATGAAAGAATCAATAAACAATAACCGGCCAATACTCCGCAAGGCGTCCTCCCTCGCGGCACCTTTATTTGTAGAAGAGATTCGCTGGATGCAGTTGCGACGTATCCAGTTAAAAACTGTTGATGGTCTCCCGCCATTGCCGATGCAGATATCGTGGGTGCGAGACGGGATATTGGTGGTTGGGATGGACTCTGAAATGCACGTTTACTCGCAGTGGAAGCCGGAAACACCGCAAATAACATCCGGTCAATCAGCTTCACAAGTAAGTAGCTGTAGAATTTGTGTCGTAGTTTCTCCGCCACAGCAATATTTGTGGTTTTTTTAATGTATGTTTTCATAGGAAATAATTCAGTTTTTTTTTTTTTTATTTTATTGCGTGATAGGCTTGCGCTTGACGACAATCATGCTTAGTGCAAAGCAATGATGAAGTCTAGGTTGGAACGCGCTTGCCTAGAAGATGCCTATTCACTCTTGCCTTGAAGGTACTTAAGTTATAAGTGGCAGGAAACACGTGCGCTGGGAGGGTGTTCCACACCCTAGCGGTTCGTATCAGAAACGTGGAGCAAAAACGCTTCGTGCGAGCAAATTGGACGTCAACCACATAAGGGTGCCAACGCTCACGGTTTCTCGCTGTTCTGTGGTAGAACGGAGAAGGAGGAACAAGGTTATGAAGTTCCAGA
Source organism: Erebia aethiops (assembly GCA_923060345.2). Lineage (NCBI taxonomy): Eukaryota > Metazoa > Arthropoda > Insecta > Lepidoptera > Nymphalidae > Erebia > Erebia aethiops. The sequence continues at coordinate 5,461,571 of OV281082.1, forward strand.
GCACACTCGCATTAAATTTTCAACTGAACTTATTTTGGGCCAAATACAGTGTTATGTTTTTTGTTTGGCCTTAGTGTGGTTGTGTTAGTCCGATTTAAATGAAAAAGATTGTATGGTGCAAGATTTTGTACTGAATTATGACCGAATCTTCGAATCCAGGAAAATACACTTCTTACGAACCACTACGGCTTTTTCAGACGATTTTCAATTCCTCGACACTTTAATTTTTAAAATTATGTATTTGTTTTGAACGTGTGCTAAGTTTTGAATTATTGTTCTAAGGAGCAAGAGGAAGGCGGGGAATCCCGAGCGCTTCGTGACTCAGATTTGCGCGTTTCCGCGCCACACTTGCAGCGCGTATCCTCAATTAACCTGCAGCTGCTAGAGCGTGACGCCAGGAGAAGAAACAAAACGCAGCCGGACCAACCACAAGTATGTTTACCACCAATACCAACTAGCTGAAAGCATATCCGCGAGAAATTAGTAGCGACGCGAAGTTCTAAATCAAATCAAATCAAATCAAATTTTTTTTTATTCAAATAAACTTTTACAAGTACTTTTGAATCGTCAAGTGAATCTACCACTGGTTCGGAATGCCATTCCTACCGAGAAGAACCAGCAAGAAACTCGGTGGTTGCTCTTTTTAAATAATTCATTTACAATTACTATATCAATGTGTACATAAGTAACCGCTGTCCCCAGCATTGTTGGAGCGATCAAATCCATGCTCCTCTATCATTTACATAATCTTCAACAGTATAATAAGCTTTTTTCAGGAGCATACTTTTAATGGATTTCTTAAATTTGTTTATTCAATTCATGTCAAAGACGGGCAGACAGAAAGTAGCCCCATTCCCGCCGGTGGCACCCGTTCACGAGCATGACGCATGATCCAGCCATTGCTTCGCTCGACCATATTTGAGGGAACGTAACAACCCGCACCACACGACACCACCACAGAAATGTTTAAAGAGAGCGTGACATACTCAGTCTACCCGTATCAAAGCATCGAATTGAATACTAATATTCAAACACTAATTTATAATAAGTAACCGCTGTCCCCAGCATTGCTGGAGCGATCAAATCCATGCTCCTCTATCATTTACATAATCTTCAACAGTATAATAAGCTTTTTTCAGGAGCATACTTTTAATGGATTTCTTAAATTTATTTATTGGCAAGTCCAAAATAGGTTGTGGAACTTTGTTATAGAAAATAATGCCCATTCCCACGAATGACCTTCTGACTTTTTTGAGGCGGAGCGATGGAGTCACGAGCTTATTACGGCCTCTAGTTGGCCTATCGTGCAGATCGCATTTTTTTTTATAATTATGGATGTGCTGTTTTACAAAAATTATATTACTGTAAATATATTGCGAGGCTACTGTTAGAATACCAATTTCTTTAAATTTCTCTCTAAGTGAATCACGCGGTTTTAAATTATAAATTGCTCGTATAGCCCTTTTTTGTAGTACAAAAATTTTTTGAATATCTGCCGCTTTACCCCACAGTAAGATTCCGTAAGACATAATGCTATGGAAATAAGCAAAATATACGATCCTGGCAGTTTCGATGTCAGTTAACTGTCGAATCTTTCTGACAGCGTAAGCAGCAGAACTAAGCTTGCCAGCAAGTGTTGATATATGGGTGCCCCATTGAAGCTTTGCGTCCAAGGTCACCCCCAGGAACACAGTAGTATCTTCTATTTTCAACATGTCATTATTTACCATTAGTTTTATATCACTTGTGGATCTGGCATTCGGCAATGCGAACTCGACACATTTAGTTTCTTTTTGTGTTTAAAAGTAGATTGTTAACCGTAAACCAGTTCGTGACTTGAGAAATTGCAGTATTTACGTCGTCAAAGTTGTCCTTATGTCTATCGACTTTAAAAATCAAGGACGTATCATCAGCAAATAGTACAATATCGCAAGTGTTACGGACAAAATATGGCAAATCATTGATGTACACTAGGAACATGAAGGGACCCAAAATGGAGCCTTGAGGGACACCCATTTGTGAGGCTGATCCGGATGACTTCACATCGTTGACACATACTGTTTGAATGCGATTACTGAGGTAGGATGCAATGAGGCCAAGCGCAGTGTCTTTGACTCCATAGTAGCTCAACTTAACTAAAAGCGTCTCGTGCTCAACGCAATCAAATGCCTTAGACAAATCACAGAAAATACCAATAGCATTCTGTGATTTCTCCCACGCGTCGAATATATGTTTTAACAGCACGGCGCCCGCATCAATTGTCGATCGACCTTTAGTAAAACCATACTGCTCGGAGTGAAGAAGTTTATTTGAATTAAAGTGCTGAAGCAGTTGGTTGAGCATAATTTTTTCAAATATCTTGCTGAGTGTTGGTAAAATTGAAATTGGTCTGTAATTATTTGGATCGCTTTTGCTACCCGATTTGAAAAGTGGAATCAATTTACCACATTTCATAAGGTTTGGAAAGGATCCTGAATTTACAGACTCATTAAAAACTAGAGCAAGATATGGTGCAATAACATCAATAATATTGCCGATTATTTTTACGGATATACCCCATAGGTCTCCGGTTTATTTAAGTTGCAAAGATTTAAATACTTTAATAATATCATATGGAGTCACATGTCTAAACTTAAACAGCACACTGCACTCGGTGACACTATCCTTGAGAAGTTTATGGGCTTCTGTTGGCGAGGAGTTAAGGAAACTAGTAGTGGTGACTGGAATATTTCGAAAAAAATTCTCAAATGTGTTTGCGATTTCTGTTTTGCAGTCAATAATACGGTTGTTAATTTTTAGCTCCAGTTTATTGTCGTCCACTTTATGTTTCCCAATTTCATCGGCGATTATTTCCCAAACTGCTTTAATTTTGTCATCTGAATTTATAATTTTTTGTTTTATATGAAGTGACTTTGCTTGTATGCAGACATTTCTAAATAATTTTGAATAATTTCTGACGTATTTAACAAATGTGGGGGTGTAATTATATTGCTTTTCGGCATACAAGCTAAACAACTTGTTTCTACTTTTATAAATGCCAACAGTAGCCCAGTCACTAAATTTTAGGTTCTTAAACAATTTTTTTTCTACTACTTTAAAGCCCTCATTCACGCGTATAATATTCAATATCGCGTTAAAAAGTATCCCACGAAATAATAAACGTTAAAATCCATACTATTATTATAAATGCCAAAGTGTGTCTGTTTGACTGCTACGCTTTCAAGGCTCATATGTTAAACCGATTTTGATAAAATTTGGTACATTGATAGGTTGTATACCTATTGAAAACACCTAATCCATGCGGACGAAGTTGCGATCGCGGTCATACCTTGTCGTTGAACATCGATAGGTATAAAGTTCAGTTTTGTGCGACATTTTAGGAGAGACGCGGCGTTTTGATTTTCCAAGTGGCATTCTAAGTTTTTGAAGAAAATTAAATACATAGTCATAGACTTATATATTATAGATTCAGATTTAATACAATACATGTAATTTTTTCCAGCCCCTTTTAGACTACATGCCAGATTTCGGCCTATTCGAAGCCTCACAGATGGCTTGTCCAGTATTACCGCAGTACCATCCGAAGCAACTGATGGAGTTACTAAACAGTGGCAAAATCCGATGGGTTAAGGCAATACTTGCCCATTTGGTCAGGTAAATATGAAAATCCACTATTGGCTTAGTGTTTGTAAAAATAGTAAAGCTATTTCTGGGTCTTTTACGACCTCTATCGCAGCCATGTTAGATTTGTGATTTTGGGTCACTTGTGGACATAAAATTACATATCAAAGATTCAGGTTATAAAAATTCTTACTAACTCAGATCTGATAAAGTATTTTCGCTGCAAATAGTTAATAATTTATCGACAAAGCCGCCACTGCACCGCAGCAGCGCCGCCAAGCGACTTCAAGTTTTGGGACAATGTAATGCTTATAAATTATATTTGTTTTGGACTTTTTTGACCGGATAAGTCCCGAAATCTAGACAAGTCAAAAGAACCTGGTTTGCGCGGGACCCTTACACGTTATCTTTTACCATTAGATAAAATCCCTGCAATCCATAAAAAAATGTATTTTCGTATGACAGATGCATTGGAGGAAGTTATACGGGTCGAAGCTCACAAGGCGATGAAGACAGCGTATCAAGACAGGTAAGAATGTTATGATGCAAATGTCGTATGTACAGGCAGTTAATGTTTGGTGTTGCTTGAAATTGCATCTTACATAATAATTAAAAGCCACGACTATGATCTTATACCCTTCAGTGACAACGTTGATTAGCTTGTATTAAACAATGGATTTTAATCTCAATTAGGGTGATTAACGTGCAGGTTGGCTTTCAAAATTGGCGTATTTTGCATCCGTACAGCCGGATTTATTCTCTAGCTAATCTTTATGAGAGGGACAACCTCGCAGGCTCTCATCATACAAATTCGGTAGGTTTTTTTACTGGTACTTTTGCGCGTAATTCACCTTACTTGTCATCCTGAGATAACGAGAATTATTAGGTACTTTGCTGAGAAGCTTATACTCATGAAGACTGATGATTTCATATTAAAGTCTGCTACTAGTAATTTCACTGTGTTTGCTTGCACATTGGCAGGCTATTAAATTTCACTGTATTGCTATAAGAGAAAGCCCTTGCTATAATATTATCGTGAGCTATATTCGATACCATCAATAATTTTATTGATCACAAGGCGAATAATAGAAAAAATTAGAATGAATTAAACTAGTTACACAAAAAACTTCTATGGACTTGTTCTTTCCTAGTTTAAAATCAAGCTAACCATTTAAAACAACAAGATATCATGGCTAAGATTTGAATCAAGGTCGGTTTTTGCTATCCCCCCAAGCTTTATCTCTAAATAGTGACGATGTAGTCTAAGATGGTAGGGGGCTAACCTGTTAAGGGTATGTTTATTACATGCAATACCATCACAGTCAGGAACATCGTTTATAAACTCAACGTGAGGTGTGCAAACACTACATTTTCCTACCCCAGACATTCCTAAAATTCACCACCGCTTTCTTTGCATCTGTCATACAACGCCAAAAAACGTTCAAAAGTCGTAACCGGCATAGCTTAAACAGTGTAATCATTGCGTCATGATTGTGGTCACAAGCGTCGCTTAAGTATGGCTAGACGCGTTGCATGGTGACGTGGCGTGGCGTGTTGGTGTGACGTGCACGTGTTTTGCAGCGCGGCTGGTCGCGGTCGCGCACGCTGTCCGTGTCGTTCGCCGCGGGCGCCGCATCGCCACTAGATGGCGTCGCACAGGTATGCCTAGCTTTATGTCGTGTCTTAAGCTCTGGTCTTCTAGGATAGCATTACCAACTTGGCGGAAACTTGTTGATTCAAAAGCACTTGTATTGAATGAAAAATCTTTGGGTTTAACATGCTAGAGAGCTGTTTCAAACGCAAAATCTAAAAACGCCGCAATCTTGTTTCAATATGAGTTTGTTGGCACAGCACGCACTTTTTAATACTAGGCACTTCATTGCGGCTAGCTGTTATGTGGCGGAATCATTATCCTAGGAAACGAAAGCTTTCGTAGACTGGGTGTATGTTCCGATATACACTGCGAGCACTGTTCAGTGCTCTCACTGAGAAATTCGTTCCGTTATGGACTGACAGTATACTGCCGCAGTATCCTAGGGAAATATATGACGTCATAAATCGTCGCCATTTTTGTACTGTGAGCACTGACTTTTTCGAAGTAAGGTGCTTCAGTTCTGACTGCGTTCCGTTTTAAACAGTAACCAGTATAGCTAACTATAAAGAAACGGCTTCGCAGTATACTTAATTGACGTCACATCTCGTGCTCGCAGTGTATATCGGAACATACCCTAAACTTCAAGCGGCGCAGACAGATCGAATAACGTCATCAATAACGATCAACTTGAACTATACCTTTTTCCACTTGTACATTATTTCTTTACAGAACCTTCTAGCTTAATGCAATATTTTCAATGTGCACAATTCAACCTATTTGTTTTTTGGTAATAATCATTCTAATGATTTGATTCTTTCTGTTAATTCGCAAGATAATGACTTTGAAAACAAATATGTGGCACGTTTGTTTAAATTTCAATACATATATTAGTTACGCATATTTAACTCCACGCATCTTGAACTTTCAAATACTTGTGCATCAAAATATTGTGTTATGTGCATCTTGATATTGTAAGATTTTAAAAAGATCCTAAAGAAATCCTTTACTAATAACTTTATAACGCCATCAATAACGATCAACTTGAACTATACCTTTTTCCACTTGTACATTATTTCTTTACAGAACCTTCTAGCTTAATGCAATATTTTCAATGTGCACAATTCAACCTATTTGTTTTTTGGTAATAATCATTCTAATGATTTGATTCTTTCTGTTAATTCGCAAGATAATGACTTTGAAAACAAATATGTGGCACGTTTGTTTAAATTTCAATACATATATTAGTTACGCATATTTAACTCCACGCATCTTGAACTTTCAAATACTTGTGCATCAAAATATTGTGTTATGTGCATCTTGATATTGTAAGATTTTAAAAAGATCCTAAAGAAATCCTTTACCCATAACTTTAACGAGAAGTTTACGTTACATGATATACGTAATTTTGTTTCTATAGCAGTTGAATACTTATCAAGAGTATCCATTCAAAACGTTAGATTTTACGGAATTTACTTAAACTAATGGTAACAAATAGATTACAGAAGACGTCCAGCTTGATTATGCAGAATTAACGTCAGTGCCGCCTCTTCCACTCTGGACTTTATTAGTCGCGGACAAGGAGTCTGCACATCATCCGTCCACTATACAGGAAGCCAAGGTAAGAAAATTCCATGTTTTTTTACTCCCTTACATCCATTCTGCAACTCTGAATGTGATTTTTGTATTATTGACTTGTCCATGGAGATGTGTGCAATGAAACTCGAACCGTTTGCAGGATTACAACGAACTATTTGAAGGAACGATGGAAACAGAAGAAGATCTTGATGCGCTCTTGTTGACTGAAGAAGACGGCATCGATCGTCGTCCTTCTATGCCAGAAAGACAACCGCTTTCACACTTTGGACCTAGACAAGGTGAATATGATGCCTTTTATGTTTTTGTAGAAATATCCCTAAAATAGATGAGTTAGGCTTTTGTTCTCTGCCGAAAAGGCTGCAATGCAATGTCTGAATATGTTTAAATGCAATATTTACTGCTATACAGTTTAAAATTTTAAATATCTTTTCCCCAGGTCGCATTCTATCGCGGTTATTAACACATACGCATCTTCCCGGGCTGAGTTCGCTGGACCAAATGCACTTATTGGCATTAGCCGATACGGTGTCAACTTGTGATGCGGACTTTGCCGAGCGGCTTGCGTCAAATGCTCGGGTCGACGTTAACCAAGGAACCGGGCAGGAAATTCTACCAGGTAAATTGTAATGGCTTGATTTATTAACACCTCAAAATTACTGTAAAATTGTTGTTTGTATTATTTTATTTATGAATAGTGATCAAATGAGCAAATGGGTTTAATATCATATTTAACATTTTAGCACCAGATGCAACCGTCAAATGCGTTGTGGTTTTTTGTTATCAAACTAACAACCTTTATAATTTTTTCTACAGAATATTATGCATCTAAGATTTTTTGCAGATTCTTTGGACGACTGCGGATTAAGGTTCCTTCTAGCTATGAAGCATTACGGCTATCTATTGCGATGCCTTCCTATATCCCAGCGCGCCTCCTTACAACGTACAGGCGTTGGCACTTGCAACCTTGTATGGGCATTCCATTCAGAGACGCACGAGCAACTTCTTAACCTAGTCCCTGGATATGCTAAGGGTCAGCCTAAGTGGTCGACTATGAGAGAAATGGGTAAGTTACGTCAACACTGTACCACAATATTAGAAGTGCATTAAGTGTTCTTTTGAAAACGTTATTTATACAGTTGAATTTCTTAATGACAAAGTTGCAAAGGAAGCAATCGACTTTGGATCTAGCGCCCCACAGGATAGTATAATAACTGACACTACTGTTATTTATATACATACGTATTGTTATATCTTGTTACTAAGAAAAGAGCAACTGCTGAGTTTATTGCCGGCTCTTCTCAGCAAAATTTTGTTTCCGAACCGGTGGTAGAGTCAAAACATGACGTAACATAAGAGACACCTGTATTTATTTATTTATTTTTATTTGATCTACCAACAGAATAACATGATATACAAGTATGTCCTACATGTTTTAAATAAATTGAGTTTATTGAATAAATTTATATATTCTTACAAACAAATACAGTATTTTTTTATTTCCTAAGGTGTCGGCTGGTGGATACGCGGTGATCTCCTGCGTATATGCGTAGAGCGCCTAGCGCGTGCGTCATACATGACGAAACAAGATCCCATGGACGCGGCGCTTTACTACCTCGCTATGAAGAAGAAGACTCTTGTCTGGGGACTATTTAGGTCAAACCACGATGATAAGATGACTGGGGTATGTTTTTGTCATTGCATAAACTCTATATAACATACCTACATAAAACATCCACCGTGCACAAACATAATGAAACTGATAATCACTTATGCTACCTGTCGCTCTCTCGCTTTTTTGCCCGCTCGCTCGAACAAAAGAGAGAGAGAGCTCATGAACTATATGGACAGTGCACTGAGTCTGAATCGTGCTTCGCACAGGTGCAAAAATGAATGCAGGTTTTGGCCGATGAAAGAATTGATTAAAGAAGTTTTAGTTAGAGCCGACTTTTTATCATTTTTGAACATAAAATAACATCTTGCTTTAACAACCGTTTTTTTTTACAGTTCTTTGCAAACGACTTCACTGAAGACAGATGGCGGAAAGCGGCGCTAAAAAACGCGTTCGTTCTTCTTGGAAAGCAACGCTTTGAGCACGCAGCCGCTTTCTTTTTATTAGGCGGTGCCCTCAAGGACGCATTGGAGGTAATATCACATTTATCCAGAATCTTTCCTCATATCATTAAAATCTTTACTATCAAAGTGTTAGTGCAATATGGAATAGGAAATGATGTTTTAAAAGAGATCCATTTCAATTTGCTACAGGTACTTATAACAAGATTAGGAGATCTACAACTGGCCATGGTCGTCGCGCGTTTGTATGAATCAGATAATCCTTTACCAAGTAGTTTGAGGAAATTACTCATGGATGAAATTTTGGGGTAAGTTAGGGTACGCTAGGACTCAAACTTATTTTTGGCTGAGAATTGAGTCACAATTGCGTTGCTATGACCTATTTTGATTCGCTGATATGTTTCTGTCACTGCCTTTCCGTGCTATTTAGAAGTCAGTCAGTCAATATTCGTCTCTATTAGAACACTTTTACACAGCAACATTATTTTTCTAAGAATGCCAAAAATAGCATGTCATTGTCATACTGTCATACTGGAAATTATAATAATATACTGATGGTAAAGTCAAAATAAGACGTAGCGACACAACTGCATGTCCTATTGAAATAAATAAATTGATTATGCACTTTTTAGTGGTGAAACCGAAGACGGAGAAGTAGACTTAGAACACGCGCATCCTGATCCCTTCGTCCGATCAATGGCGTTATGGGAACTGAAACGTTATGGGGACGCACTAGACACGTTGTTAAGTAATGCGGGGAGGTTGCACGCGGCGCGAGACAATGAGCCGATGCCGAGCGTGTTTAACTTCTACGTGTATCTGCGCACGCATCCGCGTCTCAAGCGAAACAATATGCCTAGCCAGGTAAGTTTTCATAACATTATAATATGATTGGAACTAAAATGTTACAGAGACGCACTATAGTTATGTTATTTAGTGATGCGGGAAGGTTGCACACGGCTCGTAACTGATCGCTCCACAAGGAAGCTTGGCAATCATTTGCTCTAATTTCTCTGATAGTTCCTTAGTTAAGATGATTTGTGAGATGGTGATAATAAAAAAAAGCTCGGCTGAGTTTGTTGTGGGCTCTTCTCAGACCCAGGGCGCATTTGGAACCCTCGTAGCTTTAGTTTTAAGATACCGTTACCGATAATAACCATCATGTTTTTAAGTAAGTCATTTTTAACGACAATAAGTGTACCTACTAAATGATTTGAATTGAATTGAATTGATCCGATGCCAAGCATGTTCAAGTTTTACCTGTATCTCTGCACACATCCGCGGTTTGCCAGATATGAATAAGGAACTCGCCTATTGGTTGTGTTTAAGGAGCGTCGGTGTATGCTTGTGTAGTTTCGTATTATGGCTGTGTTATAACTGTAAAGGAGTGGCGTGATACAAGCATTAATGCGGGATCAACAGTTGAGTTCTTAGAGTCCATTAAAGGCGCTTAAGTTTGGCATAATATTATGTTACCCAAATCCAAATAAATAATATACGTTTGATCATTGAAAAGTATGAAATCCTTTTAATGAAATAAAAGTCCAAAAACCGCAACAGTCTTAACGATTTCAGGGTGGAACATTAGCTTTACTGCAACAAGAAGCAGACGAAGGCATAACGCGCCTAGAGCGACGCCTGTACTTCCAAACAGCGCACGGTCACTTCAAGGCCGGCTGTCCAGCTTTGGCCTTGGAAGTTCTCTCGAAGCTTCCAGCGCGGGTCCGGGACGAGAAAGTTCGTCACGCGCCCGTATCCGCACCGTCCTTGGACGAGTCAGTCATCCACACTGGACAACTCGAAGACACGACAGTCAAAAGTACGACAAATTCACGTCCGTTTGTACGTCGCTGTGTCTTTATTTGTTTTGGTTTTTGGCTAACTTTGCTTTCCTAGCTCATGGAAGCCTTGATGAAATCCATTTCTGCACATGTTGAGTACTGTTCAAGATCAGATTGCATGGAATGGCAATTAATATCAATATATTAATTCCATACAAGTAATAATTATATATCAATATGTTTTTTGATTGAGCAAAAGGATTTGGTCTGGGCCTCCTGAAGTACTTTATTGACTAAGTCTCTCTTTCATGTATGGGCATAATTTTTTTTACTTTCTGTCCATTCTAATTTCTCAAAATAACTGCAGACATCATCGCATAATGGTGAGTTTATTTTTACGATTTGACTAGATAATACTATTCGTGACATCCTTTTTCAATAATCCATTCGTATATTTAAAAACATACTGAGTAATTGGTAAAATGTATCATGTTATCGAAGAGTTAATTTTTGGGCTAACAGAGCAAGAAGAGGCTGTGGATTGGAATTCATCTTCAGTAGACTGGGGCGCGCCGGTCAGCACGGTTAAGGATGATGACCTTGTTCTCAAATGGGATGACGATGAAGGCGAAGCGAAGTAAGTTTTAGTAAGAACAGTTACGATGTTATTTAATCCAAAAGATCGTCCTACAAAATCCAATTATAAAATAAATTATAAATAATGGTGTTCGTATAATTTATTTATAATTTTTAGTTTGTACTAACCGTTCTGGTCCTCAAAGACCAGAGTATGGTGAAAATTTTGAAGATAACGCGGTCAAAATCTCGTGCATTTTTAGGGGTTATAAGATTAATGAAAAAAATGGATAATTTTTAGGTCAGACAGCTCAGGATCTTCTACACCTCCTTTGGAAATGAAAATGGATAAATCAGCGCCTGAGGTGCAAGCTTCAATAGAGAGTGAGAAAGAAGAAGGCCCTACCGTGGATATCATGGCGCAGCAACTGAAGTTTGTGGCCTGTTTGAAGATACTAATGGAGGAACTCAGCACTTTGGCTACTGGCTTTGAAGTTGATGGTAAGGTTTACAGCCTTTAAAGACGAGCTATTATCCGGCGAATTTGGTCTGTTTGGAACATATCCTATTATCAAAAATGTCATCCCTATGACTATTAATACCAACAGTATGCTGTATTTGGTCCAGTCTTCGAGTCAACGAATCCAATCATCTGCTATAGGTTGTAGGATGTGGCTTTCTCACGTTTCAGTAGGTCTGAGATCTGGGTTCTTTGACTTAGCTCTGACTTAAGGCAGAGTTAACACGAGATAGATTAATAACACTCATATAAGACCATCCCGTTTTAATTTTAAGTTAAGTACGCTCTATAAATCTCAGCATCAGGTCTACGCGGCAGACGTGCACTAATGTCTCTATGAAGACTCACAGAAAATGATGGCTGCCCAAATAGCTTCCTGTCTCATCATGACAATGTTGGTTGTTTATGTTCGTTGGTTTTTGTGTGGAAGAAAGGCGTGTTAGACGTTAATAGTAAAAATCTATGAAGCAGCCATGGAGTAGGAATACGTCGGTGTATTAAAGGCCGTGTAAGCCATGGTACATGATATTTATTCCTTCACAGGTGGTCATCTCAGATATCAGCTGTACATCTGGTTGGAGCGTGAAGTCGAGGCTCTCCGACGTCTTTGCGGTTACGTGTCGGCTTCGGGCGCGGCTTCGGGAGGCGAGTTGATCTGCGCTGACGGGGAGGCCCCACCACTACCCGAGAAACCCACGCTACATCAACTGTTGATTAGGGAGAAGGCGGACTTTGAGGCCAAAGTTCAGAGGGCGGTGCGGAGAAAGAAATGGCTGAAAGGTACGGTTTAGTTTGTAATAAATGCAACACGAAGTGGTGTGCAAGCTGATTGTAGTTTCAATAACAACGCATGTGGTGTCGGTCTGAAAAGGTCATATGTCGCACTCAGAACGATGTCTTCCACGTTCTCACCAAGAAATCTTTTCTCACACAAGATGTGCTCATACACCGTGTGGATAATGGATATTCTTTATGTCAAAACTAGTTTTCTTTTACATATAGGGCGCTTTTAACGGACCATTGACGGAATTGTTACGACAGCTTATAACTTAACAAACTATGTCCGTCGGTGAGAAAAAACACCAGGATGTCCTCGCCGATATAATTTAAAATGGTTGTCAAAACATAAAGTTAACAGGAGACGTGGATATAACGTCTTTTGGCAGTTCCTCTATATAATAATCACTAAAAAATAATTTATTTGAATAGTTGTCAAATACCCAAATGTCACGATTGCAGCAAACGAGACGCTTCTCCGGACACTCCTATCATACTGCTCGCTGCACGGTGCGGGTGGCGGTGGACTGGCATCAGTTCGTATGGAGCTAGTGCTGCTGCTGCAAGAGCTGGGGCAGGACAAGCAGCACCAGCAGCTGCTGTCGCCGCTGCCCTTCCCCACCACGCTGCCGCTGCTCGCGGCGGCCGTGGCGACTAACAACACTGTCGTCGCGGATCCAGTCCGACACTTGCAGGTATTGTAGCACTCCTGACGTATGGAGCTAGTGTTGCTGGCGCAGGAGCTGAGACGTTATTGCCAAATATTTCTCATCATCCACGCTCGCCATCGACGATAAGTCATTTGCGAGTGAGTCTGAGTGCGAATATGCAAGCCAAATTTTTGCTCTAAGACGAGCATTAGAGTATACGTTATATCAAAAGTGCTGACATTCAACTTTCTGGTGTGTATTTCAGTCCGTAGCGCACGATATGCTCGGCACATTGGGCGAGATGGGAATACCGGGCGGGTCGGCCACGCGGTTACTGCACACTCTGCGAGAGTTAGCGGTTGCGTTGTCCGCCTGCATCTACCAGAGCCTTTGCGACTCCGATACCTTCAGCTTGAAGCATGCGCATCATGATTGGTAATAATCTATTTATCTATTCTTATTTGTGGGCTACTTCATAGTGGGAAAAGGGATTTTAGGTTTATTTAATTTTTTTAAATTCCCGCGGGAACTCCTTAAGTCCTCAACTATATGCATGCCATAAATCACGTCGATTCGTTGCTCCGTTGCGGCGTAATTGAAGGACAAACCAATAGACCAACAAACAAATACACTTTCGCATTTATAATATTAGTATGATACTATAAGGCCAACTTATTGTACCAATTTTTTAAATTATTCTTTTTGGTAACTTGTTATTTGATGGTTTGCAATAAAGAATATACATACATAAGAAAAGCGGTCTAAAATTGCTGTACAAGTTTCAAGTTACTACCTCAACCATACCATTGGTGCAACAGTACCATTCGTACAATATTGTACATACATGATTATGTATTTCATTTTTCATCTTGGTTTACAGTATGATCGCCGAAACTCCCAGTACAAGCAATCTTGTGATAAGACCAAGGAGATATTCCACTGAAGAGCTTATTGTAACCACTCCACCAAATAAATGGCCAGGTAATTTTTCATAAAAAAATTGATGCTTTCGTCAGGGTATATATCCCTCATATATATCTTCAAATCCATTTCTACTGTACCGATGTTTAAGACATGGACTCTAATCTCTTCTGGTACCAGACCTGGATCACTTGTTACGTGATCCAAGATATATACAGACAGCTGTACAATCCGTCGACGGCACTCGTATCAGTCGAGTGTCGCGCGCGCACTGTGAAATACGTTTGACTTTACACCATCCTCGTTACGCATAGATGAATAAAATAAGTACAATAAGCGATATTGAATGGTATGAATTGGTTATCATTCAAACTCTAATAAAGATATTACGGACTTATCACTCTGAGGACCTTATTCATTACAAGAAGTTAGAAGACAACTCTAACGCTACACGCGCCGCGTCCGTAGGGATATGAGCTACGCGTTAGAAAGAGATGGGAAGTGTAGGTAGTTACTTAAAAAATTTCGCTCATTGCGCTGTTCGAGCAGAATTTCATTTGATTGAATTGAGTGTATAACAAAATGCACCGAAAAATCGAATGTATAGACTGACCCCAATTCTTAGTGACGGACGGCCGGCCAAGAGAAAAACGAATCTACGTAATATTTAACTCCTATATCATACAGACCCCTTGCCTCTATGATTTCGTTTAGCCAAATTCCGCAAATAGATGAACTGAACTTATTCATAGTATTAGAAGGAAACACTTATTTAATCTCACAAACATGGTTGCCATCTTGCGAGCGTTCGCAACAGTGCTGCCACCCTCGAGAGCCATAGAGACAGTAAGGCCATGGATCTAATAAGTTAATGTGCAGCTTAACAGTAGCATAAAATTTACCTAGACTTTTTTACTGTCAGGTGTGTCAGCATTACGTGGCTTGGCCCTCCGCGCGGCCGAAGAGGAGGAAGCGCCCAGATTGCCCGTACTGCTAGCGGAGGCTTTCTGTGCCGTTTACCTCGCTCTACTGGGCTGGGCGCTGGCAGCTAGAGACGCTCACTTGCTGTACCGGCTTGCAGCGCATGTGACGGATAACAAGGCGCACGCTAAACTGTTCGGTGGAGGAGTTAGGAGGCTGCTTACTACTGCCCCCGCTCAGCCTCAGGTAAATAGTACTCATTACTAAAAGGCTCGTTGACATAGAGCCAGTTTACTAGAATTTGGGCGAGTCAGTGGAGGCTTTATGCGCGATGTACCTCGCGCTACTGGACTGGGCGTTGGCCGCCAGAGACGCTCACTTGATGTATCGACTGGCGCGGATGTATCTGATAACAAGACGCATGCTAAACTGTTCGGCGGAGGAGTTAGGAGGCTGCTTACTACTGCCCCCGCTCAGACTCATGTAAATAGTACCTGTAGTATTATTAAGATCAACGACTGACGTAACGACTAATTTTGTTCAACAAAACGCCAATATGCAAATATCAAGTCACTGAGATGCCTATTGATATTTTTTTCCTACAGCGCATTTTTGAACACCTTAACTTTTTCTCTTAATTCCAAAAACCGTGTTGTGTGACTCTTGGAAACCAGAATTTTAGCGGGCCTGATAATAGTTAGTATAAATTTTTAACTTGTTCTATTTTATTTTGTGGGTGGATAGTGTTTTGTTTTGTGTTTTGTGTGTTGTATTCACACATGTGTAATATTGATTTATATGGTTTTATTTCCACACATTTATGATATTGGTACGGGTGTGTATGATTATATTTCTTGCCTTGTCTAATACGGTATAATTTATCGTTGTCAAACAGCCGAAACTCGTAGAACGGAGCGAGGGCACGTCTGTTTGGTCATCGCTGAGGGAGAAAAGGGCGCTACTCCACATGCGGCTGCTAGGGCTGAGCCCCACCGCGCCGCACAAGAACATTCAGGAGGGCAGACCCACTTACAGGGAACAGTTTGTGCCGCCACACTGCAGCATATTGACCTTCCTGCTTCTTAAGGTAAGGCTTATTGTAATAAGGCGTAATTGTAATGAAAATTTAATTGATTACATAAGATTACTTTTATTAATATCCTCTTTCCACTACAGCCCATTAGCGTTTCACTGCTGGGTACAGGCCTCCCATTCTCATAGGAGTGTGGGTATTAGAGCTTAGATCCACCAATGGTCCTCCAATGCTGCTCCAATGCGGGTTGGCGAGTTCCTCTTCTTTCATAAGAGTAATACCTTTTGAATGGATTTGGAAGTTAAAATATATAGGAAAAGTTTTAGTAAAATAATATCAAAACATAACAACCTTTTAATAACATAATAAGCTTTTAATGTAATCACCTTGCAGAGTGGTAGGGAAAGTTGGCTTTAACTTACAATATTATTTTCTGAAAATGTTAATCTTGTAGTGGACATGTTACCAGGGGCAGCTTTTGCCATTGCGAGGCCCTGGGCGGTTGATATTTGCGAGGCGCGAGATTGAAATACACATTAGTACCTAATGATATTTTCTACTGGAGCTGTAGCGTGCTGGGCAAAAGCGCGAGGCCCCTGCAAGAGCGAGGCCCGGGGCGTATGCCCTGATCATGTAACATGCAGCCGCCACTGCATGTTACCTATATGAAACTCAATTTAGAAATCAGATAAAGTCGTTTTGTTTTTAGCCAACGCCTGAACAAGATCCAGACAACAACGATTATGATTCCGCGGAGTCGGGCGGCGAAGACGCGGACGAGAATGAGAGCGAAGCCGAAGACGACGACGATATCTTTGATACGACAACCACCAGGTTCGTTTGATGTTTAGCAGATTTATTCTGTGTGACAACTGCATCAATCACCCTATTGAAGTGACCTCTACAATCTATACTAATACTTATACTATACTAGTGGTTCGCCCCGAACTGAGACCTCGCGGTATCCATAATATTATAGTTGTTTTATATATATTTTGTAATATTTAACTTTTAACATTAGCATTAGCGCCATCTATTGACATCATTGGGAAGTTGTGTTAAAAATATTGAGGCTCATTAAAAATTAAATAATTTCGTTTCCTTATAATATTATTTTATCTAATTTTAATATTTGTTGTTCAAGTACAGGATATGACTGAAATAATTGATCAAGTTTCAGGCTCATCCTTTCAGAAAATTTAGAGTTCTGAGGTCATCTTTGGACGTTAGAAAATCTCCACTTTGAAAGCCCCCCATTTCGTCAATTTTGGGGGAAAAATTAAAAAAAAAATATTTTTGGACGCTGTTCCTAATTATCTTTAAAATGATATACCGCAACCCTATGTAACTTTATAAAAAATATTTTACTTCGCATTCGCTTCTATGAGAGCCCCCCTGAAATAAAGATTTTTATTATTTTTTAAGCCATATTCGGCGGGAGGCCATTGGTTTACATATTATATCTAAAGCTGAAGTAATTGCGTTCAGTAATTCATAAGTTATAATGCTCTGACAGACGGACGGACGGACGGACAAGTGCCAATTCACCCAAGTAGACTTCGCTTCGCTCGGTCAATTATAAATGTAGAAGATTGAATGGGTGTTTGTTTCTCAATCACGCCAGAACGGCTGAATCGATCTGGATGAAATTTGGCACAGAGATAAATAGCACATAGGCTTTACATAAAATCAAAGAGTTCCCGCGGGTACCGAAAAACCTCAAACCACGCAAACGAAGTCGCAGGCATCAGCAATATAAATAGGTATAATATAGAGACAACGAAACGTATTTTGTGACGTCACACATAAAAGGTTTTGTATGAAGAACTCTCAAGTTACGTATGTTTATCTTATCACAAATACACGTGTTAAAATTGAGTCAACTAATTCTAGATCATTTGACCTTGATTTAGTTGAGTTAATAACAAATGAAAACGATGTGTATTTTCTTCATAATTTGATGATGATCAACAGATTTTAAAATGTTAGAAATTGTAAGGGCTGGCGCATATCTCGCGAAGCGCAGTGCAGAGCATTTCCTCACTGCCAAACCAATATCAACTTCGCTAACACTGAATTAAATCAACAATCAATTGACACAATTACTAGTCCGAGAGCATCGAAGCGACTTGAGGCGAAAGACAGCGCGCTGTAATTCCAATATTATTTCTACGACACTAAAGTCGATAATGGCTTGACCGTGAAAGATGTTCTTCGCTGCGCTTCGCTATATATGCGCCGGTCCTTGATATTGGAAAATCCCATCTATTTGGTTTGATAAAAATCCTCCCACAAATCAGATCGGGTTATTATATACTTTTATGTTTCACAAACATAAATTCTGTAGAGGTTCTTTTAATGAGGAATTCAATTAGCTAAATAGGGTTCATTATATAAACGGTTTCTTATGATTAGGCCTGAAAAACGCAGAAAGGGCGCAAATATGGAGCATTCAGAGCCAGACTCGTACTCCTGGCACGTGATGCGAGTCGCCGTACTCCGTCTCGCGCAGCACAAGTTACAACACTTTTTGCAGCTCTGCGGCATTGAAATGTCAGGTAAATCTATATTAAAAATATCTTATATATAAATAATTTATCTATAATAAAAAAACATAACATTAACTTTAGACCCTTGCGTAACAAATAACAGTTATTTGTTTGTCGGCACATAATATGTAACGAAGCGTAAAAACTCACGACAGCGCAGGTTTATATTATGGTCACGTCGCCGCCGCGGTTGCGGGAAGCGAGCTATCGCGTTGTACCTACTTCACAGAATATGTAAATGAAGGTCTAAACGGTTCTAGGTGCATCCACTGATATAGGAAAGATATAATTACGAATTATTAATGGTTATTATCAAACCTATTCACGAGTAACGCGGGCGACGGCTGCCTAGCTCGCGGTTGACTCGCACCCGCTGGTGCGCCCGTTACGGGCGTATCACGCGCCGTGAAATGTGCTACTTATTTTAACATACATATGTGCTTTCTATGGTGGCCCCAGGCCCGTAACCGCTGCGGGCGCGGGTGGGAACCGCTTCGTTAGTTCTTAGCCTTACTGTACCTGTGCAGACATGTCCTTTTTCGCTCAATTTTCAGCCGCCAAAAATATTTAATCACGCTCATTGTTTGTGTATGGTTATTTGTGAATAAAGAAGTTATAAAATCAATCAAATCAATCACGCTCATTTACGCGGAATTCATCTCGATTTGTTCCTGAACATATGATATTTTGGTGTATCAGAACTAGCGACCACAAGCCCCACGGTGCACGGGGCGCTGCGGCGCGTGGAGCAGTGGCAGCAGCAGCTCACGGAGACGCTGGAGGCGCGCGCGCCGCCAGCGCACTACATCCCCGGCTGCTTCCCCGACCAGCAGACCTCTGGGCCCCCTATCAACAAGTACAGGTGACGTATTGTCAGCACTAGCGACCACGGTGCACGCAGTTTACTGTTACCCACAACGAAGATACAATGGCGTTTGAAAGTTCCGTGAGCTGATTCGAGAAAATGATGGTACTTTGATAACTTGTCCTTTGCTCGACTTGGTGACAGGCCAATTTTTATTTACAGTGGATATATGTTATTCAATAATGGTGGCTACTTTTGGCGAAAGTTACGAGCGTCCAAAAAATCTGAGTTACTTTACCCGCTGTTCCTACTGAAGTTTTATTTCAATAAATAGTATCATGTAAAATGTTAGAACAACAAGGAAAGTAACACATCGTTGTATATTTCCAGATGTTTGCTAGAGAAACACAATACGCCGTTCAATTCCGCGCTGTACAGCACAGCGCCGGCGAGACGACTGTGGAACTTCTTGGTTCGACAAGAGCTTGTTCAAGTGAGTAAATAGCAGTTCAGAGATGATTGCAATCGCCTCTGATTGGCTGACACTCGCATCTATTAAAAATGTTAGGCTTAGTCATTTACATAATGTAAAAAAATTAAAATAAATGAGTTACTAAATGGTAAAATAATGTTATGGCTAGTACGTAATGCTAGAGATACTTATTTTATTTTTATTTTGACGGACAGATAATAGGAATAATAAGTTCGATCTGTATGATTCTTTTGATTAGTTCATACTTAGTTCGAAAGAATTACAAACCAGAAAGAATTAATAGGAATAAAAATTCTTACTAATTCCGTGTTCCGATTTTTTGTTCTTGCTGATCAGTACCCCTTGTTGGTAACAGGGGGACCAAACTTTTTATTCCATTTTAGCTACAGTTTAGACACACTGTAGCTACAGTGTGGTACTAATTAGCTGATACTCTTTCACAATTGGCTATAATGCAACAAGAGGGTAAGGGGGGGAGGGTAAGGTTTTGAAATTGACCTTAAAACGCATTTTAGGATCCTCGAACTTGTAACTTCGATCCTCGTACTTAAAACCTCAGTTGACCGATACATTTTTTTTTTCAAAACAGGAAGTGTTCATAAGGGCAGTGTTCTCCCGGCGGCGGACCCAGTCGCAGTCGGCGGAGGCGCACGGCGCGGACGGGCGCGCGGGCTGCGTGCCGCACGCGGCGCGCGCGCACGACGACGAGTTGCACAGCCCCGTGCGCATCATACACAAGGAGCAGGACTCCATCGCCGCCTTCTGTCTCAACAGGGTGAGTAACAACAGTCACATAAATGCTAACTCGTTTGAAGGATTTGAAGACCTCCCTAGCGCAGTGTTGAGCGCTGTTGTCATAACGTGCGGAGGTTCCGGCACGATGCCATGTAGTAACCGATTGGGGGTATGGACTTAATATGGCTTTAGTTTTAAGATAACGTTACCCATTATCACCATCATGCTTTTTAAGTAATTTTTAGACGAAAATAAGTGTACCTACAGTGTACCGATATTTAATAAATAAATGACTATGACTATGACTGCCATGCCCCTAACAAGTTATCCCGCTACCATCTTAGACATCATCATCACTTACCATCAAGTGAGATCGCAGTCAAGGTATAACTTGTAGTAGATTTTATAAAAAACTGTTTTCGCTTCACGGACTGTACGTAATATGTACAGTCGCGGTCTGAAAGGTTTACCACCTTATGGTTCATAATTGCATGCACACATCTGTGACAGAAGGTCGATACGTGATTAGAGAGATCTTAGATTTTTTAACATGCAACGGTCGCTGCCACCGGACAACATGAAATAAGTAAGATTTCTAAATGAATATCTGAGGGAATTGATTTTTATTATAAAAAAGTGATTAATACTCTTTTTGTTAAGTTCAATGCTTGAAAACTTATGATAACTTTAATAAAAACCTTGCTAAGGCGTTTTAGACCTTACTGCACGCAGTATTTACAAAATATTACCTATTCTAATAATTCTATTATAATTCTTTGTAGAATCTAATTTGAAAACTGGTAAATATTTTCAGACCGCGACCGTATTTGCGGATCGAATGACGTGGCAACGCGAGTTTAGTTGCCGATGCGGAAGTATTTTATTTTCAGTAAAATTTTCTCTCCTTCTCTTTTAAGAAAATCATTTGACTCTTCAGGTAGGAGGCGGTCTCTTAGCAGTGGCGACGGCTCGCGAAGTGCAAGAGATGGACGTGTCACTACTGCTGAAGGGCGGCGCGTGCTGGGCGGAGGACGAGTGCGAAGTGGATCTGTTGGCGCTGTCAGCCGACCCCGCGTCTTTGCCCGACACCGGCTTTCTGCTCATACAGCATCACGATAAGTGAGTATACACCAACTGAAGGGCGGCGCGTGCTGAAATATTCCTTGAGTACTGTACTAAGAAACAATTTAAAAAAAATCGAACGACGCGCGAACGAAAGGCCAAGTGTTAGTGTACGGGCACGAAATTAGCGACGGCGGCAGCGGGGCGATGCGATTAGTCGGAGAGCTGGCGACAAATTTCGCCGCAATTTTGTCGTACTCATTTGTAAACTTTATTCATGTCTGAGAATTGTTTAAAACCGCAAAATTTGTCTGGCGATTTGCAGGTATTATTGAAATTACTGCATAAATACGTGATTAAAATTTCAGATTGCCAAAAGTATATTTTTTGGGAATTTTAATAAAATATTTTTGAAGAGGTCTGGTAATACTTTCTTTATAACCGACAAAAATGTCTGTTATTTTTTCGAATTATATAAGTACTAAATTTGAAGACAATAAAAATCAAGTTTCCAAAAAATGTTATTTTTGGTTTTTTTTGCAAATGTTGCACTAATAAGACTGGCCAGACTGGCAGGACTCCCGACTAGATTCCCGAAATTCGTCGCTTGGCCGTCGCTAGTTTCGTGTCTGACGCGCATGTTACACTTTAAGATATACACTCGCTCATAACATCATGTTAACAAGATCGACTAATTTGAAAATATTCAAAATATATTTGTCAGTTGAAAAATGTATGAAGGGTTTGACGATGAGCATTACATGCTTTACTAATAAGACACACCTCCACCCACCTACCACCACCTTCCTTCCTTGTCCACTATGTATCTGTTTTTCTTCGTATTTTATTACTTTTTGGTACTAAATAAATTAAAAAAAAAAAAAAAAAAAAGACCGACTCCACACGCGGGTGACAAACAACAAACTGGCACACACGGTATTTGGCTTGTTCATCAACGGCAAGCATCTATAGCGTTAGCGTTCACATAATAGTATTTGCCGATGTTGGGCCAGCGTGAATCCAACATACGATATCGGGCAACAATTGTTTTAGACCAAACGGAGGATCAGTTCCTGGCACCGGCAATAGTTCGCCTCTAAACCCGAACGCCCCACAGGCTCCAGTAGGGATGGCTGGGCAGACTGGACGAGGCGCCAGTGTCGTAAGTATAATTCACTCTCACATAAACTGGGAATTACTAATATTTGTAATTTATCGTTGAATAATCATATTCCAGACTATAATATTAAATTCGTTAGCGATAATTCAAAGTATTTGGGAAATACTTGTCTGGGCATGTCACTCGTACAAGTAACCTGCATGACTGCGGGGACCTGCAGGTTACTTGCACGGGTAAAAATGGGGCATCAAAAGTACACAGTGCATGTATCCCGCGTAGGTAGTCTGCTCAATTAATTGAAGTTAAAGTGTGGATGAAAAATAATATTTATATACTGCTCTGGAGGAACAAACCTTGAAATACTATTACACACAATAAACTTAGGTTATGAGAAAACGAGCAACAGAATAAGTACCTACTTCTCAACTTTTGGTGATCACTTAAAAAAACGATCAAACTTGTGTACTGACTTTTTTGTTTTGAATTGTGCTGGCTGGTTTGAGTGGGCGATCCGCGCGGGTTTCTTGCAACGTGTACTCGGGGCATAAGGATGAATCCGCACTGCGAAATTTCACTGCCTGATTTTTTACCGCAGAGTTCTGAGACATTATAGGAATTGAGGGCCTGACTTAATTTAATTTCCTTATAGCCAAGAATTCAGCGGTATAAATCACTGGATGGAACATCGTAGTGCAAGGCGCGAGTTTACTCTAAAAATTATGGTTCAAACAATTAATAAGTACTTGCAATTCGTGATGTATCAGGGCTAATCGCCAACGAAGTTGTCTCATACTAATGTATGATTAACTAATATATGACTAATACCAGAGTGGAATACTAATTTTTTTCTAACCATTAATTGCCGTAGTTGCCGCTAGTAAATTTCTCAGAACAGTGTATAAATATATTTTGTAAGATATTTAAACAAAGTTTTACTCAAGTGCTGAAACACTAAGAGCAAAAATTAAACATTGTAAACGCGACTTTTAAATTTTTTTGTATTTACTTTTAAAAGGCAACTGGACTAGAGTTTCAGTATTCGGGCGTGTTCCTTATTTTCTGCATTTAATAAATTGGGTAATAAGTAATTAATTTCCCCAAAGTTAAAAGAATAACGTAAAGCTGGGAAAGAATTAAAACTTTGATGAAATAAAATCCACAGCACGAGGGGCAGTCAAGCCAGACAAAGCCTACTGGCCACGAAGCGTACGTTGTTACTGTACGTGTACGGTATTCACTAACGATCTTTGCCTTTCTGAATGAGTGAACGAACGACCTCTTCATAAAACTAGGCCTTTTTGTCATTTTTGCCATTTATGCTATATTGCCATGGTCTGCCATATTTCTATTTCACTTTCATTCAATCTTTGCGAGCTTACTACTTGTAAACAGTGTTTTTTTTCATAAATATTTCAAAGTAAACCGATTTAGTAAAATTTTGTCATGCATTCACTCATTCAAAAGGTGTCGGGCATTCGGAATGGTGTTGGGTTTTGTGTATTTATATGACGTGACATTGTTGCGTACCGCCTAAGCGCTTCGCTTATAAATATTACTATATAATATTTCTAACATAACTAAAACTTTCATAACATTATATTTACGTATTATGTATATTTAATTTAAATTCCCAACAAAAAGTGGCGTGAAACTATTCCATATCGTAGATTAATTTGTTGTTGATGTTCAGTGAAATAAATAGGGAGTTTCATAATGGCTTGTCCGTTTGAGGCACTGATAAAGTTGGTACTGTGCTCTAAGAGATTATGGCAGGATGTGTGTTAGATGTATGTGCGTAACCCAATGTTGGCCACAGGTTAAGGGCCTGCAGTTCCCGGGTTGCCACGACGCCAAATACTGTCGCCTGGTGCTGCATCGCTCCAAGCTTCTAATGAAACCGGTCAGTGATTGCCGTAACCTCTCGTCCCCCCTAACTTCCTTCCTCACTCATCTCGAAATAACTCCCTATATCGGTATGCACCTTTTTTTGCTGATCGCACATTACAGCTATCCCGAAGGGTTGAAGAAATGCAGATGACACCACTATACATTTATATTCTACTTCCTGTTACCGAAAAATCCGTCGCGGTCCTTCTTGTAATCTACGATCAGCTTTAATATTTTTAAAATTGGGTTAATCCTATCTCCAAAACCAATTTTACCCCCTATTCTCTCCCTCATTGCCCCTGAATACTGAAAAACAATATCATTGAATAGTTTCATATATTTTAATTGACCTTTTTCTGAAATTTCGTCTGTACGATAAAAAACAAAACATAGATAAAAAACAAAGCATAGATTTAAGGTGGCCTTTATTATTAACGGAAGTTTCAGTATTCGGCGCGTTACTTAATTCCCTCGATATCCAAATGCACCTTGTTTATTTCCATCCATTTTACTGCGATTTTTTAAACCTATTTCCGATGCGCACCTCACTTAGTTCAGTGTTTGATTTGGCAGTTTTAACACAGCGATCAGTCTTCATTCGAAGAAATTTATTTTCATTTATTTTGTTTTGTGGAATTAGTATATAATTTTTCGATCACTCGCCAGTACCATCGGTTTCTTTACCTTTTTTTGGTTTCGATCTGTCTTGTTTTATGTTTGCATCTCATTGTAGAAACTGTCGTTAATTTCGTTGTACACAAATAATGTCTTAAATTAAATTGGCAAGTCTCAGTCAAAGGCAAAGTAGTGCTATCTTTTTCACAATGTTCGCTACGGAAACTAATGGCACTAATTTTAGCTCTGTCAATTATGTCAAGATATTTGTGTTCAATTGAATAGATACTATTATTAGGTCCTCAAGTGTCGGTGGTTTCTTTATTTATAGATTCTTGTTGTCTCGATATTAGAAAAAATACATGGTGTAATGTAAACGGTGCAAGGCTTTGTTTGTTTTAAGTTTGTTTGTTAGGCGCTTGCTGTTTGATATCTGTGTGCTAAATAGCTTTTCGTGTTATTCCACTATAATATTTTATAGTGTAATTCAATAAAATGACCAATTACTTTTCATTTAATGCTTGTGTTTATATTTTGGACTCAAGTTATATTTAATGTATTTGTATTCGTATTATATGATTTAATATTTTTATTATTAGTTATTATTGGAGTTTATAAAGAGCTTTCGTTTTATAATAAATTTTTATTCAGGTACTCAAACACAAAATTGACAATATCAAACGAATGGCCGCTCATCCTTCACAACCGCTGTGTAAGTATGTCTAAAACGGGTGTAAATTATGTTCAGAACATTTTTTTTAACAGCAAAAGGTGTACTAAAAAGGAAATGTAGTGTTGAGAATGTGCGTTGTTTTCTGATTGTATGTATTTTGCCATGTTTGCCGTTGTTGTATTATTTTCGTCATTTAACTGTAGTTCGACTTAAGTGAAATGTTTCTTCTGAAAATTTAAGGGATTCTGTCTTATTATCCTTATCAGCCCTTCCGGCTACAAAACGTCCTATGTCGACCCGATCCAACGAAATAAAGTCCAAATGCGTAAAGCAACAGATGATATAAAATTTTGGTTTCATATTCGGGTTATTGATAGTAAATAAATAGAAGGTCAACTTAGCGGCAAATTTTATAATATCTGTAAAGAAAATCATTCGACTATTTGACAACAAAAACCATCTCAATGAAAGATATTCCGTTTTTTCGTTGAACCCTATTCTTTCATATGAAACCACCTACGTTAACACCTATTAGACCTGACGGGAGGCGCAGACGGATCCGTGCAGCTATGGGAGTGGGGCCACGGATCCTGCGTTTGGTCCCCCCGAGCGCCGGGCGCGTTCGCTAAAGTGACGCGCGTTCGTTTCTCGGACTACGGCAACAAGTTTGCGGCGTCGGACGCTGACGGCAACCTCGCGCTTTGGCAACTGCATCCAGCTTCTGGTAACCAGCCGCACGCTTCGCCGCGACCTTTCTTTGTAAGTTTCAAACATTTTTGAAGTGAAAACTTCTTAAGGCGCGTTGAGCACTTTTGGTAGGGGTTAAAAATGTGGAATACGCGAGACCGACCGCGATACCGACACCGTTCTTCTTAAGACAACAGGTCATAAATATAAATATAGTACATTCGTAATTAAACTTTAATGCCTTAGTTTTAAGGTTTATATTTGATTTTTTTTTAAATGGGTAAATAAAATAAAATAAAATAAAATATTCGTTTTCACTTTCTATCGGCAGTCCCTATGACCGCCAATTTTTTTTATTGAAGCAAATGAGGGAGCAGGAGCATCCGATACTAAATGTTTCTATTCTTTGTTTCAGACTCATCAATGCCACAGTAAAGGCATAAGTGACTTCGTATTTTTAGGTTCCTGTAGTTTAGTTGCCACAGGTAAGCAGTCAATTACTATTTCAGTGTGTTATTTATCATAGGGTTATTTTATTTGGAGCGGAAGAGTGTCTACTAAACATAGATAACTTTATTTTTCTTCAAAAACAATGACATGGTTCTCTATTCGTCTAATAGTTTAAACTTTCGCATTACTGACCGCTCCCTAAAAACAACCCTGTATAGTTTAATATGATTTTATTACCCAAAATAATATATTTTATTGCAGCTGGTCACAGTTCCGAGAGCAAGAATGTTGCCATTTGGGATACGCTGATGCCCATTAAGAAAGCTTTAGTGGTTTGTGAGTACCTCTTACATTTTAACTGTAATGTTTTGTAAAACAAATTTGGATCAGAGGTGCGATTATGATTAATTAGAGCTCAATTTCATGTATCCATTCCCATCCGTTTAGGGCATCGTACATATGAGAATGGGTACACGAAATTGAGTTCTAATTCAATTCTGTTATGGTGTATTTTACTTTGACGCCGAACTTTGGAGATTTGATCGGCAATTCTTACATAATCGCACCTCAGGATTCATCTTTTGGTACGATTATTTCAAAATCTGTGGAATTCATCCTACATCTTGCTTTAGTTTGCTGAATCGGTATCTGTTTTGGCCTCTCGGGTTATTGAGGCTTAATCCTATGAAGGCTATTAAAAGGGCATTTCAGAAGTATCACGCGATCGAAGCTAGGGCGATTAGCTAATCTGGTGTATGGCATTTCGTTTGCCTCATAATTATTAGGGCCTTGACTTATAATAATTCATTCTTTTTTTTTAAATACCGGAATTAACAACAACCATGCAACGGCGGCGTTCCTAATGTTTATTCAATTCTCTCTTCAAAATTGATTTAAAATAGTAGTTTGGCCCGATGACGCCAGTCGAGTTCTTATCATCTTCACGAGTTTGTTAAAACCTTAACGCCCGTGTATCACACGATATTTTTCAATACATTTGTGAGAAAACTTGAAGATAAAACTCGAGTAGGTAGGTACAAGGTACTCACTAGAAAATGGTTTCTCACGCCCGTTCTTATTTCGAGATTTTAGGTGGCTATTAATAGCGCGATTTTTTCTCACATCTAAAATACCTAATTGTTGTTTTAATTTTATTATTCCACATCACTTAAACCACATAAATTATTTAATAATTTATAAGAAATAATCAATGAAACTTTTAAAAATAGCGCGCACAGATTAACCATTTAGTATCTACGGCGCGTTGTTGTAATTGCTTTTTTTTTAAATTGGCTTCATGGGTCTAGGTTCTAGTTCTTAACTCCCAGCCTGAACTATTCAGCCTTTACTTTTTTGATGTATAAAACTTAAAACAATTATAATTAATTATATTAAATACCATTTTTTTATTTTATGAATTAATTTCATCAATTCACATCTAAATGTCATTATTTTTAGGTTACATACAAAGTCAATATCATTATGAACCTTCTTGCAAGAAAACTTTTTGACCGAGCGAAGCAAAGGTCTCTGAGTCTACTTGAGTGAATTTGCAGTTGTCCGTCCGTCCGTCTGTCAGAACATTATAACTTCTGAATTACTGAATGTAATTACTTCAGCTTTAAATACATATTAATGTAAACCGATGGCCTCCAGCCGAATATGGCTTAAAAAGTTATAAAAATCATTATTTCAGGGGGGCTCTCATAGAAGCGAATGCGAAGTAAAATATTTTTATAGCGTTACTTAGGATTGCGGTGTATATAATTTTAAAGATAATATTTATCTAATTTTGGTATTTGTTGTTCAAGTACAGGATACAATTCAAATAATTGATCAAGTTTCAGGCTCAGCCTTTCAGAAAATTTAGAGTTCTGAGGTCAGCTTTGGACGTTAGAAAATCTCCACTTTGAAAGCCCCCCATTTCGTCAATTTTGGGGGAAAAATTAAAAAAAATATATTTTTGGTCTATAATCCTAATTATCTTTAAAATGATATACCGCAACCCTATGTCACTTTATAAAAAATATTTTACTTCGCATTCGCTTCTATGAAAGCCCCCCTGAAATAACGATTTTTATAACTTTTTAAGCCATATTCGGCGGGAGGCCATTGATTTACATATTATATTTAAAGCTGAAGTAATTACGTTCAGTAATTCAGAAGTTATAATGCTCTGACAGACGGACGGACGGACGGACGGACGGACAAGTGCCAATTCACTCAAGTAGACTCAATTTAAAAAAAACTGCAAATTTACTGAACGCGGGCAGTAAATTTAACTTACAAGCCCTCTGCCCCTTTACTGCCTCTGTAAGTGCTTTTTTCGAGCAAGTGTATTAAAAAGAATCATAATATTATGGGGCTCAAAAATTAGGGCTCCATGGCCCTGGGTAGAGCTACAACCCAGGGCCGTGGAGCCTTTTCAAAAAAATATCTAATTATGCAT
The DNA here is from genome assembly GCA_923060345.2 of Erebia aethiops. Taxonomy (NCBI): domain Eukaryota; kingdom Metazoa; phylum Arthropoda; class Insecta; order Lepidoptera; family Nymphalidae; genus Erebia; species Erebia aethiops. Next base: position 5,491,156 of record OV281082.1, read on the forward strand.
CCGATCATTCAATGTTCGATAATTTGTCAGCGTGGACGTGCCACGAGGGCGGCGCGGCGTGCGTAGCGTGGGCAGGGCAGGCGGGCGCGCTAGTGTCGTGCGGGCGGCGCGGCGACGTGCTCGTGTGGGACCTGCGAGCGCGCGCGCCCCGCCACAAGCTGCACGCGCACCACGCGCCCATCAAGTGCGTCTCGCTGTCGCCCAAGGAGGACTACTATGCGATCGGCGCCGCCGACGGGGATATCAAGGTACGCCTGAGTCTCGGCGTGGACGTGCCGCGGGGCGGGGCAGGTGGGCGCGCTGGTGTCCGCACGACATAAGCTTCTTGTCAAGAAACTTATTTCGCTATAATCCGCAAAATTAGACAAATCCATGTAATCAATGTGCAGCATGCGATATGTACCGCCAGTCTCAGCTTCTAAACATGCAGATAAAGCAAGCAGTCGAACAAGCGATACGCACCGCCACCACACCCACACCTGGCCACACAAATCTTCCAAAATACTCTTGAAGATCTAAGGTTTGTGCGACTTTTAGCGAATAAAGCTTCTGGCTCCTTGGTTATCATGGACTTCCGCAAATTAATGCCTGCTTCTATCCAACATGCGAAAGTTTGTACCGGGATAGGGTGCGTCCCGGGGACGGACGTTGCTGTTATGATCAAATAGTTCCTACGGGATTGTTTAAAAAACAAAATTCATTCATTTAGTAGCGCTATTAGAAGTCGCTGGCATCATCTAGTAATGCTATAATAGGGATGATGACAACTCAATCAAATCAGCAACACTTTATCAAACAAAAAACGCGCTTTTAGTATGAAAGCTGTATGAAATTCACAGTTGTGACGTCATCAAATATCAACGCACTTTTTTTTCTTTAATTTATGTTTTTAAATGGTAATCAAACTTAAAACTAACCGAGGATGTGAATTTTAAGTAATAAATAAATAAATAAATTGTTTATTGCTCCAAAAATACATAGGTTACAGTTACATTTCTGCGTTTTACAGGGCAAGTGTTTTGGAAAACCCTCTATTTAATAATCAGTTAGAAATAATTTATTTTTGATATAGGCATCATTGCATTGTTTGCGCAGGTGTTCTCGCTAGCTACGCATCAACTGCTGCACACGTTCGCGGGCGAGCACGCGAGGAGCTCCTTCTTCAAGCACATTGGGCAGGGTGTCACACAAATACATATAGGTGAGTACGCGAGTCTGTATTAATTACCAGGCTTACTTGGTCATGTGACCCGAGAAATATATCTGCGGTAGCGTTGCACTCATCTCTTACGAGAAAGAGAGATAACTGATACGTTTTCGCGATGGAGTGGTGTTTATTAAATTTGGGGCATAGCGCTGAGCTGAATTGCACTTTATTGTGTCGCTATATATTTTTGCAGTGATACTTCTCTGGATATCTGGAAACACTACTAGTGTTTTTGAATCGTCCTGTTTAAAAATTAAAATCAGATTAGATTGTAGAACTATCACTTATTTATAGAGTATGCTTCATTCCCACGAGCGACCTCCGGACTTTTTTGAGGCGGAGCGAAGAAGTCTCGAGCCTATTTCCATATCTCACTGAGCGAGTTCATAAAAGCTGTTACATTTGTATTAAGTTAGTTACGTAGTGTATGTTCATGTAGCTAATTGAATATATTTTTAGTAGGCTTATGCATCGCATTAGGTTTAGGTACCTGTAGTAGTAGTGTGAAGGATTTAAGTTGGGTGAAATAAAAAAAGATCTAGTGAACCGTGTATTGACGGCCGTGTATTGACTTTTGCGTGCAGACGGTGCGGGGCGCGTGTTCTCGTGCGGCGCGGACGGCACGATGAAGGTTCGCAAGCTGCCCGAGCGCGACCAGCCCGCGCCACACCACTACACCACAGCATAGTAAGTGCTTCTTCTTCTTCTTCATGTCCTGAGGTTATTTTCCGCACATGGACGAGTCGTCCGCTGTACGTGTAACCACTGGTGGGACTCCCCGCTGGAACATTCTAGCCAGCCAAGCTCACTCTACTCTACTTTTACTTCTGGTAGTGTTGCTGGGGAGCGAATGAAGGCTTCTCGTTGGGTGGATACACCACTGCACTAGAGCATTATAAAGTATAGGTAGTGTGTTTTCGTTTTTACTTTTAACGGAACATATGAAACAAAATTGCAATTTGGTAAGCTTTTTCTTAAAGCGGTGATTTCTTTCAAAAACTCATATTTTTATTCAAATAAACTTTTTTAAAGTGCTTTTGAATCGCAGCAGTACAATCAGCTTACAAATATAATTATGCTTTTATTTCCAGGTATAATAGTATGATAGCCGAGTGATGTGAAGCGAGTATATAGCGAGGGCCGGAGTGGAGAGACGCCCTACGTCCCGATGTGATGTATTTGTTGTGTTGCTGTTTGTTGTACGATGAGGATTATACGCCGTTAGACTAGTCACAGAGTAGGCGATGTTGTATCTTTAGTGTATTACAAATGTTTATGAATCTTTAGTTATTTCTAGTACGAAATATTCGCTGTTTATGTGTTAAGGTAAAGACACACTAGTCCCACGTACGTTTACAATGCAATGTTGTACGCAATTTGCTTGGACATTTTTACTTAAAACCTTACGTACTGGGCGTATGGTCAGGAAAGCACTATTCGGTCCACCTTCTCACTCCGACCCGGACATAATAGGTCAAATGGTAACGCGTTTGCGTTGCATACGATGTTCCTAATTCACATGTTTTCATTCATAGAAACTTAAGTGTCATGGACACTGGACTTTATAAATGCAAACATGTGGATATATTCTCATAGGCGTGAAAGTATTATGTCAAATTTAATTCGCATAATATAAATTTCACGGTAATAAAGAAACAAATGTTGTCTCTTTTACAATAATCAAATTTACAAAATCTGAAATCGTTTTATAAAGTTTGTTGAAAAGTTAAAAATAACCGAGTTAATGAGTAGAATCAATCGTCCGTTTTCTACCTACCTCAGAATCTAATAATGACTACAATATTGTAGAAACATCGCATCGTATGCATAATGCGTTGTAAGTTCCGTTGTTGGGAACAGTCTGTCTTTACCTTTAACCTCGTCCTAGACGAGGGATATACGATTTATTTATTGGCGGGGGATAGTAGGGAACAGTGGAGATGCCACGGAGTGGAGGAGAGAACTCTTCGAGTGCAATAACTCTGCAACTTATGAATTCGACCGCGGTCGAGCCTTTATTCTTGTTAACAGATAATCCTTCGAGATATTTAGCTTATATATGAGTGCACATAATCTTAATACGTGTAACTTGTTGACGCATAATAAATAATTTACATATTATTATTATATATTACGATTTACCGTATGTGTTGTCGTGGCTTAATACGTGTAATGTGTAAAGTGTATCTCTATTTAATCATATTATCGACTCATAATAATATTATGTTTCGGGCGACCTATCGAAAGTTTCTGAGACATTCGTAAATAATTGTAATCTTTAATAAACCCTTTTAAAAACTTCACACCCTTTCTATTAGGTATAAGTGTCTTCTCTATTCGAAAAAATGGGATGATTTCGAAATTATACGTCCATTTTGTTTTCTAAAAGCAATACATTCTTTGAAATCAATTTCGCAAATTAAGCAATAAAGAAACCTTGCGCTGCGTTACGCTCTGGCTAACAGTATTATTAATCACAGAATGAACGGCTGAAAGTCTTTATCTCAAAAACAAAATCCGCAAACGCTTTGGCGTGCATATAAGGAATTTTTTGAATCAATACTTTTAAAATAAAATACATTGTACATATTATGTGCTTTCGCGTCCATATAAAGGATTTTTTAAATTAATAAAATTTAAAATATAATGCATGTATAACAACATTAAATAACAATTGTAAAGGTTGAATTTTGTTTCAAAATGAAAAATAAAACGCGTTTTTTGCACGCCATTGCGTACGCGAATTTTGTGTGTGCATTGTGATATGTTCTGACGGGGACGTCAGTCTCGCATTTTATATTCCAATAAATTACAAAATTATTTACTTATCTAATTATAATTTGGAAGATTTTTACGTGAATGCAACCAATTAATGAAGGCTTGGACACAAATCGCGCGGCGGGGCTCCTGAAAGCAATGCAAGGAGCGGGACGTTCACACTCAAAATTGCTAGCCAAACGCCGTAGTGTGTCCACAAGGCTTAATAATTAGTGTGTTTTAGTTTATCTATATATATATAGCTTATATTTCAAAATATATATAATTTGTCTTAATATCAATTTCTATACTACAACTTATAATTAATGAGTATTTAATTAGAGCATTTCTTATAATAATTTATTTTTAACATAATACTGCTAAAGTTTTAATCGTCTAATAAATAATTATAAACTAACGTCTTGTCTAATCGTTAAAAAGACTAGTAATCGCAGTGGAAATGCCCCCTATGGTACCATACCACATGTCTACTGTCAAAAGACATTTTCCTAGACAGTTTCGTTATTTTATATTCGGTTAACTATTTGTAATTTTTTTAGGTTAATATTATTTTATCGCCAAAGTTGTGTATAGCAATTAGCGAGTACCTTTAAATTCGCTTTTGAAGGAAGTTACCATCTTTTTAGGTCTTATTATTTTAAAATTCGCACATGAAACAATTCGATAAATACTGATTGAGTAATGAAATACTAAAAATACACAACAAAAATGTACGGGCACAAAAAGTATTATACACTCCAGTTACATTATTACTGAAACTCGGGTATATTCAAATACCTATGTGTATGCACATTGCACCTTATTGAAAACTATTCATATGATTAGACAATACTGACAAAAAATATATAATATGGTTTAAGCAAATAAAATGTGTATTTATAAAACAATTCAGGAAATTATCTACAGGCACAAAATAATAAACGAATGCTAAAAGTGATGTCCTGTAATAGTATTGTAGAATTCTTAAATCAAGTAAATAAATTATTGTAAATAGCATATCGAAAAAAGCCATTATTTCCCTGAAAGTATATTCCTATACAATCAATTTAATTAAATACCGTTTGTTTATTTACTTTTATGTTTGTATACTAATTGACGTTGCTCGTTTGTTTTATAGTAATTTTATTATAGACAAAATAAGTAACTTTTTGTAGGTGAATGTAATAATTGTTTTCAGTTTGTTATGAGCAGATCCACTTTGTATATCAATAGAGCAATAGGATAGTACTACGGCCGCATATTAAATAGAATATATCACTAATTTCTGCGAGAAAAAATTACGAACATCAGAATTCAGAACCGTAGTCCGATCCGACAACATTGAGTTCCGACTGTCCACCTGGTGTACTGCAAGAGTTCGGTTGTCCGAATTTCTTTTGACGGAAAACTCAGATAATATTCTGCCAGGGTAATATCACGCCGGGAAGCGAGCAACCTATACATATGCATAATATAATACATTCGTCCCTAGTGTCGATCTAGTCTGGCACTCGCGTCTAGTGATCATGCGCATCATGTCATTATTATTCAGCGAGTAGCGAACCGGATTGCATTGGCAGATATGCAAATACACCGGAACAGGCGCAGTTTTACGCCTCCTGCTAACGGTATTTTGAACATTATTCCATTAGTGAGTGAAATTGGCGGGAGGTGTCAAGCAGTGTCTGCATTTCAATAGAGTAATATGAACTTTCCAAGTCTTATGTGCGGGCATACACGGACTGCTTGAAGCAGTTGATCGTACAATCGATCTTTGACAATAGGGATGTTTCCTTTGTTAAAAATGTAGAGATTACTAGAGTATAGATTGAGTCTTCCAAATATGTAAAATCCATGCCCTTTTGTTTTAGGTTTGATAACGAAAACCTAGTAAATTATCAAAAACCTAGTTTAGGTACTCGATATTTTTAAAAAAGTTCATCTACAAAAAGCACTAAATGGCTTTACATGTTCCTATTTTATACAAGCCCCCATACTAACAGGGTAGGTTTCCATCTTCATACAACTGCAGTCGACCAGTTGAAGCAATCGCGACTTAATGCTTGAAGTTGTCCGTGTATGACATCACTAAGTAATCATTAGGTTGGGCTTTTTTGACACCTGGTATATGAGGTTTAACTCAATAAATGAAAATATTTATTCTTTGTTGTCCATATTTATATTAATTTACAATACATTCATTACAATTATTTGAAATTATCAGCCTTGTATGTTATGTTATTACCTATTTTTTTAAATTATCAATATCCGTTTATGCCACCCATTTATGCAAAAAAAAAATAGCAATACTTATAGTTGTTTATTATGTATATAAAATTATTTCTTTTTAGAATTTTGTAGGGAATCAACCGTCTCGTGTGTTCTTTTATCAATCACCAATATCAATACAATATATCTTGCTACGAAATATTGCAATACTTAAAACCTGCCAAGCCAAAATTTATCTGAGGCCCTACTGTAACATTTCAAGTCAAAGACGTAATCCATTGTAATGAAAAAGTCATAGTATGAATTAATGAGAGACTCAATCCCGATGTCACGGTAACTTGGAAGCTTACAGTAAGGGCCCTTTAATCTATAGAATACTTTATTATTGTAAAATAGGGTCTTTGACTATTTCTTAAAATGTTTCAATCTGAAATTTTTTAATGAAGTATATATTTCAAACCGTACCTGCCTGTACGTAACCGTCACATTGAGAATGTGATTTGTAAATTGAAGTTTTTTTTTTAAATTGTATTCTTAAAAATATTTGATACCTACTCAGTATTCTTATTTAGAGAAAATTAGATACCAATGCTGTTCTGTTTAACACTATCTTTAAACTGAAAATGACAGCCTTAAATCTAGTATCGTCCCCTGCCGCAGGGAGTATTAATAGGAAAGGGTCAGCAATATATTTAATTTCATTTAAGTTTACTTTAGAGATTGTGTACAACGGAATTAGCTTCTAATACTAAGACCTATAGAGTGTACTTTGACTTGGCTCAGACGTTACTTAGAGTTAAACGAGACGGACTTATGTGAGTAACATAAATCTGTCTCGTTTTAACCATGTCTAAGTCTAAGCGAAGTAAAAGTTCGCTCTATAGATCTCACACTAATTAATCTTGATCCCTAAACTTTCTGACCTAATCTAATACGTTTTATTTTATCAAGCATACTAGTCAAGTACCCTATTATTACGATATTTTTTAAGTAAATCTACACGCTGCGTCTGTGTTAATGTAATTGTGAACAATGTTCGTATTGTTTAAAGCTTATTTTGTTTTATTTATGAAAGAATGTTTAAAATAAAGGTTAATCTAAAGCTACGCGTTTTATTATTCCCTATGACCTAATCCTACGGTCACATGGGCCGGGGGCACTATTACGGTAAAATGACAGCTGTTACGATAGTATGATGATCCCCACTCATAGTTATTGGATAATAGTACATTACTGCCTAGGCCGCAAATAAAGCAATACACGATTGAATAACAATGGAAGCACGAGGTGAAGCCGAGGACTTGCCAAGTTATTGCTATTTCGGCTGAGACTTATAGCTATTTTCTCTAATTTGCGAGGAGGCGAAGCTTTTCTACATTGCCGATAGATGGCGTTCACGCTAAAACTCAAGTATGGCATTGATATGATTTCCTATTTGAGTATTACCTGTCAGTTTTTTTAAATAATGAAACAAGTTCCGAGCAAATAGGAGAAAAATACATTGCTTCAGGCACCAGATAAAATAATTACAGCCAATCACAGCAATTGAGATTTTAATTATGATTGATACAGCTTCCGTCGTCGTCGTCGTCAAACCGATAAGACGTCTGACATAATATGTCTCTTGTAGGGTCTTCCACGCGGTCTGTTCCACTAGTCCCTACCAACGTATCCCCCCTGGGGGGTAAGAGTGGAATTTGGCCGTGGTCTTGCGCCGCGTCGCTTGGCTATCAGTTCTCTTCTAACTTACGCTACCCATCGAGCTATGGCGGTTACTTTAGCTATTCTTCTACGAATCTCCTCATTTCTGATTTGATCCCCCAATGAAACCCCGAGCATAGCTCTCTCTCCATCGCCCGATGAGTGACTGAGCTTTTTTGTGAGGCCCATAGTTAATGAAATAATGACGTCTCGGATCCGTATGTACTGGCAACCTGCAATTTTGGACGAGAAGACATCTCGGAGCTCGATATAGCGTCAAGTATAATTTAATTAAAAGATTAGAAGACAAAAATATACAAGTGGATATTAAAGATCAAATTTATTTATAATCAATTCAACAGTCTACAAATTTACAGATGGTAAAATACTGTCACAAAGATATTTGACTAGTGAATGTAAATTTTAAACCAGTTTGGCATACATAGGTTAATAAATATATTTTTAAATAAGATTTACCTATCTACGTCTACAAAGCTTAGAACCTGCGCAGTGGGTGATTTATCGATCTATTTATCTATGTGGTATGGGTTAAATCTTCAGCCAGAAGAGACCATCACTACGAATACGATACATATATACCACATAACAGGGAATCTGCATTCTGCGCGATATATATATATATATATATATATATATATATCATATCATGGGTGAAGCTAAATGACAACAATAGATATTCAAATTTCAAACCAACTGATAATAAATTTTCATTTTAGAAATAAGGCACGTTAGAGTTTAAACTATGTGAGGAAGTTTAGACATAGAACAACCTACCAACTGCTGTTTATGATTGTTATAAATAGGTACTTAAAATCAGCAAATTACTCAATTGAAGACCTTCATATCCTTTTCAGTCAGTTTAATTCCTAAGTTATCCAATACAAACTGCACAGCTTTCTCCTTATTCAATGTTATATTACCTCGAGGATTTTCTACAAAGAGTGTAGCTGTTTTTGAACCATTCGCAATATTTACGAACTTACAAAAAGGACTACTCTGTATCTCAACATCTTTAGGTTTTGTGGGCGAAACGACAATGCACTTCGCATTTAAATCAATAGTATCCTTTACTTCGACCCCATCGCAATATAAATTAAACTTCATTCCATATATACCAAATAAAATTTCCACCTCCCTATACAAACTGGCCAAGTTTATAAACTTCTCTTTATTTTTGAGCATGATGCTTCCTTGATTTGTATTTATTCCAAATCGAGGTGTAATGTTCTGTAAAATTATATTAGCCCAAGGATTCGAAGGCAATTCTACCTCCTTTCTCCATGTAATAACTAACTTCAGCTGTGAACCTTTCAGGTCCTGAGTTTCTTGAATAATTAGCGGTTTCGAAGGAGACAATTCATCGATAGATTTCAAAGGCGCCTTTACAGTGCTTTCGATGAGATCGCGATGTGAATTTATAATACGTAAAATGTCACTTTCCTTGTTGACTGAGAAATAGACGTCTACTTCATCGGTTGGTACTAAATGGGCTTTTTTTCTCAGTTTCTGTACCCTGTTGATAATTTCCCTGGCAAAACCCTCGTCAAGCATACTCTGATCAGGAGTAACATTCAGTAAGATCAACACATCATTGTCACTATGAGCCTCGTATTGGTCGTTACCTTGAGCTTGAAATATAACTCTCGCTTCAGAGATGTCGACGCGCTGCCCTATGAGTTCAATGAAGCCGTCGGCTACAAACTTTTCGCATTGTTCATTATTGAGGCCTTTTAAAGCTTGTGTTACAGCTTTAAAGTCGCCTTTCAATCGAGTACCAAGTGTTTTGTGATCTGGCTCTACTCTAAATGTTATACCATATTTCTCTTTGTCACTCGAAAGTTCCACTTTCTTTATATTCATTTCTTCCAAAACATAATTCAACAAGGAGTTGATATCATCTAAGTAAGTTTGGTCCTGGTGTATGACAACCATTTCAGGGAGGGGGTATTTGATTGGGATTGTTTTTCTATCTCTTAGAATTCTTCCAAGTTCAATCACTGATTGCATTCTTTGAACTGCTCTCTCGATATTCGTATCTACCAGATTTAGCTTTGGCTCTGGTATCATGTTAAAATGAACGCTTTCCATTGAGCTTCCAGGCAAAAGTTGGCGTAGAGTCTTGTACATTAGCTCTGTCAAGAATGGAGTAAATGGAGCCATTACTCTCACCATATCAAAAAGAACACCAAATAAAGTATCCAATGCCACCAGACAATCCTTGATCCCATTTTCACCCTTTAACCTCTTTCTATTCATTCGGACATACCAGTTGGTGAGGTGATCGATAAATTTCGTCAGTCTTGGTACAACAGTATAGAGCCTGTATGCAGTCATTTCTGTCATTACAAATTGGATCAAAGATTGTGTAAACGAAGTTATCCATTGGTCCATTACATTTTCTCTAACTGCATTTTCATTGAATCTATAGTCAATTTTGTCTTCTTGAACAATCCTTTCAACGTTTTGCATTAAAAATCTAAATGCATTATACCATGGCAAGAACACATCCTTGATAACATCTCTTACACCTTCTTCTTTAAAACGAAGGTTCTCTGCTTTCACAACAGGCGAATTAACAAGATAAAGTCTTAATGCATCTGCACTATACTTTGACACAACTTCTAAGGGATCTGGATAATTCTTCTTCCTCTTTGACATTTTTTGACCATCAGATGCCAAGATCAAACCATTAGCAATCAAATTCTTAAATGGTGGTTTGTTAAACAAAGCTGTGGACAGCACGATCAGAGTGTAAAACCAGCCTCTAGTTTGGTCTATACCTTCAGCAATGAAGTTTGCAGGGAAAATATCATCAAATTCTTTTTTGTTTTCGAAAGGATAGTGACACTGGGCATAAGGCATAGATCCTGATTCAAACCAACAGTCAAACACTTCTGGAACTCTCTTGAGTGGTGGCTGGCCAGGTCTTGCAGATGGAATCTCTAGATGATCAATGCTCTCTCTGTGGAGATCTGTAATCTCTTTCCCAGTCAAAGCACTGAGCTCTGCAATGCTGCCTACACAAACTACTTCTTGCTTATCGGTAGACATCCACAGGGGAATAGGTGTCCCCCAATATCTATTCCTACTTATGGCCCAGTCTCTAGCTTCTTTAAGCCAATTGCCAAACCGTTTCTCCTTGACATACTCAGGCACCCAATATGTTTCTTCACTAGATTTTAAAAGATTTTGGCTCATTTGTTCAACTCTTACGAACCAAGAAGGCACTGCCTTGTAAATGAGAGGAGTCTCAGATCGCCAACAATATGGATAACTATGCTTCACTTGCCCAGCTTGTATGAGTCGGTTCCGAGCTTTGATGTTCGCGATTATATTTTTGTCTGCATCTTTAACATACTGTCCCTCAAAATCTTTTACAGGTGCAACAAATCTGCCACTAGCATCAACTGGACATATGATATCTTGGTCTCTTGTTACGATACCAGCCGCCAAACAAACTCTATAATCGTCCTCACCAAAGTATGGCGCCTGATGAACCACACCTGTACCTGAATCATTGGTGACATACCCATCAGTTAGCACTTGATAACCATTGGGACATTTATCGACAAAATAATCGAAAATTGGGGTGTATTTTATTCCTTTTAATTTAGCACCTAAAAATTTATCAAGCACTTCAAAATCCTCAATATTTTTGAAGATAGCAGGAAATCTATCCTCTTGTAAGACATAGCAAGTTCCTGTTGCTTTTTCCTTTACTTTAACGTAAGTTAATTTGGGGTTCACACAAAGGGCTAAATTGCTAGGAAGAGTCCAAGGAGTGGTGGTCCAGGCGAGAAGAGAAAATCCCTCTGCAGTAGGAAATGAGATCACAACAGCTGGATCTACAACATCCTTATAGTTCTGTCCGGCTTCAAAATTGGACAGTGGGGTAGAGCATGTAGTGGAATAAGGCATTACCTTAACTCCTTGATAGACCAAGCCTTTATTGTAGAGTTCCTTGAACACCCACCACACTGATTCCATGAACCATGGATATAAAGTTTTGTAATCATTTTTAAAATCTGTAAAGAGGAAATGAATAATTTTACAAATTTTATATTTTAATACTCACTAAACTGCAAACATTATGGGAACCTTTAAACTTCATCTAGTGAATCAGTTTATAGTTTACAGAAAACACCTATCCCCTACAGCTTTGGCATTTGATATACTCATTTGGGTGTTCTGCATATTATTATTATTTCTTTCAGGAGATCGCATAAGAATTAAAATTGTGTATTTGTCCAGTGCTTGCCATGTCTGAATTATAATTTCACTTACAGTGGGTCATCCCTCGTTGCTAGGTTTATGACATATTAGTTCTTTATGTTACAACTAACTATTCCACCCGACTATTCCCAGTCTCCCTGCAGCCTAGCCCACTAATGTGGCTAAGGCTTTCAGTGATGTAGGGCTATTTTGTATTTTTTGGGACAACAAAATGATCATCTATATATATAAAAATGAAACCCGTTTTCCTTGGTCACGGCATCACGCGTGAATGGCTGGACCGATTTCACTAATTCTTTTTTTGTTGTATTTGTTATTATTAGGAGAAGGTTCTTACGGAAAAAAATATTAAGAAAATCTCTCAGAAATATTGAAAAATATACATTTAATTTTGCATACTAAGGCGGTACGAAGTTCGCCGGGTCAGCTAGTAATAATATAATACCTATCCATCTTCCCATGCGTGTTATAATAGTCTCCCACTCATCTGCATACTTCATAACAATTTTTCGACATTCAGCATTATATTTGTCTATACCCATCTTCTCAACATCTTCTGGGCCTTTTATTCCAAGACTTTTATCAATTTCAAATTCAACTGGAAGACCATGACAGTCCCAACCAAATCTTCTTTCCACATGGTAGCCCTGTAAAGAAATACATATTACTTTATTTGTATTTACAAATAAGGATTCATGATTAGTAACTTTGGTAAAATAACTCTTAAGGGACTTGGGAGCGCAAAAACAAAATGTATAGAGTGAAAAGAACGAGCGATGTGTGAATATTATATTTAATTCTATAGAGCACAATACATTTACAATCAGCATTGCAGTATGTCAGGTAGGTATGTATATACCTACCTGTCATGGTGTGGCACAAACTGTACGTACTTAAAAAGTAAATGTGGCCCATTGACCACATTTACTTTTTAAGTACGTACACAGTACATACCTAAGTACTCCAGCATGTAATTAATTCGTTTGTACTGATTAATTTGATGTAAACTGTTGGTCAATAAAAAAATTATATATTTATGTATTTTGTCTTGACTTCTTGCACGAATGGAGCTTGCTTTATCAAGTCTCTAAGCTCCTTTGCACATGGAAATATTTACTAACAAAGACAGCACTGCAAACTACAATGTAACTTGTGATTATTTAAATAGGCTGGACAATGGACATATTGCGCTTGCAGCAGGTTTTATGTATGTCTGCAGATATATATTTTGTGACTACAATCCTAATTACAAAATGTAAAATTACCAGTCCCTAAAACACTAATTTTTTCTTTGTAGTATACTACAAAGACACTTTTAGAGAAACTTTTTTTGAAAACCACCTCCGAAAAATATGAATGAAGTATCATTCGATTCGGAATAGCGTGTAGATAATTTTTGAATAAAATTCAAGACTCGCTTGCAAAAATTGTAAAAGTTATTAACAATTAACTGAAAAAAAAATATGGGGTTTGGTTTCTTGCAAATATCTCAAAAACTATTTAATATTTTTCAAATTAGGATAGTCTAACTAAACTTGCTGAATCATTATTTGACTATCACCAAGCTCTAGAGGATGATGCAGCTTGTGTCTGGCTCAGTAGTAGTTTACATATATTTATTAGTAAAGGTTGGAGGCCTCGCAGTTAAACACTAACATTCCACTTAATCTCAATTACCATCAAAACGGTACATTAATAATTCCAGACTCAGAAGCACACATGATAAAATTAAACTAACAGTATGTCAGAGCCTCACTAGCTTATGAATCAAGGAGCAGACTGAATTCTGTAAAACTGTCACTGAAATCTCCACCATATTTATATACTATATTATCCTACTTTCCTATTATTCTCCACTATTACTATTTTTTTTTTAATCCACTACAAGCTAGCCCTTGACTGCGATCACACCTGATGGTAAGTGATGATGCAGTCTAAGATGGTAGCGGGCTAACCTGTTAGGGGCATGGCAGTTATATTAAACCCACACCCCTTCGGTTTTTACACGGCATCGTACCGGAACGCTAAATTGCTTGGCGGCACGTCTTTGCCGATAGCGTGGTAACTAGCCACGGCCGAAGCCTCCCACCAGGCCAGACCAGGGAAAATTCAGAAATTATAAATTCCTAAATTGACCCTGTCGGGGATCGAACCCGGGACCTCCGCACGTTAAGGCAACAGCGCTACACACTGCGCCACGGAGGTCGTCAAAAGGTTTCCTAATTAGATACGAAAAGGAATTTTTTTTTAGCTTTAGTTATAAGGAAAGTTAGCATAGTTAAACTTCAGCTAAAATTCTTTAAAAAACTGTAATGTGAAAATACCTTTTGATGAGCATATCTAGTGACAACATCTTTGATTGTTCCAGCTAATATGTGACCATAATGAGGCAGTCCAGTCGCAAATGGTGGTCCATCATAGAACGAATATCTGTAAATAAATTAAAAAATATATAATTCTGGTAAAAATGGTTAAGGGTAAATTTGAGAACTTTTTGGTAGGGGGTAAAAATGTGGAAACGCGTGACCGACACCATTCTTCTTAAGAGAAAAGCTTGCAAGTAAAATATAGTACATACGTACTAAATTTAACTTTAAATCTGTTAGTTTTAAGGTTTATGTTAATAAGTGCTGTGGAACCGTGTCCGACACCTCGTGTTGTTACGAAGACAAAAGGTCTTAAAAAAATATACTACATTCGTAATTTAAACTTTAATATCTTACTTTTAAGGTTTATATTTGAAATATTTTTGACCGAGCGAAGCTAAGGTATCTGAGTCTACTTGAGTGAATTTGCACTTGTCCATCTGTCCATCCGTCCGTCTGTCCGTCCATCTGTCTGTCAGAGCCTTATAACTTCTGAATTACTGAACATAATTACTTCAAATTTTAATATAATATGTAAACCGATGGCCTCCAGCTGAATATGGCTTAACAAGTTATAAAAATCTTTATTTCAGGGGGGCTCTCATAGAAGCAAATGCGAAGCAAAATATTTTTTAAAGCGTTACATAAGGTTGCAGTATATCATACATAGGGTTGCGGTATATCATTTTAAAGATAATTAGGAACAGAGTCCAAAAATACATATTTTTTATTTTTTTTCTCCTAAAATTGACGAAATGGGGGGCTTTCAAAGTGGAGATTTTCTAACGTCCGAAGTTGACCTCAGAACTCTAAATTTTCTGAAAGGCTGAGCCTGAAACTTTATCAATTATTTGAATTATATCCTGTACTTGAACAACAAATACTAAAATTAGATAAATAAATGGTCCCGATTCTGTAATTTATAAGGAATATATTATTATAAGGAAATGAAATTATTTAATTTTTAATGAGCTTCAGTATTTTTAACAGAACTTCACAATGATATCAATAGATGGCGCCGCGATGTCTCAGTTCGGGGCGAACCACTATAAGTTATTATTATTATTTTATTATTTTGTTTTTTGATATTTCAACAGGCTACATGACCGCCGCGTGAGAGAGTACGTTCAGTACAGAAGACCAATGTCCTGCTGTGGACGTCTAGTGGTCTACCAGTGAACCGGTCGACAAAAGGGACGACTGAAAGACGACATACGGCACTATTATATATATTTCTATGGACCAGATGCAAAACTAAATTGAGTTGAAATAATTTTCCGATTTCTGTTGTTAGATTGCTTAAAATTTAAACATAATAATATAACTCTTGGTTAAATCAAAGTTAATAAGCCAAATTATAGGTTAGGAAACGATACCTGGGTTTATTTTTTGATTGCTTTAGACAAGTCTGGAAAGCATCAATTTTTTTCCAAAATGCTAAAACTTGTACTTCCTCTTTGGGAAAATTTATATTCTCAGGAACCCTATCCACTTTTAGCGACATGATGAAAATCTGATGAAAATATCGCTTTTATTTCAAAATTCAAAACTTCCACGCAGAAATCCACATCACCACAGACAAAATGATACCACCGACCAGAAAAAAAAGTGACACAACCACAGAATACATTTACTCCAAGGATGACACAACACGACAAAACCAGAGACATGTTGTTGTTGTTGTTTTTCATTTCGTCCCCTTTCGGGACAGGCAAAGGTCTAAGACCATACAGCCTATTCGGTAATATTTCTTTTCCGTATTATTTTTTGTATAAAGGCAAAGCCTATTCAATCGTTTTTCTTTAGTATTTTCTTTTTATAGTGTATAATCCCTAAGGATTCATCTGAATGTATCTTTCTTTTTCTCTCCTTTGTTTTCAAAATAAGTCTAATCCAGGTCTAAACATTATCAATATTCAAATTTCTTGAACAGTACTCGTAACGAATTTATATAAATATTTATAATTTAATGGATTCTTCAATAACTCCTATAATGAGCGCGGTACGTCTTCAATCTTCTTATAAACATAACTTAGGTCATCAATTAGCACAAGGCGCTGGATGCCAAAAGATGAACAGGTAAAGAAAATGTGATCCAGAGTTTGGGATTCATTAGTGTTGCAGAAATTACATGACGGCGAATCCACTATTTTCATTTTGTGTAAATGTGAATTTAGGCGGCAGTGTCCAAACCTTAAGCGGCAAATAACAGAGTAATATTTCCGATTACTATAAATCTTCTCTTTAAAACCAGAGACAAGTAACATAAGGACACAACAAAATATCATTTTCCTTTTTTTTTTTTTTTAATTAACTGGTTTATCGGCTCTGGAACAAAATGTCAATTAGTCAATCACCACGATGACCACCGACCAGAATAAGAATGCAATGACAATCTACGCCTCTGTGGCGTGGCAAGGACGTGGCCGTAGGCAATGAATTTTCCCATGAAGCCTCAGCATGAAACGATGATGAAGCGACCATGAAGGTTCCCATGTTTTCCATAGTTTTATACCAACAAATCGGAAAGTGTGATTTACGCTTATGTCAAGCAGAGACAAGTAACTTCTTGCCACCTTGCCACCTCCTTGCACTTCTGACCATAGAGTAGGCTTCTGACTTCGATGACATTGACATTTCTGTTGTTTTGATCATTTTGATTTTTGATTTTGTGCACCGCACAGAAATATTTTGTGATTTCTCGTTAGAGAAATTGGGATTTGAAATCATTTCAGGCCACCCAAAAGAACGCTTCGGAAGAAGAAGATATATAGGTACACTACCAGTTACCACACATCGGATTTCACCAGCAGCCAGCCGGCAACAGCAGTACCTACATTTGATTTAACATTTCACAAAGTGATTCCAGTTTATTCCACATTCCACAATATTTTTATGAACTGAGTGACCCAAGATTACCATGAAATATATTTTACTATTATCACGAGCTCAATAAGTCTGTAAAAAGTTATTATTAAAAATGGATTGTACATGGCTTAAAATATCTCCAAGGTACGTACTGATAGAAATTACGTGAATATATTATGTAAAATATTGCAAAACAACGCCAATGAAATACCCGTGCAAATATCACCATTTATATTTATTATTGGAGCATGGGCAACTGGCCCTGTCAGGTTTTAAACAACATACAAGTTTTAAGCTTAAATTAAACATATTATGCATCCCTGTAGCTTACTTAAGATTAAAAAGGTTTCTCTTTTAGCTTGAAGAAGGGCATTGAAGTCGTTAATAATCTAGATGAAAGCAGATTTGAACAGTTTCTCAGAAGAATTGTGGCAAAATTAAAACTTCAAGATTCTGAAATTTTCACCAAAGAAGAACGAAGAAAGTTGGAAAGAATATTTCAAATAAATGAAGAACAGCTGCTGCTAGCTATTAAAACAATTCTGTATATATTTAAAAGGCTGTTAAAGTTTATATTCATGCCAATTAATTTGAGAAATGATTTATTAAATATGGGATTTAATAATGAAAAGACAAATTTCCTTATCAAAGTTTGGTCAACAGAAACTAGTGTGGTACTAAATGAAATGGGCTCAAGTTCAAATGAAAAATTCGAAGATGATCCTACTCTTCATTGGAAGCTTAATGCAGAACTAAGTTCAGAATACCAAAAGAAATGTAAAATACCTAAAGCTTACATATCATTTTTAGGTAACAATGATGCAACTGAAATAGAAGTGACACATCAGGATCTCAATTCAATGTTTTTGCAAATTGAAGCAATTCAAAACGAACTAGATAATTTGCTGTAGGTAATATTAATTAATATTGTTATGTAAAATAAATATGTGCCTTCTATATTGAAAATTTGAAATATATGAGTACTTGTAAAATTAAATGAATAGGAAAACCTTCCTAGTATTATTAATTTCACTATCAATGATATCCTATGCCAAATAATATTAATTATTAGGACTGCTATGACTTTCAACTGTACAATTCTTATTGACAGGTCAAAGAAAAATTCTTCAAATTTTTGGCTCTTGAATCTGTCTATCCATCCGGCCTTATAACTGTCTGGATTAATGAATTCAAACACCCAAAAATTACACAAAAAGTCACAAGCCTTTAGAGGGGGGTGCTTATAGGAAGGCTCATAGAAGCAAATGAGAACCAAGATTCTATTTAAAAAACGACTGCGATGGGAGCCTTACTAATGATAATTTGTCTGAAATTATACGGAAGTTGCTTTTGGTAAAATTATTCAAAATAATGTAAGAAAGATAGTAAGTAATTATAAAATCACGGGACAATGTGAAAATAAAATAATATTTTACTTCTATTGATAGCTTGGAGGCTCAAAGCTAGTTTGATAGTTGACCTACCATTACCAAATTGTTAGTATGTAGATTGGTAGGTCCTGTGGGGAGGTGTAACTCCTAAATTCAGTGTTGCCAACTTGGGGGTTTTCCCCCTAAATTTAGGGGCAAGTTAGATGGAAATGGATATTTCTAGGGACGACACTAATAATTTTTGGGGGCATTTTCTAGGGGGTTATACCCAAAAAAAGAATAGTATAATAACAAAATTTTGCAGGTCGTATTATCATTCAAAATAGATCAATAATGTAAGTCGGCCGACGACGTGCCATTATGTTTGTGTTCTTATATAATTGATAATATTATACTGACGTCGATGAAATTTGAAACATGAAATTAAGACTCGTTTCTTTATATTTTAAGTTACTTACATATTATGATGTCGAACGGAAATAAACGTCCATTTCATTTTGTGTGTATTTTTTTAAATTTTAATATATTATATTTTAGCGAAAGCTAGGGGGATTTCAAGCTGCGTAGTGGTTGGCAACACCTCACGACCTTAAAACCTTAAAAAGGTCGTGAGGTCAGTTCGGGGTGAACCTTGTCGTAAACTGGCGATACTGTAAAAAGTTTCAAGGGTAGGTAAATTTAAAAATAGATTACTGCCCAGGGCGGTAATAAAGCAATTCACGGTTGAATACATAATAATGGAAGGTCGAGGCGAAACCGAGGACTTCCGAAGTGATTTTAAAAGTAGGCATGAGGCGCCAGCCGAGGCCTTTTATGTAAACGAGCCTGTGAATTGCTATTCGGCCGAGCGTTGTCTTTTTCTCTAATTAACTTCCCATTTGCTTTTATGAGCGCCCGCATTCCGCAAAGATTTTTATCACCGACCAGAAAAAAAAGATTTTTATAACTTTTCCAGCAGAGAATAACCACTACGTTTTTCCCTGGTTTTTCCAGTTTGAACTTTTGAAGCCGTCGACAATGAGAATATAACCACCAAAGAGAATATAACCACTACGTTTTAGAAAGAAAAAGTACTCTGTGGCTGTCAGTGTCACATGGAGGTAGGAAATTAGTACTGATAAATCAAAGGTGCTTACAAAATACAAATGGTTATATTCTATGCTTCGCCTTGGTCGGTCAACCTCTATGCCTTCTATGCAGTCAACCCAATGCAATGAATAAGGAAACAAATCCTTAGTCATTGACCCAATGACTAAACTTCTTTATTCATTGGGTCAACCCACTATAATATTACCTACCTATTATAATATACCTTACATATTGTAATATACTTCAGTCACCCAACTTCCAACACGAATGGCTAACAATGTTCCATGGTTCCAACTTCGTTCCAACCATCTAACAAAGTTGAAGGCCAAGGATCGCCAAGCAAGAAATCAAAATTACGCCAATGCATAGATTAGATTTTACATCAAATTACAGAGTGATGTCATAGACAACCCCTCAAAATACGTCAGAGCTTTTGGCAGCACTTTGGCAGCCCGTGGGTGAACTATTTTCTTCATTGTTGACCTTTCCTAAATCTTAGGTGTAATTATTTCATCATTAGAAGTATTCAGACTGTATCATAATAATCTAGTTAGTAAATAATTTATCGCCACGATGGACTCCGAAGACGACACTAAGGACGATGTCGATTCTGGTAACGAATCCAGCGGAGACGATGTCGACTTTGTCATGGACGAGACTCACAGTACAAGGGAACGGCAAACGGAACTCGAAGAATATCCATACGAAGTGTTATCTACGGAGGAAATCGTCCAGCACATGGTTGATTGCATCAAAGAAGTGAATACAGTAGTTGAGGTCAGTATGTTAGTAGTAAACAATGGGTACTTTGAATGAGGTTACTCGAACGTTGGTTTACTTTACTGTTTTATTTTCATAACTCTTTCTAAATCGTTACAAATACTTTTCGGATATAGAATTACCTCACCTTGTATTTATTTTAATAAGGATACAGTATCATGTCTAATTGGAATAAAATCTTATCAATGTTATTGTTGCAATAAAATTAACAAAATGCAAAGCAAAATGAGTCATACTATGACAACAGTATCCTACTAGCATTTTTTATCTGACCACAAAGAATATTCGGCTTCTGTAGAATAATTTTCCTTAATTAGGTCATTTATTTGTAGAGAAAATTGATTGAAGACAAAGTGATTTCTTTCATTAGGTACATAGATGTTATAAATAATGCTGATTATTTCTTACTTTATTAATGAAATAAAATCATTTCAAAACTATCTGATGCCTGCGTCTTCATCTGTGTGGAATAAGTTTTTTATTCCCGCAGGAACTCCTTAATTTTCCAGGATAAAAAGTAGCCTATGTCACTTTCCAGGTCTTCAACTATAACTATTAAAAAATCACCTCGACCTGTTGCACAATTGTGACGTGATTGAAGGACAAACAAACACACTTTCGCATTTATAATATTGATATGATAAAATATTAGCTTAAGTACTTTGTTTAATTTAAGAGTTGTATTTATTTTAGATTCCAGCCACAACAACTCGCATACTTCTGAATCACTTCAAATGGGACAAAGAGAAGCTAATGGAAAGATTCTATGATGGAGATCAGGATCAGTTGTTTGCCGAGGCTAGAGTTATAAATCCATTTAGGAAACCTGTCATTCAAAGGCCAAAGGTAACAATTCAAATGATGAACCAATATAATCACAATATGTATTGAAACCTTGAAATGTAAAGTCCATATTAATATTGTAAGTAAATGCAAGTGTGTCTGTCTGTAACTTTTTCAAAGCCCATTAGTTTAAACTGTCGCAGAGATTATCCCAAACAATGTAAGTTCCCATAGCATATTTAAGACCTAAATCCAAGTAGATGAAGTTGCGGGTAATGGGATGAGTTATCATAATTATAAATGGCACATCTACATTATGTGCTTGTTGTATCAAGAGATATCAGTGCGAAACTTGGCTATAAGAGCATCTAAAATAGAAAAAGCAATAACCTGAATGGGTTCAGATTCAACAAATACTTGGTATTGTTGATTATTTTCCTGTAATACAAGTAATGCAAAATTTATGTTTTTTATTTATATAAATAATTCAAAATAAAGCTGTCTTGTGTTAGGAATTTCTTTCTTTTGTACATTCATTCATAGACCAATATGATAACTATAATATTGCAGCCAACACATGTGACACACATTATCAGTGACAATATAATATTATCATAGTTAGCTTCATTTCATGTCACAATATTAGTGTGTCTATCGGGGGTATTAGGGGTCACGCAAAACCCTACTTGTATTATAGTTAATTGTGTATCAGTCAATTAAAAGGATTACCATCATCACAATGATTGCATTAATATTTGGTGGACAGATATATGCTGCACTTTCATAGTACATAAGAATCGAAAATTGAGAAATCAACCTCCAAACAACAAACTATCTCTTTTACAGTACCATACTTCATATAACTTACCAAACAGATCCATTACTCACTAGGCAATAGGCATGATAGGTGTAAGTTTTTATGCACAAAGAACCAATAAAAATTACTCTCTTCTGATACTGATACTGAACATATTACTATAATCATCTTTAATAGGGTCAAAGCAGTGAGAGTTAATTTTTTACCGCTTTTTGTATTATTTTAGTTGCCGAGACGGATATCAACATCGGGGACTGAGGAATGTGAAATATGCTTTATAAATTTTCCCACATCAGTAAGTTTCTTCCTCGAATGAACCTTTCTTTTATATGAAATTCGTACTCATCTGTATAAAATAATGTTTTTAAGATGATTTTTTCCATAAACAGTGACACCTTGGCTCCATTTTCCCCAGTGTAGTTGTGACTGGTATAGCAAAAATTGGTTTAAGTTGATCTTAAAAGTTTGATGGCTCAAACTTTGTAGGCATAATATTATAGAATGGTTTGAAGGTGTCACACTGTGTCGAAATGTTCTATGTTTACCCTTGTACTTTATAGGTATTTCAATAACCTTACAATATCACGCACACCGGACGCCTGAGTTCAAGTGCAGAAAAGCCCAGAGAGAGAAGGAGAGCCTTACAATAGTTACTATTTTTTGCTCCATTTTGGCCTTTGCAAATGCTATCTGTGTATACAAGTATAAATGGACATACTGATGGACTGATATATCAAATTACTCTCTATTAGTACTCTAGTACCTTGAGATTTAGCATCTAGTTTTTTTCTAATGCATCCCAGTATTTTCAGAAATCATAATTTAATGTTTCACCCATTCCAGATGATGACAGGATTAGAATGTGGTCACAGATTTTGCACACAGTGCTGGTGTGAATATTTAACAACTAAAATAATGGAGGAAGGATTAGTGAGTATTTATATTCATTATAATTCATTAAAATTGGCAATGTAATATGTCCACAATGGACTAATGAGAAGAGCAAGGTCATACATATTTTTATTTTTTGTATTATAATTAAGGTTCTGTACCTCAAAAGGAAAAACGGAAACCTATAGGATCACTTTTTTTTTATCCACTACAAGCTAGCCCTTGACCATGCGATCTCACCTGATGGTAAGTGATGATGTAGTCTAAGATGGTAGCGGGCTAACCTGTTAGGGGCATGGCAGTTATATTAAACCCATACCCCTTGGGTTCCGAATTTCGCTACACACACAGATGTCGGAGTGTGTGATGTAAAATGTTTGTGTCACGAAAAAAGTCCCCCTAGAGGCAGACCTGTAGTCACATGTAGCAATAGGTGTAAAATGGATTAATTCCTCTTATAGGGATGATGACAACTTAATCAAATCAGCAACTCTTTAACAAACTTAAAAATGCACTTCTAGTATGGAAGTTGTATGAAATTCACAGTTGTGACGTCATCAAATTTCAACACACTTTTTTGCTTTAATCTGTATTTTAAAATGGTTATCTTACTAATGTTATTAATGCGAAGGTTTGGATGTATGGATGGATGTTTGTTACTCAATCACTCCCCAACGATTTAACGGATCTGTATGAAATTTGGCACAGAGATAGATAATAGTCTGGTATAGCACATAGGCTATTTTTTATCCCGGAAAATTAAGGAGTTCCCGCGGGAACCTAAAAACCTTAATCCACGCGGACGGAGTCGCGGGCATCAGCTAGTCAAACTTAAAATTAACCCAGGATGTGAATTGTACGTGTTTTGGAAGACCCTCTATTTAATAATCAGTTGGAAATAATTAATTTTTGATATAGGCATCATCGCTATTGCCGCAGGACTTCTTTTGTGACACGGTCTGTAATAGTAGTGTTTCGCAGGGACAAACGATAGCGTGCGCGGCGCACGCGTGCGACATTCTGGTGGACGATGCGACGGTGATGCGGCTCGTGCGGGAGCCGCGCGTCAAGCTCAAATACCAGCACATTATCACTAATAGTTTTATTGAGGTAATTTTAATAATCTTTTGTTAAGAGTAATTATGCTGAAATGAAGATGATGTGGTGACGTTGGGCACCCAAGTTTTCAAAATTTTCAACACTGGTTAAAATAATTACATACATGTAGGTACTCTGTTTGTCTCCATCTACTATACTATGGTTTGTCTAATTTTGGATGATAATTTTGACAGATGTAAGGTGTTACATAGCAATAGTAACAGACAAGAGTGACACAGATTCAAGCAGTACTATGCAAATGGCATCTGTCAAAATTATCATCCTAATTAGAAAAACCATAGAGGGAAAAAGACAGCTCCAAGTTTCATCTGGCCAAAAATAACTATTATTATTAAATACTTTATTGCATAAACAAAAAGGACATATACAAAGGACATTAATATATCATTACAAACAAAAGGCGACCTTATCACTAAAGTGAGCTCTGCCAGGCAACAAATTCTTTCACCTATAGAAAGCTACATTATCAGCGAGTAACATAGGCTATATTTTGTTTAAAAAAAATAGAGATCCTTACGAAAATTGCAATTATGTGAACTGAGTCGGAAAAAATTATTTCTTCTGTCAGCTTACGTGGCGTATGCTGCGTAAATAGTTAAAGTTACACGAAAATAATGTATTGTGGAATTGTTCCTCTCAAAAAGTTCTAAAAAATAGTCTGTGATAGCATATATCTATCTTTTAGGATTGTCTCACAATAACCATTTTTATGATTTTCAAATTTGGTCCAAAACAAAGCTTCACTTTGGAAGGTGTTTTTACTGACATTGTATCCAATCCTTATCAAAATAAAATGATTGGTCATCTCAAGTTTTTAGACCAAATTTGCTGTTTACACCATTTGATTTAGAGAAATATCTTAGAAGATATCATAATAATATATAACTATAATATCAAAGTAACGCGCAACAGAAATAGGGGCAGCCGCGACCAGTGCCGACTTGCTATTATTTTACTATTATAATGATTAGTACTACCCGTGCGAAGCCGGGGTAGACCGCTAGTATTTAAATATAATACATAATATATACATAAATATTGAAATTGTATTTGAAATTCATTTATAAACTATGTTCTAAATTCAAAATAAGGTCATTTTTATACAATTCATATGCAGTACAAGTACAGTAAAAATTGGTTCTTTTGCGCTGGATATTTCATTTTGCCCTGGAGTTGTTTAAAAATGAACTCATAAGGCATAATTGTGTGTCGCCTGTGTCAGTGCAACCGGCTGCTGCGCTGGTGCCCATCGCCGGACTGCAACAACGCGATCAAGGTCGCGTACGTGGAGGCGGCGCCCGTCACGTGCCGCTGCGGACACACGTTCTGTTACGCGTGCGGCGAGAACTGGCACGACCCCGTGCGCTGCTGTCTGCTCAGGAAGTGGATCAAGGTGGGTGCTGATGAAGCTATATGCCTATATCTTTGACTAGCTGATGCCCGCGACTTCGTCCGAGTGGTTTAAGTTTTTGGAACGAAGTTCCTTATGGGACGATACGGAAGGGTACCCTAGCCGGCAAAAAACGTCCATAACGAAAATTCGTAACGAAGATTTTTATGTATAGTTTATTCGAAATTAAACCTTAACACTAAAGCATTCAAGTTTAATTTCGAATGAATAATATTTATATTTAAATGATAAATGATTTTATTTTACCTCGACTAGAAATTGAAATTAATATTTATGTAGTAGGGAACTTCGTTCCTACCTGGTGTCCCACGACAGCCCACGTATTTTTTTTTAATTCTTGATTTTCTGGGATAAAAAGTTTGTTTTGTTGATTTGTTATTAAAATAATGCAATGCAATAATAAATAACAGAAATGCGACGACGA
Source organism: Erebia aethiops (assembly GCA_923060345.2). Lineage (NCBI taxonomy): Eukaryota > Metazoa > Arthropoda > Insecta > Lepidoptera > Nymphalidae > Erebia > Erebia aethiops. The sequence continues at coordinate 5,517,243 of OV281082.1, forward strand.
CTCGGAGACGTCGAACTGGATCGCCGCGAACACCAAGGAGTGTCCGAAGTGCAACGTGACGATCGAGAAGGACGGCGGCTGCAACCACATGGTGTGCAAAAACCAGAACTGCAAGGCGGACTTCTGCTGGGTGTGCCTCGGACCCTGGGAGCCGCACGGCAGCAGCTGGTACAACTGCAACAGGTGTGCTATATACAGGCGGCTGCAACCACATGGTGTGCAAAAACCAGAACTGCAAGGCGGACTTCTGCTGGGTGTGCCTCGGACCCTGGGAGCCGCACGGCAGCAGCTGGTACAACTGCAACAGGTGTGCTATATACAGGCGGCTGCAACCACATGGTGTGCAAAAACCAGAACTGCAAGGCGGACTTCTGCTGGGTGTGCCTCGGACCCTGGGAGCCGCACGGCAGCAGCTGGTACAACTGCAACAGGTGTGCTATATACAGGCGGCTGCAACCACATGGTGTGCAAAAACCAGAACTGCAAGGCGGACTTCTGCTGGGTGTGCCTCGGACCCTGGGAGCCGCACGGCAGCAGCTGGTACAACTGCAACAGGTGTGCTATATATAGGCGGCTGCAACCACATGGTGTGCAAAAACCAGTCTGCTGGGTGTGCCTCGGACCCTGGGAGCCGCACGGCAGCAGCTGGTACAACTGCAACAGGTGTGCTATATACAGGCGGCTGCAACCACATGGTGTGCAAAAACCAGAACTGCAAGGCGGACTTCTGCTGGGTGTGCCTCGGACCCTGGGAGCCGCACGGCAGCAGCTGGTACAACTGCAACAGGTGTGCTATATACAGGCGGCTGCAACCACATGGTGTGCAAAAACCAGAACTGCAAGGCGGACTTCTGCTGGGTGTGCCTCGGACCCTGGGAGCCGCACGGCAGCAGCTGGTACAACTGCAACAGGTGTGCTATATACAGGCGGCTGCAACCACATGGTGTGCAAAAATCAGAACTGTAAGGCGGACTTCTGCTGGGTGTGCCTCGGACCCTGGGAGCCGCACGGCAGCAGCTGGTACAACTGCAACAGGTGTGCTATATACAGGCGGCTGCAACCACATGGTGTGCAAAAACCAGAACTGTAAGGCGGACTTCTGCTGGGTGTGCCTCGGACCCTGGGAGCCGCACGGCAGCAGCTGGTACAACTGCAACAGGTGTGCTATATCCAGGCGGCTGCAACCACATGGTGTGCAAAAACCAGAACTGTAAGGCGGACTTCTGCTGGGTGTGCCTCGGACCCTGGGAGCCGCACGGCAGCAGCTGGTACAATTGCAACAGGTGTGCTATACAAACATCATCAATCTTCTTTTCGAAGTGAAAACTTCTTTAGGCGCGTTGAGCACTTTTTGGTAGGGGGTAAAAATGTGGAAACGCGTTACCGACACCGTGACTGACACCTCGCGTTGTAACGAAGAGAAAAGGTCTTAAATATAAATATAGTACATTCGTAATTAAACTTTAATGCCTTAAGGTTTATATTTTAAGTCAAAGACGTGCTGCTAAGCGATTAACCGTTCCGGTATGATGCCGTGTGGAAACCGAATAGGTGCCATGCCCCTAACAGGTTAGCTCGATACCATCTTAGATTGCATCATGACTTACCTCAAGAGGTGAGATCGCAGTTAAGGGTTAACTTGTAAATAAAATAAAAAGTATTTTAAATATTTTTAAATCTTAAATTTTTATCTCTCCGAGGCACGTAGGAAACGAAAAGGCCAAATTTGAACCTCCAAATTCGTTCACCCATCCAGTTACCGACTTGGGTCAACCTTCGCAATCGACTGATATGCGTTGTCACAACTAGGCCACTCGTCCCTCAAACTTCTCATTCTTGACTAGACGATTTGGATGTGGCAGATACGACGAGGACGAAGCGAAAGCGGCCCGTGACGCTCAGGAAAGGTCGCGCGCGGCGCTGCAGCGCTATCTGTTCTACTGCAACCGATATATGAACCACATGCAATCCCTGCGCTTCGAGTCCAAGCTCTACGCTTCCGTCAAGGAGAAGATGGAAGAGATGCAACAGCACAACATGAGTTGGATCGAGGTGAGCTGGTTTTTTTATCCACACACACACCACACCACACACACACACACACACACACACACACACACACACACACACACACACACACACACACACACACACACAACATATGGATACAGCAGTAAATAGTCTCGTTATGGATCCGGGACTCGGAGCCCAGGATCTCGTCGCTCGCTCGTTTTAGAACACAACAAACTCTTGCTTATCTGTAGATGGCTTGCAGGCCGAAATCAGTCTTAGTACTCTAGTGTACGCGTGATAGTTTAAGTAAAAATATATATATGTTCAAACGTAGACAGAGAAAGAGATATAGGCGTGAGCGTATACAGTATGCGATGGCGAGTCTTAATGCGATATTTTCTTATTGGTAAGTAAGTTTTTTTTTGTTATTTCTAAACTTTGTAGCATAATTGTATTTCTAAACTGTCGGATAGCTCAAACAAAAAAAAGTGATACACTGAGCAGGACAAGAGACAACATTTTCTCGCTCTGTCAGTCCTTGGCATTAGCGTGTATACGATAAATTCAAGAAGAAAAGTGATTGTCATAATGTCAATACTAGAAATAACTAGTGGTTCGCCCCGAACTGAGACCTCGCGGCGCCATCTATTGACATAAATGTGAAGTTCTGTTAAAAATACTGAAGCTCATTAAAAATTAAATTATTCCGTTTCCTTATAATATTTATCTAATTTTAGTATTTGTTGTTCAAGTACAGGATATAATTGAAATAATTGATCAAGTTTCAGGCTCATCCTTTCAGAAAATTTAGAGTTCTGAGGTCATCTTTGGACGTTAGAAAATCTCCACTTTGAAAGCCCCCCATTTCGTCAATTTTGGGGAAAAAATTAAAAAAAAAAATTTTTGGACTCTATTCCTAATCTTTAAAATGATATACCGCAACCCTATGTTAGTATGCAAAATTAAATGTATATTTTTCAATATTTCTGAGAGATTTTCTTAATATTTTTTTCCGTAAGAACCTTCTCCTAATAATAACAAATACAACAAAAAAAGAATTAGTGAAATCGGTCCAGCCATTCACGCGTGATGCCGTGACCAAGGAAAACGGGTTTCATTTATATATATATAGATATTTTACTTCGCATTCGCTTCTATGAGAGCCCCCCTGAAATAAAGATTTTTATTATTTTTTAAGCCATATTCGGCGGGAGGCCATTGGTTTACATATTATATTTAAAGCTGAAGTAATTGCGTTCAGTAATTCAGAAGTTATAATGCTCTGACAGACGGACGGACGGACGGACGGACGGACAAGTGCCAATTCACCCAAGTAGACTCAGAGACCTTCGCTTCGCTCGGTCAAAAATAAACTTGTAATGCCTGTTTCTAGGCTTAGTAAAACTAGGAATTAATTTTTTGGGAACAGTGTCCGCTTATACAATAAGCTCCCAGAAGACATGTTGAAGATGTCTCTGAATAAGTTCAAAGCTAATGTAAAACGTAAACTCATTGAAAAATCTTATCACCATGAAAAGGATTACTTAAACGACATGGAAGCTTGGCAATAATTTGCTCTAATGGCTCTGATAGTTCCTTAGTTAAGGTGATTTGTGAGATGGTGATAATTAAAAAAAAACCAGGCTGAGTTTGTTGTGGGCTCTTCTCAGACCAGGTCGCGTTTGGAACCCTCGTAGCTTTAGTTTTAGGATACCGTAACCGATTATCACCATCATGTTTTATAAGTACCTATGTAATTTTTAACGACAATAAGCGTACCTACAGTGTACCTGTCCATACTAATATTATAAATGCGAAAGTGTTTCTGTCTGTCTGTCTGCTACGCTTTCCCGGCCCAGCTTTTCAACCGATTTTGCTGAAATTTGGTACAGGGGTAGATGGTATCCCGGGGAAGGACAAAGGCCACTTTTTATCCTGGAAAATTAAAGAGTTCCCGCGGGAATAAAAAATCCTAATCCACGCGGACGAAGTCGCGGGAATCATGTAGTATTGAATAAATGATTTGATTTGATTTGTGCAAAGTAATCGATGTGTGGTGGTTATGCAGGTGCAATTCCTGAAGAAGGCGGTGGACATTCTGTGCCAGTGCCGGCAGACGCTGATGTACACGTACGTGTTCGCGTACTACCTGCGCAAGAACAACCAGTCCGTCATCTTCGAGGACAACCAGCGCGACCTGGAGTCCGCCACCGAGACGCTGAGCGAGTACCTCGAGCGCGAGATCACCAGCGAGAACCTCGCCGACATCAAGCAGAAGGTGCAGGACAAGTACAGGTACGACGCTCATACATACTATTTTTTTTTAAATCAACAAGCTAGCCCTTGACTGCGATCTCACCTGATGGTAAGTGATGATGCAGTCTAAGATGGTAGCGGGCTAACCTGTTAGGGGCATGGCAGTTATATTAAACCCATACCCCTTCGGTTTCTACATGGCATCGTACCGGAACGCTAAATCGCTTGGTGGCACGTCTTTGCTGGTAGGGTGGTTACTAACCACGGCCGAAGCCTCCCACCAGACCAGACCAGGGAAAGTTCAGAAATTATAAATTCCCAAATTGACCCTGCCGGGGATCGAACCCAGGACCTCCGCACGTTAAGGTAACAGCGCTACACACTACGCCACGGAGATCGTCAAAAATATTAGAAACGCGAAAGTTTGTTTGTATGTATGGATGCTTGTTACTCTGTCACGCCAGAACGGATATGGATGAAATTTGGCACAGAGATAGATTATAGTCTGGAATAACTCATAGGCTACTTTTTATCTTTTTTTCCCTTTTATTTCCCAAAGAGTTTCTAGATTTTAATTAAGTAAGTCGAGGTTTTTACACCATCGATGATTTTCTGAAAGTTGCATGGAAGCAACCGGCTTCGCATCCAGTGACCCACAAGTCAGTATAATACTTGTAGCTCAATGTACCTATGTGTTGTATTGCTGAGTTTCTTGCCGGCTCTTCTCAGTATAAGCAGCTTACCGAACCGGTGGTAGAGAGTCTTAACTATCAAAGTGGCACAAGTTGTCCTACATGAAATAAATAAATCATTTATCATTTATCCCGGAAAATTAAAGAGTTGTGGTCTCGCAACATGCTGACTAGAATGCGTTATGACGAGTTAATAAACTTTTATTTCCAGATATTGTGACAGCCGGCGTAAGGTTTTGCTGGAGCACGTGCACGAAGGCTACGAGAAGGACGGCTGGGATTACACAGAGTAAACACCCTCCTTCCTTGTCCGACATACTGTCATGTCACATCTAGCTAACTCTCTCGCACTACTCATGACTGCACGCAAACACTTTGACATAAGCATAGACTATGCCAAATATTTTGTCAACTGTAAATATTATGAGCCCGGAGCTTAAAAATTAAAAAAAAAACACTTTCAATTCAAATTCATTGTTTTTGCCACAAGATTTAGGTGAAAGTAACATACTCAGAGATGACTTGTCATAAGGGCAGGATTACACTTGTAAGTTTTACTCACGTTAGTCGTTCGCATGAGTAACTTACGAAATGTGAGCAGTCTTGTAGTCGCGTATCGTAGGGAAATGTTAGTTACATAGGATACTTACTTACGTAATAACTTACAAATGTAATCCTGGCCTAAAGTATAAATATTATATTTTACGTGGATTAGTATAATTTTGCGTTTAATTATTTTACTAGGAACAGATAAGTCAGATCTATAGAAGTAATAGTATTTAGACGGCCATTTACGAATATGGCATTTCCCTTTTATTGGTTTTATTTGCGCTAGGTATAATAATTTATCATCGATCGACGCATACAACTTTGTATGTATTAGCAATTCACTTTGCCTTATTTTATTTGGATGTCCTCTTTCTTAATCCGTCTAAGAAATCCAAGGAAACTGTCTTTGTCATTATCATTAATGAATGAATGAATGAATGAAAGATCTCATAAATAGATATTTTCAATAGTGTCGCTACTTGGTAACTTAATAAATAGATAGGAGTTTTTGGATTCTTTCGACTGTTAATTAAGGCCATAGTGATTTTTTACGGTATGAATTTTTTTAGTGGTTTTTTAACAAAATTAATGATGCTTTCTCAGTTGTACATAATTTATTAAAACCAAAATAATAACTGTTACCTTTAGGCACCCCTAGTACGACTGTGCTATCTCAAGAACGTTAATATATTTCGAGCATCGAAACACTATGATTTCAGAGTGAGTCGTTATTTCAGTCCTACCGATTTTAATTACCTAAAGTTTGCGCCTATGGACGCTCGTCGATGGACTAACTTGATTCTTAAAATAGGGCAGTTTAGGTGCATTTTACTTTGACGTTTCATTGTGTCGATAATCCAATTCTACCAACGTTGCTGAGACGGTAAAATTGTACAAATCTTTTATCAATTCAGTTTAGATACTTAACTACTGAATTGGTAAACATTATTGCGAAAAGATAATTATTCATACACACATCAAAATGTATTGCCACTTTTAGAACATGAAAATAATCAGGTAAGTGATTAAAATCATTTTGTTTTCTTAGATCATTTTGATTGGCTCACTTTTAACATTTTAAAATAAGTATATACTTGTCATAACAGTTATGATAGTTTATTATGTAGCCAAGAAGAACGTCGATTTTAAAATTTTATTGTATTCTGTTTGAATTTTCACCAAATGAATTGGGTTTTTATTTCGGCGACAGTAATGATCGTTTATTGTAATGTATATAATTTTATTACAAGGTTTCTTTTTAAGAAAATAGAGTCCGTATTAAAAACTGGCTTGCAATAAAAATAGGGTACCCGTAAAATGGAGTGGGTTATGTTGGTATGGGGGAGTCCGCAGTCCGCACAGCGAAATCAAACTGAAAACTTAAACTAGGAGTATATTTTATTCAAAATTGGTACCTACAAAGTACATCTTCTGAAAATCACGTTAAAAATAATATAAGACTTGATGGTAAGCGGGTGGAAATTTCATCGATTTATAATTGTGCGTGCGGTTCCAAATTTCAAGGGTGGTCTATTTTGGTGGGGTTTTATTTCAAGGCAATTTAAATATTTCATATTGTTTAGTGAATTTCATTAAATGTAAATGTCGGATCTCTATAAGTTTAGAATTCATTTAATTTGTACTAAAGCCTTTTAGATGTATTTAGTATACAAATTATTCGTTAATGTGTTGAGGTCTTATCAAATGAAGTCTTGTATTTCGGTTTTGAATTTATATTTAAACTATTGAGTAATTTTATCGTGCACGACAAAATAAGTTCAAACAATGTTGCTAACTTTGTTGTACACAATCTTTAAACTTAACTATGTACATGTCTTCATATATTGCTATCCTTTTCATAATGCTCCTTGCGGAAAAGGATAGCCATGGATGTAGAACAGTCCATTTAGTTGTTTGTTCACCACAAAATTAGCCACAGTATAAACTAATAAGCGAAGCTAAAAAGAGAAACATTAAGGCTGATTCTGTATTGCACAATCTCTAAACTAATCTAGAATGACAGCATTAAAAATATTGGTAACCCTTTCATAATACTCCCTGCGGAAAGGGACAAAAGCTGTAATTTTAGTTTAGAGATGCTATACAGAATTGGTCACATTCTACTATATATGTAATTTTTTCTTTTGCGTTTATTTATCGGTGTAGTCAGTTTAACTAACATGGTTCCTGAGGTAACTGCGTTATGCGGGCTGGGCAGTGACAATGCCTTTCTCATTCAAAATGAAAGAGAGCACATAGTAAGTTACAAATGTGACAGAGACACAACTAGTCTGTTTCCTATCCCTCATTGCGTAACCAGTTTGTAACTAGGCCAGCAATTTTAATGGCGAAACATAGTAAACAATAACGCGGTTACTTAAAAACTTACTATTTGTTCTACAGGGTGGGTTGACGGTAGACGTAACATTTCAAATCGCTGTCACCCTTTTTCGCATCGCATAGCTATCTTAGGAAATATTTCAGTTACACAGTGAGTCTTTAAGTTTAACCTCTCCCTTGTGGTGGATAAAATTATTTTCATCCTAAATTTGAAGACAATAACATGTTTGACGAGACTCAGTGTAGCGTTCATCTTCATCGCTTATTCAGAAGTAATTACCCTTCCCGTGGATGGCGATAGTGTATAGTGATATCTTTAATCTCGATTCAAGTCACTCGAACAGTCTAATGACCTCATTTCGTAATGGTGTATAGTACTGCGTGTAGCTTTTAATAATGTTGGCTTTATTCTGTTATTCATTTTGACTAAACTAAATCTTGGAATCATTATAGTGGCACAATTTAATTAATAACTATCGGTTAAGGGAAAACGAGAAAAAAATATTTTTTACCAAAAATCCTATTTTTGTTATTAGAATACTGTTTACCGACTATAAACATTAAGCTAGTTCAATATAATTATATTATTATAGTGTGTTTCTATTCTGTGATTGTAAAATTTTTCGACGCCTCGAAGGCTGAACTTAGATGAATGGCAGAATTTTCGTCGAAAACTCAATGCTGGCATAATAAATTAAACTGTTATAATTATAATTAAATTGTAAGATCTTTTATCAACTATCTAATAACTGGCTCTGAAAATCTGAATATATCAATAATGTTTGATTAAGAATATATTTGACAGATTCTATTTATATTCGTATAATAACTATACCTCCTTTCACGCATTCTGTTACGGAAGTGATACCGCGGAACCACTGCTTGGTCGTAAGCACTACAACATATCTGCATTGGATTGTCATTTTAGTCAGTACGAATCGTGCATAAGTCTTTGCACTGCCAGTAATCGTGGTAAATTGTACTAAATCGAAGCTTGGCGTGTGTTCACTTAGTGAACTACGTATAGAGTAGGGTGTCCTCCGTTACACCGTCGCTATACTGACACAGTTCTTCAAGCTGTCTCACGGTGTGCGCGGAGGACGACAGTCGATACAAACATACGTTGTACATATTTAGATGCTGTATAAATATTTATACTCTAATTCACGATTATGTAATAAAGGGCATCTTGTATGCGTGTCGCGGCAATGACACAATATGTAAGACAAAATAATGTCTTAAGAGTTAAGACGGAAATAAAAATAGTACCTAACATTGAAAATTGTATGTTATTTTTATAACACTTCCACATATTAATCCACTATCCTCGATCCTGTACATTTCCTTAAATTTTAAATTGTCCAGTTTTTTACTGAGATGCGTACCTATTTTCAAATGTTTCATTATGCCAACACTTGTATGAAGTTGTGTTAAAGAAGCTTTTGAAAAATTGTATTAACATAGTATTAACGAGCTATTTAATTCTCCATCACAACAGATAAACCATATTGCCGCTAAGAACGGAATGCCAGTTATGTAAGTATGTAAACTGGCTTGGCTTTGGCCTTTGTTGTTGACATGAAGAACCATTTCAGTCTACGCTTCTGATGATTATTATCTCAATATTTCTACAATATCTTCAAAATTAGATTTGCTGTATCTTCACGTACATAACTATTTTATTTTAAAAAAAGTGTGGTGTCGTGGGACACCAGCTAGGAACGAAGTTCCTTATTACATAAATTTCTAGCTCTAGTCTAGATAAAAAGAAAATTATTATTCAGGTATAAATTTTTAATTACGATTTTGAAGTGCCTTTAGGCGCGTTGAGCACTTTGGTAGGAGGTAAAAATGTGGATTCGCGGCGTCATCGACATGTTCGCGTTGTTACGAAGACAAAAGGTCTTTAATATAAAAATATACTACATTCGAAATTAAACTTTAATGCTTTAGAGTTAAGGTTTAATTTCGAATAAACTATACATAAAAATCTTACTCCACGTTACGGACGTTTTTTGCCGGCTAGGGTACCCCTCCGTATTGTCCCATAAGAAACTTCGTTCCAATATTTTTTGGGCAATAGTTGTTATTCATCATAGGTATCACATAGAGGTTTACCTACCCTTTAACTGAACTGGTTTTTGAGTTAGCTACGTGTTTTTTTTAATTTATAGGATAGCGCTTGGCTGCAATTAGATCTGCTTTCATGAGGTGTTGCAGCCTAAGGTGGAGCGCGCTTGCCTAGAAGATAACTCTTGATTTGAAGGTACCTACTAGGTACTGTATTAAAAGGTAGGAAGCTCGTTTGGCGTAACATTTTAAGCAACCGCCATCCCTCCCGCACCGCGTGTCTTTTTCAGAATCGTCTCGGTTAGGTAGGACTTTAATAAAAAATAAGATGACGAATTCTCTAGATTGATAATAAATATTATTTGATGCAGGGACGCGCTGGCGCCTTCTCCTACGAGGTCTAGTAAAGCTTAAAGAATGTTTATTGGTTCGTATTTGCTTTATTCTTTATTATAATTATTATTTACCTACTATTAAACTTTTTCTTTTTATTAATAAGGTACTGTTAGGATAATACTTTAGTAGTTGTATATTACCCACAAAAATAAGTTTTGGAAACGATTTTGGTAGTTCTTTACGCTAAAAAGACAGAATCACTAGGTAGATAGGTATTGCTATTAAATTCCTATACCTATCTATTAATCAATGAATGCTTTTTAGATTGTAGTTAGATGGGAACATACCAGGTGTTAGGCTGGCGTGGCACTAATAGAAGCTATAAATAAATAAATACGCGCCGAATTGAGAACCTCCTCCTTTTTTGGAAGTCGGTTAATAAGAAGAGAGGTCTTACCGTCTTGATAGAGTGTACTAATTTATTTGGGTTAATTCTTCTACCTCTTGCTAAGGAAGAGGTTATTTTATTTACGTTCATAATAAATAACGCACGCTAATTACCTTTCTCCGAGGTAAGTTCATCAAACTTACCTTTCTAAATTGATTTTCGACCTTTGAACTAAGTCCAGTTGCATGACAGGCGGTTAAAGTTAAGCTACGGTTATGCTTATACTTCGAGCAGCGATAAAAAGCAAGGTAAAGGTAGGTTGCACTATCCAGTGTTCATGTCTCCATGATTAAGGTTAATCGCTAAGTTTTGGTCTCAAGTTAACAAACCTAGACTGGTTCTACTCATTTTTCTCTTATTGACGGTCAAAGTTTTCGTGACACGTTACGTTTTCGTCGAACCGTAATTTATGCAACTGGACCATAGTTTCTCCCAGGATTGATTAGTTGGGTTGGATTATAACATATATAATAAATCACACCATTTTTGTCTTTACAGACACTGGAAACACAAATTGATCATGTCTCAAAAATTTGACAAGTGAATAAAGACGAAATGGATAATGATTTATTTACATTTCTTTTTGTAGTTAAGACGGTATGTTATATACAATCTCCGTGTAACGTTATATATAATTAAAATAAATATATAAATAAAACCAAAATAAAAATAGAGAATGAAGTTTGATTTTCGCTTCACTTGAGTAAGTTCTCAAAGTAATTACTCATACGAATTATTCATTTAAGAACTGACGTGACCCGTGATTTACACGAATTACTTCGAGAACGTACAAAGTAATTCATGAATATTAAAATATACCAAGAATATTAAAAATATAATTAGTAGGTTAATAATTAGTAATATTATTACCTACACGTGCCTACACATGAAAATATTATGAGTGTTCCCGGCCCGCACCATATGCACCGATTGCAGTAGACGTATGAGGAAGCAAAATAAAAAATGAAACAAATTGTTAAAGCAGTCAAGTTCTATATTTATCGTTTACTTAATTTATTTTGTACAAACTTCAACAATATATATAATAAATACTCAATTAAATCTCTATTCATTCAGCAAACTGAACTCACTTTTTGTCATAAGTTTAGTTAAAGAAATAACACAATGATATCGTAACTTATTGTCTAAACTTAATTAAACACAACTTTTTTGTGCCAATATGCCTAATAGTAGATAAAATATTTGGTTATACCAAAACAATAACTTTAAATATATACCGTAATAACAAAACCATAATTTTGGGGCGTCAAGGTGCGGTTCATATCATAGTGTTAAAATATGACTGAAAATTTCTCTTCATGTTCGCTATTATTAGACAAAAAGTTAGATTAGTTTCTAGGTTTTGCAAATTAATAACACTGGATTTTTTTAAAAAGTTGTTTCAATTTAGCGACAGACATTGCAGTATCACAATAATAAATTTATATAATAGACGTGGTAGACTATCCTATCTATTAATTTCGTACTTATACAAGTAGGTATTCTTTTTCTTTTCAATTTGGAACTAAATAAAAAGATGAATGAACCGCTCCCTGCCGTACTCTCGTTGCTGAGAACACGGCCACGGCGCGCTGCATTTGTCGCGTCGTGGCGCTGTCGACTGTCAACTGAACAGACGAGGACTGCGGTCGCGGCGACGCGTGCGTTGGCGACGGGGAATGATCGCTGACGCATGCGTCACGCACTGCTAAACCTCTATATAAAATTATCTACGAATTCATTTTCTGCAACCGTTATTATTATTGCAAAATATGTGCAAAACGTTTTAAGCGTCTCATCTTAGTTTACAATACATCGACTCTTCAAAATTTTGCATTTAGATTGTCTTGCACTTCCAAAAATTTTCACATTTTATAAAAACGAATTGAAAAACAACCAACACACAACTATTCAGTGACATGATCCATAATAAAAAAGCGAAACTCGAGCACACGTTAACGTTATTGCTTCAAGCTTATTTGTGTCGCTGTCGACTCGCTGAATTTGAGGTGTCGATTCAATACGACATCGCGTCATGCGATTCGGGTCCGATCGGCCGTTAGCTCTGAATATGTACAGAGAAGTAGAATTGACCACTTCCAAAGGTAATTTACAAAATTTAATTATTCATATATGTTCATATTATGTTCTTGTGCTATAAAAGATAATACTAACGGAGCACAATTTAGATCAATCGTGTCGTCGCCGGCGCAAAGCACTAGATAAGTGTGAGATCCGTACTTTGACTTTGGTTAGACTTAAGACATGGTTAAAACGAGACAGATTTATGTTACTCACATAAGTCCATCTCTTTTTATCTCTAAGTAAAGTCTGAGCCAAGTCAAAGTACGCTCTATAGATCTCAGCATAAGAGCCTGCGGCCTGCAGACTTCCGACGCGGCGATCGCATTCTCTCATCGACTTCACAATTGCGCTACTTCCATTATCTAGAGAGATGTTAATCGAAAAATAAAAATATTTCAATAATATCTACCTTACTCGGTAAGGGACGTTCGATTTCTTAGTTATTTAATAATATCTCTTATTGCTAATTTCATGTCTTTCGGATAGCTCAATCGGTACGCTTGTTCTGAATTAGGTACAATAATAGCACCCGCAGCGCGGTAGGTCGTTACGATATTGTACTCGACAATGTTAAAATGGCGTGCAAGATGTGTATAAAGCGGAGCCAGCCCGCTGGCAGCAATCGGAAGGGAGACGGCGGCGGCGCGGCCGCTCGCCATAGCTAATGTAATTCAGAGGAAGGCAATTACATTAACTACGAGAAGAAGGTGCGCATTACGTAAAATGGCTCGATTCCTATGATGCGTACTGAATTAGGACGGAAGTGAACTCTGGTACCAATTTCACTGCTGAATTGCTAAGCTTACAATAGACGACGTTGCAAAAAATTTCTCTAAACTTCTTTACTCGAGCAGACCGACCTCGAATGGTGATTGCTTCGGTTAAGAGAGAAGTGTAAAATCGGATTCATCAATAAACTATTACGGACAAAATTGATATGATCGGCGTAGCCATTGCTTTCTTTAAGCGTTTACTTAAGTTTCAATAAATACAATCACGCAAACTCTGCGTTTATACGCAGTAGATAATTTCAATCAAACGTATCGTTACACAGTATGCTAGGTATGCTGTTCGATTGTTTGAATACAATTATTATTACAACGGGATATATTGAGCGCGGCGCCCGGACCGAGGCAGCGCCCGCCCGCAGGCGCCGGGGAAGCGGATCTCGGCAAAGCAAAACGTCTCTCCGCGTCACTCTTCGGCGCTACAGTGCCACTGCTTGACACCATTTTGGGGAAGGAAAATGATGTCCCGCAGTCGATTAACATTTTAGAAAATCTTAGTTATCATCGTAGCGATCTGTTTTAGAACATTTACACAGGAATAGTGTCAATCGTCGAATACAAAAATAAGCATTTCATGTTTTCTCAATTTTATCCGATATCTTACATCACTAGTGACAAAAAAAACGGCGTGCTCGCTAAAACGATCTTCTTCGATTGTTACACGATTCATCCACGAGAACGAAACAACGCGATAAAATAAATTTCACTAAAAGTATAAACTCGGTAAATGCGAACATCGGTCGCAAAACAAATCGTCTCGCAAGCTTCGGCCACGCGAATATAAAACACTCCGATGAACGCTCACGTCTCCACACGCGCAAGGCTATCGTCCGCGAGAGGGCGCGGCGCGGCCGCCCACGCCGACTCGAGTCGCGTCGCTCGCCCGCCGACACTACGTCGAAACATCTAGCGTAAAAAATAATTAAGTGCGCTTGGGTGGGCTCAAGAGCTCGGGCAGCGGTGCGGGCAGCGGCAGCGGCGTGTCGTCGACGAGCGCGGGCAGCAGCGCGAGCGCCAGCGCGGGTCAGACGGGCGCGGGCGGCGGCGCGGGCTCGGGCGGCCGCGGCGCCGCGCCCGCCGCCGTCAGCACCACGCGGTGCGCCCCGCCCGCGCCTGCGCCCGCGTCCAGCAGCACGGCCGTGGCCGCGCCCGCGCCCGCCTCCGCCTCCGCCTCCGCGCTGCCGCCGCCCGGCGACTGCGCGCGCCGGTGCCGCCGCCACGCGTGCTGGATGAGGCGCGCGCAGTACTCCTCGCGCTGGCGCCACAGCGTCGACGACACCGGCTCGTAGCCGACTTCGTCGGGCCGCCCCACCTCCACCGGCTCCTCGATGGGGTTTCCCTTGCGCGCGAAGAAGTCCTTCGTCAGCGCGTCCAGGATGTCCACGCAGAACATCATGTCGCCGCGACATATGGGTATGTCCATTGATATTATTTTGTATTTGTTGGGCTTGTGAATTTGTAGCGGCGGTTCTAGCACGTCCAGGAAATCGGACAGTTGGTCGTATCTAATATACTGAGTGCCTTCGGGATCGAACCGCTGCCATATTTCGTAATACATGTCGTAGTCATCGTCCGTTAGGCCTTCTTGTACGTCTTCAGTAGCCTAAAAAATAACATGAAACATTAGCAAAATGTGGCATTTTTAACAGGCAGGTAATTTTTCACTTATATGTATAAAATAGGTACATATAAAACATACCTGTGAGTAATTTTCGAGAATGACGGCAATATACATGTTGATGACGATGAGAAACGATATGACGAGGTAGGAGAGTAAGTAGGTGATGCCTATGGTTGCGGAGCCGCAGTTGCCAGGATACCCTCGCTCGTTGTCTGGTAAGTCGCATTCTTCCTCGTTTATTATGCCGTCCAAAACACCATCCCATCCGGCAGAAGTTGACATCTGAATAAAAAATATGTAGGTAGGTACACATAAATTGAACCCTACAATGTTACAGCGTGGATAAGTTAGCACCAGTACCTGAAAGAGCAGAATCATGCTCTGGACGAAAGTTTTGAAGTTGTACACATCATCGAGTCCTCCTTTGTCCTTGACATGCATGAAAAACGACATTCCGAAAATTGCGAATATGAACATAACAAGGAACAACAATAGGCAAATATTGAAAAGGGCTGGCAGTGACATGGCCAAGGCGAATAGAAGTGTCCGAATGCCCTTTGCTCCTTTTACAAGTCTGAGTACTCTACCAACTTTTGCGACTCGAACTACTCTTAGGAGGGTTGGTGACACGAAGTATTTTTCTATGATATCACTCAACACCAAACCTATTAACAGAAATAAAAGAAAATTGACTTCTCAGTACATAATACAAATATTAAATGAACAAAATACAACAAATATTAGATACGTACTAAGAATAGAAAACATTACTACAACAAAGTCGAAGAGATTCCATGGTTCCACAAAGTAATGGTAGCGTAAGGCGAAGATTTTTAGCAGGCACTCTGAACTGAATATTACTATGAATATCATGTTAAGATAGTCCAGGACTTGGCTGAACGTGTCTGATTGTTGATAGTGATCTAGAGTCATTGTCAACATGTTGAGCCCGATGAACAACATAATAATCATGTCGAATTTCTTGTCCGTTACAATCTCAAATACTATTGCTTGCGGTCGCCACTGAAAGACAGAAACATTGTATTAAAAATCTATTATGTAATAGAAAAAGGAACAATAGAAATAGACGCATACCCTCGGCCTAGGGATTGCTTTCAACGGCTTTTTGGATCCCATTTTCTTCATTGCATTGTAATACTTTTTCTGATCTTCAGTCATGAACATTTCAAGACTTCCACCGGCTTTTTTCTTTTGTTCGTTAAAGTTATCGATGATCACTCCGATGAACAAGTTCAAAGTGAAAAATGATCCGAATATGATAAAAAATACAAAATACAAATACATGTAAATGTTAGTCTCTCTGATTGGCTGTCGCCCAACCTGAAAAATGGTATGAAAGGTTAGAAGAGTCCATACCTTCGTATTTTGACACATAAATTGTTTTTTAGGTTTCAAGGAACAGCTACCTCTCGTGAATCGATTGCGTCGTTCATGATTTGAATCCAGCCTTTAAAAGTTGCAACTTGAAAGAGACATAAGTAGGCTTTTCCGACGTGGTCAAAGTTCATCGGTGAATTTTCCCACGTGTAGTTTTCCAAGACACATGCATTTCTATCTGGTATAATTTCATGGCTGAGGGTTGTATGGTTCATATCGACACACTGTAATAAAAAGGGGTTTTATTAGTACTAGGTCATCATTAAAAAAAAATATTTTGTGCCATTTTCGTTATTACAACTTTTAATAATAGCTTATTGTAAGCTTATTAAAGCGATAAAGTAGTTGATACAAATTTTAAGGAAATATCTAAATAATTTTTTACATACATAATTCCGCTAGCTTCGCAACTTTTGATATTAGATATGTATCTAAAGAATTATTTAGCAGTAAATAATTGTCTTATACTTTTTCGAATATTAAAATGTTTAAATAATTGCTACACTGGCCTTAAAATATTTTCCAGCGAAGAGTTGAACACCCATAATAGCAAAGATAAGCCAGAATATCAGACACACGAGCAGCACGTTGAAGATGGATGGGATCGCTTGCACCAGAGCATTCACTACCACCTAGAATTGATAGCACTGGTAAGTTCCACTTAAAATAAAATTGGATATCTTTTATTGAAATTGAGTACGGGAAATTTAATTTTCACCTAAAATGGATTTGGTGTTATAATGAAAAAAAAACTGGCCAAGTGCGTGTCGGGCCACGCGTAGTATAGGGTCCCGTAGTTGCCCGTCATAATATGCGGACGTTTTATACGTTAGTCGAATATTATTCCTTTACTTGTAGTCTACTTAGCTGTGATAGTTTTCCTTTTAACTTAAGATTTTAAAGCTCAATATTTCGCAAACGGATCCCTGAATCGGAAATTAGTTTCCCACACTCACAATATTTCTGAACGACCTATTCAACGACATCCCACACCATGGTATTCCATGGCGAGAAAAAAAATCACCCCTACCCTATACCCACCCCTAGGTACCCTAAAAATATTTTCAAAATTTTATTTTACCACTGTCGGCGTGATTCATATTTCATATGTATTTGTATACCCATGTCAACATCAGTTTTCTAGTACTAATAGTTTCTGAGCTAAGCCGCGGACGGACGGACAGACATGGAGAAACTATAAAGGTTTGTTGACTACGGAACCCTAAAAATGGTATTTTAATGATGGTAAGCCTCAATATGTGCAAGTATTTTTTTCTAATGCAGTAGCTTTAATTTACATTTGAAATACAATAGAGTATCTAAAATGGATTGGTTACCCTTATGAGATTATATGGAAACAAGAGAATATTTTCAATTTCACATCAACTAATTTAATTTCAATCGAAAATATTCGCTTGTGCTGTTTTTTTACTAAGCATGCAGAACAGAACAAAAGCAACAGTTAATTATTATCAAACACATAAAACTACCAAAACGGAAGCATAGCTAACTTACCCTCGTTCAACATGAGTCTATGTCCAGAATTATACGTGAATGGAACTAAAATCTACCGCATGCACGCAGAAATTTCTTCAAAAGACGTTGCCGATTGAATGCAAGAGGTTAAACTAATGTGCTATCTAAAATAACATTCCAGATATATCTATAATAAATATCTACACTAAAGAATATAGAATCCAAGAGAATAAAAGATTATCGAAACATGATAGTGATTAATTGAGACGACTTGAATCCGACTGATATAAAGAGGTCATGACGAGCCATGATGATACTAAGCCATTCAGGGGTGCCATCGAAGACTTCAGAATGATTTGCTATTGCTAAATTTCAATATTTGACTTTTGGCCAATAAATTCAATGAGTTTCTTTACAATTGAGAAGTAATTACAGTACACAAATGATTCCAAAAATGATCTGGATTGTAGTGGGATGTTCTATTGGCTCGAAATACCGAAGGAAATTTTTAGTTATTTTAACAAAAGCTGTAATTTGGTATGGTGGTCCTTCTACGTAGCCTGTATTTGGTCCGGAGTGTGTTTAAAATTCTACAATTTCAAGTGGAACTGATTGGTGTATATTTTGGATTACCTCAATCATCTGCTACGGTATTGTTACAATCTTATGAAAAAACCCACTAAAATACCACATGAAAAAAACAAGATGTTATGAAGCTTCCATCTTCAAGAATAAACAATATACTAGCAGAATCGTCTGCCACTCTCATTGACTAAATGTTATATTATTTAATGATACATTTCAGCTTTTTCACGAAATATTGATCCAACTGGCAGGTAAAGTTAACCCATACCCATCGCTTAAGT
This sequence comes from Erebia aethiops, assembly GCA_923060345.2. NCBI lineage: Eukaryota > Metazoa > Arthropoda > Insecta > Lepidoptera > Nymphalidae > Erebia > Erebia aethiops. Next base: position 5,536,181 of record OV281082.1, read on the forward strand.
AACGCAAAAGAATCACCATTCGAATTTTCAACTTTTATCAAGCACCTCAAAATTTCCTGTGGGTCTCAGGCCATAATGTTAAACTACTTGTACACGAGTTCTGTGATTATGAATTTGGTCTGATGTAGATGTGGATGTCGGTCGGACGCGGGCGTGTGATGGTGAGAGGTGGACAGTCAGTAAGAGAGTGTGGTAGAGCTCGCGAGGCAGAGGTACATACCCTCATGCCCTGCATTCGGCTCATAGCTCTGAGCGGCCGAAGCGCCCGCAGCGTGCGCATCGTTTTGAACGCCTGAATGCCACCGGCACCACAGAGCGCTGCTACGAAGTTTATAAGCGATACCTGATAAAATCAACAGTAGCACTTAACACAATAAATATAGTTACAGCGCGTTATACCTATGAGTATGATTACAGTAATAAGTTCTGTACCGAACCTACAAATCTAGAAAACCTGAGGAGGATAGAAGAAACGTGATTCGAGAATCTTGAAGACTTACAACCCAAATAACAATTAAAGAGAACAAAAAATTAAGTCATGAAGACGGATATCTAGCACCAACCACTCAAAAGAACGAAGTATGAGTATTTGAGTAAGTTCGTAGACTTAAACAAATAAGTCAACAGATTAAGGTTTTAGGTTACATTCAGGAAATATACAAAGCATGAGAGAACAAAGAAATCAAATTAAGTATTTCTTTGATCTCTCATTTTATTTACACTCATAGTGAATGCACAGTTTACATACATTTATCTGTTGCATCGTATATAACACCGACAGCATAAAAGTAGGAAATGTGCCATTTTTAATTTGAGTCACATTATTAGTAGCTAAATAACTACTTTTTGAATGTTAATAGTAGATAATTATAATTCTTTGATTCTCGTGTTAACCTAAAAACGGCACAGTCGCGGCATAAGTATAGGTACCAACATGCACGTTAAGAGATTTCTGTAGTTGAAGTAAGGATTTCTATTTATTAATGAATATATCGAGTCATGGGTAAGACAAGAAGCAAATCCACATACAAATAACATTACGACATCGAGAGCTGGTGTCAGCGAGACCGGTCGTAGTCCTCGCTGCGATTGACACTGAACAGTCAAAGCTCACGCTTTTACGTCGTGCTGCCTGTGTTTTATGGAAAACTTGAATATCCGAATTAAAAATTAATGTCTTAGAATTTTTGAAAATACAAATGGAATTGTTCAAACCAGGCAGCACGACTTGATCACTTGCTGAGCAACCAATAATTTGACGTTGACTGCGCGTACTCACGCGCATGCCCTCCCATCTGGAGACCGCGCGGAGAGGTCGCAGGGCGCGCAACGTACGCATCGAACGGAACGCTGGGATGTCGTCCGCACCGGCCATCACGGCTCCGTGGTTTACGAGCGACAACTAACGACACCATTTGTCATTTATATAATATAATAACTTCAGTTCCTTTCAACATTTACCTTTCTATCATCATGTCTTGACAACGCTATATTTTACAGTCAAAAGATATAATAAGCAGAGGTAAGTATGTACCTAGGTATTTTAGCAATACCTTTTTAGTATACAGTTATGGCAAGTTCTATTGTTCATAGAACAGACCTCACCTAGGTATGATTGAAATAGATTTTAAATATTGATTCTAAAATCTATAAGTAGTTTCTGGTGGAACCCTCAATAAGAAAATGTATAATTAAAAAATTGTCGTTAAGTTGAGAAAAGTCGATTACCATTACAATGATGAAATCAAGCCAACACCAAGCATTTGTAAAATATTTCCGAAATCCAAGAGCCAGCCATTTGATCAACATCTCGATGAAAAATATAACAGTGAAGATGCGGTCCATGTAGTACAGGATATCTTGGAGGATTGGTCGATGCGGTAAATGGACATCTTCTAAAGCCTACAAATATGAAGGATTGGTTAAAATAATGCCAAGGAAACCTTTCAAGATAATTTTCGCGTAAACAAGGTCTCACCAAAGCCAAACTACTGAGTAAAATCATAGTTATCACAGCTGTTTCAAAGTAGGTATTTTCAATAAGCCTGAAAGTTTTCAGTCGTAACATTGCCCAGCCTTGCCAAAAAGGTGATTCATCATCGCCAGCCAGGAATGGAAAACGAACATAGCAAGGATCTGGGCAGCAGTCCGTCGGAGTATCTTCGATTTCACCTTCTATCACTTTAATGTCTATTTTTGGTATGCCATCAATCATTTCCACTTCTTCTGGAATCATTTCTGAAAATATTATATTATTCAATATGTATACGACGATATTTACATTTTCAAAATAAGTTTTTTTTTTTAATCCACTACAAGCTAGCCCTTGACTGCGATCTCACCTGATGGTAAGTTATGATACAGTCTAAGATGGTAGCGGGCTAACCTGTTAGGGGCATGGCAGTTATATTAAACCCATACCCCTTCGGTTTCTACACGGCATCGTACCAGAACGCTAAATCGCTTGGCGGCACGTCTTTGCCGAAGCCTCCCACCAGACCAGACCAGGGGCAATTCAGAAATTATAAATTCCCAAATTGACCCTGCCGGGGATCGAACCCGGAACCTCCGCACGTTAAGGCAACAGCGCGTATTTATCGTAGTGGAACATAAAATTAAAAAAATATTTTTTATAACACAGAAGCAAAAGTTACTAAGTATTAAAAGTGTAATTGAATCCAATAGTATACCTTCCTCAAGCCCTAAATCTTCTTTGCTTGCATCTTTTTTTTCTTCGCCATCTATCGTATCTGCCGATCCTTTATGACTCTCATCTTTGAATGATCTTATTTTATGGCTACCGTACGACTTTTGACTTATTGTATCGTCATCCTATAAAGGTATTAGGGAATATTGATAACTTATATTATAAAGCAGTTTGTAATACGTTATTAGTCAAATTAAGGTAGGAAAATATTGAATACCTGAATAGGATATCCATGATGGTTGAGCTCGCAGTTGATTCTATTATCTGTGTGGTTGTCAGTTATTGCATTTATATTGTTCATTAATATTTTGCCTTTCTTATATTTATTGTCACCTAAAAGATCACATTGTTTAGAATATTTAATGCTGATAATTAAATTCATTTACTTAAATTGAAGGATAAGATTTACCCGGTATTGTAAACTCCATACCGTCGCCGATCGCTACTTCTACTTGGTCTTTGAGTTTCTTGTCTTTGTAAAGTACTCCATCTTCAAGGTCAGCACTTAGCTCCAGTTCGTTGTCAACACGTTCTGAGGAGACACAGCGGCCACATAAAGCCGCCTTTAAGCCTACATGTTGTTCGTCATTGTCGACCGCGCGAAGCCGCAGCACCCAAGCATAGAAATCAGACCAGGGCCACTCAATTAACGATCTCGGATAACAGTTTAATTGTAACAAAAAATCCCAAAAACCAAAAGTGGATCCAAAACAAAACTACTATATAATATACGTATGTGATAATAACAAAATGTGGTAGTTTAATTGAAAATTGTAAATGGTTACTCGACATTTGTCTCAAACGAAATAAAAAATAATGTCATCTTTAGTTTTTTTAGTTGTAAATACAAATTGCACTCTTTAACAATTTTAGTAATAAAAGACACCCGACAACATGCGTACCACTTATAAAGCGCTTAAATATTAACAATGATATACTCACACTTATAAAGTAAAATATACTCACACTGAACAACACAAAAGAAGTAAATCAAAACTAATATTGTGATGCAAGTTGAAATAAAAACAATCAAAAACACAGAATCTAATACACGACAGGTCTGCAGCTCTACACTTGAATGCTAGGGGACAAGCAACGCTCGTGTTCACAATATATATACATACCATAACTTATATACATACCATAACTTATATACATAATTATTATGAGAAATTCACAAAACAAGAAACACATAATCATGCTTTTTAGACCGATGTGTAAGTTTGTCACAGCATGCGACGCCCATAATTCGTTATCACGAAATAATTTCAAATAGATTTAATGTTTAATGGGTTTATAAATTAAAGCGACAGCGTTAAAAGTTACATTATATAATTTTTTCACTGAATCAAATAAAATTATGTGTAAATACTTTTCAGAGTCTATAAATAATGAATCATTATTATTGTTATATGCTATAATAATTATTAATATAGCAGGTACAGGTACTAAAATTCGAGTATTAATTTAATCTGTTAATTACCTACTTAAACCTATCCAAAAACAAATATTCTACAAGTACAACATGCTACAACATAATTATTGTTATACTGAAACCATTCTCAAACATCTTACCGGGAGCGTGTATTGCTATTTGATTTGTAAGTTTATTTTTAACTAGTTTTAAAATGTCGGCTGCGCTTCTTTTTATCCAGTCGATAAACCTGGATATTCTGTTAAATGCTTCAGCTATTTTGTTTGTGTCCTGATCTGCCGTTGGCGAGGATAAGTTGGATGAGCCAAAATTTGACAGCAACAGGGCCAAGAAGAGGTTCAGTACCTATGGAAGAAGAGCTTTTGAATGCATGATTGTAAACAGCTCTAGTGCTAAACGGAAAATATTTGACAAAGATTGCTTTGGTTATTGTAGATGAAAATACTGACCACAAGGTTACCAATGACTACTGTGGCTAGGAAAAAGGGTATACAGGATACGTCTCCAACGAGCATACAATCCCACATGCTCTCTATCCATTCTCCACAAAGCACTCGGAAGACAATCATGAAACTGTGCATAAAATCCGTGAAGTTCCACCGTGGAAGGTCACCGTCAGGAAACCGGTCTACATAATCTGTGATATAAGATGAAATTATTAATATGACAAAGCGGTAAAAAACATTAGAATACAATTTATTTATAAGGTCATAGGAGCAGTCTTGCATATAAAGTTTATAAGAATATATTATAAGCTCGTGAAAAATTCAATAGACTTTACCGTTCAGCATATTATTATAAGATTAGAACAGAAATATAGAAAAAGATCAATAATGAATTTCGACTAATAATGAAATATAATTTTAGATTTGTCTTTAAATTACGATTAATGACTCGACACTTTGTATTTTTTTAGATTCATGTGTAGTAAAGTTGCAAAATTTATTATTAATATTTGCGTACCTACTGCGTAGGTACTTAGCAGAGATTTCGTGTTCGAGATTTTTTTTTATTTTGTAAGTTTATTTAGTTATATTATATCCAATGGGTATCTAATAAGTTCAACATCTATGGGTTTATTCAGAAAAAACATTTTAAGAAAGTAAAAAATTATACCAAAGATGAAATACTTCGTAATTTTGCAACAATTTCACATGTTTTATCGGAAACAACTCGAAATCTCTCTTATTATAAATAAGTTACTTGTGAAGAAAATTCCATGCATAAAATAGTTTGCAAGGATTTTCTACTGACCGCAAAAATGTATAAATATATCGAAGAAATATAACTTCTAGAATATGTACATGCAAAATTCAAAAGTCTACTCAGCACTTCGTTATCTTATAATTGAAAGTGTACTCAGAAACTATATTTTAGCTTGATGGCTTTTATATAATTGGAAGAATAAGATGCAAGTAGTAAGTCTGCTATAAGTCGAAAGGATCAGAAAAGCTGGCAATGAATGTCTCACAAGTGAGGCGCCTTCGCTGGGGGCTTTTAGAATAGATAGACAATATTCGAAAATACAAGCTCACTTGGAAGGATAATAATATAACACCGATTCTTGCCAATCGCCTAACAAAATGAGCACAAGAGTGTGACGCACATCAACACAATAGTTAGGTACATCGTGACTGAAGCCCGAATTAAAGTGTGGAGTCGAACATGTCACCGGAGAGATTTGACCCCAACTAATGACGCTATCCACACTTTAACAAACAACTTGTCCATCAATGAATCTACTTCAATTGCTATCAGAGCTATGCACCCAAAAGCTAAATAACAGCTCAAAATAACACGACTATTTAACTATTTTCACAAAATCTCACTCATAATGTCTGTGAAACTCAGCTAATCTCTCTTGAAGTAGATTCACTGCCAAGTTCAGCGGGCACTGCGTCACCAACTTTAAACATACACCAACGAACATGCAAGACTCCCACCAATTCGACTTACCCACGTAATTTTTTCCGAATAGTTGCATACCCATCACGGCAAATATGAAAATAATGATGCACAATACGAAGGTCAGGTTGCCCAAGGCACCCATCGTCCTACCCATTATAGAGATGAGTAAATTAAGTGTCGGCCATGACTTTGCCAATTTGAATACTCGAAGCTGCAAGTACAAATTGTGAAACAAGGCGTCACACAAGCTCGCTTACCGGCGCTTCACCTATGCTACTGCAGCACCTTTCTGAGGACCTACAATCACTCCAATCCTTTCTAAGTTTCTATTCTACAAAATATACATGTTTGGAATTACTTGAGTGATTCTAGATCTAATAAAACTATTGTTAGCAAATGTGTGCTTGAGTAACCTATCAAAAATGTGCGTTGATCTTTTTCTGTATGAGTGGGATATATGTTATTCTATAATCTTAACTAATTGATTTGTGAGAGGTTTTCGATTCGCACGATTTTTTGTAAATGTGACTTGAGTATTTTAATTTTTCTTTACTACAGTCACAGTCTTTTATTGCCTAATACTGACATAGATCCCATCAGTGGTCGTCCTGATGCATCGAAATACCCTCGGGAAGCGAAGCTGCATGTTGGTTCTATGTTACTTGATGCAAAGCTTAACTTATAATCACAAGCTGCGTGGAATAGCTTTATAACGTGTCTCAGCGCAGGCCCATCTGCGATGGAGCCAGTTCTGGTTATAAAGCCACTGCGGGAGCCAAATGCTCCCAGTATGAAAGTAATGGTTTATCAAGCCCTGTGTGAAATACTGGGGAGTGTGAAGCTGAATATAATTAATAACCAAGCCTAAATTCGTTAGAGATGCTAAATTGCTTTTTAAACAGAACCTGTATAGTTTTTCCCAAACAACTGCATTCCCATCACCGCAAATATGAATATAATGATGCAAAGTACAAAGGTCAAATTCCCTAAAGCTCCCACTGTCCTACCCATTATGGATATAATAAGGTTTAGCGCCGGCCAAGACTTAGCCAGTTTAAATACACGCAGCTGAAAATATTTTATTACACATAAATACATATATGCTATTAAATTAGTGTGTAATGCATGTACTTAATAAGTATGAAATTTTTAGCAGGATTAATAATATAAATGTCAATCATATAAAAATGTTTGTTGGAGAAAGATCTTGTACTTATCATTAACTTATCTTTAGATTTCTTTTATTCGTAAGTACATAATACAATATGTTTTATATTCTAATTATTCTATTAAGTAATTGAAATATAACTTACCAAACGAAATGAACGCAATACTGACAAACCCTGTACACCTTCCAGACCCAACTCTAACAATGATAAGGCCACAATAATGAAATCAAATACGTTCCAACCTTCTTGAAAGTAATATTTTGGACTCATTGCTATTAATTTAAACATAGCTTCTATACCAAAAGTCGCTGTGAAAAACTGCAATAGAAATTATAAATGAGTTATAAGTATCATAAACTAAGTGAATTATTATAAATCACTCTTAAAATAAGATTGATCCTTTAAAGTTTAAACTTAACAGCAAATGGTGCCATAACTAGCTATAGGGAGTGATTTAATAGTAGGCCAAAAGAAGATGAACTCACATAATTGCCACTTTTTAGTGCTCTTTCCATGTCTTTGTCCATATCGTGATGATCCAATGCCATGAACAACGTATTGACCACAATACACAAGGTGATGAACAGTTCCACAAAAGGGTCGAACACAAGCAGGGCCACATACTTCTGGAACTCCAACCACAACCAACAGCAGTCCCACACACAGAAGAAATCTATTGCTTTCATTAAACACTCGAGGAGTCTCTCTTTTAATGTCGGCCCATCCTCATCGTCTTCGGCTGTTGGGAAGTAGTACACTGACACTGTTGTGTCCCATTTACCGGAGTGCGTGTGTTTTGTGTGTTCAAGAGAGAAAGAAACAAGTATGTTAGTATTCGCTCATTATTTATTTTCTTAAACTTCTATCACCCTCGAGTTCGAATATAATAAGTTAGGGAACTGTAGGATATTTTGGTCGCGGTTATTTTCTTATTTTTAGACACCAATATTCATATTTTTTGAATTTGTTGGTTGTCATTTATCTCAATAACAAAGTCTTTGAATCAAAAATAACCCTCAAATCTCTCAAGAGTCGAGACCCATATTTTGTTATAGGTATGAACTATAATATCACGCTTTCAGATAATGTGCATAATACCGTGCTCCAAATACTTCGAACCACGTCAAAAGCGGCTTCTCAAAAATCAAGTGACTCGCGCAAAGCTGTTGCATCTACATGATGACAATGATGCTATCATACTGCGGTTTATCTAGTTTCAAAATTCAATTACCAAAAAATATGAATATCGTGATTTCTCAACTATACCTAAGTGATAAGGGCCACTACTTTAAAAACAATAATAATTTTGTTTTTACATCAATTCTAACTAATTTAAATACGTTAGAGGCAATGGTTATCACAAGTAAAATAAAAGTAGTGTTTGCAATACATGCGTTCACCCTCAAACCCTCAAAGTTATAGAAAAGCAAAAAAAGCAAAAGATATTGCGCACATAAATAATTATTTAACTTAGGATTTAAGGAAAAGGGTTAAATTAAATAACTCAGGTGTTTGGTAGTGTAAAAAAAGAAAATGTTTAAATTATAGATGGTTCATTTTGCAGGAATAGCTTTTTTAATTGTGTTACGATGCTGCATTATAAAAAACGAAAACAAAATTATCGTGTTAAACAAAATTATGTTTTAGTATTAACAAAGTAGCGCTTTTTTCTGCTTTTTGTGATAGTAATAATAAGTATATTGCAGCAAAGCAAGCGTAGATATGCAGTGACATATTTTGTTAGAAACTTTAATAGTTTCACTGTGACTTTTTTAATATTCGGTGTTAGGTTTTGCTAACAGAACGTGTAGGAATTTTCGTGCGTGGTTATATTTTTTTTGTGCCAGTGCTTTACAAATATTGAGAATTAATAAATGACACCCACAAATGGTTCAGTTTGCCAATTATGCTGTCTGCATAATGAGCAAATACCTTTGTGTTTGAAGTGTTGTGTACCTAAATGAGTAACATTTTATTGTGTTATGTATCAAAGAAAAATAAAAGTGAACTGGTAATAGATGATGGTTTTAAAATATTTTAGTTTATGTATGACATTTATATTTATTTTTTATAAACACTCAAGCGATAATAATTAAGTAGTAAATATTTAAAGTAAAACACATTATAATATGATATCTACAATAAACTTATACGTACACGTATATAAATAAGTCTTTATTAGTAATTATGTTTATAATAAATAGATATTTAACATTCATTTGGTTTGATATCTTACCGTTTTGTTCGCTTGCTCTACTTTGCCTTCCAGCTTGCTCTATGATTTCATTTAGGACCATTACGTCTGAAAATTGATAAAATATGAGTTAAATTCAAGTTCAAGATTCTGCAAACGATTCTGGTTTTATCTAAATCTGATAAACAAACTCATATAGAATTACGAACATGGCATTACTAAAATACCATAGATTAAATTTACGAACAGACTCGATGTCAGGTAGCAATAAAAAACCTTATTCAGTTTTAGGTTACGGAAGAGGGGATGATATCAAGGGGTGTAACGCAGCCTCCGGTGTGTAAAAGCCACGGGTAAAAGCTCTGATGTGGTTTTAGTGGATAAGAATCACACAAAACCTAATTTTTTTTTCAAATTCAATTCAGTTCAGATGTTTTTATATAAATAAACTTTTACAAGTGTTTTTGAATCGTCAAATGAATCCATCACTGGTTCTGAATGCCATTACTACCTAGTCTTAACCAGCAAGGAACTGAATAAAGGTTATACCCGACCTAACGATACCGATACGGGTAAGATTAAGTAATGCTTTAAACCTTTCAATTCGCTAATATCTGAGTCCAGTGTACTTTAAACTTGGCAAATGCAAGAAGGGATTGGTCTTACCTCTCATGTCGACTACGTTAGGCTGCTGTGATGACTCAATGAAAGGGTTGTCGTTGGATTGTTTCAACACTTTGCCGGCTTCATCTGTGCATTCTGTTGTGCTTATTTCCTGAAAAACATAAGCAATATTATGTAGAGAAACTAAAAACTTATAATTTTTAGTGAAGATTTATCACAGTGCCATCAAGCCAACAAGATCATTGAGGTTTTAATAATAAATTATTTCTAATTCTGAGGTTATTTTATTTTCAATTCTCAGATTGGACAAATTATTGGATCCATGGCTTATGACTCATATGAACATTATAAAATAAAGTGTTTATCAAACTCTTAGGTTTCTTAGTACTTAGACCGCAATGATTTGTATATATTTTTTTAAATTTCGATAAAATAAGATTTTACTTACATATTCTCTAAGAGGTCTCGACGCGAGTGATGAATCTTGCCGTGGTAGTGGATACGCATGCGGTTGTGAAGTCACGCTGTGGTTTCTTGATGCTGATCGTCCTCGAAGTCTCGCTTCCTTCGTCTGTGCCTTGCCGCCGAGCAGATCCCCGTGTGAAGTGTACGATAGCCGGGACTGATGCGATGTGTATGACGAATGCCTTGAACCTATGGCAGACAATGCTAAACTTCGAAGTTTATATAAAATCCATTCTCCTGAGTCATAATTCACAATTATGTCCTTAAATATTTTTGCAAAAGTGAGGCTAGTACTTCCATGAAATTGCAGCTAAAGCGCACAAGAGAAAATATATTTGGGCATTAGCCTTGGCTTAATTCATTGATTAACAAATATTATTGCTTCGCTAAAGTGATCCAAAGTAATAATGTTTTATGTTATCACAGGTATGTTCACAACTAACAGGAATCTAAGTCATAACGAAGAACCCTGTATACTCTGGATTGAAGACAAATTGGAGGAGCACAAGAAGTTGAGGTGAGAGAATATGGTGGTGGAGGCTATAAGTTTGTATACTAACCTAAATTAGCATAGTAGACTGGTATAATGATAGCACCGTTTTCTTCTGACATTGGAGTGACAGCGTTCGAATCATCCGCATACGGTAAGTGTTCTTGAGCATCCAAATATGTAGACAGAACGAGTGGCTTGCGATCGGCTCCGGGTGGATATCGATTCCTTCCGTTAGGCCTCAGAGCCATTTGATGTGATCCTCGAGAACCTCGGCGTAAATTGAACGGTGATCCGGGCAGTGACAATGAGGCCTAAAGCATTCTATATCTTAAAACAGTTCTAAACAATCACAGTAAAACTAAGAAAACCATTATATAATTTTTAATTAGACAAGTCGCTCACATTTTGGTATACTTAATTGATTTAATTTGGATTCGAGAAATACTAAAGTTATTTTCATTAATTTAATGTTTTCGTTCCTCAATTCAGATCGAGTATGAAAATGGATATGAATATTAATACTGATTGGCAATTGGTTACTGAGGCTGTATTACTTCAAGCATTTTTGGAGAAGGTATACTATTTGTAATTTTACATTACGATGCCTTAAAATTTACGTTCATGTGCCAATAAACAAGTAAAAAAAGAAAAGTTCAGTTTAAAAAAGAAAATACAGCAATTAAAGTGTGTACAGCCTAATTGCATCAATGCATGATTTACTCGTTGGACACATTTTTATTCGAAAGCCACTAAGTATTTGAAATAATGTAGGTCATGAATTGCTGCAATATGAAGGTAAGATAATCTAGAACTAAACAAAATAATCAAATTTTAGCGAAGGAAAAGAGAACAAAAACTGTTATTCAAGTTTTAAAGGAAAAGGAAGGGGAACACAAACACCAATGTGGCTATCTGGACAAACCTGCGAGCCTTCGCGCAGTGGCCCATATGACAACTGTCCGTATTTATTTATGCGTTCAGGATGGGGAACCTTTAATACACAGAAAAAGTGGAATTACAATCACCTCCGAGAACCTTACTAAGAAAAAGACATCCACCAGATAGGACGGGCATAATTTAAATTTGGAAAAAATGCAATTCCCGAATACATCAAATAAGCAACATAAATTCGAAATAAAATTTCAATAAATAAATATTTGATGAAACTTATGTTACAATAAGATTTTGTAGAATTTTGAATAGAAACTGGGATTACGTAGAACATGGATTTATTTTCTACAATACTCTTATTGTAAGCAGTAATTCATATTAATGAAGTACAGAAAAAAGCGATGGCAATGATGTTAATGTAACGGTTAGTCAAGTAACTTTGTTTATAAACACATGAAGTAATGTGGGGTTAAATTTCATGCATTTTTGCATATTTACTAATTCCTACCATAGCTATGTTCTTTACGTCTACATCTATAGTCATGAGAACTGTTCTTTATAGAGTAGCCTCCTTTACTCATCAAAATTGAGGAATTTCTAAGTAATTAATTGTAAAATTCTTAAGGTTAATTATTTTAGTACATAGACCGAACCTACCTCTCCACCGGCGTTATGTTCAGTCTCAGCTCGGCCCGTTCGTACGTTCGTACATTACCAAAGAAACAATCTAACATGACAATAGACTCTTATTCTCCAATAGTATTTATTCTGATTGTTATATTTCCTGAATAGTTACATATTACGTTTCAGGGCAAATTTCTGACAATTTGTTTGGATCATGTAAAATTAAAGACCAGTTGAAAAAATAATATTGGAGATTGAGATTTAAAAAATGAAACCAACTGAGTGCACTAGATAAGTATTCTCTAAAAGCTATATTGAAGTCATTTACTAAACCATGCTTAAATGCACTAATTTATTTTGCCTTCAAAGAAAGATGAAATAATCCGTCTTATTATAATAGTAAGATAGGAACTGCAGATGAGCAAGTATGAAAAATTGAAAATGAATAAGATTGAAGTATATGAAAGTGACAGTAGAGATGGTAGGTTCAACTAATAGCATGCCTCGAAACCAAAATCCAAATAAATTCTTGAAATTAGTGTTTAAAAATAATCGCTAATTTATGTTTGAAACAAAGTTAAAATAATAAAATTTTATGGCAAATATTCAGATTTGTATCTTGTAAATTTCTGAAATATTTTCAAAAATTTATGAAACATTTGAGTATGAGCAACTTAACAATTAATGTTGATGAATTAAAAAAAATACTATTTTAAGAATTTCTAATTTCGTTTATTTTATATTTATCTGTATATTTGCAAAACAGCAAATGCGAATTAAGGAAAAAATGAAAGCTTGACGTCACATAAATTAAAAAATCGATATATTTAAACCATTTTTTTCAACTTGTTATAATATTATGTGACAAATGTGTTAACAGTGAAGATGAAATATGATTGATTTAACATCGTGTTCCGATAATAATTATAGAATTATATTCTTGCTTTAGTGGATAAGCAGCGTGATCTTTTCTTAATAATATCAAGTTGAAAAAAGGTCCTCCGCTGCCAATAATAACATCATGTTTCTGATATTAATGTTTCAAATTTCTAAGCATAGTATTCATAAGTATTATTTATATCCTTAAGTTTAGTTACTACTGTTACTGTTTTACTGTTTTATTTCAGCAAGTGCTTATTGCAAAATTTTTGATGCTACATTTTTGTAAATTCTTTATTTTCTTATATAGTATCTCTACGTAGTTATATTCGAAGCTTTATAGATTTTTGCTTCCTTACTTTAATATTTTAAATCCAGCATAATGCACTTTGCCATAACAGCTTTAGCTATAGTATATTTTTTATCGATTTCGGAACCATTGGCAGCGGGATGTCGGCGTGAGGGTCGCATACTCACCATGCTGACTTTCCTTTGCCGGCGTGCCGTTTCGTGGTGTGATTCGGTGGCGGTTGGCTTGTGCGTTGGCTGAGTGCTCACCGAGTCCTGGAAGGGGTCGCTACGGAGGGACATGCGCTCGCGCGTATTGTCGTCCTGGTTGCCTCGCTCCTGGTTCACAAACAGCTCGTAGCTCTGACATGAGGAGTCGCTAGGGGACTTGGCCGGGTGCGCCTCGGCATATGCCGCCGCTTCTGCTGCCGCCGCTTGTTCCCGGGCGTGCGCTTCCCTAGCTTCCTGCTTATCCGCTCTAGCTGCTGCTTTTTGTTCTGCTTCCTATAATAAAATTTATTAGTTTCACATTCTATTCACCAATTCTCTGAACATATGTTTTAAAGAATTCGGGAAAGAATGGCTTTCATACCCTCAGAGCTTCCTCTTCAGCTTGTTCTTCTTCTTCGGCTTTCTTTTGCAACTCGTCGTATGACATGGCGACAATAGCCAAGATCAAGTTGACAAGATAGAACGAGCCCAAGAATATGATCACAACGAAAAACAGAACGTGCCATGAACCCGCTGATCTTAGCACCTGAAAGTGAATACGATTGTTTCAAACGATATCATCAAATATTACGAAAAGGTAACAATATTAGTACTGATATATTATATAATACCAACCAATTGATATAAATTTTCCCAGTAGTCCTGGGTCATTAATCTGAATGCTGACAGGAAAGCCCATCCGAATGTATCAAAACTTGTATAGCCATAGTTGGGATTCGGACCATACCCTTGCAAACATATGTAACCTTCTTCACATTGCCTAAAAAAACCAAGTTGTCATAAATTAAATTAAGTTTTTTTTTTCAATTTAAGCATTGAGTTTGAAATTGAAACTAACCCGGCGCCTGACGAATTTCCACAAAGAGGATAATCTCCAGTTTCACCATACCAATTTGCTGAAATGTGCAATAATATTTTGTCAAAAATGTTGTCCAATAACAAGTTTAGATAGTTCTCTTTATTCATTTTTATATTCTTACTTTCATTTTGACAAAATCTCTCCCAGTTTTCGTCAGTCAGGTTACCCCAGCTGCCGTCTTCTGGGAAGACTTTAATACATTTTTGTGTCAGTACACCCATATAAATCTGCAGGCCCATTAGTGCAAACACGGATAGCGAAAACATTGTCAATATTATTACATCCCGTAGATTTTTCACTGACTCTATTACGGCACCCACGATAGTCTTCAAGCCTGCGGGTTGTAATTTTATAATTATTCAATACATATAATACCTCTTCTATGCTAAAATCTATCTATGATAATTTTTCACTCAACACTTTAGAATAAATCGTTTAACAAACACTCATACTTACTTCTGTCTCTTTATATCATTTACTTTTAGCCTGGTTTTCCGTACTATTAAATTTATTCATTCTTCTACTTTTAGGAAGCTCTTTATTACTGCCTACTTTTAATTTCTAAATAAATATACGTTTAATATTCTAGATATATAATTGGATAAATAAATTTACCCGGTACGATGGCCACAGTCTTCAAAGCTCGGAGAACTCTGAATGTTCTTAGAGCGGCCAAGTTGCCGAGATCTATGCCCATCGTCACATAACTGCAACACACACCCACAACCACAACATCTAGATTAATAATATCTAACTACATAACGCTATCAATTAACTAAAATAGTGTTTCCACAGGTTCTTACAAAAATGAACTTTACAAGAAGTAATTCTTTGACCTTGATTTCACATCCGACAGTTCATAATAATAATTAAATATATTCATAAAACATACAATTATCTAAGTCCTTTCTATAAAATAACTATAAAATATATATTTAAGTAAAATATATATTAAGATAAGAACAAAAATCTACAATTTAACGGTTGTAACATCTTACTACATAAATATAATAAAATTTGTCTACTACTCACGCTAAAGCTATAACTACGAAGTCAAGCCAATTCCATGCATCTCTAAGGTATGTGAATGGCTGTAGTATGAAACCCCTGGCCATTACTTTCACCGCCGATTCAAAGGTGTAGATGCCGGTAAAGATAACTCTGTAAAAATTCACCTCCATTGTGGAACGCCGTTCAAAAAGTAGACAATAACGTCACAATAAAATATTTCTAGGGCTTTCAAAAGAATAAAACATCTAATTTTAGTTTATGAAGGGTAGATTAGGTAGCAAGAACAATACAATTATCTAAATACACCTAGAAAATAACTAAATGAAATTGAAATACATACCTATGTATTTACAATTATTTTTTAGGTTTGTAACAAGTAGGTAGTGTCGAAATAGAAAGATTTGAAAGAGATGGAATTCTAATTTGTAAGGTCATTGCATCTCAGTGTCGTGGTTGATGATGTGTTAATATTTTCTACAGTCACTCGTTGCAACGCGAAACACACCGACATTTTTAATGAAAACTTACTTAATGCAGATGATAAGTAGGTACCTTAACGATACCATTTTCGAAAAATATGTAAGTACCTAGAGAAATTCTATTTTGCACACACTTATTACAAATTGGAAACTTGTGAAAACTCCGGTTGCGGCCAATAATTTTGGTTATAAGAATAACCTTCTGCCCAGATGAGTAAAAATATATAGCTTGAAACTAATTCTATTATCAAGGAAATATATTTAAACATACATATTTATTGTTTTAATAAATTGGCTTAACTGACCGTTATAATAAACTAGCCACTTAGTTATCTAATAATAAGTATTACAATACAAGTCGATCATCTAAATCTTGCGACATTTAGACAAATCGATAACTAGTTGAATACTAAAAATGTTGAAACTAACGTGCATCTACAAATGATTAGATGATATAAATTGGTAATCTTTTATAGTATAGTAACGTAATTCATTTAGAAATTTTAACTATTACCTAACAATTACAAATTAATACTTACTCAGTACTTTCGACTGTTGGTGTAGTAGGCATTATCATTAGTATACAGTTCACAAGAATGGTAGTTATGATGAACAAGGAGAACAAAGGATGCACTAATATGTATATTGCCACTCTTCTTATAGGATTAAATGGATCCAGTATCCATAAGGCATCGGTCGCCGAAAATCTGAAGATATCTTTACCCTTGCTTATGACTACGAATGTCTGAAACAAGTAAAAGTTATATAAATTTCTAAAAGTTGATTTTTTTTTATGTAATCAATTACACTTACGAATTAAGCGCAGATTAGTATAATGGCCTGCGACTTCATCCGCGTGTATTAAGGTTTTTGATATCCACGGAAACTCTTTACTTTTCTGAGATAAAAAGCCTATTACTAGTCCTTGCCCGGGATACACTTATCTCTATACTAAACTTCAAAATCGGCTAAAAAGAGAGGCCGTTAAAGGGTAGCAGGCAGACAGACAGACACACTTTCGCAAAAAAGCACAAATAAAGATATTGAATATTAACAAAATTCCGCAGAATAATATCAAGGTGCAAAACAGCGTTGTTAATGTGACTATAAATATGCCCTATGGAATATATGGAACTTACGGTTTGATTGCTATAAAAAGGATCGATGTCCTCGAGGGGTGTGGATGCAAGTTCCAGAGGGAAGGAGCCCTGCATGCGAACTGGCAGAGGCAACCCCTGCTCCAGTGTCGCGTCAGGCTGGGGGCCCTCGTCCTCGTCCTCGTCATCGTACCGCACCTATACAATACACACCGATTACTTTAGCCCTTTGATTATATGTGTGGTGCGTGTACTGACAATTCCCTTTTCTATAGTAAACCGTAATAATATTTTCTTGAATCTGAACTTATGTACATCGAAATTTATCTAAACTGTTATAAATTACAATGGTCAATTTCACTCCAGGAGTCTTTCCACGCTAATGTATTGAGAACAAAAATTATTTTTTCACAATTGAATCAAAAATGATTCAATTTTGATTGATTGCCATTACAGGTAATAAGATGTTATATCGTGTGTTGTGTGTAAATATTCGGGTTAGATTGCTATTAAATGGGATGCTGAAATGACAGTCACTTTATACTACTTTATCAAGGCATTTTTGTAAGAAATATTGTTGGAGCTCAGTCACATTAAGTGTAGCGTTATATCTCTAATGTTCAAGGTAAAAGATTGAGAACTTACCAAATGTTTATGAAGGTTTTGTGGCTTTTAGTGATTAGTACCTAATTATGTTAACAGCAACAAGTAGGTATTATTACGGTGTCTGCGCATTGCTCGTGATCGCATTTGAAGCAACTTGCTCATTTAGTGCTGCTGTCGGTGTTATCATGATGCGATTTCGGCAAAACTAGAAGCGATTGCAGAATGTTTCCCTCTATTGTGTTACCGTTTTAAGGCCATTTATTTTGATAAACATGACAAAGGTGATGAAAGGCTTACAAATTTCCAGCAGAAAAAGTCACGTATTCATTCTCTTATTTAAGTTGTTCCAATAAATGGTATCAAAATAGGGGGTCGTCCGTTACTTGCGCTAAACCAGCTAGGTGATAACACCATGCTAGACCTAGATGACAGCAGCCGATGGATTTGCAAATATTATGAGCCAATCGTGTGCAATGCATGATAATGGTAAATGTTAATGTGCTAAATTGTGTATTTCCTGTGTCCATTCATTTGGGATTTCGTTAATCATTTACAGGGTGAAAATCACACTTATAGGTTTGCACTCGAGGAAAAAATTAGGTGTATATTTTTTTTGGGGGTGTAAGATTGTAGACAGTTAAGATTGTAGGCTCATTTTATTAAAATTAAGGGTCATTTCTATACACGCTTCTATTTGTAGTTTTTTGGAACCTATAAAACTCGGGGAGATCTAGTTTCTATACATGTATTTTTTTTAGGACATTGGCTGTTCTGTATTAAAGGTATCGATCGTTTCATCATATCGATCGGAAATACCTTAATATTATTGAATGCAAATAAACATGATAAGCTTTCATATTTAACTACTGAAAGATTACCTGTAAGAATTTGCTAAATGATTCAAACAGCTAAGCTTCGGGATATTTTCATACATTCGCGAATTTGTCAACAAAGCAATGTGTTCAATAAATGCGATTAATATGCATAAATTAGAATGCAATGCAAGTTATCGCATTGACTACCGTCACGCCAATTTCTGTCAGTATTATCGACATTCAAAAATATAATTTTGAACCAGCGATAACTTGCTATTTATTTGATCTAAAAACGAGCCGTAAAATGTAAAAAGGGGCAAGCAAGCAATCTTACTTCTTTTTTCTTTTTCGTCCGCCCCAAATCGGCCTGGAATAGTTTAAATAAAAAATATTCGTCAGAGACTAGTCCACTGTTATATTTTAAATAAACCTCGCCGTTCATTTTGGACGAAAGTTATGTAAAGTTCTGTGTTGGATATTTTGGTATATTTTTTAATTATTATGTTGGTATAGCCTAAAGTTTGTAGAATATTGCTGATTGTTCAATGGTTAATAGCCAGCACTAGACACTCCTGTGACATAGCGCACATAGAAAATACCGAAAGCTGGAATTAGGTGCGGGTGCCTTACCTCGCCTTCCGCTCGTTTTTTCTCGAGTTCTTTTTGCTTGGCATGCTCTTCAGCTATGCGGGCTTCGATAGCGGCCAATGACTCTCGGGTGAAGGGTCGGAACAAGCTGACTTCTTCCTCGCTGATCGAGTCCAAGTCCTCGGACATTGTCTATCGAACTCCCCCCGAGTGAACTGCCTACTGAAAAATATTTACCAACATTAGATGACGTTCGCGTCGATATAGATTTTGTAATTCCCTTAGAAACTCTTTGATCTTCCGGGATAGAAAGAAGACTATGTACTCTCCCAGGATGCAATCCATCTTCCTACCTTTCATCAAAATTAATTGAACAGATGATACCTAAATAGATTAAGAATAAAATATATTCATTGTTTTTCTTGCGACTTGCGAGTACATAAATAATTGCGTTATCGTTTAATTAAATAAATATAAATGCACCAGTTTATCATTAACCTCTTACTATCAGTAGGTAGCTAACAAGTAGAGGAATTTAATTATCTGCATCAACACATTAGTGAGGGCTTACAATTTAGATATATATTATTTTTCTATGTAAAATATAGATATACTAGAGCTCCTTAAAAGAGATGCAATTAATATCTGCTAATCTATATACATTATATCTATATATGTACCTATATAGAGATTATGTAAAACATAGAGATACTACTAAAGCTTCTCAAAAATGATGTAGAATTATTTTTCGGATTCGCACGACTTTTTTTACTCTACTACAATTCAGCCCTTGATTACGATTATACCACGTCGTAAGTGCTGATGAAGTCTAAGATGGGAGCGGGCTAACTTGTTAAGGATATGGCAGTTATATTAAGCCCATAAATTTAATTGGTTTCTACATGGCATCGTATCGAAACGCTACATGTTGCTCGGTGGCACGTCTTTGTCGATGGGATGGTAATTATTTATTTTTTCTATGGTAATTAGCCACGGCCAAAGCCATGACCAGACCAGTAAAAATTAAAAAATTATAAATTCCTTTACCCTGTCGGGGATCCAACCTCATTGTCTATACGCCATGGACAAAGAGCATAAAGAACCAGGGGGCCATGGAGATCGTCGACTGCGAAACGCACAGGACTATTAGCCGAAGAGTATGTGATTGTTAAACACCGAGCAATTACCGAATATGTAGGTTTGTGAGTCTTTCTCGGGACGAGTCCAAAGAGCGTCGTGCAAGGGAGTGCTGACCGATGTGTTCTGAGATCTCGGAGCTCTGTATATTGTATATCGGGTACGTTTCACTATAAATGCGACGATTACTTCACTGTCGATATTTCGACCCAGTTGCATGGATCGTGGTCATGACGGGACTGCAGTATTTGTCGTGGTACGTACCCATTATTGCATTCGATATACTTAAGATGTCATTAAACCAATGGCCCGATTTCTTTCCCAGGAAGTCGGGTATCTTAAGGACCTTTCCACCCTGCTCCTTTCCATTGCTCCAGTTTGGTGGATTTAAGCGGTTTCGAGGTTTAAATCTTATTATCTTATTGCACCACCAGTTAGTAGCGATCAGTCTATGATGGTAGCGGGCTATCTTCTAGACCAGTTTAAAGATAGTTATGTACATATTAAACCCCTAATCAATAAAAGGATGCTAATATAGGAAGATTGCATAGGTTTTATACCTGCTAACAGTGAATAGGCGGGTGTGTGTGGTAAGGAAACCGCGCGCGGCAGTACACTCTGCGCCCGCGTGCTCCCGCCGGCCACCTACGGGCGGAGCGCCCTTCTGCAAATAACACAAAAACGTTATGGTGGCGAGAGATAAAATAATAGTCCTGCCATTATTTTATCCAATAAACTGGTTAAACTTATGAGCCGCAAACCGCGAAGGACATTGGGCATGAAATCCTAGATAGGTACAGTCAACTAGTTAGGATTCAGGCCCAACCACCCATGCAAAAAAGCCAAATTATTACTAAGTTTTCTTATTTCTAGTAAGTACTTAAGTATATTGTAGATTATATTTGAAGGGTTTTGTAAACTTTTTTGGAAAATAAATTGAAAATTAAAAAATTAACATTAACGTGTAAAATGTTTGGCAAATTGTGTTCCTGCTGGCTAGAGTGGCATAGGTCAAGTTCATTCACCAGCTTTAGTTGATGATTAGATAATTTTTTTAATAATTCTAGGACTGTAATTCAATTTAGACTCGACCGTATTTGAGGATGATCTTTTGAGTATAACGTGTGTTAATATTAATACGCTATTGAGAAGATAAGGTTTTCAAATAAGTATGAAGGTTGTTCGAGATAACAACACACGTGTTGTTATATCTACGTGTAGATGATTCGAGCCTATTGAAGATTGTATGAATAATTATGTAACACAAGTGCACTAAAGATTTTCTCTGTATTTCAAAACTTTAGGTTCATGTCGCATCAATCAGATTACGTATGTACGGGAGCAGGTGATATGGCTCGACCGTAACAAAGGATGATATCATCCACCGAGCGGGTGTTGTGCTCGGGGACCACTGGTCCGACCGTTCATCGTTGGAGGTCGTATATAGGCGTAATTCAGAGAACGCTTCGTTAGCGTGAGTTAGGCTCTTCGTGTTCATCGTGCGCTACTAGTAATGCCATCTATTGGATTATGTGCGGACTGCGAAGACCGCTACATCACTCCCCTTCGAGTCTGGAGGTCGTCAGCATTCAGATGACGTTGCAAGCATCTGGAGAAGTGGCGTCGTGTAACAACCAGAGTAGTGGCGTTGTAGGCTCATACTATCCTAAGGCTGTGTGACCCACTTGTGCGGCTGGTACTGGCGTCGACGGGCTGTGTACTGATATGCCGTTGAGTATCGACTGTGCTGGCCGCCGAGCGTGTGGCTCTGTGAACGGCTGTGCTGCGTTGCGTGATGTTGCTGTTGTGCCGGAACATCGGTCGGCTGTGCTGTGTTGTGTTGCTGTTGCTGCGTTGTGATACTTGTTGCTTGTTGCTGTGCTGCGTGTTGCTTGTTGCTACTTGTTGTTGCTGTGCTGCGTTGTGCTGCTGTGCTGCGTTGCGTTGCTTGTTGCTTTGCTGCTTGTTTGTTGCTGTGCTGCGTTGTATTGCTTGTTGCGTTGAGTTGCTTTGTGCCGTGCTGTGCCTTCTGATGATGCTGCTCTCGTCACGATGACTGTAGGGGTTTGTTGTGATGTGCGATGTTGCTAATGTCTGACGAGTGAGGGCGTGACTCGTCGGCTTGATGTGCATCGGTGGCGGCTCTGAGATCACGTCGGCTGGTTGTGATCGTCGGCGGCGGCTGTGACATCACGTCGGCTTGAAGATCACGTCGGCGTCGGCTTGGAGATCGCGTCGCCTTTGGAGATCACGTCGGGGTCACCACTGTACGGGAGCAGGTGATATGGCTCGACCGTAACAAAGGATGATATCATCCACCGAGCGGGTGTTGTGCTCGGGGACCACTGGTCCGACCGTTCATCGTTGGAGGTCGTATATAGGCGTAATTCAGAGAACGCTTCGTTAGCGTGAGTTAGGCTCTTCGTGTTCATCGTGCGCTACTAGTAATGCCATCTATTGGATTATGTGCGGACTGCGAAGACCGCTACAACGTACTTTAGGACGTAATAGCAAAGCAACATTTGTCTGTAAGACAAGTTATAGTAGTTTGTGATATAAGAGCGGAAAGTAGGTTTTTACACACGAGTTGACTCATCTCATCTCATCTCATTGAGTTGAGTTGAGTGACCATCGTCACGAGTTTGTATCACGCCCAGGTTTTCAACACATTTGTGATAAAACTTGAAAATAAAACTCGAGTAGGTAGTGTACCTACTAATTAGGTACTCACTAGAAAAAGGATTCCCACGCTCATAAGTATTTTGAGATTTTTGGCGGATATTACATAATAGTGCGATTTTTTTTCACATCTAAAATACCTAATAGTTGATTTAATTTTATTATTCCAAATAACATACATCACTAGCGTATTTTTAAAAATAATTGCAATAAAATAGCACGAGGGCAGTAAATTGTGCAAAAAATAGCACGAGGACATTAAATTGAACTTACAAGCCCTGTTTACTGCGTCTGTAAGTGCATTTTTCGAGCAAGTGTATGTTCACAAACATTTCTCCATACAAACGTATTGTACTTATTATTCTATTCGTGGTTGTTCTAGATTCAAAATTATGCCTGATATCGATTCTTCTCCTCATTATCTATGACTGAAACTAATAATGAAAGTAAGATTGTATATATTTTGAAAGTTATGACCCCTCAAACACCTCTATTTTAGAGCAAATTTTCAGGGAACTTCGTGCGTAAATAAACTATATTAGAAACTACAATTTTGCTACAAAAACTATCATCAAGCATACTTTATTTCATAATAATTTCGAATGTCTAGTTTGGTTTTAAAATAATGTATATTTGTGAAAAAAATAGGACAATTCCAAACGCTGATTTGGGATTTTTTACTTCGCCGCTTTTGGTAAATAAATCATGTATCTCAAGTGAATTTGCGTCGGCCGGCCCCCGGCGCGGGGTGGTGGGGTGGAGAGGGAAAGCGAACGATTCCCGAATATCGCCGAGATCACAGTTTGTGCTGCCCGTTTTTGTTTTGCGTGCATCTAAGTTTATTACTATTTATGTGTGTATATTGGATTGAACTTGTAGTGTTATTTTTTTTTATCCACTACAAGCTAGCCCTTGACTGCGATCTCACCTGATGGTAAGTGATGATGCAGTCTAAGATGGTAGCGGGCTAACCTGTTAGGGGCATGGCAGTTATATTAAACCCATACCCCTTCGGTTTCTACACGGCATCGTACCGGAACGCTAAATCGCTTGGCGGCACGTCTTTGCCGGTAGGGTGGTAACTAGCCACGGCTGAAGCCTCCCACCAGGCAAAGTGTATTTATCTTTCATCAATACCAGTAAACTCAAAAAGCAAGGAAAAGGTAGACGAATACCTACTCGAAAAGAAAAAAGAAACAGCTGATGATAATAATGCGTAAGTACCTTTTTTACCTCTCCCGGTTTCATCATAGGTATACCTACTATACTTACTAATATTATAAATTGTACACGAAAGTGTGTTTGTTTGTTGGTTTGTCCTTCAATCACGCTGCAACAAAGCAACGGATCGACTTGATTTTTTGCATAGGCATAGGTAGTTGAGGACCTGGAGAGTGACAAAGGCTACTTTTTATCCCGGAAAATTCTGGAGTTCCCGTGGGAATAAAAAACTTATTTCACGCAGACGAAGTCGCGGGCATCAGCCAGCAACTTCATATGCCTAGCCTATACCTACTAACAACGTAAGCCTAAGCACCGCTCTTGACTCGACTCTACCGCAAGTCGCAAAGCAGCATCAGTAGTATATCTAGTAGTAGTAGTATGTACCTATATATAAGTGTCTATACCAAAAAAATACAAAATTATTTGCAGGTAGGTACGTAACTATTTACGCAATTAAAAATTCATATCTATATATATTATATATCATATATATATATATTATATATTTATATATATATTTATATTTATATATATATATATATATATATATATATATAATATTATAAATGCGAAAGTGTTTCTGTCTGTCTGTCTGTCCGTCTGTCTGTCCGTCTGTCTGTCTGTCTGCTACGCTTTCCTGGCTCATCTTTTCCACCGATTTTGCTGAAATTTGGTACAGGGGTAGATGGTATCCCGGGGAAGGACAAAGGCTACTTTTTATCCCAGAAAATTAAAGAATTCCCACGGGAATCAAAAACTTAATCCACGCGGACGAAGTCGCGGGAATCATCTAGTAATTAATAAGAGAATATAATAATTATGCATAAGTAGTATCATGTTAAAAGTTTACAACTCTATTCGGAGTACTAGTTATACATCAGTTTACCTTATCCCAAACAAAATATGACCTTAGGGTGAGGCCAGATTTAGTAACATGTTATAAAATTAAATGTTACTTTTTATTTTTCGAAGATTCAATTTTATAAGTTTATTTTTTTAATAAAATAGAATGAAAAATTAACGTTAAATATATGGAACAATTTTTTTTATTGCCTGTAGGCTGTAGTGTAGTAATTGAGTCATTGTGACGTCGCTGCGTCACAGTGACTCAGTGCTTAGTCTATAGTCTATACACTCTAAAAATTTTGTGGTTGTTTTCCCGCAGGCAAATGATTTTGTCTCGGTAGTACAATCAATTTATTATAACAAAAATGATTAGAATTCAAATGTGGCAGATTTACCTACAATCGAAAAGAACAAAATTCGAAAGCGACCTCAAACCAATTTTTTTTCTCAAACCTCGCGAGCACCTACGTTACATCTAGGAAATTACTATTTTTTCGCTTTTATAAACAACTAGCTGATGCCTGCGACTTCGTCCACGTGGTTAAGTTTTTTGATTCCCGCGGGAACTCCTAAATTTTCCGGGACAAAAAGTAGCCTATGTCACTCTCCAGGTCCTCGACTATACCCATACCAATTGCGAAGCTGAAGTGGCAATAGGCGGGGCCCATAGTTAGAAGAACCGATAGACGCTGGGGTCCCAAAGTGCTGGAGTGGCGACCACGCACGGGAAAGCGCAGCGTTGGTAGACCCCCTACTCCCTGGACAGACGACATCAGGCGAGTCGCAGGGAGCCGCTGGTTCCAGGCGGCGCAAGACCGAGGCGTGTGGAAATCCTTGCAAGAGGCCTATGTGCAGCAGTGGACGTCTATCGGTTGATAATGATGATGATGATGATGATGATATCGAGTAACTAATATTTAAAATGATAGATTATATTTTGTAAATAATGATAGAGTATATTTTGTAAATAATCAATATTTAAATTCAATATTATAAATGCGAAAGTTTGTATGGATGGATAGATTGATTGAAGTTTGTTACCCAATAAAAGGACATGGGCTGCCTTTTATTTCGGAAAGCTAAGGAGTTCCCGCGGGAATAAAAAACTTGACTAACGCCACCGAAGTCGCGGGCATCACCTAGTTACTTATAGTACTTATAGTGGTATTAGTTTATTTACTTATTATTATTATAGTCTATAGTAGGTACTGCCGTACCTGTAGCTCAGGCTTCAAATTCAGACCCTCAGCACTCGTTACTAAATTGTTCTTTGCTCTCATGTTGAACAAAATACTAATAAATGTGCAACGTGCATAGTTGAAAAAAATGAGTTATTTTATTTACCCATCTTATGTAGATTGTACAATGTGTTCATGAATATATACTAGGGGTTCGCCCCGAACTGAGACCTCGCGGTATCCATAAGATAGTTTATTATTTGTAAGCACAAACGAATAAACTTTTACAGAGAGCCATCTATTGACATCATTGTGAAGTTCTGTTAAAATACTGAAGCTCATTAAAAATTAAATAACTTCGTTTCCTTATAATATTTATCTAATTTTAGTATTTGTTGTTCAAGTACAGGATATAATTCAAATAATTGATTAGGTTTCAGGCTCAGTCTTTCAGAAAATTGAGAGTTCTTCTCAGAACTCTCAATTTTCAAATTTACCTCTCAACTTTGGACGTCAGAAAATCTCCAATTTGAAAGCCCCCATTTCGTCAATTTTAGGGGAAAAATTAGAAAAAAAATTTTTTGGACTTTATTCCTAATTATCTTTAAAATGATATACCGCAACCCTATGTAACACTATAAAAAAAATTTACTTTGCATTCGCTTCTATGAGAGCCCCCCCTGAAATAAAGATTTTTATAACTTTTTAAGCCATATTCGGCTGTAGGCCATCGGTTTACATATTATATTTAAATTCGAAGGAATAACGTTCAGTAATTCAGAAGTTATTAGGCTCTGACTGACGGACGGACGGACAAGTGCAAATTCACTCAAGTAGACTCAGATACCTTCGCTTCGCTCGGTAAAAATACTAGTATATATAATATAATATAGTAACAAAAGTTTTGATAACAAAGAAAATAATATTATGTTACATAGTCTGGACACACCCTAATTTACGGCATTTTTCGAGGTTTGATTGTACACTCATAATAGGTGTACCTGGAATTTCGTTTTTTTTTTGTTTTTCACCAAATTACAAAAACACTAATAGGTAGGTATAATATGTACGCAACGCACACAAGCAGAATTTGACATAGCGTGTCCTTCGCGGTTTTTTTTTCAGTTTACCAATTATTTCAACCGTAATATTTAGATATATATACGAGTATGCAGTGATAATCCGTACTAATATTATCCTGAACTAGAAAAATGACGGACTGCTGTACAAACATTCATCCCCTATTTAACCCCCTTAGAAGTGAAATTTCCAAACATTGTGAAACACTTACATCTTCATTTTTGATCATAACCTCAATTTCCTATTTTCATTGATATTACTTGATAAAAAATCCTATATTTGTGAGTGCTTACGTCATAAATGGAACTGACTGTCAAAATTTCAAGTTTCTAACCTAGCGGTCAGCGGGGTAGGATGCGCGTTGTGTGTTTATGACGTCAGGACAATCGCGGTGCATCATCTTTACAGTATACCAAAAATAATGTGCAAAAAGCATGCATTTACGATTCATTTTTGTCTCATTTAATCTCAGTTTTTCTCGCTCAAATTTTTTGAGGGCGTGCAATAGTTCCGCACTGTACTGAAAGAAGAGGTTGTCTCGCTCTCTAAGTTCAAAACGCTCCCACACGAGACAGACTATATTTCGACCGCGCCCACCACTGAGTTGGTGACCGCTTGAACTGGCACCTATACTTATTCGCTTGCAACTAGTTACTAGTGAGTAACATTGATAGAAGTGTGAATATTATCTCAGTACCCATACCCGTATATAGTATATTATCTATGTCAGTACCTGTCGTCCACGAGAGCAGTGTGGCCGCGGCTACTAGAGAGATGAAAGTCACCACGTACTCGCTGATAGGGGCAGCCAGCAAAGGAGCGAGATTTTTCATGTCCGACCTGAAACAATTATTATCCGTTTCGTTTTTTACTGCAATATTTAATTGATATTTTTTGATATACCTAAGTAAAGAATAATGTAGGATTAATTCGAGTTATGCTTAACCCTAAATGGATTTATTATCTACTCAAAAATCAATGATTTGATAAAGAATTATAAAATCTTAAGATTATAATAGGTATTATTAGATAGATTGACAAACCTAATTAAGTGATCGTGATTACTAATACTTACACTAAAACTCTAAAGGTTTCCAATGTGACCTGCTCAAAGAACAAGTCCATAACAATAAACTCCCGAGTAGGTACCTACCTATCTTTCTTATATACCATCATTCCACAACGTTATTAAGCTAAGTAATTAGAGAGCACAAACCATTATCGTGTTTTCAAATGTGAAAAATCAATAAAAATAATGAACACTGAGCACTTACAACCTATATCGTGAACACAGTCCACAGCTCCACTAAGTTTTGTTGATGTGCAAAGTGCAGACGCTACGCTCACAATTGGTTTAAATGGAACTACCGGTTAATCTCATCATCTGCGTCCTTTATAGGTAATGTTGTGTTATTTAGGCAAGTAAAGGAAACAGCGAATTGTCTCCACAAATGTGTGCAAAAACGTCTGCTGAGCAATACATTAATTATTTACTTGGAAGCAAACAGTAGCTACCGTATGTGCTATAAGTAGGTATACGATACGGAAAAGACTTCACACGATATATTAGTGTCACAATACTTAATATTATGAAGTCTCGATAAGTGTATGAAATCAGGTAATTCATACGTTCATATCTCCACCCATTGGACATCTGCCGTACCAATGTACCTAATGTTGTTTGGAGAGAAATGACGAAGAAGATAATGAGAACTGTAGGTTTTAAGTTCCAACTCCTCGACCCTTACTATGGCTCCAGGGCAGCGTACTGCCTACCTTAACCTTTAGCAAAGCTCTGCCGATTTTGAAATAATATTAATCGTGCAAGTTCGTATGTAGACTTTATCATTTAATTTCTGTACGTGTCTCCTCAATTCCGATGTTTCAAGGCACCAATCGTGACGGAGGATTGTTTAGATGAAAGTTTTCCAAGATGTTAATTATTGTATTATTCACAAATTTGAAAAGGTAAAATCTTTAATAATCTACGAAATAATAAAATAACCTGCTTAGATTTAATAATATGACAGCGATGCAAAATGGTAGAATTATAATATTACGCGGACATGCGAATGACATAGATCCCTGTGTAATTCCATTGTCGATTATTATGCTATAAGTAGGTACAGGTAGGGTTTCAGTAACCGATTATATTATTGTAATTATTTTATTATGTAACTAAGTAGGTACTCTAGGTAATAGGTACTCTGCATGCATTGCAATGTCAACTGCACCTAATGTTTGTGAGTTTATTGTTTTTGTCAGGTAACGCGTCCACTCGCTAGCTCTTGCGGTCAACTCGAGTATTGAGCTGAACTCGACAACAATCGGATTCGGCGATGGACCGGACCTTTCGTTCTGGCTTAGAGCTCGATGCCCAAGACCACGAGGCCCTAAGCCAGAAGGACAAATCAAAGGACAAAGGAAAGGTCCGCGTGAAATACCCGCGTATAGAAAACTTGGGAAACTGAGCAATCAATTCCGGGCAAGTGTTCTTCATATGGTTTCAAGGGGATTTTGTTTTAAATCGGTTGGTCACAACTGAAAACTTTTACAATGCAATTTTCAGTGTGCCACGCTGTTATTTAATGTGAAAGAGTATATCCGTTGACTGCGCTAGGCCTAGCGCAAAAAGGGGGTATGGGCCTCAAGTGCCTCCCCTCCATACCCAGTTATAGGTGCAAGGAAGGACCTTTCTCGGATTTGCTTAATCTTAAGGCTTTAGACAGCGTAATATCTGGTACTTAGGTCATATTTAATGACATGATAGGTATCGCCTGCTGTAAACTATAATTATGGGGAAATTCGCTGGCAAAACAGGGTTGGGAAGAAGGAAGAGGTCATGGCTATGTAACATAAGGGAGTGGACTGGAATAAAAACCGTCGGAGAACTATCCTATGATCCCGCCTAGCCATGGACATGGAGAACTTTAGAAAACTGACTGCTAACCTTTAACAATGGAAAGACACATGAAGAAGAAGAAGGCTTAGACGGTCTTAAGCCTACGTAGCGTGCATCCTGCCTAGATCTATGTTATGTTAATATAGTAGCTCACATACCGTATAATAATGCAGTGTTGTGTGTCTAGAGGGCGCGCCGGGTGGTGGCCGCGTCGCGAGCAGGCCGCGCGCGCTCCTCTCTTCCTGCGAGATGCGCGCGCCACATCTGCGATACACCTTTAACTGCGCCTGGAATAAAATATAAATAAACTTTTACCAGTGATTTTAAATAGCGGTGATATCCTAGTGGTTTAGACTCTTTATTCGGTAGGTTGGGAGTTTGTGCGTTTATACAAATTAAGAATCTATCTATCACTTTCTTTAACGGTGAAAGAAAACATCAAGAGGAAACTTGCATGGCCGAGAGTTCTCCATGTTTTTTTTTTCCACTACAAGTTAGCCCTTGCCTGCGATTTCACCTGATGGTAGCGGGCTAAGCTTAAATCTCATCACTATACCATCACGAATAATAGGCCTGGGAGTTGCGAGTAAAACTAAGTTTCCTTGAGAGCGCCAACGACATACTGAAGAAAACTAATTGGAGGGTAGGTAGGATTACATTTTCCGTGTATGTATGTAAGATCATTGAGTGAAACAGACCAAGACCATAGGTGACTCAAGTTGTCCTGCATGGAAATAAAACATATAATTTCAGTGCGTTCCAAGGTTTCAGGTATTATGCTATTTTTAAAGCCCTTGTCTCACGACTTTAAAACAGTCGGAATTTTATTCGGATTGCATAAATCAGTTTTGCTATATCGAATACTTATTCAAGACAAAGTTGAAAATTTGGTACGTGACATGATTCTATTCTTCACACAAAATTCTTGACACACTTTAATTGGTATAAATACGAAGTTTACTACATACTTATTCGTTAGCTAATCAAAATTACATATTTTACAATAATTATTTATGCATATATATGTACATTAATTTTATTTAATTTAAAAAATGCAGATTATTTGACAAAAATTATATAATCATACGAACGGCAGGTAGACGGACGGGTACTTATATGTATAAATATAGTGTTTCTGTGCAGGTGTGATACATACCTAACATGTGTAATTAAATAGTAATTAAAAATTTTATCCACTCTTATGCAAATAATTCCGTAATGACGACTTAATTAACCTACTGATAGTGAAGAAGATAAAAAAGGTTTTAAACATTTATATATTCGCCAACAATTAGTTCGAAATCGTCTCACAGTTCGTAAGTACTTTATTCTGGGTAGCTTAATTGTACCTATCACAAAAAAACCGTAAGCATAATGTTAATTCTTTACACGTCTGTATTTTTAGTGGCATTTCTCTATTTAGCATACTTTTATTTTACAAGAACTTTCAAATACTGGCAATCGAGAAAAATTCCAGGCCCTCAACCCTTACCATTTTTTGGTAATTTTAAAGAATTTGTTCTGAGGAAATCTACAGCTGCAATGGTTCAAAAACAAATTTATGATGCTTACCCAAATGAGAAAGTTGTTGGTTTTTACAGAATGACTGCACGTAGCTTGCTAATAAGGGATTTAGATGTTGTTAAAAATGTATTGATAAAAGATTTCGAATATTTCGAGGATCGCGGTGTTGAATTCAGTGTAGAAGATTTGGGAGCTAATCTCTTTCACGCTGATGCAGAAATCTGGCGGCCGCTAAGAAATCGATTTTCGCCTTTGTTTGCAATTAGTAAATTAAAAAAAATGATTCCCTTGATTAATGAAAGAGCAGACATATTTATTGAACACATAAAGAATACAACAGTAAAAAAGGGAGACCAAGAAATATACGCACTTGTGAAAAGATATACAATATCTTCTATATTTGCTTGCGCTTTTGGACTTGATATCAATGAAGATAGTGGAGGACTTTTAGAAAAGATAAGTGAAATTGATCGTATGGCTTTCTCCAGAAATTTTGCGGTAGAATTGGATTTATTAAATCCAGGTATTCTAAAGAAATTAAATGCTTCAATATTCCAAAAAGGAATTAATCAGTTTTTTGTTAAATTGGTTAATGATGTTTTACAAGCGAGAAATGGTGTACCTACTAACAGGAATGACTTTATTGATTTAGTTTTGGAAATTAAAAATCAAGGTAATGTGTTAAAATCAAAAAAAGCAGAAGATAATAGTGGACATGAGTATGTAAAATTGACTAACGAGGTAATAGCTGCACAAGCGTTTATCTTTTATATAGCCGGGTACGAAACTACTGCGATTACTATGACATTAATGTTATATGAGCTAGCCATGAATCCTCGAATACAAGAAAAAATTATTGCAGAACTTGATGAAGTTCTCGATCAACATAACGGCAAGATAACGTATGAGATGTTTGGTGAATTGTCTTATATGGAAAAAGTCTTTAAGGAAACTCTTCGAAAATACCCGTTAACAGATCTAGCACGACGTGCAAAGGCAAATTACAATATATGTGGTACAGACATAACTATTGAAAAGGGGATAACTATATTGGTACCATTGTTAGGCATTAGTTACGATGAAAAGTATTATCCTAATCCCCAAAAATTTGATCCAGAAAGATTTTCCCCCGAGAGTGAGAGTAAAACACATCCTTGTGCTTTTATTCCTTTTGGCGCTGGTCCTCGGCAATGCATTGGTAAGTTATTGGACATTAATATTATACTTTCAATGAAGAATACACAGTTTATCATGTAAATATAATATAATGTCCTCCCGACCGTATTTCGGCCACGGCGGCCTATCTCCTGAGAGATTAGCCATCTGCGCGGGAGATATTATAGTGCACAAGTGTGTGCACATACACAGGTGCACTCTCTGTTCCTTTTACTCTCATAGCCCGATGGGACGGAAAATCCGACACGATCGATGAGAGGTCGGGCGCAGGACCGACGGCTTAACATGCTCTCCGAGGCACGGGGGTGAAACACTGCCAACTTCCTAACTCCGGGCTAGTACTGAGAATTTCTTATCAGGAAATCCAATACTTGTTATGGCCCGACCCGGGACTCGAACCCGGGACCTCGTCGGCCGCAGTCGAACATGCTAACCACTAGACCAACGAGGCAGTCTATACACATGCATCAGCAGAAATATTTGAAATATAACCTTTTGTCTCATCTACTGTATAGTGTAATCAAGTACTTACTTGATATTATTAATGTAATTTACGTGTTATACATTTAGTAAAATTGTTTCAGGTAAGCTTTTTGCTAGAATGCAAAGCCGTATATGTATGATAAAATTTCTGTCGAATTTCCGAGTTGAAGCATCGAAGAAAACGCCAACAAGTATCTTGCTTAACCCGCAGCACATACTAAATTCACCAAAGGGAGGAGTACGTTTAAATATTGTAGCAAGAAAAGACGCAAAACGTTTATATTAATATTATTAACGCGTTCATAATATTTTAATTTCCAAGAACTTTCCAATACGTAGGAGCTACAAATTCTAGTAAAAAATAAGGTCATATTATATTAAAATGGTGATCCCTTTGATCACGAAAACACTGTGGGTATATATTATTATACCTATCAAAGAATGATCCCTCAAAACTAAGTAAGGTAAATAGTTATCTTACGTACCTACCTAGTACCTATCTGTTTCATCACCTTTCAAAACGACATCCCTGGCGTAGTGGTGAGCGCTGAGAGCACGAAATTAAAATTGTAATGAATTCATAACAATTTAGCAGTTACGCAAGTACCTAAAGCATACAATGATCTACAATCATAGCTGGGCATTAACTCGTTAATCCGTTAATCGTTAATTAACGAAGTTAACATTTTGATTAACGGATTAACTTTTAAAAATGTTAACGGACACGTTAACTTCCGTTAACTTCCTCATCCACAGGGGATACTACCCGTAAGGCGGTCATAATGTAGGTACCTAAGTACCAAAATGTTTGTAATTAGGTATGGTTTTACGACGAAATTAAGTAATAAGGTATTTTTTAATTTAAAGGACTAATATTCGGAGCTATATATTGTACTTCGTGTGCTAAAATATTGAAAATCAGGTCAGCTCTGAAGTAGTTTAATAATCACGTGGTTATGTCCGTGATGCTGTCACTTCTCGGTAATTTTAACTGTCAATTCGTTCACTCAGTGGTTATGAAATGTTGATGAGCCTGAATCCTGATAGGAGTCCAAACTCGATTATTATAAATTCGAAAGTTAGATGATGTATGGATGGATGGATGGATGTTTGTTATTCAATCACGCCAGAACGGCTGAACGGATCTGGATGAAATTATGCAGATATAGAACACATAGGCTACTTTTTATCCCGGAAAATTCAAGAGTTCCCGCGGGAACCAAAAATCCCAAATCCACGTGGAAGAAGTCGCGGACATCAGCTAGTATTATAATAATAATAAAATGTTCTTCGTAACCAATAAATCTTTTAAGATATTAAAAAGCTTATTTTCCTATCTATTCACAGGGATACGATACTGGGGTATTTAACGTCTAAATTGTTGTGTAGTGTAGTGTGTATTTTCATTCAATCGTTAGTTATCTACTCGAATGTGTCACGTTGTGCTATACCATGGCTATACCTATATACTTATTACTAGTGGACATTTCGATGCGGCGTGAGTCGAAAGCGGAAAGTGCCAGACTTGTCGTCGCGCCGCGGGCCTATCGCCGCAGCTTCATTGGAAAAATAACAAGCAACAAATAACAATATAGGACAAAATAAATTTAAAACAAAACTTCTAACGGTTCAAAAGGTTTGTAAACCGTGCCTTGATAGAAATGAGAATTATTTAATCAAAGGGAAACACGCAGTAGGGACAGTTAGTTAAGTCACAGAATACTTAAAATAGTGCATTGGTAGTATTTACGCCGCAATGATGTTTTATACCTACTTAAATGCTACGTCGATTAATATATTAAACCGATATTATAATATTATTATTCTTTAAGGTAAATTTTTCTTTAGAACTTTTTCCTCTGTTCAATAGTTTGATTAGTATTTGACCAGGCATCTTAATCCATTCGTATGCCATTAAATATAACCAGTTTCTATGAAACAGGTGGACTAGCGTACCTTATACCTGTGATGTATGGTTTTTTTCTGAAATAGGTGCATTTTATATTATAACTTGTTATTGATTATGCCGTAAAAATGATTGACTCCCGTCATAAATGCAATTTAACGACCCTTCTCGACGTCTTGATATTTTAAGTATGTACTGATGTTGATCTAATTCTGCGCATTTGGCCACAGAGTAACTTATTATGCCAGTCGTATATCTTTTTAACAGTCCTATTTTGACCGTTTTCCGTAACATCAGGCGGAAAATGACTGTTTAATCTCTGTGAGATTATTACAATGTAAGTAAAAGGAAGGCTGTTATTCATCATTATCAACCGCCGCCGGCCCAGCATCGATTTAGACATAGTCCTCCACGCTGGCCAAATGTGAATTGGCAGGTCCCTACTATATTATGATTTTGATGAAGTAAGCTCGTCTTTTGTGTCATATTGGGCAACATAAGGCACGAACTTGGCTAGTAGTGTAATATGTGCCTAATAAAAATACTTAAAATAAGAAATTTAAGATAATAGATAAATTATTTTATCATCGAGTTTTGTATCCAATAGGAAATTTCATAATATCACATTAATTATTAAAAGAACATACTAGGTACATACTTATTAGTTCTAAGTCATTTACTCGTACATACTATCTATTTTTGCTATACCAACAAAACAATTCAATAAGACTATTAACATACCTAACTTGTCGCTACGGAATTGTACTACTCAGACCGGAAGAGATAATATAACATAGTCATACTTATATTTAAAAAGAGGAGCAGTAAGTGTCTATTAAAAATTAAAGAACGCTCACGAGTGTGCTTACTACGACATACATTAACGCAGATGAAACTAGGTCAGTAAAAACTAAAAGCCCTACTTGTCATTTATGTTAAGAAAGCAATTCTGTTTGTGAAATGCAGTGGCTTCGCTCTCGTGGGAAAATCGAAAAATCTGGCTAGATTCTTTATTCCCTCTTCTTAGCTCCCTAAATCACGGGTATATCCTAGTTTGGGGGTCCAAGAAGGATATTGTACATTTTGTTTGAATAAATAAAATTTTTTATTATTATTTATTTATATTGTAAAGGAGAATTGTGAAAAATTGTGGTGATTATTCTATAATTTTAAGCTTAGTCTAGTCCTGACTGATAGTAGGACTCAAGTTCCTTACGAGCTATTGGCATATCTGTCACCTGCTGTCAGTTATTTTTATGCAACACATACAGCCACCTGCCACAGTGTACGCGGGCACACAATGAGTGTGTAAGACATAGGTGCATATAAACAAAGGTATGCATAAACTTATTATTCACTTGCTGTACCCCGTACCCGGCATGCGTTCCCACTTTATAGATTTTTTGGACCAGGAACCCTCGCGGGCGTCCCCAGAATACTCTACCAAAGTTTCATCACAATCTGAACAATGGTTTCGGAACGCATAAAGGACAAACATACAAACATTGATTTTTTGGAAAATTGACAACGTAAGTATTTTGAGAGTGGCACATAAATAGAGTACATACCTACCTACAATTTATTGAAATCATCGATGTTTTAGTTAG
Source organism: Erebia aethiops (assembly GCA_923060345.2). NCBI lineage: Eukaryota > Metazoa > Arthropoda > Insecta > Lepidoptera > Nymphalidae > Erebia > Erebia aethiops. The sequence goes on from OV281082.1 coordinate 5,573,286, forward strand.
ATTAGAGAGAGAGAGAGAGAGAGAGAAGTATTGTAACATACCTACTTTAAATACATACTAAATCTACTAAATCTACTTAAAAAAGTTTTCAGCTCCCTTACAAATTGCTTGGTTACTTACTACGAGTTATAACACTGTTAATGTAACCCTCACAAAAGCTGAGCATACATAATACGTACAAGCACATATACCTACCGACCCATACGTAGCTAACTAAACTCACAAACAACAAGTCCTTGTAGTTTGGACATATGTATTATTACCCACCTACTTAGTAAAGCATAACATTGTTCGGTTTTACTTACATTTACATAATATACTACAGAATAGGTTGATGAGTTTCTCAATTTAATAAATGCATAATTAACTTAGCATGTTTTGACTTAGGCAGTGGGTACATAGGTACCTAGAAAGAAGGAGAAGGGATGTCTGGAAGACATCGCTACTTAGCGATAAGGAGGCCTTATGGAACCTATTTTTTAGTTTTTCTTTTTTGTAGCTTGTTCTTTTATTGTTTTGTGGTGTGCAACAAAGAATGTAGATACATAGAATTATAGTCAAACATTTTTTTTTTTTTTTATCCACTACAGGCTAGCCCTTGACTGCGATCACATCTGATGGTAAGTGATGATGCAGTCTAAAATGGTAGCGGGCTAACCTGTTAGGGGCATGGCAGTTATATTAAACCCATACCACTTCGGTTTCTACACGGCATCGTACCGGAACGCTAAATCGCTTGGCGGCACGTCTTTGCCGGTAGGGTGGTAACTAGCCACGGCCGAAGCCTCCCACCAGGCCAGATCAGGGAAAATTCAGAAATTATAAATTCCTAAATTGACCCTGCCGGGGATCGCACCCGAGACCTCCGCACGTTAAGGCAACAGCGCTACACACTGCGCCACGGAGGTCGTCAATATATACCTAGAGTTTCAAAATTCTACATACCTATTAAGAAAGCAGGCTAAGTCATTTGGTAATCCAAAGGTAAGCTTCCAATACATCGGTGGCCGCCTAGCGCCGCATCGCTGTTGCCCGCAGTCACTGTTTTTGACAGCGCATGCGCTAACCTCCGTCTGTGCCCTATAGCCCGGCGTTTATGTAATTTTTTAAATTTATGTACGATAGTAAACACTCGTCTTCATGTTTGTCTGACATGGTATGATTCAGGCATGAACTTTGGAGTTTTAAGGAAAAAAGAATAGAAAAAGAAATCAGCTGTTTTTGAATTAGGACTTAGTTCTCAGCAAGGAGTATATTTATAGGGTTATATTTTCAATATTTATTTAATCAATTTAGGTACACTGTATTGAAGTCCGAAACTTATAAACATGATGGTGATAAACAATTACGGTAAGTTAAAACTAAAGCTACGAAGGTGTAACGTAATAACGTATCTATATCCAGAGGCTTTGTTAATCACAAACATAATTGCATAATTCGGAAAATTCTAATCTCTTTTCAGCTGCTTCATAAGATATTTAAAATCAGCATCTAAGATATGATTTTTTTATTTTCAGAAGAAGAAAAAATCTTCATATTTCGGAAAGTACCTATGTGTTATGGTCTTGGATTCATCCAAGGTTGTGGTAAAGTGGTATCTGGTAGATGTGTGTACATACCTACTGCGAATAATTGAAAAACAGGCTATAATACGTCAGAGAAGCTTAAGTTTAAGGTTAAGTGATTAAGTTTAATATTTAGCAATATCTCAGGATACACGTACAAGTTTTAAATCATTGTTTATTAACACAACAGATCTTAAACCGTTTTAGGTAGGCTAAATCCATACATTAAAGTTTTAAATTGATATTATATTAATGCCTAAGTACCCTTAAGTACTTATTTATCGAATCCCTTTTTAAAAACTTTCCAAAATAATAAACTTGGATGTGGATAACATGAAAATACCTATTTAACCCGCTAAAGTTATAACGTATAGGTACGCGTGTCGATTTGTCTGGAGGTAGCCAGTTGCCAAGTCCTTGCCAGACACAGCGGCGGCGGCTGTATCCAGCGGCGCGAATGGAGAAATATTACGTAGCCAAAAGAACGCCAAAAGGAATGGGACCATCCTTTCGAGACATCTGCCAAAGTGCCTCTCTATGCCGGGCCACTCGGTCAGGAAAATCTAGAGGGGACATCAAAGTTTGCGTGAATTGCTTATGTGCTTATTGCTTATGAGAACACTACAACTGCCTGCTCCTAGGCGTGTCGCTTTATGTTATTTAGGATTTTTAGTAGACTGTAGGCTATAACTTTGTCCTATTTAACTTTTGAAAGGGCATTCACCCCTTTATTCTATCCATAATTTTGTACTCATAATAATGTAAGACTATAAATAATGTAGAGACGATTTTCGAATAACCTCCTTCCCAACAAGCACAAGTAGCATAATAAGAGACCACTTTCGGTATACACGGAAACTAAGAGCTGAATAAGACAGTTTTTTAATGGTGTTGACAGCGCTGTCAACTCTGATATAACGCTTGTTTGGGCACAAGTTATTCAGCCTATGGTTCTAATTTAGTTCACATTTCTTGTTAAAAGCATTATAGTAGCACTATATTGGAATTATTATAGGTCACTAGGCTGTTTATCAGCTGCTTAACAGAATACAAGTGTCCTGTTAAACAGACTAAGCACTAGGATTGTATAACTGCAAGTTTTAAATAACGCTTAAGGTTCTGCATTATCCTCAACAAAAACATTTTAATTTTGTTAATTAAGTATAAGTTTTCAAATAGTGCTCTTAGGGCCGACAAATTAAATTCCCTAGCTGAGTGTGATGGCGGAGTGATTATAACGCGTTTATTGAGATTTTGTGTTAACTTTGGTAAGTACACTTTTATGCATGTGAAATCATTTGGGAACGTAAGTTCACTGTAAATGTTTATATAGTTTTATAACAAATTTTTCACGCGCCACAGAATTATTTTGTTTTTAACTAAAAATATTATGTAAATAGTTTATCGACAAAATACAATTATATATATTGTTGTCAGATTTACGTAAAATTTTACAAAGTTTTATGTTATATTAAAATAAGTGTATATTTAACGCGTAATTAAAAGCAAAAATCATTAGTAAAACATAAAACAACAACAAAATATTATTATATGATATCGATTAAGGTTATAACAAAATGGCGCTTTCATAAGAAACCTGTGTGAACCCTTTTAATCCTGAATTAATTACCATGGCTGTACAAGAATATACCCCAGTTCCTCTTTAATGTTTGTGGACTTAAATGAGAGTTCAAGTGAGCCAATATGCAGCCTGTCGGCTTTTATTAGTTTTATTATGGTTCCCATCAACACTAAAGCCATTTATGTGAACTGCTTTAACGTGTTACTTTTCAATATTTATTTTGTAGTTTTAGGGATCCTTTGCAAAACATCAAAGACTAAAAATAAAATGCTGTCTGAAAAAAAAACTTTGTTTGGTTGTTTCCTTGAGTTACGTACTCAAGGAAACAACCAAACAAAGTTTTGTTTTCATTAGGTAGGTATGTTCAAATGTTATTTTATCTTATTCTGAGGCATAAATTATGTTTTAGCTTCTAATTACACTAAGCAGTATGCTAAAGTGTGCGCTAACATTAATAAATCATTGCGAAAACATATCACAAGTCGAAGTCATGAATAAGTGAAATATAAATATACTACAATCTGCGCACTGCCCGAATACTTACCTACCTAATACTCACACACGTGCGGTAGGTACCTACGCACACGGGCTACGGCGCAGGCGTGCGGCGCGGCGCGGCGGCGATCCGCTTTCATGTCCATCGGCCATCATCGGTCATCCATCAGTCGATCGCCAGCCGCCGCATCGTTTGCACATTGTTGAGTTATTTTTTGTTTAGGTACGTACGTAATTTATAATCTCGCTGCCATTCGCTATTTCTTAAAACGTTTTGTTAAACCACTACTAGTTACTACATATATATTATACCTATAGGGTAGGTTCAGACAGCATTTTATTTTATCAAATTAAACCACAAAATAGGTAGGTAGGTATCTTTTTTTTGTCAGCAATAAAGGGTTTATCTATCTTCCTTTCTAAGTAATCCAGTTAATATTTTAAATTTATCACATTTTCAGAAATGCCTTTCAAAATAGTGCAAACGAAAGACGAAGAAAAAACAGAATTGAGCATTGTGCCTTCGGATTGGGAGGCAAGAGGGGTATTAAATTGTGCTCGTCATCAAAAGAAGAATACTCGATGTTATCATTTTGTACGGAACCCTCTTCAGAAAAATGTATTGTCGCACTATGATGAACTTCACTGGAGCATCTAGATTGACGTTCACACGCGTTTTCCTCCATATTTATAAAACTCGAAACATTATTTATATTATATACGGAACCGTGTGCTAAAATATTAGTGGTCGCACTATCGCCATCGCAAGAACCTTTAAGCTTGTTGGGTATAGGATCTTTATTCGCTTTAATTATTGACAAATATTCCTTCATTATTTTTCTCCTTACTCCACCGGTCCTTGCTTTCATTTTCCAACTTTTTTTCAACATTTTTTTGTAAATTTACTCCAACCAAACTAGGTGAAAATTAATATGGCTGTTGAAGAATTACAACTGATTAATGTGAACCTAATTACAGCCTTGCGCGTTATAATATATGTCATCAATTCTATTATGCAGACTAAAACAATATAATGGTATTTCTGTAGCCAATTTAACAGCCAAATGTTTTATTTCTGACTTATATGAGGATCTCGAAATACCTTTGGTGTTCACGTGTGCTAATAAAACACCTTTGAGCAGCTTTGAAAAAGAAGATAATAACAGAGTTGGGGTGAACCAAAGTGGAACTTTTTGCGTTAAATCGCTCTAAGTTTACACCACTCTAGAACTGTTGGCTGTACAGTAGTTCACAGTGACTCTTTTAAGATGCTAGCATTTCAGTGGTATAATTCTATGCCTTTATACAGCTATTATCATATTTTACTGCCACTATAATGCTCATAAGCAACCAATGCGATAAGGGCTGTAAGAAGGCATTTTTGGCATCTGCTGTAACTCTGATCCCGTAACAATAGTATCCGTTTCTACTCTTATAATGCTCTTATACAGACCATAGCGTAATGCGCAACTCTAAGTTCTCGGTTGAACCATTCTAACTGTTTATTAATTACTAAAGTTCCGAGTTATACCAAAAGTGGTCTCTTAAAATGCTACTTGTGCTTGTTGGGTTGGCGCAGTATTGAGCGCTGTAGAGAATCTTATGAAGAGAGTCTTATGAATGGGAGAGAGATCAGTGCACCTAAGTAAGGTGTCACTGATTCGAAACATCCCTTCTAGAATTAAGTTATTCAAAAAGTTAAATATTAAGTAAGTTGTGCTATGGAAACTGTTTAAATACTTATGTAGGTACCTATACTTACTTAAAGGTGTGTACTTACTGTTACCTCTGTTAGGCTCTATCAAAAGGTTCAACATTGATTTGCGAGAATTTTCTGCAAGCAACAGTGTCCTGGCTAAGGTACCCCTTATCTGAGGAGGCCAGAGCTCTGTACGAGATATAAATATAAGTCATTTATGTTATGCGTAGGAAGTAAAATGATGATTTTGTTCCCATCAGGGTGGCATGTTCAATGTAAAACGAATAATGAATTTAGATTTTAAAAAAAGTATTTCGGTTTTTTTATCCACTACAAATTAGCCCTTGACTGGGATCTCACCTGATGGTAACTGATGATGCAGTCTAAGATAGTAACGGGCTAACCTGTTAGGGGCATGATAGTTATACCCCTATTCGGTTTCTACACGGCATCGTACCGGAACGCTAAATCGCTTGGCGGCACGTCTTTGCCGGTAGGGTGGTAACTAGCCACGGCCGAAGCCTCCCACCAGGCCAATAAAAGGTTTGGTTTGTATCGTTAAATAAAAATACCGTTTCAATGAATAATAGGATTCACGGGTATTAACCTTAGCTCGCAAAAGCGTAACTTTAAATCATATAATAGGGGTAATACGCTTTAGTACCTACGAGTACATGAGCTTGCATTATCCAGCAGTGCATAATGCAATTCATATGGAATCTTGACTTGCGCTTACTTACTATTCAGCACCCGTATCACTACAGAACACGCTTTGTCTTCTGAAAACCCCACTAGCGTAATGGCGGGTGTTGTGGTCTTATCTGGAAGTCCTCAGTTCGATGCCCGGCAGCCGCAATTTCGGGGATTCATTGTCTGGTCTGGTGGAAGGCTTCAACCGTGGCGTCAAGCGATTTGAGGGTAGATTTAAAGTATTCATTTTCCAGGTTATCCCGCTTCAATCTTAGACGGCATCGTCAATGTCTTAGACGTCATATGTTCTTACAAAGGAGATTATTGACCGCAGTAAACCGTGAAACTTCTATCAAAATGTTTAGAACACGTGAAGTATTTGATATCCTCGTCTTATGTCACGACGTGGATGCCCATACCTACTTGCGGATTAGCAGGCTCACGTTATAAGTACCTACCTACTTAAGTAAACAAATACCTACCCCACTTACTCATGCTTGACTGGAAACATAGATAACAGAATAAAAACATCATCTTTTCTTTAACTTTTACAATAAGGTTTTCTACCTAAGTTTAATAAATGTAGGTTTGCATTAGGTACTATCCGGAAGAAAACCCTGCCAATCTATAAAAAAATCCAAAAAATCGACTTCCAAAAAAAGAGGAGGTTCTCAATTCGGCGCGAATCTTTTTTTTGATTAATAAAAAGCGACCATAGCCTAGTGGTTTAGACCATCAGCCTCTCATTCGGATGCTTAATTTTTATTTTATTTTTTATTCTTTATTGAACAATAATAGGTTATTACAAATTACATGATTCACGTCCTGAAACTCTTGTGAGTTTATCTGGACATTGCACATTCCTCATAAAAAAATTATATAAAAAATACTTTTGGGCCAATATTTATTTGTTCCACTGGCGGTGGAGACGATGGGATGCTGGGGTGGAGATGCAAAAAAATTTATAAAAGAGATCGGCTGTCGTTTGAGGGAAAGAGGCTGTGACCCACGTTCTGGTTCCTAACTGGTTCAAAGGTTATCCATCGCCATTCAGCGTGGCAATGCTGCAAGTTTGATGGGTACCTTTGGCCCAGGAGCAACCAGGGGTGGTCTTTTTGATTAGGGTTTTATTTTTATTTTTGTTAGTAGGTATATAAGGATTTGATTTAAATTTATTGTAAGTTTGTATAATATTTAGATTTAAATATTTATTCATTTAAAACAAAATTACAAGATATAATAAAAATAGTAGGTATATAAGGATTTTAGATTAACGTTTGGTCTATAAGTTTTTATAATATTTAGATTTTAGATTAACTTTTAAAAATTACTTATACAACTCAATAACCTTAAGGCTCGGCGCAAATGGGCCACCGACCACAGCCACCGGTGGCTAGGCGACAAGCAGTTAACATTATTTTTCATACTTTTTGTATAAACTCGCTGCAAACGCGTGGTAGGTGGCGGCCACGCGTTACAGTAGTGTAAGTAGCGCGACAGCCACCGGTGGCTGTGGTCGGTGGCCCGTTTGCGCCGAGCCTTAAACAACTATCATAATACTCAAAACTTAACTATAATCAGTAAAATAAGTGGAAAGATATTACAATTAACAATGGAGCGCGCGGCCACATTCAAGTAACATCGTACCGTGCAAGACTATAGAACGTCAAACTGGTTTTGTGCATCGAGAAACGTTGCACCTACGAGTAGCATCAATACGACGGTTACGCGATGGTAAGCTAGTACAGTTCCTAGCGCTGCGCCGTAGACATCTTGTGTCCGTGATCGCACGAAAATATTATGGTTTATACAGCTTTTACTGAAGATAATATATCGGTGAATATCATTATCCTCAACAAAAACATTTTAATTTTGTTAATTAAGTATAAGTTTTCAAATAGTGCTCTTAGGGCCGACAAATTAAATTCCCTAGCTGAGTGTGATGGCGGAGTGATTATAACGCGTTTATTGAGATTTTGTGTTAACTTTGGTAAGTACACTTTTATGCATGTGAAATCATTTGGGAACGTAAGTTCACTGTAAATGTTTATATAGTTTTATAACAAATTTTTCACGCGCCACAGAATTATTTTGTTTTTAACTAAAAATATTATGTAAATAGTTTATCGACAAAATACAATTATATATATTGTTGTCAGATTTACGTAAAATTTTACAAAGTTTTATGTTATATTAAAATAAGTGTATATTTAACGCGTAATTAAAAGCAAAAATCATTAGTAAAACATAAAACAACAACAAAATATTATTATATGATATCGATTAAGGTTATAACAAAATGGCGCTTTCATAAGAAACCTGTGTGAACCCTTTTAATCCTGAATTAATTACCATGGCTGTACAAGAATATACCCCAGTTCCTCTTTAATGTTTGTGGACTTAAATGAGAGTTCAAGTGAGCCAATATGCAGCCTGTCGGCTTTTATTAGTTTTATTATGGTTCCCATCAACACTAAAGCCATTTATGTGAACTGCTTTAACGTGTTACTTTTCAATATTTATTTTGTAGTTTTAGGGATCCTTTGCAAAACATCAAAGACTAAAAATAAAATGCTGTCTGAAAAAAAAACTTTGTTTGGTTGTTTCCTTGAGTTACGTACTCAAGGAAACAACCAAACAAAGTTTTGTTTTCATTAGGTAGGTATGTTCAAATGTTATTTTATCTTATTCTGAGGCATAAATTATGTTTTAGCTTCTAATTACACTAAGCAGTATGCTAAAGTGTGCGCTAACATTAATAAATCATTGCGAAAACATATCACAAGTCGAAGTCATGAATAAGTGAAATATAAATATACTACAATCTGCGCACTGCCCGAATACTTACCTACCTAATACTCACACACGTGCGGTAGGTACCTACGCACACGGGCTACGGCGCAGGCGTGCGGCGCGGCGCGGCGGCGATCCGCTTTCATGTCCATCGGCCATCATCGGTCATCCATCAGTCGATCGCCAGCCGCCGCATCGTTTGCACATTGTTGAGTTATTTTTTGTTTAGGTACGTACGTAATTTATAATCTCGCTGCCATTCGCTATTTCTTAAAACGTTTTGTTAAACCACTACTAGTTACTACATATATATTATACCTATAGGGTAGGTTCAGACAGCATTTTATTTTATCAAATTAAACCACAAAATAGGTAGGTAGGTATCTTTTTTTTGTCAGCAATAAAGGGTTTATCTATCTTCCTTTCTAAGTAATCCAGTTAATATTTTAAATTTATCACATTTTCAGAAATGCCTTTCAAAATAGTGCAAACGAAAGACGAAGAAAAAACAGAATTGAGCATTGTGCCTTCGGATTGGGAGGCAAGAGGGGTATTAAATTGTGCTCGTCATCAAAAGAAGAATACTCGATGTTATCATTTTGTACGGAACCCTCTTCAGAAAAATGTATTGTCGCACTATGATGAACTTCACTGGAGCATCTAGATTGACGTTCACACGCGTTTTCCTCCATATTTATAAAACTCGAAACATTATTTATATTATATACGGAACCGTGTGCTAAAATATTAGTGGTCGCACTATCGCCATCGCAAGAACCTTTAAGCTTGTTGGGTATAGGATCTTTATTCGCTTTAATTATTGACAAATATTCCTTCATTATTTTTCTCCTTACTCCACCGGTCCTTGCTTTCATTTTCCAACTTTTTTTCAACATTTTTTTGTAAATTTACTCCAACCAAACTAGGTGAAAATTAATATGGCTGTTGAAGAATTACAACTGATTAATGTGAACCTAATTACAGCCTTGCGCGTTATAATATATGTCATCAATTCTATTATGCAGACTAAAACAATATAATGGTATTTCTGTAGCCAATTTAACAGCCAAATGTTTTATTTCTGACTTATATGAGGATCTCGAAATACCTTTGGTGTTCACGTGTGCTAATAAAACACCTTTGAGCAGCTTTGAAAAAGAAGATAATAACAGAGTTGGGGTGAACCAAAGTGGAACTTTTTGCGTTAAATCGCTCTAAGTTTACACCACTCTAGAACTGTTGGCTGTACAGTAGTTCACAGTGACTCTTTTAAGATGCTAGCATTTCAGTGGTATAATTCTATGCCTTTATACAGCTATTATCATATTTTACTGCCACTATAATGCTCATAAGCAACCAATGCGATAAGGGCTGTAAGAAGGCATTTTTGGCATCTGCTGTAACTCTGATCCCGTAACAATAGTATCCGTTTCTACTCTTATAATGCTCTTATACAGACCATAGCGTAATGCGCAACTCTAAGTTCTCGGTTGAACCATTCTAACTGTTTATTAATTACTAAAGTTCCGAGTTATACCAAAAGTGGTCTCTTAAAATGCTACTTGTGCTTGTTGGGTTGGCGCAGTATTGAGCGCTGTAGAGAATCTTATGAAGAGAGTCTTATGAATGGGAGAGAGATCAGTGCACCTAAGTAAGGTGTCACTGATTCGAAACATCCCTTCTAGAATTAAGTTATTCAAAAAGTTAAATATTAAGTAAGTTGTGCTATGGAAACTGTTTAAATACTTATGTAGGTACCTATACTTACTTAAAGGTGTGTACTTACTGTTACCTCTGTTAGGCTCTATCAAAAGGTTCAACATTGATTTGCGAGAATTTTCTGCAAGCAACAGTGTCCTGGCTAAGGTACCCCTTATCTGAGGAGGCCAGAGCTCTGTACGAGATATAAATATAAGTCATTTATGTTATGCGTAGGAAGTAAAATGATGATTTTGTTCCCATCAGGGTGGCATGTTCAATGTAAAACGAATAATGAATTTAGATTTTAAAAAAAGTATTTCGGTTTTTTTATCCACTACAAATTAGCCCTTGACTGGGATCTCACCTGATGGTAACTGATGATGCAGTCTAAGATAGTAACGGGCTAACCTGTTAGGGGCATGATAGTTATACCCCTATTCGGTTTCTACACGGCATCGTACCGGAACGCTAAATCGCTTGGCGGCACGTCTTTGCCGGTAGGGTGGTAACTAGCCACGGCCGAAGCCTCCCACCAGGCCAATAAAAGGTTTGGTTTGTATCGTTAAATAAAAATACCGTTTCAATGAATAATAGGATTCACGGGTATTAACCTTAGCTCGCAAAAGCGTAACTTTAAATCATATAATAGGGGTAATACGCTTTAGTACCTACGAGTACATGAGCTTGCATTATCCAGCAGTGCATAATGCAATTCATATGGAATCTTGACTTGCGCTTACTTACTATTCAGCACCCGTATCACTACAGAACACGCTTTGTCTTCTGAAAACCCCACTAGCGTAATGGCGGGTGTTGTGGTCTTATCTGGAAGTCCTCAGTTCGATGCCCGGCAGCCGCAATTTCGGGGATTCATTGTCTGGTCTGGTGGAAGGCTTCAACCGTGGCGTCAAGCGATTTGAGGGTAGATTTAAAGTATTCATTTTCCAGGTTATCCCGCTTCAATCTTAGACGGCATCGTCAATGTCTTAGACGTCATATGTTCTTACAAAGGAGATTATTGACCGCAGTAAACCGTGAAACTTCTATCAAAATGTTTAGAACACGTGAAGTATTTGATATCCTCGTCTTATGTCACGACGTGGATGCCCATACCTACTTGCGGATTAGCAGGCTCACGTTATAAGTACCTACCTACTTAAGTAAACAAATACCTACCCCACTTACTCATGCTTGACTGGAAACATAGATAACAGAATAAAAACATCATCTTTTCTTTAACTTTTACAATAAGGTTTTCTACCTAAGTTTAATAAATGTAGGTTTGCATTAGGTACTATCCGGAAGAAAACCCTGCCAATCTATAAAAAAATCCAAAAAATCGACTTCCAAAAAAAGAGGAGGTTCTCAATTCGGCGCGAATCTTTTTTTTGATTAATAAAAAGCGACCATAGCCTAGTGGTTTAGACCATCAGCCTCTCATTCGGATGCTTAATTTTTATTTTATTTTTTATTCTTTATTGAACAATAATAGGTTATTACAAATTACATGATTCACGTCCTGAAACTCTTGTGAGTTTATCTGGACATTGCACATTCCTCATAAAAAAATTATATAAAAAATACTTTTGGGCCAATATTTATTTGTTCCACTGGCGGTGGAGACGATGGGATGCTGGGGTGGAGATGCAAAAAAATTTATAAAAGAGATCGGCTGTCGTTTGAGGGAAAGAGGCTGTGACCCACGTTCTGGTTCCTAACTGGTTCAAAGGTTATCCATCGCCATTCAGCGTGGCAATGCTGCAAGTTTGATGGGTACCTTTGGCCCAGGAGCAACCAGGGGTGGTCTTTTTGATTAGGGTTTTATTTTTATTTTTGTTAGTAGGTATATAAGGATTTGATTTAAATTTATTGTAAGTTTGTATAATATTTAGATTTAAATATTTATTCATTTAAAACAAAATTACAAGATATAATAAAAATAGTAGGTATATAAGGATTTTAGATTAACGTTTGGTCTATAAGTTTTTATAATATTTAGATTTTAGATTAACTTTTAAAAATTACTTATACAACTCAATAACCTTAAGGCTCGGCGCAAATGGGCCACCGACCACAGCCACCGGTGGCTAGGCGACAAGCAGTTAACATTATTTTTCATACTTTTTGTATAAACTCGCTGCAAACGCGTGGTAGGTGGCGGCCACGCGTTACAGTAGTGTAAGTAGCGCGACAGCCACCGGTGGCTGTGGTCGGTGGCCCGTTTGCGCCGAGCCTTAAACAACTATCATAATACTCAAAACTTAACTATAATCAGTAAAATAAGTGGAAAGATATTACAATTAACAATGGAGCGCGCGGCCACATTCAAGTAACATCCCAAGTAGCATAAGAAGCTGTATACGAGTGGTATTTAGGTTGATTTTTATACTTAAAGCTGCATTTGAGCCTGTATAAATGCTGTATAAGCGCTTTTACAGACCTTATAAGTGCAAAAAGGGCCCACATTATACGGCTTTTCGCGTTAGTGGAGCTGTATAATAGCTGTATACGCAATAAAGAAGCTGTATAGTAGTTTTATAAGATCTGTTATTCGGTGTAAGGAGAAACCAATACACTCCAAGTAATATCTTATAAATATCTTAGAAAAATTAAAGTTTTAAATAGGATTTTGAAGATAGTTAGAAAATTATAAAAATAAACAAAAAACAAATTTCATACAAATATTATCAAATCAGCGCTCTAGTGCATTAATGGAAGGCGTGACACAATTTTTATTGTTTTTATTTCAAAGTGAAACACGGTAAGTCAAGACAAATCTTAATCTGATGGTGTTAATTGGGTAAAGGTAAGTGCGAATAAAATTTTACTGTCAATGTGTGGTTGGTTATTGGCAAAATATTCATGCGCCAGTAGAATTATCAGGCAAATATTAAGAATATTAATAAATACGGTCCAAACACTTCTTACAAGTGTTTGTTTTAAAGATTATAAAATAAATTATATTTAAAATAACAGATTTTAGGACACAGTGATCATTATTTTAGCTAATAATCATGAAGCGGCTCAAGCAATTATTAAATATTGGTTTAATTCTATCTCAAAGTTTGGTAAACATAAATCGTTCTAAAATGGCGACAATTTTATACAGCTTAGACGATTTTTGGAGGGTATTATAGTCTTATTAGCTGTACTACGTAAGATTTGGATTATATAATACTGTTTTTGGTTTTTAATCAGCGTTACAAGATAATATATTTATTAATTAGGCTGTGTACGACTCTGGATTTATAACTTATAATTCTCTTTAGAGATCCGTGTAAAAAAATATTATCCCTAAGCAAGTTTTAATTTTGAAGTAGAATATTTTACAATCATTTTTTTCAAAGTCGAGGATCTATAATAATTATTATAATGTAAATGATTGTGATTCGCCGTGTTCACAAGAAGGTGTATATTTTTTTTCAAGACACGAACCTGCAAGAATAAATCCATTACAAACCTTTTAATGTAGGTACCTACAACTACAACACTACGATACGCTTGCCGACGCTCGACGCTGAGCTATTTTATCTCTCTCTCCCTCACTCTGCACTGGGAACACTACATGATGTTTTGTTTAGTTAATACGTTCTTCCGGGCAAGCACGAACGCGTTCCTTCGTTTTGTTTTTAGCCTTCGCTGCGTTATCGCAGACCCAAAAAGTTAGCAGCCTATTATATACTAAATAAACTTATTGTGAAGTGTCATTAATAGTTTATTGTGTATAATTAATGTGTTTTACATTATTTTTTCAGAACAATATGCCGTTTAAAATTATAGAATGTATAGAAAAAGGGCAGAAAAGGCTTTGTATAGTTCCAAGCTTGTGGGAAACGAATGGCGAGTTAAGATGGCCAAGAAAGCGTTTAGAAGTCAACAAATTAGTCAAGGATGAAAACTCTAGGCCTTTAGATAATTGGTCTACATCAAAATGCTGTGTAAAAAGGTCGTCTATATCGTCATATGAAGAAGCAATGAGAGAACTAGATGTCATGGTTCAAAATAGCGACACAGAAATTGATACTGTGACAGAAACAAATGCAAGGGATAATACAAACATCGATTTTAACGCTTTAGCAGGTCAATTTGTAAGTATTCTTTGTGATTATTGCAGTAGTAGGTACACTTAACATTAGCATCATAATCATATTAGTCTGGAGCCATAAACAACGAGGTGGCGACCGTAGGTAGGTATCGGTTATCCACAAAAGCTGCGCAGTGCCGGCGCAGCTCTTTGTACATAAATTGATACATAAGTTTTGTATTACTATTACAGGTTACTATTACAGGTTGTAATTTAAGAATCTAGGCGTTTTCGCCTGATTGAGTGGATTTGACGACTGCTAGTGATAGTAACACTAAAAATAGTTAAATAAAAACAAATTAAAATTTAAAAAAACCGACTTCAAAAAAACCTGTAAACGAAAACTAAAAAAAAGTGAAAAATAATTTTATTTTATAGTGTTCACGATCCACTTGTGGTAACTTAGTCGGCAAACAGTTAAGTAGGATGACTATAATATAGGTTCTCTCTAATCATTCAATCATACCCAGTCCGACTTCAGAGTACGTCTAACTGACCTGTTTGCCAACTAAGTTACCACAAGTGGATCGAAACACTATTATAAAATAAAATTATTTTTCACTTTTTTTAGTTTTAGTTTTCAGGTTTATTTGAAGTCGGTTTTTAAAATTTTAATTTGTTTTTTATTAATAAATAATGTATGTCATCACGAGTGCCATAATGCTCCAGAGATCGGAATTAACGGCCCCAGGGTGCCCACCCAGTAGTTGACCTAAGTCAAATTCGCTTTGCCTTGATGTTTATTAGTCCAACATTACAAGTGGCGAGCATTTTTTGCAAATTTTACTTACTTATTTATTATGTCACGTAATTCTTTATACTATTTTCCCAAAGCTTAGGAACATTTACAAGGTCAAGGGAAATGTTGTGAAAATAAAATAAAGAAATACATGACATAATCCGTTAAAGTTGTTCAATTTCAATAACCAATGTATTTTACGATTGTTTCCAGATCGTTAATCAACCATCAACTTCATCTACCGCAACAACATCCACACAGATACTTCCAGAAGTGATAACTGATGCACAATATGTTTTTCAATATATAGATGAGTCTGAGCTGGCAACAATGTCAACCGATCCCCATCGTAATAATTTTGAAGATCAAATCCGTTTAAAAACCTAGAAAAACACTGAAGTAAATCAGATTGAAAATTATCTAAAATTAGTTTTAGAAAATCAACATAATATGGCAGAAACAATAAATGTACTTGTAAATAATCAAAAAAAAATTCTTCATACGTTTGCAAGTTTATCAGTGCAAATAGATGACGGATTTTCCAAGGCTGGCCAAACTGAAAATACGGATGTGGTTTTGTTGGGAGAGTCTAACCCAGTTTATAGTGAGGCTTTTAAAATAAAACCCATTGACTCAGTTAAAGAGCTAGAGCAAATGGATACACTTTTATCTGACAAAAACCAAAAATTTAAACTCCTTAAACAATATTCATTCATTTGTTCACCATCAGATGGTAAAGGTGCAACATGTGCATATAAAGTATTGGACATGTTTTTTACACGGGAATTCCTATGCAAATGCTCTTGGACTGGCGGTAGCAGAAAGAGTGACGAAGTAAAAATTGGACTGAAGGGCTATCAAAAAGTCCTCAATTTTTTCTATGAATTAATACATCACTGGGATAAAACTTATACCTTAGAAAACAATGAAAACTTTTTCAAAATTGTCTTGAAAAATTCTGTTAAGAGGAAACTCAGTAACAATATAAGAGCTTCCACAAAAAGGATGAGAACCAAAAAAACTGACCCTAAAAATAAAGCTAAAACTAATTCAGAACAGGGAAATCAGCACGCAAATCAAACTCAAATGGATACAAATAACACGAAACAAAATGAAAATGATAAAAATTTCTCAAATCAAAGGGAAATGGATGCAAATGAAGACGGTATGATCGACGAAAACGCTGTAAACCTAAAAGAAGTTATCGAAGATGAAGAGGAAGAAGACTGTCTTTGTTAGTATTATACTTAAAAAAGTAATTATTTTTTACATGCCTCAATGACAACGCCTTAAAGTGGTTAATTCACTATATATGTTGAAAACCGGCTTTACTCATATTTTATTTTCGTCGGGTTCGCCGACTAGTGCTAGTGCTTCGAGGGAACCGAAACCGTCGTGTCGCCACTCCTAACACTCGCCCCGATGATGGTCTTCGTAACAGACTGAAACTAGTCGGCGAATCCGATAAAAATAAAACGTGAGTAAAGCCGGGTTTCTATAATAATTTTTATGTGGCGTAAGTTTTTTATATTTTATGGTTAGTTTAATTTTGGATGTACCTACTCTTTAAAGAGAATTACGTTACAATCATGTTATCTACTTATTAAGCCACAATTTTATCGTTAGAGTTAGAGTTGTTTTTTGTTTTTTGAGTCTATTCTTGCTAAGTTAGCATTTAAGAGAAACACGTAATCGCGTATCTGTGAATTTTCTACATCATTTTTTTTTGTAGTCTCAATGTAGGATTACTACAGGAAGAGTTCAGTGACAGTAGGATAAACATAAAACAGGTGTGAAAGTGAACGAATATTGTGTCTGAAACTTTTTTGCTGTAGATACCTTGCTGTCACAGAACTCTTCTTATAGTAACCCAATTATAGTAAATGTTGTTTTGATCTTAATTCTTGTTTGTCTAGTTAGTATTTAAGAGAAACACGTAATCGCGTGGCTGTGATAGTCCTTAAGACAAGAATTTATATTTTTTGTTTTTATTGCCTAACTAGTTTGCACCCAACCACGTTATATTATAAGTATACGGGTGATATTTTTAATTATGAGTATACGGGTGTAAACACTTAAAAATAAAAAGGATTTTTATGATGGCAAAATGTATTTTATTTCTCTTTTAAACTGTATGCACAAGGGGTATGAAGTATAAATAACCTTTGTGTTCGATACATACTAATTTCATTTTTATATCTTGTGAACTAACAATGACCTCTGCCCGCCTATCAGTAAGTAATTTGGCTTTGCATATGTTCAAATATGATGATTTGATTGGTTGTTCAAAAACATCTAACAAGTCTGTAATTTTGTAGCCATATATTTTTATTTCACTGTTAGTAACAGTTACTTTTTTCACTTCCAAAATTTCATTATTGTTACACAAAAAATATTTATCTTGAAGTTTTGATGACAATTTAAAGTCCTTAAAATGTAGTACAGTTAGTTTTCTTTTAGTAGTAGTCACAAAAGGGTCTTGATTTGTGAGTTGTTGATTTTTTCTGCTCCTCGTCGTTTCTAACGATTCTGCATCTTCACTAAATCTTTTTGCCACTTGAGCAAGAGGTTTGTTACCGTGCCTCAGCATCCTTTTAATTAGATACAACTTGTTTTCAAAAGGATAAGCGCTGAATGTATGAAGTGGGCCGAATCGTCGCACTTCATCTGCGATATGGACTACATTATGAACATTACTAGTAACATAATCCGCTCCGTAAAAGTCTTTGTAATGTTCAACAAAATACTGTAAGAGCTCTTTTGCCAAAGGAAGAAAATGACTATAGTTTTTACTAGAACATATTGTTATACCGCAAAAAAACGCCAGAAAATGTGAAAATGCATCATGTGATAATACGTCTGGAAGTATGACAATGCTTAAATAAAACAAGAAAGATCTATACTCAGATGCTTTCCAATGAGAAAGACAGTCAAGTCCTCTCACCGATCTGTGAATTTCAGATGGCAATTTACATTTGTGTAGAAAAATTGAAACCAATTCGGTGTCTCTCGCACTCCATTTGGTTATATATTTTCCAAAATTACCATTGCGCCAACCAACTAATAGGCGCTTCATTATTCCCAAATCAACAAGGTGTAGAGAATCTGCTACAGGGAAGTCTTGTATCATATCTACAGGTAATCGCAGTAGAGGAGAATCTTTTTTGTGGTGAGGCCCATATTTTTTTTCACGAAATTCTTGGTCCGTCCTAGGGCGACAATTCGTTTCAGGAAAAGTCACTGTATGAGATACATGTGAATACTCTCCTACTGTAACACATTTTAAGCAACCGTGCTTTGCATTAAAATTGCAAACACCTGAAATATGATAAAACATCAATTACTTTTTTATTCCACTGTTGAAAAAACAAAGAATATCAAAATCTTAAAAAAATTAATTTGCATTAGTATGTTGTAGTAGTACAATTTTCGGTCATTTTATGTGTTTTTTTTTTTTTTTTTTAATGAAATCTTTGACATCTACCACTATATATGTGGTACTCTTCTTGCTATACTACAATATGTTCTATACTAACTATACTATTTTTACTTATACTACTTACTAACTATTGGTACTAACTACAAGCCTCTAAATGAACAGGTCTAGGCGTGAACGGCTAAGAGCAATTCAACTGCTCGACGGTACTTTTTGAATATGGCCACTTTATGTGTTTAAAACACATGACAAAGGATTGGTGATATTACTATGCTACATTATTAAAAAAGTTTCATGCAATTACCTTTAATGTAAGCTCTTGCAGGGGAATCACACGTAAAACATCTGATTTCAATGGATACTGTCTTTTTGAATTGTTCAATGTATATTCCGTCTTTAAGTAAATTTTCCATTTCGTTCACGAAATCATTTAAATATTCGTCAATTTGATTTGGTTTTCCAACACCATAATAGATTCCAATTACAAACGGCTCAATATCAGGTCTTTCAAATATAGTGCACAAAATTGGCCAAAACTCTTTATTTGAACTTTTAAATATTGGGAGACCGTCGAAATTGAAATTTAAAGCAATTTTAGCAGGGACATCAATCCATTTCTCTAATGATTTCTTTAAACATTTTGTGAGGCCATTATGCCAGTATTCACCTCCTTTAATCGTTTTGATACGTATTTGTTGGATAGTACCTAAAATTGTTCTAGCGTCACGCGGTAATATTCCGGGAAATCTGTCATTAACAATAGCGGCTAAATCGTTTAGAGCTATTTGAGATATATTTCTTTCTGTAGCCCATTCCTTTATTCGCTGACGAAACAACATATTTTTTGAATACTCGTTATCATCATCAATTGAAGTACTTGTGCTGCTGCATAAAGAAAAGTTATCATCAGGTTCCAAAGGTTTAACTAAATCCTCACCGTCGACACCGTTTAATGTTTTTCCTACGGAACCTTCGTTAGACGTCGATGGACGCGCTTGACTGTGGGTTGTCCAATTTAATGTATTTATTTCTTGCCCAATAAATGATGGTTCACTATTGATACTGTCCTCTGGTTTATAATTTGTTATATTTAAATATTTCCTTATAATTCTCCTCTTGACTGCACCAGATCTTTTCCTTTTTTTCCACATTATAAATTATGATCGACGCGCACACAAAGTATAGGATCATGTGAAAATAATATATGGCTGGCAGCTGTTAGTCAGGCTAAAGCTGTACTATTGATGTAATTTATTTTTTTAGTTTTAAAGCATTATTTTAGACAGAAGTACTAAAACCACTGTATTTATAAGAGTGTCTAACTACTCTATAAGAACAAGTGTTATAATGAAGTTTGCATATACCATTATACAAAAACAATGATTGAGTGATACCATAATAACACTTAGGGTTGTAGTAAGTTAGTGACCACATGCAAAATACAGCCTTTATACAGCTTTAACGATAAAACGAGTTTAAACTGTCAGAAAATACTTAAAGTTGTATAGTAGAATTTTCAAATTCTGTTTTAGTACCCTAAGCTTACGCGGATCTCTTAATACAAGTTTTATGCAGCTCAAGCTGTATAATTATTCAAAAATCCTTCTTATAAAGATATAATCATCTTTTGATACTCTTGTACGTCTTTAAAAAAACTTTAAGTTCTAATAGAGCCGGTTAATTGATGTTGAAAACGCTTGCTTGCTGCTTGGGATCGTACCGTGCAAGACTATAGAACGTCAAACTGGTTTTGTGCATCGAGAAACGTTGCACCTACGAGTAGCATCAATACGACGGTTACGCGATGGTAAGCTAGTACAGTTCCTAGCGCTGCGCCGTAGACATCTTGTGTCCGTGATCGCACGAAAATATTATGGTTTATACAGCTTTTACTGAAGATAATATATCGGTGAAGGAAATAATCGTGAGGAACCCTGCATGTCTTTTCATGGCATCGTCTTCATGATGTTCTCAAGGGAGAAAGCTGCCAATCCGCACTTGGACACCAGGCCCTTCTTATTCTGAGAGCGGAACTGCACACTTGCATGAGGTGAAATGATAATGGAGATGTATTAATAATGTATCTAATACGACTTGTAATGCGACTACGAGGAATATTAAAATTGATCTAGGATTTCTAGGCTATATAAGGTCTAGGTCTTGGAAAAATATTGAGATTGCATACATAATTCATGAATCGATTTCGAGAATTGTAGCTTTTAATGGAAATGTAGCGAATTCGTTCGCATGTGAAATCTAAAGATCAAAATTCAAAAGGGAGAGGTGAAGAGACCCAGCTATTCAAACGATAATGAAATAAAAAAGCGACCAATGGAATAACAATTCATATTAATATTATAAATGCAAAAGTTTGTCTGTCTCTCTGTCTGTCTGCCACGATTTCACGGCCCATCAATTCTACCGATTTTGAAGAAATTTCGTACAGGGATAGATTGTATCTCGGGGAAACACATGTCTTATCCCGGAAAATTAAAAAAAATCCGCGGTAGTCAAAAGTCCTTACCGAAGTCGCGCGGGGCATCATCTAGCTATCTACGCGTATAATGTGCAGCTATCTTAGATAACATCCAAGTACTCTTATAATGAGAATCGGCAACATGGCTTCGGTTAAAGGAAGTAATTATTCTTTAATTAGCACAATTATGGGTAAAGAAAACTAATCAGCATGAGCTAAACTTTAACTTAAGCATGTCAAAAGTTGGCCTGAATGCACGAATAACTTAAAAGCACGAAACTTATCAAAACAAAATGAACGGCATTAAAGATACAAAATTCAAAAATACATACATACAAAAATGACCTTTAAAAGCTCCTCCCACTATGAACTCTGGCATTTATAGAATAAGCTATGGGAATCATGTCATTACCATGTAATACAGCTGATAATTTACCAATAAACGATGCATAAAACTAAATTACTAGTTATCTTAATTCAATTAAAATTGGTAATTTTTGGATTGTCATGAAAGCGATTAAGGCTCTATCATAACCTGTGAAATATAATTTAGGTAGGTATAAGTATACCTATACCTACTCGTACGTCGTGAGATTTTATCACGTATGGCTTCCTTGCGTACTTGTAGTACGATATCAAAGCCATTTCGGTTTTACCTACTACAATCCTATGGAATGTTAAAGTAATGACCTAGAGTTGTTTAAAGTGCAAAACAATACTGCTATCGCAAAAATACACGCGTCAAGCTCGATAGTGCTGGTAGCGAGCTGGATATGTAGCGACGATCGGGGGTGGCGTACAGCCGTCGTTTCTTCAGACCCCGATTCCTCGGAGCTCGTGCGCGGACTATACCTACCCAACGCTACTGTCCAACTATTGACTACTACAGTACTACTTCCTACTATTTTAATAGATACAAAAGGATGTTGCATTAAGCGTCTGCCTGTGTATTCGCTTATAACTTCTACACACTTCTATATGTACTGTGTATATTTACACAGCCATATCACGTAAAAAATATATCTATCATGTTCTTAAAACTTGCTAAATATAAAGTCAAACCTAACTAAAACTTTTATATGTATATAACTTGAGAGGATCAAAAGGGTCTCATCTCTGTTAAGTTTTAGTACCTACAGTAAAAATCGGGAAAGCGCGAGTCGGGCATCGCTCTAATTATTGTTCCGTAGTCTATTCATATAATTATGATTTATGACAATATTTTTTTTAACTAGATACTTAATTTGGTACCTGTAGTTATCTTCTGTCTTCGTTTTTGGTAATAAACTAAAACCATGCTCTAATACAATAATGCCATGGATAATATAATAATTCATATTGAATTTATGTTTTTAGTATTTGTTATTTAGATTGGCAGACCTACCTGTACAAGTATACGGTACAATGGAGAAGTTTCATGATGATGTGAATATCATATTTAACACAACGGAAGTAAAATATAGATTAAAACTAATAAATCAGTGGTTTTTTTTACGATCCATCAATAAATGACTGAGAAATGACGATTTAAAAGTTTAATTATCTCGAGTGAGAAATTTTGTGAGTGAGTTTTAATACCTAGCCGAGATTTAATACTTCAAAATTATCTTCACACACAAATTAAGTGCTTTTAATTAAATTAAGTCACGTTAAGTCCATTTACTTCTTTTATTCGGCTTTATAATGTCTGTTGATAGGGAATTATGACGTCACGTCTCCCGTCTCGCAAGCGCAACTTTAAAGTCCCATAGCTTTTTCATTTGTTGAGATATATCAATGATTCTTTCATATTTTTGTTTTATTTTGTCTTAATTTTCATATTAAATATTAAAAAAAATAGGTAAACTTCTCCATTTAAAGATATTAAAATAAAATTCCCAACTACTATTAATTTTCGTAGCAGGTATTGTAGGCAATGTAGCTTGCTACAAATTCCTACGATTCTTTTTTTTCTAAATTTAATAAAATAAACAGAGTTTATTTTTGAGTAGATAATATGGTCCAAGTGGCACTTTTACCAATTCCGAATAACAACTGTCAACTTAAACCAACTTTTAAAGATGAAAAACGAGCTCCATGCAAAGTCCAACCTTCCATTGCGACAAGATCAACACGGGTTCTATGAACCGTACGTACATACATCACTGATAGGCAGACATTATACAAAATGAAAGGAGGATCCCTTAGGAGAGAAATTCAAACTTTTTCTTACACGGTTCAATAGAGGTCCGCAGTATATTTATTCATTGTGTAGCCGGGCGCCTTGTATCTAAACTCAATTTTACTCCGTTTCACGAGAAGAACCATCTTTTATTATACTCGCGTGAAGGAATAGAAGACGTGATCCTATTTTCTAGCGTCGTTGATATTACATGAAACGGGCTACTAATAGATACTTTTTTGAATACCTTTTCCTGCTTACTTTTATCATAAGAACTATTTTCGGCTAAGTAGGTCTGACTATTAAAATCTGTAATGTATACCAAGGTTCAAATCTAATCTCTGTACCAAATCCTAGCACAAGCTTTACCCTAAGTTGGAGGAGACGGCGAAATTTTGGTTGCTACTTATATTGGTTGTCCATACTTACTGTGCTAACTAGTAACTACATTACAATTATAAATAAGTATGTGTGTCTGTCTTTTACCTTTTCACGACCTATTTATTAAGAAATGATCTACTAGATAAGACATCTCAATTACCTCTATATTTCAATAACAAATGTACTATAAGTAGGTAGCTTGTTAAATGTCAGTTTTAAAATAATTAAAAGTATCCGGCTACATTAAAGTCGGCTAACAAGAGAATGTTTTGAGCACTTGAGCACGACTCACGTTTCAATTGAAACGCAAAAACTGCAATTTGGCTTCGACTACACAAGTCGAAAATTTTAATACAAAAATGGCACTAGAAAAGCTCTTGAAAAATGCTAAAATATAATATTTTTGACATGACAACAAGAGCAGCGAAACACACTATAAACCGGATGAGAGAATAAACTTTTATTTTTCGAGTTATTCTCAGCAAGCCCTTTCATTTCGATGTTCCGCCATGTTGAATTTAGAATGACGTCACACAGTTAACCATGCATTGTCATCCAAACTAAACGTGTATACAAAATTTCAGCTCAATCGGTTGAAGATAACTACTTCAAAATTGAGTTGCAAGATTCCACCCGAACAATCCTATGTAGTTACATACATACATACCTACATTGCAAGTTAAATAAAAGCTTGACATATATTATTTGCTTAAAACGTCCGCGTCGGACGGGAACGAAGTTGTGTCGCGCAGTGTGTGCGGTCCGTATAATATACGCAACTCACTTAAAGTAGGTATATTATACCTACTTTAAGTGAGTTGCGTGGAATTTATTTCCGTCAGACAGCTCGCCTTTACATTTTTTTAATGTAGTTTTCACATCTAGGAATACTTACTAATATTATAAATGCGAAAGTCAGTATGTTTGTTGGTTTGTCCTTCAATCACGCTGCAACGGAGCAACGGATTGACGTGATTTTTGGCATGGGTATAGTTGAGGACCCGGAGAGTGACATAGGCTTTTTATCCCGGAAAATTGAGGAATTCCCGCGGGAATCCAAAAAAACTTATTCCACGCGGACGAAGTTGCGGGCATCAGCTAGTAATATTATAAATGCGAAAGTTTGGATGGGTGGATGGATCGATGGGTGTTTGTTACTCAATCACGCCAGAACGGCTGAACGGACCTGGGTGAAATTTGGCACAGAGGTCGCGGGCATCGGCTAGTCGAGTATAAACGTATTACTTAATAGGTATACATGTATTAAAGCTATCTACTAACTTTATTAGAAACAACACTTTTACGTACAAGCCTAATAAATTTTGCGACTAGATATAGGTACAATATCAACGTAGGTATCAACAGGTCTATAAAGTTTAGTCATCGTAGAATAGAATAGAATAGAAAGATGTTTATTTCCCTAGTTCATTTGTTACAATATGTCCAGCAGGGCGATGATTTATTCGGCCTGTAGGTGTGTCAGCTACTTACAGTCTACTCATGTGTGTCTAAAAGATCTGTATAAGTTTCATGTAGTGTGTGCTGTATGTTTGTTAATAGTATGTGAATGTGTACAAAATAAATTTATATAAATTTAAAATGTTGCTTAATATTACCTTATCCTAATTACAACTAATTCTTATAATCTATGGGGACGTGGAGCGGTTGTTCGCTTGCTGAGCAGCCGACTCCTGTCTTTTTTTGGTACATAATTAATTTCGCCTAGTCTAGTATTAGTTAGGAGGGGGTTGTGCTGTCTGTATCCGGTGTAGGCGTCACCAGGGGTGTCTATACCCTCAATGTGCATTTCGCGGAATCGGCGCAGCATGTCCTCGTTCAGGTCTTACGCACGAATGTGCCATGGATCCCAGTCTAGCATGTCCCAGAGGACAGAAGTTTCTAGGCGTCTTGGGAATTGTCCGGTAGTTTTGAGGGCCATACGATATTGGCGTTCAATTTTTAGCAGGTTGCTCTTACTGTATCGTGACAGTAGTTGTACCACGCCATAATCCAATATAGGAAGTAGGCAGGCTTGAATGACGGCGAGTTTTACCGTCAGGTCCGTCTTGGCGTGCCATCCTATGATGGGGGCTAACGCGCTGCGTGCTCGTCGCGCCTTCTGAACTACGTAGTCGGTCTGTTTGCCCATGGTCATGGTCTTGTCAAGGTGTACTCCCAGATATTTGATACTGTGTTTATAGCTGATAATCTCATTTTTAATGCGGATGGTTCTTCGGTACTTTCTCTTGTTAGTGAACATGGTACACTCCGTTTTATCTACGTTGCATTTTAGCCCCCAGCGATGGTAGTAGTCGATAATAGTTTCGGCGGCCCAGCCCACGCGCTGTGTTGCGTAGTTCGGGTCGGGAGATCTGTTGAGGATGCACAGGTCATCAGCGTATTGGGAGAGCTTTAGTCCGCGTATGTGATCGCGTTGGTCCCAAACGTCGTGTACGTAAAGGTTAAAAATTACCGGCCCAAGGATAGAGCCCTGGGGGACTCCGTGTGGGACCGATTTCTTATCTCCGTTTGTGGATCTGAAACGTCCATAGGCTTTGCGACCGGTCAGATAATTCTCTATTAGTTTGATGATGTTGTTTGGGACGTCGGCTGTTTGAAGCTTCTTCGATAATCCTTCGTGATTTATGGAGTCGAACGCCTTTGAGAGGTCCGTCGACACCATGGCTACGCTCTCCTTAGCTTCCAGCGCATCTGTTATGAACTTGCCGGTTCGAAGGATTTGCGTGCCTGTTCCTCTGTTCTTGGTAAAGCCATGTTGGAACGGCGGTTGGAGTCTGTCAGCTGTTTGTCGCAGACGCGATAGGAGAAGGCGTTCGTGTAGCTTACCCATGATGTTTAAGAGGGTGATAGGTCGGTACGATCTGGCGTCCCGGTGATTCTTGCCTGCTTTGTGTAGAAAGATGCACTCTCCCAATTTCCATCGGTTGGGATAATATCCTGTCAGGAGCAAGTAATCAGCTATTACTTTGTACCTGATGAGAAATGGGTCGCCTCCAAGTATGAGGGCATCTGCTTTTATTTTGTCCGGGCCCGGCGCCTTCTTATTTTTAAAGCGTCTGAGTGCAAATCTAATTTCGTCTATAGAAGTAGCGTCAAGGGGCTGAAACGGTGTGGTTTTCTCTGTGTTCTTATCGTCGTCACTTATCTCGGCTTCTGTGATGATTGCTGCATCAATAAGGGAGTCAATGGTTTCTTTCTCGTTGTTGCAGCCCTCAATGTGGGGTAGTCTTTGTATAGGAGCCTTCAGATTGCGTTGGATTTGCCACATCTGAGTTCTATTGTTCTGTGGATCGTTTATTAACCGTGTCCATTTCTCGTTGTTATATTCCAGTAAAGCTTGTTGGACTAGATGTTTCAGATGATTGTATTTTCTTCTTTGTTCAGTTATTCTGTCTTGATCGAAGCGTAGACGCCACGCTTTACTTTTCGCTCTATTTCTTTCGTAGATTAATTTATTAATCTCATCTGGAAGCTGATCACTCCTGTTAACTTCATGTATCGGTGCATATTCATCTAGAGTTTCTGTAATGGCTTTTTCTAGTTGTAATATATATTCCTCGCATTCTGTGTCGGATGTTATTTTCTTTGGAAGTTCAATAGTTTTATTCCATAGTGTCTGTTGAAATTTTTGTCTGATTTCGTCGTTGTTTGCAATACCGCGGGTGTTTCTTACCAAGGCTTTCTCTTTATCCACCACTATGTTTAGGTCCAGTATCCAGGGTATGTGATCTGAGCCAACCGATGTTGTTTGTTGACATGATATGGTGTCGAAGGCTTGCGCATCATACGAGGAGATGGCTGCATCGAGAATGCCGTAGCCCGCACTGTCGGGTCTTGAGGGTAGGCCCGTGTGGTGTATGGTGCAGACGTCAGTGTGACAAAGGTCGCGGATAAGTATTCCTGCTCCCTCGTCTCTTGTCTGGTTGAGCATGGTCATCTTTAGGTTCAGGTCTCCGATGGTGATGTTTGGGGCTTCGGTTATGATATCCTCTAGTTCGTCATTAAGCGCTGCGGCATCGATGTGTTCTGACCTGTGCGGTATGTATATTCCCTTAATTTTGAGGAAATCTCCGGTCAGATGATCGTATGTGAGGTTGATAGCGACGCCTTCGATGAGGCGGTCTGTCTCTTCTGTACCTGGTGTTACGTCGGTTTGACTCCAGCGTATTCCTCGCAACACGTACATGGCTGTGGTTAGGTGCGACGCGATCGAGTGATTGATCTTATCGTAGTTAGGGATGTTCATTCGGATTTTTAAAAAATCCACGCGGCATTCGTTGACTATGATTATATGTGGTTTATGACGGTCGACTAAGGATTTTAGTTCGAGGAATTTGCCTTTGAGTCCTTGCGCATTGAGGTGCAGTATGCGCAACTTATGATATTGACTTTTTGGATTATTTGTTGAGAATTTTGATGAGGATTTGGTGTTGTAGCTGTAGTTGTATTAATATTTGTTTCAAAGTTATTTGTAGGTCTCGTTCTAAGGGCTCTGTGCTGTTTTCATTATTTGTTGTATGTTCATTTGCCTGCATTGGTGGCTGGATTTTCGGCTGTGTTTGGGATTCCCGTTGAGGAAGCGGTGGAAATTCTGAAGTGGAGGCTACATTCGCGTACGAGTCGTTTTCCTGACGATATCTATGTGCTGTGTGTCTACGTTCAGTTGCTTCTCTTTGTTTGGTTTCTTTTTCTTTGTGTTGTGCTATTTGGCGTTCCACTGCTTTCTGAAACTTCTCGCATTTGAATTGGTTAGCTCCATGGCCCGGTTTTTTGCATGCCGTGCATATTTCTATCTCTTCACCTTCTTCGTTTTGAGTTGTGAAGGTGGGGTTTTTCCTTTCACCGTGACACGCCGATGTAGCATGCGTGAAGAGAAAACATCTCTTACACTGTATTACTCTCCTGGGGTCATATTTGTATTGCTGAGGCTTCATGCTGAAGGCCCCGAAGTACGCATGCTTCGTTGTCTTCATGAGCGTGGCGATTTCCTCGTATGGGTGGGCACCATCAAAGATAAATAAGTGTAAGTTACCTTTGATTGTTCTCATTTTAATAGGTCTCACACCGATGCATCTCTCCATTTCCTCAAGGCATGCCTCATTCGTCTCATCGTAGATGTTTGTGTTGAGCACAACCTTCGTCTGGTGGATCTGCTGAGCCCTAGGTACACGTGCCACGAATCGGAGCGCGTCATCCAGTTTCTCGAGCTCTTCTATAATTTTAGTTCTAATTTCCCCGTTGTATACGCGGATTGTGATATTTCTTTTATTCGGGGCCATGACGTGCCTAGCTCCGTGCTCTGTGGATATTTTTCTGATCTTTTTTAGGTATTCTGGATCGTTGATTTTCTTGACGTCCGTTATGATTATGTCAGGTATGTGAGTGGGCTGTGTTATCCTCCTCGGTTGTCGCTGAGTTACTGTCGCATCAGGGGTGACGGCATCTCTTTTTCTCTTCTTAGATTTGGGTGTGGTAAAAGTCACGAAAGCATTAGCGTCTTCCCTTTCCGATTCATCTTTGTGTTCCTCTTCGTTGGGAAGCAAGGAGAAACGGTTACATGTCGTTATTTCGGGTTGTTGCTGGGAGGCCTGGCTGGCGGCGCGCACATATACAGTCTCATGACTGGACGCGGCCACGGAGTCGGCGCGCAAGTCCGTCGAAATTTTCACTTTTTCGTCCCCATGTGTGGGTAGGATATCGCAAGGCGTTCGCGCGGCGGTAGCGGTCTCGTTTCCGAGTGTACGCGTAATCGTGCCACTAAAAGCGTGGCGTGGTGTCCGGCGAGTGGTGTAGCGGGACCCACTCTGCGACGGCTTAGCACTTGTTTGCTGGATCTTGGATGTTTCTTTATATTCCGATAATACTTTATTCACTGTGCCGCATTCACAGGTCACCATTTCTTCGTTTTGGAGACCCATAATTGGCATGTATTTCACATTTATCTGTTTTTCGCACTTCCGGCAGTCTATCTTATTTATTTTGCAGAAGTTGATATTACACGAGTATATATTAATTTCATTTATACTGTTCACTAAGTGTCCGTTTGAAATATTTGCCGTGATTTTAAGAAAACATTTCACGGCACTTTTCTTGTTACAAAATCTACAATTTAATTGTTTGATTTTAGTTTGCAGTCCGTGCCACTCATGGAATTTTTTAATTACGTTTATTTTTGAGCAGTGCCAACAGGCTACAGCGTATTGTCCTTCATTATCTGGGGAAAGTTCACACACATTAAATAGTTTATAGTCACTGTTTTTTCTGTTGTTTACTTTTCTTTCACTGTCCGTGTCCATTTCACTAGTTTTGCCATTTTGGGGAGGTCTTAGAGGGCCTCCCTGGGATTCCTCGCTCATATGAGCGAAAGGTGGGTAAACCGGGAAAGATCACTTGTTGTTTATTCCGTCAACCAGTCGTGCGAGACACTGGCCGCCCATGCTTATCGCCGTAAGCGGCGGGTCTCGACGGCTGGTCGGGCGCACCGAGGCGTCCAGCGGAACTAGACACCGCTGGATTGCACAAACGCCGTAAGGCAGGGGTCTTGGTAGACTGGTTATGCGCGGAGCACTGCGTGGACGCGTCTAATCGCTATGGAGTTGAACTCCGCAGTCTCATCGTAGAGCTCGTTTGCATGTACTTAGGTTTTCTCTGTAACGCAGATTATATTTTCAGAAATTCCCGAGCTAGACGGAGCGGGTTCACAATTTTTTTAAACAATCAACAACTTACGAAGGAATTTCAAGTTCATACTTGTAAATTAAGGAGGTTTGTTCGCAGTTTGCTTTCTTAATCCGAAGCATTTCATAGCCCCGAGCTATTATGTCAGATTTTCATCTCTTTTGTAATTTCCTTTTCTAGAGTACCAGAAAAGGGACGCTCTGAAAGGTGAAAGCAGGTTTAATTAAATTAAATTAATTTATTAGTGTAGCATTAAGATAAAACTCACATTCGGAAATAGCAATCTAAATATCTACTTAAATAATACGTTTAAAAAATAAGTTTGGATAGATGGATGGATGGATGTTTGTTACTCAATCGCGCTAGAACGACTGAACGGATCTGGATTAAATTTGGCACAGTGATAGCTTATAGTCTGGAATAACACATAGGCTACTTTTTATCTTGGAAAATTCCTGGAAAATCCTGGAAAAAGAGTTCCCGCGGGAACCAAAAAACCTCAATCCACGCGGGCGAAGTCGCGGGCATCAGTCATCGCTATTCGCTAGTCTCGGATAAAGGTGTTACCTTATACCTATTTTGTCTAATAGAGAACTCCATAATAAATAATAATTATTTATAGTGTTTGGTGCTGGGTGCAACACATTTGACTGGAAAAACTCCTGCACTGTGTGTGTGAGGACGAGAATATTTTTTTAAATTTTTTTGTCCAACCATTTATTTTACATTTAGCAGCTCGTTTCATTGATTTTGACTAATGCGTTACTGATTCGATTTTTGATAACAATCAACTTTCTTTATGAGAAATTTTAATCAATTTGACACATTATTTATCTTTGCTCAACATTATTTTATTGTTTTATAAACATATTTAACATTTAATTATTGTATGTATTAAAATATATTAAATAAAGATGAAATAAAGGACTATCAAGAAAGTGTTGCAGCTCCGTGACTATTTTGAAATGGAAAGTGTAGGTAATTTTACTAGATGATACGAAATATCGGAAAAAAGGACACGTTGCTTCACTATTTTAAAAAAAAATTTCAAAAAAAAAATAAAAACCGACTTCAAAAACCACAAACACTAAAAAGTTAAAAATAATTTAATTTATTATGTATAAAAGAGTTAATGTAGTTCTATAATAACATTTTTTGGAGTCGGTACCAATTAGCCGCATGAACCGTCTACCTACTCTTCATTATTGTTGACGTGACTCCACATTGGCACCGACTCCAAAAAATGTTATTATAGAACTACATTAACTCTTTTATACATAATAAATTAAATTATTTTTAACTTTTTAGTGTTTGTGGTTTTTGAAGTCGGTTTTTATTTTTTTTTTGAAAATTTTTTATTTCCCAATTTTTAGTGGCCCCATTGTTTTAAAATACAGGATGTAACCAGAACGCTAGTAAAAACTTAGCGTTATTAAGAATAACGTCGTTTAATCGTTACTCGTCAACTTGTCTAACTTAGACAAGTCAAGTACAAAGTCCATATGATACCCCACTTGGTATAGTTATCCTACTTTGAAATTTCAAACCCCTGATTTTCCCCACTTTTTTAATTAAACTAAAAATAATTTTCAATTTTTTTGATTTCCATGATATTGGGCCACTATTATATATACAACTATTCCAAATTTCATGTCAATAGTTAATAGTTACTGAAATAATCGACTGTGACAGACGGAAAGAGAAAGTAATAAGGGTTCCATTTTTACCATTTTGGTACGGAACCCTAAAAAAAAAAAAGATATGCTATGCATGGTTAAAACATACTGTTTACAAAACTATCACACTGATCGCGAGCAATTTACTCTTATCCATTGAGGAGTTCCGTTCTCCATCTCCGGAGATATTCATCAGATCTTCACCAAATTAAAATGGGACCACCTCTGAAGTATGACCTACCAAACAAAAAAAGAATTATCAAAATCGGTTCATAATTGGCGGAGAAATCGCGTAACAAACATACAAAAAAAAAAAAAAAACATACGCGCCGAATTGATAACCTCCTCCTTTTTTGGAAGTCGGTTAAAAACGATATGCGCCGATGGAGTAGGTATTGCATTTTCTTGTCGAAGGTTGCTTGTCAATAATAATGACACTTCATAGGCGTGCTTATGTCAAAGTACAATAAATTTTTGGACAAATATAAATTGTCGTATTATGATAGCTATAGAACACACAGACATATTAAAGAAGATAGAACATGATTTAGGTATACCTAGTTAGCTCTAAAAACAAACACGTTAAGCCATGCGAGATGTCTAAAAGATAAAACTGTAAAGCTCGTATCATTACTATTCACTACAAATGCTACGAGCGTAGATACCTACCTACCTATATAAATAATTTATAATAGTTTCACTAAAAGCTTTTAGTTCAGAGTAAAACATTTGTATGTTTTCTCATTGTGATGTTGCGACATTTCTAACATTTGATTCGACGCGACGTAAGGTATCTTATATTATAAACGCGAAAGTGTGTCTGTCTGTCTGTCTACTACGCTTTCACGGCCCATCTTTCAACCGATTTTTACAAAATTTGGTGCATAGGTTGCATTCCACAGTTTCGCATAAATCCATATCCATACTAGTATTATAAACAAGATGATGCCCGCGACTTCGTCCGCGTGGATTAAAATTATTTGATTCCCGCGGGAACTCTTTAATTTTATGGGATAATAAGTGCCTAGATGTCCTTCCCCGGGACCAAATTTCATTAAAATCGGTTAAACCGATGGGCCGTGAAAGCATAGCAGACAGACAGATAGAAAGACACCCTTTCGCATCCATATTAATATTATAAATGCGTATGTCTGTCTGTATGTTTGTCTGCTCTCGCGGGAATCAAAAAACTTTAATCCACGCAGACGAAGTCGCGGGCATCATCTAGTATAATATGAGTATGAATTGCATATATAAAGAGTGGAAAAACGAACGGGATATGGAGGGAAAGTATTTGTAAGATACAAATGTTTGTTTGACAGATTTTATCCTTGTCACAGGCTCTATCGAATGGTTCATTAAAATTAAGACTGCCTAATCCGAAGATTATTTGTATCTTTAGATTCGATTCCCGGCTCAGGTATGATTTTTCCAGAATGTTTGGATTCTTATTTAAAAAATAAAAGAATTTTTCCTTTGACGGAAATTCGATAACTTCAACATTGAATGTAGGTACTTTTGCCCCATGTCTCGTTCGGTATTTCCACCCTGTATATTTAGTTCTGGAAACAAGAACCGTAAGGTGACCTCAGATTTCTACACTTAATGCCATCGCTCTTATTGATCGTGAATTTCGTGACTCGTGACGGCGTAATTTGTTATTCACAAAGTTTTTCATAAAATAGAAAGTATAGGTACTTTTGTACAAAAACGACTCTATTTTCCTACCTATTTTCTGCACACTCAAAAATTCTTAAAGATTTGAAAGGAGATGTTGTTTTACTCCACTTGTACAAAATAAAAATAAAATCGAGGAACTTTTATTGCATAATTCTGAAATAATATTGGAGACGTTACACAAGTTACACAAGTGATAACGACAAAAATAAAGCTATCGTTGGCTTTGCTTTCAGAAGGCTTCCTACCATCGCTTAAAGCAGTATTATTTTGATCTTGTTTCATAATAATTGTAATCCTTATTTTACTGACGTCAACATAATATATCATATTATTATAGATTATATTGTTATTTTAATTGATTTTTAAATAGATTTATAGCAGATTCTGCTCTACGGTAGTGTTATAACCTGTCCTTACCTACATTACAAAGAATTATACGCAAGAGGAAGTACAAGTACACTTGTATACGTTTAACATCCGCTCACTTACGAAGTTACGAGGTGGGTCTAAGCTTCGTACATATCCCTTTCAAAGTAACCCTTTACTTTATTTAGTAGTTATGACGACCTCCGTGGCACAGTGTTGAGCACTGTTGTCTTAACGTGCGGAGGTCCCGGGTTGATCCCCGGCAGGAATTAATTTGGGAATTAATAATTTCTGAATTTTCCCTGGTCTGGCCTGGTGGGGGGAGGCTTCGGCTGTGGCTAGTTACCACCCTACCGATAAAGACGTGCCGCCAAGCGATTTAGCGTTCCGGTACAATGCCGTGTAGAAACCGAATACGGGTATGGGTTTAATATAACTGACATGCTTCTAATAGATTAGCCCGCTACCATCTTAGACTGCATCATCACTTACCATCAGGTGAGATTGCAGTCAAGGGCTAACTTGTAGTGGTGTAAAAAAAAGTAAGGTTGCAATATCTACCTAATGGGCTATTACATAATATATAGGGTTTAAATTTAATGCAACCTTATATACCTGGCCTAGAAAGTATCTTTTGCCTTTGACCCATATTTCCTCGTTTGTAATTAGTGCATGCCATCCAATGTTTAATGAAGGAAACACCCTTGTCAACACCCGTAACATACAGCTGCATGCAAACAGCAGATATGTCACACAGAATATTAACAGAGACATACTTTTTCGAACACTAGCTGACGAACCCCGGTTGGGCTTATATTTTTATAGGGCTTACCTTAGGCCTAAGCCTTTACTTATATCGTGTACAAAGCGTTTACCAAGTTTTCTATAAAGTATTTATCAGCTTAGTGTTAAAGGCATAAAACTGTAATTTTTTTAAAAATATGGAACGCTATCCTATTATGTTTGTGCTATCCCTAATTATGCCAACTATAACTAGCTAAATTGTCATTGTAGTCTAGGCAACGGGACGGTTCGTTGTATGGAGACCCCGCATTAAATCCTCAGTCGTTTAAACTTTTGTAGTATGGATTGTAGTATGATATGAACCGAAACTTATACAAAAATATCCAAAAAAAAAACATGCGGAAGTTAAGTATTTATACCTAAAACTTAATATATTTATGACTGAATATTTTCTCGATTTCTTTTTAAAATAATAGTATTGTAGGTAGTATATTTACACTCAAAACCAAAATATTAAACGAAATAATCCTGCACAAAATCGATATTTAAACCGATTTTATTATCAGAGCTAAACTGCGTTTACACGAGAATGTATCTTCCTGCTTTATCAATTGGGTATAGCATAAAAAGTTTCGTCGCCTGAGGAATTGTTGGGGTCCACTAGCTTTATTGCCTAGACTATTGTTTCAGGAATAAATTTTTGTCTTTCTATTGTTTTAGCAAATAGTAGAGTCAATATTACGCACACACCACTCGCACGCACACACACACACACACACACACACACACACACACACACACACACACACACACAAGTGCATGCTAACTTTGTATTTTTATTAATTTTAAATTGAACCCTTCATTGTTAAAAATATTATTGCTATTTGTCTGAATACCGAGGAGGAAGAGCGGGGACCCAGAGATACAGGTTTTTTCAAACTTACTTCAGGGTTCCCGACACAATTGTGAACCGACGAATATTTTTATCAATAAATTTCATTTTCATTTTCATTTTCAATATTTCATAGTAAGTATTTTACAAGTTTTGGTTTAAACTAACGAAAACACACTGTGGACTGGAAGTGGAACGGACGAAACACGTTTTGTCCTGTCACGGAAGTCTTAACAGTTCAATATTTATTTTATTGATTTATTTGGTTTTATTTATAGGTTTTATCTAGTCTAGGTTATTTCATTTATTCATTGCATTCATGTACATGCAATATAATATGTTTAATGAATTATAATGACACGAGGCCCCGTCAGAGCATTGCAATTAATGTTGCGCACGCGGTCATTTTGTCTGCCAGACAATTTTTCTTGTCCGTAGTGTGATTTTACCCTTCATGTGAAAGCTTTCTTCCAGTTCGCTTTAAACCGCATTGGATACGTTGCATTTACCGCCTGTACAAGTGTACAACCACAATAAGGCACAATCGGCGGGTCGATCGATTCCACCGACCCGGTCAGCGGTAGATAACCCGCCGTTTGACCCCAGTATTCGCGGGTTTGCGGGTTGGGTCGATATCGCCCGTTTCTGTAGTTCTACGGAAAACTAAAGTCAGTGACAGACACGCGTGTAAGTTCGCAAGCTGATATAGTAACAATGAGTGTTTCACCGGCGATTCTGAACGTTGTCGAGTCTTAAATTTACCAAAGTACGCGTAACTTACTCGTGTGTCTACCAGCCGCATTTAAAGTCTGACTTATTTATATATTCCTACATCCATACTTAGTACCCAGTGATTGCCAGTGTCACTATCATTGATTGGTCGTCATCAAAAATAGGTTAGCTATCAACGTTTGCTAGTTACAGAATACAATATGTAGGTAACTAATTATGAACTTTCAAAATTCAAGGGAAATCGACTCCAACCAATTGATTTCTTGATTATTACTTAAACTAAGTAAAAATCAAAAAGTAATAGCTATGCAGACAGGGATAGATGAACAGATTAACTATTGAAAACTAGTTGATGCCAGCGACTACGTCCGAGCGGAATAGGGTTTTTTTATTCCCACAGGAACTTCTTAATTTTTCGGGATAAATTAAATAATAACTTAGTCAGTCTCCAGTTCCTCAACTATGCCCATGCAAAAACTCCCCTCGATTCGTTGCGGTTGCGACGTGATTGAAGGAAAAATGAACAAATAAACACACTTTCGCATTTATAATAGTTGTAGTGTAGAGCCCTGTGCAGTTTCAAACTTCCGAATAGGATTCACGGAAATCACTCAGCCCATGATTTTCGATTCATCGTATAGCATCAATGACTACTTAACTACTTTTATACTATATAAATATATACCCACTGCAAGGTATGATACCTAAACCTATACCTATAGGTAGACCTACAACGAATCTGCTGCATATTTTAAGTAAGGTTGGCTTAGTAAATGAGTTTTTCTCCTAAGTGGGTATACGGTAAGTATAATAAACCTTGCCCGGCAGCTTTTTCCCTGGCTTAAAAATAAATTTCGCACGACAAGGAACGTGGGTCGGTAACCTCTGTATTTACCTGAAAAATGAGCATTCAATATGCGCGACAAGTTGTGATACAATTTTTATGCAAAAAGAACGAAGTGGTTGTTAATAGCTTATCGATCAAAAATATAAAGGACCTATAAATAAATTTTATGTAGGTACATTAAAAGGTATATACATTAAATGTTTTTTTTAATGAAATGTATACAGACAGTTATATATAAAGTCTGTTAAGACTACATTCGGAAGATTTTTGATTATAAGCTTCAAGTTATGACTTTGTCCATCATAAATTATTCTGTGGGCAGGTACCCACGTCTAGAGGTTACCGTGTACACTGTACAACCTTTCCAAAAATAGTAGTTGAATTAAAAAAGCATTAGCCTCGCCTCGCCCCACCACACTACACGTATCCTAGATCCTTTAAAAGCTAGAAGACCTGAATACAACCTTAGAAAAAAATTCGCGTGGCGCACCGCATTTAATAGAGGCGTCAGGCTTTGAATGAAGGTTCCTTTTCAGAGCAAACGTTTGCATTTGAAAAGTCTCGTCGTTTGTGTAATTTTTTTTGAAAAGTTTTTTCCATAAATATAGGAAAACAAATTTCTATATTTTTTAAATAATAAGTACGTATATCAAGCCTCTTATAGATCATATAGTGTCTTTTGACCGAAATAAAAGCCCCACGTACTCGTACCTACAACACAAAGTTCAAAGCTTAGTCGATGAATAATAACGACACGTATATAATCCATACTGTCGGGCTGCCACGCTTTCACGGCCCATCCTTTCAACCGTTTTGACGAAATTCGTTACACAGATATTGGTTGCATCCCGGGGATACAAAGGACATAGGCTACTTTTCATACAAGAATCCCTCTTCAAAAAAACTAAATCCACACGGATGAAGTCGCGGGATCATCCAGTAATTCATAAACTGTTTTAAAAGGACTGATCGATATAATTAATATTTAATTCCTTCTTTTTACAGTTTACATATTGAGAGTGGCCCAAGCACCGCAAGGCCAAAATTTATTTTTTTAACTTCAAAGTTAAATCCTACTTGTGTTTTAAATCTTCGTGCGTTGATTGAAAATTAAGCATTATTAGAAAAGAACTAGTTGCCACGACGTTCGTCAAAGAGCTTAGAATAGACATGCAGGCGTCAGGTATCGATCGCTAGCTTCACTACGAGTATATTCATTCTTAAAGCGAGGGAAGATAAAAGTTTATCTGTGAACGGAACGTTGTAAATTCCCAGTGCAGTGCCCTGAATAAGGACGCTTCTTGCTCATTTCAACATCGAATATTTATACCGAAAACATGCATTATTCAATAAACTCTTATGAATCGTCAATAGACTGTCTGGACTGCTATTTTCAACTGTCAAAATGGTATTGAAGAAAAAAACACGTACCTACGTATTTAGAAGTAGATTAGAAGTCACAACTTAAACTATCACCACATAATAATAATAAAAGGTCCTGTTAATAAATTACCTGTAACGGAGTTTACCTTACGTGGAAAAATAAACGAATTCTTGATAATGTTTGTAAGAAATCCATACTAATATTATAAATGCGATAGTGTGTCTGTCTGTCTGATACGATTTCACGGCACATCTGTACAACCGATTTTGACGAAATTAGGTACAGAAAGATAGGTAGCATTCCAGAAAAGAGCATCATCTAGTCTAGTCCATATCCATACTAATGTTATAAATGCGAAAGTGTGTCTGTCTGTCTGTCTATCTGTTCAACCGATTTGGATGAAATTCGGTATAGTGGCAGGTTACATCCCGGGGAAGGATATAGGCTTATCCCGGAAAACTAAGGATTTCCCGCGGGAATTAAAAACCTTAATCCACGCGGACGAAGTCGCAAGCATCACCTAGTATTATATAAATAGATATCAATAATGTAATTAATGCACCACAAACTACATTCGTAAGAAAACTTAAATATTTCACATAAATTATAGTAAAAATAATTTAGCGGAATTTGTATGCACGGCGCTTTCAGGCCGTGTTTTTTGTCTTTCGAATGAAAAGGTCGTATTCCAAAGCGAGTTTCATTTCAATGGAAGAAGCCGCCTGTGTGAGTGTCCCATATTCCGTGACACCTCCCGCAAAAAAATGCTTTGCCTACGTGATAAAGAAATATATATACTAACGTGTTATACATATATAAAGCTCTCTAAAAAGCTACTAAACAATAGGTGGACAGATAAGTCGCAGAGGAATACTAGACCTACGTTCAGCAGAAAACGTTTAGCGATTCGAACGGAGTCGAAGAAGACGATTTTCAGGACTACTTCCATGTACAGGTATAACTTTGTTAAATAAATCCTTGAATTTCAAGTAAAGCGCCCACAAACTTGATATTGGTTCCTTGTAAAGAGTAAGAAGATGCTGACATTGTGATCAATGTCGTGTTGGCCTTGTTTTCCATTCAGACCGAAGACAATGCCTGTGAGCTTCAACATGAAATAAAAAGTGTGATCAAAAGTGATTTTGACCTTATAATAAGAGTTTTTTACGCAGACTGAAGTGAAGCTAAGTACGCACTTAAATGTAGAGGGTGACGTTTTAGTAGAATAATCTAGGCCTTAAGGAAACATCGCTCTTAGAAAATAAAAAAGTAAAATAATTTATTTCACTTTTGACTTTTACCTTTAAAAAAAAAATTAAAAAAAAAACATTTATTTCGACCATAAAGTACCTACTAATAACAAAAATATAGATTTTGTGAGACATCACTGAAACATGGGTACTACCTTATTTAATATTTAAATGATTATATACATCGGATAATGGAACGTAATTATGTATTTCAATTGTATGGAACACAAATTCAATCAGCTCGGAACTGGCCATACTATGGCCATAC
Source organism: Erebia aethiops (assembly GCA_923060345.2). Classification (NCBI taxonomy): domain Eukaryota; kingdom Metazoa; phylum Arthropoda; class Insecta; order Lepidoptera; family Nymphalidae; genus Erebia; species Erebia aethiops. The sequence continues at coordinate 5,613,626 of OV281082.1, forward strand.
ATAAGTCCTACGCACGCAAACCTATTCAAGATTATGATAAACTAGCTGATGCCCGCGACTTCGTCCGCGTGGTTTAAGTTTTTTTGATTCCCTCGGGAATAAAATATATTCCGGGATAAAAAGTAGCCTTTGTCCTTCCCCGGGATAAAACCTATGCCACTCTGTGGCTCCTCAACTATACCCATGCCAAAAATCACGTCGATCCGTTGCTCCGTTGCGGCGTGATTGAAGGACAAACCAACAGACCATCAAACCTGTTGGTTTGATGGTTTGTTGGTTTGTCCTTCAACAAACACACTTTCGCATTTATAATATTAGTAAGTATATTTCAGTTTGTTTTTCACTCAATAGATTTTGATCATATGAAGTTTTAATTAATTACTTAACTCCAGTTCTCCTATTTATTCATAAAGAGTTGTCTGTTACTTTTTAAAAATACTTATTTTGTCTATGAAAGCCATGATGAAAACACAAACCAAAAGGGTGAAATACATACAACGACTCGTATAGGATGACTCAACTTTTAAGACCTCTATTACCTACTCTACTGTTATAGGTAACCTCTAGGAATTAAGATTATAACCAGATGATGCCCGCGACTTCGTCCGCGTGGATTAAGGTTTTTTGATTCGCGGAAGAGCTCTTTAATTTTCCGGGATAAAACCTACCCCTGTACCAAATTTCATTAATATATGTTGAACAGATGGGTCGTGAAAGTGTAGCAGACAGACAGACACACACACTTTCGCATTTATAATATCAGTATTATCTAATTATCTATCTATATCTAATTATGTAATCAAAAGCCTAAAAAATAAATTTCAAGCTTCTAGCTTTAAAAACGACGTAATTTCCATACAAAGTTTTACTATTTCAACCCGTTACAGCTCTTTTTTCACATAAAAATAGCCTATGTCCTTTCTCAGGCTCTAGACTATTTCTGTACCAAATTTCATTTAAATCGGTTCAGTAGTTTAGGCGTGATTGCGTAACACACAGACAGACAGAGTGACTTTCGCATTTATAATATCGATGGCAGCAAAGTAGATCATCTACAATTTTGCAAAAATGTTTTTTTTACAAAAATGAGCTCATATTATCCCCTATCTACAAGTCTGCATTAAAATTATTTTAAAATTCAGAATAATGAAGAAAATCTGGCACGTAGTACTACATCTGTGCTGGCACGTAATTGAAGTCATCTACACTCGATTTAAAAAAAACATCGCAGTAGAAACGGACATTTGAATTTGCCCGCCTTTACTTCTTCTTCTTATTTTGTTCTATGGCCTTCGGAGCATCGACAAATGATTGAAACGTCGACAAAGTCATCCGTCAGTCCATAATCAATAAAATGACACTGTGGCACAACAATGAAAGCGTATTCGGTTTATTGGGAGCCGAAGGTGCTAATCACGTTCACAAATGCCCGTCCACAAATGCTTGCCTACTTCGGTGACCTAGTTGCGAGCTACGCCAGCGGCCAGCGCTCACGTGGCGTCGCCGCAAACCAGAGGAATTCCTAGCGCTCGATGTTTTTTTTTAATTAGTGCACACGACTCTCTCTTTAGTCTTTACGCCAATTCGCTGCATGAGAGGGAAATTACATGTTTCAAATAACTTTAGGAATCTTTATAAAGAGTCAAGTAGCTATACTTTAAGAATTCGAAAACTAATCGAAATTTAGTCGAATTAATAAGCATTAATATTTAAAGCAGATTTTATTCTTAACTTCATCGGCGCAGATTGAGGTTATTGTAAAATCTCGTGTGAACTGTTCTATTTTTCGAGATAAGGGTATGCCTTTCACAAGGTCAAATTTCGTCAAAATTGGTTGATGGGTCGTGAAAGTAGACAGACAGACAAACAGACTTTCACATAATTTATGATATTAATATTATGGATTAGTATATTAGCATAACTAAGTACCTATATAAGTATGAATTCACGGGAGTACGTGCAAAACATAAATTATGAAAGTACGATTCACTCACATTTTACATGATCCGTCTTTGATGCAAAAGCAATGATAGTGCTTACATAAATTGATGAATCAGCATTTTATCATGATATTGCTGTACCGAATGAGATATTATATAGCTATAATGAAATATTAATTACAGAATAACAGAAGACAATTATAAAAAATATGTAAATACTTTAAAAAATATCAAATCAATAACCTAAATTAAAAGTAAACATTAAAAATAGTTAGAGAATAATATAAGGCCAACATATATTTTAGCTATTCAGCGGGGTAACGCCTGGGCACATTGCCGGTTTTATTGTACATTTTATACTCATATTTCACTGTTAAGATTTGATATTTTTTGTTTGTTTGAAGCAGGTCTAAATAAAATTGGAACATAAAAGGAGAAAATGCCAGAGAATAAATAATTAAATTATAAAAAAATATATTTCAATAATGGGTAATATAACATCTTATTAACTAGCTTATTTGTAGGTATTAGTAGGCTTATTTGAGTTTGAGTTGAGTTTATCACGTTTGTCTAAACAAGACGCATATTCGATATCGTGACCCGAATTTTCACGCCAACCGTTCGCGCAGCTGAAGGTACCAGATCTGTCGATATTCTCTCGTTAGTATATTGACTTCAATCTTCATATACTTATTATACGCATAACTTAATATAAGAATTAAAAACTCATTTTGTGTTTCAATTTAAATACTCACTTCTATATGGTTTACTTTGATAACATTGTATTAGTGCTACATGGTGCTACGAAAGTGCTACGAGTGAATTAAAATTTCGGTTAAATTTTCTTGAACAAACCTATACCCCTAAAAGGCAATATTGATAAGTTATGTAGTGCTTATACAAGTTTTTTGAGTTTCTAGATTATGTCAAAATAGGAAAGTCAATGACCTCTGCTATCTGCGAACTTTAACTTGAAAAATGCGGTTTGCAAGGAAAATGTTTTTCATACGTGACAATTTCTTTCTACATTATGTAACTGTCTTGGAATATATGCATTCGGAGTATTTTCTAGATAAGGCATCAAATACCTATTGTGAAATGTCATTCTTATTGATAGTTTATACTTTCTATTTTTTATTCCACTACAAGTTAGCCCTTGACTGCGATCTCACCTGATGTTAAGTTATGGTTGTGGGCTAACCTGTTAGGGGTATGGCACCCATACCCCTTTTTTCTCTACAGCATCGTACCGTAACGCCTAATTGCTTGGCGGTACGTCTTTGCCGGTAAGCTGGTAACTAGCCACGGCCGAAGCCTCCCACCAGACCAAACCAGAGAAAATTCAGAAATTATAAATTCCCAAATTGACCCTGCCGAGAATCGAACCCAGTACCTCCCACGTTAAGACAACAGCGCTCAACACTGCGCCAGGGAGCTCGTCACAAACCTCTAAAGGTGTATGTAACAAATTAGAAAGGTTACGTAAAGAGTAGCTCTTCGAACTTAACAATGCTCTATGACTTATCTCGTACATCCAGTTACAGTTACATATTGAAAAAGTTGAAGATACTCAGTGGCATAGTTTGATAAAATTCAGAAATAGGTCAAGGAAAACCGCTCAATTTAAAAAAAAATAGTTCGAGAAAAGCTGAGCAGCCCTACTTTTACGATGATTATGGAAATCGTATTACAAAATTAGTACGTCAGACTGATAAAGGAAACAAGTAAGTTTTTAGCGGCCGGAGCGGGCAGAGCGGGGGCGCTAAGAGCGCGGGGGAGGGGAGCTGGTTCAAGGTTCCCGGTTTCAGGCGCCACTGCGGGTCTATGCGTACATGTAAAAGTATTACCCAACCAAATTGAAACTCAGCGTATCCTCCACAGCCTCCACCGAAGAGTACGTAACCGTTAATCTTAATTGTGTACGTTTGAACTTAATAGCATAACGTTTACAAACCGATCTGCGACATTCATGGACCAGTGTGAATTAGCTATTCATGGTTCGCGTTTTCAGGACTGTGGCGGTATAATCTGCACGTGCGTGACGGCTAGTACCAAAGCAAATATTATCTAGGCTAAGTACTAAAACACAGAATAGTAACTCGTTAAAGTAAGCAATAAGTCACAAAATATAGCGGGTTCGTTTTTATAGACATAGTATAGTAAAGGATAGTAGGTACATTTGAGCATTTATTAAAATATAAATAGGTACCGTAACCTACGGTATACAATTTATACTTTGAAAGTAATTCCTTTTCTTGAATTTATATCTTGATTTCAAGACAAGACAAGGTTTCAAACGGTATATTAAATTTAAGCGAAAATCTAAACACAAAACCTCAATAAATACCGAGTAAGTACGCAAGAAGAAACCGGCACATTCCTAAGTATTTGACAGATTTCCAATCGCGCCCGATTCCAACAGATGTTCCAATACTGAACAGACACTTGCGACAATTTCTGGGAATTAAATTTTATACTATACTAGATGATGCCCGCGACTTCGAAATTTCATCAAAATCGGCTGAACAGATATTTTTTTAATTACTCTTCAATTTTCTGGGATAAAAAGTAGCTTATGTCCTTCCCCAGGATACAATCTTTCCACTACCAAGTGGTTTGGGCTTGAATTTTGGGCGTGATATAAAAGAGTTTATCTACTCCAGCATCGAAAAGTTCCAATTTCGAATTTGACAACTATATCGAATTGAACCCTCTTTCGTGTTTGCTTCTCATAACGATACAGTTCGTTGTATGGGAGCTGTATCGTTATGAGTCGTAGCTGTATCGATATGGTTATCTTCATAAATAGGATACCTATAGCTTAGCGGCTCTGGGTTCTGGCACTTTCCCAACCAGTCAATTGATTTGACTTTTTTATTAATTTACAAAGTAAAAAATTATAAAGACGTCCTTGTCGTAGATAAAATCTTGTATGCAACTGTACGTAATTAGTCATTTTAATTCTCGTACTATCCTATTTTGATACTCGGCAAGCCTCGTATCAAAAAACAGCACTCGAATTAAAATGACCCTCATTACGATACAGTTGCATAAATAGCTATTACAGTGGAAGCTTCATAACATGCTACATGATCTGGACGCGCATAGGTATATTATGAAACCAAATTATAGTGCAACGACATACATAGAGGGCGTCTTTCATGAATGTTTTATTCCGTAAGTCTGCTGTGTACCTTTGTTACTTTACGTTCACGTAACGTTTCAGGTTTAATTCACGCCTAGTTGCCGTTCTATCGCACGATTTGCCATAGGATTAACTCTCTACTATAAAAAAATACTTTAACTAGTCCCAGACTCGATCCCGGGCTCAATTTGGGAATTCACAATTTTAGTCTGGGTCCATACTGCTAACGCTTAAAGCCAAATTGTTTCATTATTGTTGACTTTCGTGTTTTAGAATTATAATCCATATACGAGTATTAGGAACGTCAAGGTACGTGACATCAAACTGTCATTATTATTAGGTACACGCTTTTTATTAGCTTCAGACGTATGTATGTTAGTATGTTAGAATGTAACGGAATCTTTGAACATGATTTTGACCCCCTTTAAAACGTCGGATTAACTCGAAATTTGGCATACTTATTAAGGTCCGATGACAATGCAATATTTTAAACAGTTTGACCCGTTATCCTTACTAGGATAATCAGGATTAGCGATTTTTTGTTTTTCTGAGACCTGGAGTGTCTGCGTCAAAAGCGTGTTTTTTAGTTTTTTTTAACTATTATTATATTTAATCCGGAAATAATTACCTAATTACGATTCCGTTCTAAAATAATAATTATTATTAATAAATTATTATTTTGAGTAATATCCTTTGGTTTGGTGGGAAGCTTCGACCATGGCGAGTTAGTAACCTACCGGCAAAGACGTGCCGCCAAGCGATTTAGCGTTCCGGTACGGTAGAGGTAAGAGTTAAATATAACTGCCAAATCACTAACAGGTTAGCCCGCTACTATCTAAGACTCCATCGTCAGTTATACCACCACGTGAGATCGCAGTCAAGGGCTGACTGGTAGTGGATAGCAAAAAACTAAACTAAACCTCTATAGTATAAAAAGAAAAGTCATGTTGAAATAACATAAAATAGAAAAAAAAATTAATAGCCAAAGAGAATTTTGGCGAAAATAAAAAATATATGTCCGTGATGATCTTTCTACTTCATGAATTGAAATTTTGTTGCTAGCCAATTGTCGCTCACAGAAAATGGCTTACATTATAGCTTTCGTAAGTTCTGTCTATAAATTATTCCAATGTAATTTCCATAGCAGACAGTTTTAGGAAACCTTAACGACACTCACGACGAATGGGTACACTATTTAAGAACTTTTACTGTTTTCAGTTAATGCTTATGTCTTTCGTTCTATAAATAGATTATAGACTCGCTTACTAAAATGCAACATCATAACAGACAACGAGTCGAAGTAGCTACGCGTATACTCGTGTGACGCGGCTAAGGATGTTGTATTGTGCACCTGCATTTTCTGTTACATAAAAGAATCAATTAATGTATGGAAAAAAAAATCCGTACTGTTGGCATTATTTCCGTATTTGTTTGACCATAATGACGACACTAACCGAAAATACAGGAAATGAAACCGGGAGCAAATCTAGTTAATCGATTACCTATTTTTAAATTAAAAACGTGCCGAATGGAGAATCTCCTGCTAGTTGGAAGTCGGTTAACAATTATGATACATTTTATTAAAATTATAATTATGAGCTCCTTACCTACCGGGCGCGGTAGGTGAACCTAACTTAATAATTATAACTTTAAATATCTTCCTCTGTTTTTCTTTCAAAATTTCTTTAATATACAGGTTACGCAATTTGACATGATATTTCCTTTGAAATCTGACCTGATAAACGGCGGGTGTCTCGATCAAGATAGCACGCCACCTACATCTCATGCTGACCTGACAGCTATTGATATTCGTTCAAGAGCCGCAGATGGCAGCCGCCGTCGCACAGATGAGAGATAAAGGCCTGGATCGATACGCTCTCGGGCAAGATGACGTTTTACCGCTTTGTATGCTGGACGGTAACAACACCAATTAGTAACGCAATACGCATCATTAATTAAGTTTTAACAGCAGTGTAGTTAGCAGATTAAAATTCATAATTTAAAGTTAAAACTACATGCTTGTGAGCAATGTCGTACCTAGTGGTAGTAGGTAGTACTTGAAATTTCTCGATTAGCCTTAAAAAAGAGACTATTTTTGGCTGGTTTAAAGTCTTCATAAAAATATAGTAAAGGAATTTAAAATTATATAGACGTACCTTACAACTGAAACTTACTGGTTTCAGCAAGTATCAGTTGTAAGGTACGTCCATCATAATAATTTTAAAAAAATACAGGAAATTACTTTAAGCGTATTTTATGTACACACGAAAACATTCTTCGTGCTATTGGATTAATTTTTTATTGTCTATTCTATATCGTGTTTGTTTATTGATTTGTTCTTCAATCACGCCACAACAAAGCAAAGGATTGACTTGATTTTTGCATGAGTATAGTTGAGGACCTGGAGAGTGACACATATATACCGGAAAATTAAAAGTTCCCGTGGGAATTATAAAAAAATATTCCATGCGGACGAAGGCATCAGCTAGTTCAATTTATTAAAAGAATACTTCTCTTCTCCATTGCTAACTGGTAATTCCAAACCTATCCATCAAAGGCGACCTAGTTTGCTCAACCTTGAGCTGCGTCACGTTTAAAAGAGCAACTTATGCATTGTATCCATCATGTAAGCTGATACTAAGCTGTTGGTGTGACCGAGTCTTTACGTTAACCTCATAGCGTGACAGTAAATAACTGTAGGTTTCGCTGTAGGTATTTTTCGTCACATTAACTTTTTGTTATATACGTGGCTTTAACCGTGGCTTATTTTTTAAAACACGCAAATGATAAAAAAAGAGTTCTTTTGTGTTTTGTACTCATTAATTTATTTAATTACATAATACGCCTGCATCCACGGCATGATAGAAACGGTAACAAGGAATTTTTATTTTTTTTTCCTACAAAAGTACTATATAATTGACTTACCTACTTATGAATCACATAATATGACTACATATTTGTATCTATATAACAGCCTTAAAGATTTTCACGAAATTAGGTTTCCGTAATAGACGTCGATTAATGAAACTGTCGGAAATTTCCATTAAAATTAATTGATAGGTTGGCTCGTAACCACGATCCTGAGCTGTTCGAGTCCCACGCTTGAATCGCAAACTGCAAAGGCGCTCTTGTTAAATGTCAAATAGTATATTGTTCATCAAGGGACTAAAATGAGCCATTTCATACGAGATGTGTATTGTGTAGCCTCCCGATCGTAGGAGGGATGCTATAGAATCTAGGAGAACGGCTTTTAGTTCCGAGGTAAACACTCTACTTTCCACTTCGATTGCGAGAAAATAAAATAATAGTAGATTGTTCATCAAGGGACTAAAATGAGCCACTTCATGTGAGATGTTTAGCTTACCGAGCGTAGCGAGTTATGCTATAGAATTGAGCAGAATGGCTTTTAGTGCCGTGGTAAACACTCTACTTTTTACTTCAATTGCGAGAAAATAGAGAAAATAATACAAATAACGATTTTTAATTATTTCTTTGCCTTTCTGTTACATTTTCATATTAGGAGTAAGATCTTTGTTTTCACTTGATATTAACAAATAAATTCACTACCCTTTTAATCCCTAGACCCTAAATGCTAACTTTAGTCCGCTTACGCTAAGCACAGACGCTAAGCTTAGTGTCATTTTTTTTGAGCATGAGAGGTGAATAAAAGTTATATGTGTCAGCTCCGACGCAGGACTGGAGTTTACTCTATACGAACGATTATAAAAAAATAGATTAATAAATGAATGTAAATGAACAAATTAGTAGTGAACCTTCACCTTGTATTACGTATTGTGCATCGAAATTCGAAATGGATTAATTTAACATCCACAAAAATAAATTTAATAATTACATAAAAAATTCTAGAGATTTCGCGGCAATCCGCAATACCAACTTTATTTTTCTACCTATTGTTAACAAAAAGGTATTTAAAAAAATACATTAAGAACCATAGACATTGAGCTGTATATAGGTGACGATGGGTACCATTAACACATTCAACCAAGGATTGCAAATTATTTAAAAAATGGAACATAAAAAAGTAAATTCTGTTTGTATCGTATTAACATAGCGTATAACTATTTATTCATTTCATACAGTGGGTCGACGCTCATACAAATGTCAGACCTGACTACCATCATACCATGACAGTTTTAGCAGTCCTAGATGTACGGTACTGCTTATAAGACATTAGAGTGATAGAATTTTGTATTATATAAATTCTGCTAGTTTCATTTGTTACGCCCCTGTCACCCCGCAGCTTTGCTTTGTTTAGATGCCTTTGTTGAACGACTGGTAGGAAATAACCTATTTTCTTAGACTGTGTCTGTGACATTAGTTTGGACTGTTGATATTAACCATCGACTATAAATTTTTACTACCCGTTCACTACCTATAAATTAATAACGCCTGCAATTATTAAAAAAAATACTTTAATCCCTAGACCCTAAATGCTAACTTTAGTCCGCTTACGCTAAGCACAGACGCTAAGCTTAGTGTCAGAACCATATATTTGGATTTAATTAGATTAAGAATCAGGGAGTTTATATTTGACCACTGCACAATTCGATTTAAATCTTCATTTATTTTATTTTCAGCTTCCGGAGCTTCCGGAGGACTATATGAATAATATAGTTGCAGGTCAGCTGCATACAGGTAATATTTGCAATGCAAGATTTTGGAGGTGACATCTGCACTATATATTGAAAAGAGCAATGGGCCGAGGACTGACCCTTGCGGTACGCCTCTTGTCACCGGCAAAATGGAAGACACCTTTTGGCTGCCATCATTCTTAGCCACTTTAACATACTGTGTTCTGTTACTGAGGTAACTATGGAACCACTTTACTGCCTCAACATTAAACCCATAGAAAGAAAGTTTTGATAGCAAGAGATCAACACTTATGGAGTCAAAAGCACGTGAAAAGTCCAGCACGACAAGAGTAGTTGCCCTGATCCTGTGCTACTAAGATGTTATCTATGCTTATCTAGTTTACTTTTTTTATATCTTTTGTGACTTTCGTTTCTAAGCCTTATCATGATTTTAAGCCATACCATTAAAAAAAAACAAATTATAAGTTTCCTTCTTTACATTTTTTCCAAGAAATTATTTCAGAAATGGAACATAGAAAAGCAGAGTTTGTTTGGAACGTATTAACATATCATATAACTATTTATTAATTTCATACAGTGCGGCGGGCCGACTTTCTTACAAATTACAGACCTGGCTACCACGATAGTTTTAGCAGTCCTAGATACAGGTACGGTACTGCATCAAATAGAGTGACACAATTTTGTATAATAAAAATTCTTCTAGTTTCCTTCGTCACGCTCACGTCAAATAATTCAAATAAATATTATAAAAGCGAAAGTTTGGATGGGTGGATGGATCGATGGGTGTTGTTACTCAATCACGTCCGAACGGCTGAACGGATCTGGAAGAAATTTGGCACAAAGGTAGATTATAGTCTGGAATAACACGTAGGCTACTTTTTATATCGGAAATCTAAGAAGTTCCCGCGAAAACTAAAAAACCTCAATCCACGAGTCGCGGGCATCAGCTGGAACCTAGACTATAAAATTTTACTACTGACTAAAATAAAAATAAAACCGGCTAAATGCTTACTTTAGTCCGCCTACGCTAAGATAAAATGACATCTTTTTAGAGCATGAGAGGAGAAATAAATATTTAAGTAGCAAAAGAGTAGCAAAGTAAATCAAAACAGCTCATTTCTATAGCAAGTATTTAATTAAGTACCTAAGTAGGTTTCAAAAAGGTATACCTACCATCGAAATTCGCAACACTCGGTTCTGAGTCATACGTAATTGCCATTCCTTGAATACCTTCCTACGAAGCGCTACAATTCCTCGTTTGTAATACATACGAGTACTTAGAGTCTTAGACCAAAGACGCGCAATCTCCTTCCGGCATCCGTTATTCTCTTTCACGTAGGTATAATATGGGTCACCTTTAAAACAAGAGTAAAAAGGCGCCTTTTAGAGAAGCGCGCTTTGCTTTCTGTTGGGAATCCAGGTAAGCATTAGTGAAAAGCTGTTTGCTGATTCTTGTAACAAACGTATATTATGAAAAACAGAGGCCAGTTAAACAAAAAAGGGCAAAATATTTTTGAACGACCTGTCCAACGATACCGCACACAATGGGACAAACGAGAATAAAAATCGTCGGGACTTTACGTGTAGGGGAGGTAACCTAAAATAAATTATTTTTCAAATTTTATTCTACCACTTTAAAAAATAACACACACTTTCAACAAAGCTTTGAAAATTGGCAACCTGGTGCGTAGGTTCCTTATTCCTAAAGCGAATATGGCCCAGGGCAATAATTTTTGAAACCATGTTAAACTTAGTTTAGCATAATGGCGTTTCCATTACACAAGTTTTTGCATATTGGTATGACGTTCCATCTGTGTGCAAGTTACATCAAAAACAGATATGCCAAAACTTGCATGGGTCTTACTTGCGACTTGCAAGCAGGTGTTTGCACCAGAGTTTGTAGGCCAGTTCGCGTTTTGCTAACAAGTTCAAAACCTACTTACAAGCAACTTCCAGCAAATTTGTAGATTTACGTTAATAAATGCAACTTGCAAATTGCGTGTTTACTTAGGACATGTCTTAACTACAACTAAGGGGAGAGAAAAACAAATCCTGCATCTCATAAATGAGCTATGCAGCTTTCTCGCCTTCAACGCCCGCCATAGTAGGTACAAGGCATTAGTTTCTCTTCCCGTCTTGACAAATGACAGTAGCGTTTGCTCTTACGGGACAGCAAATTACGATTAATTTTCCTCTGTAGCTTTGTAACATTTAAGATTCCACCATCCGTAATGTGTGTGTTGTGTGAGTACAGCAGGGCGACCGCGTATCTTCTGCATCAATCATTGTTATAGTATCAATTGTTGTGATTGGCTGAATTTATGGTATTCTTGCTGCGTCAATGGATTTTGTCCAATAGTGGAAGTGTTATCCAATCAGAGGTGATTGCGATGTATCAATGATTGATGCAAAAGATACGCGGTCGCCCTGCAGGAAACAACAATGTGTAGGAAGGCGAAGGAGTTCAAACTCAAGGGGTGCGGGGACAGCCTCATTGTAAGGGTCTGGGCCCAGGTAGATGCCTTAGCGCCTGGCAACATTCAGTAAGATTACATTGGCGACATTGACGCCCCATGGATTAAAAGTTAATAAGTCGTATCACCAATAATTACAATAGGGACTTAATTACGCGATGATACCCTGGATCGCGGAGTGAGACGCAAACTTAATATCGCACGTCTGAGCGTGAAGACGTTACGGCGTGCACTAACTATATCTTACTATATGTTGCCAGCCAGGCGCTAAGACAGGTACCTGGTCCAGACCCTTATAATGGGAATGTCACCCGGACCCATTGGGTATAACCCCCTTTGCTTTCCTAATTAAGTATGTTAAATACGAAATTACAATTATACGTCTTTAATAAGAGTATAATTTTCGAGTCCATTTTAAGTAAATTTTGATTTTCGAGATGCATATTTAAGCGAAAATATTTATATTTTCGTACCTAATTTGGAAAAAGTTACGACAAAAATACACATACTAATACTAAGAGTATATTTTTAGGACCTTTAGTTTAAGTAAGTATAACAAAAGGGATGCAGTACTAGCTTTTTTAGTTCCGATAATATTTATTCGAAAAAGTTTGGTTATAAAAACTCTAGTTTTGCGCGAAAGATCCGAACCAATTTCTCTGAGAGGCGGCCGCCAAAGCGAATAACATGGAAATGTATGCATGGTTCCTCTTGCTTTTATTAGTTTTACTAGCAGATGCCCGTGACGGGAAATAAATTATACCTATTCCAAAAGATCAGTAGTAGGTATACTTCAGTAAATAAACTCTCAATTTCGAGTTATTCAATCAATCACCGATATCTCTAGATATGCACTATTTTTTTTCTTGTATAGTTACATTATTAGCCTTAAGTATTGAAAAGAGCGGGCGTGTGGGGATGACTGCGTTCCTTTATTAACTGACAAAAAAAGGAAGAAAAAATTAATTATTTAAACCAACTGGTTCAAAAGTTATCCATCGTCATTCAGTGCGGCAATGCTGCAAGCTTGATGGGTACCTTTAGCCCAGAGGGGTAAGAGGTGGTTTTTTGGGTTGTTTTTTTGTTGATAGGTATTTAAGGATTTATTAACTGATATTTGTGATATATCTGGGAATCTCCTATAGATACATAAAATGGCTACTGCCTACTCTGACTGACTGACATCATCGTAAACATTAAATCGCTGGTTCTAGAAACGTCAGGGAAACCTTTTTTTTTCTTCAAGTAAAATTTTCATGAATCCCACCCAAGCAAAACTAGTTTATGGTATAAAATGAAATAGTTTATAGTATAAATGATTATAATGATATCATCTCTCTCTCTCTGCGTCTTATTCCTCATTACTGAGGGTCGTGACCCCTTTTCTATAAATCAAATAATGGTAGCAGTTTTCTTGGGATAATAATGCGGTAGGTTCCCACGGCTTTCCGCATAAAATAGATATCATAGTACTATTCAAATAGATCATTCCAGCTTTGGTACTTTAACCAAAACTCAGGTCCGCCGTAACTCAATGAAATGTAATCCTCACGCCCACACGAACAATTAATAACTACAGACAGTGATATAGTACAGCGCTACAGGTATTTTTAGTTTCCGCTAGTTTAATTTAGGTATTGATTTTTATAGTGTACGCTTTTATAACATGGTTCCCAAAGTGTTTCTAGATCTGCCATTACATAAATTTAAAGACTGTGTTAAACAGAATTTGTTAAGTCGAGGTTATTACACTATCGATGATTTTCTGAATGACAAAGAACCGAACCGGTGGTAGAGTCTTAACGTATCTGAAGTGACACAAGTAGTCCTACATGAAATAAATAAATCATTTCATTTCATTTATAGCTATTATTTGCTACGAGTCGTAGCATTAAGTTTGTCGTAGCACCGTAGTAGCGTCGTAGGTAATTTATTTCTTTGGTAAAATGAATAAGAATTTTTCTTATAAATGTTCCTTAATCATCCTTGTGGAAAGGTTTCTGACCTATTCTGATATACTACCATCAACTTAAAAGCATGTTGTTCAAGTTCCCGGGATTAAAACCGTCTCTGTAAAAATCGGTTGAGCGGATAGGCCGTGAAAAGGTAGACAGACAGATTACACTTTCGCATTTTATTATTAAGTATATGAATTAATTAATTGTGAATATACGGTTAAACAACGAGCAAAGTTACCGGCTAGTAGTTATGTACCTACTGCTAAGTGCATATAAGCAGCCACATAGGTTCCTAAGGCGCTTAGTAATAGTTAGTATTCTTAGTCGATACTACGAAATTGTAGCGTAAGTTTTTTCCAAACAATACTTTATTTTTTCGTATAATAATTGCTACAAGGCTAGGTTTACCGCAATACGTATAGTAAAAGAATATAATTATACGTCATTTAACATGAAAGCGTATTAATGCAATAGCGAAATGTTGTATGATGTTTATTGTAATAGCAACCGCCCGTGGTTTTGCTCCCGTGAGGATTTCGAATAATCTGGCCTTGTTCCACGTCTGCATTATGAAGGGGTTCCCTTTATAGGCAAAACCAGCCAAACTTCAGATTTTAGGTGCAAGGAGTTGGCTCATAAACGCCCAGCTCAGACAGGCTGGGCGTTTAAAAGAGTCAGTAAGTGTATGAATGAATCAGGACTTTTCTGGAGAAGTAGAAGATAGCCTATTTGAAATCTTTAAAAATAATTTTGGAATTTTGGAATAAAATCAGTACTTACGTAAGAACTTCAAGGTATTATTTAAAAAAAAGGGTACTATGTATCAGAGAGAAAAAAAAAACAAAGAAAAAGCTCTTTTTAAAACGTAATGAATAGCAAGCTCATTGTTTCAATGCATGCTTTGCAATATTTGACCTGAAAATATGTAGGACAAATGTTATCGAACGAGTCTAATTTTAATAATAAAAGTTAAAGAGAGTGGGATCATAAAACCATAGATCGATCTAAAATAACTGATTTATGTAAGTATGTCTTAAGAAAAATATAAATTGAAAAGGTAATAACCGAAAAATTTGTATTATTTTTATTGCAAAATCTTACTTCACACAGAATAAAACATAGGCTATGATTTATTAGGAGATGTAAATTCATAGGAGAAGGAAGCCGTGGGCGTTTGCCCGCCTAAATCTAAGACGGTCCTTTTTCTATATCTAGGTATATCATGTCATATTTCTACTAAGCTTCCATTTGTCCGATGGTTAGAGTTCAAAGATTTAAGCTATGTTTGGCAAAGAAAAATTATGACAATGTGAATCATCTAGACACTAGCTGACTTATTTTATGAGTCTATACTAAATATATTCGATTCGAACTAACTTCCTGTTTGCGAAGTTTTTTTTATTTTTTTTTAATCAACTACAAGTTAGCCCTTGACTGCGATCACACCTGATGGTAAGTGATGATACAGTCTAAGATGGTAGCGGGCTAACCTGTTGGGGGTATGGCAGTTATATTAAACCAGAAGATATAATTATATAAGTACCATGCGGTTGAGACGAAGTAATGAGTCACGTAGATAGGAAGGAAAAGCATCCCAAGTGGCCTCATTGGCAGTATAGAAATTATACGACACTATGAGCTAGACGAATGAGGGCATAGTACAAGGTAAAAAAGTACGAGTATAAATCAATTTAAATGCTTCTAGAATACACCGATTAATATCCATACTAATATTATAAATGCGAAAGTGTGTCTGTCTGTCTGTCTGTCTGTCTGTCTGTCTGCTACGCTTTCACGGCCCACCTGATTTTGATGAAATTTGGTACAGGGGTAGATGGTATCCCGGGGAAGGACATAGGCTACCTACTTTTTATCCCGGAAAAATAAAGAGTTCCCGCGGGAATAAAAAAAAACTGTCTCTTCACCCGATTTTGATAAAATTTGGTACAGGGGTAGATGGTTTCCCGTGGAAGGACATAGGCTACTTTTTATCCCGGAAAATTAAAGAGTTCCCGCGGGAATCAAAAATCTTAATCCACGCGGACGAAGTCGCGGGAATCATCTAGTTTGTAGATATTATGTAGATTAAAAAAATTTGAAACTGACTTTTGGTTCATTTTAAAACTACTAATTTTCGAAGCTCTAGTTTAACTTTAAGAATCACACAGTTTTTACACAGTTAACGTATGGACCAAAGGGATGGCAGAATTATTCTGCCATTACATAACAGACATAGATGATTTTTATATGTAAGATCTAGGTATGTATAAAATGCCTATCGCTTGAAAGTTACACTAGAACCCCAAAGGCGACAAAAGAGCAGGTTCGTTTTCTGCGTAAAGAACCAGCCTGGTCGTTCAGCACGGACATGTTGCCAATTTTATTGGCATTATTCCATACCGTGACTTTACAGTAGTAACAAATATTTTGATTCAAGGCAATCGGATTACCCTAGTTCATCAGGTGCTCTTTCGTGTAACTATATTTTCTCACTTTTAACGTTAGTAATGAAAGGTATCTTTAAACTGAGGAGAACTGAAGAGGAATGACTTACATTTAAACACATACATCATCAGTCACCAGTCAGTATATGTAAAACACAAAAATTGTTTCTACCTAGTCCGTTATAGACTTTGAAACCATCTAACCGATGTGCCCCAAACCGGTTTCATTGTTTCATTCATTCATTAGAAAGCCAATAATGTGAAGAAGGTTTTAAACTTCTAAAATAATTTTTAAATTTCCTTTTTTTTAGCGTAGTAGCACACGCCGGGTATCCGCTAGTCTTCAATAGCTAGGTACATAAACTTAAGATTCTGGTTGTAGGTCCTTCGATCAGCCACGTCCTCTCGAGCTAACGAGTATTTCAGCCACGGCTCCCATCCACAGCGATTAGCCTACTACGCGGGAGATATTATAGTGCTCAAGTGTGTGCGCAAACACAGGTGCACTCTCTATTCCCTTACTCTCACAGCCCCATGGGACGGAAAATTCGACACGACCGTAGAGAGAACAGGCGCAAGACAGACGGCTTTACATCTTTCTTAGGCGTAGGCAGGGGTTGAAACACCGCCAACTTCCTCACTCCGGGATAGTATTGTAAATTTCTTGTCAGAAAACCCATCATGAAACTTAATCACGAGCAATTGACGTGACTTCGAGATTTTCTCCATAGGGAATGATGAAATTCTAGATATTTAACACAGGTTCATCTGTGTGTTTATCAATTCACGTTTCTATTTCCAGAGGTTTAATTTTGGAAAATAAGTTATTAGAATTGATGTAAGTTTAGCCGAATGGTGGCATGAAATACGAAAAAAGAACCGACTGAGTTTGCTGTGGGCTTCTTCTCTGACCAGGGCGGTTTTGGAGCTTAAGCTTTAAGATATAATACCATATTTGATTATGTTTCTTTAAACAAATACTATTGACATTCAAAAAGTATACAATGATATATATATATATATATATATATATATATATACTTTTTACATCAAAGTAAAAGCGAAAAGTGATGACTACCTAATAAAGAAATTAACGAACATCTCTACCAAAACACGAGGGACAGGCAGACCCCAAGCCCAGCCATATGATAAGCCGATACCTACCGAGAGTTTAAAAGTTCCTTTAATATGTCGCCAAGGACAGGCCAGGATAGAAGTCCTGGTGCTTACGCACAAGGAGACCCGGCCCCTAATAAAATGGGACAAGGGCAAGAAAAGTAAACTTTACAAAATCGATAAATGTAACCCCTGAAAATAAATAAAATGTAATATGGTTATTAAAACGGTTTGGCGAAGTATCGACTAAAAACTAGAATAGAAAAAAGCAATATCAGAGAAACATAAGTTCCGTAGCAGCTGCTACGCGGGGTGCTACGATAGCTACGAATCTTCAGCGAGGTTTTATTTTGGTTGACAATTGACTTGTAGTGGTTTAAAAAAACATAACATTGCACCCTTTTATTTCAATCACGATCGGGAGCGTTTATCCTGGTCTAGTTATACTCGTATAATAAACACTAGATCTTATCATTTTAAGTTTTACGTAACGACACAAAATAAATATTATATGAGTAAAATCATAATATCACGTGTTACATATAATTATTACGCACTGTCTACTTAATAACGTTTGTTATTATTAATTTATAGTAATGGTGGACTTTTCAAGTTTTGTTTCTTATAAGCTAAAACTCGTGTGATAAGCAGTTCTTCTTATATCAAAGTAATCAATAAGATATGCAGTACAGTGTCAAAAAATGCATTTAGGGTTACCAGATGACTGCCAAATTCCCTGTGATTTAAATAATTTAGCGAATTGTTTATATAAACTCTTTAGTTACGCATTCAAACTAGCAGTTTTAGGGTTGATGTAGAGTTTACATTATGAAATCCAGCTCTGTTCCAAAATGACTTAAATCAACATTTTTTTAACAGAATTTTTGTTCTCTAAACATAGTTTTAAGGTTAAATGGTGTGAAAAGAAAGCCAGAAGGTAACCCTAGCTGCGTTATGGCGGGGTCGGACGGCGACGGCGGCGGCTGCGGCGCGGCGCTGCCGCAGCCCGCGCGGCGTCCTTGCTGCGGGTAATAGCGCCAGGCACGCGAGCGTGGTCGATACCGCGGCCGTCAGCCTCCGCCTCAATTATTCACCACGCCACCACCGCCGCCGTCACCGCCACCACGGACAAAGAACGCGCACTGCGACACCTACCGGCCCACCGCCGGCCCGCCGCTCCGTCTCCGATAAAGCCAGAAGCCAAAGCCAAAACGAAGCACAATTAACGTGTAACACTCCAAACCTTTCCTCAGGGTGTCGATGGGTCGCGAGAGCGCGTGGTGGTCGCGCGTTACGTAAAGGGCGCGACGGAGCGCGTGTGTGCGCGTGTGACGCGCTCGCGGGCGCTCGGAGCGGAATCGCGCGCGGAGTGCCGTCGCACGGTTATGCAACGCGCCGCCACTGTCGCCCGGACGGGAAAATCGAACGCGAGGGGCGCGCGAGTGTGCGCGCGCAGCCGCATCGATACCCTGCCCGAGTGCCCGCGGATACGAGGACGCGCAGGTGGCCGACCTCGCTCAGCGCGCTTCTGCGAACTGCGAATCCGTACCGCGAACCGCTATCGCTACCGTTCACGTTTACACTGCGACATCGCCTTAACTTAAAATATACTATCTAAACACCCTAACAATGAACAAGAAAATTTACACTTGGGTTTTTAGAGACAAATATGTGACATAATCTAAATCCCTATTCTGAAACTCACCTTTAGGATTCTACTACAGCCAAGCTAGGAAAGAGTAACAGGCGCTTGTTTCACATCTTTGCCATGTAAAGGTGATACGTGTTCCTATAAAACTGGGATACTTTACCTATGCTATGACCCTTTATTTAATGTCACATAAGACGATAATTTCGTCTGACTTAACATGTGAAAGTACAAGTCGACTTGTAAACCCGCCCTAACCAACCTCCGTTCCGTTGAACGACAATCAACGAACTACGTTCTATGTGCTTCTCCCTCTATCCGCAAAAGCGGTTATTTCAGACAATAAAGTTGGTAGATGCATGTCGCCCCGCCCGACGGCGCCTGCCGCGGCACTGCAGCGCCGGCCTCGCATGCCGACCAATTGACGTTACTCTATAACACTGAATTCAGTATAAGTAGGTATAGAAGTGTTAAAGAAACGTGAGATAATCGCCACGCCATGCAGATGTCTTATTATAAAAATAGCCTTAGGTTTTCCATAGCATTAAAAATTTACAGTCCGCGGTTCATTAATTTTCAGAAGTCATCGAAATAGAATTGTACACTAAAATTATAATTCAACGTCAGAAGTCATTTCAGAGTTACGTGCGTTTCAAGCATATCTATATTAATATTATAAAGAGGTAAAGTTTGTGAGTTTGTGACGTTGTAGGGGGTAATCTCTGAATATATTTCCGTGGGAATTTAAAAAACTTTTTCAAGCGGACGAAGTCGCGGGCAGCTGCTAGTTAGGCTAGGCTCGAAGGCTAACATTGTCAGGAAACTTGCATGCCTTAAAGTTCTTTATATAATGTTCTCGTAGTTTATTAAAGTCTGCTAATCCACACTTGTCCAAACCCTTTCATTTTAAGAGGAGACCCGTGCTCTCAGTAGTGGGCCGATAAGTGGAGATGATGATGATGACAATTTCATTTCCGTAGTTTTCTGATGCTACTTAATTAAGATAGAAGATATTAATTTTGGTCTTTACAATTATATTTATTCTACGCGCGAAACAATCATCTGCGACAGACGACACAAAGTAAGAAGATTCCTTGTCTGTCTCTTACCTGTTTTAGAATTCCACGTTACTCAAAACGACGAATGCTCTCTCTCTGTAGGTCCAGCGCAAAACTTATTTTTACCTACTCGAAGTCTCTCTTAACACCGAAAATCTTCAGAAAGTACTTTGTTTTATTTAACGTGTTTTAGTAAGTTTTCAAAAGCAAACAATATCATACACGAAAGTAAAGGTATTTGAGTAGGTAACTATTTTAAGATCTTAAGCCAGGATACGCTGTGATATGTTTTTGTAAACCGTCGTAATTATTAACTATTTAGGTAATTTAAGTTACTTTTTAAGCTGTAGCGTTTAAACAAACAGTTGCTTAACTAGTTTTCAAGAACAGCTTAAAAATTTTCGTAGCTTGATATCAACGAGAATCTCAATCTTCAATTATATAGAAATTGATAAGTAACAAACTATTGTTTATCAAACTAGCGCATTTTTACATAGCCACCGTTGAAGGTCCAACATAACTCTAGACCGAAGGTCACTGTTCCCCGCAGAATCTTTTAACACAAGAAATCTTTATGGAAATCAAGGTCTACCTCGATCTCTCACTTCTGTCTTAACCTTTAGATGACCTTTGGTTACTTTTATGAATAGACCAATACTATAAAAAAGCGTTCGTCAAAATACAAGAACAAATTATTGTTTGTATTCTTATAATTAGGTACCTATATCTAAACTCTTAGGTACGAGTTACGAAGAAACAGAAGATGAAATAAAAATTCAGAAATTACCAATTATTATTTTTATTAAATATGCTAATTTTAGCATATTTAATAAAAATAATAATAGGAATAATAATAGGATTTGTTTTAAATTTATTTAATATTTAGATTTCTAAATATTAAATAAATTTAAAACAAATCCTTATATACCTACTAACAAAAAATAAACATAAAACCCTAATCAAAAAGACCACCCCTAGGTGCCCCTGGGCCAAAGGTACCCACTACCTTGGTAATTAGACCATTTTAGATAGGTACTTACCTATATTTATAATAATATTTTGAAAAGAAAATACTTTTGGTTTTCGTTGAAAAATCTTTAAATAGATCCTATATACAGGGAATATTTTTAAAACAGGGCATCCCACCGGTTGTAAATAAATAGATAGATAGATAGATAGATAGATAAATTCTTTATTGCCACACATAACAAAGAGAAAACTTAAATATGAACAAAAAACAGAAAACAACAGCGTGCGCAAGGGCGGTCTTATCACTAAAAGTGATCTCCTCCAGACAACCCACTTCTTAAGGAACTTTAAAAAGGAGCGGGAAAGTGCAACAATAATAATAAACATGCAACAATACTATACTACATAAACTATACATACTAATGATACATAAATAACTAAATATAAATAAATATAAACATATAGCAGTACATAAACCTATACATACAAACGAAAATACTTAAATATTCTATAGCATATTAGAAAGGTAATATTCCTTTACACGACTCTTAAATATGTTTAAAGACTTTGACTGCCTAATGACGCTTGGCAATTCATTCCAAAGCAGTACAGCCTTAACTGTGAATGAATTACCATATGCCCCTGTATGACTAGGAGGGATCTTTAACTTATTGTCATTTCTCGACCGCAAACAAAAAGGTACATCATAGCTGCCAAGAAAGTTGAATCGCTCTTTTAGATAAGGTGGCGTCTGAGGATAATATAAAATGGAGTACAAGAGAGAAAGAGCGTGTAAATTTCTTCGAGAACGAATTGGCAGCCATTTCAACTGAGCACGAAATTCAGACACATGATCATATTTCCGTAAACCATATATGAAACGTATACATAAATTTTGCAATCTATCAAGCTTGTTGAGCATGGTCTCTGATAAATCCAGATAGGAAACATCAGCGTAATCTAAAATAGGTAACAGCAAAGTATTAGCCAAAAGGATTTTAGTTTTTACAGGTAAAAAATGCTTCCACCGTCTTAAGCACCCAACAGCAGCAAAAATCTTACGACTCAACTCCGATATTTGAGGAACCCAGGACATAGTATTATCAAGGATGAGTCCAAGATCTTTGACTGCACTACTCAGGGGAATAACTGTACCATTCAAGAGAACTGGCGGTATAGAATAATTTGAAAGTAAAGAAATGTAATAATTGCTACCTATAATAGTCACCTGGGACTTACCTGGATTTATCGAGAGACCATACGACCGGCACCAAGCACTAATTTTATTTAAATCAGCATTGAGGGAATCAATAGCAACAACAAGGTCATTAATGGCTGCAGAAGCATAGATCTGCAAGTCATCAGCATACAAATGGTAAGATGAAGAAATTATTGAGGAAATAGAATTAATGTAAATGGAAAAGAGAAGAGGAAAAAAAAAAAAAAAAGAAGGAAATGTAAATAAAAAAAGAAAAGGAAAGGAAGGAGATGTAAATATTTAGGCATATAATCCATACTAATATTATAAATGCGAAAGTGTTTCTGTCTGTCTGCTACGCTTTCACGGTCCATCTATTTAACCGATTTTGATGAAATTTGGTATAGCGGTAGGTTACATTCCGGGGAAGGACATATTAGGTCAAAGTCAAAGTCAAAGAACGTTTATTCAATTTAGGTAGGTATACTACACTTATTGACGTTCGGTTATTTATAACATAAACGAGTTACAATATAATGGTGATAACGACAGTACGACTAAAGCTACGAGGGTTCCAAACGCGCCCTGGTCTGAGAAGAGCCCACAACAAACTCAGCCAGGTTTTTTTTTTTTTCATTATCACCATTTCACAATCATCTTAACTAAGGAACTATCAGGGCCATTAGAGAAAATCATTGCCAAGCTTCCTTGTCATTTAAATAATCTTTTACATGGTAGGCTACTTTTTATCCCGGAAAATTAAGGAGTTCCTGATAGTATAATAATAAGTCTATGCAATCCGCAAATAAATATCATCGTGGATGCAAAGCAATTTACAAATCCTTGTAGCGCGTAGAGCCATCTTTTGGGCAAACTAACTATGATTTAGCAAACTGCTACGGCGTGGCTCAAAAGTTCAAGTTTTCATCGGCACATTAAAGTTCAAACCCCGAGTCCCAAAGCTTTGGTTTTTAAATTGCTACGACGTAACGCCACGATTTTTAAATGCTACGATATTATGAATCACTTTACGACGACACGTTTAGAGGCGGGATATGGCTGTATGAGGGATTTAGAGGACAGTGCAAGGGCGAAAGGAAACTAAGAACAAAAAGTCCGCGTGTGCGCATTTACCTACAGACCACCGTGACAGGACAGAACGTGATTACCCTACGAAGCGGGGGGTCCGCCTAGACGTAGGTATTTTTTTGTCCTGCCAGTACCAGTTATGAACTTATCGTCACGCGTTCACTGACAACATCCTGTGTTCAGCAGTGGACGAAGGTTTAAATTATACCATATCAATAAGTGCTTACACATTATTGTACTTAAAACAAACTTCAACGCGTTTTCTATCCACGCGTGACAAGTACGCACACTTTACACCTATACCTCTTTACTTAAGACTTGCCTTTATATTTCAAAGGCTTCTAGGCTTCAGTTCTTTAGTATTTTGCTTTATTGAGCGTCTTAACGTTAAGCCGCCTATGTTGGTACATGGTTGGTACTTAAGAAAAGTTACAAAAATAATTATTCAATATTCGCTTTAATCTTTAAACAAAAACCGACTTATCTTATCGACTTAAAAAAAACATACAGTCGAATTGAGAACCTCCTCCTTTTTTGAAGTCGGTTAAAAACAAGTGAACATAATCTAAACAATTAAAAAAATCGTCCTTTGCCTGTCCCGAAAGGGGACAAAATGAAAATGAAAAACAACAATTAAAAAAAACGACAGCCATATTGTTTGTTTTTTCAATTTTTTTTTGGTCAATGTCACTCGGGAGGATGTAAGGATTCTAACAGCTATAGTCTATACCCCATACATCCTTTTTTCAGGCATTTAGAAGTTATGTTGGGATAAAGAAACTCACAAATATGCATACAAACCTAAGTACATGAACCCTGAAAACATGACCCTCCCTTTTTTGGACAATAACGGTCAAAAATGAAGTATGGTGTACGGTGAATGTATGGTGACCCTTACAATTACTCTGCATTCAACTCGCGCGCGAACTGTACAAGAAAGAGACAAGAAAACGTAAAAACAATAAATATTTCATAAATTAATACTCAGAACATTAAACGGTTCACAATCTTTCGACAGTTTACAATCTATCGAGATAAAAAACATTACTAAAAAAATTCTACATCAATGATAAAAAACGTTATATTATAATCTAACGGTTTTTACAATCTTACGGTGACATATATATTATCTAGCCATATTTTTGCTGATTTTTTGAAGGGAAACTTCTTTAGAATTGTTGCGATTTGAAAATTCGAGGAAACGGATGTTGTCGCCACGGTACAAGTGGCGCCACCGGAAGAACGTGATTACAAAGCGTTCCATTTTTGTAATTTTCTGTTTGATTGTTTAAATGTAGCAGTAGAGGCTTTTGTTTTATTTAATCCGCCTCTGGTTGATAAAACGAAAAACGAAACGAAATAGAGACAAACATATTCATATTATAGGATTTAGCCTGCGAGAAAATGAGATAGAATGAAAGTGTGTCTGTCTGTCTGTCTGCTACGCTTTCACGGCCCATTTGTTCAACCGATTTTGATGAAATTTGGTACAGGGATAGATTGTATCCCGGCCCCCGGGGAAGGACATAGGCTACTTTTAATCACGGAAAATTCAAGAGTTCCCGTGGAAATCAAAAAAAATGCCTGCGAGAAAATGAGATAGAATGAAAGTGTGTCTGTCTGTCTGCTACGCTTTCACGGCCCATTTGTTCAACCGATTTTGATGAAATTTGGTACAGGGATAGATTGTATCCCGGGGAAGGACATAGACTACTTTTTATCACGGAAAATTCAAGAGTTCCCGCGGTAATCAATAAAAACTATATCTCTTCAACCGATTTTGATGACATTTTGTGTAGGGATAGTTTGTATCCAGGGGAAGGATATAGGCTACTTTTTATCCCGGAAAATAAGAGTTCCTGCGGGAAACAAAACAACATAATCCACGCGGACGAAGTCGCGGGCATCATTCGTAGGCTACTTTTCTAATGTTTTACTTCTGTCGTGTGTGAATTACACACACATTTTGTTTATACGGGATCACGTGCTTTCTGGGCTTCGAATATTCCACGAAGCACTGAGTGTAACACCCTTACTGGTCGGTACTCAAGATCGCTTGGCTAAAACACCTAACATTTGTGGTCCGGCCCGGGTCTCGAACCCGGTCTGTTTTATTATGTGGTTACCCAGTTATGATCTGCACCTGTGACGCGTGAGATTACGAACCACACAGACAACTGAAATGTGACAAGGCCAATGAAGCCGGAACCTGAATCCAGTGGCTCGCTTGATGTCAGAGGGAGCACCGGGCAATAGGTACTAATCAAATACAATAATACACTGGCGTTCTATTGAATATCTTTATAATATTCAAATCTTACAAAATATACAAATCACTATACTTAATCCCGTAGTAAAATCAAACAACGAAATAAATACCTATATAGGTATGTACCATTACAAAACTCAAAATTATTGTTTATGAATGGTTTTTATATCGTCTACATTTGAGCCCTCCTACTAATCCATACTAATATCCAAAGGTAATAATATAAATGCCAAAGTGTGTCTGTCTGTCTGTCTGCTACGCTTTCGCGCCCCATCTGTTTAACCGATTTTGATGAAATTTCGTATAGGGATAGTTTTTTTTTTTAATGTTTAAATACATGAGTCCCCTTTCATGAAAAGGGTCGTTTTTTGTCATTTTTTTCATACCGTTTTCTGTTAATTATTTAATATTTAGTATTTGCAATTTAATTTCGAGTTTAATATTTTATTTTTGCGACATCTGGCTTTTGCGAGGAACAGAGCAAAACGACTTATATACAAGTATTATCGTATAATATGGTCATCATATTTGATGTATAGGGATAGTTTGTATCCAGGGGAACGACATACGCTACTTTTATCCCAGAAAATTAGAGTTTCCGCGGGAATCAAAAACATTTATCCACGAGGGCGAAGTTGCATCATCTAGTATTGAATACCGAACAAGCGGTATTCAAGATTAGTAAGGTTCAAATGGGCGGTACTAACTACTTATATTATAAATGCGAAAGTGTGTCTATCTGGCTGTTACCTTTTCACAGCCCTCCTGTTTTGACAAAATTTCAAATTTGCATCACTAAATGGACATAGTAGGTATATTTTTTTTATCCTAAAATATCAAAGAAGGAACCCTACAGGATTTAAAAATAAACTTTAAAACACGGGGACGAAGTCGCGGGCTCCATGTAAATATAACATTACTAGATGATGCCTGCGACTTTGTCCGCGTGGATTAAGGCTTTTTTGATTCCGCGGTAACTCAAAATTTTCCGGAATAAAACTAGCCTATGGTTACATACATTGATCTAGAATTTTAGTTCCTATGTTACTAATCTAATATAAATGTTTTATTTTTAAAAAGAGCAACCAT
Organism: Erebia aethiops; assembly: GCA_923060345.2. Classification (NCBI taxonomy): domain Eukaryota; kingdom Metazoa; phylum Arthropoda; class Insecta; order Lepidoptera; family Nymphalidae; genus Erebia; species Erebia aethiops. The sequence continues at coordinate 5,640,636 of OV281082.1, forward strand.
CGAATTTCTTGCTGGTTCTTCTCGGTAGGAATGGCATTCCGAACCAGTAGTAGATTCACTCGACGATTCAAAAGCACTTGTAATAAGTTTATTTGAATAAAAAAATATGAATTTGAGTTCTTTCCCCGGGATACCCTGTACCAAGTTTCATCAAAATCTGTTGAACAAATGGACCGTGAAAGCGTAGCAGACAGACAGACACACTTTCGCATTTATAATATTAGGGATTCGAAACATAAATATAACATCTGAATTAACTTTTAGCCACCTTAAGGTGCCAGCGGAGAATGAATTGCCCATACAAACGTAATACCAAAATAATTAATAATTCGAGAACATTTCCACCAAAATGAGAGTTTATTTGGATTCAAATTGTATTTATCTAGTCCCCTGGATTTATATGTTTTCAAAATACTTTCCTAAAATGAAATGTAAATGAATTGCGTTTTGCATATTTTTACGACAAGATGGACATGTTTCCCTCTTATTTGTTTCATATTAAAACCAACGATATCTTACGTATTAATTGGTCAGCAGCATAGCCTAATTGTCAAGTTACAGAATAACAAAACGAAGTAAAAAGCACGATAAGTTTTCATTCATCATTTTTGGTATTCACGGAACAGGACTAAATGTATAACAAATTCTGTAAGCTCATATTGCTATCTCGCTTGAACGCGATCATGTGTCATCAGTGAAATAGAGATAGCAATATACCGGCAAATTTATATTTGCGGTTCGAATAGAAGTTGCGAGCGGCGCGAACCGGCCTCTTAACACCTTTTAAAATAGAGAGATCAGATAAGCACCAAAAAATACAACCATTGCCATGCTAACAATAAAAATAACTCCTATCATAGACTATGTAGGTATTAAAACCTTAATACCATCGAACATCACCAGTCACCACATATTACCTAATTAAATAGAGATACCAGACAAAAAAATGCTTTTCCCTATTACCTTAATAAAATAAAAAATTGTAAACCAATCAACCATTTATTTTACTTTTGACATAAGCACGTCTATGAAATGCTGTAATTATTGACAGGCAACCTTCGACAAAAAAATGCAATGCTCCATAGACGCATATCGTTTTTTAAAGTAGTGAAGCGACGTGCCCTTTTATCGTAATATATTTCGTAACTCGTATACTCATCTAGTAATTACAAGTACGACTTTCCTTTTCAAAATAGTCACGAAGCTGCAACACTTAGCTTTCTTGATAGTCCTCTTTGCACCAAACTTGTTTGGCGATGGATGGTTTCTAGGACCTAGTTTGATTTATTTTAATACATACATTAATATACTTAGTCATTTAAACGCTTGGGTATGTTTATACAACAATGCATTATTTTTCTTATGTGTGGTACAAATAAATAATTTATTAATAATAATAATAAATGTTGAGCAAAGACATTAATGTGTCAAATCGATTAAAACTTCTTCATAAAGAAAGTCGATTGTTATCAAAAATAGAATCAGTAACGCATTAAAACATCATTGATGTATTTGGGCACCAAAAGTAAAATAAATCGTTGGACAAATATATAATAATCATTATCATAAATTAGGTATTAAAGCCATAATACTATTCAATTGTTCCTCTAATGACTGCTTTTCCTTCCCGTTATTTATAACGAGATCCCATTCATTATAACTGTCTAAACCACACTCTGACGCAACATCATCCACACCTGGTTTAAACTGAAAGCCCCTTTCTTTCCGAGTCTCTTCATCTGCAATTAATCTTACAGTTCTTATAAGGTCTCTGTATGTTTCTTTGAACCATTGCACGTCGGTCGCACGTCGGATGTCACTGACTATCCATATTGGTTTGTCTTGAGCTGAAAATAATAGAATTCATCTTCATTATCTTATCAACTCAATGCCAGCTCACTACTGAGCATGAGTCTCCTCTCGAACGAGAGAGGTTTGGCCATAGTCTAACCACGCTAGCCAAGTGCGGATTGGCAGACTTCACACACATTCGAGAACATTATGAAGAACTCTCAGGCATGCAGGTTTCCTCACGATGCCTTCACTGTTTGAAGCGAGTGATATTTAATTTCTTAAAACGCACATAACTTCGAAAAGTATTATCACGGGTTCGATCCCTGGCAGGGTCAATTAATTAATCATCAGAGGATAGATGTACTTAAATGCTACCGATGTTGGGCACACGATCACATAGCTGCAAAATGTGTAGGAGTGGATAGGAGCCAAAAATGCCATATCTGCGCTGAAGACGGCCATAAAGCCAAAGAATGTACAAATAACGCCTTCTGCCCACTTTGTAACATGGAAGGCCATTCATCAGGAAGCGGCAGATGCGAGCAATTCCAGCAAGCTTTGGCTAAAGCTAAACAGAGCAAAAGACGAGGAGACTCGGGGTTAAATAGATAAAACAATTCACAATACTACAACTCAATGTGAATAGAAGTATAAGTGCCCATGATATGGCCTTAGTAGTGGCATCAGAAAGAAAATGCGATTTCATTGCCCTTAGTGAACCCAACCTAGCAAAATGCAAGATTAATAACAAACATCATTACGTCAGCGAAGATCTTGGTGCAATGATAATCAATTATAGTAAAAAACACATCGTGACAAAATATCGTACAATTGGTTGTTTTATCTGCATTGAAACGTCAGACGTTTCACTTTATAGTGTATACATTAGCCCCAACAAATGTACTACTGAAGGGTTCGTGAATTACCTAAGCAGCATTCAATACGATATAAAGACGTTTGCTAGTGCTTCTAACAAATTGATCGTAACAGGAGACTTCAATGCTAAACATACATGCTGGGGAGGCCATCTGACAACAAGAAGAGGGACTGAATTACTCGAATGGGCACATTCCTTAGAATTAAATATCATTAACGACGGACTTATACCAACCTGTATACGACCGAACGGGACATCGTACATTGATATGACATTTGTAAGTGACAACGCGTTAGCAGATAAATTCAACTGGACAATTCTAGAAGATGACGTATCCATGAGCGATCATAGGATAATAGTGACTAGCTTGGGAGGAAACAAGGATAAAGACACGCCAAAATATATATTTGGCAAAACTAATTTAGAAATATTTAATGCGACATTTGAAGAAATAGTCAAGAATAGAGATATTAATTACAGAGAATGTGACAACGCCCTTAAAGTTGCGTATAACCGAAGCACACCCAAAGTAAGATGTGATGATAATTACATGCTACCATACTGGTGGACTCAAGGTATACAAGAAAAAATAAAAGAAACTAGATTGAAGCGAAGAAAGTTCCAGAAATGTAAGGATAAAAATAAAAGAGAAGAACTAGAACGTGAGTATAAATCCTGTAAAAGTGAATTAAAAATCGCTCTAATTCATGCAAAAGCACAAAAGTGGGATGATTTATGTAACGAGCTAGAAGAGGATGTTTTTGGTGGTGCCTATAAAATAGTAAAAAGTCAGCTCCAGCTACCCAACCCTAAAACAACTTTACCCCTAGAAGGAAAAAAGAAAGTGTTTAAAGAACTGTTTATAGTAACGAAATGCGAAGAGCTTAAACGAGAGCATTTAGATGAAGAAGTTGAGGATTTGGAAAGCTTAAGGATCTCAGAGAAAGACGTCAAAGATGCTGCAGATAGAATTAAGAACGGAAAAGCACCAGGCCTAGATTCAATACCACCGGAAGTCATTAGACAGGTTATACTGAAATATCCTCGATATTTTGTCCAGTTGTTCAATGGACTCCTAGAGAAAGGAGAGTTTCCTGAAAGCTGGAAGATTGCAAAACTCATCCTCATCGATAAACCAAAGAAGTCGCTGAGCGAACCTACTAAATACAGACCAATCTGTCTAATAAACATACTTGCAAAAGTATATGAAAGTCTACTTAATAACAGACTCACACAGGACATAGACAAAAATGGAGGGCTTCAGGAAAGTCAGTATGGTTTCAGGAAGGGTAGATCAACTACAGATGCAATAAAGCAGGTAGTAAGTATTGCAAGACATGCCAAACAAGAAAATAAATGGAATGGTTTAATTTTGGTAGACGTCCGAAATGCGTTCAATACGGCCTCCTGGCCAAAAATAATAGAGAAGTTGAAAAGGAGAAATATAAACAAATATATAATAAACAGCATAATCGACTACCTGGAAAAAAGAGCTGTTCAGTTAAGAAATGGAGTCAAAGTAGAGATAGGAGGGGGTGTTCCCCAAGGTTCCGTTCTCGGTCCAACCTTGTGGAATATCTTATATGACGATGTTATGACAGTGGAAGTTCCAGAAGGGGTAAATCTAATTTGCTACGCGGATGATCTGGCAGTTTCAGTGACAGCTAAGAACGTCGAAGATCTGGTAAGGAAAGGAAATGAAGCTCTGCACAGTGTTATGTTATGGATGACGCACAATAAACTAGAAATCGCCCCGGAAAAAACGGTTGCTATCATTTTCAATAGAAGATTAAGCCCAAAAAATAGCTTCACTTGTAGCAATACGCAGGTACAACCAACCTCAACAGTTACTTACCTAGGGGTGACTCTGGACTCGCGCCTGAACTTTGGTAAGCACATAAATGCGGCGTGCGAGAAAGCCCAAAAAACTATTAAGGCACTCGCCGCAATATTACCAAATACCCGCGGACCGAACTCAAGGAAGAGAAGAACGTTGGCCCTGGCAATGCAGTCCACTGTTATGTATGCGGCTCCGATATGGGCAGTGGCTATGGACAAGGAAGTGCACAAGAAAACAGTGCTGCGTACCCAGCGTATGATGGCTCTAAGAACTTGCTGCGCTTATAAGACCATATCCACCGATGCGGCCCTCGTACTAGCGAACCTAATCCCCGCACATCTCCTAGCAAGGGAAAGAGCACAGAGCTACGGGATGAAACTGCCCGAAGAAAGAAAAGCTGCCAGAGAAGAGACCCTTGCTAGATGGCAAGAGGAATGGAATAAGTCCACGAATGGGCGGTGGACGCACAGATTGATAACAGAGTTAAAAGGCTGGGTGTCCAGGAAACACGGCACTGTAACGTTTCGCATGACACAGTGTCTCACGGGGCACGGGGTTTTTATGCAGTACACGCAGCGTATCCAGAAAAGAAACAACAGCAAGTGTATGTACTGCATACATCCTGTTGATGACGCAGAACACACACTGTTCCACTGTGCACAGTTCGAAGAAGAAAGAAGGAAGGTCGTGGACGTATTGGGAGTAGAAATTGGGGTGGAGAGCCTCATAGACATAATGCTACAGTCCAAAAATAACTGGCAAATAATCCAAAATTATATGGAAAATATAATGTTAAAGAAAGAGAAGGATGAAAGAGACGGGCGTGGATGAGACTGGCATTCGGCAGTAGTGGTAGGCTTATGGGCTTCGGCCGTGGCTAGTTAACCTATCGGCAAAGACGTAACGCCAAGCGATTTAGCGTTCCGGTACGATGCCGTGCAGAAATCAATACCGTGTAGAAAATAATTCTTAAATACATATCATAAAATGCGAAACCAGCATTTGAACCTGCATCTCTCTGGGATTCGCTCCCAAAGCGCCTTTGACTACAAATTTAACTAAAAATGAGTTTTAACATGCTTACCATTTTCACAAGCAGCCCTACAAAAGCAACCATAGTCCTTCTCCCTCATCTCGTCACTCCACTTGATCATGGCCAGTCTGTAAAGCTCCTTATATTCACCATCGCTCAGCAACTCGCTCAGATTCAGACTGTTCTCTTTGGCCCAGTGGCTCTTGATGGGCTGGGATATCTTTATTATTTCACACTTTTCACCAAATCTGAAACATAATAAAATCAGTATCAGTAATACTGTATCCGCAGTGTAATGTATAGCAGTAGTATAGTACACAGAGTGTAAGGAACATCAATCCTTATATTATGTACTATAAAACTAGCTAATGACTTCAACTTTTTGATTTCTATGGAAACTAATTTTCCTTGATAAAAAGTAGCATAAAAAGTATATACTTTCCCGGGATGACATCTATCTCTATACCAAATTTCATCAAAATATGTTGAAAAGATGGGGTGTAGCAGATACACCATACACATACTTTCAAATTTATATTAGCATGGATAATGTGTAAGAGTATGTTTCAGTCTGCTACACTTTCACAGGTAGTGCACTGTGTGTGATTCAAATGTAACATTTTTCTGTTCATGGAAAGAGCAACTGCTTAGTTTCTTGCTGGCGCTTCAAAGTAGAATCATCTTTCCGAACCGGTGGTAGATTCTTGTAACTTATGTGGCACTTATGTTGTCCTATGTGAAATAAATCATTTCATTCTCATTTTCAAATGACATTGACTACAGCTGTTGATGAACTGAATTAGTGACCAAACTTTTCTAAAATAAGCATATTTGCTACATGTTTAAACATGACTGCTTTCCCCTACAAATTTAAGCTGACCAGCCTCTATTATAGGGGACATAAGGTTTATGAAAGTAGCCGGTTTTACCAGGGTAAGCTACTGGGACACCAGCACAACCAGTTTAAAATCACAGAGAATTGGGTGGAATGATCCCACCTTTTAAATATAATAATTACAATTATATTTTTAACATAATTGCCTACCAAATACAGTCACTGCAGCAAAGCTGCACAGATTAACAATCTGCATGGAAGATATTGTATTGTACATTGACCTAGGTGCACTCTATATGCATTTACTCCCATAGTTCAATAGGACAGCTATCTAACACAAAGCTGACAGAGACTACGCACAGGACCAACGGCTTTGGGTGCTCTCTGAGACACAGTGGTGATAAACCCCCAATTCTCTTACTCTAGACTAATAATGCAGAGAAAGCCAATACTTAATCGTATATTATATCCTTCTAGGTATAAGTGTAGGTACAAGCTCGTGTCATGAGCAGGTTCACCAATTGTTTAATTTGCAAATAAAATCAGGTCACAATGTTAATCAATCATACCTGATTCTACAACAAAAAATAAAAAATGAATTCAAGAATGAGTACTGCATTCAATTTAGAGTACTTACTTTTCTTTTAAGCAATCAGTTAAAAAATCCTTGCCACATTTTCTCTTGCCACTGAAAAGTAAAATTACTTGTGGAGACATTGTGTTATCTGAAAACCAAATTTTAAATTAAGTAATTTTAAAAAAATACTTGAAGTATTGTAGTATAAATTATGTATAGTAAGTATATCACACAGGATTTTGTTTTTGTTTTTATTGCTGTTTTACCCCTGGTTTTAGTTTGAACCAGGTTTGAAGTTGAACCCTGGTCAGCGGTGTCTGGTTTTTACCTCAGTGTTTTACATTTTATAATTTACACATGCTTCACTCCCTCCACGTTCATCTAAAAAGATGATTCTATTCTATGACATACTTTTACAAAAATCTTTATAAGTTTACAATTTATTTTTCTGGTTGATGGCTTCTTTTTCTGGTCGGTGGTTGATGGATTGGGTGTCAATGTCAAGTCAACTGTCAGGTGCAAGGAACATATTTATTGGTCAGGTGGGTGCAAGAAAAGAAGAAGAATATTTTTTTTTTGTGTTGACCAGCTGCAGGGCGACCGTGTATCTTTTGTATCAATCATTGATACATCGCAATCACCTTGCTTCGTCAATGTATTTCGTCCAGTAGTGGAAGAGTGTTAGCCAATCAGAGGTGATTGCGATGTAACTATGATTGATGCAAAAGATACGCGGTCGCCCTGCTGATTGGCACTCTTCCACTATTGGACAACATCCATTGACGGCCCAGAATACCATAAATTCAGCCAATCACAACAATTGATATTGTAACAATGATTGATGCAGTTTTTACACAATCGCCCTAGATATTGACATAGATAGCATCTTGACATTGAACCATAGACTTTACTCTATGGGTATTCATGACATTGAGAGACCCAGACCGCAATATCTACTCTGATTGGCCGAATTTTTGCCGGCCGAAAATCTTGCTGCAGCAATGCACTTAAACCTCAGAGGGTACTCAACCCAGTGATGTCAAATCTACCAACTTTTTGGTAGATCTACCAATTTTCACTTCAGTCTACCTATCTACCACCCTAGACCTAACCTAAACCGACCTAACGAACTACCTATTTTGAATTAGTTTGACATAATATCACCACTTTATTATTTATCACCACTTTATAATTATTTTTATATCGACGAGCGACGTTGCGATGTGTTGTGTGAGCCATGCGACGATGCGTCAAGCATAAATAAGTCCAGCTTGGTCCAGCCCAGGCAATAAACCACAAAAAAAAAAACGTCAGCATCAGTTCGCCGTTCGTGACATTTCGCGCCCATAGATATTATTATACTGTTCTGTGGCCCATTCCCGGTTGGTTTGTTGCGGAATCAGTGGTGAATCTTTGCTCCTGTTTTGTGCTGTTTTGTTGTTAAAACTAATTAATATATAAATATATAACGGTGCTGATTGCTGTTTGTTCTGTGTTGCGTGCATTTATTTATATAATGGATTCTGACAGCAGCGAATTTGCACGGAGACTCTAGTCTAGAGGGATTGTTGCGTACTAAAATATTCATAGCAAACAACGGGCAGCCTAGCGCAGAGCACTTAAAAATTTTCAATAAAAATAATTATATAAAATTTCCAAAAATAAACATTTTAAGAACAGTTCATGCATTTTTAATCTTAAAAAATCTCCTAATTATTAAGGTGGTAGATCTACCAATTTTGCATTTTACATTCTACCAACTTCTACCAACATTTGGCACATAATCTACTAATTCTTTAAAATTCGGGTTGGCAACACTGACTCAACCCTCCATAGTCTAACATTGTGAGGAGAAGGAGTGTTATCTCGGGAGAAAAGTTGAAAAAGTGTCCAGTGGTTGCTATAAACAGTTCAAAAAAGTCCCACAAAGACGCTGGTGTAGACATAGGGTATGGTATGAAAGTGAAGTAATACCTAACCATGCCGACTTAAAAAATTTAATATAATTTTATTGTAATTGTCGACTGAAGTAGTTATAAAAATTTCAACAATTTACGATGTACAAAATAATGATGAATGTTTTCTTTCCTTGTTTATTTCTCAAACCTACTCTAATAATATTTGGCGCTTCCTTTTTTTACCCTGATGATAGGTAGCGCCCCCAATTTAATGCATTTCGACGGGCACTTTTTAAATACAGATATCCTTCTACTCTACCCTCCATAACTATAGTGAGAGTGAATCGGTTAGGGATGTAATAAAGGAATCACAATGTGACAGTCAGGAGCAATGTGGTTTCAATCAGTTGTCAACCTACGCTACAAAAAATTGTGAATCAATTATCACTGTCGATAGTTATGTTCAATATTTTTATTTTATCTTCAAATCGTAGCTTCAAAAACCTAATAATAATATACTTAGTACTTTTTATTTTGACACAGATTTTAAGCACGTTGCCATCTATTGACAATATGTTGAATCACGAGATGATAGAGTGACAACGCGCCGCTAGATGACTCTATTAACTTTTTGTTTTTCTTATAAAATCACAGATGGCTCAACAATACAATCATAGAGTAGGTACATTGAATATGTTATTTGGTATCCTCTTTGTACGAAAAACGATTATATTACCCTGCCACGTGACATTGGCAAAGTGCATTGTGCTGGTGTGGCTGAACGACCTACCTACCCATTGCTCATTTACCAAAAGAAGAAGAACAATATTAATTAAAAGCAGCTATTGTGCCTAAAGTAATAAAATAAATGAATAAGTGGTTTATATTCCAGCATACATGTTCCTAATTCGAACCGGATTAATATCTAAACCATAGACATAGGATTTTTTCGATGATCTGAACAGGGTGTCAAACATTGAATTATTATGCATAATGCAGAGCTTATGTATGGTGACACAAAGCTCTGCATTCAACTCGGGCGCGTATTTACTATATACTATGTACAGGATCTAAACTGTTTTTAAAAATAATTTATGTAAGTATCTACATGATATATATGATTTCTATGTCACAATATGTAATTATGGTGATAATTAATTAGTACCTAGTAGGTAGGTAGATATTCTTAGTTTGGATGCATTAATAATTATTATGATGGTTCAAATTCAAAGCCGGTTTCAGGGAGTGGTAGTGTTTTATCCACTTCAAGCATCTACAAGTTAGCCCTTCGCCTGCGATCTCACTTGATGGTAAGTGATGACGCAGTCTAACTTGGTAGCTCTAACTAAACTGTAATGGGTACGTACTAATGGACTACGGTTCGTCAGAAGTTCCTACAGTCCTAGGTACTACGTTTACCTACCTCCAGCAATATCCGTAACTAAATGAATGATGCCCTATTTTTTAATTCGATACGGTCTAACGTTTTATCGCCCACCCTGCGTTATTATTTTATTCACCCATAACACATAACTATAAATAAAATCGTGCCGACACGAAAAAATGGCGTTATATGAATGCCGGACGATAATTTAAATGTAGCAACAACCGCTTTTAGCTTACAACCTTAATTGACTTAAAAATGCTTATCAATATCCTATCGTCATAAAAACATAAAGCAATAAAGGTACAATTCCACTCTGAGCCATAAAATAATGAGCATTAAATGCAATGTAGAAGTTCGCTTGTATAAACATAGTCTCTTTTGTAATAAAGTCCAAGTTCGAAGCACGATGCACGCTCACGACTTTCTGAACGACTCCGGACATGACATTCCAAGTTTCGTTGTAGATTAGAATGGGATGGATAGCGAGCCACCCGCCGAAAAAAACGAGACAAGCAACCACGGAGCAGTCCACGTGGACTGCTTAATATCAACACAGGAGCAACGACCAATGGAAAACGGTACCACTAATGTATTTCTCACCTCCGCACTCACACCCAGGTCGCCTGCTATTTCTGAATTATTTATGCGATTCTCAACTTTCCGTCACTCGCCGAGGGTTTAAGTCTCACGGCGAGCTGTTAGCGCGGTCGTTTTCGAAATGACTTATGGTATCCTGCCGGTGTCATTTTCGTTCGTAGGTCTTGTAAATAAGGCAGATTGTCGTTCGGAAAGTGCTCTGCGGTTCTTGAATTTAAAACGATTCCCAAGAACACGGGCGCAAGTTGGTGAAGGTTGGAAGAGGCCGCGATGCAAACTGCATCGTCTCGTCACAACTCCCGTCCCCGGCGCCTCTCGCCACCCCTCGGGCACCCGGCTTTATTGTAGAATGCAGTGAATAGCGTGCATGTGTGTAGGTATGTCTGTTCCGGATCAACTGTTGTGCCGGCTGTCGAATGCTGAGGCACGACATTTTCGTAGTTCTGCGAGGCGCATGCTGCGAATGGCCTCGGAACTCGATATTTGCAATATTTTGCCGTTGCGATATTCTGCTTTTTGTTTGTTTAACGTGGGATGTAGGCGTCCTAGCGACCGACCACTGTGAAAATAAACATTGATCAACTGCTATCACTTCCAATAACTCAGTTTATTTATGTGGTGCACGATTCGCGAAGAATGGCATTGCACCTAGTAGGAATCCTACCTAAGTACCTAGTATCTATTTTGTGCTAGTACCTTGGTTTGAAATACTTTATTCTTATTTTATTTCAATCAAAATAATACCTAAATAGTAAATACTAAATAGGATACCTAGGTACCTACCTACTACTCATACTAGTACCTATACGTACCTATCCTATTTAGGAGATGGAGATGAGATGGCTCATATCTACTTACTAGCATGTGGAAGCTGGGAACCATGTGGGTAAAAGTACAGCCTATGTAGGTATGTGTTAGGTAGGTACCTATCTACTGAATTTAGGAGTTGTTTTAAATACCTAGGTAGGTATCTTACTTACACAACATAAAGGAAAAATACTGTAAGTAGATATGCTTTTATCCTATTACCACAATTTTATCTCATCAGTGAAGTCAAGTCATACATTATTAATCGATTTCAATTCATTCGAAAACAATTTAAGTTCTTTATGGGAGGAAAAAATAACAAACGAGCATTAATAAAGTGGGCCCTTCGAGCAGGTATACTTTAGCCCTCGTGATTATAGGTAGGTATTTTTGATTGAATCAAAGGGCTCGCAGGGCCGGAAATATTATGGGGTGCGTGACGTGATGCGACGGCACGGAAGGGCTGGTCGAGACGCTGCTGCCCGTGCCACCCATTTGCTTACTAAACATGTTCTAAATGACAGGTTTCCGAGTTCCGACACGACATGAGCGATTATTTATTTTTAGCTCCTTTAATGTTAAGTATTAGGTAATTATAATAACTATCTACTTTAGCTAATTAATTGAATTAAATTGAATTGAATCAATTGAGTTGAATTGGCTGGGTACCAGATGCCAAATGAAATTCTAATACCTACCGCACAGATATAGCTGATTATAGTCTGGAATAACACATAGGTTAGGTAATTTTTATCCCGAAAAATTAAAGAGTTCCCGCGAGAACCAAAAAAACCTCAATCCACGCGGACAAAGTCGCGGGCATCAGCTAGTACCTACTTAATATTATGGTAAATTGCCTTGTCTAGGTAGGTACACCCACCACCCAAGTAGGTTGTGATTTTTGAAATGGGAACCTGCCTATTAATTAATATACTTAATTAATATTTTTTTATATTTGTTTATCTAGCAAGTAGCTACCTAGTTCCGACTTAATTAAACAGACACGCGCGTGACCGTAATCCCTGTGTTATTTGTACAAGCAATGCAAAAATATACGAAGGGCGACTTGTTTGAACACATGCGGCGTTCCAGGGCAAATTCTGCTCATATCTGACCCTTGCACAAAAATAAAATGAGCTTAGTATGGAGGATAAACCAACAAATTATATAAAATTGCGGATTAGCGCGAACCTTTTATATCGCACCTTTAGAATTGAAGTGGCTTAATCCAAAATTCTTGTTTTTTGGTAAACGCCAAAAATGTAACTGAAGTATTGGCTATTTCTTAGTTTTTCGATTATAATACTTTAGGCTAAGCGGTTTCTGTCACAATTTTAGTTATTAACCGTAGGGTAGGAATTGTTTTAATGATTGCATACTAAACTTATAGGTATAACTAATTAGAACCTTTGTTAATTAATCATTGAAAAAAAAGAGTCACTTATTTTCTGAAAATAATTTAATATTATTGGCTCATTTGACTTTGTGTCTTTTATTTACTTTACAATACAAAAAACAACTGTGACTATTTAAAAAAGAGGCGTTTAATTTCTGATTTTATATTTTTGATTAGTGACTAATTTTGTAATATGCTTGTTTAATTATTGATGACTTGCTAAATTAATGGAAAGTGAAAAACAGAGTATGCTTTTATAATCGTGTATTTTGAAATTTTGCCTCACTAATCATCCTTAAACACTAATCAACGCTTAGGTACTGCTACCACCATCACATTATCATCTGACTTAGCAAAATATATTTTGATCTTACGAATACTTATTAGAAAATCAGCCTTGAAAATGCCTTACATAGATGCTTACAATAATAGTACTGAGATCAGTCAGCTCACACATGGAATATAATATCCAACTGGGTATTATTTGCCAACAAATGGTTTAACGTAATAATTGGTATACATAAGTTTAAGTTTATATAATAATCAATAGTTTTAAATAATCTGCAAATACCAAACTTTTGATAAAATAATATAAAACAATTAAAACACTTATTATCAGTAGAGTAGAAAAAATAAATATATAAATATTAAGTAAAACACCCAGTATGGGGCGTGAGGTTTGTTTTCTTTGGTTTGATTAGTATTAAATTCCCTACAATCTACATAGTTCTTTTATACTCTTGCTACCATCAATATATTCTCTTGTAGTGGAAGATCTTAGATAATGGGACTCTATGCACGGTATACTATTAATTTATTTATTCGTATGGCGTTTGTACTTAAGCGTTATAGAATAATTTTAAAATTTAGTCAAATTAAATAAATAATAATTAATTATTAAGGTCACAGATCAATGTCCAGATTTTCTAACCACGAGATGGTCCGCGCAGGGAGGTCAAAAAGATCCTTTGGTGAGCCCTGATAGGAGAGGATGGGACAGCGTTGGATAATGTGCTCCATCATCTGCTCCTCCTCACCACAAACACATAAGGGAGACGGCCTCCAGCCCCATTTGTGCAGGAGGTAATTGCAGTGTCCGTGCCCTGTTCTCAGCCGGTTCAACCTGCACCACAGATTTCGCGGCAGGTCAAAGCCTTTGGGCTTAACTGTTGGGTCGGACACTTGCGTTGCACTGTAGGCTTTCCATTCCTCCCTCCAGCTATCGTCTAAGTTAAAATGCCTTAGCTTGTTAGCCTCGCAGTACGCAGCACGGCGAGATATTAGCCGTTTTGGAGGTGGGTTACAGTTTTAATTAGCTTAACTATCTCCATGCTTGGGATAACCTTCATAAGCTTGTAGATCAAGCCCTGCCTCCATACCGTGTCGTAAGCCGCAGTTAGATCGATAAATACAGCAGTGGATTTCATTCGTGTCTGGAACCCCACTTCGATATGTGAAGTCAGGGCAAGAAACTGCAATGAAACTATTAATATGGTTTTTAATATCTTGTACAAGACTTGGGTCAATCGGTGCTCGGCTTCTAGAACGCCCTCTAAGATCTTCTTCTACAAACCCATTAGAATTCGTTTTCAAAAAGCTGTGTTTGGTTTACGAGGATTGGCAGCATTTGTGTACTTATATTTAGGTTTCACCTCCATCATGCATGCCTTGATAAAAGATCGCTTCAAGTCCAAACTACTTAACTGCCAATAAGAGTCGAATCTTTCGCATCTCTTTTCAGGGGTTATATTATCAGAACAACGAAGTCTACAAGCACAACTATCTCTTACTTTTTTTGCAGGTACCTCTTTATTAGATTTTGAAAGTGATTGGTAAGCTTTTCCGAAATTCCGAAGCGATTTAACGATATTTTGTTTCCATTGAGATGGATTGCGCAGGCGCTTCCTAGATTTTTTATTCTGTGGAAGTGATTCAGAGGAAACAATTGCATCGTTAACATCATTTTCCCTGTCTGACGTGGTGGTTGATGAGCGTCGTAGTGATGAATCGTTATAAGTCGGATCAGCGTCACTCAAATCAACGTCTGATTCCTCAGAATGCATAGGTGATTGACGGTAGTTTATGTCTTTATTTGAACGTCTTTTGCTAATTAAAGGCTTGGCACAAATTATATTTGGGAAGTCTGTTGGAGTACCTGGTATGATTGAAGGTGAGCTGTTTATGTTCATTTCGCCTCCGCTTTGTTTCGCTGATGAAAAAGAATTTGATGATGACGTAGAAGAACTGGATGATGATGTACTATTGGACCGATCTCTTTTGTTTTGTGATGTTTGTTCTTCAATAGTTGAACCAACGTTATACTCACCACAGATTTTCGACGTATTAACGACGACGTCGTTAATACGTCGTTTTCGACGTTAAGAGCCTACAGTACTCCAGCTCGTATCCAAATTTTTCCCTCGCCTCACTGTCCGGCGGTGTAGCCGCCCGCACCGCGCATCGCAGCTATTTCACTCGCACGAGTTCATCCCCCGGCAGGGGTCACGCGCCATACGATAGGGTATAAGACACAGTTATCGTACATCTAGTACATAGGTATGGAAATAAAATGAAACGATTGTAGAAAAGTATCAAAGCGCCTTACGATAGGGTAAATACACAAATCAAATCATATTTTATTCAATATAGGTACAATGTGGGTACACTTATTGACATTAAAAATTGCTTACTTGTAAAAAATGATGGTGATAATCAGTTACGGTATCTTAAAACTAAAGCTACGAGGGTTTCAAACGCGCCCTGGTCTGAGAAGAGCCCATAACAAACTCAGCCGGTTTTTTTTATTATCAGTTATTGTACATCTCGCAGTACGACATTATTTTTGAATATGTTTTCATTTCGGAATGTACGTACAAATCTCTTTCATAATGACTGAGTTCCTGAAGTCTCAGAAGACTGAAATTTGGTATGTAGGCTAGGAATTGCTTATAAACAACGGAAAAACGAATAAATCGGAAACTTTCTCCCTTCAACCTCTCGTATAGGGGGTGCATACATGTGCAAGAAATAGATCTTTTTTGGGTGCATCCTGAAGTATTAGATGACTGGTTAGATGACTTGGTGTGTAGGCTAGAAATTGCAAATAAACAACGGAGAAACTGATAAATAATAGTATAATAATAATACAATAATACAGAAACAAACAAAGAATAACAATACTTAGTGTAAGGGACAATCCAGAAAAAAATAAACAAATGCCCAATAGTGTCATCACGTAAAATACGAGTATTTTCACAAATATGCGACTACCACTGGTTCGGAATGCCACAACCTAGCAAGAAGAACCAGCAAGAAACTCGGTGGCATCTAACATTCAAACTAACTTTGTCATAGCCACCGATCAAAAGAAAAATTAATTTCAAATTACCCACTTTTAAAAAAAAGTAAACAAATGTGCAGAAGGCAAAGCAAAATCAAGGCAACATGATTCACATCCCACTTCTGAACTGTAAGGGACAATCCAGAAGTATGTATTAATGAAACACTTTTAATGTATTTATCCTCTCATTTGAAACTTCCACGAGTAAATGGTTAAACGTGGAGAGGTTTCACGAGAAATTTAATATAATTAGATAAAAGTTGGCTATACTTAAATACAATATTCATTTGATCCGGCCACGATTGCTATCGTTAAGCTCTAAATCAAATTGCGATCTAAACACAAAAGTATTTAATAATCGCCGAGTCTGCCTGCAGGAGATTGAATTACAATAGTCAAAACACTCGCATTTATACTAACAATTTTCAATATGGCGTCCGTACCCGCAGATAAAATCGAATGACATGAAACCAGTCAAATTGACAGATATTGTACTTCTTGTTTCATGAGATCTAATGACAAACAGTAATAATGCTAACATTAGAGACTTTATTGACATTTGACATCAAAAAAAAAATTAGAGATCTCTAATTGGCATATTTCGAATATGTCTTGCATCGCACAGCTCAGGCAGCATGTGTAATATATACTTCTCTTTTGTTCATACTGCTAAAATTATGTGACCGTGGCAAGTTACTGGGACGACTACCCTAATATTTAGAGATGGTAGGTGTATGTAGGTACATATTCAACAGACAAGACGATTACCTTTCACTATAAACATAATATGTACCTAGTCGGTTTTTAGGTAAGTACCTAGATACTAGGTAGGTACACTTTTAATTTCTTAGGTAATTACGTATTCTGGTAAGTCGGTGTTAGAGCAAGCGACGCGGGTTCCTCGTTCGAATGCCGGAGCGCGACTGAATTCAAGCGGTGCGGGGCGGGTGAACGTGAAGTGAACTCGCAATATTTCAGAATTTAATTTCTAACAACGAAAAAAAAAACATAATTTTAAATTCAGATCACATAGTACACGTATTGTACTAAGTTGAGTTTCTATACAAAGTTTAATTAGTATAGGTAAAGTATTCAGTGACTACTGTGGTTTATTTGTAAAATTCAGATGGAAGTTTGTGATTTTTTTCTATCGAGAAAATTTTTAGTAATCGTGTTTTCGCACCACATAGGACTCAGTGTATATCCTTAATTTTACTATATTTTTTTTTCAATATTATTGATTCAATACTTTTATTGATATGCAGGTTCAAACGTGAGAGGTAGAGCAGTTTTTTTGACACGCAGGCACCTATAAACCCTTAACATCTTTTAGAATCCGTTGTTCAGTTTCCACTTGCGGTAAAATTTCAGGATTCATACTAGGACTTCCATCCGTCGCTTTATCCAAGGGTAGTTTCAAAAAGTTTTGTTTATCTTTACTTTGAACACACCTTCGGAACTTGCTGTTATCATCTCTTCACACTGTTCTTGAATTTTATTTTCATTCCGGTTTAGGTAATAGTTGCAAACTAAGATCTGCTCTTCTTTTCATTTTTGATCTTAAACTTTTACTGAAATAAAAATAAAAAGACTCAATTACAATAAAGCTCTCTAAGTCACACAGCATTCAGTAAAGAATAAACAGATTTACGTACATGTCTCATTAGTTACAAAATCGGTTAGTAAAGTAAAGCCATAGTATAAAATAGGGCTCGATCCATCAAGCAACATTTAGTAATAAAATGACGGCAGTACAAATACGACACCACAATATTATTATCATTCAGTATTGAAACGCCCAAAACCAAAAAGAGTCATTACAAAAATAAACCTCGAACGAATAACTTACCTTGCATTTAGTATTAAAACGGCGGATTACAGTTCACGTCGCTTACGGAGCAACCGCGCGGCACCCAACGTTTAGCACTGTCCACACAAAATCGAATGGGGTCCTTCAATACCGCAGGACGCGCTGTAAGCGCATAATTTAAAAGAGACGGAAATAGTACGTTTGTCCTTTTCTGGGCTAAAAGAGTCTGTATATTTTTAATAAACTGATAGAATACATGTTTATAAGTCGTTTAATATATAAAAGTCATTTTCTTAAAATTTTTAGTTAAGCCACTTCAATTCTAAAGGTGCGATATATTATAAGGTCGGTACACGTCTACTCGTGTTTTTCTCAAAATATGTTTTAAAATGTTTTTTTTTTATTCCACTACAATTTAGCCTTTGACTGCGATCTGATGGTACCTAAGTGACAATGCAGTCTAAGATGGTAGCGGGTTAGCCTGTTAGGTTGACAGTTATATTCAAATTCAAATTCAAATGTTTTTATTCAAATAGACTTTTTACAAGTGCTTTAAATGAATAGTCGAATGAATCTACCACTGGTTCGGAATGCCGTCCCTACCGAGAAGAACCAGCATGAAACTCGGTGGTTGCTCTTTTGAAAAAAATAAAATATATTTACAATTGCATTAGTCCAAAGATACCGTAACAGCAGTCCTGCAGAGCATTGCTGGAACGAGTCAAATCAATGCGCTTTTAACATTTATATAATATAATTTAATAATAAGTATTAAACCCATACCCCTAGTCGGTTTCTAACGGCATCGTACCGGAACGCTAAATCGCTTGGCGGTATAGTTCACCGACGGATGTGAACTATACATACCTGAGTAGGTATAATTCAATGCTACCTACCTATAGTTATTGAGCTATTGACGCTGTCGTATTAATGAGGCAACAACGGTCGATAAGAAAAACTCAACAGCCAACAAATCCTATTCAACATTATAGAGAGAGTTAAATTGATTCTCAGAAAGGTTTAGTTGCGAGGTTTTTACTTTTTGTTCACCACAAAGAACGCGATGACTGTAGGTATGCTTGCATAGTACCTATTAGAAGGAAACTCGGTTATTCGTTTAATTATGCTTCTTTAATTTAGCATTCCATTACCGAGTTCCATATGGACCAGTATTTCCACTCTAGGTATAGACCACGCAGAGCCGTAATACAAAATTAATGCCTCTTTCAGACTGAGCCTAACAATAGCTATCTACCCTACTAGGTTGTTTTTTATCCACTATACAAGCTAGCCTTTGACTGCGATCTCACCTGTTGGTAAGTGATGATGCAGTCTAAGGTGGTAGCGGGCTGGTAGGGGCATGGCTGATGGCAGTTATATTAAACCCACAGGTACCCCTTCGGTTTCTACACGGCATCGTACCGGAACGCTAAATCGCTTGGCGGCACGTCTTTGCCGCGGCAACCCACCACCCCACCGGTGGGGTGGTAACTAGCCACGGCCGAAGCCTCCCACCAGACCAGACCAGGGAAAATTCAGAAATTATAAATTCCCAAATTGACCCTGCCGGGGATCGAACCCAGGACCTCCGCACGTTGGTCCACGGAGGTCAGAGGTATAGGTATAGGTAGGTACGCGTTTAGGTACCTACTATGCCAGTCAATATCTAGGTAGGTACTCTATCACGGATATAGATAGTATAGAGTAGGTACTTAGTACTTAGAGACTATAATAGAATACATAGACTCGATATTGTCTTGACTCTTGAGTCTTGACCATGCATGTGTAACTTATTTATCACTTGATTTTGGTTGTCCCATATAGGTACCTAACTCGCCCAATAACTCTTTATCAACCTATCAACTAACACTAGCAGCTGCCAAATTGAAAAAAAAAGGAAGCACCGCACCTCAGTCCCCAACGCAAGCGTCACGAGTCAGGGTAGGTACAGTCTTCTCACACTTACCTACTTTAATATAATTTGACGCGAAGTGAAACGATGTTAATGGTATCTCCGAATTTGATCCTATGAAGGGCGAATAAATGAGAAAAATCAGAACCGGCGACCCTTGGCGAGGGGCGCTCCAATACGCGAACTAATGAAGTTAATTTATTATCTAAATCCTGGATTCAAAAGCGCAGGGCATAAAATGTGAAAATTTTACGTGGTAAAATACCTCCCTGAGTCTTAAAAACATACCTACTATAATAGTAGATATAAATGCGAAAGTGTGTCTGTCAGCCGTCTGTCTGTCTGCTACGCTTTCACGGCTCATCTTCTCAACCGATTTTTATGAAATTTGGTACAGAGATAGATTACATCTCGCGGAAGGACATAGGCTTTTTATCCCGGCTAACGCGTTCGCCCGGAAATCAAAAAACTTAATCCACGCAGACGAAGTCGCGGGCATCATCTAGTCATAACTAAAAACAACATCTTAGCCTACCAAGTAGGTACCTACCTTCCTACCTATATCACACCTATATCTAGGTTGATTGGAAAACTTATTGCGAGGAAACCGCGGTAAACAGACTTGAATCGATTGAACAAAGCTACAAAGTACGAGTACAGTGACCTGTTTGTTCCAACTACGGGTTCAACACCTTATACCTTTAACACCGTTTTCTCAAATCAACTCAACAAATAAAATATGATAAATCTACACGTACCTAGTGATGTTATGCTAATTTTATTACATCCGCAATAATCCCGCAGTGGCAACCGCGGCGGCGAGCCGAACATCTCGTGTCGTGATAACATACACGGCTATCAATATTCAATATAATTCAAGAGCTAGTGACAAATTTTGAAAAGGCAGCTAGGAAACTAATATTTAGAGTATTTTTAGTGACCACCAAAACCAGGTGAGAGACCAAAAAATCTCAGTGAC
The DNA here is from genome assembly GCA_923060345.2 of Erebia aethiops. Classification (NCBI taxonomy): domain Eukaryota; kingdom Metazoa; phylum Arthropoda; class Insecta; order Lepidoptera; family Nymphalidae; genus Erebia; species Erebia aethiops. The sequence continues at coordinate 5,661,718 of OV281082.1, forward strand.
CAAAATACTAAACTCCAAAGTGGCATTTGAATAGGTATAAATACGGTGTGTTACAATTAATTAATAAGTTGTTATAAAATTGTGTCTCATAGCATAATAGTCAAGTTTAAGAATTACTATTTAACATCTATAATAATTAGTACAATATGCAATAGTTTTAATTTTATAAAATAAGATATTTGTACACCACACTGTGGTAGAATAGGAGCACTTTTAGGTATACTAATTTCCACCTCAAATGTACCTACACTATTCACAAATAAATAAATTGAATTGAATTGAATTGAATAAAAATAAATAATAGTCTTCCTTATTGAATCTTAGGTTGATATGCCATATGTATTTCGGTTCGCCTACAGGCCTATAGAACAACGGGTAGGTTTCAAACATACCTACCTAAGTATAGGTATAGAGCTATCTATCATAATATCTGTGCATTATTTGATAATTTCTTGAAAATCGCTCCAGCTAAACTACCTATTCCGGAGCCGGGAGACTATAGGTACCTATTTTAAGCTGTATTTGTAGGTACATAAATGTCACTTATGTGACTGGCTGACTGCGTCTGATCTGAATCCCAGAAAACAACCTGTTTTTTACCATAGGTTGCACTACCACTTGCCAGCAAGTCTGATTGCAGTCAAGCGCTAGTCTAGAAATAAAAAATAATAATGTCTTTTCAGACTGTTTTGCCACATTTAGCTTGAACTAATGCCAGAGAAGCCACCAAAAGTTAGCCACCATCTCTCCGGATACAAGCTACATCGTGCACGGCTATCAATACGCTCCCATCCGTCAAACGGATACGACTCGGCCGCACGTTCGCCCCGCATTACCAACACAAACAAAAAGGGAATAAACGCTTGAATAAAATACTTTTAATTTCACCGGATGCTCCTTACCGGGCTACTAATATAATATTTATACACATATCAGACTGTTTTTTGCTAGATTCGGCTTGAACCAGTGCCAGAGAAGCCAACAAACGTTAGCCACCATCTCTGCGGATACAACGTACAACGTACACGGCTATCAATACGCTCCCATCCGTCACGCGGACACGACTCGGCCGCACGCTCGCCCCGCATTACCAACACAAACAAAAAGGGAATAAATGCTTGAATAAAATACTTTTAATTTCCCCGGGCGCCGCTAATCGGGCGGCGGCGATGGAGGGCGCTAAATCGCCCTTTTTATTTTACTGTATCAGCTAGGGCGACTAAAAGATTGCTTTTTTATGATCGAGACCTGGTTTTTGAATTTATCTGAAGGATATCCTTCTTGCCTTCTAAGCAGGTAGGTATCCAAACAAACTTAAGGAAATTACTAATAATAATAATTATATAGGTAGGTTATCTACTGCTGGTTTAGGTGTTGCAATTTAGAGACTTTTGGACTGTGGCGTTACACGGGGTTCGAAATAAGAATAGGAAAGGGCAGTAGTTAATTAAATAAAAAATAAAAATAAACTTTGTTCTATTTAGTAGGTAAGGCGGTAAGCCATGCTTTGACGAGTCACTATACCTACTCTATACTATGGTCTCCCGTCTCTAGGGTTACCAGATTACAGGAATTTTCCTGACATGTCCGGAATTTCAGCTGAGACATCAGGGAAACAGGGAAAATTGGAAATTGTCAGGAATTTTAAAAAAAGAAAATATTATAAGAAATAAAATTATAATTAAAGAATAAAATCTAATAATTAGCAATCAATTAAGTAATTGATTATTAATATTTAATTTTGCAAATAAACGATTGATTGATTGATTGATTGATTATTTATTCATTATTCATCTGAACCTCGTACTTTTAACTGCTGGTCTTTCATAACAATTTTACGAAACTCTTCACGTGTGTGGAATTCGATGCGGGCCCCACCACACCGCATCTCACACGCATATTGAAGCTTACCCGCGAGTTTTTAAAATAAGATACTTTGCTGCCGAAATGTCAGGAAATTTATTGCGAAGGCAGGGATTTTTCCAGGAAAACTTATTTTCGGATCTGGTAACCCTACCCGTCTCAGGCACTCAAAGTGTCTGGAGTGACTAGTAAGGAGGCAATATTACCTACTCATATCGGTGCAAAACGTAAGTTGTAGATATCAAAGTCCGTGGTCGTAGCGTAAATAATAATACCTAAGTAGATTATCGAGTATCTATTTAGATTACCTACGGTAGGTACCTACTTATAGATATGTACCATAGGCGTTTTCCTGCTATTTATAGTTAGGATATTATGGTCACCAAATATGAGGACAAATCCGGCGGGAAAACGACTCGGGCGAGAGCGGGGGTGCAACGGGGTGCGGTCACGCGCTCCGTATTAGCGCCCTCCCCGCACTTGACCCGCGAGGTGTCACCGAGTGCGTTACCTACCCGCAAACACTGACTATGGGAGAAGGATAGACAGGGGACAGGATAAAAATGCGACAAATCCATCAGAAAACCAATTATTATTGGATATTGGATAGAAGCAGGCGTTAGGTATATTTGCAGCCTTTTGCCTGGTGGGAGGCTTGGGCCGTGGCTAGTTACCACCCTACCCGCAAAGACGTGCCGCCAAGCGATTTAGCGTTCCGGTACGATGCCGTGTAGAAACCGAATAGGGGTATGGGTTAATATAACTGCCATGCCCCTAACAGGTTAGCCCGCTACCATCTTAGACTGCATCATCACTTACCATCAGGTGAGATCGCAGTCAAGGGCTAACTTGTAGTGGATTAAAAAAAAACTTTACGGAAGTCCATGATAATGAAGAACCAGAAGTTTAATTCGCTATAATCCGCCACAGTAGGTATAGGTAAATCTAACCACATAGTTAGGTACAGTGTGTATATCTTGCACTTGTAGCTTGCGATATTCACCACACCACTTAAATTTTCCAAATTATTCTCAACGTACGTTTCATGCACTCCGACACCAGTCGAGTATCTTCAAATGTTGACTCGACAATGCACGATTGTCTTTACAATATTTACAATCGTGCATTGTCCCGAAAAAAGACCGATACTTGAGAACCTGCTCTCAGCTTATCTTGGTTTATTAATACGGGCCTTATGTACGAGTATCTAACATGGCAGCGGCAGCTTTTGTCTATTCTGTGGTAGAGAGTGATAGAGGTCTTGCTTACCTGTCAATAAGAGACCTGGGATATCTAATGGAAGTTGGGTAAGTATATTAGTAAGCCCATAATCGGTTGTCGGTGTCTACATGGCATCAACTTTGCCGGTAGGGTGGCAACTAGCCACGGCCGAAGCTTTCACGCACCATTGATTACCTACTTAGGTAGTATATAGGTACATTATAGAGACCTCTCAGACACGCATGCAAGTTTTGAATTCTAAATCTAAGTAAAAATAAAAAAGCTCCTGCGTTTCTTGTCTATAGCTTTTTCACAAGTCTGTGGCTCAAATGGGGGGTGAACCGCTGTTCGCTTTGACGCCCGCCGGCCGCCACTCCAAAGCGGGGAGCACGGATTTTATTTTTTAATTTACAATTGTTACGATGATGTTAAGCCGACCCCAAGTCATATTATCAAAACCTTGGTATTGACCTTAAATATCTAATATACTTATAAGTACCTACCTAAAACAAGTAGATAGATATGTTAGAAGATTGGAGATATTATCAGATAGTAGTGGAATTACATCCAAAAGTCAGGTACTTAGGTAGGTACTTACTTCAAATTTAAGTAGACGTAAAGCAATTAACACGAAAACTAGCACTAACTAAACATAGCTTCTGAACTAAAAAAATTACTCAATAAACCAATGTTACACTTTATACAAAGCAAGGTGGCATTTGACATTTCCTGCCCCTTATGCATATAAGCGTAGGTAGCACGTAGTTGTAGGTAGATAAGCCAACGATTAACGAATCCAATATCCAGAATCTAATTTTACCTATCTAGGCAGGTAGGATATATTTAAGGTAGGTAGGACTTTTGATCCTTGGGTTTAGTTCTGGGAACACTTAGATACCTACCTATAAATACTTAATTATATAACCAATAAGTAAATAGATAAGTCTCAGTGTTTCAGGCCTCGGGATTTTTGACCGACTGGCTGAAGTTTTTAAAAGATTATCTTGATTAGGTAAAGATAGTGGATTTGACTCGTTCCAGCAATGTTATGGAACTGCGGTTATAGGTCCTACTTACATCCTTAACCACAGAGTTTCTTGCTGGTTCTTCTCGGTAAAAATTACATTCCGAACCAGTGATAGATCCTGAGCTGCTATTTAGTTAAAACTCATCTTTAGATATTATCTATATTTGAATGAAATCTTTTTAATTTTGAATTTGGATTTTGAGCTTTCATACCTAATAGGTATAATTTTATTGTAGATAAAAGTAGGTTCAAAAGCATAGCAGTTAGTGAGTTTTATTGGAAAAGTAAATCATTTCTCCTCGAACAAGCTGAGTCGACGTAACGTAGTTTTGCAGTAACTTGAGAAGACTTCTCGAAGCTATTACTCACGGAGTGCATACTCCTCAGACAGTCGGCGGTTAGCTATAGCAAATAGTATATTTTCTATGTTTAAACCTGTGATGGATGTTTGTTTGAGGATAACTTACCTACATGAAAAATCGATCAGTGTTTTCAATTAATGTAGTTTGCACTTTGCCATAACAATTTAATGCCTAATTGGCGAGTAAATAATATTAAGAGTATTGGTATTGTTTACCTCATATTAATTTCTGAAACATATGATAAGTAGGTACCTAGTACCTACCTCCCTACCTAGCCTAACTCTCATTCATTTACAGCTGTCTAATATTTAATCTGTCCCTGACTAGAAAAAGATATTTCTAGATTCGATAATTAGGTACGTACCTAAGTAGGTATATCGACATACGGTGCATGCAGGAGTACGTTTGTATATGTATTTAGTATTGGTTGTAGGTAACCATTTGACCATGGTTAGTGGTTATGTTATTTTTAACCGACTTTCAAAAAAGGAGGAAGTTCTCAATTCGGCGCGTTTTTTTTTAATGTCATCATCATCATCATCATCATCATCAGCCAATATGCATCCACTGCTGGACATAGGCCTCTTTAAGATTGCGCCAACGTTGCCTATCCTTGGCTGTTAGCATCCATTTGATGCCAGCCACTCTCCGAATGTCGTCGCTCCACCTAGCCGGGGGGCGCCCCACACTCCGTTTGCCGAGACGCGGTCTCCACTCTAGGACTTTACGACTCCAGCGGCCGTCGGTCCTACGGCAAACGTGACCAGCCCACTGCCACTTCAACGTGCTAGCCTTGAGAGCTATGTCGATTACTTTGGTTCTTTGGCGAATTACTTCGTTTCGGATTTTATCCCTCAAAGAAATTCCGAGCATAGCTCTTTCCATAGCGCGTTGAGCAACTTGAAGTTTGTGGACTAGCCTCGATGTCAGTGTCCACGTTTCGGCACCGTAAGTCATAACTGGCAGGACGCACTGATTGAAGACTTTGGTCTTCAGGCATTGCGGTATAGGCGACGAAAAGACTCGACGGAGTTTGCCATATGCTGCCCAGCCCAGCTGTATTCTCCGTTCTATCTCTTTCTCGAAACTGTTGCTTCCTACTTGCAAAATTTGCCCAAGGTATGCATATTCTTGGACAGTTTCGAGAATAGATCCATTGACAGTAATCGGCCCCGGAACGACCAATTCATTGAACATGACCTTGGTCTTGTCCAAGTTCATCCGGAGACCGACACGTCGGGAGGCAGCGTGAAGGCTATCGAGCATCTTCTGCAGCTCTTGCAGCGAACTTGCGATGATGACGATATCATCGGCGAAGCGGAGGTGTGAAATGTGCTCTCCGTTCACGTTGATGCCTTGTCCGTTCCAGTCAAGCGTCTTAAAGACATCTTCCAAAGCATTAGAAAAAACAGTTTCGGGGACAGGACATCCCCCTGTCTCACTCCGCGATGCAATTGGATAGGTCTTGTAGACGCACCCTGTACTTGGACAGACATATATGCCGAGCTATATAGGCATTTCAACACTTCGATGTATCGCCAATCAACTTGGGATCGCTGCAAGGATTCCAGAACAGCCCAGGTCTCGATGGAGTCAAAGGCCTTCTCATAGTCCACGAAAGCGAGACACAGAGGCTGATTGTACTCGTAGGACTTCTGCACAATCTGCCTCAGTGTGTGTATGTGGTCTATGGTGCCGTAACCACTCCGAAACCCAGCCTGCTCTGGTGGCTGGAAGTCGTCGAGTCTTCGTGAGAGGCGATTAGTGATGACCCTGGAAAACAGCTTATATATGTGGCTTAGGAGTGAGATGGGACGGTAATTCTTCAGGAGTGTTTTGTCCCCCTTTTTGTGGAACAAAACAACAATGCTCCTATTCCATGCCTTTGGAGTTCTCCCGTTTTGAATGACCGAATCAAAGAGCCTCTGTAGCTCTTTAAGTAAGGGCATACCCCCTGCCTTCAAGAGCTCAGAGGTGACTCCGTCTTCTCCCGGGGCTTTTCCATTTTTCTGCTGTTTCAGGGCCAACACTATTTCGTCTACACTTACATCCGGAAGATCGTCTGTATAATGGCGGGTTAATTTGGCTCTGGGATCCGGTTCGAAGGATTCAGGCTGTGGGACTTGAGTCTCATATAGTTGGCGGTAAAAGTCCTCGATCTCAGAAAGAATCTCTGGCTTGTTGCATACAGTTCTACCGCTCGAGGTTTTAAGTTTATTTATACGGCTATTTTCAAGCTTTTGTGAAAACACTTTAGACCCCCGGTTCTCTTCAATAGCTTTAAGTATTTGTTGTGTACTTAAGTGCCGGAGGTCTCGCCGTATGGATCGTTTGATCTTTTTATTTAGATCCTGACGGTCCGTCGGGGTAGACTGTACGTTCTCCCGCCTTTCTTTCATAAGTTGCAGAGTCTCGTTTGAGAGTTTAGACTTCCTGCCTGCTTGCCTTGTACCACAAAACCTGTGCCCCTCATCCCGGATGATGTTTGCCACGTTTTCATAATCCTCGTCAATATCAATTGTGCGTCCCAGAGCATCGAATCTGTTTTTTAGTTCCAATTGGAAGCGGTCAGAGCCAGCCTGGGCCTGAAACATAGTAGGCCGAAGAGTAGACCTCATCATACGACACCTTTCCAGCTTGTAGTTGATATTTAGAGTGCCTCGGACAAGTCGGTGATCACTTCCTGTATTGAACCTGCTGATCACAGAGACATCTCTAAATATGTAGCGTTTGTCTGTCATGATGAAGTCTATCTCATTTTTTGTCGTGTTGTCGGGACTTTTCCAAGTCCACTTCCTGTGGGGCTTCTTCTTGAAGAACGAGTTCATCAAGTAAAAGCCCCTCATCTCGAGGAAGTTGATAAGCATCTGGCCTCTGTGGTTTCTGTTTCCGTACCCATGCCGCCCTAACGCAGATTCGGAACCACTCTGTGTGCCCACTTTTGCATTGAATTTGATTTTTTTTAATGTATGTCGGTGCATATCTCCGCGGTTTCCGAACCGATTTGATTTTTTTTTCTATCAGTCTTTAGAGGAAGCTCTCGAGGTGGTCGTCGTCGAATTTTGACTCCAAATCCTCAACCCTGACACTAAAAAGTTAAAAATAAAAATAAAAATTTCTACCCACTATGTTGAAGTCGGGCGAGCCCATAGAAAAAATGCGAGCCTGATGCGTCAACTTTGCTTATCCTTATTATACCCGCCCGACTTCAACATAGTGGGTAGAAATAAAAATTATATTATATTACTTTACAGTGGCGGGCCAACCCGCATTGGAGCAGCGTGGTGGGTCTAAGCTCTAATTCCCTCTCTCCTATGAGAGTGGAGGCCTGTGCCCAGCAGTGGGACGTTAATAGGCTGTAGTGATGGCGTTGGAAGTCGGTTTTTTGGAAAGAATTTTTATTATAAAACGACGTATATAGGTACTCGCTGACTGCCATTCAAGCAAACATCTATGAATAACGAAATTCGCGCTATTGAATTAACCGTTTGACAAACGAATAAGTGGGTACGATTTTCTTACACTTAAAAGACTTTGTTCATTAAGTAGGTACCTACTAGACGTGTACTAAATTATTGTGCCTCAGCGATTTACGTAGGTAGGTACATTAAATTAGTTCTAGGTAGCCAGTGTAGAAACAACCGATCTTCGGATGCTCCATTTGGAAGTTTTAAGAGGGCGATTAAGCGTGACGTCACCCGAGTGTTGGCGTGTAAGTTTACGACTCTCATAACAAGTATAAAGTGCTCCATGCGTCATTAGACACACGAGGCTGGCTGCTTTGTGAAGGAGTCGCCTTTATAAATTGAACAAACAGCTCAATTGTTGCCCCGACGACCCGTCTCGTCAACGGTCGAGACAATACGCGGGCGACAAATGACAATTGCGTACAATTGACACAGTTGCAGGCCCATGCCATACTTCCCTTCTCTGCCCTCTTGGTTCTACTAAAATCGTGTAGGTCGTGGTGTATCGTAGAGCTAAGTACTTACATTTTTTTTTTATCCACTTCAAGCTAGCCCTTGATTTACATGATCCTGTTCTGCTCCAACCTATTACCTATACTTGTTCTGGTTATTCAGTAAATAGTATAGATATTAGGTACCTACTATGACACCTGTAATAATATGCCTATATTTACCTACCTATCTATATACCTAGTAATAAGACGTTATTCTTCGTAGGTTGATGAAAGAGGTCACTGATCATGCTGTATACTATTAGCAAAGCAACAGGATGATAGAATCAAAAGTCAGTTTGGTAGGTATTTAGGTTAATTACACATACCTATCACTAGGAAGACTGGTTCGATAGAACACGAACACCTCGTTGTACAAGGTCGAGTTGAGGGCACTCGTCCACGTGGTCACTCCCCTACTAGGTGGACGGATACAATCCGTTCCCCCACAAATCCGTCTCCGAGTGTTCCCGCGATGCCGCCAACAGAGGTCGCTGGAGGGAGATCGTAAGAGCTGCTGTGAAGGCCAATTCATAACCATGCCAAGAGTGAACGAATGAGAAGAAGATTTTTATACAACGGTTAGATTAGGTTACATAGGTCGAAAAGAGTTCCCCCGAGATTTTTAAAACCTAAATCCATGTGGACAAAATTTTGCGAGCATCATATTATAAGTTATTCTATTAGGTACCTACTTCTATTGTTTTATCGCGTCGCTTAAGGGTCCATGGTAGGCAGGTCTATATTATAGCTATTAACTCGCGTATGTAGTCCCGTTGCCTTTGTTAGGGTTATTATCGATAAGCTCGTAAACTTGATCTAGCGATAGATTGCCTGGCCTGGAACCGCAATAAAGTTTAGCGCTTACATTTATTAGCTACACAGATGTGTAGATACATGTTATGGGTTACGTTTACCTATACCTATAGTCAGCGCGCAAGCTCCGAGGAATCCTATGGAATGTTAAAGTAATGACCTAGAGTTGTTTAAAGTACAAAACAATACTGCTATCGCAAAATAACACGCGTCAACTGTCAAGCTCGAAACTAGTGCTGGGAGCGAGCTGGATATGGAGCGATAATCGGGGGTGGCGTACAGCCGTGGTTTCTTCAGACCCTGCGATTCCTCGGAGCTCGCTAGCTTGACTCTTGATACATTCCTTTTGTTTTGAGTTGAACAGGTAAATTAATAGAGTTCACTGATGTTCTTATATACCTACTAACTTAGATGTATCTAGATAGGTAGGTAACTATACTTAACAACATATATAAATCACATTCAAACAAACAAGTCAGAAAAATTGACCCATATTATGTGAGGATGAAACAGCTGTAAAGATAATTAAAGCACAATAATAGATAAAAGATTTAAAAAATACCTACGTAGGTACCTACTTAAAGCTATTCAGGTACATCAGCTTTGTTTTTTAAATCGTTTAACGATTACATAAGCAAGTACCTAATTAACTACCTAAACTTAGATTTTTGTTTCTACCTACTATACTTAACCTTATTTGTACATACCTAGTACTTATTAGTTTTAATGAATTTTGTCAAATTTGTAATTCTTGACTCGGTATGCGTTTTGGCATTGCTGTAAGCGTACCGAGGATATTATTTAATAAATCAATAAATCAATAAATAAATCAATAATACCTAATAGGCTAATATACGTAGTCCTACTTACCATAGAAGCCGACATTCTATTTCTTACAAACGTATAGTTAAGAAAACACAAAGAAAACTGTTAACCATTACCTATCTGATTACTCCGCTACTATCTTAGGCTGCATCATCACTTACCATCAGGTGAGATCACAGTCATGGGCTAACTAGTAGTGGATAATAAAAAACATACGTAGGTAAAGTAGGTACATGCTGATTGCTGACTGCCTGATCTGAAACAATCAATCAACTCAAACACGAAGAATTAATATGTTGATAGGAATCCCTATCATCTATTAGATATCGAGTTTCCTATTTGAGATACGGTGTCTCTGCGGTTACTTAGATAGTATGGGAAATCGTTCCATCACTTATCCCAAGTGAAGACACGCTCAAATCCGATAGCCACTTGGACTCCCCATGTTGTCATGCCTAGCCTCAATACTTAGTAGATAAGTGTATTGTATACCTACGAGAATGTATTATAGACTAGGTACTAGTTGATGCCCGCGACTTCGTCCACGTGGTTTAATTTTTTTTTATTCTCGCGGGAACTGTTTAATTTATCGGGATAAAAAGTACCTACCTCGTCTATGTCACTCCCCAGGTCCTCGACTATGGCCATGCCAAAAAGCATGTCGATCCGTTGCTGCGTTGCGGCGTGTTTGAAGGACAAACCAAGAAACTAACAAACAAACACTTTCGCATTTATAATATGTAGGTATTAGTATGATATAATTGTAGCTAAGAAGAGTGTAAATTGAAACCAACAAATACCCAGTTATGCATTTCAATGCACTCATTATGACAGCAGCGGGCAGACAGATCAACTTGCCGACTCGTAGGTAGGACCTAACTACCTACTTAGGTCTTAGGGGCATCAACTTTTAGTTCAATATAGGTAGGCAATAGGCATTTGTACCTACTCACATATGCCTCTTGCTAAGTAGGTTCTACACCTATAGGTAAGTCTATTCTCTATTGGCAATACTAGATAGTATTTTCAACCTTGACTTATAAATTAATAGATGAACTTACGGAATGCTGTTAGTTATTTACGGATAAAATTAAACGCACACTTTCGTAACAATTTCATGCACGGAAAGCGGTACATTAATTAATATATTTTCTTAATTAGGCGCGTCCTCAATTAAACTCGTATATAACGTGTGTTTTACCGCTTATTAGCACAGTACCTTTCAACAAGTTTGATACTCGAATTTGGAAGTGCTAAACGCTATGTTATAGCTTATCCTAATAAACACTTGAAGATATTGTTCACACTATTAAATAATTAGGTACCTACTTATCTGAATGACTTCCATCTACTTACATAATTAGGTACCTACTGTAATATATACCTATCTCTATATGTATAGGTAGGTAAACTAAGTGGGTAAGGGTATGTACTAGTTGGTATTTATTTTATTGTTTATTTTAATAGATTAGGATTACCAGCCAGCAAACTACTTCAACTCAGGCTGTAGGAGTCAAAGAATTCATTGGCTAGAATTCTACGCATGGAGGTGGCCGTGGTGCAAAAGAGATCTAGCTTAGTATTCTTTTTTAACGATACCTTTTTAACGAATGATAAATTCAATAAATTGTTAAAAAGATAAGATAAGATCATGGCAAATAAGAGTTCTGACGAATAATCTCATAAATTGGAAAGTTTGAATGGATGGATGGATGTTTGTTACTCAGTCATGCCAGAACGGCTGAACGGATCTGGATGAAATTTGGCACTGAGATAGATTATAGTCTGGAATAACACAGGCCACATACTTTTTATCCCGGAAAATGAAAGAGTTCCCGCGGGAACCAAAAAAACAATCCACGTAGACGAAGTCGCGGGCATCGGCTAGTACCTAAGTAAATAGATAGTAGGTTGGCCGTATGCATACTATCAAGCTATAAAATAGTTTTATGGTTAGGTATGCTCAATTCGCATGTCGCTTGGTTTGTATTCAGCTTCAATAAAAAAGCGTGCGGGTGTAGCGCTGGGAGGGGGCGATAAATAACTCAGTTTGCGGTGTGGAACAGGGCTGCTAACTAGACTTGTGCCGAAATGACTTGGTAAAAGTTCTCTGCGTAACCTTTCAGTTAGTAGCTCTTTTAAGTGGGTTACTGTATTAAAAATTAAAATACGTAAATCTTAGTTTTATAAGGTAAGCAGATAGGTAACTATATGGCTATACCTAGACATAAGTTACTAGTCAAGAATCATCTAGGCTTTCCTATACCAACTAGGAAGGGACACTAATTATCCTCTTAAATGATAGGACACTTACGTCGACCTACGAACTCTAGGTAAACTAAATAAAGTACTTAGAGTAAAGTGACCTAAAGATCCAGCTCCTATCATCAAGATCAATCATCGAACACAGTTTTTCCCAAACGTAGGATCAGTTTGGGAAAAACTAGCCCTACTGACAGACAAACCAACGCGCAACGGTCTCTTATTCGTGACTAAATAGATATAGGTAAGTATGTACCTAATTCTACTGAGAGACAAACCAGAACCAGCAATCTGTTATTCGTGACTAAGTAGTGACTAAGTATTACTTATTAGCCCACCACGGCACAAGAGCTAAGATTTCGTCAAATTCTTTATTTGTCGTAAGATGTAAGTATACCTACTATACCTACATAAAAATCCGAGGAAAATCGGATTACAAACATTGTTAAAAGTTACAGAAACAAGATACTAGATAATATTACACATAGATTTCCTAAAGTTAAACCGTTATCCGAAGCCCGGATATGCACAATTGTAAGGGTGAGTTCAGATTGACTTCGTTCGACGCGTTCGCTTTTGCACGATCATAATATTATGTTAAGGTTTGGATGTTTGTAAGTTTGTGTATTTACCCGTTTGTTCTTTTTCACATAATGACAACCGATTTACCTATAGTAGACCTAATCGAGCTTTTAATTATTTTGTGTCCTGTCGTATTACTAAGCAGGTATTAATAGAACAATGAAAGAAAGACAAATGAATAGAAAGAAACAATGGTTATCCACATAAATATTTATTATCCTACTTTAATTTTGCAATTTTCACGAACTACGAACAAGGCAGCCGGCGCTATTACAGAGAGTAGTACCTACCATAGACCAGTGTTGCCACCGCAGACCATGCAGGCATTGGTACCTACCATGTTCAGCTCGCTTTTATTTTCCATCTAACAGTATCTTAAAATTATTGGCATGTACCGTGGGTATCTACTATATACTATAGTATATAATACCTATATACCTGCTCGTGCTGACTGACTGACTGACTGACTCATTGATCACCTCTCCTGTAAAATTTTGTATGAAAAAAATGTTTTTTACTCATCGTTTCGTATAGAAGACAAAAATTCATTCAGAGGAAAAATACGGAGAGAGCTGATGATTGAGGATTTCGAAGACGGATGAAGAGCACAGCCAGGGTATTGAAGATAGGTGGGGGGTGCTCGAACAAATGTCACTCGAAACCTCATCCAATTGGCGGTAGGTTGAAAAAAAACTCCAAAATTCAATTCAAGATGGCCGCCATATAAATTTCGTCAGTGTCTGTCTTGGAGAGTCCTGTATAAAAGATGGAAGAGTGGTTTCTCGGCAAAAGATGATCAGGACCTGAAGGTCTTCTTGATGAATAGGAAAAAAATTCACGATGGCGGAATATATTTTTCCACGGAAAATGTATATTCATATTCATATATTCATTTTTATTTTGCATTCCAATATAATAGTAATTTACATGTCAATAGTTGATAATAATAACAATGTTCGTAACAATATTGGAACCCCGGTGGGGCACAGCAAAAAAATCAGTGGTCGTAGAGAGACGGCTGCCTTATTTTTCTTCCAAAAAATCATTTAGTTTGTAATATACTTTATCAATGAGAAATGTTTTTAAAGAGTTGACAAAAGCTGTATAATTCTCCAAGGATTTGATGTGGTCTGGGATTTTGTTATAAATTTTTACACACATCGGGTTAGGACCAGTACTATGGATATTTAAATTGGAACTGGGAATCATCATATTATTTTTTCGCGTGGGTCTTAGTTGGTAACGTCGCGGTAGGTCCTCTAGCTTTTTAAAGTTTTGCGGTTGTTTCCTTACAAATTTAGCTGATTCTAGTATGTAAATGCTTGGCAGGGTTAGTATATTTAATGATTTAAAGTAAGGTACACAACTTTCCCGATTCTTTAAGTTTTTTATTATTCTTATGCATTTTTTTTGCAGTATAAATAGTTCTGGTGCATTTGTGCTGCTTCCCCACAATACTACACCATAGCTCAGCCAAGCATTTGCATAAGAATAATATGCTAAAATTGCCGCTTCTGTGCTCGTTGATTTTTTTAGTTCTTTCAGGGCATAGGTAAATTTGGATAGTTTCGTTTTTATTTTTTGGACATGAGATTTCCAGTTTATGTTGGTATCAATATCTATCCCGAGCAGAGTGAACGTATTAACACATTCTAGATTTATCCCATTATATGAAAAGTTTATGTTTAAAGGTGTTTTTTGATAAGGCCTAAATTGCATGATTTTTGTTTTTTGGAAATTTATCTCTAAGTTGTGGTCACTCAACCAACCATTCACCTTATGGAGGATGTCGTATAATTTATTATTTAAATTTTTAATGTCTTTACATGAAGTTTGTATAGATATATCGTCTGCAAATAGTACGCATGAGTCTTGTACGATTTTTGGATGGCGAATGTTGACTGGGATTTGTAAATTATGCAAGACATTTTCAAAGTACTTCGTACTGTCATTCTGACAAATAGGCACACAGTCCGCATCAGCGGGCCGCGCATCCACGAGGCATTCTATAGTCTACCTATGTAGCTACTAGCTAGGCGCCATTTATTGTAGGCGCGTCTACGTGACAAAATTTCAAAAATGCGTTGAATCTGAAACGCCCTAACCAAAGAGGAGATTAGGAGATGCGTGACAGCCCTCTGGGAGGCGAGGGCGCGGGTTCGTATGCCTTATTTGTACGACTTGCGTGTGAATTATTATTCGTAACTTCACGTGCTCTACAAGAGTAGTCTTCTTTGGGTGCCGACTGCCGACTCACCGAGTTGCCACTTACCTACCCATAGTCTATCTTACTAGTTATTATTTTAGCTGTTGACATCGATCCATAATATTATCTGCTACGATATCTTGGATAAACTTCCTAACACTAACTAGGTAGGTATAGGTTTCTCCACTAAAATTTTCCTAATGTGTTTTTGTTGGTAGTCTTTGAACTTTGTAGGTTATACTAATATTGTTATTGTGGTAGGTACTCTACCTTTGATTTACCTACCTATACCTGAGTTTGTAGGTCGGATTTCCTATATTTTTATTACTCCAGTAAATTCTTTAAAAAGTCAATTTGGAATCTTTACAAAGAAACCCAATATCCTCCACAAGTTCACGATGTGGAAACTTTTGCCTTTGCTTTTTATTTCAGATCGAGACGCAGCAGGCAGCAGGTAGGATTCCTTACCGCACTCGTACCTATAGGTTAAGGAAAGGAACATATTAGGTAGCCTACTAGTATTTATAAAATATAATGGTGATAATTAGTGGTCGCGCGCCCTGGTCTGAGAAGAGCCCACAACAAACTCAGCCGGGTAAATGAAATAAAATAATATGATGATTATACCTAGTTAATAGTTATCTAGATCTACCTACCCCAAAACATGGAATAAGGAGTGCATCCGCCTGTGTACACACGGCTTAAACACACATCGGGTGTACAACTGTGTCAATTGTGGATGCCGCGCGTCATTGTCTGGCCGTCCGTCGCACTACGTCACCCGCCCATTGTCTCGCGTCTCTTGCACCGAGTTCAGTTTACCCACTCATTACTTCACACTTCATATTATTTTATTGATGTTTATCTACAATACCTAAGTACTTGTCTCGTAATCTTAATGGCTGAGGCTTTACTTTTAAACCGCTTGCTTACCTTGCGTACCTTCGAGTACAAGTTTTATGACTTTATAATATTACATTCTGTATATCTATCGTTTTAATCATCGATAAAGGAACTAGGTAGGTATGTTGCGCATTTAATGGGCTACCTTGTTGTACCAAACGACTAAGGTAACTATATAACTTAGATTATAAAAACAAGTAGGTACTTAGTAAAGTAAAGTATATAGGTACTTATACCCAGGTGGATAGGTATAGGTAAGTACCTATCTACAAGTTTTTTCTACATTTTCAGTTCAGTAGAAAGTAGAAACCTACTCTACCTACTTACAAAATGAAAAACTTGCTGCAGATGGATGCTGAATGCAGATGTTGCTAAAAAAGATAATAAATAAGCATTACTTAGGTACTCAGATATTTACTTGAAAACTGGTGTAGGTATAGAACCTAGGTAGGTATGTACCTACCTATCTGTCACCGTAAGATTGTAAAATCCGTTAGATTATAATCTAACGGTTTCTATCCCGCTAGATAATAAACTGTCGAAAGATTGTGAACCGTTCAATGTTCTGAGTATTAATTTATGAAATATTTATTGTTTTTACGTTTTCCTGTCTCATTCTTGTACAGTTCGCGCGCGAATTGAATGCAGATTAAATGTAAGTGTCACCATACATTTACCTACTCTGCATTCAACTCGCGCGCGAACTATAGTTATGTTAACTATACCTACTTAGGTTCTATCGGGTTAATATACCTAATATATTAAAATTTACCAAAAATAACGCAGTATGGGTTTTGTAAGCATTAGGTATGTTACGGTTCACAATCTGTCGACAGTTTATAATCTATCGAGATAAAAAACGTTATATTATAATCTAACGGTTTTTACAATCTTACGGTGACATATCTATTATAATTTATACCTACCTATCTACCGAACCAAAGCTCTGTGACCAAAGTGCAAACTTCTTGCCTATTTAAAATTCATCACACGCTTTTCGGCGAAGGAAAACACTGGGAAAAGCTGCGCAGCCAGCATAATATCATAACATCGCATGCCCTTTGGGAGAAGTTTTGCGAAACGTGGCCCAATTCGTAGCTATCAGTATCTAGTTCTGGGTATAGTATTAAGTACCTAACTACTTACTTTACTTTAAAAATTACAATTGATCATTTCAACAGTTAACACCAATTGCGAGAAAATTTGACAGTGACAATTTTTGTTTTAGGTTAGACAACTACAACTACGTAACTATCTAGGCACTGCTAATAGGTCCTATATGACTCCTGCTCTTAGAACGATGTCACAAAATGAGAGTGCTGAATCGAAACTTTTTTTTTTTTTATCCACTACAAGCTAGCCCTTGACTGCGATCACACCTGATGGTAAGTGATGATGCAGTCTAAGATGGTAGCGGGCTAACCTGTTAGGGGCATGGCAGTTAGGTATACCTATTAAACCCACACCCCTTCGGTTTCTACACGGCATCGTACCGGAACGCTAAATCGCTTGGCGGCACGTCTTTGCCGGTAGGGTGGTAACTAGCCACGGCCAAAGCCTTCCACCAGGCCAGACCAGGGAAAATTCAGAAATTATAAACTCCTAAATTGACCCTGCCGGGGATCGAGCCCGGGACCTCCGCACGTTAAGGCAACAGCGCTACACACTGCGCCACGGAGGTCGTCAAAAAGTAGGTATATACCTATACCTACTTATCTAGTGCTATCTATACCTACTTCTATATGCGAAAGTTTGGACGGATGTAAGATTCAATCACACCCCAACGGCTGATCGGATCTGGATAAAATTTGGCACAGAGATAGATTATAATCTGGGCACACAAAGACACATATACCTAGGCTACTTTTTATCCAGGAAAATTAAAGAGTTCCCGCGGGAACCGAAAAACCTCAATCCACGCGGATGACGTCGCGGGCATTAGCCACACGAGTACCTATGCATGAACTAGTAAGAATCTATTAAAAATGCGAAAGTTTGAATGGATGGATGGATGGATGTTTGATACTCAATCACGCCAGAACGGCTGAACGGATCAAGATACAATTTGGCACAGAGATAGATTAGGTAGGTATATAGTCCGGAATAACACATAATCTAATTTTAATCCCGGAAAATTAAAGAGTTCCCGAGGGAACCACAAAACCTCAATCCACGCAGAGGAAGTCGCGGGCATCAGCTAAATCCTAAAAATTGCCTACAAGAGTACCTACCTATATTACATCTATTCTGTGGTTTTACTTTTAGAACCTCGGACTGACCCCTCAGCTTGTAGAACCCAGTTTCACACCTATGCTCGATAGATAAGTAGTTCCAATAATTGAACTAGATGGCGCTGAATGTTTTAAAAACAGAGCTTTATTTTTGTTGAGTTTAGCAAAACCTAATAAATAATTCTGAGGGAGGACTTAGGCAAGGACCTAGGCCCTAGCCCTAGGTCCTATATACCTATTCGTACCTACTTTTATACCTACCTCTGTCGTAGTGTGTAGAATCAAGTTAAATTATTAAAAAATAACTTGTTAAGTAGGTTGAATAGGTAGGTAACTTCAACGTAGATAAGACAGATTAGAGAGTAGGTAGGTATTAGACTGCATCATGTCATGCATCATTAGATACCATCAGGTGAGATCGCAGTCAATGGCTAACTTGTAATGGAATTTAAAAAAAAAGGTAGGTATATACCTACCCACTAAATAGCAAGTGTAAAGTAGCTAGGTACTTACTTAGTCTACCTAATGGTAACCTACCTGTACCTATACCTACTAGTTTTCTACCTGCCTGCTAAGTACCTACTAGGTAAAAAGTAGTAGATACTTAGGTAGGTACCTAAACATGTAAGTAATTAGATTATAGGTAGGTAGATATTAAATTAGATTTAGCGTTAAAGGTAGGTAGTACTAGTAGGTACCTAGTACCTACCTACCAAATAAATTAACTACGATTATGCTTAAATCTACGGTTTGCAGCACCACAAAAAACTTGTCGCTCTTTTCTGCTCGGCTCAGGTAGGCGCATAGATAACCTTTGCATAATACTTAGTGGCGTGCAACTTTGTAAGGTGCGAAAGCTTAGCTAGACCACACGAGTATATTATGTGGCTAGACTGCTAAATAATAGAGTAGGTAAGTGGTAATAGAGTGCTGGAAAGTGGAGACGAGTTGGATGCAGCGCGTTGTTGTACCGGTGCGGACGCGGCGGCGGCCGGTGATTGCGGCGCGCTCTCGCTCCCGATGATTGCAATTCAATTTGCGCGGATGTAGCCGCGGCCGAGGCGCTTTGTTTACATTACGAGTCGTGTCTCACCGCTCCGCCGCGGTTCGATTAAGGACAAATCAATAAGGCAGTCGATAGCGAGCGAGTTTAATAGAGTGAGCGAGCCGAGTGGAGCGCCCTCATTACCCCCGCAATTAGCGCACGGCGCGCTCCCGTCGCCGACGCACCCCGCGCGAAAAACGAATAAAAAGAGCTGCCCTCAAAATGGCCGCCGCCTCTCCCCCCGAACGCCCGCCGACCCCCGAGCCGCTTCGTGATTGCATCCCCGCAGCTCTTATAAATATGGCCGTATTCCTCCCGCCTTTACTGATTGCCCGTATACCCCCCGGCCTCCCCCCGCGACCGCGCCGCCGGCGTCTGAATAGATAAACGAGTCCACGTGGACTGCCGCGCTTATAAAAATCACCTCCACCAATCGCGCGGACTCCGTGCGCGGATCTAGCCAACGGCGGAGCAGAATCGCGTGTAACTCCGCCCTTAATAAGCGATCGTCGCGTTCAGACCAACCGGCGAGCCGGATTCGGCGGATTCCGCTCGACGACGACGGAGCAGTCCACGTGGACTGACTCACACACGTATGCGAGTATAATGCCTCGAGTGGAAATAGCTATGACGGCGAAATGTGCGACAGCGAAAAAATAAAATGCGGTCGGTCGGTGCGGCGGCGGATCGAGCGAGCGAGTGGGTGTAAACAGGGGATATTTTGGTGTGGCTCGTTCATTATTATTGAATGCGCGGCGCTAATGGCACGTCGCAGGTCGCGGGTCGCGCCTCGCGCTCGCGGGCACCGCTTCCTGCTTCTACGCGCTGTTTGACGGCTCACATTATACACCATCATTAAATTATTGAGTAGGTACTTTGAAGGACCTAGTGAACAGACAAATTGTTTACAATTGCTATTGTAACAATTTCGAATGCCGTAAACTTAATCGCGTGTAATACGAACGCTATCTGAATCTACATGACACTTACGGAACACATTCTGGGAAGAAAAACGCTGAGGTAAAAACCTGTCTAAAAGGAAATAAAACGAGCGCGCGGTGGCGGTTGAACGCAGCTCGCGAGTGAAGTGATAGCTATCGACGTAGGCGTATTGTGTCGACCGGCCGATAAAGTATGCTTGTCCGGTAGCTATTCAACACACAAGCGTCTTGTCTAAAAAATTAATGATACCTACTCGTTCCTACCGCTACCGAGTATCGAAGCGAGCTTGAGGCGAATATGTTAGATAGGTAGTAAAATGCGTTGGTACCTACTTGGTACCTAGTAGGCTACCAGTAGGTACCTACCTATAGGTAGGCCGTAGGTTACTTTAACAAATGCAACATGTGTTGAGAGTTGAGTTGCTGACCGCATGCTGTTTGGCACCTAAAAATTAAATCCATATCCATATATCCACCGAGTAGGTCTGGTAGGGAGTAGGTATAATAGTTAGGTGGTCTGTGTCCATATTCATACTTCCATACTATAATATTATAAATTCGAAAGTGTGTCTGTCTGTCTGCTACGCTTTCGCGGCTCATCCACTCAACGTATTTTTATGAAATTTTGTAGTTACTATCCCGGGGACATGGCTACTTTTTATCCCGGTTAATTAAAGAGTTCCCACGGGAATAAAAAAATCCTAATCCACGAAGTCGCGGGCATCATCTAGTAATAATATAAGGTAGAGAGTACTACGTACTTAGGGAGTCGTATCACCGTTCACGTAGGTACCTACCTTGTTAAACTCAACCCTACCTAGGTAGGTAGGGGAGAGTTTAACCTCGTATCGCCTTACCGGTGAATGAATAGTCTAGGTTAGGTACCATCCTCAGAGTCCCCTTAAGTAGGTAACCTACCTTGTTGAGTTCTAACTTCTAGCCTCTCAGTCGGTGTAACCTAGTCATTATCAGATATCACGTTTCGATGATTTATTGCACTTTTCTGCTATGCTCTGCTAGGAGTTCTTCGGGAGTTCCTGCAGGCCAGTTATGTATGTAGGTACCTACCTATACCTATGTGTTATGTGCTGGATGTACCTACCTAGGTAGTTTTATTACCAAGTTACCAACCTAACTAAAACCTGCTCTACCTTGAATTCTAGCCGCTACGTAAGGAGAGAGTCTGAGTGGGACTTGTTTCTGTGATATTTTATTTTATGGACTGCCAGATGCTCTGCAGTCTGCTAACTTCCCGTAGCAGAACATTTTTTCAATCTACTTTTTTTAAAGTAAAGTCTGAAAAGTATTAGGACCCACAGAACTCAGTCGCATGCGTACAGAACTAACTTCAATTTTTGATTTTCTAGAAAATTATCTGCTACGGGAAATAAAATAAACTAAAATAAAAATAAAATAAAACCTCACCGACATTAGGTAGGTACCTAGAGCAAAAGATTAATTTTATTGTGCTTCATCTAGGTAGCTACGTAGGTACTTATTAGGATTTAGGGCCGTAAATACTTAGATAGGTAGGTAGTAGGTACTTTACCTACTTAGCAGTGGCGTGCACAGGACTTGCAGCCTGGGTAGGCATTTGATACGTAGGCACTATAAGGTTAATGGGCAGGTCATAGAGAAAATAAGCATTGAGCTATTTCAACTAGGGTAAGCTGTGCTTTGCCGCCTATATGCTATGCACGCCACTGCTACTTAGGTAGGTGGCAACTTTTACGTAAGTAGGTAGGTAAGTACTTACATTCTATTTCTAAGCAATCAAATTATACTTACAGGAGCCGTTTTAATTTCAAAAGCCGTTACTTACTCACTTAACTTTCAATTTATTGAGTAATAAATAGTTACAGGCCACCTTCCTACTTAGTTATAAATACAGTAATAATCTATCCGCTAATAAACTCCCGTTCGGTACCAACATTCAATATTAATAGCGAATTACATGCAGCGGAGGTGTGTCACAGCGCGACTAATATAAATCAATCTCTAAACAACTTTACTGTACCAGACAGAGATAAGCGCGTGAAGGAACAATCGCCTAGTTAAGAGAAGCTCGAATAGTTGGGTGTAGGGTTACCATGTCGAACGTTCTTTGTTGTAATTTCTCGAGTTTTAGGGACTTTATGATTGAACCTATTTCGCTAAGATGATCTCCTAAAGACAAATTTATTGTACCAGGAGATAAGCGCGTGAAGGAACAATCGCCTATAGGTATAGGAGAAGCTCGAATAGTTGGGTGTGTAAGGTTTGACCATGTCGAACGTTCTTTGTTGGAATATCTCGAGTTTTAGGGACTTTATGAATGAAGCTATTTAGCTGAGACAATCTCTAGACAACTTTACTGCACCTACCAGGAGATAAGCACGTGAAGGAACGATCGCCTAATAGATCTAAGCTTGAATAGTTGGGAGTAGTGCTTCCATGTTGAACGTTCTTTGTTGATATTTCTCGAGTTTTAGGGACTTTATGTTTGAAGCTATTTCGCTAAGACAATCCTACAAGACAACTTTATTGTACCAACCAGGAGATAAGCGTGTGGAGAAGCTCGAATGGGTGTAAGGTTACCATGTCGAACGATCTTTGGTAGAATTTTTCGAGTTTTAGGGACGTTATGACAGACATTTCGCTAAGACAAACTTTATTGCACCTACCAGGAGATAAGCGCTTGAAGGAACTATCGCATATAGATAAGCTCGAATACTTAGTTGGGAGTAGGGCTTCCTTGTCGAACGTTCTTTGTTGGAATTTCTCGAATCTTAGGGACGTTATGAATGATGAAGAAGCTATTCCGCTGAGATAATCTCCGACAAGACAACTTTATTGCACCTATGTGCCTACCAGGAGATAAGCGCGTGAAGGAACAATCGCCTAAAGAGAAGCTCTAATAGTTGGTAAGGTTACCTACCGGCTACCACGTCGAACGTTCTTTGATGGAATTTCACGAGTTTTAGGAATTTATTCAAGTAGGTAGGTCTAGGTACCTATTATGCTTAGAATTTATATAAGTTGGTAAGTAGATATTTATAGTGATGATTTCTGATTCCTTTTTTATTTTGATAGGAAGATTAACTTATAGGTATCCTTTCATTGGATAAAATCTGGTAACTGTAGCCCGGCTCTAAAGAATATGACGCATGCTTCCCGAGGACCGAACAATGCCGCAGTCATTGAAATGGCATTCCTTCACGATCGTTTTAGACACTCGCCACTAGAAACCGGTGTTTACACTAGTTTAAGCCCTCCACTTCCTCTATACACCTAGTCATGACTATGAAAATGAAGTGAACAATAGGTACCTATTTCAGGAGCTAGGTGGGTAGTTACCTAGTAGTTACACGAGACGAGAATACGTCATCGAAAGTTTTCAATCAATCAATCAAATGTTTTATGTTCAAGTAGATTTTTTACAAGTGCTTTTAAATAGTCGAATGAATCTACAACTGGTTTGGAATGCCGTTTCTACCGAGAAGAACCAGTAAGAACTCGCTTTAAAAAAAATTGGCAGTCTTAAGGACTGCCGATAGAAGTGAAAACTAATTTTATTTTTTTGTATTTTAATTAAAATTATTAACATATGAACCTTAACAGTAATGTATTAACGTTTAATTTCCAATGTAGTACCTATATTGTAGCATGTCGGTCACGCGAGCATGTCAGTCATGGTCACGCGAATCTACATTTTTACCCCCTAGTCCCTACCAAAAAGTGCTCAACGCGCCTAAAGAAGTTTTCACTTAAAAAATTAGCAGTCAACAGGGACTGCCGATAGAAGTGAAAACTTAGGTATACCTAAATTAAGTTAATATAAATACAATTTAATTGAATAATAATATTTAGTGAAATAAACATTTAATTGAAATAACAATTAATATACAATCATATCAAATAAATATATATTATATTTAATGTAGGTACTACACATTAAACTTTTTACTAAATCCATTCAATTTTACTTGTAAAGGTAGGTATACCTACACAGCACTAATGTTGCACAATACGTCACAGCATGTCGGTGACGCGAACCCATAAGATTTTCCCGTACCAAAAAGTGATCAACGCGGCTAAGAAGTTTTCACTTCAAAAAAAAAGAGTCATAGGTAGGTAGCTACGGTGGCTTGAACGAATAGGTGTTATGTGGTCATTATTTTCTTCTGGTTCCAGTTTCACGCAATCTAAACTAAAATTCTTAACCAAGTCAGTAGGGGAAACTGCCAACCTGCACTGGTTTGGAATGTGGCTTTTACTGAGAAGAGCTTTGCAACCGGCAATCTATTCAGTAGATTACCAGTTATTCTTTTAAACGTAAAATCGGGACTGGTTTCACACATCCTCCTTTGACTGTTAAGTATCCCATTCTAGTGATCCTGGATATTCCGTAATAAGCTAGGTAGGTATCTGACTAAAACAGATAATTTACTTATGTATAGATCTATACCTAGACCTACCCCTCTATCCTTAGAAAATTCACAAATAGGTCTAGTTCACAATAATTGTTCTTCCTTTTATTTTGTTTTATGGCTTTTAGTAGCGTCAGAAAAAAATTATAGGTTTAGTCAGGTATTTGATAAGGACTTGCATTGGTAGAGATCACTTAATAAACTATTCAGTGGTAGAGAGTAGAGACCTACTTAGGTACCAGTTTTTACTACCAAAAATGTCCGACTAATTTGTAACAAGATGAAAAGTAGCAGGAAATACTCATTTTAAAGGACTTATATAAACATAGGTACATAATTAATTACTAATTATTAAATTTATCTACTATACATATAAGAACGGTAAGTGTAGAGTTTACTTAAGTACATCTAGGATCCTACGTATATTAAAATAAACTTTTAAGGCGCTGTGAGCTCACGAGATGAAAAACACAGGCGCGCGGGGGTGAAATCGAGCAAGCGCATGTCGCAAATAATGCATGAAATAATTTGTCAAAAAATTAATATTTACTTTTCAATAGGTACAAATAAATCCGATAATGTGTTTGATTTAGAAATATGAATTTTATCTTATATTTCTAGAGCTAATTATTGGTTTCAATAAGGAGAAAAATTGCTTTAAAAGGTAAATTAAGAGGTATGTTTAAAATAAATTTCAATGCAGAGATTTTTTTAAATTGTGTTTTGAGATGCGTCAATGGCTGCTCAAAGGTCTTCAAAACAGCACATTATTTTTACAAGCATACATTACGAGTATGTCACCGTTTGATGGATACAGTATACACTGCTTTTAAAAACCCCCTTTTACGCTACACAGGGCCTTAAGTTCTTCCAGTTTTGTGCGACAAGAACCATTTTACTTTGTCAGCTTGTCACCCTATTCGTGTAGCATTTCGATTGCGAACTCGCCTACATAGGTACGTACTCGTAATTACAAAACAATGAATAATTGTTGATTCATTCGAGTATAGGCATCAAGCCATCTACTTATGTTAAGTAATGTATTAGCTACACGTAGGTAGACGGTTATGCGGTCTTAATTACCTATTATTATTATTGAACAGTTAATAATGTGAAGTTCACTCAGGTACCTAGCTACTTACGTAGGTAATTTGTGCTTGCATTATTTTTATTGTCCCATTGAATTGTTCGAGTTTTCTCGTTGATAAAATAAGTTAGGTATGGTAAATATGGATTTTGATTATGCTGTAGGTATAGGCTGGTACTTAGGTAGGTACCTTAAACTTGCTGTTACTTACCTTAGTTCCTATTTGTGATAATATAGTAGGTAGGTCCACAATAATTATTTAGTACAATTGGTTTGGCAGTTGGCACCTAAAATGGGTTGTGAAATGTGTTGATTTGTGATACGTATAGGTAGGTACCAACCTATCACAAATCAACATTTTAAAAGTATAAATTAAGTAAGTACTTATACCTACTTATGTAAGAAAATAAAATTCTCCCAAGTAAGATGATTTTACCAGCCACTCAGCAATGGCTGGGTTTAATCCTCCAACTCAAAGTAAAAAAGAAAAAACTTTAGCCTTCTCGGGCCGGAATGTGTGCCTTCTGGGAAGCGCGGTGACTTTTTTCAAAGGCCCATCGGTGGCACAACGGCCGAGTTATACAACTAATTGTTCGCGCCGGATAATAATAAAGCTCGTTTTGTTTGAGTTGAAGTAGGTATTTCACGATAACGATACGATACGGATCCGATAAATTACCAAAATATCTAGGCTTCTATTCCCACAGAATACCAAGTAGGTAGTAACTAGTAACTACCTTCTATTACCTACTTACCGACCTAGTCGATAATATAAGTCTTCTCACTTTATGGTACCTATATATGAGCTGAAGTCCGCGTGACTGTCCGCGTGGAATAAGTGTGTTCCTACGGAAACTAATTTTCCGGGACAAAACAGTAGCTTATGTCAATCTCATTATGACCTCAACTATACCCATGCATAAAATCACGTCGATCCGTAGCTCTGTTGGTCTATGGTTGACAAATCAACAAACGCAAGGTAGGTATAAATTTATGTTAGGTATATTCAGGTATTTTGCTAATGGATGAATGATGATGTCCGCGATACACAAAATTTTACGGGATAAAAATTAAAAATAAACTGGAACCTATTTCCCGAGATGAATCGGTTGAACGTTGAAAAAAGGTAACAGACTGCAGACATACCTATTACCTACATACTTTCACATTAATGTATAATATTAGTTAGGTAGGTATATCACATTTATAGCCTAACTATTGAATCTGCAGGTTTATTTACTGTACCTACTAACGTCGTGTTAAGATAACTAAGTATCAAGAGGCAAAAATCACAAAAAAAAAATACAACTTGTCTATGGTATGTCTTTATTATGTCTGTATGATAAGTAAAATTACTTCTTGTCTCTGGTAAAAAAAACAACAAAATGTCTGGAACTTTTCAACTTTCTTTCTGTAAATTAATTTGTTTTGTGTGATGTAAAACTTAAAAATACAGTTAAAAGTACTTTCAAAAACAATACATAGTTTCAATATACAAAATCCAACATTTTTTGGTCAGCTTCGAACCGGATTACGATGGACCGGGAGCAAGCCGAACGCCTGCAGGCCGACATTCACAAACTCATTCTCAAATTGGGAACAAACTTCAAAAAAACGCCTAAAGAGCGACTCACGGTAAGCTACATTGAGACCCGAATAGAAATTCTACAAAGTTATTGGCAGGATTTTACCGACACACACAAAATATTATTGTCCGTACCTGTCGAACAAAGAAAAACGATGTCTTACTTCAACAATGACGAATATGACACGTGCCTTAGTTACTACTTGGAAATCAAAACTAAAATGCGCGAAATGTTGAAACCTAAAGAGACAGACTCGGATTTACCTGTTGTGAACACAAAATTGCCTCCTATACAAATCCGCAGTTTCAATGGACACTATGCAGATTGGTTGTCTTTTCGTGACTTGTTCAAATCTCTTGTACATGATAATAATCCAAATATAACTAAGGTAAACAAGTGTCAGTACCTAAAATCTAGTCTTGCCGGAGAAGCTGAAAGTTTAGTTAAACAAATTCAAGTATCTGAGGTTAATTATGACATTATATGGGAAATGCTGAATAGAAGATATAACAATAGGCGTAGTATAGTGAATACATATATGTCAAGATTACTTAACCAAAAGAAAATCACAACGGAATCAGCAAAAAGTATTCGAGAGTTGCTGGATGTGACGACTGAGTGCCTGGCCACACTAAAGGGTTTAAATTTACCGTCAGATGGCTGGGATGACTTAATTGTCTACATCATTATACAAAAGCTAGATCCTGAATCCCACAAGCTATTTGAGCAAAGAATAGAGTCTAATGATATATTACCTACGTGGAAGGATTTATCTGAGTTTCTAGAATATAGATTCCGTACTTTAGAGACAATTAACACTAATAGTAAACCAAAAGACACCTCAAGACAAACCAGTGTCAAAACTTTTCAATCTACGGTAACGCAGTCCCGATTTTGTCTATATTGTAAAGGAGAACATTTTATATATCACTGTAAGGAGTTTGGTAAACTTGATTTATGTAAAAGAAAGGATTTTGTTTTAAATAATAATATCTGCTTCAATTGTATGAAGAAGAATCACTCGTCAAAGCAGTGCTTACAGTCCACTACTTGCCGAAAATGCCACAGGAAACATCACACAATTTTACATGGATATACCCCTAATCCCTCCAGTGAAGACACACCAGAGTCAGATCAATCACCTTCAAATACAACAAATAATGATAGTCTACAGATGTCAACACACACTGCACAAACAATTGGTCTTACAAACTGTGCTGAGAATTACATTCCAGAAGTTCCAGTTATACTAGCAACTGCACTAGTTGATGTGCCATGTCCAAATGGCAAAGTACACACTTTACGGGCCCTGGTTGACCAAGGGTCACAGGCTTGCCTCATCACTGAGTCGGCATGCCAAGCTCTGGGTATTAAACGAACAGGTATTCAAGCATCAATTACAGGGGTTGGGTCTTCTACAGCACTTTCAACCTCCATGATACAGTTCAACATTCAGTCAAGAAACAACCCAGGGATATCACTCAGAGTTACTGCATACACACTTAGTTCTTTAACCTCATACATACCTTTACGTTCACATACAGTTGAGTGGCCACTACTGAATACAATTCCATTAGCAGATCCCACTTTTAACAGAGCAGGTAAGATAGACCTCATCCTTGGGGCAGATATCTATGCAGAGATTTTACAAGATGGAGTAATTACACACAAAACTGAGAATTCTACTTTAGTTGCTCAGAGAACTACTTTGGGATGGCTAATTTCTGGGAGACATACAGGCAACAATTTATACAACCAAGTCACCATACATCATGTCAAGGTTGACATGAACTCCATCCTTGAACGCTTTTGGGAAATAGAACAGTCAAATGATTCTCGAACACTGACAAACGATGAGCTCAAGTGTGAACGTTTTTATGAAGCCACACATCAAAGATTACAAAACGGCAGATATCAAGTTAGAATGCCATTCACAACCTATCCTCCTGATCTTGGTGAATCACTTACACATGCCACAAAGAGGTTAATGGCCTTAGAGAAAAAATTTCATAAAGATCCCGCCTTACATGAGAAATACAATGAGTTTATGCTTGATTATTTACAGCAAGGTCACATGGAGCCTGTGCCTATACAAGAGATACAAAACTCAAACCAATTGTGTTATATACCACATCATCCTGTGATAAATGAACAACATCTAACAACTAAGCTCCGTGTTGTATATGACAGTTCAGCTAAAACTAGCAATCACAAGTCTCTCAACGACAATCTTTTGGTTGGTCCAGCTTTACAAAATGACATTAGAGATGTCACCTTGAGATGGAGAAAGCACTTCATAGTATTAGTAGGAGATATTCGACAAATGTACAGGATGATAATTAAAGACGAGAGAGACAGAAACTATCTACGAATACTCTGGAGATTTAGTGAAACCGACCCTATACAGCACTATCGCCTCACAACGGTCACTTATGGAACCTCATGTGCACCCTATTTGGCAATAAAAACACTCAAGCAATTAGCAGAAGACGAACGACCTAACTTCAATGACGAGGTAGCAGATAAGGTTCTTCAAGATTTTTACATTGACGACCTTCTGACAGGTGACACTACAGAAAAGAAAGTCATTGAACTCAAAGAAGAAATAACAAGGTTTTTACAAAAGGGAGGTTTTACATTACATAAATGGGCATCGAACAGTCCTGCTATAGAAGGTGTAGAACAGTCTACACGCAAGATATTGGGCATCAATTGGAATGGTTGTACAGATAAATTTGAAGCAAAAATAGAGCTCCCTCCAATCAAAGAACCTGTCACAAAGAGAACCATTCTACGTGACATTGCTATGATTTATGATCCTATAGGTTGGCTGGCACCAGTTGTTATAGTAGCCAAATGCATGTTACAGAAACTTTGGATGGAAAAGGTAGACTGGGATGATACTCTACCTGAGCCTCTGTTGCAAGAGTGGATAAAGTTTCGACAGGAGCTAACAGACATGCCTACAGTTGAAATTGATAGATGGCTGGGTATTACTGAAGAAATACAGAGTATCCAACTGCATGGAGTTTCAGATGCATCATCCAAGGCATATTCTTCAGTTGTCTATTGCCGAGTAATCACAAACCATAGAGTGATAGTCACATTGTTGGAGTCTAGAACAAGAGTTGCACCAGTCAAGCAAATATCACTACCAAGACTTGAGTTATGCGGGTCTGTTATGTTGGCTAAGTTGATACATCGAATTCAAAATGCCTTGAGTATTTCTTCACACTCTGTGTATGCATGGACAGATGCTACAATTGTCCTGGCTTGGTTACAGCGTCCACCAAGCTATTGGACTATATTTGTGGCAAATCGCGTCACTGAAATCACTAACATAATAGACAAAGACAGATGGTACCATGTTTCTTCGCAAGAAAATCCAGCAGATGTTGCCTCAAGGGGCATTTCGCCGAAGGATCTTCCTCATCACGAGCTGTGGTGGCAAGGGCCATCCTGGCTCAGGGAGATGAGCAACCCACCGTGTCACCGTCCTGATTCATGTCCAACAACAGAACTAGAGAAAAAGGTGTCTATATAGTGCAAAGTGGTGTTGTGAGTGATAAAGGCAATTATAGTGATGATACAAATCAAAAACAGTGCTTGGAAATTGACATTCTGGGTAAATATTCTAGTCTAAGCAAATTAATTCGCATTGTATCCTATATGTTGAGATTTTATATATGTTGTAAACATAAAGCTAACACAAAGCAAACTTGGATACAACCTGGCTATCTCACATGCAATGAGTTACATTCCGCTTTAACAGTCCTCATAAAGTTGTCTCAACAGCTCAATTTGAAGTCTGAACTTAGTACTATCAAACAAACCACTAATGGAAAGGATAAATTCAAGAATTTGAAAAGGTTAAAACATGGAATTAAGATAGCAAAGTTGGATCCATTTGTTGATGAAGATGGTTTGTTGCGTGTTGGTGGCAGAATTCACAATTCTGAGTTAAATTCTAACATGAAACATCCTGTAATACTTACCAAAGATTGTAAACTCTCTCTTTTGATAGTTCGAGATGCTCATTATAGAACTTTACATGGGGGAATTCAATTAATGTTGAATTTGATCAGAGCTAAATATCATATCATTGGGGTTAGATACCTTGTTAAAGGTGTTATTCGAGCATGTTCCATATGTTGCCGACATGCACAAAAGTTAAATACACAATTGATGGGAAATCTCCCAAAAGACAGAGTTACTCCACAGAGACCATTCTATATTAGTGGTGTAGATTTTGCTGGTCCAGTTATTCTTAAACTTTTTAGTGGTCGTGGATCTAACAAAACAATTAAAGCTTACATTGCCATATTCATTTGTACTGCTGTAAAGGCTATACATTTGGAGTTAGTAACAGGCTTAACTAGTGAAGGGTTTCTTGCTGCATTCCGTCGCTTTTCTAGTCGGCGAGGCCATTGTGTCAAGCTCATAAGTGACTGCGGGACAAACTTTGTCCGTGCTTCTAAGGATCTCAAGGAAAGTTTTGCTGACTGCACCAAAGGTCTACCCAAAGAGATATCTGATTTGTTGGCCCGTGATGGAACTACATGGCAGTTCAATCCTGCAGGGGCTCCGCACATGAGTGGATTAGCCGAATCGGCTGTGAAATTGGCCAAATTTCATTTAAATAGAGTGCTAAGCGACACCAAACTAACTTATGAGGAGTATTCCACACTATTATGTCAAATTGAGTCATGCTTGAACTCTCGTCCACTGGTACCACTTAATGAAGACAGTGAAGGGGTGTCTGCACTCACACCTGGCCATTTCTTAATAGGTGAAATACCTATAGTGGTGCCTGATACAAATTTAGAAAATGTTAATGTACCTTATGTACAACGCTGGGTATATTTACAACAAAAGTTACAATCTTTTTGGAGAAAATGGAGCCTAGAATATCTACTCACTTTGCAAAAACGCCATAAGTGGAATGGTGCGCAAGATAATATCAAAATTGGTGATATTGTATTAGTGAAGGATGAAAGATTACCTCCTTCAAAATGGATCATGGGTAAAATAATTTCTATCCATCCGGGGTCTGATGGTTTAGTCCGGGTTGTTAGTATTAAGTGTAAAGACACAATTATTAAGAGACCTATTCATAAGCTTTGCTTGTTGCCCACTCAAGATGATTAATTTAATTCATTACCTATTGTTTCTTATAAAATTTACAGTATAATTGTAGGTCTTTCATCATACTTCATTTCATAGATTTTTTTAGTATTAATTTTATACTATACTTTATTTATTACCTCTTAATTTGTTATGTAAACTCAATCTACTATTTATTTTGTTTAACTGTCCTATTAAGCAAAGTTACAAAATAACTCAAGCTAACTAAACTTGATAAATTTACTTTATTATGTATTTAGTACAATAGCAAAGTTAACTTTATAGTATGATAAAATTTCAGATATTTGTCTCCAAATGTTTGTAAATTAGAATCTACTCGCTCTCTATATCTTTCTTTATTGATGTAGAACAATCATGTTTTGCCATAATCTCATTTCATAGCATATTAAGTCTTCTTGATGTAGACACAATACCAGCATGTGCTATAATGTGCTATATTCTGTTACATAAATAAAATTAATCCTGGTATTGTGTTCAAAGTGTTTATTTTTGCCTTTTGTTTAAAAAGGACAATAGTCCTTTGGGAGGCGGAAATGTTAAGATAACTAAGTATCAAGAGGCAAAAATCACAAAAAAAAAATACAACTTGTCTATGGTATGTCTTTATTATGTCTGTATGATAAGTAAAATTACTTCTTGTCTCTGGTAAAAAAAACAACAAAATGTCTGGAACTTTTCAACTTTCTTTCTGTAAATTAATTTGTTTTGTGTGATGTAAAACTTAAAAATACAGTTAAAAGTACTTTCAAAAACAATACATAGTTTCAATATACAAAATCCAACACGTCGTGTTGTGTAAAGGGGTGTTTATAATAGCGGTGCGAGTTGACGCGTCGGGCGCGGGAGATATTTCGGTTCGCCCACGTTTGTTTGCTGACCGCCTTGCCAATTAATCGCGTGTTTATATTATCCTAATGAACCGACTGATCTTTGATCACCTCACTGAGGAATGTTATACGATTAGGCAGATAATGTTGCCGTTGTTTTCCTCCCAACGTTTCTGTGTGTTCGTATTATATTAGGTTATCTATTTTAAACTCTTCGTTATTTTTTTGTTTGTTCAGTAAATATTGACGCTTTTATATTAGTATAGGTATACCGATACCGACTCTTTCAATAGACCTAATTAAAATTCTATTTGCGTCTGTATTTTATTGACTGACTGACAGATTAGAATAATCGCGTCGTCGGAATTTTTATTTTCATAAATTACCGAAGTACTTAATTATAAAGAAATAGATAGGTAGGCCTATTTACTTCTATTTTCTATTAGGCCTTGTTACCTAGGTAGGTTTCTACTATCTAAGTGGGAGATTTAGTAATTAGTGTAGGACTGGGTGCTTGGTGAGGTTATAAAAGACGATTTTGTGGCACAATTAGGTATTATTAACTTAAATTTTTCGATACTGAGTGAAACACGTGTTAGATGCCCTGTGACAGAGTGAATGAACCGTGAACGAACTGTACATAGACCGTAAAATATAATTGATGTTGTGTTTCTAACAAACTATAGGTACCTACTACGTCTACACCTAGTACCTACTAGCTACCCAATGCATGGTGGTTATAAAATAGTGCGGACTGCGGAGGGTGCGCGGCGACCGCCGCCCGGTGACATCTCCGCGATATCGCTTGATTGCTGTTTACGTGTTATCGGGCGGGATCGCGCTCGCTCCTCGAGGGAGCCATTCTAGTTTCTACAGGAGGGCACTATCATATTTTTTTATTCCACTAGCCTTACATTACATCGCTTTAACCCGAGTGAACGATAAAAAATAAACAATGAATTGAGAAAGGCTTATAAAGAGGAATGATTATGATTTCTTACATCCATTTAGGTAGGTACCTAGGTACCTCTACCTAGAGTCATGTTAATTTAGTGATCTCTATCTATAACTAATACCTACATAGGTAAGTAGTAAGTAGCAAACTAGCAACCCCGTTATTTTCTTGCTTTAAAGTCTATTACCTACTTTGTATCAATAAAAGTGGATTTAAGACATTTACCTACTTAGATCAAAATATCTCGGAGCTTAAATCTAAAAAAGTTCTCTGCAGATGTTTGCCCAAAGTCCGACCGGATTTTTACTCATGTACCTACCTACTTCAATGATTGATTTTCTGCTATGAATTTTATGAACACCCAATTCGAAAACAAACACACCCTTCCTAGGTAAGTATAAAATAAAGGGAACTTCAGTCACCAAACCAAGCTAGCAATAAAGTAAGAAGCTAGGTAGGTGTAAAAAACGAACAGATGCAAAGGATTTAAAGGACATAAACATAAAATGCTCGTTGTCAAGGACTTGTGTCACTCGTGGGCGCGACATCGTCGCGGGCTTCGACTAAAAGGAAAATAAAAATTAAAACGGAACGAGGATTCAACGTGAACCTTGTCACCGTTCCATAAGATTTAGGTTTTTTTTTATATCATATAATATAGCGAGCAAACGAGCAGGCGGGTCACCTGATGGTAAGTGATTACCGCCGCCCATGAACATTTGCAGCACCAGATGAACCGCCAATGCGTTGCTGGCTTTTGAGATATTTATTTATCCGCCCTTTGAAGAGTCCCATATTATAATCATGAGGGAACACAGAAGATGGAACCTGTTTCCACAATTTGCAGGTACGTGGCAGAAATGAATGAATTATGACAGAATTTGAATTCGCATCAACAAACTAAGTTTGCGAGCATTGTATCGTATGTAAGTACTATACGTACCTATACCAAGCAAGTGTAGCAACGCAATCCGTATTGAGCCACTCAAATAGGTCTATGCTCTATGGTTACCTATTAATACGTAGAATTGACGCGGCTAAAGAGCCGTCACATTATAAAATATTAGTAGAATGCCTATAGGTATTCTTGAGTAGGGTTGTCGCTCTTGATTTTCTTTAAGAGAAATATTTTTTGATACTATCTCGTTTTCGAATGATTTGAAGAAAGTTGCGCTAATTTGAACAACAGCGATTTGTTTTTGAAGAAACATTTGAAAATATCATTGGCAGATTCGTTTTAATTTTGGTATTGGTACTCTATCGGGCGGGCATAAGTCGTATAGTGTCTAGTTCAATTTCTTATCAATAGTTTCCATTTTCTTATTATTATTATTATTAGTAGACTAGCTGATGCCCGCAACTTCGTCCGCGTGGATTGAGATTTTTAGCTTCTTGCGTTGAACCTACACTTATAGAAACAAAATTAATTATAAAACATTGCGACCAAGAGAAAATCTGTCAAGATTTTCCAAACGCCACCAAAAAGATATTATGAAGTCCTAATCAAGTGAATTGCGGTTATCTGTTGAGGAGTTTTGTCCTATATCTCTGATAATATTTATCAAATCTTCACCAAAATTGGGCAAAACTTACCTGATGATATATACCTGCTAATAAAGATTTGACTGAGTTATGGAGTAAAATCAACAAAAAACCCCTATCCTGGAGGAACCTTATTTTCTATCGGGATAAAAACTCCTATATATTGACCCGGAGTATCAGCTACCGCTATACCAAATTTCATTTAAATCCGTTCATTAGTTTTCGCGTGACGCGCGGCCATACAGACAGACAGAGAGACAGACAGACAAAAATTAAATAAAAATCTGTTTTGGGCTCAGTATCGATAGTAAAGCATACCCCGTTTAAAATTTTAAGAATAGGTATATTAACTGTACAGAAATCTTCCAGTTACAGTTTTATTACAAGTATAGACAGGTTCATGCCTGCGGCCTGCATAGTGCGTAGGCATTATAAACTGAAAAGTGTTTTCTCAAATAACCTGACCATTATGGAATGCCTCAAAAGCTAGGCTCAAACATCACAGAAACGCAAAGTTTAAAAAATTTGACACGTAACAAGTGAACTGCCTTCCTTAGGTAGCTAGGTATCGACTAGTGGTAAGTAGATACAGGTAGTGAGTAAGAATTTGTATCTTGAACCTCAAATTTTTTAAAGTGGCAACCCTATTTGGAACTAAGCCAGAGTTGATTAGCCTGTGAAACATATTACGAATGCTGCGGTTTGAATATGATTGCCCATTGTAACTTTGGGTGTCTACAAGTAGGTATTTAACTACCTATTTACCTACAGGCATTTGCACTGGAGTAGGTAAATTATAGCCCTACATTTAAATAGCTAGTAGGTAGAAACTAGAAACATCTTAAATTAATTACAAATTAGGTAATTAATTATATTAAGTAGTATTATAAATGCGAAAGTGTTTGTTTGTTGGTTTGTCCTTCAATCACGCCTCCACAAAGAAACGGATCAACGTGATTTTTGGATGTAAATCTGCAAAAACTCAGAATACCTAATCTGTCAAAATCATCAAAATCTGTCAAAGTTTGTCCTCTTCCAGCCCCAGGCGATGCCGAGTAGGGAGTCTAGGTAGGTCGTAGGTAATAGGTACCGAGTCATCTATGCTGATGAAAGCAAGTTGTAGGTAGGTACCTAGTAGGAATAGGTACCTACTACCTAGGTAGGTAAATTGCTGGGCGCTTCAAAACTAAAGTACATAGGTAGTAAGTACGAGCACAGCACGAGAGCTACCTAGTTTGTCTTTATACATATAGGTAACTCTTTGACACATACCTAATATAAAATGCCTCTATACATAATAGTACCTACCATAGTACCCTAGAAAGGGAAATCACTGGCTACGAACTCTGACAGTGAGTCCTTTTCTATTTGACTTACTTTTATGACACAAAATGTCCAATTAAGTTGTGAAATTACATTACATCGCGGCATGTCTCATCTGATCTGAACCCTCTAAAAATCCCCAAATAATACGTATCTATTAGAGCGTATATCTCCGATTCGCCTGAGTATTCCTCAAACATAAAAGATAGTCGACGAAAAATTCGAGTTGAGAAAATATGTATGGCAGGCAGCGGCATGCGAAGGGTGGATGAGGAGGTGGGGAACAGGGGGGAGACGAGGCGGTCCCCCCGCCCGCGTCAGTTCACTTGCAGCGTTTGTGAGTAGTGGTCGTGTGACGTTCTGTAATTTTTTGTATCGCGTGTGACTTGCCGCGTGTGTTTACTGTTTCCGCGCGTAGTGTTCGTATAGTGGGTTGAGTGGAGTGTGTTCTTGTGCCCTGTTTTCTCTCTGGATTGCTGCGATGACCGCGTGCGTCTGACGTGGGGATGTATCCTAGCGCGGGCGCGATGAACGCCGCCGCAGCCGCCGCTGCCGTGGCGGCCGCAAGGCACCCGGTGAGACACACACTACATAAATCATCCTTATAATCAACTTGTCTCATGTCTCCCATTATCGCGGTGCATTGTTTTGATAAATCGCTTACGCTGTGAAAGCATGGGGAAAGCAGCTGTTGTGTACTTTGGTGTGTCACCTTTTTGTATTTTTAACGTTTTTGCGTTGTTAACGGTTTTATTGACTGATGGTGTTATTATGGTTGAACAAAACTTGTCTAATGAAAACCTACGTTACACCTAGTTGACAGCAGGCCAACTAATAATAACAATGTTCTAAGAGGAAAAGGTACTGCTATAGACTATAGTAGGTACCTATTGGTAATTAATTTAATTCAGAGTTCGTGTAAACTCTGCTCATTTCTACCACTTTCTACAGTTTGGCATAACTTAAATCTTTTCCCCCTGGAATATGTAATTACGGAATTATTGTTCTAATCCACTTTGTCAGATTTTACAGCCAAGCAAAACAATACGCGTAACTCCAAAACTTTTTGTTGTGTTCAAACTCGAAAGACAATAAAGAAAAAGCAACGGCATACAAATGGGCCCCCCGCAGGCGGACCCCGACTCGCTGTCGGAACAATGTCGGACACACTCAATTACCTGTGAAATTGCTTCTAAAAGTTTTATAATACGCCACATCGGCCTATTCCGTTCGAAAATATAATCTACGTTTAGAAATGTGTGATATGAAAATGCCCGTTTGCTTAGCGTAGCGAGGCGTTAAAACGACTTTTTACTCAATGTCACTAGCAATAAAGTCCATATTTCATTTACTTCTAAAATAACTGAGCAAGTGATCGGTTGATCACTGATTACCTTGTACATCTGTCGTCGCTCCCCGATGGAACTCGCATGCAATATTATAAAAACCGGTCAAGTGCGAGTCAGACTCGCTCCAATGGTTTTTAGTAAATAGGAAGAAATATGTCATAACAACACGTAGGTAATCAGCTGTGAAATAACTGGCGTCCATACAGATATAGCGCTAAATTGGTAGCGACTGACAAACAATTCGACACCTTATGAGTACGAAACCCTAATTTACGATTTTCGGATTTTTTCCTATATTTGTGCTGTGAGACCTTGCTTCTTGCCAAATTTCATGATTCTAGGTCAACGGGAAGTACCTTTAATTGGTGAGAGTCTGAAAATACTTCTGAAGAGAAATCTGTTACGACTATCTATTTATTTAATGTATGTAAGATAGGTTTACGTACTTAACTTACTAAATAGGCTAACTAAAATAACCTCATTCAAAACAAATCAATGAAGCCTTCGGTACTTAGACTTACCCACTACTCATCTGTTATTTTTTATAGGATTCTAAGTATTTTCTTACTAGTAGGGAGGTATTTACGTGTTATAGGTAGGTAGGTACTTACTTATAATCTCAATATATTTAAAACATGTAGGACATACAGGGTGTCTCTTATGTTACGTCATGTTTTGACTCTACCAAGGTATTTAGGTATATGTATACGTATTCGGTATTACCTACTACGTTGTAAAGTAACTGGCACATCGCTAAGTGATTCTATCATCGCATGCTATATCCAATGTTCAATGCTAATAGATATAGACAATGCTTACGAATCAATTGCTTTTCAATAAAAATTATTATTCCAACCGCTGATCTAATGTTTGTTTGACATGAATTCATTAGGTATTCTTTTTAGTACCTAACTAGGGTAAATGTTGATTATACTTACTTACCTATCTACCTTAAATATAAACATTAAACATAACTACCTAATTCATTAACCATTACCTACATACCTGCCTATTTAATAATAATATGAGAGATAGCTGCACTTTTGGTAACTATCGCTAGGAAGGCTGATTCAGTATTTAGTGGGTGTGGGGAAGAATCAGCCATCCTAGTTATTGTTCATTTTTGGTAACAATAACTCGTCTTTGAGCAGCGAAAAGTAGTCAGGTCCCCAGTCGCTTGCGGGCAGACTGGCAGTTTTATGATCAGTGGAGAGCCCCACAGTCACACCCACTAAATACTGAATCAGCCTTGCTAGCGATAGTTACCAAAAGTACAGCTATCTCTTAGTCTACAAGTAACTACCAAGTCAAAGCAACTTAATGTTTTTAGAATTTGTTATTAATAACAACGTTGTGCCCTCTAATCTTTTAAACAAACAAAACCAAGTTTTGACAAACAACTTATTTACTTAATTAATAACCACAGCTTGTAGAGCGTAAACTATAAAATTATGGTTTTAAAAGGCCGTCCTTTTGTTGGATGGGATGATTGTAAAGGTAGAACGAAATGAGGGCTACGGTTTTTATACTCACTAGTTGGCGCCACTTGCGAGTAAGGTCCTAAAGTATAGCAGTAAATTCGGAAAACAAGCATATTTCTGAAAGAAAAAACCTATTTGTAAACAGTAAACATACAGGAACCAGGAAAATACTATCCCATGAATTAGTATTTTGTTCTTTCAGTCCGCTTATTTTCGTACCTCTTTTTCTTAGCTCCGCTTTCAAAGTACAGAGTACCTACTGGCATTCATTGACACGTATCTTACATCTTCCATAATTAATAGGTTATCGCTAAATATTCACAACATTAACTAAATAAGTAATTAGACTCGCGATAAAAGCCCAGTGATATTTGACATTTCGGAAACCTCACTCTACACTAGCGCCCCTAGCGGCGGTGCTTAGTGCCATGATATTATTTTGTGCAATATAAAGGTACTAAGTACTTACCTACAACTTATGTAAGCCATTAATCATTTAAGTAGATACTTACTTACTTAATAGCAACATATTAGTAGTTTCACTACCTATAATAGGTACCTACTTTTAATATCATAATCGAACTGCCAATGTAACATTCATTAAACAAGGAAAATTGCCTTGAATAGGTATCGAATTGGATTATTTACGACTTAATAACTCAGTAACTATATCTAGGTAGGTAGTACGTGTACCTAGTCAAATCATAGATAACTACTGATGCCCGCGACTTCGTCCGCGTGGAATAAGTATTCAATTCCCACGAGAACTCCTTCATTTTCCGGAATAACTAGTAGCCTATGTCACTCTTCAGGTCCTCTACTAGTTTTACCCATGTAGAAAATCACGTCGATCCGTAGCTCTGATGCGAATTGCGTAGCCTTCGTGATTGAAGGACAACCCAACAAACAAACACACTTTCGCATTATACCTACCTAATATTAGAATAATTTAACAGCTATTTTCCTTGAGGTACCTACTCGTCGAGTGCTAACTGTTAACCGTATTACGTATGACAGAAGGCTTTTACCCCGCTCTTTTACGACTCTTGGCTCTCGCTTTTACGACTGGCATGGCATAGTCAGGGTTGACTACTCCTGCAAAGTTTACCCCTAAACATTAGTCGAAAACACTCTTAAAAACCCCAAAAAAAAAACTGTCACGTCCCATAAACGAAATACATAAACTGTAAATTTAACTAAACTAAACTACTTAGATTCTTAATAGTTAATACCTACCTACTACCAAACTATTAAACTTATCACTTAATCTATTTTTTAAATTATTTTCCATAACTGTCCGCTGGTTAAGTATTTGTTACCAAAAATAAATTAATATCTAATTATGAGTGTAGCTTTTCCTTCACAACATTTGTTTATTACTGAACTATTTCAATTAAAAAATCCCCATTCTAATTTCTCCCTTCCTTTCGTGTTTGGTTGGTGGTAACCCTGAGCATAGTGTGTTTTGGGGGGAAGTGGGTAGAGGCACGAGGGGGGGAAGTGGGTGTTAATGTAAATGCCTATTTGTATGTTTGCTCAAAATCCGTGTCGCGTCCTAGGCACTCCGCTCTCGGTCAATATTTGACGGATGGAATTACCGCTAGCTACAACAAAATGAGATGGCGTCTTGACTCGAGTTCACGTTTCTTCACAAACAACCGCTCGCGTTTAATTTACGTAAACCACGCTTCATGAAGTGGAGAGATTTTAAATTGAGCTATTTAGTAAACCTATCTGTCAATTGTTTTGAAAAATATGAACTATGAACATTTTATGATTATTAGATACCTACTAGTTACTTTAACTATTAATCTTATCGGCTTAGTAAGGCTTAGGGTTTGATAAATCGTTTTATTTCGTCCCATTACAAAACCATATCGACGCGCCGTTAATTCGTAGCCTAGATAAGTATAGCTTTCAGTAAGTAGATAAGCACTAATAAACAATTAATTATAATTACTGTCGTCAAAACTTAAACCCTAGATATACGATGTACCTAGTCCTATAGTCTACCTGGCCAGATACATCGTATATGCATAGGATCAAACGAAA
This sequence comes from Erebia aethiops, assembly GCA_923060345.2. NCBI lineage: Eukaryota > Metazoa > Arthropoda > Insecta > Lepidoptera > Nymphalidae > Erebia > Erebia aethiops. The sequence continues at coordinate 5,703,716 of OV281082.1, forward strand.
AATTCCTTTCTTTTCAAGGTTGCTCTCCTCCCTTCTGGCAATGTTGCCGAAATAATCGAACGTCTTCGAGAGTTGATACGCTTTTTTTTATCCACTACAAGTACGCCCTTGACTGCGATCTCTTGATGGCACGTTTTTGCTGGTAGGGTGGTAACTAGCCACGGCCGAAGCCTCCTACCAGGACTACTTTTCGCGATTTTAGTTGTTTCATTAACCGACTTCCAAAAAAGGAGGTTCTCAATTCGGCGCGTATGTTTTTTTTTTGATACGATCTTCTATTAGGACCTGCTTATGCGCAGTTCAAGTAGGCTTACCTATATCTGCGGATCTATTTTTAGCTAAGTGGTTACTACTTACCTACTTATCTACAAACGGAAATGTATAGGTATCAAGTGAATAGGGATTACGTATCACGGCTGACGCGATAAGAGCGCCTTGAGTCAATGCTCGTCCGAAATAATTCTCCACATTTGTACTGATAACGTTATCAGCGCAAACACAGCATTTGGAGTATGCTAACAAGTCCCCCACACTATCAACATGCCATCAATTTGTTCGGCGACACTTGTCTACTTTTTCTGGTACGCATACTGATAATGCTATGATTGAACTGGTTTTTGTGTTTTTTTTTTTTATATTTTTTGTACTGGATTTATTTATACCTCTACTTAATAATCCAGGCTATTATTATACCTAAATGCGAAAGTGTGTCTGCTACGCTTTTACGGCCCATCTGTTCAACCGATTTTGATGAAATTTACGTACAGGGCTAGGTTGTATCCCGGGAAAGGGCATAGGCTACTTTTTATCCCGGAAAATTAAAAAGTTCCCGCGGGAATCAATTAACCTTAATCTACGCAGACGAAATCGCGGGCAACATTTAGTAATAAGTATTTAAATTAGGTAAACCGGTAGGTATAGGTACTAAATTATAAACTTATCCTGAAGTAAACAAAATGTAAGGGCTTAAACTAATAAGGATAGAAAGGTTCGGAATAAGTCATAAAGTATTCCTAAAATATTATCATAAATGACTTCAATTCAACACCCGAGCTACAAATCCCGCTAAATATTTTAAGTAGGTATTTTGAATGTTAAAATCTCCGTATGGTGTTGCATTGTTCTTGGAACCCTCGATGTCAAAACATTTTAGACTCGTTACCTTTTATTTGTCATCCGACACGATGGGCGGCGACCTGGCGGCTCTGCTTCTCAGAAAGTAAAATCAGCTTTCCGATCCCTGCGCTACCATATTAGTTTTACTAGCATTTTTATCCTCTAACAAAAGAGAACCGTAAAGCGATTCCCAATAGCCGGTTTATGTACTCTAGAACCTTCAACGTTGAGCTTAAAATTGCCCGAAGCTACTTTGAGTTATTGCGTTTCGAAACCGATCCGTGTAATTTAAATATTTGTTCAAGCCTGTTTGGTTTGTAAGTGCGAATGGTGTTTAGATGTTTACAGTGCTGCTGAACTTGTGTATACTTTCGGAGCTAGCGTCTAATATCACTAATAAACATTTGACATCGATCTATTTTCCCGCTTCGAAGAATAGAGAGACGTTAATGGATTTGTGACGAAAAATAGAAACCTGCTACTCAAGCTCATTCAATGGGGATTATGCAAATTATTCACGAATTCATGTTTAAATAAATACATAATAGAGTTGACGATATAAAAAAGGCAAATTATTGAGTAAGTAAACCACATTTGAATTTCAAATGCAAGTTTAACTTGAAGTTTGAACTAAGATACCTACTTAAGTAGATTTTTTTATCCATAACAAAACTGAAATGCCATTAAACAAATAACTGGCTTTTTAACATGTTAAAATGTGAGTAAATCCTAATCAAGACATGTCGTGAAATAAAAGTACCTACGCATATTTATTATTTTTAGTCTTTGGACAAAAAACACAGAATCCGCTTAACAAATTTTTACGTATAAAATTTCGCTTGAATTCATTCAGTTCATTCGAAATTCAAATTCCAACAAAAGAAGTCCTTTCGCCGAGTGAACAGGTAGACGTGGGCAGACAGACGTATTCAATAATTTGAAATAAGAACACGTACCTATTTCTTTTTATATCCGTTTAAACGCATTCTGTTTAGTTTTGTTTTTGTGAGCGGCCGTCGCTGGATGCGGGCCTTTCATCCGGGCCCCTACACAATACTGCCACTCAAAAACTGTTCATTGTATTTTAATTTGACCTTTTCGGCGATAATTTATGGGAATCTTTTTTCTTGAGGGAACGTTTACTCAGTCTATTATTGTCAGATTTTTTTTGTGATCAATTTAAAAGTTGGGGCTATCGAATTTAGGGACTATTAAAATCATTGTAGGTAGGTAAGCGATTCAGTAACAATTATTGTGTCTGGTTTGTTCTCACGCATCGTCTCTACAACGTTATAGTTACCTAGTGGTTAGACAAGCAATAGGGGATATTACTAATTATAAAAATAGTTATCAAATGTTAATTTTGACTTCAAATTGTCAATTATTCCAATATTGTATGTCAGATTATTTGATATTGGACGGCATAATTGCGGTTAACCGTTATATTTAATCTAGCAATAATTTTATTTGTATATGCACATTCAATCATATTAATGTTATAAAACATAATTGGCGATATAAAACTCAAATAGGCAACACATTAGCTTCGACCTCGGTAGAATCGAGATAAAAACAAATAACCAACTAAAAGCTATAATTAACGCTAAAGTAATATATCAGCGAACATAAAATTAAAATGTCGGAAAGTTAAAAGGATTAACTATAAAACAGGATGATCTCAAAATATTTTAATAGCGTAGCGATTTTGTAGCAATTATTATTAATGGCCATACTCTGTTTTCACATTCTTGAAGAAGTTATTTAAGTACCGAAGTGAAGCATAAATATTAAGTAAAGCTGTAAGAGGGTTTGTCATCGACATAATCGTGACGTTATTTCAAATACGCTGTAAAAGAGCATTTAAATTATAGACGGAGAACTGGCGACGAATTTCGGGAAGGTCCTTTTGGCAAGCTGAAATTGCGAAAACATAATAAATAATTTCGTCAATTGGCGAATCTAGTCCTGACAGTCTGGTAGAGCGTTTGCGGTTATTTCGCTACTGCGCAGCATTTGCAAAAAAAAACAAAAAAACTGTTTTTGGCAACTTGTCGATAACTCTCAATCGTTTTTGTCGGTTATAAAGTACCTATTACCAGACCTCTTCAAAAATATGTATTTTAGTATAATTTCCAAAAAATATACTTTTGGCAATCTGAAATTTTAATCACGTATTTATTGAGTAGGAATTTCAATAATACCTGCAAATCGCCAGACAAATTTTGCGGTTTTTTAACAATTCGCCAATTGACGAAATTATATTTTTTCACAATTTCAGCTTGCCACAAGGACCTTTCCGAATTTCGTTGCCAGCTCTTGGACCATAATTATAATGACGCACAGTTATTTTTACAAAACAATGTACTATGCGTACAAAGCGGAGAGCCGCCATGCATCACGCATGTCGGTCCCGACTCCGGCCCGCGTGCCTCTGCAACGGCTACCGATACTGACAATAGTTTTATTGTATGAAGCACTCAAGCGAATACCGCCGCCATTTGTAACTTTTTGTGAGCTTTGCTAATTTTTAGGGTTCCGTACCTCTAAAGGAAAAAAACGGAACCCTTAAAGGAACACTTTGTTGTCCGTCCGTCTGTGTGTCAAGACCCTTTTTCTCAGGAATGCATGGAGGTATCACGCTGAAATTCATATCAAATACTCAGGTCTACAGTTCCTTGGAGCTGTGAAAAAATCAAACTTCTAAGCCAACGCAATCAAAAGATAGGTACAGCCGTTCATGCTGCAAATTTTCGACACTCGCAAGGGAATCAAAACCTACTGGGTAATTCCCGTGAACTCAGAATTTTGAAATTTGGTACGACGCAAAGACTTAGAGGTTAAGACGTCTAGCACAGATAAAGGAAAAATTGCGAAAAGCATAAATTTTTAGTTACATCATATAATAAAAATATTTTTAAACTTACTAATGTGATGGATTTCATTTAGCAATAAAAATACAATAACTTTTACTTATATACCTACACTCTACAGGTTTGTACCTACGGTACCCTCGGTGCGCGTGTCCGACTCACACTTGGCCGGTTTTTATTTTCTTTGTGAAGCTACGTGACTGTATTCTGATTAGAGTGGGCTGATAGCGCAGATAACTAGTAGATAGTAGATACCATAGTTTTTATTGCTGATACAAAAATGGTTACTCAATCGAATTATCATCATCATCGTCGACCACCGTCCAACTGAGTACTGAGAATGGACACGGTCCACCACGCTGTACAAGTGCGGATTTGCAATCGTTACTCTTTGGGAACATTATGAAGAGCCTTCGGACATGATGGTTTCTGCACGATATAATCCTACACCGTTCGAGTAAGTAAGTGGTATTAAAAAAAGGAACATACGGTACAAGTTCGTGCCTGACGATCAGATCATCCGAATAACAGGCCGAAGCGACGTAAAAACCACTAGGTAATCACCGTTTATAATAATGTAACTACGAGTAATTTACGTATAAATTGCTAGAGTTCACGATGTAATAAACTATGCACTCGGTGGATTATTTGCGGTTGCGGTGAGCGCTTCGTTATTAAGTGCGATCCCCCACTGAAACGTGAGATGTCGTGGCATCCGCGCGACCACAGTCCATCTCATCTCGGCGGTTACATTCACTAAATTCCCGGGCACATTTTTCTCGGGCCCGATTGTCCGCAGCTCCATTTACAACGTCTACACGCCAGTTCCTTTTACGCTTTTATTTACGCTCCTTTTATTATTTTTAAGTCCGTTTGTTCCTCGCGCGCCGGCGAGCGACGGTTATTTATTTTTTACCGCCTGCCCTCCCGGCGACCGTGTGTTGTTGTGTCCCTCGCTTTATTTTTATTTTCCTGCTTCTTATTATGGAGTTGTTTTTTTTATTTTTTACTTTATTATTAGGTGCTCGTGTGTTGTTGCTTTATTTTTATGTTAAGAGGCGCGCAGTCGGCGTTGTTCTTTTTTCATTAATCGTGCCTCACACCGAATTATGGTCATTATAGGATAATTTGTATTATGGTAATTTGGAATGCGTGTAATTTTTGTTTCGTGATAGTACCGTTTTTGTGTAGAGGTTGGGTCCTTGGGATTGATGACTAGTGTGTTCTCTTGAATTGTGTGTTGCAAAAACATTTGCGTTTCAAATATTATAACACCGTGGAGAAACTCGTTTATTTCCTAATGAAAATCGTTTTTTATACCGAAACTCTGAGAAGTCCATTTGAAATGCCACTTGATTTATGATATCGTCTAATCTAAGAATGAACGTGCCTCAATAAACGTAGGCATCATTTACACACTGGTTGGCAAATAGGTAGTATTATTTAATTAAGACGACCAATTTGTGTGTTTAATTTGCATCATGCATGTGAGCGTAAATACATTGGAGGGGCGTTCATTTTAAGATAAGGCAACCTCCTATAACTATTATAGTATTAACTATTAACTAGTCCTATATATATATATATATATATATATATTATATGAACTTTCTGTTCTAATTATTTCTTGTCTACAATCTGAACTAATTGTTATTTTTTCCAGGGTCCACCGCAGCCCGGACAACCCATCAAATTCACGGTGGGCGAATCCTGCGACCGGATAAAGGAGGAATTTAATTTTCTTCAGGCCCAATATCATAAGTGAGTTTAACTTTATTTTCTTAGCTAACACTACCTACCTTACCGCAAATCGAATCAAAATCACATAGTTACTCATACAGTTTATGCAGCTCAGTTTTAATTAAATATAGTAAACCGGAAACTTCATAATATGTACACTATAATATTATTTATTAATTACTTACATAAACAGCTGATAATTATAATTCTGTAAGGAAGTATGAAATAAAATGTCAGTGATTATGATCTGTAACGACCATCGATATATATGTAGGCACTAGATAGGCCCTTTCATAGAAAAACGCCGGGCGTCCGAGTTGCTGAACACGTTCCGCACCTGTCTTTGTTCCCGTCCGCGACGTAGCGCTGTCACGATCGCTCGTCGTGCAGATAATTTATTATTATTAAGTTAACATCTAAAGTTTAATTAGTTTGGCACTGTATAATTTTAATTTTAAGGTAAGTGTTTCAATTCACAATTATATATATTTCCAAAAAAACGTTATTTAATCTTCCTATTTAATATTTTTATCCATTACGCAATCATTTAATTTCCGCGGTAAACTGTATGATTTTTTTTTTACTAACTGGCCTTACGGCTATGACCTATCTATGACCGAGTCATACGTTTTCAAGCTTTCATTCAAGATGTTGCAGGCGTTGATGGCGTTGCTAAAAACCGTTTTTTTTGTATTTTTATTTTTTGTCACTTCTGATCTCCGTTTATAAGACTGTATTGATCTACGTATCTAAAAAGGTACTTAAAGTATGCAAACAAAAATAAATCCTCCAAACAAAAATACCAAACATTAGTGAGAACTTGAAAAAAGAAAACAGATAAGTACAAAAGTAAATCAGCCAAAAAGGGCTCAACCGGGATTTGGCCCGTCACCGAGTATCAGTTGAATCATCCCCTATCTGGCCCTTTGTCGACTAAGTAGTCCTTTTTTACATCCATTTCGTGACCCTTCGGTGTGTAACTTAAAAAATCTGTCGGGCGCACAGGTAAAAACAAGAATTTACGCTCCCCTTTTTTTATTTGCCACATGTTGCGATAAAGATAAAATTCATTCAGCCAAAGTTATTGAGTGTAACGAAGTAATAATTTTTATACGGTCCCTACCTACAGGGAGTCTTTTTCTTGTTTTTTTTAAAAACTTGTGTGTTAAATGAAAATCGGTAAAATGTTATAAGGTTTGCCCCGAAGGTAAATAAATTAGTTACCTACATAGTAGATCCGTACCCAGGTAGGTACTAGGTACTAATTTATTAAAGAACTAGATGATGTCGATTGATGTTTTTTGATTCCCGCGGGAACTCTTCAATTTTCCGGGATAAAAAACCTATGTCCTTCCTCAAGATGTTACCTATCTCTGCACCAAATTTCATCAAAATCGGTTGAGTAGTTGGGCCGTGAAAGCGTACCTAGCAGACAGACAGACATTCAGACAGACACACAGACAGACAGACAGAAGCTTTAATGTATATCTGACAAAAATAGTTTACTTACATGAATAAAAATCCTGTTACGTAATATTTTCTCAATAAATATCTATTAAATTTTAATTGCTCAGTTAGTGTTGGAACATTTAACTGAAACGTAAAACTAATTAAGTGAAGAATTTAAGTCCACTTCGTGTTCTTGAATTTATTAACTAAGTAGGTGGTACTTTAAATGAAGTAGAACCGAGTGGGACAGAAGATAATTTATTGATAAACCCGTAACAAGTTTGACCCGTTGACGGCGGTATCGGTAATAAAATATTATGAGGAAAATAAGCTGCTATTTGTTTGTTAATAAAGCTTTTATCTTGTCACAGAGTGCTTTAAATAAAATTGTTAAGGCGCACGTGCATAGGTCGACTTTCATACATTTTTCTTTTCGATTATTCTTGAAATATATACATTTTTGTGTTTTTTTAATTTGTTTTATCATTTCTTTAGGGCTTTTTATGGTCGCAATTTTCATGTCAGACAAATATTTACATTATTTATAATATAAAAACGGCATTCAAAAAGTGTCAGATTTACGCATGTGTGAGTTGTGAAGTTTACATTCGTCTTGATAGATGTCGCCCGTGTCGCCTAAATAAAGCGTCAAAAAAATATATTTGATCGCCATCTATCATTATACTGTAAAACTAGTTCGCTGTTACATGCTATAAACTTTTATAGGATAGGGGAAGGTTCATATCTAAGTACGCGGATTGTGGATAAATTATTTTCGTAGTAGATCCCGCTATACCACGACCTTCACCGATCTGTATAATAGATGAAACCTACTTTTTATTTTTAACCGACTTTCAAAAAAGGAGGAGGTTCAATTCGGCGCGTATGTTTTTTTTAAATGTAGGTATGTCGGTGCATATCTCCGTTGTTTCTAAACCGATTTGAAAAATTTTTTTTCACTAGTTAGTGGAAGCTCCCGATGTGGTCCCATAAAAAATTCTGACTCCAAATCCTCAATCCTGATGCTGTAGGTGTACCGTACTACATGAAATCCTCAAAACTAGGCATTTAGGAAATTTTGATGGTAAATTAATATAGTAGGTATCAAGTCACGTGTATAAAATACAACTCTGAGTCCCAACTCCTCAACCCTGATGTTGTAGGGTACAGAACTCCTTAAAAATAGCAATTTAGGATTTTTTTATGATGAATTCTTATTTTAGGTGTCAAGCAACGCCTTCATACTTAAACCCAAGTGCCAACTCCTCAACCCTGATGCTGCAGGGAACAGAACTCCTTAAACATAGTGATTTAGGATTTTTAATGGTGAATTCAGATTGTAGGTGTCAAGCAACGACTTCATACTTAAAACCAAGTCTTAACTCCTCAACTCTAACGCTGCAGGGTACTGCACTCCTAAGCCGTGGGGATTTAGAGTACACTAAAAAGTTAAAAATAAAAATTCTTTCCAAAAAGCCGACTTCCAAAGCCATTGTAAAGTATAAAATAATTTTGATTTCTACAGTGGCTTTGGAAGTCGGTTTTTTGGAAACAACTTTTATTATTTAATAATAGATAAATACGCCTAAATTAGTTTGCCTATCAAAATCCGGTCCAGGCTATTTTTAAATAAATTAATTTTAATTTTTTTTTTGACAAGTTTATTGTAGCCAATGCTATACCATCGCGTTTGTTATCAAATTAACCTATTTTAGGCGTGTTTATCTATTATTAAATAAAAAGTAGGTTTCATCTATAAAACAGATCGGCGAAGGTCGTGGTATATCGGGATCGAGACTATTTAATCGTATCCAGGCATAAAAAGAACGCTTATTTCGCCTACAAGTTCGTCGCTCGTTTAGCACCACCCAGGCACAGTATTGGTATCTATATACCAATACTGTGACCCAGGGGACACGTGTAGGGAGGTAGAAAGTAGTTCCTGCGGACGTTAGCGACGGGGCTTCCCCCAATTGTGGATTGTGTGTTGCGACTTGCGATATACCTACCTACTTGGATTTGTTGAGATCAAAATGAACCAAATAAACAAGGCAACCTATAGGAAACGTAAATATTCCAATGCGTCGAATAAATCTAGGAAAAGAGTAAAAGATCATTGTAAGTTTAATCAACATCGGTTCAGAGTTTAAAAGATAACTTTGTAACTAGGTACCTAGCTGATGCCCACGACTTCGTTTACGTGGATTAAGTTTTTGAAATCCCTCGGGAACTCTTTGATTTCCTGGGATAAAAAGTAGCCTACCTAGGTACCTATGTAACTCCAGGTCCTCTATTATTCCCATGCAAAAAATAACCTCGATCCGTAGCTCTGTTGCGGCTTGATTGAAGGACAAACCAAGAAACAAACACACTTTGGCATTTATAATATTAGTACCTATGAAGTATGATTATAATTTTTATACATACAAGCTTTTGCAAGCGGCTTCGCCCGTGTGGATAAAATGTAGCCTAGGTATGTTCTAAGTCAGGCTATAAGCTATCTCCATTCCAAATTTCAGCCAAATCGGTTCAGTAGTTTTTGCGTGAAAGAGTAACAAACAAACTTACTTTCCCCCATAGGTATAATATTAAAAGTATGATAGGTAGGTATACCTACCTACTTACCTATAGATGAAATGTCTACTGTGTTTATAGCCTTCATGTTTTTAGGTATTTACCTACCTACCGTTTTTCCGCGGCTTTATACCTACCTAGGTTTAAATTGAAACTTTTTATTGATACCTAGGAGGTATAATTGAAATCATATCATACTTCATACAAGGACCTTGGTCTAAAGGTCCTTGACTTCATAATATCATCATACTAATATTATAAATGCGAAAGTCAGTTTGTTTGTTGGTTTGTCCTTCAATCACGCTGCTGCAACGGAGCAACGGATCGACGTGATTTTTGGCATGGGTACAGTTGAGGACCTGGAGAGTGACATAGGCTACTTTTTATCCCGGAAAATTGAGGAGTTTTCGCGGGAATCCAAAAAACTTATTCCACGCGGACGAAGTCGCGGGCATCAGCTAGTATAACATAAATTTGCAATTATGGCTCAATTTCAAATTAAAGTTTTATTCGTTAGTACTAACTACTAACTAGGTAGCCTACTAATCGACTCGAATTAGGTAGTGGAGCATTATTCAAGTTAGTTACCTACTGATTTTGATAATTCGAATTGAATTCAAAATCGCGGCCTCTATAGTCCGGGAGGCAGCGGCACTAATTTCCGTTCATTTCCTCCTGTTTTTATTTTTTGAGTATCTGCATGAGTGATGAGATAAGTACCTATGCAATATGTACCGTACCTATCTCTAATTGACCGAGCGAAGCGATTTCAGATCAGCGGTTCAGATTTGGCTGAGTTATGGAGTATAATTAAATAAATGAAAAAAAATTAAAAAGATTATGGAGAAAAAAAAATTTTTTTTTCAATATACTGAATTGGACCCGTTACAGTTTTATTATAAGTACCTACCTATTTATATTTTAATATAAATCGTTCAACTTCGGTATAGGCATAACATTCACATCAATAAGTACATTATCATTTTTACTTGTATTTGTCATAATCTGTTGTGTGCCTAATAAATAAAATCAGATAAAAAAACATTTCGTTTCCTCTTGGTCTATAATATCACGGTGATAATAATTTCTTATTTCGCTCTTGCGCGTGGCTTGCAACAGTACGCCTCATCAGTAGGGTTGCCACTTGCCACCCGTACTCGGTACTACCCAATTATTAATTTATTATTACATCTCTCGAAAATTTAATTATAAGCCGGCACTCTGTCCGAAATGACAGTTATTGCATTAATGAGTACTTAAACGGGGGGAAATCACGCAAACAAGCAAACAGAAGAAAAAAAAAGAATTAAAGCGAAGTATGTGTATCACTTCAACGGGGGACCTGACCAGGAATCTTACAGATGTTTGTTACTTAATCACGTCACTACCGATTTGGCTGCCACGGGATTCGTAAAAAACCTACTTAATTATATAATTTTCCAGAACTAGTATATTTTCACAACTTTTGAAATAAAAACTATTTTTAACCGACTTCCAAAAGACAATTCGACACGCATAATATATTTCGTGTGTTATATTATTGGAACTGCAAAATCATACTTCATATCATACTAATATTATAATTAATGCGAAAGTGTTTTTTTTTTGTTGGTTTGTCCTTCAATCACGCCGCAACGGAGCAACGGATCGATGTTATTTTTGGCATAGGTATAGTTAGTTGAGGACCTGGAGAGTGACATGGGCTACTTTTTATCCCGGAAAATTAAGGAGTTCCCGCGGGAATAACTAAAACTCAAACCACGCGGACGAAGTCGCAGGCATCAGCTAGTATTCACATAAACGACAATCTATTAGGGCTTCCAAACATAATATGTATATGTAAGTCTGTATGTCATGTATGTTTGTCCATGCATTTATTCGAAAATATGCGACTAATCTTTTTTTACTGGCTTACATTTACTTCAACTTAGGGAACAGTGCAAGTTTCATTAAAATCGTTTCAATAGTTTTCAAGAATTGGCCAATTGTTCGTTTTCTGTAGGTAGGTATATTGAAATTTGAAGTAGCTTGCTTCCAAAAAAGTTGGCAACCCTAGCCACATTATTGTAAGTTGTCACCCGTCCGCAGCAAAGACACCCTACCGGCAAAGCCGTGCCGCCAAGCGATTAGCGTTCCGCTACGATGCCATGTAGAAATCAAAGGGGTATGGGTTTAATAAAAACTACCATACCCCTTCTAGGTTAGTCCGCTCCTATCTTAGACTGCATCATCACTTACCGCCATCTCACATGGTGGCACCATCAACCATGTGAGATTGCAGTCAAAGCTGAAAGTTTATCTTGTATCCGAATGAAATAAATAAAAAAACAATACCAAGCAAAACGCAGCAGTTTTTGTTTCAATGCCATCTAGTTAAATTTTATAGTAAACAATTCGTAGTTTATGTTAGAACCACAGAACTTGGATAACAACCATTGTCAGTGTGTGCGTGGGTATTGCGTATATACAGTAATCGATATAACAGATGTTTATAATTTGACTATTTGACTAAATGGCTCTGTTTTAAAGTAAACTAATTATGTGATAAAATAATAGGCATTGATGTACTGCCGCAATTTTAATATTTTTAAAATCAGTGCATTGCAACTTTGCGAAAATATCAAAAACCTGTCAAAAGCCCTAACAACGCCATCTAGCGGGAATCTGTCCGGGAGAAGACGTTGTGTTGACCCTTAAAGTGTTTTTTTATTTATTGGCTTTCATTCGTTTACTTAATTTTGGTAATAAGAACTTAACTAAGTTGTGTAAAATAAGTAATCTAAGTGTTTTAGTTATTTTTACTCTAATTGATTTTATAATTCATATATGAATACTTAGTCGTCATATGATAATAGTCGTTAAAGCCCGCATTGGAGCAGCGTGGTGGGTCTAAGCTCTAATGCCCTCTCTCCTATGAGAGTGGAGGCCTGTGCCCAGCAGTGGGACGTTAATGGACTGTAGTGGTGGTGGTGGAATTTTTAAATTTATGAAAGCTCCGAAAACAAAGCAAGTTTCGAGGACAGAATTCGACACAGTTCGTTAATAAAATCCATTAGATATTCAATCAAATAAATTCCTATAAAGCTGTCATGGCATTATTTAAATTCCCAACTACAATCGAAAAATTCCTGGAGCCGACATTAAAAATTCCGAACCAGGTTCAATCGTACATTTTTAACTTTTGTAACCTTTGTTTTACTTATTATAGTTATAAACTATCTATCAATATATTTGTCTGTTGTTTCAGTTTAAAATTAGAATGCGAGAAACTGGCTAGTGAAAAAATTGAAATACAAAGGCATTATGTTATGGTGAGTTTTTTTTTCATTATCGTAAACGCAGACAATACATACATACTCGTACATTCATAATCTGTAAATAAACTAGAACCGTGTCTTAATTTTCTATTTGAAGCTCTATCGATTTTGATAAACACCTTGATTTCCAAATTATGCTGTAATGTAGGGCGTTAACTTGAAATGAGACAGTTTACTCCATATTCCTATGCATAAAAAAGATTTGTTTATCATAAAGTACTACGAATATTCGTTTTCCTTTTATCACATTTATCGATCTTATTTTTGAAATAAATAGTTACTCAATGTGACAAATAAAATACGACAGATTCATGTTCATATTTATTAACTTACAAGGACCTAAAATATGACAATTTGTTAACACAAGTCTCATTTAATATGTCTCCAAAACTTTCATATTTAGCTTTAAAGGTTTTGTTACATACTTACTAGTCCTCATAATGCCTAAAATAACATACTTACAAGTAAGTTATGTCAATAAGTTCATTGACATAATTCAAGATATCCACCCAGTACCTATAACATAATTTACCGAGCCTCGCATTATGGCATAGTGTTGTAGTGTAATAAAAGGTGCTTGTTTCGACCGGTTGATAGATGATTATCGTTTTAATGTGTTCGTACAATCAATAAAGCGTATCTTTTGTCCGACGCCCGCATATCAACAATCGCCCATTGAACAGGCAGACCATTTGCCCCCAGTTATTTACAGATAATCGTTGACGTGAACGTACGGTCGAGCAACACGCCTACGAGCCGACATACTAGTCTGTTTTGAGTTTAATTTATGGAGTTGGTAAACAAAAGCGTCCCTTGAGTCAATGTAACGACTCGCACACATCGAAAACGATTTATTTACTTGGTATATTTTTCTTATAAATCGTTATTGACAGGCTACAAGTTAACTGTTACACTAATTTACTTAGTAATCGGGAACTCACTTGCACAAGAAAACATATTCCACATTTGTGTGTGTTTTGCCTCCAGTCAACCCATGAATCTGTAAATTAATAAGTATGCAGGGCAATATGGCACAACAAAAGCATCCCTCCTTTTGTTGTGATGCTTTTTTCACACATACTTAACTACTAGAAAATTAACATAAATACTTAATGGTTAATAAGTAATTACAATGGGAGGTGTCAGTAAAGTAGTGGCTTCTTACACATACACATATTACATATTTTTGACCCAGTGGTCCTGTACTAAGGTAAGAAGAACGTTGCCTGATAACTTCTCTCATAAGGACAGGTTCTGGTTTTCTTCATGGAATATAATATAGTGACGTAGAATGTAGATATGTTTGTTCGCGTGATAAGTGTATAGCGGCTGTTTTGATCAATTACACACCTTGTAGGTATCATTACGCAAACATAAATTGTTGGGATAAGAGTATGTTATTACATATTGTAATGATTTACTATGTAGGTAGGTAAGTGTAACTGATTACGGCATAATTGTTCTATTAAATTGAGTCGATATAATGTAGGGAAATTATTCTTATTATATTATTATCAAGTTCGGATTTTCTAGTCAGTATTTCTCATTGATTCTGTTATTCACATGAGAATATGGAGCAAAGTTATGGGTGGTTTAAAATTTTGTGAATTCTGGGTTCTACTGGCTGTATTATATTCTCTACTGGCTGTACCTACTTAACAGATTTTGTGCATTTAATTTTAGATGGTATAATCTTTCAGCATCAGCCAACGGTATAAAAAACGAAACAAATAGTTTGTTTAAAATTAAATACAACTTGTTCTGAAACAGACTCGTGATATGAACGTCAAATAAACATCCCAATTGCCATGAAAAATGTTGCACACATAATAAAAAACATTTGTCGATAACACGGGAAATATGCCAGCGTCGTTATTAACCAATTCCGCGCGATGACGTACAAAAAAAATAAAGTGGCGACATTTTTCAGGCGACCGAATAGATATTTGGCAGTCCCTAATCCCCCCGCGCTCGTTCTGGCCCGACATGAATCACGATTAAGTGTTGCCAAATCGCCTGCAATTTATTTTAATACGCTCTAGAGGAAATTTTCGCGAGCGGTTTTTATGTCGCGCTCATATTGCAAAAGTGTCACAACTCAAAAAATAAGACGTTTTTTTTTCATATTTTCCGCCATGTTTTGTGGGCAACTACAACCAAGTGGATATCTAATGGAATCGTTTATTGTTTGTATTTGCATGTTTTATTGAAATCAAATGTCTAAGTAACTTCCTGCCCAAAATTCCTTTAAGAATAATTCTAAAATTATAAATATAAAGTAACTACACGCTTACGTCACGCTCACATGTGGCAAATGTAGTCAAGAATGAATAAAATATTTCTTTTGCTACCGAAATTAAATATTTACTTAAATGTATAATGACCTTATGTGGAATTAAGAATCTTTTGTGATTTAAATTACGGCTAGTAAATATATTTATTTTGAAATCTCAATTATTTTTGTATAGGTAGGTTCGTACTACGGTCTTACTATATATTAATATTACGTTGTTATTTACAATATTTTCTACGTGTTTTTGAGTTGTGCCACTTTAACAACACGTGTGCGGGTCGTCGGAAACACTTCTGGCTGCGGTCCAGAGCCATTGCGGATGTTTAGTCACTCGCCTCAAATGATTTGAGGAAGCTAATGGCTGCCAAGAGGTTTCTGTGTCGCGTTACATTGTCCCAACTACTAATGTAATTGATCCGATTAATTTGTATATTTATGTTTCAGTACTATGAAATGTCCTACGGCCTCAATGTGGAAATGCACAAACAGGTATGTAATTATTTTTCGATTTAAATTACTATTTACCTACTACTATCTCTGTAATGCCCATATTGTGTGTATTGCCAGATTACTGTTACCACGTTGAGCCATTGTGGTTGGCATTAACCCATCCTGTTTTTAGTGGTAAAATATAGGCACGTATCTACTTAGGTACTTTACTATTACTAATAAAATAGCGCTTTGGCTCTCACCTTGGGCCAACGTGGATTTATAGCAGGGTCTTTTAGATGATTATGCTCAAAAAGGGCATAATATATGTGTCAATTTCTGCTGTGCCATTCCAACATCTTATCTCCGTGACCTTTTCAGTATTATTTGTTTTATTGGATAGATAAAAATATAAAAATTAGTTATGCATTAAAGATAATTTTATGATTGGTAAAAAGATATACCTAAACAGTTAAGCATTCGAATTCAGAAGCTTTATGATCATTTGTTCAACTTACGTCATTTTGAATGAATGTTTATCTACGTCACGTCTGGATTTCTGTTTGAGATGTCGTTTGTTTATGACGCTGCAATAACGTTTCGAGACAAAATAACACTCAATCATAAAAGTATGTATAATATTATTGTAGCTCTACATTATTCTCAACTCGACGGATCGTATGTTAGGGAAGTTAACTTTATTAGCTGTTATTACTTCTTACAGTGTTGATAGCGAACGTACCTAAATGTTTCCACATTTCATTAGATTGTAGAATGTATTGTAGCGGTATTTAGAGCAGTGGATAATCATAGATTTATTATTGGGTTCGCAATGTGGATAATATTGTGAAGGTGAAAAATACCGATATTTTATTAGCCGTGGAGTAGGTATAGCCGCGCGAGGGAAAATTAATATTGTATAATGCCTCCACATTTCATTCGATTGTAAGTTGTATTGTAGCGGTATTTAGAGCAGTGGATAATATGGTGAAGGTGAAAAATACCGATATTTTGTTAGCCGTGGAGTATAACCGCGCGAGGGAAAATGAATGTTGTATAATGTCTCCACATTTCATTCGATTGAAACTTGTATTGTAGCGGTATTTAGAGCAGTGGATAATATGGTGAAGGTGAAAAATACCGATATTTTATTAGCCTTGGTGTATAGCCGCGCGAGAGAAAATGATTGTTGTATAATGCCTCCACATTTCATTCGATTGTAACTTGGATTGTAGCGGTATTTAGAGCAGTGGATAATATGGTGAAGGTGAAAAATACCGATATTTTATTAGCCGAGGAGAAAATTTGCGCGAGGGAAATTAAAGTAGTAAAATGGCGTGTAAAAAAAACAGTGTTATTGCGCTTTGCTCGTTTGGTGGATAAACGTTATTTGACGGCGCGCCCGCAGCTCTAGGGGATAGGGAGGTGGACTAGGTCCCCCAGGGGTCGAGTCGTGATTTGTTTACACTTCGCTTTTTATTAATAGCCTTCTTTGTTTACTGGGTGTTTCATTGAAATTAGCTATTCTCTGTTAAAATAATGGATGCGGAAAACGTCTGTTATTGTTACTTTTAATTAAATTATAGGTACGTACTACGTAGATACTTAGCTTTAGGTATTATAAGAAGTAGGTAATATTAATTATTCTGTGATTAAAGTTACCTGCACTAATTGTTATTTACGACAACTTTTATCTAAAATTCTACCTAACTAGGACTATGTTAGAATTACTAATAAAAGTTACCTACTTATTAAGTACATGTGATTCTTTGCGCTGGACAGCCATGCTGATGCTTCGTGCAAAAATAAGCTACTAATAGGCTACTTTTTATCTCGGAAAATTCAAGAGCTCCCGCAGGAATTAAAAAAAAATCTGTTTAACCGATTTTGATGAAATTTGGTAAGGGATAGGTTGTATCCCGGGGAAGGACATAGGCCTTAATTTATCCCGGAAAATTCAAGAGTTCCCGCGGGAATCAAAAACCACTTAATCCGCGCGGACGAAGTCGCGGGAATCATATCGTGCATCATAATTAACTTTGACTATTTAGGTATATCGCGTACACTAAGTTATATTATTTAGGGAAAATCATTGTGCAAAGAGTAAGGTTGTAATTACAGAGTTTATTTACAACGTTATTATAACAGAGCATGCAAAGAGTTATTATTGTTAGAATGTTGAAAAAAAAGCGATTGTGTGTAACTAGCCCGTTTCTTGTAAAGCTTGTTTGACAGCGCCCCCGCGGCGCGAGGGGGCGAAGAGCTGGGTGGCAGGGCCTGGGGATATACATCGATGGCTGGGGACGTGAAAGTTTGGTCATTTTGTTTACGTTTCGCATTTTAATTTATAGCCTTCTTTATTTACTGTTGTCGTTACGAAAATTGCGATCGCCATCGTCGTTTTAACTGTTCGTTATATCGATGGTCTACCCTCATATCTTTGAAACCAATTTATAAATCCAAGTAGATACAACATATTTCAAATTAATAAAAAATCACATTTCAGAATTCGACCGTGAATCATTATAAACCCTTCCTCACCCGTTACTGAGCACTAGTGAGCACTAGTCTTCTCTCAGAAGAATAACGGTTTCGTTCATAGCCCACCACGCTGGCCAAGTGCGTAATGGCATATTTATCACACCTTTGAGATCATTATGGAAAACTCTCAAGTCTCAGAAAATTAAGTTTCTTCACGATGTTTACAGCAGCTTTAAACTTAGGTACTGATATTTAATTGCATAAAACGCAGTAACTCTGAAATGATAGAGATGCGAACCTCGGACCCCCGAGAAATCGTTACCACTAGGCTATCAAAGCTATGAAATAAGTGCTTTTAATTCTGCAAAGGCGTAAAGTAACGCCACATTATTTATGACAATGACTTTACCCTTATTCGCAGCAATATTGGAACCCTGATTATTGGGGGAGCGAATATTGAACGGTTCCCCTAATGTGTGTGATTGAAACTCTGATAATATATCTAATACTTAGTGATGCTTAGTGACTCGGACTATGTGAGGAAGTTTAGGGTTATCAAATTTCATTATAAAGTGAATAAACTCATGAGTAAATAATCGGGGCCCTTTCGCTTGGAAGTTATGATTAGCTGATTGCAATAATCGCAATTATTGTATGGTTGGTTTTTAATAGCATTTTAACTGCATTTAAGACAGTAGCAAGAAAGCATCAGCTGAGAGGTCACCGAAAATCAGTAAAGAGAATAATACATAAAAAATATTGTTAAAACATACAACTATATAGACTGCGCCAAACGGAGCTATAGAATTCCAACAAAACATTCTAAAATCTACAATTATATTTGTCACTCAATCACGCCAGAACGGCTGAACTTTAGCACAAAGATTGATTATAGCCTGGAATAACGCATAGGCTACTTTTTATCCCTGAAAATGAAGGAGTTCCCGCGGGAATTAAAAAAACTTAATCAACGAAGACGAAGTCGCGGGCATCGTCTAGTAATCTAATAATATGCTCCCTAAATCTTGCTCTGTTACATTACAACAAATTTAACCCATAAAGATTTTTATAATGCTCCAAAATTACTTTTAGAATCTGCACAAAAGATTTTAACAACCCTAATAGGTGATACGTAACTCCCAATTCATGAATATAATCTTCAATACTGCACTCGACAACCCTAACCGCAGGGCATCAATAGCTATGGTAACGAATAGTTATTACTTTTGTGCAGGGGTTGCTGCGAAGGGTTGAAGGCAGGGGTTCAGCAGTAATCTGTTGATTTTACGTTCAGACCCCACTGTGTCAGATGCCATGCACAATCCCCTATTTTTTATTAATAATAGCTTTACCATAGCGCGCTCTGTAAACGGAAACAAAATCAATTTATGACAGTTCAACGTCTCGTTTTTCACTTCTATTGGTATTGACAGGCTAAAGTTCCCACGTGTATTCAACAACCATGGTATTCATAGGTAAAAATTAGAACCGTTGGAAGATATATAAGTAACTATTAAACCAAGAGCTAACGTTAATAATCTTCTAAGTATTATTCTACTTTCTTTTGAATACTTAGTGTAAAGTGTTTATTTGCCTGATCAATAAACTTTCTAATTTATTTTCATAACATTCTGAATATATTTATGTCGAGACAACAGTTTCCCAATTCGTCAAACCGGGTCTCATGTCAAAGTAAGTATAATATACAATTTTAATAGTCTGCACTCTGCTTACCCTAATAAAAAATCCTGCAAGAGTTTACAGTAGCTAGTAATTGTACATATACCTACCATGTTTGTGTTACGGTGGTTAACTTTAATGTTTAAATCCCGTCTTTGTAAACAAAACAGATAACAAAATGATAAGTTTCTTCATAAATGATTCAAAGTTGGAACGGCATAAAACTATGTTTGTTTAGGGTCTGGCGAGCTGGCGACGAGGGTGATTTAGAAGGGTCGTATTGTTCGCCGCTGCGGCGGACAGATGGCTCCGTTGGCTCAATGCTCGAATGCGCTATTTAGCGTACTGCAGAGCTTCATTGTTATGGATTATTACATTAGCACTTAACACGCTCAGTCGAGCGGCAACCAGAATTTACCCCTTTTACTGTGTTTAGATTTAAATCGCGCGATAGTGTTGGAATAACAAGTAATGTTTTTGAACAGTTTTTTGTGCTTCACGCCTGTTTTTATCAGCGACGTTGCGTGACGGGCGACGGCTAACCGCTCAATAAGCGAGAGATTAATGTTTTGGAATTTTCAATTCGAAACATTCAAATGCGTTCTCGATCATGCTACACCTACGTGTAATTTTATTAAACGCCCAAGGTCGTTGTATTTTGTTTTCATACGCTGATAATAAAAGAATAACCGGTGCTTAAATTGCGTGTCAGAACACGCAAGTAGGGTTCCGTAGTCAAGCTGGCTTTGACTTGGCAACTTTGGGTGTCGTTTTTTGAGGCGGAAGATTTTTGTTCTCAAAAACTATCTGAGAAACCATATGAGGTACTATTATATTAAAATACCTTTTCAACAAATTCCAAACCCAATTCGAGGGGCAAACCAATATCTTTCGTGAGGTATCTACTTATCTTTTTAAAATAAATTGTATAAGTATGTACCCACAAATTAGGTATACGTGCCTCTTTGCAGCAGCAATAAGTTTCTGTGACGCAAATTTTCAACTTCACAGTTATTCTAGGGGCTTGTTGAAGTAAAAATTGAAGTGAAAACTTCTTTAGGTGCGTTGAGCACTTTTTGGTAGGGGGTAAACTTGTGGATTACCGTCACCGACACCTCGCTGCCCCATGCTCGCGTTGTTACGAAGACAAAAGGTCTTAAATACAAATATACTACATTCGTAATTAAACTTTAATGCCTTAGTTTATGGTTTATATTTTTTTTTAAATTTAAAACGCTAACAATTTAAAAAAAAAGAAAAATATTTAAAATAATTCTTTTTCACTTCTATCGGCAGCCCCTATGACTGCCAATTTTTCTATTAACTGACTGGCACATACAGATGAACATGACAAAACTGGAACAGTATCCTATTGTTTAATAGGATAACGCAACCCTAAAAAAGGTATGTCAATAAGGTTTAAATTGTAAGTAGGTACTGATTGCGTCGTGACCGCGGCGCGTCGGCCGGCGTGACCGCGTCTAACGCGCGTTTTCCGCTCTTTCTGGCGACGACTAATTGCTTAGATTTTCTTTTGTTAGTCGCGGGGCTGGACCGTAGTCAGACCGTGCCGAATCGCACCTACTTACGTCGTGAATTGATTGTTTCGTCTTTGTGTGGCTGTATCGACTCGGAGTGTTATTGTTCTGTTCCTCAACCCATTATTCACGCTCGAACCGGCTTTACGTTGTCGATTATTATAATGATTTCCGTATACTTACATATTTAAACGCTTGCCATATAAGGCGCTTGTATTGTATTTAAATACATGCTCCTTTGATACCATTGCGCTCTAATAAATAAAACAAGGTTGGCTGAAGTTAGAGTGCATACCTATCTATTGCGAAATTAATATATTTCGCGCTGATAGATCGCTTTGAATGGAAGCCAATAGTTGAAGAGCGATAAATTCATAACGCTAGAGTGATTTCATGAAGTGTCACGAGTGTCGACAGCGAAACAATAGGGTTGCGAGCACAAGCTTCTCGACGCTCGACGGGATATCGATAAAATACTATGTCGTGTTTTACGAGCGTCGACACCCCTACACTATGCGCTTCGGTGCACACATTCTCCCATCCCCCAGCACTCGTTGTTGTGAAATATCTGTGCCGCGTCGCCTCGTGAGCAACTTGCTGTATAAAACAAACATAGATATATAGGGTCCCTCTCTGCTGCCTACCCTACTCTTCTCTTAATTATTAAAGTATCGTACTTAACCATTATTTTGAAATAATAATAGCGTTCGATTACTTCATCCATCCATCCATCCATCAGGCCGTATGCATCCACTGCTGGACATAGGCCTTTTCGGTTACTTATACTCGTATGTATGTACTTAACTTGAAATGTGCCTAACATGTAGTACCTAAACCTATAAAAAGTTCTGGGGCCATACGCTTAAAGCAATAGTCAAGCAATATTACTCTAATGACAGTTTAATGTCACGGACCTTCACGTTCCTAAAATAAGAATTATAATTCTAAAACAGGAAAGTCAACAATAATGAAACACTAGCTTTAAGCGTTGGCAGTATGGGCCCTGACTGATTAAGGCCGAACCTAGAAAGTGGACATTTTGCACAGATGGTGATGTATACTAGGCAGGATTTTACGAAGTTCCCACGAGAGCGAAGCCGCGGGCGGTCACTAGTTCACAAAAAGGGTATTTTTTTTTTTAATTCATTGCGGCGGGGAAAGAAAGAACGTAGGTAGGTACAGAACAATTTCTATAGAATTTAAATGGTAATCTGAAAGAATGAAAATGAGATAGTCTGCAGTGTTTTTTTGTTTGAGATTGGAGTGCAAGCCACAGTCCTAATCTGCATTATATGCCCCGCAGAGGATTAACTAAGACAACAGAACCCAGTAGGTACTTATCTACTTAAGCTTTTTTGTTGTCTCTTAACGAGAAAATGGCCTCGTAGGAATTTTCTACTTAGAAGTAAAAAGTACACCTTGCATAAATTGCACAATAAATCTAAGCCGTGGTTTACATTTGTGTCGCTTCTAAAGCGTTAGTTATATTTTTTTAAATCACGTCGAAATTTTTTTATTTATATCGCCAGATAACACATTCGCCAATTTTTTTTAACCGTGCGTAAGTATGAGGAATAAGAGTTTCAGGAGTGTATATGGAATGACTACGATATAGGAGAGCAAAGTGGTATACGGTCGTAAAAAGGTGAAGAGGGGGACAAGATCGAAAAGCTCCCGAGCACGCTATAAATCCTATTCTGCGTCTGTCCTCGGTTACTTTAGTCGGTTTACTCTGCCTGATACAACATCGATAAGCCGGCAACCTTACGGCGGTCAGCTAGACTAAAGACTATCACCAGAGACTTAGGTATATAAAACTTGCTTTAGTCCTGTATAACCTGGCGACGTGAATATTTAAATAGCGGGCATGCGAGTAGGATAGAAAAAAAAAATTAAAAGGAAAAACTGTGCCCGTCGGCATAATTTAATAATTTACGGGTTATTGCGATTCCGCTGGTCCCCTACAAGCGGGAATTATTCATATGCGGGGCGGAGGACTGTTTACCCTTGCATTAGGGTGAGCACACAGTTGATAAAAACATTGCACGTGCGCGATCCGCTTAGCTACTATTTATAATGAAACGACCGGGGGCGCTCGGGACGTCCCTAATCCTGTTTGTTTTACAATAGACCTATAATACACGAACTTGGGATATTAATTTTTCATTTTAGATGTGATTCAGAGAGTGCTTATTACTTGTTCGGGCGGAGCTATCCAAAACTTTTTGACGACCTCCGTAGTGCAGTTTTTGAGTGCTGTTGTCTTAACGTACGGAGGTCCCGGGTTCGATCCCCGGCAGGGTCAATTTGGGGATTTATAATTTCTGAATTTTCCCTGGTCTGGCCTGGTGGGAGGCTTCGGCCGTGGCTTGTTACCACCCTACCGGCAAAGACGGTCCGCCAAGCGATCTAGCGTTCCGGTACGATGCCGTGTAGAAACCGAATAGGGGTGTGGGCTTAATATAACCAAGACCCTAACAGTTTAGCCCGCTACCATCTTAGACTGCATCATCACTTACCATCAGGTGAGATCGCAGTCAAGGGCTAACTTGAAGTGGATAAAAAAAAACTACGCATTGGGTAACTGTCTTTACTATTCTCTATTTTGGTCAGTGGTACATCGAAATAGTAGGTTCTTAGGTAAGTAAATTGTTAGCAGGTTTCAATTACCTAGACACGTATCGATTAATGTTATCACACAATCTTTGTTAACATCAATTAGTTATATCGTAGTGATTATAATCTATCCATAAATTTAAGCCCACCTAATTTAACATTATCTACACAGAGTTGGTAGGTAGGGTATCAGACGTGTAATGGATGCATATTATTAATGAGAATTAATTATCTACGATTAACGAACATAGTTGGTTAACAAGTTCAAAAAATCAATCAAATCAAATGTTTTTTTATTCAAAGACGTTCGAATCGTCAAGTGAATCTACCACTGGTTCGGAATGACATTCCTGCCGAGAAGAACCAGCAAGAAACTCGGTGGTTGCTCTTTTTAAATAATTAATCCATTTACAATTATTATATCAATGTGTACACATAAATAACCGCTGTCTTTAGCATTGCTGGAGCGGTCAAATCCATGCTCCTGATATTTTACTGGTCAGTATGATGAGTCCTTAAATAAGAAGGCGAGGTTTTTTACTTCGCTTGAAGTTAACTCTTAACTACGATCTCACAAAGTGGTACCTAAGTGATGACGCGATATAAGATGGTCGCGGGCTAATGAATCTTATAAATTAGGGGTGTGGCAGCTATTAATATTGCAATTAGTTGAACAGTCCCGAGGTACCTACATATCTACGTACATAGATTTTCTCTCAATCTGTGATTTCCTGTTTCGGGGTTGCAGTCTTCTAAAATCAAAAGACCTTTAAAATGTTAAGAATTTGAATGGATAATCTTTCGTTAGTCGTGCAATACCCGATGCCTTCCCCTCTGGTAATATTTCGTTCATTATCTGTTTTTCAATATCAGTAAGACATGATACGCATCAATGGTTTTCCGCGCGCATTGTGCCGTATGGCGTACCGTGTCTATCAAATTATAGCGAGTGTTCACATAAAGGTAGTCGTTAAAGGTCCCGTATAATAGATGCGTTATCGCAATATCTATACGCGCCGGTGCGGCGTCGCTCTGTGAAGCAACTAAATGAACGCAACAACTCACGGCAAAAGCTTCGCCGTCCCTTCGCTTTAAAAGCGATATACCATCTTTATAAGGCTATGAAATCACACAAATTTCCTGTTGCGGGGTTTCAGTCTTCTTAAATCTGAAGAACTTTAAAAAGTTAAGAATTTGAATGGATAATCTTTCGTTAGTCGTGCAATAAACGATCCCTTCCCCTCTGGTAATATTTGGTTCATTATTTGTTTTTCAATATCAGTAAGACATGATACGCTTCAATGGTTTTCCGCGCGCATTGTGCCGTATGGCGTACCGTGTCTATCAAATTAAAGCGAGTGTTCACATAAAGGTAGTCGTTAAAGGTCCCGTATAATAGATGCGTTATCGCAACATCTATACGCGCCGGTGCGGCGTCGCTCTGTGAAGCAACTAAATGAACGCAACAACTCACGGCAAACGCTTCGTCGCCCCTTCGCTTTAAAAGCGAAATTATCTCTCCATCTATTGAATGCGTCGTTGTTATTATTCAGGTGACCAGGTTTCTTTCATATTATGTGAGACCTATAGAACCTGTTATTGGTAAATTATATGTGCCATATATTTGGCACAGAGATAGATTATAGCTTTGCTTGTTTACTACTTTGCTTGTTTCTTTTTTAATGTTTTGTGTGGCTATAAAGTATTTATCTATCTATCTATTATAGTCTGGAATAACAGATAGGCTAATTTTTATCCCGAAAAATTAAAGAGTTTCCGCGGGAACCAAAAACCTCGATCCACGCGGACGAAGTCGCGGACATCAGCTAGTAACATATAAACAGAGTCTGAAATCTGCGTAGTCTCGTACTAGCCTTGTTTCGCCTAGTAATTTTGATATTTATTATAGTTTTACTCAATGATAATTCTATATATATATATAAAGAGGGGTTTACTTCATAGGTTTCTGCTTTCGTGTCATACAAAAAGTCACTATTTATTTTGCCAGCAGTGGCTATGATACTAATAGTGTATATATAATATGATACTAATACTAATAGCTTAGTAAGTAGTCATTAGGTAAGCCACTCAAAAGTTCAAAACGTACATTCGTACTTCACAATTCACATTCAATAATACGGTATGACGAGTAGATACTTATAACATTTTATACGTCGTAAACCTGTCATAACCTTATTATTAAGTGTGGAAGTACGCAGCTATATCTATCTACGAGTACCAACATTAAATTCAATGTCCTATAAAAAGCCGTTTAATTCTTGGCAACCCTAACCCTACAACGCGGCAGATGGCGCTTGCAATAAAACCACTAAACGCGATATCGCTCGCCCGCTGCCCCTCGCTTTATTATTTGATAGGGGAGTCAAATTAAAGGATTTGCTGTAAGGCTCTAACCCCTCGCTGCAACCCTCGGCTCACCCGACAACAATCACCTCTGTATTAAGTCTAATTGTGTTTTCAAATTCGGACCCTATAATGACACCAGGGATGTGAGCCATGTGAAAAAATAGGGCGTCCCAACCTACCCGTCCCTTGGGCTTTATTAAATTCATTAATACAACATGCTCCCTCTTTAATTGGTAATACTGTTATAATGGTAAACTTTGCAGAAGAATTGTTAGACAAATAAGCGAGGAAAAATATTTACAAAAATCCGGGGAAACATGAGCTATCTCTATGTTTTTAGGTATGCTTTTGTTGTGAACGATGTTATAATATTCTTTTATTAATAGGTTTTTGTAGAAAAGTCCAAATGCTTTGGCATCCTTTATTAATTAACTAGATTATGCCTGCGAATTCGTCCGCGTGGATTTAGTTTTTTTTATTCCCGCGGGAACTCCTTAATTTTCCGGTAAATAATAAAAAGTAGCCTATGTCATTTCCCGGAATGCAACTTATCTCTATACCTAACTTAATCAAAATCAGTTGAAAAGGTGGGCCGTAAAAGCATAGCAGACAAACAGACAGACACACTTTTTGCATTTATAATATTAGTATGGATATGCATAATCCATATGGATGGACCCTGTAAGAAATTACGTTAGTTGTGTCACTAATAAAGTAATGCTTATTTAATCCTATTAATTAATTACAGACAAGGTGTTATTTGTTATTTTTTAATTACCTAAGTAATGGATGTTTGTAATCTCTTGAAATTGTAAGTTTCGTAATTAAAAATGAACGATTAAGTAAGGTAGTCACTGTTAATCGCATTACGGATTACACGCTCCATTTGTATTATTAATTTGTTAACAGTAGATCCTTAGGTACTTTTTCTATAATAGTAAGTAGATATAGATATTTTTAGTCAAGGTATCAATCACCCTGGCTTTCTGTCTGTTGCAGCAATTTTTTTAACATAACTATTTGCTCATTGCAAAAAAAGTTATTACTTAAGTAAATACAAAAGTCAATAATTGTTCTCTCATTTTATTCAAAACTGCTTAGACTTCAAAAGTTAAGTACACCATTGAGACGCCATGCATAATTGCCGGCGTCCAACTATCAGAGGAGCATACAAAGGAGCTACGGACGTTATTCTGGTATTTACTCTATTTATTTCCGTTTATTTGCCGCCCCTAGCCGGCAGCGACGGCGCGAAACTAATTACACCGAATAAGGCTTCCACCAAGCCCCGGCCGCCTTAATTGCACTGATTGAGACACGGATATTGATTTCGAAACAGTTTGCCACGACGCCAGCAGGGTTAGCATGAGATCGCACATCTCTTTAACGTTGATACATATCGAGTGTCAAAACTTCAAGAGTTACGTCGTACTGTTTTTTGTCTTTAAGTAGCTTAGTTTAAAGGCATACATGTCTATGGCCTGTTAATAATGGTACAAAACAATACAATTCAGACTGAGATCTGTATAGTGTAAAAGTACTTTGACTTTACTCAGACATAATTCTAAAGTTTATTTATGTCAGAAACAACCACACAGTTGAGTGTCGATACTGTGTCTTAGGTAATTTTTTTTAATATAAAGGCTAGCGCTTGGCTGCAGTGATGCAGCCAGGTGGACTGCGTTTGCTTAGCCTTAGACTATGCCTATTCACTTGATTTGAAGGTACCTATATTAAAAAAGGAGGGGAAAGCCGGAATGGCATTCTAGCGATTCGAATTAGGAACGAGGAATCTGAGCTAAGTTTAAGAAGGATAGACCTTCAGTGATAAGTTTCTTTTCACGTTGTAAAGTTTCGATACTCGTAATCTATCAACGTGGTCGAGTTGTACAGAGAACAAACACGTACTAAGAGCTAAAGTTCCTTCGCCGCGGCCTGTGGTCGGGCGTGAAACGGCGCTCATGAATAATGTACGCCTTGTTCGCTCCTTGACTCTTCATTTAAAACAGACGATTTCTATTCCACTCGTAAACCACACGCCCGTGACTCACTCATTTACCATTCAGCGTGATACTTCGTAAAAATGCAGCCTGAGCTGCGTAAGAATTTTAACATCGCAGGCAGCTTTGCATACGCAAAGGCAAACACGGTTTACAGGACACACAGACGCGTAGAATTTCGAAGTACATTCACGATCCAATGGTATCCATTATTTATTTGGTACAATTTAAATAAGGATACCTTCCCCAATTTTAATGGTAGGTAATAGGTATATCCTTAGCAGAGATGAGCAGTCGACAACTTTTGAGGAAACAAAACTCAACGGTATAGTCTACGAATTACACAATTTTTTTAACGCGTCTTTCATTTTTTTGCCTTGATTTTAACGTTTATTTTTGACGATACGATGTTTATACGATACGTCGTCGCTTAGCGTCAATCCCTGCGTCAAAAACATTAATGTAAACTTAAGGACACAAGGACGAATGGACATGAACAATGCTCTCCTAGTCATAGAGACGGTGTTATTAAACGGCATTTACATACAGTGAGAATGGTGTAACAGTTGTGCGACGATGGGTCAGGGTAGTCTTTACAAATAGTGAAACAATCCAACGCGGGGGAATAGAAGGGACGTACAAATAAAGAGGGTGGCAACTGGCAACTATTGACGGCTGGATGCCGCACAATCTGGTGTACTACAGACTACAACACACTTGCACGGACGGGGGCGAAGTGTAATTACGATGAAAATAGAGTTTTAAATTCGATGTAACAATGCCCTTATGTTTTCATTGACGAGGGTGAAACTAATTTTTCTTGGAGTTTAATCGTCCTATCAGGTAATCTTTTGGTTTTACTAAATAATGCCCGCGAATTTGCCCGCGTGGATTAATGTTTTAGATTCAGCGGGAACTCTTAAATTCTTCGAGATAGAATGTAGCCTTATTCAGGGTATTCATTCCTCATTTAATCAATCTGGCTATCGCGGCTTAGGAATGCCTTTAGTCCATTTAGATTCTTGACCATGGTCCTTTCACTGCCAAGTGTCAATGCCAATGAATATATAAGTTCTAAACATACTTTTAAATACATATCAAAGATTGCGGAACCGGCAGCAGCAGGTTCAGATTCTGCCGGTCCCCAATTTTTGATATGTAATTAAGTAAGTACCTACTTAAATTTAGAAACTTTCCTCGTGTGTGAAGCACTGTACTTAATAAAATTATTTAGTACAAGCAGATGCCCGCGACTTCGTATGCGTGAAATAAGATTTTTAAATTCCCACGGGAACTCCCTAATTTTTCGTTTTTATATAGGTATAGCCTATGACACTCACAAATAATATGGCTTTCTATTGGTACCAGAATTTTCAAAATCGGTTCAGTAGATCCAGAGATTACCCCCTACAACGTCACAAACTCACAAACTTTACCTTTTATAATATTAGTAGGTATAGATATAAATTAGGTTAATTATTTAGGCAAGGTTGAGGTTTAAATTTTAATATACATTATTATATATTACATATATTATACTTTTATACTTATTTCTCAAAGAAACAGATTAGTAGGTTAACTGTATAATTTTATTAATAAAAGGTTCGTATCCATTTACAAAGCAATTATATTGATACAAGATATAGGTAGGTATATTATTTATTTAACAGCAATTGCGTACGAGACATGAATTATTAATAACCTACCGATGTGGCTGAGGATAATAATTATACAATTAAAAATACTGTCGGTATAATAACGGTAGGTACTTAAAGTAAGTTGAATTTTAAGTGCAAACGACATGTTCTGGGTTGTATAATTTATTATATGAGGCGATCGTGTCGCGTCTATTGAATAAATTAATATGATCGCTTAAACTACAAAGCGGTTTTGTCATAATGTCGTAACATGATAGCGTTACGAGAATATAGTACTAGTTATCATTTAGCTTAGGTATATTATGTAATGTATACCTACTATGCGTAATGCTGTTTTAAAATAACTCAATTTATAAAAGTTTATTCGAACCGCTAGGATAGTATGGAATGCCCTCCCGGCTTCCGTTTACCTCTCCGCTTTTAATATAGGTTCCTTCAAATCAAGAGTGAATAGGCATCTTCTAGGCAAGCACGCTCCACCTTAGGCTGCATTACCACTTGCAAGCAAGTCTGATCGCAGCCAAGCGCTAGCCTATGAATTAAAAAAAAAGTTTGAAAAATACAGTATACCCACCTACCTTCATTTATAGTACCTAACTTATCCGTACATACCTGCAAATTATGGAACCAGCTTCCATTTTCTGTGTTCCCTCATGATTATAATATGAGGCTCTTCAAAGGGCGGATAAACCAATATCTCAAAAGCCGGCAACGCATTGGCTGGTGCTGCAAATGTTCATGGATGGCGGTAATCTGCACTTAACATCAGGTGACCCGCCTGCTCGTTTGCTCGCTATATATATGCATTAAAAAAAAATACCTAGCTACCTGATACACTAGGTAAATAAAACAAAGTACCTACATAGATTGAAAGTTAACTAAATACAACAGATGGAATACGCATTTTAACGCGGAATTACCAGAAAGTTTAGAAAAGCTTATAATGGGGCTGATTGCACAATCTCTAAACTAAACTAAAATTAGAGCATTACAAATATTGCTAACCCTTTCATAATACTTCCTATGGAAAGAGACAGAACTAGATTTAAAGCTGCCATTTTAGTTTAGTTTAGAGATTGTGTTATGCTGCGTGCAGAATCAGCCCCAATGTTATGCATTTAAAGCTTAAATAGCTTTTCATATTTGATAAGAAGTAAGAACCGTTATCTTTTGTATTTATACTAAAGTGTGTCTATCTGTCTGCTTCGCCTTAAATTTTCAACCGATTTTGATGAAATTTGGCACAGAGCAGTAACGTTGTATGGCGGAGAGGAGATAGGCTTTTTGTCTCGGAAAATTAACGAAACAAAAAAGTTAATCCACGCGGACGAAGTCGCGGGCATCATATAGTGTTATAAAATAAGGTATCTATCGTTACAATCAACCTTGATAAATTTTCTATTTGTAGACGTACCTGACCTATCTAATGTAGTACTTGCTACTTAACCCAGACGTTTAGTAATAAACAGAAACATGGATTGCTACACCAACGCAGCCGGGCTAATGACATCCCTCTTAACGGTTATTGCTTACTTTACTGCCCATTCAGCGTTACCAATTCATAACCTGTTTTCCGGCGGAGGAAATGTTGTGTACAGTAGCTACGTCGTTACTCGTTATCGATTGCGTTCCGGACCCCTACTCTTGAAATCTAGACTTGATTGTTGCTCTGTGCTCGACGTTCAAGATTTATTTAAGTAGGTAGGGTTCATGCTATGTCCGCGTGGATATACGAGTAGATTTAAAAATTCCGTGGGAACTCTTTGGAACTTGAACTCCGGGATGTAAGTATCTATTATCTCAGTAGTCAGTACTAAAAATCAAAATCGGTAAAACGGATAGACCATAAAAGGGTAAAAGGCAAGAAGGAATCGTTAAGACCAAAATTAAAAATTTGGTTTATTCTGCTGCTTCCAGAATGCCTAGTGGGAGATTATGTTCTCATTCGATCGCGACATTCTATAATGGAATTGTCAAGCGCTTGTATTCTCTGGTGGCTCTCAATTCCATACAAATGGTATTTAACGTTGTCGCGATCGAATACTTAAAAAAAATCTCCCTCTCGGCCTGCAGTATTCAACTTGTCAACATCAATCGATTGATATTTGGTACTTAGTCAATTTTGTTCACAGTCTGCTATACCACATCACCCTCGACGGTAGATACTAGATACATTAATACGCCTATAGATACATAATATGGAGGTGTAAGTATATATTGTTTTACCATATTAATCGTTAACTCTGAAGCAGGGTGTTGTTTGCATATTATACGTCTGTTTACACGTAATTACCTCCTATCGAACAAGCTATCAACAAGCCATGCCACCTCTGCATATCGGTGGGTAGCTGTAATTAATATTTTGTATGCCGTGGGAATATGGAGCACAGTATGGCTATTCACATTGAATATGGATATTTCCAAGCGCGTCAAAGTGAAAATGTATTGCATGAATCTCATTTGAAGATTTTTTGTTAACTTCTCTTTGGATAGGTAGATAGGTAAGTTATATTGATCTAGAATTCTAGATAGGGACGATTTCGTGGAATACTAATAAATAGGTACCTAGAAATTGTTAAGTAACTATTTCATAGAATATTAGATATTAAATTATGTTTATGCAAGGTAAACATTGCCAACTACTATATCTATGTTCACACAGCTCCGTGGCAAACTATCGGTGTATGCGTTGGTATGTTTTTGCACAGGTCGTAAGACTACCCTCACTATAAATTAAAGAAAGAATATTTTGCATCGAATTGTCGAACTTTCGCCTGGTGGGAGGCTAAGGTCGTGGCTAGATAGCACCCTACCGGCAAAGACGTGCCGCCAAGCGATTTAGCGTTCCGGTACGATGCTGTGTAGAAACCGAAGGGGTATGGGTTTAATATAACTGCCATGCCCTTAACAGGTTAGCCCGCTACCAACTTAGACTGCATCATCACTTACCATCAGGTGAGATCGCAGTCAAGGGCTAGCTTGTAGTGGATAAAAAAAAATGTATCTTAATCTCGTAGTACGCTCAAAATGCTTAATCAATTTAGCCTGTAAGTTTCAATTAAGTGAATGAAACAATAAATATACCAGAACTACACAGAACACTACGTACACCAATACTTGGTGGTGGATAATAATTGTCTTGAAAATAGGTGCCACGTTTAGAATTGAAATTAGGTGATATCGGTACCCTTTGCTTAGTAGGTTGGTTAGGAAATTATAGCATTTCACCAAATACATACCTACCTATGTAATAGGTATGTACTATCAATTAGCCCTAATTGTCATCTGGATGTTTCAATAGGACCGGTTTGATAACAACTCATCAGATACTTGTTGTTTTAATTTTATTTAATGCAGAGATCATGTGAACGGAATTATGTTAATTGTATTTAACACAATTAAATTCCTGTTAACGATGACAATAGCTGTTGAATGGCTGTTTTTTGTATCACAACGATATCACTCTACCTACGTGTAAGTAGACTCTTAAATAGCTTCATGCGTGAAGGCACGCTATTGAAGACTTAAAATTATTATTACACGCCATATCAATAATAACGGTTCATTACAAATGATTATCACAAAAAACTTGACATAATTTAGTGTACCTACTTCTCCTCGAATAATTATCCAAACAATATACGTGTAAGAAAGCATTAGTACACACCGGACCGTGCTAAATTGATAATAACTCATTATATTATAAGAGATAGCTGCACTTCTTGTGACTATCGCCTGAAAGGCTGATTCAGTATTAGGTAGGGCCCTCCACTGATGTCAAAAGTGAAACTATCGTCACCAGTGGAGAGCCCTACACCCACCTAATACTGAATCAGCTTTTCTGGCGATAGTTACCAAAAGTGCAGCTATCTCTTAGTCTATTAGGCGTACAGCTTTAGCTTAACGTGTAGATTGTAGATCATGTGAAAGGAACTAGATTAGTTATTCTCGTGTAATTTATATGACTTGTACCGCTTTATAAGGCAATTCAATGCCCATTCGAACTAGTTTTTATTGAGTTAAAGATTCAGAATTATCACTCATCGTACCACTTTGATAATAGGTAATGGTTCATGCAAAGTAGCATTATTAGAAGTAGGTTTTTTAAATCACTACAATTATGTTCTGCTGAATATATTGAGATATAATTATACTTAATTAATTTTAAAGCTTTTAAGTCGTTCAAAAAGTGTACAATTTGTACTAACTTTAGATGAAACATTTGATTTAGATGAAAATGTATACAGAATCACATCGTCTCGTTGCCTGCATATTAGTAAAATGATACAAAATTCGCTGTATATTGAAAACTAGCTGATGCCCGCGACTTCGTCCGCATGGATTTTTAGTTTCATTGTCCCGCGAAAATCCATTAATTTTCCGGGATAAAAAGTAGCCTATGTGTTATTCTAGAGTCTAGAATAACACATAGCTACTTTTAACTTTAATTTTGAGACAGATTATAGTCTAGATTCTAGACTATAATCTATCTCAAAATTCTCGCCTTTCATTCAGATCCGTTCAGCGTTCTGGCGTGATTGATTTATAAACATCCATCCATCCAAACTTTCACGTTTAAGTATAAGATAAGAATACATTATGGAAACGTTATTTAGAACACCTTTCGTGTACCTAATATTGTACCTAGTGCTAAGTTACTATTCCAAGTATTTCCTAAACCATATCGTGTAACATCGCGTAGACTTAGCACAATACTTTATTAATATGCCGCGCCAGATTGTTAATAGCTCATTAGCGTGTGGCACTATAACGAAGAGGTCACGCGAACTGTAGTAGGTACCTGTATATATCCACCATTGCTACAGTTGCGTATTTGTAAATAAATGATAATTACTAACGTACTACGCTTTATTTTGAATATTTTTTATTCAGTGAACCTTGTGACGACATACCTCATTAGGGTAGGTACCTAACTAGTAACTACTGGTACTTAAATCGAACTTGATAACGACTCATAAACATTTAGATTTTTTATTGATTTCGTTTATTCGTCACCGAAATAGGTACCTACTTAATATAACAGTTTATTTGAGTTATAATATGTAGTAGGTAGCAATATGGTAGAGATACAAGAAAATATGAGGGGAAAAAACACTGTCATCCTATGACGTTCGACATGTACAGCAGCTGATCCCTCTAGAATTAGATAAATAATATAAATCTAGATAAGTACCTACAGCTTACCTTTAATAGAACATAAGGACATTAACATTAGTGAAATACAGCAGTTTGATAAAATGTATACCTAATATTTTAATGGTAAACAATACCCAAAGGCTTTTAACAACACCCAGTAATATGAAAAGGATAATCTAGATCCTACCTAATTGCAATAAATATAATATTATTATTTAAATATAATTCATGAAAATTACATCCTGTCAACCCTGTTATTAATATTAGTAACTTCTGGTTTGTCATTGATAACATATGAGTACCTACTTACCTATTATTGTTAACAACTCATAAGCATTTGTTTGGCTATGAGGTCATGTGAAATGGATTACAATTCCGTACTAATTTGATAATGAAAACATAATTGGCTAGCTTCTGCTCGCGACTTAGTACGCGTGGACAATGCCAATTTCAAAGCCCCTATTTACCCCCTTAGGGGTTGAATTTTCAAAAATCCTTTCTTAGCAGATGTCTACGTCATAATAGTGATTTGAGCTGTGCGTTGATAGATAAGTCAGCTGTCAGTCAGTCACCTTTTCCGTTTATATATTTAGATAATGACTCATTTTAGCTTATGAGCCGTTATCAATTTAAAAAGCCGGGAGTTCATGTGAAACGGACTATAAAAATTGGCGCCGCGCGCTGTTTCAATTATATTTCCAAGTTTTTAGTATCATAGTTTAACAAGTAGCTTCCACTATTAAATGCGCTTAATCATCGGTTATTAATATGGATTAAGAGAATTGGTTTAACTGTACGCAGGTATTAGACTTTTAATTGATTGCGCAGTAATTTTTTTACCTGACAAACTTGTGCCGGTCGAATGGTTGGATTTGATTAGCTTGAATTTATATTATGCACTTGTATGGTCTATATGTCTATTAGTATCTACAGACAATCATTAGGCGTTACCTCTTATACTGAAAAATGTTAAACCAAACATTTTTACTTTAGTTCAGAAAATATATGCTCAAGTTTAGTTAACTAGGAAGTACTTTTCTTGTAGATCATTAGTACGTTTAACAGTCACCCCAGCAACTAAACGTTTGGTGACTACCTAAGACCCAAACTCTATTTTTTTCAGTGGGGTATGGATTTAATATTAGTGCCAAACTCCCAACAGGTTATTCCCTTACCATCTTAGACTGTATCATCACTTACCATCAGGTGAGATTGCAGTCAGGGGCTGACTTTTAGTGGCGTAAAAAAAAGTAGAAGCATCAAGCATTACTTAATTGATAAGTAATAAGTACACGTTTTTTTGGTGAAGAAAAGTGTTGGTCACCACTCACCAGTCACGCCTATTTGCTTAATGGGTAGGTAGTTAGATACGTAGTTTATTTAATTTGGTAATAGGTGCTTAATCATTGAGAATCCTTTGCTAAGCTCTTGTAGGTAGGTAGGTGTTTAGGGGGGAGACAGGGGGTATGCGAACCGCACTGTTGTCCAAAACATTGTGGTTGCGGTTTCCGTCACCAGCCAACTCGGGCCTCAGGGGTCCACTTATTTGAAATATTCCAACACGTTTTAGCTTTCTATTCCTAGCAACCTACGAGTTTCTACTGATAGTAAGTATAGGTAACTGCTTCTTTGTGAAAACCTATGCTTAATTCGATTGTTATCTAAGACAAAGGATGAAAGGGTGATATAAGAATTTTTGTTATGTTATGAACTAGTTACGTTCATAGCATGCATTAAGCCACATGATATCATGTTGCACCCAGTCTGATGCGGTGTAACCGTGCATATCATCCCACAACAGCCTTCATGTAAAAAGTGATTTTTCATCAAATTAACAAATTTTCACTCGTTTTAAATTAAGATTTATAATGTGGTAAAACAAAGCGAAGTTAGGCAATTATCGTGAGACAATTTACGTAAATAAACGTAGTAAGTAAAGAAGTGTCGGTTTAGCGCGGGGAGGCTGGGGTGGGAGCGACCGCGCCGCTGTCCACAGCGTGGTGGTTGCGGTCGCGGTCGCGTAATACGCGCCGCTTACAATGTAGCTCGTTCTGTGCTTGTAAATAATTGCGAGTACAAATATTTGTCATTCGGCTGGTTTTCATCGTTAAAAATCCCTAATTAGGAGTAGTTTTCCGCAGCAAGTTGATAAAATTGTTACTTTATTTAAGTTCAAGGGGTAATAAAGTCACTTCTTGATTTGAACAACCCGAGTCTTAAATTGCAAGAGCTAAGTTAGGTTAATATCTTGTGATAATTTACGCAAGTAAACGTAGCAAGTACCTAAAGGTTTGGCGGGGAGGTGGCTGGGGTGGGGGCGACCGCGCCTCTGTCCGCAGCGTTGTGGTTGTGGTCGCGGTCGCGCAATCCGCGCCGCTTCCAATGTAGATCTTTCTGTATTTGTAAATAATTGCGAATACAAACATTTACCATTCCTTTTGTTTTGTTTAAGCGGCCATTACCTAGGGATGAATTAATCTATGGTATTGGTAGATTATAGGGTATCCAGATTGATGTTGCCAGATTGTTTGTATACTCCAGTCGATTTCTTCTCGTAGCTAGTCCTGCACCTATTCGAATATTTGACGAATAAGAACTTTGCGAAACATAAACTAAGGGTATACAACGCAATAGAAGCTACATAGCTAGACAATCATTAGGTATATTTTGTAAAATAATAAGTATGATATTTCTTTGGTGCCAGTTACCCACTCACCACAGTAATTCATTGAAAATCAAACACAAATCCGAATCGTTTTTTGCACAGCTTATGCAAATTAGCCCTCTGATAGTGTTATACAATAATTAATACGTGTGAAAACACTGACATTTCACAATTTACATAATTATTAACATTTAACAGATGCGTTGTCGAGATAATTGGTAGGTGTTTCAAAATTAATGTTTTAATTATGGAGACCCAATAAATGTTATTATATCAACATAGTTAATCCAATACACACCTATTAGGTAACATCCTCATTTCAATGTTTAGGAATCTTTATCTATCTATATCTTCTACATGCTACCTTTCAAGTTTCTAAAAGTACTTAAAAACTTTTTGTAGCTCTAGTGAGACAACATTAGGTATAGGATAAGATATTTAACATTTTCAACTTGCGATAGAAAATATGTGATTCGATCATCTTTAAGTTGCAAAAAATAGTATAAGCACGTTTGTACCGATTTTTCTTTTATTATTTTTATTGTTATTGTTTAAACGTATTTTTTTAACTTGGTGTACAATAAAGAATATTTCATTCATTTCATTCATTCATTCACCTACCTGTTTCAAAATAGCGACTATGGCAAAAAAGCCATGGTTATATTTACTAGAAGCTATACCTACATCTTTATTCCATTTCCTACTTAGCTGTCGAATAGAATAAACAGTATTAAGCGCGGGCCGTGGCACAATAAGCATCACCGGGCGGCCAAACAAGCTGCGCAAACACACTGTACAAACTTGCCGATGCACCCTGCCTGCCCCTCGCCACCCTCTTGGCTAGTAATACCATATTTTCCCGAGAATATCAGAATACTTTACCAGTTATAAAGAGCCTGAAATATCCAAGGAATTTTAAGATATAGGTACGTGGGGGAAATAACCTACATTTAAGTAGCTAAACCATGTTTTTCGACGTTTTAATATTCCGTCGACACTTATTTGATGAAACGAGAATACTTCAATGAACATCTGAATAAAGATGTCTTATTACCTACCTTTTTTATCCATTCAATAAAATTGTTTAAGTAGAATTTTAGAAAAATGAATAATAATACCTATTGCATAAAATAGAAATAAGAAATAACTGTTAAAAATAGTTTAAGAAATGATGGGAAATAAAGGCTTATTTATTTATTATAACTATCCTTTCTAAATATCTCTTGGTTCACATAATATACCTACCTATTAAGTACCTATTTCGGTAGACTAGGTTTGAAGCACTAAGTACAAGAACCATTGCAAGGATAAATTAGTGTGCAAATGTGGATAAAACTTCTTACCTTTGAAATACAAAAAAATATGTACATGAATAAAAAAAAAAGAGAAATCTTTTAATACTTCAAGATTACAGTGTTTTACGCATTAATTATACCAGTTTGTCCAAGAATAAGAATAGTTCCCTGACCTTGCTTCTTGTCTCGCCAGCGGCCAGACAAAAGCCTTTCTTTTTCGAGTTTCGATGCACGTAGGAGATCGACGCTCCTCGTAAGCACTAGGGTATTAAGCACCTACTCGTGTCAGCTTACTCTTGCAGACAAGAGCTGCTCTCGACGCCTGCCAGTCTCTCGAATCTGTTGCAGTTCCACAGTGCAACAAATAATGCCAGCGCAATTCAGGCGAAACCTGCTTGTTGCATTGGTTTAATTCGTTGATTTCCTGTAGGTATACATAGACACAGCCTGCAATTATAAACAAAAAATCGGTGCTAATTCTAAGTTGCACATAATGTCTAGGAGCGGTGGTATCTACTGTGGTCCTTATTTAATTATAATTTTTTCTACCACTTTGTGACTAATATGCAAATAAATAAATAAATCTTAATTCCGAGTTTCTTGCTGGTTCTTCTCGGTAGGAATGGCATTCCGAACCAGTGGTAGATTCACTTGACGATTCAAAAGTACTTGTAAAAGTTTATTTGAATAAAAAATATTTGATTTGATTTGATTTGATTTGAATAGACCCACACAATAACTAACTAAATTTTAACAAATTAACTTAGGTAAATACTACATATTATTATTATTTATTCTAAATATGTATAGTTATCTATGCCAAGTAACAGCTTTCTAGTAGTTACTAAATTACTAACAGCCTCTGAAACCGCGGACGGACAGACGGAAATGGCGAAACTATAAGGGTTCCTTGTTGACTAAGATATACGCGTAATATATCCTGATGTTTTATGAATAATGGCCCCTGTACACACACCGTTACGCTCCTCGTATCCCCGATTAAATATTTGTTTCATTTACACCGTTTTATAGCTTTCGAACCGTAATAAGGTACGTAATATTACTTAAATGTTCCGTAATTGACTTCATTTGATAATTTTTAAATTTCGGTACAACGTAAAGTTTGATATTCAAACCAAGATAGGTAATTATTAATTAAAACGAGTGAAGCATATTATGAAACTTGCTATTTGATGCCTAACTATTTGCCTAAGTAGGTACTTAAAGGTAGGTAGTAGTAATTTACAGAAACTATTAAGTAAAGTATTAAACACCTACCTAGTTTCTGAAACTTTATTTATGAAGTTGATTGGAAGTTGACTATAATATTTCAATTACGAGAACTAATCACCTCGATAAATTATATCTATGACAGTTAGTTATTGTATTAATATGATAGAGGCAGTGATTAATATTATGTCATATTAATCAAACCTTATAGCGTAGGCAACTCGCGATGCATATTTGATTAAGGCCCTGTAAAAGGGGGTTTTTAAAAGCAGTGTATCCATCAAACGGTGACATAATGTATGCTTGTAAAAATTATGTACTGTTTTTAAGCCCTTTGAGCAGCCATTGACGCATCTCAAAACACAATTTAAAAAAAATCTCTGCATTTAAATTTATTTTAAACATACCTCTTAATTTTCCTTTTAAAGCAATTTTTCTCCGTATTGAAACAAATAATTAGCTCTAGAAATATAAGATAAAATTCATATTTCTAAATAAAACACATTGTCGGATTCATTTGTATTGAAAAGTAAATATTATTTTTTTACAAATTGTTTCATGCATTTTTTGCGACATGCGCTTGCTCGATTTCACCCGCGCGCGCCTGTGTTTTTCATATCGTGAGCTCACAGCGCCCTAAGTAAGTAAATATCATAGGCACAATTAGGCATTGCTTTCGCAGATCCCCCCGCTCTATTATTTTCTTCCAAAATACTTGGATTTAATGAACATGATCATTGACCATGATGAATAACCATTCATGAAACAAAATAAAAGTTTACTATTTTCTCAACATAATATTAATATCCTATTTTAGATTCACATGATGATCCGATAGCAACTGTAAAAGTTTATTTGATTAAAAAATAATTTTACTACTTTGACATTTGTTTTAGCATTTTCTCATTAGCGTTGTGTAAAACAACACCATACATTTTTAACTTAACTCTACCCTTCAGGTTGGGTCAGTAATTCACAAGGAAATTGTTGAATTGTACTACTAAAGTTACTAAGGTAGAGACTAAAGTACTACCTATGTTTAAATTCAAGTATCACAGTGACATGCCCGTATCTTAAATTAACAATTCGTGTTTGTTACGAGGGTCCATGCAGTTGTGTAGTTGTACTGTTGTACCTAAACTACAGTGTACTGTTTGCGTTAGATGTATACAAAGAGCTAGCAAACAACAGTGCAAACTCTCTGTAAATAAACACGCCTCAATCTCTCGGTGTGGACGTTCACCTAGGGCTGCCGGTTGATACAACTATATTAATTTGGAGTTTTAACATAAATCTGTATAACACTATTGACGCCACACCAGACGTACCTACGAGCAAACTACAGTGAAAACTCTCTGTAAATAAACACGCCGTATTCTCTCGTTGCGGACGCGTACCTAGGGCTGCCGTTTACAACTATTTTAATTTGGAGTTATTAATAACGTAAACCAGTATTATAATATTGTTGACGCCATCACACACATACGAGCAAACAACCTCTCAGTAAATAAACACGCCTGAATTTTTCGCTATGGTTGTTTACCTATAGGTCTATTAATATTTTAATGTCGTAAAAATACATGTAATGTTTGGCAAGCAGACCCGGCTCAGACGTCAACTCAATAGACGTATAATAAGTAAGCTTCAAAAGATAGGATATTGTTAAAAATTGAATAAACATATTATTCACTTCAATTTGAACGCTATGTGAATTAGGGTTGTCGATAATCATACTAAACTGTATTAGGTACCTACTAGCTAGCCCGCGACTTCGTCCGATTGGAGTTTTATGATTCCCGCGGGAACTCTTTAATTTTCCCAAATAAAAAGTATCCTTTGTGTTATTCCAGACTGTAATCTATCTATCTCTGTGCTAGATTTCATCCAGATTCGTTCAGCCGTTCGAGCGTGATTGAGTAACAATCCATCCATCATCCATCTATCTAAACTTTTGCATTTATAATATTAGTATAGTATAGAAGATAATAAGTAAGCACGACCTCCGTGCGCGTTTTGACGACCTCCGTGGCGCAGTGTGTAGCGCTGTTGCCTTAACGTGCGGAGGTCCCGGGTTCGATCCCCGGCAGAGTCAATTTAGGAATTTATAATTTCTGAATTTTCCCTGGTCTGGCCTGGTGGGAGGCTTCGGTCGTGGCTAGTTACCACCCTACCGGCAAAGACGTGCCGCCAAGCGATTTAGCGTTCCGGTACGATGCCGTGTAGAAACCGAAGGGGTGTAGGTTTAATATAACTGCCATGCCCCTAACAGGTTAGCCCGCTACCATCTTAGACTGCATCATCACTTACCATCAGGTGTGATCGCAGTCAAGGGCTAGCTTGTAGTGGATAAAAAATAAAAAAAAAAAAGATTCTGAATTTGAAATTCGTTCTATAAAATTATGGTGGTGTAGAGATCTTCTATTTGCGCTAGCCGTACAATGAGCTGGCAAACAGCACTGCAAACTCTTCGTAAACAAACACGCCTCGATCTCCCGCAATGGCTGGCCCAGGGCTGCCAATAATTAACAAAGTAAAAGGATTAATTGACTGTCTGACATAAATTTACCTACAGATAAAACCCCTGAAAAAATTAATTTCTGTAACATTATATAGGTTTGCTTAAAATTTGTGTGACAACTGATAGCCAAACTTATAAGAAAAATCACTTGAAACCTACATGTCCTTACCATTATTAAAGTAAATTTGCGTTTAATAAAATTGCTTAATTGTTGTTGCCTACCTATATTTTATAGACATTAATAATACATACACGAATAAGCTTATCTCACATAGAATGCTAATCGCTGTGGTATCCCTAAGGCAACGGACAAACCACCTAACGTTTAAATTTAAATTTATCTAGTTACTTAAATATCTGCATCTGCAGTTAACTTCAACCTATAGTTGTAGAATGCTGTTGTTTGCCAAACACGTTGTTTGTCTTCAGCTTTTAAATAATTGAGTTAGCTGCACTGAGTTGCACCTAGTTATTTATAGGTACGTATCTAGTTTTACCTATTACCTACTTTACCTGTTAGGTTAACTATAGGTAATAGGTAAAACTACTAGGGTAAGGTAAACTTTAGGCCGTTTTTTATATTTCAGCTCTCTTTGAATTCTCTTTTAATTGTCATGAAACATTTTCTTTTTATTTGTACAGTGCTCATAATTGCTGTTTTGCAGCAGCCTTATATTTAAGTTTACTTTAGGATGTTGACAAACCTGTCTTATTTTAAATTCACTTGCAATTAGGTCAATGTTCACTTGACTATTCAATAGCACTTAAATTACCAATATATATTTAAAATAGTTTTTTTTAAATCTTGGCCCTCGTTAGTTAACTTTTTTCTAAGGATCCGTCGGAATTACCCAATATCCTCTATTAAAGTGGTGATACATGTTTCAGAGAAAGTAAA
The DNA here is from genome assembly GCA_923060345.2 of Erebia aethiops. Lineage (NCBI taxonomy): Eukaryota > Metazoa > Arthropoda > Insecta > Lepidoptera > Nymphalidae > Erebia > Erebia aethiops. The sequence goes on from OV281082.1 coordinate 5,747,607, forward strand.
CATGAAAAATTTCATGTGTCTAGAACTAGATCGATTGGTTTAGTCTGTGGATATGGCAGTCAGAGTGGCCAATTCTAATTAAACTAAAATTACACCTCTAAATCTAGTTATGTCCCATTTATCGAAGAGTACCTATTATTAAAAGCTTAGCAATATTTTATAATATGCTGTTTGTATATTTTGAAAACAAAAATTTGTTTAGAGATTGTGTACAGTAGGTGTACAAGAGAATCAGCCCCACTAATTTTAATTAATTTATAAATATTAGATACATTTAAAACGTTTCTATTTAGGTACCAAATGATTATCAACATGATTTATGATTTAGCACTTTTCCGACGCAGGATTATGGCAGGTTCGTTATAATATCTTACCATTTTTATATCGAGTTTATCGTAAGCCAAAACGCCGTTATCAAAGCACTTTATCATTCATACACAGATCGTATAATACTGTATGCATCATATTTATTTATCACATGAAATTGTTACGATTTACTGTAATCAAACCAATCAATTTTGGACTAAATCCGCGATAACGCCGCTATCTCGACGTACAGACAGTGCGAGGAAATCTTAAAGATAGCGGCTTATGTTACTATCAAATTAATGTTAATATGCTACCATGTTACTCGAAATCAGTCTCTATTTTAATTCTGATAAATAACAATACAACCTAACATAATCCGCTTACCGCGCGACTTTCCAAATTCATTAGAATTCTTCAACGCGCATAAACATAATACACACTCATTTGCATAGAAAGCGGCGGAGCGTCGAACGATTGTATAATTTAAACTCCGTATTAACAACACTAATTGCCGGTATAGTACTACCAAAATAGACTTGTAGTATTGTTATGCGGCACCATTGTATCTTGCACAATGTTCTCAGTTCTCACAAGTCGGACTATACAAGCGAGTAGCGAGTCATTAGTCGAGGCGGTTCGTTATTGCCGACAAAAAAGTTCCGCGTACGCTCCAATGATTGATTTGTCTATGGAGCCAGTCGTTATCTCTGATGTTAGCAAATTGTTCGATTCTGGAGTGCAATGAAACAAGTTCTTATGTAACACTATCTACGGGGCAGCCACTGCATACGACCACGTCGTGTTTTTATCTAACTTTTTCATCAGTAGATAATTAATGTTTTTAAAATTGTTAGGTTGCTTCTTGTGAATACCAATTAGACTATGTTTATTTATATGATTGATTATCGTCAAATTCTTTATGATTATTGCACGTAATTTCAACTTTTTTTACGATTATCAGATAAACGATTTATCTATACCCGACGTAAAATCTTATAAACATATCACAAATAAAGATAAATTCATTTTTCACACTAAATAAAAAAGCAACAGTTGAGTACCTTATTTAAGAGTAGGTAAGATATCATCAAACAATTAGGCGGATCTTGAGTTCACACGCGTTTATAAGCGCTCTTGTAAAAAGTGCCGAGTCAAAAAGGCTTCACGCTTTAGCGGGTAGATACACAAAAGGGCAGTAAACGTTCGGCATGGAGTATGGACCTAAACAAACAAGGGTAGCTAGGAAGCTGGCTCTTTGTTTGTCGAGAAACATGCGAGTCAACAAACTGTACCTACACAGGCTAAACCCTGGCATGGCTACACAATACAGGGACAAAATAGATATAGGCACACTACACAGAAGGTTGGTTCTACCGTCTATACTAAAAGCGAAAACCAGCGTGCGCTTCCAATGTCGTGTACTAATAGTTCGTACCGAAATCTCAAACGGATTGAAAGCGTGACTCACAAATTCGTTTGAGATTACGTACCTACCGCACGATTGCGACTGAGCGCACCCGCAGGGTTTCTGATTTTAGTACCTATAGATTACCGAGGTTCTAGGTTGGAATATCTATTTTATGGTACAGGGCTACTTACAGTAACAGGCCATTGTAACCACCGACATTATATTATTATATTAGTCTCGAATCGATATGTCAATTATAAACCCTTCGAATGACCCCATTTAACCGATAAATAATTAAAAACATATTAATAAGTGTCACACGCATCAGTTTAACGACAGTTTAATGCGAATGAAGTTAACATAGGGTTAGATAAATGATCAATAAATTAATTGTCATTGTTTATTTGTTATTTAGTAATGACGTTATAAATTAAAATCAGTGGAAAATCTGCTGGTTTTAATCGAAATATGTTACACAATGTTTTGTATGACAGCATTTATTATAACTTATTTATATATAAAAAAATAATATATAATAGTATAATTATTATTATAATTTAAAATATCTCAAAAGCCAGCAACGCTTTGATGGTTCCTCTGGTGCTGCAAATGTTCATGGGCGGCGGTAATCACTTACCATCAGGTAAGTGATACCCTGCTCGTATGCTCGCTATATGTGTATATATTTTTTTTTTAAAGTAAAGAAAATAACACAGACCGTACACAATTTTAAACAAGATTATCGAGTGTTTTAAAGATGATTTTCTTGATGGTAGATTGTACGTTTAAGATTAGGTATGTAAGCTTAGAGAAACACCGCTGTTGAGTTGTAGACTACAAGTTTGCGATGCGAGCACTCGATTCTCTCCATTCTCGATACTTGATATTCGAGATAACGATCCAGCGTTCGACGTTCACCCACTCGACTCGGCCGTTCAATCGACTTGTTCTTGCCGCATAATTATATTATCCATTTGTTTTTAATGAATATTAATGTCACGACTCGCGCCTCGCCCACTTTCCGATTACTTTTATTAATACCGAATACCGAGAAATTGTAGCTGAATAGACAACCGGACTCTATCTCACTATCAAAGCTCTTTAAGTCTTTATTGCCCACTTCTTAAGTTTAAATGCTTTACACATTCCGTAGGTTCAAATTTCAACTTATTTATCGTGTTTATTGGTTTGTTTTACATTCCTAAGATTAGACGTAGTTTCCGTTTACATTTTGAGTGCCCGTTTCAAGAAATAGTTGATTATTTCATAATCACTTATATCCACTTCATAAAAGTACCTCTATTTCATTTGAGTTTCTATTTAATTGAACTTTTTCAACTTTTCTACAAACATTGGAAAAAAGGGTGTACCTAGTTGAGTTGTTCTCAAATTTTTACCGAGCAATCTATATTTTTAAATTATGTGTATAATGCATGAAATATGTTTTAGGAAAACACTTTGAACATGTCTATATGAACCAATTTCCATCTGCCTTAGAAACGGACAAGCTATAGTTAGATATACTTCGTAAATGAACCTACTTTAAAAAGATTTTTAATTCCTATAGTGGTTTAGTTTTAAAGTTATTATTTGGTGTTAGTTGAGAGTCGAGAATTGGGAGTCGGGTGTTAGTTAACGAGGATCGACAGGCGCGGCGTCGGTCGTTCGTCGAGGGATTGCATTATCGATGTGCCAGCCACTAATGTTCCACGGCAGCCTATGTTTAAACAATTACTGGTCGACGCGATACGAATCGATGATAATGTTGGCCTCTGTCTGCTGCAATAATAGCCCATTTATCGACTCGGCAGCCATTTCGACGAAGAATTATTTATCGCTTCACCGTAAAGTGATGTCGCTTTCAATGCTTTCGATACAAAAGAACCGGTGGAGTGGCCATGCCTTGTAAAATGCGGAACCTCAATATTTCTAAAAAAAACGAAGTTGTACCTATCACGTAGGTACGTAGGGACTTGCCTTAGAACTGTCAGGTAGTTAGTGTGTATTGATTAATATATCCACCACCTAATTTTAACTACCTAGATATAGCCAATATTCACCCTATAAGCACCCTATAGGCTAAGTTAGGCAACGCGTAAGCAAGTCCATGATAAATTGTTAACACCTGCAAGCTTCAGCCCAAGCACAATTCAAACAACGCTTTCTCGCGGTTTTAATCGACAGCGATGCAAAAGAAAATATTGTATATAATTCAACTAGGACATAGTGTTTTTTTTCTTCTCTTATGAATAAATTTTTATTATATTTCAATTAAGAAGAGGATACAAAATGTATAAGTGAACAATGAAGAAATCAATAAAACAGTGATGCCCGCGAAGTAGGTACTTAAGTATATTTTTCCGCGAACATTAACTTTCTTTATTCTTGCGAGAACTCCTTATTTTTCCTGTATAAAAGAGCCTTATCCTTCCCCAGGATTCAACCTATCTCTGTACCGAATTTCGTAAAAATCGCTTGAACAGATGGACAGTGAAAGCGTAGCTAGAAGTAATATTATGTCTGATATTGTTACTGCTGTCGCATTTATTATATTAGGTATAGTATGGATAATAGCCACATAGCTTTTATGCCTTAGGATACATAAACAATTGTAAAGAATCTCCTTTAAATTTTGTTTAATAAAATGGAAACTTCGCCGCGGGAATTTAAGCTGCGGTGTGCATAAATAATTCATAAAAGAGCTGGCAGCCATTAATGAAGGTCGAAACCGCAGCACAGGCGTCCGTGTCCGCTTCGTTTATTTCGCGAACACAATCGCGGTAAAAGTTCTGTGATCACCGTGCTTAGGAGAGCGGAACTTACCGGCTGGTAAAATTATACCTTGTTATTTAACTACTTAATAGTATTCTGTCCTACTTAATAGTATATTGCTTATTAAGATGTAATTGCTTAAATTAACTGGGTAGGTACGTTTTTAATACAAAAAAGATGAGTGTTTTCGAACTGTTCAAGCTAACAGCACATTTTTTATGTTTTCATGTAAATTTGCTGTTTTGGGCCGTAAGTTTAGTTAAGTTTCAGGGTAAAAAACGTGAAAGCGGCGATGAAGCTGAGAAGTCAAAGCAAAATTAGTGCGACAAAGCTTTCACGCAGCATTTAATTGATAAATCGTTGTAAAAGTCACGAGAGAGATACTGCTTGGCATTGATTTTACTCGGGCCCCTATTATGCATTTAGGTACAGTTCGCGCGCGAGTTGAATGCAGAGTAAATGTATGTGTCACCATACATTTTCTCTGCATTCAACTCGCGCGCGAACTATAGGTTAATATGATTTATAATGTCATGCATGATGACATGCGTTGTACTCGTAACTCAAGTAACTCTACGTGTTTCACGCTGACGGTGTCATGTTTTACTTGAAACGTACACTAGGGCCTCTAAATTTAATTGTAAATTTTGATATTATTTAATACTATTGAAGTATTAAATTTTCTAATCATCAAAAGATCTTACTCATTCTTATAAAAGGTAAACATTAATTAATACCTTCATATTAATTAAAAGCAACTTTAAATTATGACTAAAAGCAATTTATGTTAATCCAAGTAAGGTATAGAATCTAAATGGTGTTTTAATTAGTTATTTAGTCAGTAATAACAAATCCGTCGGGCGCTTGGTGATTTATTAGCCGTAATTGAAAGGTAGCCGAGCTTAAATGGTCATCGTTTATAATTAACAATATCTAATTTATACGCTGGCAAAGGGAAAAGAAAAAGTAAGTTCTTAATAGCTAGTACCTACCATTTATAAATAACAGTTCGTGAATTAGAAATCGATTCGTTAATTAAATTCGTATAAAACTTGAAGTTTTTATAAGGACGAGTGTTCGCGCGTATTTAGTTAGGTAGATAGTGTGTAAGGTCGGCTACTACATATAAATGTGATAATTAATGCAATGTAATTTCAATCTTCATTGATATTTTAAAAAACTGATTTGCTATCTGGTTAGTACGTTTATTGAAAAACACACTCCGAAAACATCTTACCTCTATAGGTACTTAGAAGACCTATAGGTACCTACCATCTATACCTATATACCTATTGAGTGTCTCTATTCATTATTTTCGCCGCAAAGCCTTATCAATTCATTGAAATAAATACCAACCTGTCTAAGCTGCGGTCTTGGAAGCGGTCCAGTCGTATTAAGACCTATTGGCTCAACCACATATTATGACATAGATACCTACTTAAATTAATTTTAAATTGAAGTTCTCTTTCAGAGTTCTCTGTTATATAACAACGTTGTGTAGCTAAGCGTAAATCATTAAAAAACTGCTACCATCCGCTGCCGCCTATCCCACAATGTCCTCACCCCCAAGCGTGAGTGTTCGGAGAGACAATAAATTGCGGCGTGCAACCACGAACGCGAGTCGCGACCCGCATCTAGGTCACCTCCGCGCCCTCTAAAGGCTTGGACATAAACAACGCGTAAAAGAAAATTGTCCAACACGGCACCTGAACGTTGTAATGCAAGAAAGGCGTCTACTTACGCTGAGGAGAGCATGCTAGACCTTCCGATTTCGTCGCGCTCGGTATGTGACTTCGTTTCTTGCAGTATAAATAAACGACGGTTAAGAGCCCAATGCGGCTCTTAAAAAAGCTATAATTTACTGGACTGTATGGAGGCGTTCGTTCGCAATGTAGAGCGCTTGCAAAGTGCCACATTGCTTCTATCGTATCTACCCGGTAGTGTAGGTACCTGGACCTACCTTGCTTCATACTATTTTTTAAACTATTTGACTATAAATTATGACTTGAGCATGACTGCAAAAATACCCAATAAAGATATGGAGCGCGCTCGCCTGTAGAAGATCCTAGAGAGATCCTAAGAGTCAATTGACTCTTCTTTGGAAGATTTCTAGTGTAGCTATGTACAAAAAGTTAGGAGTCACCGCGCTCAGTATCTGCCCAGACCTTTAGCGCATTATCACACTAGTCACGATTCGCCTGCGGAACCCATGATCATAGAGTCCAACATTCACTTGTCTATTATTTACTGATGAGAGAATTTTCACACTCGTGCCAAGGCAAGCTAAGATTAGATATCTACCACGGTAGTAGGTAAGTACCATAATACCTACAGGTAGTAATGTTAGAGCAACTCCCCTCTCCAGGGTGATTTTGTGAAATCAGTTAGTGAAATACGTACGAAAAATAAAAATATGCGGTAGAGGTTGTTCAATTTAAAAATTATGCAAAAGTAGATAAGACGACCTCTGGTTGTTGTGGCCTATCAAACATAATTGGCTTAGTTCGTAATTGCTCATGAATGAATGCACGCAGGAGTGAGTACCTGCTCATTGATCTAATGACAATGATAACGAAAACAATAGAATAATACTTTTCGAGACTATATATGATATCATACTAATATTATAAATGGGAAAGTGTGTGTTTGTTTGTTGGTTTATTGGTCTGTTGGTTTGTTGGTTTGTCGTTCAATCACAACACAATGGAGCAACGGATTGATCGAACGTGATTTTTGGCATGGGTATAGTTGAGGACCTGGAGAGTGACATAGGCTACTTTTAATCCCGGGTATTTAAGGAGTTCCCGCGGGAATAACAAAAAACTTAAACCACGCGGACGAAGTCGCGAGCATCAGCTAGTAAATAATAAGAACGTAGGTGCTTAGGTAGTAAACAATAGGTAGATTACTAGATTACCATTACAAACCTAGTTGTTAACGCTCTGGTCGATATAATTTATGTTTTAAGTGAAATATAATAATTAACTATAGATATCTGGTCAATTAAGTAAAACCTGCATGTATTAAGTAAGTAAGCAGGAATAGATTGTTAGTGAGATCTTTTCGTATTTGCTTAAATAAAAGCTGAATTTGAATTTCTTTTGCACCACTTTAATCGCAGTAATTTTTCAAACTGGCTAATTTGAGTTGAAATTATTTTTATCAGTCCGTTCAACTCTAGTTCTTTGGATTTTATTGTTAGAATTTAGAAATAAGGTTTATTGAGAACGTGTTCTTTGGATAGAGGTTTGAATTGATTGGTTATCAATTTAACTAAGTATACAAATTAACATGTAGCTATCCTTCAAATCTGCCTGCATGAAATAGTAATCAGTTCTTGAGTAGTTTCCGGTTTTTTAATCGGTTTTCATAAAAGTTGGAACTTAGTATAACCTAATAAAGATTTCAACTGTTCCTAACAACTGTAGAACAAACAACGAAAAACTACGAAAACGCACATCGTGTGACAGTACCTTATCGTGTGTTCTGCACCCCACCGGCGCACTGTTGACATCGTGCACAAATTGCGCTATGGATCCAACTCAACCCTCTTCTCTCCTTATTGCTTTATTTCATCCCCGCGGGCCGCAACCTCAACAAAATGAAGTGTATAACGTTGAAGATTGCTTGTTATCATTTTCTCTTGAAGAAAATTTAATTGTTTGAATATTAAAAAATATCTTTGTAGAGTACTTGAGTAACTTACCGTTATAATCATAGGTATGCTGCTGACAGCTTTTTGTAGGTTACCTAATACTTATTAAATATACACCTGTGACCTGTCATTTACTTTTCGCTGAGCTTTTAAATAAACCGACATATTTTGCGGGTTTTTCTTTTATTGGCGGAGAGGTACATTTTGTACCTAAAACAACGGCAAGGTATTTTTTGCTCACCAACCTTGACCGAACTCCACAGACCAAAGAATTTAAGCTCACACGAAAACCAGCTTTTATCATTATCATGATACAAACCCTGTGTACAAGCCCGACTTAAATCCCACAATTAATGATAGTTTATACCTACTCCGTGTAATGTGCAGAAATAGATTCGCGAACAAATGGAGCGTCACCGCAAGATGCAACTCGAGATTAAAACCTCGCCCGACTAAACCACGTGAAAATCGCGCAAAAAGAGAAGTCACCCGCGGCATTAGCGGATGAGTGTCGGAGCCATTAGTGCGCCCCCCATTTCCCACCCCCCAGCCTCCCGGTGTACCTCTTTTATTTCTCGCGCGGGGATGAACTCCTTAATGACAAACCTTACTATATCTTTTGTGGAGAGCCCGCAAAAATACGTATTTTGCGGCCCTTTTGTGCGATCTTTTTTATTCTCCCAGTGTTCACAGCTGTTATACGTTTATGAGGGTAGAACCACATAGCTATGTAGATATACATACAATAGATACGTTTATTTGTTTAATAAGGGAAACTGTTTTAATCACAGTCTGGAATTGTGTATTTGACAAGTAGTCAAATCAGCAAGTTTTTAGCAGCTTAGTATGGGATTCTTTATGAAACATTGCATAGTGCCGTCATCAAAGTTCGACGCACTTTTTTTCTTTAATCTATAGTTTAAAATAGTTATTCAACATAAAACTAACAGGGGACGTGGTTACTACGACTTTTGGGAGATCCTCTATTTAATAATCACTAAAAAATAATTTATTTGAATTGTTGTCAAATACCCAAAAGCGTATACAAATGTATAGTAACTGTTAGTGCATATTAGCTAATAGTAAAATTAAAGCTCAACGGAAACTGCATGACGTCCCAACTCCAAACTCACTCTGAAGGCGCGCGTACACTTGTACGAATTATGAAACAATGAACTTAAAAGCACTGTAGAGTTTCCGCCACACGAGTATATTACTCTGTGTTTCCGCCGCGCGTTGTACCTACGTAGCACCATTGTGTGTGTGTATGTGTCCAAACCATCATTGTGCAAATTTGCTTGGGAATGATCAATGTACCATCATTCTGTAGATATAATTAAAACTACGATTAAAAATTTGAATATTATGGAGTGTTACTAATCCGCTGCGCACACGATGTAATTAAAGACAATAAAATTCGTTATCTTCGTTCATCTGAGTATATTTGCATAGCATTGCCTATTTATTTAATTACACTATTACAAATTTACAACATTAAGTTTAGACTTTTACGGCCCAAATTTCTTAGTAATTACATTTTTGATCGCAGGTAATTACCTACTAATTAATATTTAACTGAGTTTTTTTTTTACTTTTGAAGTTAATAATTTAAAATAATATTAAATAACTTTATTTTATAATAAATATAGTAAAATAAAATATTTGTTGTTATTCTGTTGTGCGGTACAAAATATTGACGTCAAATAAAATAAAAAGAAATATCATACCTATGTATGTATATACTATACCTAAAGTCAAGACTTTATGTAATTTCTTGTAGGTACCTAATTACATCAAATTTGGTATGCTAAACATTTTTCATTTTATTAAAGCTTCGCATTCTGTCACGCTACGCTAAAGTTCTACATCAATGTCAGAGAATAATTTTATTGTACTACTTGTGAACAATTTAAACGGACAAGCAAATAAATAAAATATATGAGCAATATTAGGTAGGTATAATAAATGATTAATAATTAAAATAAAAGAAAAGTATCAAAAATAGGACAGAGGAACTATTTGTTCGTACTTTGCAAGTATTTTGTAGTCATAGCTAAGTAGGTACTTATTTAATTTCCTTAGTGGTAAGAATATAATTTAAATGGATCTTTATTATATCAGTTGGTTACGATGATATACTCATACTAAAATAACTCTTAACTAGTTGTAAAACGTTTCTGTGTAGAATATATTCCGAACCCCTCCCGTGGCCCGATAGAGTCATAACAAGCTACAGACTTGAAGTTTAGTGAAGTTTAGGAAGGAAAGTAAAGTGCAAAGAAGAACAACTATAGATATTTCATGCCAAAACCTAACCGCGGTTAAGTTTAAAAAAAAGTATGGAAAGCAAAGCCGAATTAGTCGTTCGTTTGAGTTTGTCCGTGTTGATAAAGTTCACAACACCGCGCGAAGTGGCGGGTGGCTGTAATGTGATTTGCGGTGTTCGGGTGCGTCGCGGTTTGTTCGCGTCATTCCCACCGAGATACAACAAATGCCTACTTAACCTACGTACTTTTATTTCATATGTTAATTGAATTTGTAACTAGATAAGTCACGCAATTTCAAGGTTTTTAATCCTCTCAATAGATACTTAAATCTTTGTTTTTCTTGAGATAAAAAGTATTGACAGCAAAGCCACACGGCAAAGCCGAATTAGTCGTTTGTTTGAGTTTGTCCGTTTGATATTGTTCGAAGTGGCGGGTGGCTGTAATGTACCGCGCGGTTTGTTCGCGTCACATACCTTTGAGCTCTACAACAAATGCCTACTTACCTACCTATCTTCTTTTATTTCATGTATTTTTATCAGATAATTAATGCGACACAGTCCGGGTTTCGTTTTCATTAAATCATGTGGGATTTATTGATTTTTTGGGATTAAAAGTAGGTAGCCTATGTCAGTCCTCGGGATACAACCTACCTCTGTACCAAATTTGGTCAAAATTGGTTAAAGGGATAGGTTGTGAAAGGTCACAATCAGAATTTATATATGTAAGTAGGTACCTACCTACCTTAAAATAGTGGTTAAATTAAGTCATACTTTGACACAGAATAGATATGAAGTAGTTTACTTACCAAAAGAATATAGAAGCCGAAAAATTAATATGTAGGTACAAATAAGCTTAGCAAGTATAAATTGCGTAAATTTTGAATTGCGCCAAACAGTTCTGGGTAGGTATTTGGTTTGCAATGAAAGTACAATTTGTGGGGACGCGGTCGCGCGGTCTGCGACCATGTCTCACTGCGCTGTATATAGTGTGCTGCATACTTTACGCGGACAAAACAGTTGTAATTAGTAATTGGTAATTATTGTAATTAGTATTTGTAATGAATTAAAATTAATGTAAATACTGACTTTATTTTTGTGTATACATACTTAAATCTTAATTTAAGAAATATTGGCCTTTGGATTCGTAGCGTCAAATTCCCGATACGACTATTAACAACAGAAGAAAGTTAAGAAATTGGGTAACCGTAACTACATATAGGTATTCTTCATACAGTCTACAGATAGGTGCCGCCTAAATAGGTTCTATAAATCGTCGTATCGACATTGTACCTAATGTATCTCATTTTGTATCTCTATTCTGCATGTTTAGTGCTAGGTTACGTAGGTATAGGTAGGAATCTAGTATCAACTATTGTAATCAAGCACTTTAATTTGCGTGACCTCAATAAAAAGAGAGTTATCATCAAAATATAATACCTGCTCAAAATTACACAACATACGCAATGTTGCGTTCAATAAAAATGTAAATACCAACATTAATATAAGGTGTCATGTTGTAAAACCACTTTGGTGAAATCAACACACCGATATGAGCGCTTGATATTCAAAAGGCTCATTATGTTAATTCGTTCTCGATTCACTGCAAATCTGGGAATAAAATTAATGTGCGTTAAAACGGAAAATACGAACAAAGGCAAATGAATGCGAGTAGCCCGTACACGTCGATTTATCATTTCATTTGACCGCTTGCATATTGTTTATCGTGTTAATTTTATTTGTTACTGAACTTATCGACTGCAATTATAAAACGGTATTATTAAATCTGGCGCGAGTGGCTTCGGGAATATGTAGTGGCGCCATTTTGCATTATCGTTTAATCGAGACACGAATCCAACGTTTTTATTTCATACCTATAAGAAAAATATTTATATGTCATAAACCCATTGATGTAGATTTTTTTTAGTGTACTCATTCTATTTCAATGCATACACCAATTGGATTTACAAAATATGTGAAAAAAATACACGCGATTTTTATTTAATTTCTTGTAATATATGTACTATTTTGAATATTTTCCTTACCAAAATTTTGAGGTGAACATATCTACTAACAGATGGTATTTTTTAATGACAAAAAATCGGCGTATTTACAGTAAAAAATGTACCCAAATTCGCCCCTAAATCGTCAATTTTGAGTGAAGAGGTTAGGGAAAATCATTTTTATAGTATTAAAAATTAAGATTTTTAACAAAGTTAATTCCAAAAATTGGAGATATAGGATCAATCTATGTATAGTCATTTTTAGTTCCATCTTATTTTGCTTGACTTAGTTAAAAAATGTACTGAAAACTCCAATATTTTAAGGGATTTGCAAATACGTCCTTAGGTAATATGACTCTATCGCCTGTTCGGAAAACAGATTCTGCCAACAGAAACGGCAAGAAATTCAGAACTTATGATTTTGCTGTCGGTATTTTGAATGAATTACTTAAGCAAAATGTGGAACCTTCACATCCATCTATCCATTTCCATTAGCACGTCCTAGCAATGCAAAATGTGGCCTTCCACATTTTGCATTGCTAGGATGTGCTAATGGAAAAGAGTCAAAAGCAACGAAGAATAGATAGTTACGACTTACGACCCTGGAGACCTATGACCATCTGGCTCTAATGCTTTTATAAGCTTGGTATTTGGCCTTACGTAAGTCAATTTTGCTTGACTTCGCTTCTATTGAGTTGAAATTTTATTCACGCCTTTGTGAATAAAATTAGGATATATCCTACGTTCATATATAGAACCTATGAATGTCAGAGATATTTATCCCGCCTGATTATTTCATTTCGCAGTGTCAGAATTAGGTACTACCCGTAATAATAATTATGAATGTGAGTGTGTTTGTTTATTGGTTTGTAAGACCAAGGCCTGGAGCACCCTCCATAGGTTATTTCTTATTTCGGAAAACTATCGATTTGCCGCGAGATTTATAAGTGTTTGATATGTTGGACTATGTTATTAAATTATTAACACACTAGCTGATGCCCGCGACTTCGTGCGCATGGTTTAAGTTTTTTTTATTCCCTCGGGAACTCCTCAATTTTATAGTAGGTACATCATCTAGTATTTTTTTTAAATGACACATATCCATAAAATTACAATTGAATAGTAATCCTAGCGTTGTGTAAACATTTCGGACAGCTATTTTGTATGTAAAACTCGTTCCGCTTAGCGGTTGATTCAATGAATGATAATATAATTGATTACCCTTGTCTTTATTGAATAAATTGTTGATTCATTTAACAAAATTGCCGTGATAATAAAATCCTCTTTGATTTTGTGATAATCTACCTACCGATTTTCTTAGATAATGTTTAATTAACTTAAACACTTAATTTTCAATACTTCGTTATTGAAAAAATATACGTATAAAACTAACATACCTAATCTAAAACAAAACCCGACTTCAAAACTATACCTATATATAGTATATAATATAAGTACCGACTGAAACTAAAAAGTAAAAAATATTATCTGGGTATATATTTTGCTGTATGTTGATTTTCTCAAAAAGCGCTGAATCAATTTCGATAAAATATATATGGGACCACCTCTGAAGTATGATCGCGTAACAACCATACAAAAAAAAACGGTCGAATTGGGAACCTCCTCCTTTTTTGAAGTCGGTTAAAAATACGTAGAAAGTAGTATAAGACCGAGGTTTTACTTTTAACTATTAGTTTATTTCTTATTAACTTTTAGGTATGTAGGTAGCGAAGACGAATGCTACCTACACCTAGGTATATTTTAATAAAACTTCTTACGAAAGAGGTTATAATAAGAGTTTCTTAACTTCACAGATATTATTTTCTGTTATCTAATATCTAGTAATTTCGTCGTTTGAGGGTTACGGAGCGAAGATTAAGAGTGGCAATTTTAGTGATAGGTACCTATTTAAGTCTGTATTTTTGGTACCTATTTAGGTAGATAGATATAGCTAAATAATCAACTATCACTCTACTGTTATTATTTAATAAAAAACATTTATTTAAAAATTTACTGTAAATACTGTAATCAAAAATTGCGGGACCGGCAGGATTTAAAACTGCGTCTCTCTGGGAATCGCGCGTGGCCTAGCCGTCAAACGCGTTCCGGACGCGATTCCCAGACAGGGTAAAATTTTGCCGGTTCCGCAATTTTTGATATGTATTTTCAGTAAGTTTGGAAACTTTCCTAGTGTGAGTAGCACTGTAATAAAATTGCAAAATTTATTTAAAATGTGTCTCTTTCTTGTAGACGGAGATCGCGAAGAGATTAAATGCAATAATCGCGCAAATCCTGCCATTCCTATCACAAGAGCACCAACAGCAAGTTGCGTCGGCGGTGGACAGGGCGAAACAGGTCACCATGACTGAACTAAATGCCATTATTGGGGTAAGCATCACATAATCCATATTCCATGCGAATCATACTAATATTATAAATGCGAAAGTGTATTTGTATGTTTGTTTGTCCTTCAATCATGCCGCAACAGAGCAACGGATCGACGGTATTTTTTGCATGTGTATAATTGATGACCTAGAAAGTGACATAGGCTACTTTTTATCCTGGAAAATTAAAGAGTTCCCGTGGGAATCAAAAAAAATATTCCACGCAGACGAAGTCGGGGGCATCGGCTAGTCTAATTATAATTCCGAAAGTGTGTCTGTCTGTCTGCTATGCTTTCATGGCCCATCTTTTCAACCGATTTTGATTAGTACAGCGAGAAAGCATCCCAGGGAAGGACATAGGACATAATATTATCCCGGAATATCAAAGAATTATAAAAATAATAAGAAGAATAGTATAATAAGAAAAGTATTTTTTTATTGTAGTTAATAAACACCAAATTAATTTAATACCTACCTACAGTTTTTATTTGTTCACTAGGTTTGTAACATCCTGCAAACGCAAACAAATACCTAAACCAAAACTGCGGCGAAGGTTCGATAATTTAAAATGTTTAATGTACAAATATTTGTCCATCAAATTCACACACAACCCTTTTATCTCCCCAAAAACTCGTTGTATGCTCTAAGAAAATTCCATACAAATAATTAAATACCTAGGTATGTCAACGCATGTATATATAACCTTGTGTTCAAAAGAGTTGCCACCTTTATCGATTTACTTTGTTAAGATTTCAATAAAATAAAATAAAAATATCTCTCAATTTATGTTTCCGAACTATAAAATGACTTCGATAAATTATTTATTATCAAATATTGTTGCACAAACACTAAACAGCAGAACAGAACAGCCTTTATTTATTAAATCATCGCCCTACTGAGCACTGTTGGCTAAATGCTGATTGGCAGCTTCACTCACATTATGGAGTACCCTCAGGAAAGCAGGTCTCCTCACAATGTTTATTGAAAATTAAATAGTTAATAATCATGTATTTTTATTCCACAAGTTGTTAGCCCCATTTATTACATTACAAAACACATCAAATCGTAGGTACATACTTAGGTACCTAAATGTACGAGGATTCTCGCAGGTATGTGTAGGTAGATACCGCATCATGCGTCATACCGGCCGTTCTGCGTATGAAATGATACACGCAACAAAATAAATAACTATCATTGCGTTCAAAGCGAATTATTAGAACACGTGTTATAATATTGTATACGTTGAAATCACTTGAAACGTGAAATATGTCACGGAATGTTTGGCAATTCCACCGTGGACTCCTCAGACGAGATGGCAGCTGGCCAAACAACGCTACTTTCTGTCATCTATAGTCATGTACTACTTTACCTTGTCCAAATACCGCATACTGAAATATTTCCTATATCACCGGTATACTTTAAATTTTATTCTAGAATTTCCAACTCCATATTCCATAGCAGACAACAAGAAAACTACATGTCTAGTATCCAATTCCCCTGGTTTCAGAACCTTTTATTGAAGTGAAAACTTCTTTAGGCGCGTTGAGCACTTATTGGTAGGGGGTAAAAATGTGGAATACGCGAGACCGACACCGTTCTTCTTAAGACAAAAGGTCTTAAGTATAATAATATAGAACATTCGTACTTAAACTTTAATGCCTTCGTTTTAAGGTTTATATTTGATTTTTTTTATTAGGTAATTTTTTTAAATTAGAATAATAAAAAAAAAAACGTTTTCACTTCTATCGGCAGTCCCTATGACTGCCATTTTTTTTAAATTATATAATTGGGCTAAAGCTGCCAAGAGGCAATTTACCCTCAAAATTTTTTATTCGAATTTTTAGTCTGAGTCTTGTGATGTCACATCACAAGACTCAGACTAGATGTGTCAACGGTATTTTAATAGGCAGATAGTTACCCCGTACCCGTGATTAACATCTACACAGCATCATACCGGTACGTTAAACGCTTGGCTGCAACAAGAAACTAAATTGATAGCCAACGTTTCGAATAAATTCGAATTAAATAACATGTGTTATTTGTGAGTGTAAATATGTCTCGGAATGTTGCCGGAGAGCTGTCACATTACTAGAGGCAGTGTTATCAACTACTGTAGGTGCAGAATTGGCTGACCTGCTGACTGCTTTTATTTTTTCACGCATGTTCTAGATCTAGCCTCAAGAGTCTAGGTAATGCCACTTATAACAATAATAAGATTTTAGTAAGAAATACTTATATTTCATTCAAGGTAGGTAAAACCTACCGTAGTAGGTAAGTACTTCTTTGCCATACTTAATCCGGTCATCATAATCAACCATCCACAATTGGAAATAGGCTTTAAATTAACCTCAACTCTCTATTTCTTTGGAGTTCGCACTTCCGAGTTCAATGAGTGCCAGCCACTTTCTGGATATTATCGCAACATATACTTGGTGAGTGAAACTCCTTCACTCCTCTCGCGTCCTTCACATAACACTCGAGGACGTTTCGACTTCTCATTTAGTCGGTCCTTCGGCCTATGTAGCTTCTGAACACTTTAGAGTGCTTGATTCGTTTCTGATTTTACTCCCCATTCATTAGGTGCGGAGTTGCGGACGCTTTTTTTCGCACCTAATGCATGTATGACGACGTCCTTGGTGAAGTGTTGTGCGCTGTTGCCTTAACGCGGTAGGTCCCGGAATCGATTCCCGGCAGGGTCAATTTGGAAATTTATAATTTCGGAATGTTCTCTGGTCTGGTCTGGTGGGAGGCTTCAGCCGTGGCTAGTTACCACCCTACCGGCAAAGACGAATCGCTAAGCGATTTAGCGTCCCGGTACAATGCCGTGTAGAAACCGACCGACTAGGGGTATGGGTTTAATATACCTATAGCTGCCGTACCCCTAACAGGTTAGCCCGCTACCATCTTAGACTGCATCATCACTTAATTCAGGTGAGATCGCAGTCAAGGGTTAACTTGTAGTGGAATAAAAAATAAAAATTAGATTTGTTCCTCCGGATTCATTCGTCATCCGTCAATCAAGAGGTGCAGGCGCTTTTGTGACGTCATGTTAGTATGAGTTTTGTTTCTCTTCTACTTAATATCTCGATGTCGTTTAGCAGCTATCGGTGAGTGGTGTAGCCTCGGTGTGGCAACTGTCCAGACAATCCACCTTCTGTCGCAGCTCAGTCGCTCGCCCACTCCTTCATAGTTTATCTGCTAGGTATTCTTTGCGATACTTTTTAAACAAACATCATAAATATTAGTGTAACTATTTTAAAAGGGGAGCAGTCAAAACTTCGAAATCTTTGCTGCTTAACATTTATTTTATTCTTTAGAACAAAAACGAGTGAGTTTTATTATTAGTTTATTACACTAATACATTAATTGCTAGACGTTTTTATTACGCACTCGAATAGTTGGCAAGAGTTTCTTATTTCTATAGGGCTTTTATTTCTCTTTGATTTATGTTTATAGGTAGGTAGAGCCAGAGGTATTTTATAAGAACTTAAGAAGTGTTAATTTTAGTATTTTGCAGTTTAAGATAGTTTAAGATAAGTTTATTTCATAAATATAGTGTGGGACAACTAAATAACATTTATAGCCTTACACCTAGGATAAAACTAATATAGTTGATATACATTTTAAATATTATTGTGCACCTGTTCTCCGAACTAGTTAAAACTGTGTCTCGGAAAACAGGGCTTCCAACTCGAGACACAAGAAGAATACAACAATGCATGTGCGTGTAGGCTTGAGTTTGCATGAGTACTTATGGGTGTTGTGTGTTGTGTGTGAATGTGAGTGTATGTGTTGTGAGTGAGTGGGTGTTGTGTGTGAATGAGTATTGTGTGTGTGTGTATGTGTGTGATAATTTAGGTAAGAAGGGATTAAACTAGAATCTCCAAAATTCCTTCAGTAGTCGAGTATGTTTGCTTAAGAAGCCAATTCCTAAGTGCGTCTTTGTAATTATGGTGATTTAAGGAATGCAGAGAAATAATTCTATGCAACTTATTATAAAGGTGAGGTCCAAGGAAGACAAGAATTTTGAACGTAATATGCCTAAATCTGGTGAACGATGCCTAGATTCAATTGTAGGTATTTTTATGCAAGTAGCACTCAGTAGAAGCTATAAAACTTCCTTCTTCCATCCTCCATATTTTCATTCTCCATATTTTTAGGCATCTTCTTTAATTCTAGGCAAGCGCGCTCCACCTTAGTAGGCTGCATCATTACTGGCAGCCTGCAGGTCTGATTGCATTTGCAGCCAAGCGCTTGCCTGTAAAAAAGATTGGGTACTAGGTAATAAAATGTTAGGGAATAGTTAAAATCTGTAAGACCACTTCCACGAATCGTCTTAATAAGGCAAGATACAGCCATCACAAGTTTACAAAGTGGAAAGTACACGCGATAAAACTTTATTAGTTAAAGCTTGCAAGTAGGTGTAAAGTGTAAAGTAAGTTCATTTTGTAGAGGCGCGCGGCTTTCAACAGGTCGAAAGTTCGACGCTCGTTAATTAAACGATCTAAGCCGCGCTACCCCACTTGGCTGCTCGCCAACCCCGCGGAATTAATAAAATTGCCACCGACTCGAATACACAATTATTTGACTCCGCTAGATGCAATAATGATGTACTCTACGTCCCTACTTACTTACTTCTTGTTTTCGTATATCTGATCATTGAGTGCGTAATTGGCAGTGGTGTGCATATTATGATAAAATTGCCACCGACTTGAATATACAATTATTTGACTCCGCTAGATGCAATAATGGTGTAGGTACTCTACGTCCCTACTCACTTCTTGTTTTCGTATATCTGATCACTAAATTTGTAAGTGGCAGTGGTGTGAACTTCAAATCAAAGGTAGGTGTTTGCAGGTACCAACATATTTGCTGGCAGGTCATAAATCATAATGCTAAATGAACCTTGAGATATTTCAACTATTAGGTACAACTATAGGGTCAGCAGTGCTCCATGACCTGCACGCCACTGCTAGTAGATCTACAAGGTACCAGCTATCATGTGTAAAAAAAAATTGTGTGTGTCAGCTCCGACGCACGACTGGAGCTTTCTCTTTACGAACGATTATAAAATATAATATATAGATTAGTAAATGAGGGTAAATGAACGCATTTTTCATTACTGAAAGCATGGTTGATACATTTATTTATGTATTACTTAATTATATTATAATTTATATTCATCAAAATACATTACATATTCATGAAAACATAAACAAGTGTTACCATGGAAACATAAAGTCTATAACGTAATGGAGAAATTTTGATTTTACTCCCCATAAATATTCATACCCCAGGCTTATATGATAATCGATTCTAAAGGAGGTAAACTCCAAAAATAAATTGTTATTTACATTCATACCTATTTTCTTAAAGGATTCCCAATCTATAGTATAGAGTTATAGACTATATTAGATAAGCCCACACTAAAGCCGAGGCGGGTCACGAAGGCCCTATATTTCACGCGGCAGTTATTTTACATCAAATTAGCATGTGCACCTGTGTAACGTTCTCGAAATGTGTGAAATACACGTTTACAAATAAATAGGTGAAGCAAACAGCTTGCATCTAAATAGAAGACTCAAACGAACGCTAATTTTGATGACATATACCTGTCTATTTACTTAAATAATTTACAGACTTTCAACGGGTGAATTAGAATCTATGTACAAATTATCTGACTAATTTCACAATAGCGTAATAGCGCTTTTAGTGGCAACGTGCGGACTTCATTGCCATCTATTATTCCAATAGGCGTTTTCGCAGCTGGATGCCAAGTCATTAGAGCGACCTAATCCCGCGGCGGGTAATCCGAGAGCGACGAACAGAGGGTTTACGACGACGACTTCCAAAATAAATCACTTCAAAGATAATGAGTTCGAAAATAAAGCGGTGAAACTCGCCTCGTCTCTCATCAGTGTGCGGACGATAGACTCTTGTTAATCTCGAGTGTCGGGCGCCGAGCCAACTCGATTAGTATCTACTCCACTCACACACCGACGACAATGTTTCCACCTTCCCGACGCTGATTTATAACATAAGGCTATTTTAAATATTAACGCGCTCATTAAGACCCGCTATATTATTATTTTTATTAGTCAAATAGTTGGGCAAAAATATCGCTCTTGTATATTACCAATATTAGCACCTGAATGTGATTTGTAACTTTTGGTCGTGAATCAACTATCTCATGAATTATTTAACACGCTCTCAAGAACTCCGTGGTGTTAATAATACACGCTAATTATGTCGTGTGATGGGAAACATTTAATTACGTTGGAATCAAAATGTTATAACGCTAATGTAGCGTTCTACACAATATCAATAAAGCGTCTCACTCCTAAAATAACATTGTAATTATTCAAATTAGCTATTAGCGATACGGTGATTTAAAAGTGAATCCGCGTCCATTGCCCCCGAGGATTTAGAATGTATCTGTACCATTGTATAGATTACCAAACAGCCCCCGAGAAACCGGCAAAACGCAATATAGCTCTCCCCCTATAAAACACTCTAATTTAAATAAAAAAGCGGCGCCACCTTCCGTATGTCGGTCCTTTTTTATTACGAACCTTTTTTATTTTCGGGTCAGCTAGGGATCAAAGGGGCTCTCCCTTGAGAGTCGAGAGCGTCCGCCCGCACGCCCGCTTCGCCCTCCGTCTGATTTGCGACCATTCCGCCAAGCGCCGATTTGTGAAGAGGGAATACTTCTCAAATTGGGGACTGTTTGCTCGCCTATTAAAATCACTTACCGCTCCAAGTACTCCGGCGGATCGTCTCGTTTTTGTCGGCGTGACATTTACGATTGTTTTTATAACAATCGTAGTATTATTTCTGAAGGAAGGAAATAAATACGATTAAGTAGGTACTGATGCTAACTCTTGCCTGTTGCCACCCCATCAAACGATTTCATGGACCCGAACTGGTACAATAAGATAAGAGTAGCGTCGTATATAACATTAATATCTGTAAATTTCCTTCACTCGTATAACAATGGGGTCGGAAACGTCTTTGTCGATACGATTCGAGGGTTCATCAATTCTTGTTTCCGATTTTTATTCCGCAACTTCGAACCGGGGGGGTGGATGTCGCTCTCCGCGGTAATAGCTTTTCGATACAATCTCCTTCTCATGCTCACCTATGACACAATTGCTCACATTGAAACAATGTTCACGTAACTCCGACTGATCGAAGAGACGTGCGACCTCGTGTGCCCGTGTCACAGATACGCGTATCGAATCCGATAACTTTCATTATTAGGTAGTACGTACCTACGTAACCAATCCGCAACGCTCATATATTGTTTGTAATTGAAAAGCCACATCGCTGTCATAAGTATGTGGAATAAACAAGTGTATTATGCGTAGTTTATGCAATATTATCTGAAGAGACATGTGAACAAACACGGGCGTCCGTGTAAATATACCGTATCTGTTTCCCCGTCGATGGCTTTATAAACAAGCGACTCGTGAAAACATTTATATCTAGTTTGCGTCGGGTCTCGCGCTCCCTGATAAAAATTACGTCGGGAATAAATCAGGGTGTGGAGGGAGCGAGAGGAGGAGGGGGATTGGGTGGGGAAACATGAATTTGTCATTTTTTCCTAGGCACGTTCGCGCGCTGGTGATAAATATTGCATTGCAACTTTCGGCTTTCTTGTTCCCATTAACTTTGGCGCTATCGGTCGCTTCAAATTAACTTTGTTACCGGATATTTTGTGAAGTCTTTAATATTTCATGTGGCCAGTGAATTGCGATAATGGTGTCGTCGTTTCAGGTAATGGAATTGCTTTTAGTTAATTCACTTTGTTATACTATACCTGCTCTGCTTCGTTACCTCGTCATTTTTTATGGGTTGATTTGGTTTTGATGATTTTTTTAGAACGGTAAAGTAATGTAATAAGTTTGTTTCTAGTTAGTTATTAGTTACTAGTTAGCAAAGTCACAGTATTGAGTTTGGTACTAGTGTTCTTTGTAATAAATAGCTGTAGATAAACGCTATCGAAACAGTCATAAACGCTTCTAATAATTTCAAACATTAAACGCTGTTTCAGTCACGAATCTATTAACCGCGATAGGAAATGTGATGCTTCTGATTCATTGGATCGCATTTGATGAACGATTTAAGTTAGCTTATAGTTACACCTACATATTTATATCAGTTACAGGCAAAGTACCAAAGTGTAAACAATAAACATCGTATAGAGCCGAACCCATAAGCTAAAAGTTTCCCAATCGTTGGTTTGACATTTTGACATTGAATACTCTTTACACACACTTTGCGCTAACAATATTACCTATCCATCATTATGAGGACGAAAACCGAAAACACACTAAGTACGAATTGGACAGGCTAAACGTCCTCGCGGAAAGACATTGTCGCCACTTTAACATGGAGCTGCACAGACTGGCATGACAGGACAAACCGTAGCGTCGTTCCCCTCCGGCTCCAAAGCGTTCCGCGCTGATATTTTTCATCAATTCTGAAAAAGCGTACGATCCTCATGGATGTGAGGTGGCGTCATGTCATTTTTACATAATCGCGCAACCCGGTCCCTTTTGTGTTTTCGCCCTTACAGAGATAGGTATGTATCTACATGTATGTGATTAGAAGCAATTATGTTGAAAGCTGATGTTGTAACAAGTGTTGGCGTCGCGTGTCGGTGCCCCAGGGCTCTGTATCTAATGGTGCGTGCTCACTCCGCGTCCCTTTACCCCTCTCTCCCCATCTCACCCTATCTTGTACGGTATGCGCAGTAGAGTTAGTGCGAGTTCATCTCGATAACGTCGATAGATTTCGAGTGAAACGCTAATGTCAAAAGTTATGTGGAACTACAGTGTCATACGTCGATTGCCGTAATTTGCCAGTGTATTACAATCGCAACTACCTGTAATTGGATAACTAACGTTCAATATTGACGAAATGCACTCAATGCAGTAAGAGCACCTACCATCATACTTCATACTAATATTATAAATGCGAAAGTCAGTTTGTTTGTTGGTTTGTCCTTCAATCACGCTGCAACGGAGCAACGGATCGACGTGATTTTTGGCATGGGTATAGTTGAGGACCTCGAGAGTGACATAGGCTACTTTTTATCCTTTTTACATTATAAAATTGAGGAGTTCCATCAGCTAGTAAGTTCATAAATCACAACAATCATAACTATTGCTGTGTATGAATTGATGATCAAGGCAAAATTTCTATTGTCTCGCTGCGAAATAAATATGTAGTAAGTAGAAAGGAGTAAGTAAGCATTAGGAGGACCTACTGTATTTAAAAAAAGAAGAGGCATCAGGCCTATTTTGCTCTTATGTTATTAGTAGGTATTTCGATAGGTACTCGAATTCTATCAACGTTGGCGAAGTATGAAAACCTCGTTCTAACCCTATACTGTCCTACCCACTCTTCGTTATAGCTTCAGCCTTACACAGTCCTCTAAGCGAATACAACGCTCTGTAATTTGATCACGTCAATACAGCACCCGCTAAGTTACGACTTCTTTAATTCGATTTGTTAAAGTAATGCGATCTTAAATTTGATTTCCTCTCCGATCGACGCGGTTAAATTGGGTAGGTAGGTATTTCTTTTTATCTTTCAATCTCCTCAATTTTATAACTGCCTAGTGCCTATAGAGATTTTATAAAATTAAAAATTCAAACTTTTTCTATCACTGCTGCATTGATTTCCATTTTTTTTTTCCATTTCAAATGTTAGATTTATAATGCGTAGAATATTGAGTTGTAGTACCTAGCTCTTTAACACGAGAGATTCGATTCCATTCCATTTTAGATTATAAAATATCTAGCCAATTCACAATAATTATTTTCAAAACAGATTCTTAAATCTTTTTCTGGTCTCTATCTGTTTCTTCGTATAATTTTGAATTTAACGAATAGTTTACGTAATTAATGTCATACTTCTAATATTATAAATGCGAAAGTGTGTTTATTTGTGGGTTTATTGGTTTGTTGTTTTGTGACATGTAAATTAAACTTGACATAAATAAACTTAGGATAGCGGAACACACATAATTTCACTTATAGGCAGCCACATCATGTACGTAGGTACAAGGTAAAGGTCGTACTAAACAAATTATTAAGTTAAATGAAATAAATTATAAAAACTATACTTATTGCTAAAAAATTAAAACTAGACTTTATTTACGCACTAAACATATTGTTAATTAACTTAAATTAAGTAGCGCTTTTAAAAGTGTTGATAACTTTCACTTTAAATTTTTTGACTTTGTCGTGGAACACGTCGATAGACTTATCCTTGCCTGTTATTATTTAAAACTGTTTGTTAATGTGCCATTAAGGTTTATCAACAAGTATGTTAGAGAACTTTCCTCACGACTAACATTAAAACTAACTAATTGTTGGTTTAATCTTAATGATTATTATAAGATGCCTGCTCGTCGCGGAGGTTTGGTAATTACTTGAGGGATTAGGATCCATTTCTCTATTATCTCGGTCGTCTAACTCTAGACTATTAATATCAGCGTACCTTTAATGTAGGGGATAGAACGGACTGAAATTATGTTCGGATTTGGATTCATCGGGATTATTAATTAATCTTAAGTGTATCTTTGGCCTTGTATTATACGCGAATCACCGAGAAGGCGAATAATATGTATTACTGTACTTTGTAGGTATACCAAAGGTATACGGTCTACATTATGTGGTAGGTACGTCAGAATTTCAGAAGAGTACACCTTATAAGTTAGGTATCTTAAATGACCGGGGTTTAATGTAAAATTAAGCACTTGAATTTTGAGGTAAGAGTATCAGTAGGTACAATTACTGCTGAGTTTCTTGCCGGCTCTTCTCGGCAGAATCTCCTTTCCGAACCGGTGGTAGAGTCAAAACATGACGTAGCATAAGAGACACCTGTATGTCCTACATGTTTAAATAAATAAACTGAATATTCAGGTTCAGTGAAGGAAGACACCTGAGTTATGACTGATAGACTCTCGAACGGCAGATGCTCACTTTGTTGATTATTTTTATATGGCGACACGGTCCACACTCCACGGCCCACGTCCACTTGCAAATTCTAAACTTAGTAATAAGCAGATTCCTTGTTCTGTGGAAGAACTACCACCTACCATAGGTGGTATACACATATACAGGTGGGATACCTTCATTATTCTTAGTAAAAATAAGTTGTTTTAGTCCGCCATCGGATGGGAAACACACCAAATGTACCTACACAAATTATTAATATCTATTCATTTAATCAAAAACATAGTCTACATTGTAAAATAAATAATAACACAGGAAAACATGCAAATGATTTTATAAATTGGTGTGAAAGTGACCATGTGTTAACAGAACAAAACAACATCTAACATTTCCGATTCCGACAAACATTTTGATTACGATATGAATGAAATAGCTACTAAAAACAAACGAGATACATTGAAATTCCAGTATTCGGGTTACCAATTACAATGAACAAAACAACTACTTATTGGGACACCACAATTCTTAATTAAATAGGATACACACCCTGATAACTATTTGATAGATTTTATGTATAAGCTAATGTATTTAAAAAAGTTAGGTAAGTACGAGTAGGTATATTGACTGAATAAATTCACGGTATCAAGTAACTAATTAACTATTGGAGATAATATTAAAAGCGTAGGTTGGTTGCTGGTTCTTCTCGGTAGTAATGTCATTCCGAACCAGTGGTAGATTCTCTCGCGATTCAAAAGCACCTGTAAAAGTTTATTTGAATAAAAAAAACATTTGAGTTTGACTTTGGCAAAATAAAATGTTCAACACTGTGCTAGAGGTAAGTAGGTCGGTAAAGACTAAAGAGAAGTAAAATTCTTGGGTAAGCCATTAAATAATTCCCTCACGATAGCACAAGATCTGACAACCTTAGTTTATGGTATGTACATACCAACATACCTACAGGGTATTAAAATGTTTGCCATGAAAAATTTCAGCCGGGGTTGATGCGACGGGAAATATTTAGCGTAAAAATCCGCTCTCGGCACGGCATCCCATTTATAAATGGAGAATTATCCGCGGGCGTATAGACAGTGGTAAATGTGGCGTGAAAACCCAAATGCGGAGGAGCATTTTTCTCGTGACAAAAGCTTTTCCACGCAGTGCGTCTGCCGCACTATATTTTATTATGCTCATATGTTTTTAATGCCCTTACCTATAGCCCGCAGAGTTGGGAATTTATGTGCTTATGGCTATGAGGGAGGGTGAGTGAATTAGGATTGTACTTGCTTACCCAAAAGTATACCGTAAACGTTTTCGAACGATACTAACAAGTCTATTTGAAGATGATATAAACTTAACTCACATAACATTCATTATTATTCGTATCTAACTACTTATAAACCGAATTTCTTGCTGGTTCTTCTCGGTAGGAATAGCATACCCAACCAGTGGTATTTCAGTAAAAAAATATGAGTTTGAGAGTAATAAGTAATAGAGAGTACAATACAATTAAGATATTTCCTACGCTGAATAATAACTAAGTGACAAAAATTAATTCCGAGTTTCTGAACAGAGTTAATTCCGGCTTTTTTTCATTAAAACTTCCATCGCCTCAAATTTTATCACCTACCTCTACGAAGAAATATTGAAAAAAAAAACAACCCCGTCTCGCCTCCCCTTGTTTGTCAAAACCGAAATTTAAACAAACTTTAATTCGCGGATAATATAAACACCGCAAGTTGAAATGATAAGAGCGGATTGCGAAGTCGTTAGGCGTAACGAGATTCGATCCCCAGAGTGCTTTGTATTTAATCACTTCTGAAGTAAATGCACTTGGAAAAAAATAACGCGGTATGAACGCCACATTATTGTCATTCATAATAACAAGAGAGGGTGCCCACCACCCCCGAGGTGGTGGGCGGTTGGGGAAGCGAGGCGTGAGTCTCAATAGCTCGGGTCGTGTCATGCCAGCCGTTTCGACGCGCCTCGGCTTTGTTTAGATTCCTCTGGTTTCCCACCCGGCTTTTCAGAAGCAACACCTTTAAACTTGAAGTGGATGCTCGGGCCCGGGTTATACTGATTACATCAACTTTGCGCTCCAGGTGGGATTATGTTTGATTATAGCTATCCCTATAAGTTTAAAATACTTGTCGTCTCGTGTTTCAATATTGATGACTCGAATTTCTCAACGTCATTGCAATAAAGCCTCAATAGTTAAGGGAGAAAAGTTAAAGCCGAAAGGTTCAATCCCCAGCCTTTACACTTTGTTAAACCTTCCTGTATGAACTCCTAGTAACCTACAAGATTCTAAGCTTAGTAATAAAATTGTTAGCTAAGGTATTCAATCCAATCCTATCCACCAACCTGCTTATATTGTGTCCACTACTAGGCCTAGGCTTTCTTGAAAAGGTAAAGTATCTTTTAAATATAACTGTGTAAGTTCAGGAAAATCAACAAAGAAATGTTGTTGGCTACTTTGCGTAAGCACCAAAAAGTTCCTCCAGTACTAATTCGATTTAAATCCCTCTGGGAAAAACGCCCGTGAGCTAAGTGGCGCTCGCCACCTTTTGACACACAATAAATCACAGGCATGAGCGGCCAATAAAAAATATGTTCCACCCTCGGCGAAAAACCAATTAATTTTCGGCGGCTAAATGAAAGATCGTGCCCATTCGAGTGAGGAAAAATTGAGCTCGGTAATGCAAATGAGAGAAAGCGGGCTCGTCAAGCGTTTAACATTTTTTAAAAAATGAATATCTACTTTATTTACCTAAAATATTTGTCTAAAATATTATTTTACTGAACCTATGTTCAATTAGTTAATATTTTAGACACAGGCTAAAACGATTCTAAAAAAATTTGATTTTATCTTAGGGCTATAGAATTCCAGGGAAAAATAAGTCAATAAAGAAACTTAAAAAAATTAAAATAGCGGATTCTTATATTTGAAGAGGTAGCAGCAGTTATCAATAGATTTTTACGAGTGAAATTCGAACCAACTCATTTTCATTATTTCGACAAGTAGGCTAGGTAAGACTCATTTTTATTTGTCCTCCAATTTTATTTATTTAAATTAATTCTAATGGTCCTTTTTAATTCCAAATTTGTTTTCCTTTATAAAATGTAGGTAGAGTTAGGTACTAAGTAGGGTTTCCCCTGCAAGGACTTCAAAAATAACCTGTAAACCAGTAGCGACGTGCCCTCATCGTATAATAATAAAGTTAAACGCGACGAGATAGAAACGGGAAGCGCGGGAAAACGAGGCAAGTGGAAAAAGGGGAATAATGGAGAAGGAGTAATCAATTTCGCACAGTCGTAGCCGGCGGCGGGGCTCTCATTTAAATTTTAAAACGCCGCGGTGTGGGTCCCCCGGTCCGTGGAGGACTTTTTAATTTGCCCCGGCTCTGTTTTAAAAATGCACGCCGTTCTGCGGTGACACATCAATTCACTTTGACCGTCGACACTCGGGCTAAAATGTAGCACTTTATTCGCCTACCTTTTGAGGCTAAATAAATAATAGTGCCGTGGCAAGCTGCTTTATTGTGAACTGACCGGAACTGAACGAAAGAGGATTGCGAAATATGGTCGAGGAAACTTTTATTAAAATGATTCCTGTACATCATAAAGGACTAAATAATGAATGGTTGTACAAGTTTTGGAACTGTGTGCGTTTGAAAAAATTACCAAGATATCACTTGCTTGAGTACCTAATACATCGTAAGGAAATCTTCCTCACGAATCACGATGTATTCCTTCACTGCATGATAAAAGAAACCATGATGATAAAGTCTGACACCCAAACACAAACTGCACAATATGCCGTGCATATCTACTTTTGGTCAAAGGCCCTTCAATATTAATTAGAAGCTGCGTAGGTACTTACCTAAGCGACATGAGTAGATATTCTACTCATGTGCCTAAGCTATGTAACCAACGAGTGCGCTCTTGAGAGCTGTACCTACTACCATCTTTAACAAGTAAAACTCCTATAATAAGTACGGGTAGGTATTTGATTGCTATAGGCCGCTGACCAGTTTGCAAAAATACAATGTAAATCACCATATTTGCCTTTTTTCTGTAATTATGAACCAATCTGGATAAAATAAAAAATAAATGTCCTTATCATTTATATTTAAATGATACAAAATTATGCTCAAACTAAATGAGATTGAGAATATTGATGGCCATGTTATAAAAAACGACCTGATAAAAACGAGTTCCCCGCATGTTAATGCTAAGTTATTTACTGAACTCATTTAAAAAGGAATTTGTTACTTTATTCGGTCATATAAAAAATTGTAAATATTTTCTTGATTGCTTAATTATTCAAATGAACGTTTACATAATTTTAATACCTAAAGGCAAAGACCGTGAGAAGTGCAATACAAGCAGGTAATTTAGCTAAGGAAAAAACCAAATTGTAATTTTTTTTGTTTGTAAACACATTAAATTTTTATGTCTTATTTTTTATTTTATTTTATTGTGTGGTGCAAATAAAGAGTTGAATAATAAATTTTTATGCTGTTGGATTCTTAATAGGTAATTTAATCAATTACTATATTATATATGTAGATAAAAAAATTATGGCTGAGGTTGTCTGCGTTGCTAAATGTATTTTAACTTTTAACTTGAGGTAGGTAACAGTTTTAGGAGAATTGCTTAGAACTAAAACAAATTTAGAACCTATCAAAAACTGCTGTTGTGGTGTACCAATTAATACACCACCACAGTAGTCAGTATAACACTGAGATCCTTGTCATCCGACTGCGGAAAGCACAGGTATTTAGGTCATGTGTTCATCAGTCTAGAGTCTAGACTCTACTACCTAGTACTCTAGTACCTAGGTACATAATATCTTAATCTATATAATATGTTTGTTAGTTCCTTGCAGGAAAGCTATAGAGTATGTACAGACTATATAAATGCTTGGACCGTTTCTTGTTGGGACTGTTTTATTGTCACACTCACAGCTTATGTATTGTTCTAAATTCTTGAGTTTGTGCTCTTGTGAGCCCAAATAAAGATTTATTTATTTACTAGCTGATGCCCGCGACTTCGTACGCGTGGATCGAGGTTTTGTGGTTCCCGCGGGAACTTTCCGCGGGGAATTTTCCGCGGGGAATTTTCCGGGATAAAAAGTAGCCTATGTGCTATTCCAGAATATAATCTATCTCTGTGCCAAATTTCATCCAGATCCGTTCAGTCGTTGTGTCGTGATAGTAACAAACATCCATACATCCATCCAAACTTTATAATATTATATAGTATAGTAAAGTATAGTATATAATATAGATGCAGAATATATGTACCTAAGGCCACTGTGGTCCATGCGTCACACAAACTCTAACCGGTGCTTTCCTCCACAGCAACAAAGGCCAGACCTGCCTCGGTTGCTGCAACAGATGCACGCAGCGCACCTGCCAGCGCACGGCGCGCCACCTCTACCACTCCTGGGCCAAGGCGCCCTACCGCCTGCGGGCCTCTTGGGCCTCGGCGTGCCTCACCATCCCCTCTCAGTGCTAGCGAAACCTCCGGACATACACCGACCTGATGACAAAGGCAACGGTAAGAAAAATATTAGATTAATTAAATTATTGCCCTAAAAATCCATATTACTTCTTAGGCGTGGACACATAAATGCGGAAGTGTCTGTCTGGATATCTGTTTATCTGTCTCTATGTTGTACCTATTTATGTGCTTTTTCCGGTAACTGGTGTGGACGAAAATTAGCATAATTATATAGCTAGCTGGGGATGATCTTTATACCAGAAAAACTATGAAAGGGTAAAATTTCACCCCTACCTAAAACCTCATCCACAAATTAAAACATGTGAGCCGATGATGTTCATACCATTTCTACATATCTATACAATAACTGTTTCTGTTGTCACTGAAATTTAATTGAAGATTGTGACACAAAAATAACGCCGTTTCGCCCCTATTCTTAAACTCCTGCAGGTACCTAGTTACAAAAAAGTTACGTATTTCTCTGAAAAAAGAGTGAAGTATGAAGTATCATATCATAACAGATCAATACATAAAATGAATATTTTAAGAGCTGTCGTATGTTTGTGTGCTCGTCTTGTTTGCCATGCGCCACTCGCTGGGGACTATTACCCCCCCTCCCCGCAGCACGACAGACGTCTCCGATCCCACTTCTGTTTCAATATTTACCACCTCCGAGAGGCTTTTTGAGCCCGCTGTTTGCGTGTTTTCGGATCGCTGACGGCTATGGCTCTCCGATATTGCTTTGAGAGTATGAATAAGTCACTTCTACGAACTTATATACCTACCTATGTGTATGCACCCATGTTTGGATAGGCCATGTAAACAGACACTTTCAATATATTGACAAGGTATAAAACGTTCGGTATCGCCCGCCCGCTTTGAACCCGGCTTTGAATAAATAAAATTGGACAATCGCAAATAAATGGGGTAACTAGGTTTGCACGTTAAAACGAATATTCGCACAAGCCGGGTACGAGAGCGCGCCACAAATGAAAATGTACCTAACACAGAAATGGATTTGGAAGCCGTCGCTCCGGTTAATTACAAAAGCAAGCGGTAATCTGCGCTCCGGGATGTTCCGGCTTAGTGCCCCCCCTCCCTCCCCCATTTCTCCCCCGGGAGACTCCTCCGCCTGCCACTTCCCTGGCTAATTTGTGCCATTATCGGTGTACTGATGTAAGAGTTACCGTGCAGATGGCCCCCCCTGGCCCCGCACCTTGCCCGCTCCCAATTAATTATTCGTTGCTGGTGTGAGCGTCGCGTGTTTTAGTCAATTAGTAACGTAATTTTGCGGGTGACTTGAGTGTACGCCGGTGCCGCGGACCTACTCGAGCGATACGTTTTGACGCTCACAAAATTAAACCTACCTACCTCTACATAAGTACCTATCTACAGGGACCCTAATGTAATTATTGCTTACATTTGTGTGCTCAAATGGCATTAGATAAGTTCATTACTTATTTGCGATACTTGACGTCTTGTAAAGTTGTGCCCAATTTAGATTTATTTATTTGTTGTGAACATAGTATGCAACTATTTCTTAAAACGTTTCACATATTTATTGCATACAAATTTTCTTTGGAAAATATGTTTTAATTAATATTGGAAAAGTATGCAAGTAAGCCGATGAGGCCCAGTTTACGTTTACAAAGGTTTTAATAACAGCGTACCTAATAGGACTATAGTTAGGTAGGTACATATTAAATACGATATTAAATGCGACAACGTAGATATACGAACCTACTCGCGTGCTTTGTGCGGTTAATACTCCACAATAACAGAATATTGTGTCAAACGATAAATTCCACATGTAATTATTTGGCCGACTAATATTGCTGCGGCGTGTTCCAGTGGACATAGTCGGAATTTGCGTGTGTCCATAGATAGCGCATATAACCCGGTGTATGGCCAATAATTGGGCGATTGCATTTAAATTAATTGAACGCATGCACTGCCGCGCCCTCTGCTATGTATTAATGTTATATGCATGCGATATATAAAGGTAATCACGGGCATATTGGAGAGGATATTGCTCAAACTTGGACCGAATTAATCGATGGGTGATAATGCCTTTGAGTTTGATGTTCAGTAAATGGGTGCCTGTCTACATACTAGCATTTACTGATCGCTTTATGTGTGCTGTGTATTATACTTGCTTAGCTTAGATAGATAACTTAAGCTCTTCATTTGTCAATGTCTTTAAGGCTAGCCGCCCGTTAGGTAATAGCTATATCGCCTGATCGCTTATTTTATGAGATGCCAGGTACGGTTTAGTGTAGGAGCTTGAACGGAATCATATTATGAGCATTTCCTAGCTTAGGCATAGGCTTGGGCTTTTTTTATATACTATGGCTGCTAAAATTCATAGACAATAATAGTGTGCGCCTAGCCTTAAGAATATTTAATTATCTCTTTTAAATAAGATATTTATATAATTTTGAATTAAACCGGATTATAAGTTGGATTTTTTATTTCCCATTATAATTTATGATGGTATGATGATATAATAGAATTATCATAATATTATCATCATGGATATAATTTATCGAGTAGATATCTACTATCTATTCACTAATATCTAGGTAGGTAAAGGTTATGTAGAGGAGTTACTCAATCGTATTTTATATTCTCTTTGGTTTCCTTCATGTATATTGGAGATTCATAAATATTAATCGCGTATAAAATACTCGTACCCACTCGGCTGTGCGTGTAGACATTTTATATTCGTATTAAGGTGATGGGTCAGTCTTTATGCATATTATACTTGACATAAATCGTCTAAATAACATGGTGAGACGCGTTAGCTTTAGAAATTACTTTTTTATGATTTTAAATACACTTCGTGAAGGTAAAAATGTTAACAAGGTTATTTATTAATATTCATTATGTTCTACATGTAATACCTACTATTATAAATCAGCATGAAACACTTAGCATAACTGTCATATTATGTCACCGTAAGATTGCAAAAACGGAAAACCGTTAGATTGTAATCTATCTAGCGAGATTGTAAACCGTCGTATTATTTTTCGGTAGATTGTAATCTGTTAAGTAGGTATATTAACCCGATAGAACCTGAGTGCCTTGATTATTTGTCGAACCCTAACCTAACCTACAAGAAAGAGATAAGAAAAAGTAAATACAATGAATATTTCAAAAATTTGCACTCAGAACATTCACGGTTCACAATCTATCGACAGTTTACAATCTAACGAGATAAAAAGCGTTAGATTGCAATCTGACGGTTATTATAGTATGAAGAATTGCTACCGTCTGCCGGTAACAATTCAATTGAATCTTGAAACATCATCATTCATATCGACCCAATGTAGGCACTACTAAGCAAGATACTCGTCGGTTTGGTCATAGTCCACCACGCTGGCCAAATGTGGGTTGGCAGACTTTGAGAACATTATCAAATACTCTCGGACAGGTTTCTTCACGATGTTTTCTTTCATCGCTAGCAAGTGATATTGTTTTTTTTTAAATGCACATAGCTCCGACAAGTTAGAGGTGCCGGATCCAATCCCCGACCACCCGTATAGAAGTCGGGCATCTAAACTATAACCGCTTCACTGACTTGTTTGATGGTCGTCTTAATTTGTCATAATTTCACTGACTTGTTTAATGGTCGTCTTAATTTGTCTTAATTTCACTGACTTGTTTAATGGTCGTCTTAATTTGTCTTAATTTCACTGACTTGTTTAATGGTCGTCTTAATTTGATATCGAAATGCTAGTTATAAAAGACGATAAATTACCGATAGCATAGACCAAGACTAATTTGCGTAGTCGTGCGGGTTGGTTGCAATGTATGGCCGGGTTTAGCGCTAAATTATTGTGACGTGTGCTGCATAATCTCACCGTGTGTCCCGGGAACAATGTTATCATGTGGCATTGCTATTGCCTTTGTCTGTATTACCATATTATGCATTGCGTTGCATCACCGACACGCTAGTCTGCAGTTCCATTAAAACGTAGATCATACGGTAAACTACTGCAGCTACTACAGTTGCTTATTTTTTTGACGAGAGAAAACAAATCATCGACTATAATGTTTACGACTCCAACT
The DNA here is from genome assembly GCA_923060345.2 of Erebia aethiops. Classification (NCBI taxonomy): domain Eukaryota; kingdom Metazoa; phylum Arthropoda; class Insecta; order Lepidoptera; family Nymphalidae; genus Erebia; species Erebia aethiops. The sequence goes on from OV281082.1 coordinate 5,782,944, forward strand.
TTCCAAGGCATGTACCTAATAGCAAAACCGGTAGGCAAGGGTACTAAAGTATGCCTATCGATATACTTCCACTGTTGGACTTAAGGTCTCAAGAGACCTGAGAAAAGTAATATTAAGGTACACTGTAATAGTAAGAAAGGAGTAACTACGTACTTTATTTTAGTTACCTACCTACTACAATATCGTAAAGATCTCTGATGATACCTACCTGTAGATGCCTTATAATTTATAAAGTTTCACTGTCTCTGTGACCTAGGGTCGGATTCCTTATTGCCATGGGTTGAGAGTTGATACTTGTGAGTTGTGACCCTGTTCCATTCATCATATAAAGGTGTTTTCTAAAAACTAATACAAAAATATTTACATCAATGTTCGTCAAAAAGCCCACCCTAGACGTTCCTAGTGCAAAAGTGTCCATTCAGCTTGCGGCGATACCGCCCTGCATGGCTAACGACAGCCTCAGTAGTCAGCGCCAAGAACGCCCCAAAGCGAAGATCACGGCCCCGATCCCTAAGGCAAAAAGGGGTTTTCTTAGGGATGGTAATTCGGTGGGTTCCCACTTCCCAGGTACATAGAGAAATAACGTAATAAACTGATATTGTCAAATCAATAATGTCGCTTGTAAAACAAAAACGTTTCACAAACTTTCAATCTTTTGGTTCTTGATAAAGCCTTAATTTGCATTTAAATCGAAGCCAGGTGGCAAAGATAACATCGGGTATAAATACGGCTGGGTGGAATAATATATCGGATATTTTAATCAAAGGTTTGGTCCAAATCAAATTACCCCGCACTGTGTGACACGGACGCGCCGCCGGCTCCTGCAATATTTACTCGCTCTACCCCCCCTGTCAATCAGTGTGGCTGAACAGACATCTGATTTTATATGGATGTTTACCTACTATGTTTTTATTTCGATGTTTACCTACTATGTATTTAAATATATTATGTATATATGTCACCGTAAGATTGTAAAAACTGTTAGATTATAATAATAACGTTTTTTATCTCGATAGATTATAAACTGTCGACAGATTGTGAACCGTAACATACTGCTTACAATTTAACGCGTTATTTTTCGGTAAATTGTAATATTTTAGGTATATTAACCCGATAGAACCTAATAAACCTAAATATTCATGTCAAACCCTAACCTAACCTATAGTTCGCGCGCGAGTTGAATGCAGAGTAAATGTATGGTGACACGCGCGCGAACTGTACAAGAAAGAGACAAGAAAACGTAAAAACAATAAATATTTCATAAATTAATACTCAGAACATTGAACGGTTCACAATCTTTCGACAGTTTGTAATCTAGCAGGATAGAAACCGTTAGATTATAATCTAACGGTTTTTACAATCTTACGGTGACATATATAACGGCACGCTTAGAATTCGATCTGTGGATGTGATAACGATAAATTTCAATTTTCAGTACTTACCCGCGGCTTCGCTCAGGTTATAATTTCGATTTTCAAACTAAGTAACTTTAATTAGAATTTGGGTTGAAATTCCGGAGAACCTTTCTTACCGGAGGTCTACGCCACAGCCCAAATCCGTCCAGTCGTTAATAGATCAGTCAGCCAGTCACCTTTTTGTGCCTTTTCCTGTTAGACTCCCTGGTCTCGCAATTTAGAGTGTAAATTAACACCGAATCTCGCACCCGCTCGACTATCCGATATATTATGTATGTGACATTTACGTAGGATAACCTATGAAAGAGTAACAAACATACGAACTTTCGCCATTATAGACTTACTCGTATAGTATGTGATGTATTATGTAACTTAAGAGGCCGGTTCGCGCCGCTCGCAACTTCTATTCGAACCGCAAATATAAATTTGCCGGTATATTGCTATCTCTATTTCACTGATGACACATGATCGCGTTCAAGCGAGATAGCAATATGAGCTTACAGAATTTGTTATACATTTAGTCTTGTTCCGTGAATACCAAAAATGATGAATGAAAACTTATCGTGCTTTTTACTTCGTTTTGTTATTCTGTAACTTGACAATATAGGCTATGCTGCTGACCAATTAATACGTAAGATATCGTTGGTTTTAATATGAAACAAATAAGAGGGAAACATGTCCATCTTGTCGTAAAAATATGCAAAACGCAATTCATTTACATTTCATTTTAGGAAAGTATTTTGAAAACATATAAATCCAGGGGACTAGATAAATACAATTTGAATCCAAATAAACTCTCATTTTGGTGGAAATGTTCTCGAATTATTAATTATTTTGGTATTACGTTTGTATGGGCAATTCATTCTCCGCTGGCACCTTAAGCTGTACTTTACACTCGAAAACATGTCGCTTTTGATTTATATCTTTATTTTTTACTGATCGTATAAAGTATAAACCTTATCCTATAGGTATTATATCATAACAGTGGCACTTTGCAGTTATCTGGATTCTAGATTGCTCAAAGATATGTATCAGAACTATCAGATAAGAATAAGTCTTCCATTAAGTGGAGGTTTACGTTATCTACAAAGAGTATATAAAGATATTGAGCGTTGATATAAAAAAATATACTATGTCCTAACAGTAATAAATGTGGCACAATCAGGGTCTTCCGAAAATTCTACAAATTGATAAAATTGTAATAGATAATGGAAATAAACGCAAAAAAATTAAAAAGTTAGTGGGATTAGGTATCTTTTTTGTTTAGGTATTATAATCCCACCACCATTATGTAGGTTACGACCCTCAAGCTTTGCTGCACTGCCTCTGCAAAGAGGAACAATGCAGACGCATTATCTATTCGTTTATTATGTTTAAAATACCTACACCTTCAATAGATACGGGTAACTATACCTATCCAGATGTTTTAAAGTGAACATTTGCTCTGACACAACCTTCCTTGTTCGCAGGTATCAGCTCAGCAGAGGAGCGACATGTGAGTACCAACAGAATTCCAATTTCGCAAAGTTGAAGTTGTTAAAATTTCCAACGGCAAAATTCCGCTTTGAAAAATTCGAGGTATATGTACTCCAACGTTCTGCTTTTTCCATTTGGGAATGCGAACGTGGAGTGTTATGCTCGAACGCGTTGATTTCATAACATGGCCCTGGCTGAAACAAGTGGGTGGCGCAAGTGGCACACCCCGCTTAGGGATGCCGCTCGCGGATATTACAGCCCTTTAGTGTGGTTCCATAGGTTTTTTGAAGTGTATAACTTCTTTAGGCGCGTTGAGCACTTTTTGGTAGGGGGTAAAAATGTAGATTCGCGTGACCATGACCGACATGCTCGCGTGACCGACATGCTCGCGAACATATAAATATACTGCATTCGAAAACTAAATTAAACTTTAATGCCTTAGTGTTAAGAGGCCGGTTCGCGCCGCTCGCAACTTCTATTCGAACCGCAAATATAAATTTGCCGGTATATTGCTATCTCTATTTCACTGATGACACATGATCGCGTTCAAGCGAGATAGCAATACGAGCTTACAGAATTTGTTATACATTTAGTCTTGTTCCGTGAATACCAAAAATGATGAATGAAAACTTATCGTGCTTTTTACTTCGTTTTGTTATTCTGTAACTTGACAATATAGGCTATGCTGCTGACCAATTAATACGTAAGATATCGTTGGTTTTAATATGAAACAAATAAGAGGGAAACATGTCCATCTTGTCGTAAAAATATGCAAAACGCAATTCATTTACATTTCATTTTAGGAAAGTATTTTGAAAACATATAAATCCAGGGGACTAGATAAATACAATTTGAATCCAAATAAACTCTCATTTTGGTGGAAATGTTCTCGAATTATTAATTATTTTGGTATTACGTTTGTATGGGCATTCTCCGCTGGCACCTTAAGGTTTATAATAATATAATTAAAATTTTAAAAAATCTTTTTCACTTCTATCGGCAGTCCCTATGACTGCCAATTTTATTTTTCAGTGTTGATTTGAAATAACTGTAAATTTTATCCTCTAGATATTTACGTAGAATGCATATTGTATATTTTATGAGTTTACTACAGAGATGGTACCGTTTTGCTACATATTTCCATTACTATCCCGCGTGGTAAATATATAATAAACACGGCAGCTTAAAACAATTTTATAGCGGATAAAAGCTTATCATGACCTTTCCGTAAAAAATTAATATAGTAATGGGATGTTTATATTGTAAAGTTTTCTAAAAATGATATTGTTATTATCTCTGTAGGTACAACCCTATATTAAAGTGAGCTCGCGACCGAGTGCGTCGTTCGCGAGGTGTTGCGAATGTCGGCTATCGTGCTAGCGCGGTGGCTGCGGCGAGGGTGGCGGGTGGCCGTTTAGGGTTGCAACTTTTTGCAGAATAAATATTATTTTGTTTGAAAATATTATTAATACAGATAAGTGGACTGTAGGTAGTTGTTTTAAATTCATAATTTATTTATTTTACATTCCTGTGTCTTTAATGACAATAGATTTTTGTTGTTCAACCGCCACAACCACATTAGTGAAAACGGTTTACTTGTGCCGTTTCCCGGGCGTTAACTGTAAACATTATCGCCCATTAAACTTCAAAAAGTTTGTTTTGCAAACTTAGTGCCTGATCTGGGAATTTTCTAATCTAAACTCAGTGGAGTGAGCAAATCTTTAAAATAAGCACGGAAAATTTTAACGTAAAGCAATATATTTTATACTCGATATCTGTCATGGATGTCTCCAGTTGTTCACTTAACTGACAGCCCTATTGATCTCTCCGAGCGCTCGCTGAATGCGGCGCACCACACAGATGTGCATTCAGTTTCAGTGGCAATACCACCACCAACGTCTGCTAGGGTTGTCAACTATTCAACGAATCATTTATTATTAATTTATGGGATATAGGTAGCAACGATGATTCTTTATTAGATAATCATTATTCTTTTGTGGATTTGTGAGGTGGAATAAGTAGATAAAAGCCGTTAGAAAATATATTTGTAGTCCCTTCAAAGATCAGTCGTCATCTTTTGAACCTAAATATTTAAATGAATGATCTATAGTATTTTTCGGTTACAAACACTAGTTATAACTAATCCATACAATTCTCCAGCACCGCAAGCGTTTTGTAGGAATCTGTGGAGTTTTTTAGATTAATTTCGTACCCTTTCATTTCAATACTTTTCCCTTGAAGCTTCTAAGAATCTTATCTGCAAACCTATTTAGACCATACTTTCAATAAATGCTGAGCAAGCTTAATCTGTAATCCCTAATTTTGACAACCTTAACGCGCGCTGCAAGCGAAATGCATGCGAATCGATATCAAGCCCCCGCTTCATAACATTGTCTTTGTTGCCTAACCTACTTCCCTTCTGTTTCACGTATTCCGCTCTGACGTTTCAATTTATAACTATTCCACTCCACCTCCACTGAAACGTGATAGCTAGAAATCCTTTGTTGCATTAACTTCGACGACTTTTTTAATAGTATCTATTCATGATACCAGTGGTGTGTGGATCATCGGGGCATAAAAACACTCCTTACGGTGTTATTAAAGAGTGAATAGGCATCATCTAGGCAAGCGCGTTGCAAGTTCCAAACTAGACCTCATCATTGCTTTACTCTAAGCATGATTGTCGTCAAGCGCAGGCCTATCTCACAATAAAAAAATAGATTCCTAAGTACCCAATGCCTATAATGCCGCGCATGCCATTGTGTAAATGTAATCTAAGAGATACGGCTTAATTTTCATTTTGAATTTGCATCAAAATTTTGAGAACGTGTGTTAAACTGTTAAATCTAACCCAGGTTCTTTGAAAACAAAAACTTTGAAACTAATCTTAAAAAGACTATGCTACCTGGGATTTAACTAGGTGCCTAGTATATGGATATGAGATTATGATTTGATGGAAAACATATAAAAGCCTTTAAATCTCAAGTTTAATTGAAAGTTCAAGTAAGCAATTCAGTAAGAAAGTGGATAGCGATACCAGGGCGGCAGAGACGCAAAGGCAATGTTAGCAGTCTGTTCACGGAGCCGTCGATCTGTGCAAACACGCGGCCTGAGTAATGCATCGACGCGTCTTACAACTCGAGCGAGGGAGTCCGGGGGGTCGTAGGGAGATGCACGCCTTAATAAAGTTTACATAAACCGTCTTGCGGAGGCGCAGCGAGGGGGCGCGCGCGTCGGGTTACACTCCTTGTTCGTGCCTCGCTAGTTTGTCCGGCGAATGTTTTCGCTCCAAATCACGGAGGTGCTACACTGTTGCAGCCGAGTCGTTTATTTTCAAACAGCGCACACCCACCGCGCTCTTAGCACACTGCGCAATTTATTTAAAAATATTGAAAATTATTTCTTTGAACCGCTTAAGTGCTCACTTCGTAAGGCAAAATTAAAATTTCTCTCCAAGACGCCCCGTACAGTATTTGCATGTTTAAGCCCACACTAATTACAGCGAGTCGCTGCCGAGAAGGTCGCTTAAATTTTGTCGAAATAACCGGGATTATGACTGCCAATTTACACCGACATGAAATTGAACGGCGGCCGCTCTCTCGAACAGGCCTTTTCACGATCTCATTTAGGTAACATAATAACCCCGGATTTATTTCTGCCGCCAGCTCGTTCGCCGTCGAATCGCGCCTAATATTCAATTTAGCGCACAAACCACACAAAAACCGCTCGGAGCCGGTTCATTACGCCGCGCATCTCGCCTCTTCATCCTCCTTACCTTATCTAAGCCACTCCGAATAACACCCCCGTGACCCCCGACCGGCAGCCCTCCCGATTCCCCGCTTACGAGTGGAAAACTCGCAGGACGAGGGCCGCTCAACCTTGTTTAGCATTCTCCTCCGCTTCTTTATTTAATAGATGCCCGAAAAAATTTCGATCAGAATAAATTTACGTTTTCTCGCCGATACGCCTCGGTTTCGTGTTTTATAGCGTCTCTGTTTCTAATTAAGTGGTGTGTGTGAGCGCGGCTTATTTACGGTAGGGTGCGAGCACTTCATTAAACCATTAAAACGAAATTATGTAGAGGTGTTTTCGCCTGCGTCGGCGTGGCAACCTTAGCGCGGCATGTTTACGCGCGGTACTCGAGCTCGCAGCCTCGTATAGCGAGCGCCGTCCGTGACAACCCTCGCAATTTATCGCTCGAGATTTTTCTTAATTGGAAAGAATGGCCACTTGTAATTATTAAGACGCCCTAAAGTGAAACAGATTGCGCGATAGTCTGCCGTCGTGTTTTGTTTTCCCCCCGAGGAATAAAAATAAAGAGCCTAAGCGGCCTTTTATGTCTTCTTAAATGTAAATTACCTTTTTCTCCTCTACGTTGTAAAGGGAATGTAAATAAGATAGGGCTTTTATTTTCAAACTTTTTCTGCTATATTGATGTTTTGCTTTACGCTCCATCTATATTTATGTCAATCATTTATAGTGCCTAGTGAGGCAAGCTTCTTTTTATTGCGGGTTATCTGGATCTTTTGGCACGATCTTTCACTGTCAATCAGGCCTAGCGGAGCGGGCGCGAGGTTGCTTGATATTGGAACATTGATCTAAAATGACGGTAACCGACAGGCCATTTGCGTTGTAACTTGTAAGTAAAATTGTTACTTAGGTAGGATATTCAAAGATACAAGAGATATGCGAATCTGTGTCAGTGATAGAACTTATAGCTAATTTAATATACAGTTACATTGTGATAAAATCTGTTGAAGAATTTAGTAGATTGTTTGTCTATGGGTTGTATTTAATTAGCGACTGTTTGCTATTTATAGTTATCTGATTTATCAGCAGCTAGAGAATTTTCAAAATAGGTCGATCTGCTTTCAAGATTTATTAATGATCTGAGATGAAATAATTGTTTTGGTACTTCCTTTGATAAATCAAAATCCAATGACCATATAAATACTTTATTCCTCCTAATCATCTTATCTTTCAGAGTACCTAATTTTATTATTTTCAACAATCCTTCCATCCTACGTTTTTCTTTTTCTCCTCCGCGCCCAATTGGCGGGAAACCCACTGATTGGTTGCCCAGAATACATTCTTTTTTAATTAATTTATTCTACGGCCCTGGATTCAAGTCCTTTATGGCCTTATATATTTATTGCGAATGTCGTACCAGAGAATATAAAACTAGAAAATCATGACATTCGGCCATCCACTTTTGGGCAACCTCCCGGTGCACAATAATTAAAATGTATGAAAGTAATATAAATCAATTATATACAAATAATTTTTTAGGAACGTAGCTCGACATGTACTTAATTTAACACTCAAAACATTATTAATTAATTAAATTAGAATGAAATTCCATAAACAAATCAGTAATTATCGTTTTTGTCTGATGAACGTAAATATAGGTAGATCCTCAAAGTATTTTTCTTTTTCAAATTAGGTACACTGTACATATAATTATTATAAAACATGATGGTGAAATCAGTTACGGTATCTTAAAACTAAAGCTACGAGGGTTCCAAACGCGCCCTGGTCTGAGAAGAGCCCACAACAAACTCAGCCGGTTTTTTTTTTTTTTCACCATCTCACAAATATCGTAAATTACTTAATTAGATTTATAATTTTAGCAATTACATAATCAGCCGCTGAAACAATTCATACCCATGCCTTCCTAGTCCTATCATTCAAATCCTTTGCACTGAATAAGAATTTTCAATTAGTTTACGTTTTACAAAAACTTTTAACTTAATCATTGAACCCCTAAGAAATTAGTCATCAATATACATTAATTATGTTCTTACGTAGGTATTATTCTTGAACATAAATATAACAGAAAATCATGACATTCGGTTTCTTACACAATTTTTTTTTTTTTACTCATGGCCTTAAACGGCTACTAATTTATATAAATAAAAATCAATCGCTGAATGTATGTAAGCTAATGACTTCGAAACGGCTGCACCTATTTGGCAAATTTTTTTTTAAAAATTGTGTTTATAATTATAAGAAAAAGGTTTGTATGAAAGAAAATGTTTGACAGAACTGTACGGAAAGTGAAAAAAAATTGGGTTAAAAATCTCCATATTATACAAAAGTAAATAAGACATACGAGACAGTAGGGAGATCTTCAAAAACATTGACAGATTGACAGTCGATTGTTCGGTTTTATATATTTACTTACATTTATCCTGGGAAGAAAAAAAAAAACCCAGTTCCCAAGGGACTCGAAAATACCTAAAATCCATGTGCAATCCATCAACGTGCAACAACTAGTTTTTTCTAATTATCTTAATCAGGTCTCCCTTTTTTTTTTTTTTTTTAAATATGGCAGCATAAGTTCGTCTCGAATCATGATATTCTTTTGTTGCCGACTGTATTAAATATTTACTTTATTTCGTTTCATAACAATTTGACATCAGTCGGTTACCTACGTTTGAATTTACATATTATGCAACAAACTGTCCCAAAGTCTACATCTAAATAAAACTTCTGATGCCGTTTTCCGTTTGGACGCATTTATGGTATTCTTAATACCCCACTGTATCTGACTCAGCTGCATATCCCAATGACGTTCATCCTTACATGAACTATTTTTAACGGATAATCTGAAGGCCGAATATGGGTACTTTTGTAAAAGATATCCATACTAATATTGTAAATGCGAAAGTGTCTGTCTGCTACGCTTCTGCGCATCTGTTCAACCGATTTTGATGAAATTTGGTATACGAATAGCTTGTGTCCCGGGGAAGGACATAGGCTACATTTTATCTGGGAAAATTGAAGATTCAAAAACCTCAATCCACGCAGACGAAGTCGCCTTTAAAATTGTTTGATTTAAAACGTTCAGTTTAGCCGTTGGATCTAGGACATGCTGCTGTTTATAATACGTCTCAGATACCATGAAGTTCACAATACTTACTTAATAAATTCTTTAATTATAGTCAAAATTTATGCATATTGCACCCACGATCTAAAAATTTTTTCTTTTTTGTTTTTTTGTATCTGCGTAATATTTTAGGACACCAATAACGAGCCCGAATCTTCTGAACTGTCTTCGCCTCACCCGAGGGTTTAATGTCATCATAACATTACCGTGTCATAGATATCAAGCGTTTCCAGCCCATTGGGGTGCAAATTCCATTCTTCGGTAGTAGTTTGTGTGCGTTCTCAACTAACTAATTTACTGTCTATAATGTGCTGTACAAGATGGATTGAATCCCGGGAACACATTAAAAATGTTCTTAAAGTACGTCGCCTGCTGTGAAATTCGTTGCCAGTGCTATTGGTAGCTGTCCAGGCTGCCGCGATAGTTGGGCGGATAATGCCAAGGTATGGGAACCTCTGATGTGAATTTTGGGTCGCTGGACTCGATCTCTTCCATCGTTCGTAAGACCGAGGAGGAGCATCTATGTGCTACGCTTATCTGGTGGTGACAGAGATTGCATTCTCGAACACATTGGTCTCTGCGCCGTGTGTGTCCACGATTGGCTCCTCCCATGTCCTCGGCAGTAGAAAAAATAACAATTTTAGTAAAGTATTCTTTTAATTCATGAATATATGGTACCTATACTATATAAAAGGAAAAGTTGACTGACTGACTGATCTATAAACGCATAGCTCAGACTACTGGACAGATTGGGCTGAAGTTTGGCGTACAGTTATCTATTATGATGTATCATCCCCTAAGATTATTTTTTTTTAAATTTAATCCCTAATTCGTATGAAATTTGTATGAAAATTGAACGTAACGGAAGCGACGCCGTAGTTATATGCTAGTCCTATCCTATAGTTGATATAAACAATATAAATATCTATATAATAACAAGTAAGTAGTATTTATATTTAATTTATTAAGTTCATAATGTGGTTTGTATTTGTATATCTCTTGTTTTTGGTGTACAATAAATAATTTTTCATTAAGTTCATTCATTATTTAAATTGGTTGCTAAATCCAGAATCATTCAGTCACGGCACACATAACCGCTTTTTCACTATATATCTCGTGTTTTTGGTATACAATAAATAATTTTTCATTCAGTTCATTCATTATTTAATTTGGTTGCTAAATCCAGAATCATTAAGTCACACGGCACACATAACCAAATTATAACGTATGGCACACATAACCGCTTTTTAACTAATGTACGGCCCACTTAACCGTATCCAACTTAAGTACGGCCCACTTAACCGTATCCAAAAAATGTACGGCCCACTTAACCGTATCCATCAATGTACGGCCCACTTAACCGTATCAAATCTGCGTACGGCCCACTTATAACCGTATCCAACTTATGTACGGCCCACTTAACCGTATACAAAATATGTACGGCCCACATAACCGTATACAACCTATGTACGGCCCACATAACCGTATCCAACCTATGTACGGCTCACTTCATCGTATCCAGATTCAAGCAGCATACATAACCGCAGTCAAATAACCAATAAATCATTCTCTTGAAAATAACACATACCACAATCATTCAACGAAAATAAAATAAAATAACAATATTAAAATATTTCTTTGCCTTTCTGCTCTATTTGCAAATTAGAATCTTTTTTTTTTTAGCATACTTATTCACATACATCCAACCAATAGGGATGATGGCAACTCAATCAAATCAGCATCTCTCCATCAAACTTAAAAGCGCACTTCTTTATAGTATGGAAGTTCTACGAAATTCATAGTTATGACGTCATCATACTTTTTTTCTTTAATCTATATTTTAAAATGGATAACAAACTTAAAACTTATCGAGGATGTGAATTTTAGGTCTTTTGGAAGACCCTCTATTTAATACTATTTATAATCATCCCTATTACATTCACTCAGTTTAAGTCGCATCCATTCTTAAAAATAGCTCTATTAAAAAGATTAATGTTCATTGTCTAAACTAATAACACCCGTATTCAAAAACATTACTATGAAGTCTCAGGGCGAACCAGGGGCGAACAAGCGCATAAGGTCCAGAAAATGCAAAGAAAATGAAATCATAAACAACACTTGAGGAACGAACAACACTAGACGTTTATTAAAATGAATGCACAGTTAACTACGCATAGACCATAGTGCGACACTAACGTCAAACTAATATCGGTAGGATATGTTTGTTTCCTTGATTTTCAGCGATTTAAGAGGCTGGCGAACGCCGCTTATAATCGAACCGCAAATATAGATTTTCCGGTATATTGCTATCTCTATTTGGCTTATGACGTATGACCGCATGCAAGCGCGATAGCAATATGAGCGTACAGAATTTGTTATACATTTAGTCTTGTTCCGTGAATACCAAAAATGATTAATGAAAAATTGTTGTGTTTTTAACTTCGTGTTGTTATTCTGTAACTTGACAATATAGGCTATGTTCCTGATCAATTAGTACGTGAGATACCGTTGGATTTAAAATGAAACAAATAAGGAGAAAACATGTCATTCATATCGTAAAAACATGAAAAACGCCATGTGTCTAGGTACATTTAATTTTGGGAAATTATTTTGAAAAAATAATTATCCAGGGACCTAGATTTAAACATTAGTTCAATCTTAATAATAGCATAATATGGTGGAAATATTCTCGAATTACGAATTATTTTGGTATTATGTTTGTATGGGCAATTTACTCTCCGCTGGCACCTTAAACTGAAAACATGAACGGTTTACAGAAGTGAAGAAAAATTTGATATTTATATCCATGAGAGAGTAAACCTAAATATACTCGTAAGTATAGTAAGAACTATCAATTTATGAAAAGTGATACAAGACTTTCAAAATTCTTTCGATTGTTACAGTGCTGATGAATAAAGACGATATAGATTTTGTAATAATACAGCATATGCAGATCTTTTGAAAGTTACCAGTAGAGGCCTTTCAGTGCCTCCTATTTATTACTAGTGGCCTTAATATTTTATTCAACTAGGAGTTTCCAGGTTAGGTACATCTTATAATTTAGTTAATTTACCGAATAATAGTTTCAAATTCACACTATGTAATCACAATAAGTAGATTTACTTCTTAAAACCTAACCTAATTAATTAACAACTATTACACTCCTACTGTATTTATATGTTCTTTAAGTACCTAATAAAAAACCAGAAATACTGTAGAACAAACGATAGGAGTCTGGAGTCTCCATTTGCTTCTAATTAATTCAAATATTTTCAATATTTCATTTTCAATTACAATCAAATTTTTATTTTTTTATTTATTTTATTTAAAGACTTGACGTCTTATTTATTTTGCAATAAATTCCTAGTTATTATCAGATTTTAATTTACATATTTTATTGGCTCAGTTGATATGATATAATAATATGTAGGGATTCAAGTCGATATACCAAGAATTTTCTTAATTGTTCACCTACTAACTAATACTAATTAATTAATACCTACTATGTTTTGTTACATCGATTATTTTTAAGCATTGTAATGATAATGGTAACACACTTGTCTTTTTATCTTCTGTACCACCTTTGTAATATTATGTGTATCATGCAATAAATAATTTCTGATTCTGACTCTACAAGTAATTCTCATTCTAAAGAAGTAAATGTTAACCGCTTCGAACTATTATAGGATGATTTTGAACTTACTAAAGACGAGGAACTCCTCATTAGTTTAAAGGGTATATTTAAAAAAAAACAATATTTAAGTAATAACTTTTATCAAATTATTGTATGTAAACAATCACACCTCACAGCTCTCCATTGAATGTGCACAGCAAGAGTCCTCAAAGTATCATTTTCGAAATGATTGGATTACCACATCGAATGCACTGAGAAATGCCATACTTATCATAGCATTGCTCCTATATTAGGGAAGTACTGTTTGTGAATACGGCTGTAGGTCAATAAGGGACTTTCTCAAAAAAGCTTCTCTAAATTGCTAAACTTAACTTAGCTCACGCTATATAACATGCTGTACTGTATGGTTAACATTTGACATTTAAGATGATTTCCTATTAGAAAGAAAACTCTCTGGTTCAACAAGTTGGATACTAAAACAGAACCAACCATGCTGAGGTATCGCCAAAGCAAAATAACATACATATAATATACATACAGGCCAAACTCATCCTGCGATTATAATATGTGGTTAATATACATGTAAGCATATTGTTTTAAAGTATATACATAAATAAATCCATACTGTCATTGTGCACCCAAATACTAAAGGTGTAATCTCACTATTTTAATTGCAAGTGTCAATATTATTTGTGTGCCTCATTAAGGCGAGTCACCTCCAAGATTTTAGGAGGTGAGGTGTGGGGTGCCGCCCGCGCGTCTCGCGGTACATTTCTCGTAGAGACTGGCGGGGAAGCGGGCAGCGCGGTATATTCTGAAACCGCTTGGCAACGTTCAAGTTCTGGGATTAATTTGAATTAAATAGATATAGGACTTCAGTTTGAAATAAATTTTAGCAGGTTCTCATTAATACTTCAAGAGGAATTTATCCATATAAAAATGATGAGCAAAGTCGAAAATTTTATTAATAAAAAATTCGTTTTAAACTTTTAATTTAGCCTGTTTCAAGATTTTTTTTGATCGAGTAAAGTACATCCTATCGTGTAACAAATTAGCACATTCTTTAGACAATATCTTTAAGTGTATCGGATATTTTTTGTAAGACCGTTATTTAATAGTAAATACCGAAAAAATTTGATCTAGCAAACCAGTTTTCACCGCTGAGCTGAGGTGACTCGCCTTAATGAGAGAAGACAGTAGACAATATAACTATTGCTAGACAATCTTTATATTTATCATTTTATATTTAATGGAGTTATCTTGTTAGGTAGGTACTTACCTATTTATGAATAAAATTATTTAAAAAAAGAAAAGTACATTACTCCATAGAGGCTAAATGTAAATGATAACTTTAGTTAAAATGATATAATGATTGTTTTGTCATTTTATTTATTTTATTGTGTACAACAAATTATATTTATATATTAATAGTAAGTTCTTATCAAATGATACTTGTAATCAATCAGATTAACATTGTCCCAAATAGCTAGACCAAAACATAAAAATATCATTAATCCACATGCATACTAAGTAATCCTGTTTCGTAATTTTATTATTATTATTGAGTCACACAATTCACAAAATTAAAGTCACAAAATTATATGAATCAAGAAAAATAATTTAGAATACATACCTCAACAATTATGTGGGTCGGTGGACCACGTACCACTTCTGAATTTTGATAAATCAAAATCCAATGACCATATAAATACTTTATTCCTCCTAATCATCTTATCTTTCAGAGTACCTAATTTTATTATTTTCAACAATCCTTCCATCCTACGTTTTTCTTTTTCTCCTCCGCGCCCAATTGGCGGGAAACCCACTGATTGGTTGCCCAGAATACATTCTTTTTTAATTAATTTATTCTACGGCCCTGGATTCAAGTCCTTTATGGCCTTATATATTTACTAGTGTTTCGCCCTGTGCGCGAGCTGCTAAAGCAGCTCACGGGTTGTGGTTTGACTTACAAGTAGTACAGACTTTACTATACGATTTTGAACGAATTCGGTCCATTAACAAAGAATTTCAAAATGGCGCTGATTTTTTATAATTTTGGTATCAGTTTCCTGTATTGAAATCCCAGGGAGCCCTAAATATCGATTTTGAACGAAATCGGTCCATTAACAAAGAATTTCAAAATGGCGCCTATTTTTTAAACTTTGGTATCAGTTTCCTGTTTTGTAACCCCAGGGAGTCCTCAATATCGATTTTAAACGAAATCGGTCAATTAACAAAGAATTTCAAAACGGCGATGTTTTTTAAATTTTAGTACCAGTTTCCTGTTTTGTCATCGCAGGGAGCCCCGACGTGGGTAAAACGGAACCGCATCAAAATCTTGCATAGTTCTACACAGTCTTGTAGTATTCTTCAATATTGCCCATATATTTTCTATGGGAAAATAAATTCCGCCATCTTGAATTTTTATCCTGTTCATCAAGTAGACCTTCAGGTCCTGATCATCTTTTGCCAAGAAACCACTCTTCCATCTTGTATACTTTCTAAGATGGAAATCAAACAAATTTGTATGGCAGCCATCTTAAATCCGCCATTTTGATTTTTTTTTTTGCTCTTTGTCTATTGGATGAGGTTCCGAGTGACATTAGTTCGAGGACCCCCCACCTATCTTCAATACCTTGGCCGTGCCCTTTACCCGTCTCCGAAATCCTCAATCATCAGCAGTCTCCAAATTTTTCTTCATGTTAAATTTTCTGACTTCTATACGAAGCCATCAGTGAAAAAAAAAAATTTTCATACAAAATTTTACAGGAGGACATTTATGGGGAAAATCTCGAAAACTACCCCAAATGTGGCAACACTGTTTAGATATCTCGATACTGCCGGTCGAGCTACACAATCGATCCATACATGTCAACTTTCCCAAATGTTGCCAACTGCCTCAAAATCGTGATCGAAATTTTCAAAAACACAAAAATAATACAAAATGGCCGCCAACTCATTTCAAAGAAACATTTTACATAGTTTCATAATTTTCCCGTGAACTACAGGATATACCGCTCCTGATGACGTTTCAATTTTTCATCTCGCTCGCACCCAGCCGAAATGATAGCTCCTGAAAAGAGACCATGTCGAAAATCACTTTTACTTTGATAAATTCCAGTGTTGCCAGACCTCGGCGACGAAAATATCCAAACGTCATTCGTACGAGTGGGACACGTGGTCGCTCATACTCGAACTTTGCAAAAAATACGTATTTCGATTTTTTAATTTTTGGGGTAAATCTTGAAAATTTCCCGAGAAATGGGGTAATTTTTTTTCCCCAATCCATAGTTCGAGTCTGTACACACAATCGCCCCCTAGAAGTCGAAACGCTCCGACGTTGCCAACTGTGAGAAATTTGAAGTTTAAAATTGCGTTTTTTCGTACCTCAGACCGAACGGCCGCCGCGACAGCCGCCATCTTGAATTTTTAAAAACCACTCCCATTCTGTCAAATAAGAGGATAATTGTAGGCGAAAACAGAAAAAACAATTATGCTCGACCACGCCGTTTCGGATCTGTGGCGCCGCGGTTCGGGGTCGAAAAGTCAAAAATTTCAAAACACTACAGCTCGGCCGCCATCTTGTTTTTCCAATTTTTTCCACTTTTTCTATAAATCGTTTCCTAGTTTCTTCAATCGTTGCGAGTTTTAACGAAATCGGTTGGAAAACAAAAGAGTTGCAAGAATCACGTCGGCCGCCATCTTGTTTTTCCGAAATGTCATAATTTTTCCCTACTCGACTCCCGCACTCGAACACATCTCCCGTACATCATTATATCGTTTTCTGTCTCTTTCTAGGAGAACAATTATGTCAATGAGTGAGTCAGTGAGTCAGTGGTAATTGAGCTATATATAGTATAACTAGTGTTTCGCCCTGTGCGCGAGCTGCTAAAGCAGCTCACGGGTTGTGGTTTGACTTACAAGTAGTACAGACATTTATTATGATTATAGCAAAATTATTAAAAATGGCGTTGATTTTTTTTAACTTTGGCATTCGTTTCCTGTTTTATGATCAGAGGGAGCCCTGAATATCGATTTTGAACGAAATTGGTCCTTTAACAAAGAATTTCAAAATGGCGCTGATTTTTTAAAACTTTGGTATCAGTTTCTTGTTTTGTAACCCCAGAGAGTCCTCAATATCGATTTTAAACGAAATCGGTCAATTAACAAAGAATTTCAAAATGGCGATTTTTTAAAATTTTAGTACCAGTTTCTTGTTTTGTAATCGCAGGGAGCCCCGTCGTGGGTAAAACGGAACCGAATCAAAATCTTGCATAGTTCTACACAGTCTTGTAGTATTCTTCAATATTTGCCATATATTTTCTATGGAAAAATAAATTCCGCCATCTTGAATTTTTTTCCTGTTCATCAAGTAGACCATCAGGTCCTGATCATCTCTTGCCAAGAAACCACACTTCCATCTCTTATACTCTCTGAAATAGACACTGACGAAATTTGTATGGCGGCCATCTTGAATCCACCATTTTCGAGTTTTTTTTAAACTCATCGCCAATTGGATGAGGTTCCGAGTGACATTAGTTCGAGGACCCCCCACCTATCTTCAATACCTTGGCCGTGCCCTTTACCCGTCTCCGAAATCCTCAATCATCAGGTGTCTCCATATTTTTTTTTTCAAGTTATATTTTCTGACTTCTATACGAAGCCATCAGTGAAAAAAAAATTTTTCATACAATATTTTACAGGAGGACATTTTTGGGGAAAATCTCGAAAACTACCCCAAATGTGGCAACACTGTTTAGATATCTCGATACTGCCAGTCGAGCTACACAATCGATCTATACACGTCAACTTTCCCAAATGTTGCCAACTGCCTCAAAATCGTGATCGAAGTTTTCAAAAACACAAAAAGAATACAAAATGGCCGCCACCTCGATTCACAGAAACATTTGACATAGTTTCATAATTTTCCCGTGAACTACAGGATATACCGCTCCTGATGACGTTTCAATTTTTCATCTCGCTCGCACCCAGCCGAAATGATAGCTCCTGAAAAGAGACCATGTCGAAAATTACTTATACTTTGATAAATTCCAGTGTTGCCAGACCTCGGCAATGAAAATACCCAAATGTCATTCGTACAAGTGGGACACGTGGTCGCTCGTACTCGAATTTTGCAAAAAATACGTATTTCGATTTTTTAATTTTTGGGGTAAATCTTGAAAATTTCCCGAGAAATGGGGTAATTTTTTTTCCCCAATCCATAGATCGAGTCTGTACACACAATCGCGCCCTAGAAGTCGAAACGCTCCGACGTTGCCAACTGTGAGAAATTTGAAGTTTAAAATTGCGTTTTTTCGTACCTCAGACCGAACGGCCGCCGCGACAGCCGCCATCTTGAATTTTTAAAAACCACTTCCGTTCTGTCAAAATACAGGATATTTGTAGGCGAAAAGAGAAAAAAATATGACGCTCCACCAAGCCGTTTCGGATCTGTGGCGCCGCGGTTCGGGGTCGAAAAATCAAAAATTTCAAAACACTACAGCTCGGCCGCCATCTTGTTTTTCAAATTTTTTCCACTCTTTCTATTGGTCGATTTCTATTTTCTTCAATAATTGCGAGTTTAAACAAAATCGGTTGGAAAACAAGAGAGCTGCAAGAATCACGTCGGCCGCCATCTTGTTTTTCCGAAATGTCATAATTTTTCCCTACTCGACTCCCGCACCCGAACACATCTCCCGTACATCATTATATCGTTTTCTTTCTCTTTCTAGGAGAACAATTATGTCAATGAGTGAGTCAGTCAGTGAGTGAGTGAATCAGTGGTAATTGAGCTATATATAGTATAATATAATAATGAACTATCCTGTGTCGGATCTGTGGCACCGCGGATCGGAGTCGAAAAATCAAAAATTTGAAATTACTGCAGCTCGGCCGCCATCTTGTTTTTCAGTTTTTTCCACTTTTTCTATTGATCGTTTACTAATTTCTTCAATAATTGCGAGTTGTAACGAAATCGGTTGGAAAACAAAAGAGTTGCAAGAGTCACGTCAGCCGCCATCTTGGTTTTCCAATTTTTTCCACTTTTTCTATTGATCGCTTACTAATTTCTTCAATAATTGCAAGATGTAACGAAATTGGTTGGAAAACAAAAGAGTTGCAAGAATCACGTTGACCGCCATCTTGTTTTTCCTATTTTTTCAACTTTTTGTATAATATATCGTTTACTAATTTCTTCAATAATTGCGAGTTGTAACGAAATCGGTTGGAAAACAAAAGAGTTGCAAGAATCACGTCAGCCGCCATCTTGTTTTTCCGAAATGTCATAATTTTTCCCTACTCAAATCCCGCACCATAACACATCTCCCATACATCATTGGATCGTTTTCTGTCTCTTTCTAAGAGAACAATTATGCGGGTATGGTGGTAGTTTTATGTTTTTTTTTTCATGCATTTGGTCGAACACACCTCTGTCTTCAAAATCCTCAATCATCAACTCGCTTCACATTTTTGCCCCCAAAGATTCGTTAGAATGAGGGAACCATAAGTACCCAGTCCTTATAAAGATCCTAATCGCCATATAATTTGGTACGAAAAAAAATATTCCGCCATCTTGAATTTTTTTTCATTTTGCTAAATAGACCTCCTCGTCCTGATCATCTCTTGCCAAGAGACCACACTTCCATCTCTTATACTCTCCGAGATTGACACTGACGAAATTTGTATGGCGGCCATCTTGAATCCACCATTTTCGAGTTTTTTTTAAACTCATCGTAAATTGGATGTGGTTCCGAGTGACATTAGTTTGAGGACCCCCCACCTATCTTCAATACCTTGGCCGTGCCCTTTACCCGTCTCCGAAATCCTCAATCATCAGCTGTCTCCATATTTTTTTTCAAGTTATATTTTCTTACTTTTATACGAAGCCATCAGTGAAAAAAAAAATTTTCATACAAAATTTTACAGGAGGACATTTTTAGGAAAATCTCGAAAACTACCCCAAATGTGGCAACACTGTTTAGAGATCTCGATACTGCCGGTCGAGCTACATAATCGATCCATACATGTCAACTTTCCCAAATGTTGCCAACTGCCTCAAAATCGTGATTGAAATTTTCAAAAACACAAAAAGAATACAAAATGGCCGCCACCTCGTTTCACAGAAGCATTTTACATAGTTTCATAATTTTCCCATGAACTACAGGATATACCGCTCCTGATGACGTTTCAATTTTTCATCTCGCTCGCACCCAGCCGAAATGATAGCTCCTGAAAAGAGACCATGTCGAAAATAACTTTTACTTTGATAAATTCCAGTGTTGCCAGACCTCGGCAATGAAAATACCCAAATGTCATTCGTACAAGTGAGACACGTGGTCTCTCGTACTCGAATTTTGCAAAAAATACTTATTTCGATTTTTTTATTTTTGGGGTAAATCTTGAAAATTTCCCGAGAAATGGGGTAATTTTTTTTCCCCAATCCATAGTTCGAGTCTGTACACACAATCGCCTCCTAGAAGTCGAAACGCTCCGACGTTGCCAACTGTGAGAAAATTGAAGTTTAAAATTGCGTTTTTTCGTACTTCAAACCGAACGGCCGCCGCGACAGCCGCCATCTTGAATTTTTAAAAACCACTCCCGTTCTGTCAAAATACAGGATAGTTGTAGGCGAAAAGAGAAAAAAATATTACGCTCGACCACGCCGTTTCGGATCTGTGGCGCCGCGGTTCGGGGTCGAAAAATCAAAAATTTCAAAACGCTACAGCTCGGCCGCCATCTTGTTTTTCCAATTTTTTCCACTTTTTCTATAAATCGTTTCCTAGTTTCTTCAATCGTTGCGAGTTGTAATGAAATCGGTTGGAAAACAAGAGAGCTGCAAGAATCACGTCGGCCGCCATCTTGTTTTTCTGAAATGTCATAATTTTTCCCTACTCGACTCCCGCACCCGAACACATCTCCCGTACATCATTGTATCGTTTTCTGTCTCTTTCTAGGAGAACAATTATGTCAATGAGTGAGTCAGTGAGTCAGTGGTAATTGAGCTATATATAGTATAATTGCGAATGTCGTACCAGAGAATATAAAACTAGAAAATCATGACATTCCTATACAAAAGTGAAAACTATAACAAGTAAACTTAGGAACTTAGGTATTTTATGTGGTTGTATTTTACCTGTTATCTGATACAATTAAAAGTCCTGACTCTCTCGTGTACCTATACTGACGTAACAAACGTCAACGCGCAGCCCAAACCTCCTTCGACGAAAGCTGAAATTCAATGTACACAAGGAATTTACGCCTGCTTTTTTAAATTCCCATGGGAGTGAAGTCATGATAGTTCGCTAGTTATTTATATTTAGGCTCTTTTGACGTAACGTATTTTTTTAAATATTAATTATTCCAGTCTAGGTCCTACTATTTTTCTTTACAGCTTGTATTGTAGGTATTATTCCAGCCAAGGTACTCGTAGTCTTCACTAATACAAATAACAAATGGAAATAGAACACAATATGGGCATACCAGAGCCCAAGTTTTGTTCAGCTATCGGCGTTATTATTCGCGATGGAGCCGCATTTGTTTTATTGGAAATTCAAGAGGTTTCAAAGAGAGTTCGAGCATTGCAATACCTGCAGAACGGGTAGAGGTAGAGGTAGAGCGGTAGGCAATAGAGGTATTGCTCGTCTGCGGCTTTGTTCTGATCCGGCGTATCGCATCGATTTATGCAAGCACGATGGATGTAGGGTGACCATATTTCACATTATATATCTAACTATTAAGTATATTATGGGATAGGATGAATTATTCTTTCTACTCTTGTAGACATTTGTTTGGTTTGAAATAGTAGATATCTATACCAAGAAGAAAAAAGTTAAGTTTACCCAAGAAATATAAAGTGGGTAGGTGCTTTCTAAAAGTAGTCAAAATAGAATAAAGGAAGTAGGCTTCTAGGTGGTAGGTGGTATGATGTAGAGTATACTACAAGTTAACCCTTGCCTGCGATCTCACCTTATGGTAAGTGATGATGCAGTCTAAGATGGTAGCGGGCTAACCTGGAGCAGTTATAATTAACCCATACCCCTACCCCTATCCCTAATCGGTTTCTACACGGCATCGTACCGGAACGTTATATCGCTTGGCGGCACGTCTTTGCCGGTAAGGTGGTATCTAGCCACGGCCGAAGCCGTGAGCTTGATTTAGTTACCACCCTATTAGGTACCCATTAAGTACTTCTATTCCCGCTCTTGTATTTCCCATTGCACATTTCGTCATGCTTTCATATGATAAGAGAGGAAAATTAGCTACAATGTAGTTTCTTAGTGCATCCACGAAAGACTAATCAGATTATTGAACGCTTCTAGAACCAGGAGGCACAAAAACTTGCACAAAGTTTATATCCTAGGAGACTGTCCGAAAAATGTCACACATTTGGTGACCCTATTGCACCCACCACCGCCCGCTCTTATAACAATAGGTACCTACCTGCACTTACGTGACAAAATTGAATATTGCATTCCCGTGCACCTTCGTTACTTACACGCGGATAAATATCGCTTTATTCCAATATTTTATACAAAAAGGGATGATTATTTCTTGCCGTAAATCAGACCGAGAGGAGGATATCGCTTCGATATTGTATTGCGGATACTTTTAGCATGCACCAGTGGTACCTACGAGTACAATCACTTGGCAAAAGGACTTGTGAAAGTTTATTTGAATAAAAATCTATGCTTTCCTATGCTTTACCGCAACGCTTTTGCATACCTATTTTCTGTTAAGTTGAAGACTACGGTAGGTATGTAAATTCACTTGACGATTCATAAACACTTGTAAAAGTTTATACCTACATACGAATAAAAAATCTTTTGACTTTGATTTAAAGAATCCAATACAAAAAAATACAGATAGGTGCTCTGTTTAAACAGATGTTTCATTCCGAAGTTTGGTTTGGTAGTTATTGCGAAAATTGTAATCGCTTAAACGCATTAAAGAACGAAAATCAATGCAATTCCGAATAAATGGAACACGTGTAATTGAAAGCTCGCGCCAGCCTCCAGCTGACCTTTCGCGCTAAAATTCCATTTGTGAATGCAGTCATGGCTTATCAATAATCATTGTTACGCGAATGCCAGAGCGATACGCGTACCTACTGACACCCGCTTACACCATCTACCGAGACTATAGCTACTACCAGCAGCCCTATCAAAATATGAAAATCACTGACATAATTTTTTATCCATTGAAGGTTTGCTATGAAATAAAAATTAAGTTTTCATAGCAAACCTTCAATGGATAAAAAGTATATGTCAGTGGCTTTCACTCTTTGATAACCACTGAGTTACAGAATAAGGGGGCAGGTATAGTTAGGTAGTTATAGCCTATAGGCACTATACATTGTAATTAGTAATCACCACCCACCACCACTACAGCCTATTAACGTCCCACTGCTGGGTACAGGCCTCTCATAGGAGAGACGGAATTAGAGCTTTGACCCACCACGCTGCTCCAATGCGGGTTGGCGGGCTTTAACGACTATTATCATGTTAGTAATAATAACCAGGACCGACGGCTTAACGTCTCTCCGAGGCACGGGGGTGAAGCACCGCCAACTTCCAACTCCGGGCTGGCACTGAGAATTTCTTAATTGAAAACCCAATACCTAACAATTTTTATGCCCGACCGGGAATCGAAACCAGGACCTCGTGATCCGCAGTCGACTATGCTAACCGCTAGACCAACGAGGCAGTCAGTAATTAGTAACGCTACGTCTAAAACAATTCATTATTCAGGAATTCAGATCCGAAGTTGTGCTTTGTTCATTTAACAAAGCCATGGTTGATATTTAATCTTCAAATGATTTTGCACTGATTGCAAAGATCGGTAACAAAAAATAGATAGGGAGGTAGATACATAGGTTACATTATATTGAAATGTAAGTTGAGAATGTTCGAACTTCGAACATATCGCCGTATAAAGACCTGTCCGGAGCAGTGTAGTGTAGATAGCAGCCGACCGCAAGTGTAACGAGCGTTCACCGAGCGCAGACGATCTCTGTACTCCGTGTTGCGGACTTGCGGTTGTGGCGTACACTATACGATGTAGGTACGTCGTCGCTCTACGTGTGAGGTCCTACCAGAACGACCGCCACAATGCATAACGATATACAACCCCCCGGCTATTCTAGTCAAGTCAGGCAGCACGTTCAACACGGCCCTTTCTTGATAGGCTTGCATTTTGTTTTTCTGACGTGGTCCTACCAGCACGATTTCCATAATTTATAACGATACATGACTTAAGTGTCTATAGAGCGAACTTTGACTTGGACAAGACATGTTAAAAACGAGACAGATTTGTGTTACTCACATAAGTCCATCTCGTTTTAACTCTAAAAGCCAAATCAAAGTACGCTAGATCTCAGCATAATACTCTGGCTATTCTAGATCTCTGAACTCAAGCCTCTTTTGGTAACATAATATAACCGCGACTTCGTTTTTCTTAAATTCCCGGGGGTAGTCTTAAATGGTCCGTGATAAAAAGAAGTCTATGTCATTCCCTGGGATGAACATACTTCTATACAAAATTGTATCATAATCGGTTGAAAAGATGGGTCGTTAAAAGGTAGCCGATATAGACAGACTTTCGCTTTTATAATATCAGTATGGATATAGATATATATCATTGAATTAAAATGATCTATTTTTTTCTCACTTTCTGGCTTTCTGTTGTCACACAAATCACAATGCAATCAATGCATAACCATAAAAAGCACTCCGGATATTCAGCGTAGCCTTACCTTAGTCTTGGGAAAGCTCAGATCAAATACCACCTCCAAGTGGTAATCATAACCCATGCTGTTATTAATATACTGGTGGTTCGCCTGGTGGGAGGCTTCGGCCGTGGCTAGTTTTTTTTTTTTTATGTTTCGCACTCAGTTATCCTCTGACATAATGTCAGAGACCTTTTTAATGCGAGTTTTGCTCTGAATTAGGTGCCACTCACGATGGTCGTAAAGTGGTTTTTTTTTTTTTTTCGGCCGTGGCTAGTTACCGCCCTACCGGCAAAGACGTGACGCTAAGCGATTTAGCGTTCCGGTACGATGCCGTGTAGAAACCGTAGGGGTATGGGTTTAATATAACTGCCATGCCCCTAACAGGTTAGCCCGCTACCATCTTAGACTGCATCATCACTTACCATCAGGTGAGATCGCAGTCAAGGGCTAGCTTGTAGTGGATAAAAAAAAATACTGTTAAAGTCCGTGAAATTCACTGATAAGGCATCCTTGCTGATTTTCCAACAACAAAAATAATTAATCAAAATCCGTGAGAATAGCGCGCTTCCGCGTAGCGATCTTCACCAGACGGGCTTCAACTGGCCGGGGAAACTGCTTGAATTCCCGTCGATTTACGTCAATAGGCTTTCGAAGGCCCTCGTATAAATAACACTCCGGCCATGCTCCATTACGGACCCATAATAACCCGTATTCAACCCACAAATAAACACGACGGAATCGGTCACCACTCACCTCTCAGATATAGAATTTAGCAGCTTTCAGATATCAAAAATTCAGTCGCCAACTTCGCGAAGCCAACCGACTTCAACGGTTCGATACTTGAGTGACTGCTTGAATTCCCGTCAATTTACTTCAATAGGCCTCGTATAAATAACCCCCCGGCCATACTCGCTCCATTACAGCCTCGCAATAACCAGTATTCAACCCACAAATAAACACGACGGAGACAGATAATTGAAATCGCTGCAAGTAATTAGCAGTTAGGATGGCGCGATAGCAGGCGCACGGCTCACGTCTTCATAATTTATCTCAATTAGTTGCCGGCGTAATGGGCGGAAGGGCGGCCGCTGCTGGCTTGCAGTTTATGCAGTGTTTCGCGACATAGCTATGTATTTGTTTGCTGCGGCCATGTAATTGCGGCTGGCCAGTTTGCATATTTTAAAACAGGGACAGGTACCTAATTTGTGTTTAGGTTTATGAGAAAGGATGATGGGCTGTATGAGACGTCGTAAATCCAACATAATTGAAACCCTACAGAGTTGCCAAAATACTTATTAAATTAAATAGTTACTAAAAATTCGTTTGAGATTAATTCCAATGCCCATCTATCCCGCCCGGCTTCGTTCGGGCGGAAGTAGTCAAAATTCTTAGAACAAATGATTTGCTTCCTCGAATCACTAGGATTTGGAAAGCCCTCCCTGCTCTCGTTTTCCCTTCCGCTTTTAATATAGGTCCACTTTAATACCAACAGTGGCACCTTCAAACCCTGGTGTGGCATCTTAATAGCCTTCTAGGCAAGCAAGCTCCACTTTAAACTGAATCGTCACTTGCCAGCAGTTCTGATTGCACCTAAGGCGCTAGCACTTAAATTAAAAACATCGTTTTATATCTCCATTTTCCAGCTACTCTACGTAATAAAAACACGTGTTTCTGTTTGCGGTTCAGCCCCATCGCACTAAGTATTCGTTGATATAAGTTCTCGTTCTCGCTAGGACAAAGGCGGTAGAGGCGGAGGCGTAGGTATAGTGTGCACAGTGCAGCTGCGGTCTACAGCGGCATGTTTAACAATGCGGCGAGCGTACGGCGCGGCGCGGCGTGCGGCTGTCCGCACACTGCCTGACACGACTCGCCCCTACCTCGAACATACGAGTAGAGATCCGTACAGAGTGGAAGCTTCCTAACAACGACCGTCGTCTCAACCTATAGACGTCCACTGCTGGACGAAGGTCTCCTGCATGGATCTCCACAAAGCTTGGTCTTGTGCCGCTTGTTTCCAGCGGCTCCCAGTTACTCGCTTGAGATCGTCCGTCCACCTAGTGGGGGGGTCGTCCAACTCCAAAGCAATTAACCAATCACTACAATTGAGGCTGTAACAATGATTGATGCCGGTTTTCACAGCGCTGCTTGTGAGTCGATGCTGTGAGTATACCTATACCCGCTACGGGCGTCGTTTGTGTGTAGCTTCCACTCTGTACGGATCTTTACTCATGTGCGGTACCTCGAACCCGCTCGCCTCCTATGCACGCCGCGTACTTCCCTTTGTGCTTATCACACATTTACATATGCTTCGCCTGCTCGCCGCCGTGTTCGAGCATTGAAAATGTTTCATGAATAAATTTGTAATCCAATTCCAGGCTTAACTTTTAGCCGATCGACACGAAACGCCAAACGGAATTGAAACAAACACGGAATGACCTCCGGTTTTGTGATTCGTCATAAAAAGTGTGCGAGTCGCAGCCCTTTTTCGAGTTTCCTCGTTACGGGCTAAGACGAGAATCATTAGGAATTAAATTTCCCCTTTCATTAGTCCCTCAACCCTCGTATAATTCCGGACGCGGAGCAATAACAATATAAATCCCCCGTCGCGCCGAGCGGGGGATTAAGGCTTGTCTCGACCCTAATTTAGGGCTGCCCTCGCCCCGGATTAACGAAGTGGCGGAATCCGCTAGGGTTGTCGCTGCGCATAAACTTGTTACGTGTTTAATGTTTTATTGACGGGTAGCGAGGGAGCCCTCATTTAAATAACAGAGCGGCTCACGCGTCCTTCTAACCATCACCTCGCTCGGGCTTGACCTCTCGTGCCCTCTGCCTTCACAATCTTACGTATTGTTCCAGCTTTAGCGCCTGTTTATAATAAAGGCATTATCAAATATCCCTACTAATGAGGCAGTGCATAGTTTTTCTTCCCACAAATATCGGATTCCTTTCCTGTTTCATGACGTGTGTGAAGCTGCGGTTAGATAATAATATTATTCATTAAACTAATTGAACTTCGCATGGAACCTACCTAATAAAAACAACATAATTAAGTAGGTATATTTCCATATGAGGAAAACATTCAGGTAAATAACGGTTGATAAAATTAGCTATCCCGTAGGAACTCATTGATTTTCCGGTATAAAAGTAGCATTTCGTAGGAAGCAGTCTTTCACTAAACATAATAAGTGCAAAAAATCATGTCAATTCTGGTTCTTCTCGGTAGGAATTTCATTCCGAAACTTTTAAAAAGTTTTGTATTTCTATTTTTTTTGTAATTCGACTTGCGGCGTGATTAAAAGACAAACAAAAAACACTTTAACATTTTATTGGAGAGATAACACTTTGAACAACATGTGCTAAACCAAATCGAATGTGAAATACGGTTGCTCATATCTCGTTATGTTGCGTATTTTAAACGGTCGTTCACCCTTACAAATTAATTTTTCGATCTATTACTCGTGGAGGCGAATCGTTGTGAGGTGGAACGAATTGTTTATCCCCGGTATTAAGTCGTAGCGGGAGTGTCGAGCACATATTGCCGAAGAAGAAACCTCAGAGGGCTCGGCGCCCTCCCGTCACGGGATCACGGGTAAATGAGCCGGCATTTGTCAACACATCTCACCCCGACGCGCTGACAGATTATTAGATTTTATAAAAAATGTGGTCTTTGTAGATTATATAAACTTTGGCTTTTTACTTTTTAACGGTTTTTTTTGTATTTAGATTCACGGGAAGTTTCAATAAATTGAATAACATTGGCATTATCACGATTAAGTAGGTATATTTCGCGTGCGAGTTGAATGCAGAGTAAATATTGCATGGTGACACATACAATTACATACTCTGCATTCAACTCGTAATTGAAAAAACAATCAATTAAGGCTGTTCATTTGAGCTGCAAGGGTTTAGGTCATTATTTAGATTTGTTGCCCCCTGATATTTTATTATTCACTGCATTTACTCAACACTCATTAATACCAAATTGTAGGCTATTCTCTGATCTACCACAATATCTGACAACATTTTGAAATTAATTAAAAGATTCATACAAAAAGTTATAGGCAGTGTTTAACTCAATCAAGTTTCTTTTTTAGTTTGTTGAGCCTTTGCTGTTATTTGGAGAACCGTCATTTTATTAAATGTATTATCGCAATTAGCTTCTTAGTAAATTACATTTTAGTTTTCTTACTTTTAACATATTGTTTATATTGATTTCATCCCAGTTCACTTCGTTATAGAAACTATCTTCTATTCCAACGAACTATCTGTAGTGGAACGAAAGTTATTCAGTGATATTGAGTTCATTCATTTCTTTAGTGCCAATTTTCCAAACGAGTTAGCTCGACATAACTCGATTCGGCGTAATTTATTTAAGTAATTCCAACAAAGTAGAACCGCGTACACCGTATTAAAATTTGCCTCGCGACCGCAAAGTAGACGCTAACACAAAATTAAAGCCGTCGACACTTAAGGGCTTCGTAGTTTCGAGGGTACTCGGGAGTTCCATGAAATTTCTCTCGGAATTTCGAAATGGCGGATGAGTTTCGCAAGTCAACTCAATTATCGTTTTAATTAAGGCGCTGTTTGCCACGTGACGTTTGTTTGCGTGCGTGAAAGCGATCGCCCCCGCCCCCACCCCCGCTGTTAATTGTGCTAATTACTTCTGAAATGGTGTAGGGTAGGGCGAGATTACTTATCGACGGCTTCCGCCGAATTTATTTTGTACCACATACCTACCTGTACAATTATTATTGAGTACTTAACGAAGCCTGCTCGAAGGGAATTATTCTCTTCAATAAACCAAGACTGGAGTGGTTATGACTTGAGTTTGTTTTCAAAATGTAGAGTTTCGATAGCTCCTTTTTGCCACTCGTCTACCACTTCTCTCTACTGCGCTCGTCCCCTTTTCTACATTGTCGTTTGAGAGCTTTTACAAAACAATGACACAAAATTAAAATCTCATAAATAATGGTATGCGATCTGATTCAGTTTTTATTTGTTCCCGAAGTAAAATAGAGCACATCTTACAAACTAGTGGGTAGATGTAAAGCAAACTCTGTGAAATTGTAATAAATCCGAAATAATTTTATGTTACCGAACAAACAGTACAGCGCAATGAGCATATAGTTTTATTGGGCAAGTTTCCAAGCGGTGTATTCGCGTCGTCGCGGTATGAGTTGGAGCAATCAGCGAGTACAAAGCGCGCTCGTAGACTCGGCAGAGCGGACGTAATGGCGCGCACTTGTCGCTTACCGCTTGTGTAGTGCAAGAGACGACTTACCTTTCTATTTATGCCTCGGCTCTGCTATGAATTTAGCTTTTAAACATCCAAGTGTCGTTAGTCGTTACTAAAGCTGAATTTCGATATATTTTGCTTATGAGAGCTATCGTTGATAGGGGGGAAAATAAGATTTAATATGTTGGATAGAGGACGGCTACTTTGCAGAAGTCCATGTTTGTCCATTCGCTTTAATCCGCCGAAACAGACAATTCTGCGGGGCTGAATTGTATGTTTAAGCTTAAAAATTCAAAAAGCAAGATAAACTATTATTATAGATAAACGTACCACAATACCACACAATATACATAAAATATCTTCCAAAACACTTAATGGTGGGAAACTTAAGGACGCTTAGGCGATGTTGATTAGAAATCACGCAAAAAAATTACAAAGTCAACTAAGTAGAATTAATCTTCTTGTTTCTTGGTTAATAATTTAGTCAACAAACGAGGTAAGCCTTAATTTTTGTATAGGTTTACTATCAATCGGTAGTGTCTCAACCTACTATAGAGTAGAGCTTACCGCTCATGTCGTACATGCCGCATGGAAACGAGTAGGTAATGGAACGAGTGGCAAGCGGCAAGCGAGATTCGCTCAAGTGGTGACAAATGGCAAGCGAGGCTCGCCTGGTGGTGAATGGCAAGCGAGGCAGGCTCGCTCGCGTGATATGCGGCGGCCGCTGAGCACGTCAGCTCGACAACGAGCATGAGGCAATTTGGTTATTTGGGGTCGGCCGTAAACCGATAGCGAGCGCAGTAAACGCAATCCACCACTCGCGACTATAAACTTTACGAGTCACGTAAAAACACGCTCGAAATGCCGACTCGCTACCATAAATTTATGCTAATGTATTCTTTATAGGAGTTTAATGTGTATTCAGGAATTCCTTCATTATTTATGTATACGAATGAACCGGTAAAGTTAATTTTGAAGTCTCGCTGCGTCCCTGTTAACGCGATGCTAACGATTAATTTTTGTTTTTATGTTTTTGTGAATCACGCTTCCGACTCACTCGGCACTACTTTACAAATAATTACTTGGCAAGCCGCAGGTGGCTGGTTAATGAAAGCGTTATGTACGAGTACGGAAGTACTCGTTTGAGACCGGTTACGACTCAATTGCAGTATTTCATGATCTCGAAAACGTTATAGACCGTATGTCATACGATCATACCCATACAACCAAAAAACATTAAAGTTAATAGGACATGATAAAAGTTTTGATGACGGCCCGATAAAACCGAATAGCATGGACTCGGGGGCCGAGATAAAAGTAGAAAGCGTGTCGTGTAAATCACGTAACTTTTCAAAACTATTATTCCTGAAATATAGTCCGAACTCAATCCGTACATTTCCGAGCGGTGGGCGGTCTATTTATCTATTTCCCCCGCTTCCGCCCCCGAGCGTCCGGTTAACCGCCCCCCTTCCGGTTAACCGGGCGGCGCGGCGTACGCGGCTAAACGGCTCGTCGCGTGACCGCAGACAATAAGCCCGGGCGGCGTTAACAGCGCGCCTGTGTGTTGCCACTTTATACGTTACGTCAGAGCCTCACACCTCGCCTCTCGCCAGTCTCGCCCCCGCTCATGTGAACAACTACGAAGAGACGCGAGGCCGCGACCTTACGAAGGGCACTATCTCACTAGGACTCCTGTGGTGGCGTAACCAGTCGCGCTACCAACAAAATGTATCCAGCTCTAATCTATGGAGCGTACCTCGTCCGCTTGGTTGCGCAACCAATTTGGTGGCGATGACCGGGATTGCCTGGTGGTGGCTTAAACACTTTTTTTTTTTTTGGGGTTTTTATTATATATAACATGTCAACCCCATCGAAACATTATTTAAATACATTTAACAAATAGAGAAAAAAACCTTAACATAACTAACACAAAAATAAAACACTATTTGGCGTCTCACTTCATCACCAGTTGCGCTACCAGATACATTACTCCCGCACACTGCTCGTGCGTGACGATGAAAGCAGTGTCTCTTCGATGTCCATTTTGAAACTGATGATCCTGGTCTCCTCTGGTGTTTCTCGTTTGGCTCAAGACACCACTGTGGCGCTGCCATGCAGACTTAGCATGCGCACAACGAGATAACGGGTAGACATAATTTTACTCGTGCGGCTTGCCCTGCTGGTGTCTTAGTGGGATATTAGCCGAAGAGGACAGTAGCCGATATGTCGTTTTGTCGCTTTTAGAGCCTTGTTTAGAGCCACAGTATCATCCTTGCCCCCGCTTTCCAAACTCCCCGCCGTATATACCCGTCTCAATTGCCTTTTTCTTGAGGTCGACCCACGTAATAGGATAAAGAACAGATTAGCTCTATTCACTTCACTGACGAAAATGAAAAAGGTTTTCACGAACAATACAGTCTGTATACTTATTTGGATATTAAAGCTTTGATCTTCTCGCTATGTTATTAGCGTAAATATATTTGTTATACATTCAAATATTAATATCCAGTTGGAACTATATGTACCATACTCCTTTGAAAACAATATTTGAATAGGTACTGCGGTATAGGCATATGTAGTTATAATATTGTAGGTAAATATTAAGTAATAACTAATAACCGCCTGCGTAGAAAGAAAGAGTTCAGTCGTTCTGGGTTCTGTTCTGCGTTCCGCGTTCTTTTTAAAACAGGGAACGCAGAATGCAGAACTCAGAACGGCTGAACTCTTTCCGTCTGCCCGGGCTCTATTGTACCGAGGGTACTTAGCTCAAACTTTAGTATTCATAAGAGTTAAACCGACACTTAAGTACGAACGGATCACTTGTTATCGTTAAAATTACTATTTATTGGGGATTACAAGTTTAAATACCAATGGCTCCATATTAAAATAACGACACAAGATTATAATTCTACCTACAACCTACCAGACGAAAACGACTCTTAGTAAGGGCGACATAAAATACGTCCAATCGAATCCGACGCGTCACTTTACGACGCGCAGTGTGGGTCTCTCGAAATAGCACTACCAACTTGAAATTCGATATCCAATGCATGGAGTTCGGGTACCTACTCGTAAAATTAGGGTTTGGTTCACTGTGGGGTTCACACTAATAAACGACAACCATGAATCTACGTTCTCTCGGTTTTATTTACGCGAACAGTATTTTCTTTTTGTATATCCTAGCTACGTGCCTTTACCATTTCAAATAACTTTTACGATTATTATAAATGCGAAAGTAACGTTTGTTTGTTGTTTTGTCCTACAATCACACCGAATCAAGGAAATGCATCAACGGGATATTTTGCATGGATGTAGTTATGGACCCGGAGAATTATAAAGGCTACTTTTTACCCCATAAAATCAAAGAGTTTGGCGACCGACCTCCATGGCGCAGTGTTGAGCTCTGTTGCCGAGGTCCCGGGTTCGATCCCCGGCGGGGCCAATTTGGGAATTTATAATTTCCGAATTTTTCCTGGTCAGACCTGGTTAGTTACCACCCTACAGGCAAAGACGTGCCGCCAAGCGATTTATCGTTCTGGTACGATGCCGTGTAGAAACCGAATAGGGGTATGGTTTAATATAACAGCCATTCCCCTAACAGGTTAGCCCGCTACCATCTTAGACTGCATCATCACTTACGATCAGGTGAGATCGCTGTCAACGGCTAACTTGTAGTGGACTTAAGGGATTTTAAAAATCTCAAACCCAAATTCACATGGACGAAGTCGTGGGGATCAACATAGGTAATAAAATTCTACATGAATGAGATCAACTAAGCTTCTTTTTCTTTATATACTGGAGCTACGTGCCTTTATCTTATCAAATATCCAATAACATTACTGCCTCTATAAACTATATCCACTTGAGCAATAAACTTATGAAGACAACGTATTTACTTCGCCATCGTAAAAGAGGTTTCTTGTGCAGTAATGAAATGCCTCAACTGAAATGGGCTCGATTCGTGTCGTGATCCGTAATTCCGTACCCATTACTGAGGCATGGCCGCAAATAAACTTGAATCTGGACGTAAAATGATATTGTCTGCCAGAGGGCGTACTGGGGCGGACTGTAAGTCACAGCGGGCGGCGACAGGTTGACGGCGTGCCGAGCAAATTAACAGCTTGCCACTAGCCTCTAACTTAGTGCCTCGTAAAATTAGGCCCCGCTGGCCCCTCGAGGCGAGCCTTGCCTTCTATAAGCCGCTCTGAGAAATTCGGATTAGACCCGAGCCATTTCTCACTCGAGATCAGTTACGACTTAAGCGACTTGGAACTGCTGCAACGCGCTGTTAGGGGTGAATTGTCTGACGGAATTATCATAAATCTAACTACTTCCATGTATCATATTGAAATGAACCGAGCAATTTCGTGTGCATCAGAATGGCTGCCCAAAGTGATGGATCGGCTTAAAATTTCGCCAGCATTTAGTACCTATTTAGTACTATTTTGTACCTTTGTTTAAATATTTAGTACCTAATTATTTACGAATATAATTTTTAAAGTGGGCAGTCATTCTGACGTCAAGATGGCTGCCCACATTTTAATTTCCGCATAAAGGTTCCGTATTTTACATTTGTCTCTGCACAATAATTTAGTACCTAATTAGTACCTACACATATATTTTTTCTAGATTTTTTAGGCGAAATATAAAGATTTTATAACAATCTGAATATTCAAGAAGTCGAGTCCCGAACACTCGCTCACAGACTAATCAACGCCCAGCCCAAACCCTTGGACCTAGAGAGCTGAAATTTTGCACAGAGGTTCCCTTTGTGATGTAGACAAAGAATAATCAAGGGTTAGTTATTCCCACGGGATCGGGAATATAGAGGATTTATCTGTTTGATTTAAAGGTTATAATTTCCAGAACTATTATCATAAGATCGTATAGATATACATAGATATAGATTGTTATAATATCATGAGACTTATTGTAATTACTAACTACTGTCATTATTAAATAGTGTCGTTGGCTTCACGCAATCCTTGGTGGAATGTAAGTAGGTATTATCCCGTGGAAATTTCAAAAAATCCTGAAAAAAGTAAAATTAGCGATTAGAATTACCGACTTGTATGCCAAATTTGAAGACTCTATGATAATACATAGTTCTGGAAATTATAACCTTTAAATCAAACAGATAAATCCTCTATATTCCCGATCCCGTGGGAATATCCCTTGATTATTCTTTGTCTACATCACAAAGGGAACCTCTGTGCAAAATTTCAGCTCTCTAGGTCCAAGGGTTTGGGCTGGGCGTTGATTAGTCTGTGAGCGAGTGTTCGGGACTCGACTTCTTGAATATTCAGATTGTTATAAAATCTTTATATTTCGTCTAAAAAATCTAGAAAAAAAATATGTGTAGGTACTAATTAGGTACAAAATTATTGTGCCGAGACAAATGCAAAATACGGAACCTTTATGCGGAAATTAAAATGTGGGCAGCCATCTTGACGTCAGAATGACTGCCCACTTTAAAAATTATATTTCTTCGTAAATAATTAGGTACTAAATATTTAAACAAAGGTACAAAATAGTACTAAATAGGTACTAAATGCGGCGAAATTTTAAGCCGATCCATCACTTTGGGCAGCCATTCTGATGCACACGCAATTTCATCATCATACAATTCTCAATCAATCGCCGGTCTATTACTGAGCATGGATGTTATTTCAGAATGAGAAGGATTTAGCTCATAGTCCACCATTCTGACCAATTGTGATTTGCCAGACTTCACACACCTATGAGAACATAATTATTGGTATGCACACAGCGAACGAAAAAAATGCACATTATTACTAACTAACTTTACTAACTAACTTGACGAGATTGGCGTCACTAGGTGACGCCGATCTCGTCAAGTTTAATGCTACCAAAACGCAAGCGTGTCTTTTCACCGCGAAACGGAGTTCATTCCCACTTACTCCGACTTTCCGAAATATATCCGTTCCAATTACCGACAGTGTCGAGCTCCTCGGTATCAATATATCGTCCAACCTCAACTTTGGACAATGCATCGAATCCAAGGCAAAAACAGCTGGTAAGAAACTTGGCATCCTCAACAAAGTCAAGCGGTACTTCACGCCGGAACAGCTTCTTATCCTGTACCAAGCACAAGTTCGATCGTGCATGGAGTACTGCAGCCATTTATGGGATGGCTCTGCCAAGTACCAGCTTGATGCATTGGATTCGGTGGATCGTCGCGCCAGGAGACTTATCGGCAATAAAGCACTGGTCAGTTCGAAGCTGCAAAGCTTAAAACATCGGCGCAAAGTTGCCTGTCTGTCGGTATTCTTCAGGATATATTTCGGAGAGTGTGCTCAAGAACTATTCGATCTGGTTCCTACGTCACCTTTTTATTATCGAACCGCAAGGCATCGACAAGGTTTGCACCCTTACGCAGTCGAAATTCCGCGGGCTCGTACGAAGCGATTTGCTTCCTCGTTTCTAATCCGAACCGCTAGGATATGGAATGCCCTTCCGGCTTCCGTTTTCCCCTCCTCTTTTAATATAGGTACCTTCAAATCAAGAGTGAATAGGCATCTTCTAGGCAAGCGCGCTCCACCTTAGGCTGCATCACCTCTTGCATGCAAGTCTGATTGCAGCCAAGCGCTAGCCTATATATTTAAAAAAAAAACTAAAATTCTACATCAATGGGTTTCCACACAATACTTAATTACAATGTATTTTTCAAAGC
Organism: Erebia aethiops; assembly: GCA_923060345.2. NCBI lineage: Eukaryota > Metazoa > Arthropoda > Insecta > Lepidoptera > Nymphalidae > Erebia > Erebia aethiops. The sequence continues at coordinate 5,820,013 of OV281082.1, forward strand.
AAGTGAGATTAAATTTCTTAAAAAGCACATCACTTCGAATATTCGGTTCCGAACCCTGGACAACCTGAATAGGCAAGAGGTCGAATTTTAAACCATTAGGCTATCACGCGACGGGAAATTAAGTACGTACGTACCTACTTTAAAGAATTAAGCGAGATTATTCTGCTCACAGCTGCACGCAAACATTATTATCCGTCTACATCGCCGCGAGCTCTCGACTGAATATTGATAATCGGAATAATTGATGCGCGAAACCATATGAGAGGTTGGAGTGTGCTTGTGCACATCCGCGAATACATTTCGTATCGCATTGTCAACACGGGTGGAATCCGTGAGCGCGGTGGTCGCTCGACACGTATATGATTATTTCATTAGTTCGTATTTGCGCGGCCATTCGAATGTAGCGTCCACCTAGGGATGACAACTTTTTTTGCCAAAATATACTTATTATTTTATAAAAATTCAGTTATGAAATGAAACCTCTTGTTCTAAATTAATTTTTTTGAGGTGAAAACTTCTTTAGCCGCGTTCAGCACTTTTTGGTAGGGGGTAAACTTATGGATTCGCGTCACCGACTCCTCGCTGCCTTATGCTCGCGTTGTTAGTGTTACGAAGCCAAAAGGTCTTAAATATAAATATACATACTACATTCGAATTTAAACTTTAATGCCCTAGTTTTAAGGTTTATATTTCAATTATTTTAAATATTCGTTTTCATTTCTATCGGCAGTCCCTAGGTCATTCTGTTAGGAAAATTACACTCCTTTATTTTATAAATTGTGAGATTTGTCTGTTTAATATAAATAAATAATAATAAGAAATATAGTATTTTTGCGTAATATAATATATTTTATTCAACAGTAGGTTTATACATTTATACTATTCATGCATAACCGAAATACAGTACCAAAGTCAAAGTCAAAGTCAAATAATGTTTATTCAATATAGGTAGGTACACTACACTTATTGACGTCTAGTTATTTATAAAATATAATGGTGATAATCAGTAAAGGTATCTTAAAACTAAAGCTACGAGGGTTCCAAACGCGCCCTGGTCTGAGAAGAGCCCACAACAAACTCAGCCGGGTTTTTTTTTCATTATTGCCATTTCACAAATCATCTTAACTAAGGAACTATCAGAGCCATTAGATCAAATCATTGCCAAGCCTACCTATAATAATACCTACGGTTGGCAACCCTAAATCCGCCCTTCCCCTCAGCCGAACCGGGGGGGCGATGACCACTCCCGAAGCTAATCATGCGGTCAGTTTGTTCTGCCTCAGCGTGTTTTGATATTGATATTGACTGTAGAGCTCGCATCGCTGCGCGCCGATTTATTTGCGAACAATGATCGATTGATTGCTATACCGGCTGTACGAGTATACGTAAGCCTGTAAACGTTTTGATTATGTTTACCGCCTCTTATTTGCTAAACCAACAGGCCGGATACCTCATGCATATTAAATGAAACGTGTTATGACGCGTTTACATTAGTTCGAATGGCCTTATTCGACTGCAGCCGTTTTCGGTCATGTAAACTGTAATTTGGTTGGCCGCATTCGATCGCAGCCCGTTTGCGGCGACCAACCTTCGTATCTCCTTAATGACCTTTTTATGACGACCTCCCTGGCGCAGTGGTGAGCGCTGTGGTCTTATAAGTGAGAGGTCCTGGATTCGATCCCCGGCAGGGTCAATTCGGGAATTTATAATTTCTTAATTTTCTCTGGTCTGACCTAGTGGGGGGCTTCAGTAGTGATAAATTACCACACTACTGGCAAAGACGTGCAGCCAAGTGATTTAGCGTCATCATCACTTACCATCAGGTGAGATCGCAATCAAGAGCTAACGTGTAGTGGAATAAAAAGCCTAGTGTAAAAGTTGTTACGGTTGGCCGTATTCGGTCATAAAAACTCGACAATATCGACTTATGGAAACTTGTTGATGGCCGAAAACCGAATGCGGTCGACGCATTCGGTCAACGGCCTAATGTAAACGCGCCATTACCTATAGATTATGTTTAATGGTGAATGTTTCTTGTTACAGAGAAATTCAATATCTCCGGGTGAGAGAGAAAAGTATCGAAGAAGTCCGGCAGAACCAGAACATAAGAAACTTAAAAAAGAAGAGAAGGATATGGGTCATGTAAGTTTAACTTGCTAGTTGCTACAATAACTTAACCTACTAAAAGAAAAGTCTTGATTCCTAACTCTTAACGCATAGAGGTAACTTTCTGAAAGGAAAACTTCAGATTCAGATTTTTCTTAGATTTTGTTTGATCATAACAATTTCAATTTCAGTATGAATAGGAAAAAGGTCCATCCAAGCAATTTTCTATTCAAAATTCAAATAAACTTTTACAAGTGCTTTTGAATCGTCGAGTGAATCTACCACTGGTTTGGAATTCCTGCCGAGAAGAACCAGCAAGAAACTCGGTGGTTGCTCTTTTGAAAAAAATAATTTACAATTTCATCAATGTGTACCTAGATAAGTAACCGCTGTCAAATCCATGCTCGTTTAAAGCTTTTTTCAGAAGCATACTTTTAATGGATGGATTGGAATTGTTATAAACAATATTGCATCGTTTTTTTTAACACCTGAGATATAACCTAAATAAATATCTGAATTGTTTCAAAATTTTCAGGAGCTAGTAGTAGACGACGCGAGTGAAGAGCCTACGTCGCCGCACAACGGGGCGCCTTCGCCGCGTGAAAACGGACTGGACAAGCTACAGCCTAAGAAAGAACACCCACCACACAGCCCTAGGTAACGCTTCATTCTATCGCTAATGTTTACAAGCTGCCTGCGTGGCTAGTTACCACCCTACCGGCAAAGACGTGCCGCCAAGCGATTTAGCGTTCCGATACGATGCCGTGTAGAACCCGATAAGGGAAGTGGGTTTAATATAACTGCCATACCCGTAACAGGTTAGCCCGCTACCATCTTAGACTGCATAATCACTTACCATCAGATGAGATCGCAGTTAAGGGCTAACTTGTAAAGAAAAAAGGAAAGCTAAAGTATCGAAGACAAAAATTGGCCTAGGCAAGGTATTATTTCTCAAATATTGCATTCTCAACTCAAACCTTAATTATTATTGAACCCGACAAAATAAACAAGATATATAAATAATATAATAGGAACGTATAGTCACATGACTACGTTCCTATTCATACTTGTCTGTCTATCTATCTGCTACCTTTTTAAGGCCTGTACAATATTTTTTTTATTACCTGTATATTTTATAGATTTTTGACGGATAGGTAGGTGGGTATATAGAGCTAGCTTGCATACCTGATGAGACAGGCTTTTCTGATGCCCGAAAATTAAAGAGTTCCTGTGGGAAATTCAGAAAATCTAAATCGCGCGTATCATTTCGTTGCTAATAGGTAAATACTAATACTTAGTGGAAGTTGTGTCTGGTTTTGGGTGAGATTAAAAAAAATCTTAACTTGTATCGTGGAATCCTCTGGGAGCCAACAGACGCGAGCGCCTTCCTATATTAAAAACAAAAACAGTTGCAAAACCGCCACGTAACATTTTTAGGGTAGCAGATAATCTGTATAACAAGTATTGAGGCCAGTCGCGGCTCATAGTACAATGTTGTACGCGATAAATTCATGATAATTGGCTCCATCCGATTAAGGGAAGCCGTAGTTTGTAAACTATCCGTTACATTCTCTAGAAGGTCAACGATCGTACAGCCGAAAGTTAATCTACTTCTCTGAATCAATTACGAGCGTTAGTCCTGTTACGACAATGAGATTAGACACGGCTTGATGGATAACCGATGATAATCTTCACGCAAACTTATGGTTACGCTTACCAGCGCCTAACCTCGTGGGAGCCATTCGAGTTTACCCCAATTACTGCGGCTTATACAAACAGTTTAATGAACTAATCTAACAAAAGCAGCTCATTTTGTAGCGTTGCATAATCAAATTGTGAAGGTTATTTTCGTTATCGCTTTTCCTGGTGTTTAGACATCTGTGAGAAGTTTGTTGCTCGATGCCCGATTATTACAAAACTCTTTGAAAGCTTAGTGTTACCTTTTAACAGTTTTATAGTGATCTAATAACTTATTGTTGTATTCATATATTACGTATAAATCCACTAAATGATCAGGATTAGGATTTCCTTTCTGGGACAACAGCTTATGTCCCTAGGATGCGACCTGTAAAAATCGACTGAACAGTTGAGCCGTCAATGACCTTTGGTCAAAATCGGTTGAACAGAACTGATGAGCCGTGAAAACTCAAAAATCAAAACATAGCAAAAAAAACACTAGCATTCATGATATTTGTAGGCTTTCAGAATTGGCTACTTGACAGCTGTAACTATAAAATATGAAATATGTTAGATTTGGTAGCTTGTGGGTTAACAATAACTATACAATATGTATTTTGCATTAAAATAAATTGTAAATATTTTATTTTTGCAAAACAAATTTGAGATTTTTTATCTGTGGATTACAAGAAGCAAAACGCGGGCGGTCATGATAGAGCCCCGTGTGACGTCACATTTCAACAAAAAAAACGTCGTGTGTACTAACGTTTGCGTATTGTTGAGAAAATTAGAAAATTAACAGTAATATATTTCGATTTGTGATTGTGAGCGGTTAAATGAATTGGCTTTACAGCTGATAGTACAAATCTGCCTAAAGTCGATTCATTTAGGGTTGCAAATTTATTTGCGTGTAAACTTTTGTACTGCCGAGTTTCGTAATGTATTAAAACTTCCATGTAAGTACCGAAATAAACAAAGTAAGTAATAGTACTTAGGTCTCGTGTTTAAGACCTAAGAAAGTGCTGCTGTAAAGTGACAGAAATATAATTTATTTTAATTTTATGTCATGTTTTATGAAGAAAATGTCAGGTTAGGTTTAATTCATTTTTGCTAGATCAGAGTTTTAAGTTGATTTCTTCATAACACTAACATCAAAGTGGTCTTCACAAAGTACGCAGATATTTATCGGATTTAAATTCCGGGTCTCGGCAGATTAACTCTAACCACTGCTTTCGACGTTTAAATTATGACATAGGTAATATAGTATATAGGAATGTGTTTATACAATTTGTCAGGATATTAATTACTTATTATTTATTGTATTTCTACGCACGTCTTGTAGCTTGTAATTTCCACAATTGCATTAAAAAAGCTGTAAACTTTCCACTTAAAATTAAATGAAACTTGGAGCGTCGTATAGTTAACTTTAACGTTTTATTTTGAGCTATGACGTCACAGCTAGCAAATGTCACGTGACCGGCTGTTTTCGCGCGAATTTAAAATTAATGTATTAAAAATGTATTTTTTTCTAATAAATAACGTTTTTTTTTGAGAAAAAGTTAATTGTAAGAGGTATAAAATGAACCTACGTACATTTTTAAGTATTAATATGATCATTAATTACCTATACATAATTTCTATATTAGGTACTATGTTTAATGTTACTTACCTCCTTAAATGGTTAAGGTTTCTAGAATTACTAAGTAACGAATGTTGTTTATTCACATAATTATCTGTAATTATGAATAAAAAAAATTAACTCGATTCAACATACCAACTACGCATAGCATAAATTGCGAACTGTATGTATCGTGAAGTAATTCATTATCATACTAAATTGATGCAAAAGTGTGTTTGTTTGTCCTTCAATCACGTCGCAACGGAGCAACGGATCGACGTGAATTTTGGAATGGGCATAGTTGAGGACCTGCAGAGTGGACATATGCTACTTTTTATCCCGGATAATTGAGGAGTTCCCGCGGGAATAAAAAAAAACTTAAACGACGCGAACAAAGTCGCAGGCATCAGTTAGTTAGGTACTTATATCATAGAAACATAGACCTTTAACATTATTTTAGCAAAGCAAAGGTGCAAATGCATATGAGCTTAACCTAGATACATTTAAATTAGTGCATGTAATTGAAATAACTTGGCTTTAAAATGAATACTATAGATGCTTATTCTACATGCATATTGGTCTCAGGAATATAAAACCGTACGCTAAAATCTGAATAGCTCATTACTATTACTAATAAAATATAATAATGATTAGCCCAAGTGAACGCAGATTCGTTAAGAGTACCTAAACTGTGGAGTTTCTTCATATTTTCTTCTCTCACTTCAATTTTTCTTATTTTTCGATTTCACAGATTGATATAGATATCATATACCAAGTCATGTTAACTTTCGCGTTCATAATATAGGTACGGATTCATCGTTAATACTCTATTTTTAGAGGCAACGAATAACAATAATAATATGTGCGTTCGTAAATTTTTATTTGATAATGAGGTCTCCATCCCAAACGTCCTTCCTTACCTACTAAAAACCTAAGACATTACAACTTTCAATTTTGCCTTTTTCCAGGTCAGGTACATCAAGTAACGCGTCGACGCCGTCAGCAAAAAAGTTGGATGAGAAGCCAAGCACGCCAATCTCCAAGCCAGTGACCCCAACGTCCGGCGCGAGCGGCGTCGGGGCGTCGGGGGCGCCTCTGAAGGCCGCAGTGAAGCCCCCAGCGCTCCAGTACCCTTACCTGGGAAACGGGGCCCATGATGCGTATGGACTGGCGGGGTACTCGGCGAGAGCTGCGCTAGCGTACGAGCCTTTGCGTCCGCCGATTGGACCGGCTTCGCTTGCGCCGATACCGGGTGGCAAACCGTAAGTTTTAATTTCTATTGATAAATAGAAACACTTTTTATCCACCATTTAATCATACTTTATTAGCAATTTACACACAGAAACACGTCCACCATAATAATACAATCATTCATCGAATCTCAGACCAGTGTTGCCACTCTACAAAACCATAGTAGTGATACCATATGTAATCCTTTTTAAATTGCCGTCTAACACTATTTAAATAAAATAATTTTAATTAAATTAATTAATTTAATTAATTAATCTATCTTAAAATTGTAATAGTTGTCGGCTTTGTTTGCGAAAACCGCTTATCCCGGATTGAGGCGTACCTTTCGTAAATCGAAAGTTTATGTGGTCAATTAAATATTCTGTGCTTGCCAACTTTAATCAAAATCAATTCACTAGGAGCCAAGGTAACGTGAAACAAATTCACGTGGATTCTTTTGAGCTTTTAATTTTTTATGATTTAAAATATTACCGTTATGTTTTCTATGAAATATTTGTTCAAAATTCATAATCAATTTATTTGTTGAACTTACTTTAAAGTAATTTGGTACATATAAAAAATTCTCAGAAACACAATTTCATGCCGCTAGGCGTACAAATATAGGTCAATTGTTATGTATTATTTAAACCGAAACGTGACAAACGTAAAATTATGTACAAAGATTTTTTGGTACGTCTGAACGCAACGCATACACGCAAAGTGCAAACATAAACAAATAATATTTAAATAATATAGCGTGCTTGTATCTACTGCGAATTGTTAAACTATGCATTTATCAGCGTACGTAGTTACGTACGTTAAGTCCTGCATTCATTCAGCTGCAATTGTATAGATACAATATTTGTTACGAAATTTATTTGTCGACTGTGAATTGTTTGTTTATAGAGTGGGAAGACACTGTCTCCTGTAACCCAGTTTTTACTGCCTCAGGGGGCAGGGAACTATTCAAATTATGTATGCAATTTTTCAAATAAAGATTTATTTATTGTTATTTGCAGAGCCTACTCGTTCCACGTCTCGGCGGAGGGGCAGATGCAGCCGGTGCCGTTTCCGCCTGACGCGCTGATGGGGCCGGGCATCCCCCGTCACGCGCGTCAGGTCTCCGCGCTTGCCCACGGCGAGGTCGTCTGCGCCGTCACAGTCTCCTCGCCCACCAAATACGTCTACACTGGCGGCAAGGGCTGCGTCAAGGTGTGGGACATCAGCCAGCCTAGCAAGGCGCCCGTCAGCCAACTGGATTGCTTGGTGAGTGGGTAACTGTCGGCGTCCACTTGTGCTACCTATTAGATAGCCGCTTCTCGCTCTGGCGCGTTAGACGCGCATCTAGCTGTCTCAGCACACTGGCGGCAAGGGCTGCGTCAAGGTGTGGGACATCAGCCAGCCTAGCAAGGCTCCCGTCAGTCAACTGGATTGCTTGGTGAGTGGATAACTGTCGGCGTCCACTTGTGCTACCTATTAGATAGCCGCTTCTCGCTCTGACGCGTTAGACGCGCATCTAGCTGTCTCAGCACACTGGCGGCAAGGGCTGCGTCAAGGTGTGGGACATCAGCTAGCCTAGCAAGGCGCCCGTCAGCCAACTGGATTGCTTGGTGAGTGGGTAACTGTCGGCGTCCACTTTTGCTACCTATTAGATAGCCGCTTCTCGCTCTGACGCGTTAAACGCGCATCTAGCTGTCTCAGCACACTGGCGGCAAGAGCTGTGGCGGTCCAAGTGTGGGATATAATCAGTCCAGCAAGGCGTGAGTGGATAACTGTCGGCGTCCACTTGTGCTACCTATTAGATAGCCGCTTCTCGCTCTGACGCGTTAGACGCGCATCTAGCTGTCTCAGCACACTGGCGGCAAGGGCTGCGTCAAGGTGTGGGACATCAGCTAGCCTAGCAAGGCGCCCGTCAGCCAACTGGATTGCTTGGTGAGTGGGTAACTGTCGGCGTCCACTTTTGCTACCTATTAGATAGCCGCTTCTCGCTCTGACGCGTTAAACGCGCATCTAGCTGTCTCAGCACACTGGCGGCAAGAGCTGTGGCGGTCCAAGTGTGGGATATAATCAGTCCAGCAAGGCGTGAGTGGGTAACTGTCGGCGTCCACTTGTGCTGCCTATTAGGTAACTTCCACTTCTCGCTCATGCCCGTTAGACTGCGCGTCTTCCGTCTCATTTGTCAACCAGAAGTTCGTTTGAGCAGAAATACAGTTCACCAGATCGCTCGGTAAGCGCATAGAGAATATTCCTAGCTTGTATCACTTTAGTTTCGCTTTTGTAACACTAAAAAGAGGCAAATTTTCTCAAAATGAAGAACTACAAACCAAGACCCTCTTGTGTAATAATTTCGCAGAAAATGTTGTTAAATCTAGTCAGCGCTACAGATCAATATCTAACCATGAACTTTTAATAATCCATCTTAATTTTTATCGAGAGTCAAGTTTCATACGATTTCATTATTTAATTGGCAGCAAAGGGACAACTACATAAGATCAGTGAAGCTGTTACCGGACGGCCGCACGCTGATCGTGGGCGGGGAAGCGTCCAACCTCTCCATCTGGGACCTCGCGTCGCCTACGCCAAGGATCAAGGCTGAACTGACCTCCTCTGCCCCCGCTTGCTATGCCTTAGCTATCAGCCCTGACTCGAAGGTACGTTGGAGCTTCGTTTTTTACACAAAACAGTCAAAATACACCACCACCACCACCACCACTACAGCCTATTAACGCCCCACTGCTGGGCACAGGCCTACACTCTCACAGGAGAGAGGGAATTAGAGCTTAGACCCACCACGCTGCTCCAATGCGGGTTGGCGGGCTACCACAAAAATACAGCACAAATACTTAAAGTTTACAACGTAAAACTTGGCTAGGAACAATAAATTTCATGGTGATTTTAAATAGATAACTCGATCAAACCAACAACTCTTAATCAAACTAAAAAATGCGCTTTTAGTATGGAAGTTTGCGTGAAATACATAGGTGTGACGTCATCAATTTCAACGCATTAATTTTCTATAATCTATAGTTTGAAATGGTTATCAAACTTAAAAGTAACCGAGGATGTGAATTTTAGGTATTTTGGAAGACCCTCTATTTAATAATCTGCTAGAAATAATTTATTATTGACATAGGCATCATTCCTATTGTACTTTTCTTATTCTAAGTGAAGTGATTACTGGACATCTTGGTTTTATAGGAGTAAAGTTACAAACCTAAAAGATTCAAAATTCAAATGTTTTTTATTCAAAAAAACATTACTTTTGAATCGTCCAGTGAATCTACCATTGGTTCGGAATACCATTCGTACCGAGAAGAACCAGCAAGAAACTCGGCGGTTGCTCTTTTGAAAAAATAATTTTCTATTTCATTAATTTGTACACGAGTAACCGCCTGTCCTTAGCATTGCTGGAGCGAGTCAAATCCATGCTCCTTTGTAATTTACGTAATATTCCACATTATAATAAGCTTTTAGACCGCATCTTGGTATTTCCTGATATCTTGCGGTATCTTGGTTCCCAGGAAGAATATAAATTCCTCTAGGGATTAGGAAAAACGCTGAAAAACTAGTGCAAATGACTCAGATCTATAGAGCTTCTGTATTAGGATCGAGCCTACAAATAACTTAAAGACTGATGTAACGATGACTATTCAAATCTAATGTGTGAATTATGATGATTCCAGGTTTGCTTCAGCTGTTGTTCGGACGGCAACATCGCAGTATGGGATCTACACAATCAAACCCTAGTGCGGCAGTTCCAAGGCCACACGGACGGCGCCTCGTGTATCGATATATCTGCGGACGGCACCAAACTGTGGACCGGTGGACTGGATAACACTGTCAGGTAATGTAATATTCTTTTGTCCAAAGAAAGTGCATGGAGGACTAAAGTCACAGAACTTGGAGGACTAGTGGCAGGAGGATGCAGGTACTTGGGAAAAATGAGACAAAGAGAATGGTATGTGCTTTTGTGTTATAAACGGAAGGTCCCGGGTTAGATCCCCGGCAGGGTCTCACCTGATGATAAGTGATGATGCAGTCTAAGATGGTAGCGGACTAACCTCTTAGAGGTATGGCAGTTATATTAAAGCCATACCCATTAATCAAGTGAGGTTGATGGAGGTTTAGGTTGAACTGTCCAACAAATGGGAAAACCCCGTTTATCCGCTCCGTTCATTACAATATCTTTAGGACCTTTTTGCTTTTGATTAGACCACTTAGTTGTGAGTAACATGGTTTGTCACTTTATTTATCTTATTGCATATTGTTACAGATCTTGGGACTTAAGAGAAGGCAGACAATTACAACAACACGACTTCAGCTCACAGATATTCTCCTTAGGTTACTGTCCCACAGGTAAATAAATATATTTCTGTTTTGTTTTGATAGCAGTACTTAAAATATGGTGCTTTTTATTTATGTATAATATTATAAACTAGGTGATGCCTGCGACTATGTCCACGTGGATTTAGGATTTAAAAATCCTGGGGGAACTCTTTGATTTTCCCGGATAAAAAGTACCTATGTACAGTATCCCAGAGAAGGACATAGGATTCAACCGATTTTGACGAAATTTGGTATAGAGATAGGTCATTTTGTCAAAATCGGTTGAATAGATCGGCCGTGAAAGACACATTCGCTTTTATAATATTAAGAAGCATGGATTTATATAGTTATTAACACGATCTACGATTTTAAAAAAAAATGGTAATTAGTGTCTATCATCATCCTCTACCGATAGACGTCCACTGCTGGACATAGGCCTCTTGCAAGGATTTCCACACGCCTCTGTCTTGCGCCGCCTGAATCCAGCGGCTCCCTGCTAGTATCTATAGTAGGTATGCTGAAAATATTAGCGGGGAAGTTGGTCTCTCCGATCCTAGAACACATTTTGAAAGTACATAAATAAGTAGGTGAAATCATACTTCAAGAATCGTTGAATTGTATTGAATCTATATATATATATATATAAAAGCGAAAGGTCACTGACTGACTGACTGATCATCACGATATCTCAGGAACTATAAAATATACAGACTTGAAATTTGGAAGGTAGGTTCCTTCTATGGTGTAAACGTCAGCTAAGAAACGGTTTTGGGAAAATTCACCCCTAAGGGGTTGAAATGGGGGTTGGAAGTTTGTATGAAAGTCGTTTGTTTTTGAAGTTAGACATATGAAAATTAGCATTTAAGTTATAAGTTTAAAATAATAAAAATCTGTATAATTTTTTTTCCGAAAATCTACCCCAAAGAGGGTTAAATGGGGGTTGGTAGTTTGTATAAAAGCCCTATGTTTTTGTAGAAAGAGACAGGAAAATTCAGCATTTCGGTTATAAGTTTTAAATAATAAAAACCTGCATAAGCTATATAAAGCCTCTTTAGATAGATTTTTTGCAGCGGGAAAATTTCATAATCTCATAGGAAATCAGAAATTGTACGCGGACGAAGTCGCGGGCGACCGCTAGTATATATATATAATCTAGAATTGTAGAATTACTATCATAGTTTTTATGTTTATGTTACTACTAGATGATTCCCGCGACTCCGTCCGCGTGGATTAAGATTTTTGATTCCCACAGGAACTCTTAATTTTCCGGGATAAAAAGTAGCCTATGTCCTTCCCCGGGATACCATCTACCCCTGTACCAAATTTCAGCAAAATCGGTTGAAAAGATGGGCCAGGAAAGCGTAGCAGACAGACAGACAGACAGACAGACAGACAGACAGAAACACTTTCGCATTTATAATATTAGTATGGATTAACACATAAGCCTTTTGGTTGCCTCAGTAAAGAAATTTGTTATTATTAGTAATTGCGATATTACAGGTTTCGGTTCCCATAACAAGACAAGTCGTAAAAAGCGATAGGTCGTTTCAAGGCTAGTGTGATTCAAAACGCTATTAATTAACATAATTATAGTTGTAACCATTTTTAACTAAATGAAAAGATTTTTTAAATTATCGCTTGATTACTTAACCATGAAATTAGCAATTTAAATTTTTATTGGTCTGATTTTTCAATTATTCTAATGGTTTTATTAGCGATAACAAAACTGGATGTGAAAATTGTAATCTACGCGGTTTAATGGCTATTCTAAACTAGCAATCTATAAGCATGTGAATCAATTGATTTAAATAAAAATGAATGCCATATATTTATTTCTATTGGTATTTCGATTGCCTACATTCAGCTACATTAATATAATTTTTCTAAAGACGCCTACTTTTCTCTCTTGGGTTCTAAATATACCTCCTAGAGAGCGTATATTGACGAAATCCTTCTAAGACTGATGTTGGTATGAAATTGGTTCAAGTTATAAATATTTATCAAAAATATTTTTTGAGGATGTTTGGAGGAATCTCATAAAACTCATAGACTCCCAAATTTTAGCGTCAAAGTGGCCTACTGAGCTTATCCTAAAGACTATCACCCTGTTAGTAGGGACCAAATCCAATTAATTAAAAAAGACCATAACACAACCTGAAATTAAAAATTAAAATCTAAATAATGCAACTTGAACGCTGCATGGTTTGCGAGTTACATAACCCTCGCAAAACTGCAAGCACCGACTCACAACAGTTATGCTCCTTTGATTGGCCAGCAAATATATATGTCACCGTAAAATTGCAAAAATCGTTAGATTGTTATCTAACTAGCGAAATTGTAAACTGTCGACAGACTACAATTTAACGGTAGATAATCGGTAGATTGTAATCTGTTTGGTATATTAACCCGATAAAACCTACCTGATTATTTATGTCGAACCCTAACCTAACCTAACCTACAAAAAGAGACAAGAAAACAATGAATATTTCAAAAATTGACACTCAGAACATTGAACGGTTCACAATCTGTCGACAGTTTACAATTTCGCTAGTTAGATTACAATCTAACGGTTTTTGCAATCTTACGGTGTCATATATTATATCATAGGGAGGGAGACTCGGTAAGCAACGTGTTCACTGTGCAGTGCGGTCAGTACGATTTTACCTTGGTAACTGTTATCATAAAGTGTCTGGAGACATCAGCATATTCTATATCTATGTATTGACATCGACTAGGTTTGCTCCGACCAAGCAATATGCACTCTATAGAAACTCACATTTACCAAGTATGAACTAGAAATTTAATTCGCTATAATCCGCCACAGTAGACAAATCTATGTGGTACAGTGCGTATCTTGCACTTGCAGCTTGCGATATTCCAGCAATTCGCACCAACACAGCACTACCAGTCTGTGGCGGATTATAGCGACTTAAACTTCTTCATTATCATGGACTTCAGCAAAGTAACGCCTGCTTATCTATTCAATATTTAACAATTTAATTTAACTAACAATTACTGACTGTTTGTCCCCAGGTGAATGGCTAGCGGTGGGTATGGAGAACAGTAACGTAGAAGTGTTACACGCGGTGAAGCCGGACAAATACCAGCTACACCTGCACGAGTCGTGCGTTTTGTCTCTGCGCTTCGCATCTTGTGGGAAGTGGTTCGTGTCCACTGGCAAGGACAATCTGCTCAACGCCTGGCGCACGCCCTACGGCGCCAGCATCTTCCAGGTGTGTACGCAAGCGAAGCGAGCGCAATTTTTTTTCTTGACTTGCGAGAATATGAGATATTATTGATTACACAGAGATTTACATGAGGTTAGATAAATTGTCTTCCTGGTTCTACCTACTATCCGAACCACCACTTCACCACCATTGATAATTAAGATCTATCACGGATATGATCTACCGCTGATATTTATTTAACAATTCAAAAACACTTGTAAAAGTTTTTTTGAATAAAAAACATTTTTAAAATTAAATTTCGGATTTTGATACAAGCTTTAGGTCAAGCGGTCAATTCGATACCTTTGTCCGATGATTGCAATAATACTTACTTTGTCACAACAGCCCCTTAACATGTGACAAAGCTGCACTAACTACTAATGATTCGCATATGCGGCCAATGTAAATACTGAGTTTTTCCAAAATGATTGGACGATCAAGTATCCAAAACAAACTTTATTTTGTACCAAAAAGTTATAGAATATGTAGAAAAACATTTAACGTGTCAAAAACTAATGTGCCAATCGTACTTATTCGTTGCAGTCAAAGGAATCATCATCGGTGCTCAGCTGCGACATTTCGTCGGACGACAAATACATAGTGACAGGCTCAGGCGACAAGAAGGCCACAGTGTACGAAGTGATCTATTAGTGCGTCAGGACACTCGGACTACGAACAAACGAACTGATCAAAGTGCCGTGACCGCGACGTGACCGTGACGTTACCGTGACGTGATCGTGACGTGACGTGACCCGCGCGGGACGTTCTGCAAACGTAGCGTGGAAAGTGGTGATATAGCTTTAGTGTATAGAGTATATTGGGAAGCCTGTATGTACTTATGCGACTTGTTTATATAGATTAGTGTGCGCGGTTTATGTTTATTTGTTGAGCGCCCGTAGTGTATGTTGGCAGCAGATCTCAAAATGATGATTTCGTTTCAATATTGTTGTAAAATGCTCATATTAAAGAAAAAATATGCGCAAATTATATATGACTCGTTTTATTTTCCTATACTACCTACACTCTTTACTGAACTACTTTACTCTTTTGACGACCTCCCTGGCGCGGTGTTGTGCGTGCGGAGGTGCCGGGTTCGATTCCCGACAGGGTCACTTTGGGAATTTATAATTTCAGGCTAGTTACCACCCTACTATTATAAGAGATAGTTGCACTTTTTGTAACTATCGCTTGAAAAGCTGATTAAGTAATAGGTGGGTGCTACACTCTTCACTGATGTCCATAGTGAAATTCTACCCGCTTGCTGATGGGCCATTCACTAGATATGGCCGATCAAAAACGTGATATGGTTACCAAAAATGAACCATACTTACAAAAGCTGATTCTTGTACAGTATTGTATAGTGTAGTATGATTTAGCGTTAGCCCGCTACCATCTCAGACTGCATCATCACTTACCATCAGTAGGATCACAGTCAAGGGCTAACTTGTTGTAGATTTTTAAAAAAATCAGCGCATCAATACTTCGATGGACGGGAATCCGGATTTCTAGCAGGCATGAGATGACGTTAGTAGGTACAGTCGATGTTAAAGATGTATTTGATAGAAACTGAAATGGCAATTCTTCTGTAACGTACAAAGAGGCCCGATCCGAAATGAAATAGGACCGGCAAGGAAATAAACCTGCTAAGCTGAAGTTATTCTTAGTTTCCAGATTATCTCATAAGTCGCAATCTGCCTCTAAGTTACCATAAATAGAAACACATTGCAAAGGAAACCCTCACTAGCCTAACCTAACTAACCCTCATTAGCTTTAGTTTGAGCCTTTTAATAAATAATAGCTTATTAGCTCCTGAGATAGTCTATATATATATCTACTTATAGTGGTACAGGGCAGGTGGAAAACCAGAAGATTCTTTTGCTCAACGATTTATGTTGTTGTTGATCTACAACTTTCGTCTTCACATTTTTACCGTAGATTGCAATGTTTGTTTTTCTAATTAAATTGGAACACGAATGAAATTCCACCTGCCCTTGAAAAAAGACCTGTGATTCGATACCTACGCTACTTGAAAGTACTTTCACATTATGGTATCCATACTAATATTTTAAATGCAAGAGTATGTCTGTCCGCTACGCTTTCACGGCCCATCTGTTAAAGCGATTACGACGAAATTTAGTACAGGGATCGGTTGTATCCGGGGGCGGACATAGGCACTAGTTCTGAAAGTTAAAGAGTTCCCGCACAACCAAACGTGGATGAAGTCACAGTCTTCATCAAGAGTAACAACTAAGTAAATAATTACGCTTTTTTGATGATATCAATTCAATTTCTGGTCGTGTTTAGTGATTTATCAATTATTGAATTACTAGATGATTCCCGCGACTTCGTCCGCGTGGATTAAGATTTTTTGATTCCTGCGGGAACTCTTTAATTGTCCGGGATAAAAAGTAGTCTATGTCCTTCCACGGGATATAAGCTATCCCTGTACCAAATTTCACCAAAATCGGTTGCAGAGATAGTTTTTTATGATTCCCGCGGGAAGTCTGGAATTTTCCGGGATAAAAAGTAGCCTATGTCCTTCCCCAGGATACAACCTATCCCTGTACCAAATTTCATCAAAATCGATTGAACAGATGGGCCGTGAAAGCGTATCAGACGGACAGACAGACAGACAGACAGACAGACAGACAGACAGACAGACACACTTTCGCATTTATAATATTATATATTATATATATTATATATATTATAAAATATTATAATATTATAAATATTATAATATTATATACCTATTATATAAGTATGGATATGGATGGATTTTCCTCAATGAATATTTATAAACAACCCCCTGTTGTACTATTATCATAACCAAAATACTGATTCGATTACAAGAACTGAAACTTGATGCCAATTTTATCGACAGATTTCGCTGTAAATTGCTCTCAAAAACAACACATGCTTGCTAACGACGGTTTTATCTGACGCACGATGGACAAACTCCGTATTTGCGCTTGATATTTGCTTTATCTCCCCGCGGCAATCCCCAGGGACACAAAACATTGGTGAATCAATCAAGTATGGCCACCCAGACTGTTTGTGCAGTTGAAAGGTATCGACTAATGAAAGTATTTTGATTTTTTTTGAGTAAAAGTACCTACATAATTCGTACCTACTTAGAGGCAACAAATTATTTTAAGTAGTAAGTAGGTATGTAGGTGGTAACAACTGTTTTAGAAAAGCAGTGCTTACTAAATCTATAATTACCTAAGTATAAAAATATCTTATTCAAATAAACTTTTACGAGTGCTTTTGAATTGTCGAGTGAATCTACCCTACCACATAGGTACGGTAGATTCACTCGACAATTCAAAAGTATATACTATATCCTATAAAAGTATCCCACCTTGGGTAGGTTAGTACGGTCTAATCTAATCTAAAGTCTAATTTGCCTAAGGGCTCATACATACCAGTAACTATACTGGTATGTACCTGCCTAAGTAGGAAAAATAATATGGAAAACAAGTATGTAAAGAAATTAGTATATAATAAAACTAGCTGATGCCCGCGACTTCGTCCGCGTGGTTTAAGTTTTTTTGATTCCCGCGGGAACTCCTTAATTTTCCGGGATAAAAAGTAGCCTATGTCACTTTCCAAGTCCTCAACTATACCCATACCAAAAATCACGCCGATCCGTTGCTCCGTTGCGGCGTGATTGAAGGACAAACCAATAAACCAACAGACAAACACACTTTCGCATTTATAATATTAGTAAGTATGATTAAATCCAGCCTATGACTGCAGTGTGTAATAATTTCATCCTGCGTCTTTGTACCAAAGTAAGCGTTCTTTATGGTATTTGGTATTTTCCATCATAGTTGCAAGTTGCGGAAAAACAACGGTGCTCCGATAACCGATTGGTACGAAATGGATCCGTCGGTGATTGGAGTACGGACAGACGCTGGTACCGCCAGCCACCGGACGTTATCGTCCGTATCGGCATTGGTCCGCGGAGTCTGCATAACCTAGCTACCTATGTACTATGTAAGTACCAAGTTGTATGGAAATTGTAGCACGTTTTTATTACGTAACTCGCAACAAATCTAAGAATCGTGACGTTGAAGTTATACTTAACATGGTCTGTGTCAACAACGGATGACTCTACCGGTGCCAGTCTTATCTGTGTAAATACATAACTAACTAATGTGGATTGCACCTGCTTATAGCCATCCACAGTCCATACTAGTTCACGAATTTAGGTAGAGTAAAATGGAGAACTTTAACCTTGCTATCTCCTAAAAAGATGGGTAAGTAGTCAAAATTTTCTATGTCTAACTTACCGTAAGGTACCTGTTTTTTAACGAGTAGAAGTGTGCTTGTATTGTATCTCTCTACTTGTCCAGCGTTCCAGGCGGGCATGATTTATTAATTAATTAGGTTAGGCTAGCTAGCTTTTAGTTCTATTGTATTGTTATTTGTTTTCTCTAACCCCTGTTTACTTGTTACTTTTCCATGGCTTTAATCCGATTTTACTGAAATGTCCTCTTGTTTACCACACACATTCTACATTTTAGAAAATTTCGGAAACAGTGAAAACTGATTTCTCTCCATAACTCTTCCATATCTACTTTATTGGTAGGAAAATCCTTTCAATTTATGTGCTTATTTTTTTTAACTATTCTATTGCACACATTTTTAGGTCTCGACAGTCGACGTACCGTAGCGTAATCCGAGAAGGAAACGTATATGGTAAATATCTATGATGGAATGCGCAGCTCGCACCAGACACTGGCGGTGCCAGCCACCGGAGAGATAGCGCCCACGCCGGCTTCACGCGCTGAATTTGCTACATGATTGACAGATGTTATTGACTAACGGCCGAAATTAATAATCAATCTATCTGTAGTCTGTCGGTTTGTTACCAAGCAACGTTGTTATTTGTATTGTGCTTTTCGTCATAAAACAATGTTGCTAAGCAACTTATCGACAGACTACAGATAGATTGATTATTAATTTCGGCCGTAAAAGCACTCGGTAGGGATGAGCGTAAATAATTTTCCTATTCATCCTTACTAGTAGTGATAGAGGTCAGAGGATCACATTCACTCTTACCCACCGGGGAGAGTATTTCCGTTCAATAGAAGGCAGTTTGACGACCTCCGTGGCGCAGTGTGTAGCGCTGTTGCCTTAACGTACGGAGGTCCCGGGTTCGATCCCCGGCAGGGTCAATTTAGGGATTTATAATTTCTGAATTTTCCCTGGTCTGGCCTGGTGGGAGGCTTCGGCCGTGGCTAGTTACCACCCTACCGGCAAAGACGTGCCGCCAAGCGATTTAGCGTTCCGGTACGATGCCGTGTAGAAACCGAAGGGGTGTGGGTTTAATATAACTGCCATGCCCCTAACAGGTTAGCCCGCTACCATCTTAGACTGCATCATCACTTACCATCAGGTGAGATCGCAGTCAAGGGCTAGCTTGTAGTGGATAAAAAAAAAAAAAAAAAAAAGTATTGCCTCGAAACCCGCACGGGTTTGATGTGCTAGCCTAACTTTCTTGTCAAACTCGTGTTCAATATAAGACACTCGTTTTTATAACCCATAAATCATTGGAATTTCTTGCATTTTCTGCATCGAACACCTTACATGAAATGCCCTCAAACAAACACAAATTCCGTGCGTGTGTCAAGGCAAGTAATGCTTATTAATGAACACGGAAAAAAAAAATATCAGTGCATATGCCCTTTGCAAACCCGTGCGCGATTGTAGGACCCGGTCCTTGAATTGAGTACGAGTATGGAAAAAAGTTAGCGCAACAGACCGTGCGCGTACTTCCTTCTATTGAACACGCAAACGTAAATACGGCACTGGGGATACGACTAGTGGACCAGGCCATTTTTGATTCGATGGTAAGTAATTGCTCTTGATTGCGGTTAATACGGTCCTGGTGGTAAGAAATAAGAATGGTAATTGATGATGTAGTCTTATCGGATTGCTATGGTACGTACTCGTATGGTATGGTATATATAATTACAGCATCTTGCAGTCTTATCAGATCTATATAGAATAAAGGCTACTTTTTGTTCCGGGAAAATTATACAGTTCCCGCGGGAACCAATAAACCTCAATCCACGCGGACGAAGTGGTGGGCATCAGCTAGTACTTAATAATTATGGCCCAACCCGGGATTCGAACCCGGGATCTCTTCAGCCGCAGTCGAATATGCTAACCACTAGACCAACGAGGCAGTGTTACTATCATAGCCAATAATAATATGTACACAGTAAGTTTGGCAACGTCGCTATTTCGGTTACACTTTAAAACACTTTAAACCCTTTATTTCTGTTACAAATTAATTTCGGTTACATAAATATAAGTGTTTTGGGTTAACAGAATTAAAAACACTTTCAAAAGGGTTACAGATTCGTTTCTGTTACACTTTCAATCTGTAACACTTATATTTCTGTATCTAACCTTATTTATGAATTATGAACCTGTTTTTCAGTCCCTGGCCTTAGTTGCCTGGGAGGTCCCGGGTTCGATACCCGGTGGTAGGACGTTTGGGAATTTACAATTTCCGAATGTTTTATGGTCTGTTGGGAAGCTCCGGGCGTGGCTAGTTACCACTCTATCAGTGGATTATAAGTGTGGATTAAAAAATAGTTAAATTTTATTGACTTTAAGGACTTTTGAATTTAGATTAACTATACGTCAGTTGGATACGAGCTCATAAAATAATAAATATAATAAATTATGAATAACAAAAGGAGGATATTGTTGTTTTCCTCGTTACATTTTGCACGCGCAGGACAATATTGTTCAGTACTTCCGAGCGTTATCACAAGTTATCAAGGGATGTGAAGCTCTGCAAAAAATAGGTACTATCTGTTCCGCTCCGATCGGAAATTCCGGTTTTTTTAACTTCATTTCATGGTTTCTTAGAACTGGCGTTATGGGCTTTTCCAATCTATACTTATCTATACTTCAAATAAATATTATAAATGCGAAAGTTTGGATGAATGGATGTATGGATGGATGTTTGATGGCGGACGTAACCGCGGGCATCAGCTAGTAATATTATAAACTAGCTGACGCCCGCGACTTCGTACGCGTGGATTGAGGTTTTGTGGTTCCCGTGGGAACTCTTTAATTTTCCGGGACAAAACGTAGTCTAGTGTTATTCCAGACTATAATCTATCTCTGCGCCAAATTTCATCAAGATCCGTTCAGCCGTCGGGGCGTGATTGAGTAACAAACATCCATCCATACATCCATACCGACATCCATACATCCAAACTTTCGCATTTATAATATTAGTAAGAAGTAAGAAGTAAGATTATGCGAAAGTTTGGATGGATGGATGGATGTTTGTTACTCGGCTGAACGGATCTGGACGAAATTTGGCACAGAGATAAAATATAGTCTGGAATAAAACATAGGCTACTTTTAACCCCGGAAAATTAAAGAGTTCCCGCGGGAACCAAAAAACCTCAAATGGATGTTTGTTACTTAATCACGCCAGAACAGCTGATCGGATCTGGATGAAATTTGGCGCAAAGATAGATTATAGTCTGGAATAACACTAGGCTACGTTTTGTCCCGGAAAATTAAAGAGTTCCCGTGGGAACCAAATACAGCTGACGACACGAATCTTGCTGAACTAGTTTTGATAAAACTATATATTATGATGAAAAAGAGAAATATTGATTTCATGTAGGACAGCTTGTGCCACTTATGATATTATGTCTGGACTCTACCACCTTCCTCTACATGGGAAGAGCCGGCAAGAAACTCAGCGGTTGCTCTTTTTTATTTTGTAGATAAGTATAGGTACCCACAGACCACAGTAAAGCTCAATCTTTTGTTTTATTTCGATTTTGCTATGCGATCTTACCTGGATGTTAAGTAATGATGCAGTCAGCGAGCTAACCTGGTAGGGATAGGTATAATATAGCAGTAAAGTATATTAAAAATCAATTCTCTATTCGGTTTCTACCGAAATTATAAATCCCAAATAGTCCCTGCCAGGCTGCAGGGAGCAAGTGGCTGCAAGTGCGCGCGCTCGCACTTACAAGACCACGGCGCCATGGAGGTCGTCAAAGTTTACAAAATTAATAAACCTAGTTAACTAAGTGTACGTAACTGTTCTGTGAAAAAACGTTAATTTCGGACTCATTTTTCCACTTATTAATCTTGCCAAACTGATTTTCATAAGACAGGTAAGATTGGGTAGATTGGGTTTGCATAATGCGTTTATTTAATTGAATTATTTATTACTAGGCTAGCAGATTAATAGCAGATATTAAGCTGAAAGAAGGAGGCCATATATAAACCTATAGCCTAAATAGACCAACGGTGTAAGGAGATCCGCAGTTTTCCCTTATCGAAAATGCGTGCAACGTCAAAAGCATCGGTTGCGCTGTAGAATAGGGATGATGACAACTCAATCAAATCAGCAACTTTTATCAAACTTAACAACGCACTTCTAGTATGGAAGTTGTATGAAATTCGCAGTTGTGATGTCATAAAAATTCAACGCACTTCTGTACTAGAAGATACCCGCGACTACGTCCGCGTGAAATAAGTTTTTTAAATTCCCACGGGAACTCCCTAATTTTTCGGGTTAATATAATATAGCCTATGACACTAACAAATAATGTGGCTTTCTATTGGTACCAGAATTTTCAAAATCGTTTCTGTAGATTCAGAGATTATACCGTCCTACAACGTCACTATAACACACAAACGTTACCTCTTTATAATATTAAGTATCTAAGATGAATATTGTTACTAATGATATTATAAAAGCGAAAGTGTGTTTCTTTGTTGGTTTGTCCTTCAATAACGCCGCAACGGAGCAAAGGATCGACGTTCTTCTTGGCATTGGTTGGTATAGTTGACGACCAGGTGACATGGGCTCCTTTTTATCCCGGAAAATTAAGGAGGTTCCGCGGGAATAAAAAACAAACCACGCAGACGAAGTCGCGGGTATCAGCTAGTCAGTTTTAATTAATTGGTGATCAATGTGACAAACCGACAAATTGTTTGTTTTATATTATGAGAAAGCTCGAGAGATTTATTTTATATAGGCATAGAGCACAGAAAAATGTAAATACTTACATTATTCTTCTATCTTTCGAAGGTAAACGAACTGTCGCGTAGGTCGAGCATATACTTAAACCGATAATTAAAAGTAAGTGAATGATCTACGTATCGCCATCCAATAAACAAAACAACACTACTTTTTAAACTGATATATTTATTATGCAGTAGGTATAGGTACTCTTTTAGGAAAGTGCTTAGAGTTATGCCTACCACAATGTTTTATACGTTATACCCAACAGGCAGGAGACACCGCACGTGCTTCGTCTTACAGCACGCAGTCTGCTTTACGCCGCATCACGTGAACAGGTTCCTAAGGACCCGATGCTGGACAGTTTTGACACTAAACGGAGATATTCCGACAAAATACGTCAGCTCAACCTATTATATTTTCACATAATTACTTATATGATGCCCGCGAATTTGTCTGCGTGGATTTACTTTTCGTTACAGGGATGCAACCTGTCTCACTGCCAATGAGGCGTATTTCGTACTTCAATGCTCTGTGTCTTTCTTCAAAATCGGGCTGTGAAAATCGGGCTTTTCTTCTAAAAAGCACAGTATAAATATTTTTAAAAAAATTAGTTTGTTTCAATCAGGTAATTTATCGATCACCTCCACTGAATAGGTAAATTTAACAATTCAGTGATCATTTCAGTAGGATCCTATTTAAACATCAGAGCCTTAGAGAAGACTCGTAGAGAGATTAATAATTATGGTAGGTACATTAGTTCATTCAAAGCATTCATAGTGTTGATGCTGCAGCCAACAGCAGTAGGTACCTATAATCACCGTGACGCGGGCCCAGGCTGGCCGATAATCAGCGATCGTCTGTTATCGCGTCCGTCGCGCTGTCCGGAGTGGTCGTGACCACACTCCGACTGAGAACGCGTTGCGTGCGCCAGTACGTAACTCTACTCAACCGTTTTATTTAAACATATATATTCGATAAAATACTCCGTAATAATCCAATCTGATAGCTCAAACATAATCTGTAAGTATAACCGAAAAATTTCTGTTCAAACTTTTCGAAACTATTAAAGTTATTATCACATGTTTTTTTTTAAATTTCAGATCCAAAATGTATCGCGAAGAAAGCGGTCTGCTTCTAGATGATGCGCTACTGAACGATCAGCTGCTCTTCGAATACACGCCAGTCGAGAGTCTGATCAACTTCGAATTACCCAATAATCTCAACACCGACTTCGACGATTGGCAACTCGGTGATTCGGATTTTCGGTGCGATGCGTTCATCAACGGTTTGGACGATTCAAATAGAGATAGTTCAAATCTGGATGGCAGCTCACCCGTGCTTTTCGATTTCGATAACTTGGATAAAAACCTGGACGACTACCTTCTCGAAGCTCTAACGAACGATAAATCTAGGGATCTCCTGCAATCTGCAACCGATTCTAATGATAGCGGCAGTGATGCGGATCTAGGACGACTTTCGGTGCTCGGAATCGACTTGGATTCGACGAGCGTGCAGGATATTCAATATCCTCAAAAAGGTTCCAATAGTAAGAGTGAAAAAGTGCGAATAGTGATTCAAGATACAAAAGTGCGGTCGTGGGGTGAGCCGACGTTTTGTCCTAAGCTCGGTGCGTTCCGGTGTCCGGTGGAGGAGTGCGGGAAACTTTATGCGAAAGCTTCGCACTTGCGCGCTCATTTGCGGAGGCACAGCGGTGAGAAGCCTTACCGGTGCACGTGGGGTGGTTGCAGCTGGCGTTTCGCGCGGTCGGACGAGCTGGCGCGACACCGGCGGAGTCACTCCGGCGACAAGCCGTACCGCTGCGGTGAGTGCGGCAAGCGGTTTGCTCGCTCCGACCACCTCGCCAAGCACGGACGCGTACACGCTCGCCGCGCCGCCGCCGCCGCCGCTGCTGCTGCCAAACGAGTAACTGTACACACTTATCGTACTAGAAGACTTTTGTAGACTTACCAAAGGTGCTTGAATAATGTGCAAACCAAAATATTGAGGTGTGACTCCAAACTGCAAGGATGCAAAACGGCTAGCAGTTGGAATGCACAGACTGTGTGCAGTGTAGACCCCATGTTATATACTTACTAGGTAGGTATATTCTTGTGAATTTGTGGTATTTTGGTCAAGTGTAGAAGTCAGAAGTTCGCTGGCATAATTATTAAGTATAATTTACCTACCAGTGCTTAAGTGAGAGATTGAAGTTTAGAAAATAAAAATAAGACTATGTACCTACTGAACCAAAGATCGCGCGGGCGCGTTTCAATTATACCTATTAAGCATATTGTTATATTTTAGTTAAGATTACCTTAAATAATAATAGGGAGAGTCGATATTAAGTAGGTATGATATAAGATACTTATCTACTATAGGAATAACTGATTTCCTATAAAAAATTCTGAGTAGCTTTACGCTTGGATATAAAAAGGTCCAATTTTTGTTAATTTAGTTTATTGTGAAGTACCTACTTTACCAAATTTTCATTTTTCTTATCTTATAACTGTCTGTGGGTCTACTCCATGTTAAGTAGGTATGTGTTATTTATTGGTGAATGGTGTGCATGTGCAAATCAACCGTAACAATAGGAAGATCTTCCTCTGAGCGGGTGTGTACACGAGAGTGAGAACCCATCTGATCCAAACTATGAGTTGGTTCTATAAATAATATAAGTACTGTTATACTCATAATATTATGAAGTGCAATTCAGAAAGAACTTCGTAATACCGATTCAGGAAGGCTGCAGAACAGTTTTGTTCGAACACTCGTGGATTCGTCGTAGATCTAATAGCGCAATCTGTCGTTGTATGTAGTGATCCCTACATATATTACAAACAATTTAACTCATTACTTAGTTGTTATTTAAAAATAGCTAATAAATTAAGATAAGAAACATAACTATGTTTCTAAAGAAAATAAAGAACGACGCACAAACTAATTGCTCATACATTGACCCTATGAATTTCCACCTACGTATGTCGGTGTATGACTAGTTTGGTAACTATGACTATGAGACTTGGCTTGTTACATATTTTATTTATGAAGTGCAATAAATTGTATTAAAATGTACGAGAATCTACTTTGTATAAAGTTGAACAAAAATAATAAGAACGTGGATAGGTACTGTTTAAGAATAGCTTAGATAATTTATAAAATAATAAAAATATAATGATAGACTCCTAGTCATGCTTTTAGTTCTTACTTCTGTTGTAGATATGTCTTTGTTTCATCCAAGAGATACGTATTTACAACTTTTGCCATTACCCGCAACTTTATCCGCATGTTTAAAAAAATCCAATTCCATTGTAAGTGCGCTTCTGTACCTATGTATCAAATGATAAAAACTCCACAAGATGTGTAGTCCTCCAAGTACCTGCAAAAAACGTCTCACAAAATCGGTTAGGCTATAAATAAAATGAGTAAGTACCTTTTTACCCTCGACGAAACGGAGACGGTATATGTGTTTTTGCCCTAAGAGGTTGTGTGTTTGTTTGTTTGTTTGTTTGTTTGTTTGTTTGTATGTTTGTTTGTTTGTGCACTTTTTTGTTACCGTTTTCCTGGAAAACTACTGGACCGATTAATATGCGGTTTTTTGCATTAGATATGTATAGCTTGTAAGAAGGTTCTTAGATATATTTCAGGACCATAGAAAACCATGCTGAGCTGTAGTCTATGATTTTAATTTTTCAATATGTTACCATTTTTCTCAAAAAGTACTGGGCCGATTGAGATGCGGTTTTTTGCATTAGATATGTATAGCTTGTGAGAAGGTTTTTAGATATATTTTAGGACCATAGACAACCAAGCTGAGCTGTAGTCTATGATTTTAATTTTTCAATATGTTACCATTTTTCTCAAAAAGTACTGGGCCAATTGAGATGCGGTTTTTTGCATTAGATATGTATAGCATGTGAGAAGGTTTTTAAATATATTTTTTAGGACAATAGACAACCAAGCTGAGCTGTAGTCTATGATTTTAATTTTTCGATATGTTACCATTTTTCTCAATAAGTACTGGGCCGATTGAGATGCGGTTTTTTTGTATTAGATATGTATAGCTTGTCAGAAGGTTCTTAGATATATTTTAAGACCATAGACAACCAAGCTGAGCTGTAGTTTATGATATAATTTTATCAATGTTACTATTTTTCTCAAAAATTACTGGGCCGATTGAAACGAGGTTTTTTGCATGAGATATGTATAGCTTGTGAGAAGGTTCCAGGTTTTAGGACCATAGACAATCAAGCTGAGCTGCAATCGTGATTTGGTAAGTGGTCATAGGAACTCCTTAAGTTCTCATCGTAAACGGCCGTCGTGATTAGACTCTTTTGATTTGTCTTGACTAGCATTTTGTACCTAGATGCTGCCCAGGGTCTCATGATGGAGCCAGGAAGTGGTCATGGGAACTCCTTAAATTCTCATCGTAAACCCGTCGTATTTGGGCTCTTTTGATTTGTCTTGACTACCACTTTGTACCTAGATGCTGCTCAGGGTCTCATGATGGAGCCAGGAGGTGGTCATGGGAACTCCTTAAATTCTCATCGTAAACCCGTCGTATTTGGACTCTTTTGATTTGTCTTGACTACCACTTTGTACCTAGATGCTGCCCAGGGTCTCATGATGGAGCCAGGAGGTGGTCATGGGAACTCCTTAAATTGTCATCGTAAACCCGTCGTATTTGGACTCTTTTGATTTGTCTTGACGAGCGCTTTGTACCTCGATGCTGCCCAGGGTCTCATGATGGAGCCAAAAAGTGGTCACAGGAACTCCTTAAGTGATCACATTTTTTCTAACAATTTTTATTAGAATATTAAAATAAATTTTAATATTCTATATACAGAATATTAAAATAAATTTTAATATTCTGATAAAAATTGTATACTATAATATGACACCTTACTAAGCACAAGTTTTATCTCGGAATGAGAAGGGTTTGGCCATAGTCCACCACGCTGGTCAAAAAAACTACTGAGCCGGCAAATATGCATTTTTGTGTTTTAGATATTATTTTATAATATATACTTTTGTTAAGTTCTAATTGTTGTTTCAATGGAGGTCTGCAGTTCGTCGTGGGTTTTTTAAAAATTTTAATTTTATTACTTGTTATGTATGATGTTTTTTCACTGCAAGTTAGCCCTTTACCGCGATCTCACCTGATGATAGTCTAAGATCTATAGTCTATCTATCCTTTTAGAAGCTGGCCAGGATCCGTGAACTTACCTATAGACTATGGTAACTTACCAACTTACCATAGTCTTAACTAAACTATTAACTAACTTTTAGGTAACTTCACGAATCGGAATCGCTTGAGTTATATAATATCAAAATATAGGTAATTTTATAAAAACCCGATGGTATAGCATTGGCTACAATAAACTTGTTAAAATAAAAATTAATTAATTTAAAAATAGCCTGGTCAGGATTTTAGTTGTATGTATTTATAAATCTATTATTAAACAAAAATAAAAAGTAAGTGTCATCAAAAGTTTCATCTGGTAAACAGATCGGTGAAGGTCGTGGTATATCCGGCTCAAATCAGTAACTACCCAATTTATGGATAGTATAGCTATCCTTAAATTGGGTAGTTACTGAAGCAAATCTCTCTTGAAGATGGAAGTACTTACATGTAGAAATCTACATTATAAACTTAGTAATTTTCTAACGCAAAAAAATTACATCTGATAATAAATGATTTATCCCAGCAGCACCTATCGTTTCACCTATCGTGAGATTTGATGTTTTTCAATGACATTGGATTTATATGGCCATAGTGTTTTAGACTGTTTTGTTAAATGACTTATCTATAATAATAATGATCTATGGCAGTGGCCATGTGTGCGAGAGGGACACCAACACGTAGAAGTGATACTATTTTTCCGTTAAATATATTTTATCTTTATTATTTATCTAAGGATTTGGTCCTTAAATATAAAATTGGCGTTTTGTAAGGAGGAACATCGAACAAAAGTCGATTTATTTAAAATATAATATATTTATTTAATCAAAGTATGTACCATTGCTATTGCACTTTTGCCATCTCATAGGTAGTTCATTGATCCCTTTACTAAAAAAAACCATTCGGACGGGAATCAATGGGGCAGTCCAAAGCGCCTTCAAATCTTTGAAGGCGCTTTGGACTGCCCCATCGGAGTTGAATTTTTTTCCCTGCAAGAAGTAAAAAATTTTGAAAAAAATGGTAATCTGTTGGAGCAAGGTCGGGGAGTACGGTGGATGTCTTAGAGACTTACACATTCCAATTGAAGCTCCTCTAATTTGTTACATAACTGTATATGCAGTGTATATGCAGTGTGTGGTCTAGCATTGTCCTGAAGCAGCAGTGGCCTAGAGCGATTGATCAGCCTCGGTTGTTTAGCAGCTAGCTTTTCCATCATGGTTTGCAGTTGCTGACAATAGACATCCGCCGTAATCATCTGGCCAGATTTAAGAAAGCTGTAGTGAACGACACCAACACTAGTCCACCAAACGCTCACGAGTAATTTTTTTTTCAGCCATTGCGATGAGCGTTTCCTATTATCACACAGGATCCACTTTTCATCACAGGTAATAATTTGATTTAAAATCCCTTCATTATTGTGCCGGTTGAGTAATGTAACGCAGCAATCGACGCGCGTTTGTCGGTTTGCTGCACTCAATTCATGACGTACCCTTAATTACCTTTCAAGATTTTTCACCTTCCCAATTTGCTTCAAGTGGATTAAAACAGTTTTATCACTAACACCGCAGCCTGCAGCTAGCTCAGACGTGGTTTGCGATGGATCCGCTTAAACAATAGCCTAAAATTCTTCATTATCAACTTTGGTCTCCGGCCGTCCACGGGGCTTGTTCCGCAGGTCGAAATTTCCAGAACGAAAACGTTGGGACCAAAAACGCACTGTGTTTTCTTTTGCGACACCGCCGCCATACACAATACACATCATTATTCCTTCGGGCCATTTCTGCAGCACTGGTGCCACGATGGAACTCGTATTCGTAAATAACGCGATATTTCAAGTTTTCCATTTTGTAAACTGAGTGACGCAAAGAAAAAACCAAAAGAGGAAAAAACAAATGAATTAGGGTTTTCAAAATACAAAATGCATGAGTAAATAGCTGTATAAATTTGAAATTGAAATTCCTAACCAAAGAGGAGATAATATTTGAGATCAAAGGGACCAGTACGACAAAACGCCAATTTCATAATATGTAAGGACCTAATATTATTTAATTTTAAAGCAAAACGAACTTTATCTTTGAACCATACAGATTTTCTTAGTTCTAATTTAATAATTTGATATACTATTTACTCAAAGTTAAACCTCAAGTTTAAGACACTTCTAAAGTTACCCACATTGATTGAAATAAATCTTTGCCTACCGTAAAAAATAAAAATTGAATATAGTCTATGGTAAAATAGTAAAATACTCTATGGTTGATAATAATCCGACAAAATAGTAAAGTAGTCTTGTGTGATAGAATTTGCAGTAAATATGTGGACTACCTAAAATAGCAATATTATCAATAGATACACGATTCAATTCAACTCGAGATACAAATAAAAATGGTGGTTTCAATTCCTCAGTCATTTTGAAGATTGAAATAAATTACTGATAGAAATAGAAGTCTAAGAGAAGTTAGAGATAATTATGTTAAGCTATCCCATTATAATAGTGCATTTAGTGCGAGTATATGGTGCATAAGCGAGAGTTGTGTATGACAAATAACAGGTTGTTGAAGACAAGACACCGAAATCGTTGCGATTTTTTTTATTATATACAGTGTACTTTCCAAATAGCGAAGAAAAAATTGTTGAATACATAAAAATACAGTGTGTACAGTGCAAACTTACGTTGTTAGTGCATTATTAATAAAAACTTGAGGCTAGACTGGCTGGGCGACTACATTTCAATCAGCATGTGACCCACATCTGAGATTTCTCTTCCTTGTATATTGTTGCTTTACCAATATTATCACTCACAAATCTGAACGTTGCTGCGCCTGAGCTCAATACAGGCAGACGATCGCTGAGTAACACCTTAGAGTTTAACAGATATGATATTTTATGAACTTGTCACGGTTGACTACAGCCTGTGCACCTCAGGGGGGTCTAGGAGAGCGCAAGATTTCTGCAAACATTACTAAAACAACTGCGATATTACTTTATTACCATAAAATCACTCGGTAATCTACACTGAAGACCCACCAAGTGCCAATTTGTGTTTGTGAATGTTACTATTATTAATTAAGTGAGGATTAATTTCAAGAGACATTGTCAAGTTTCAGTGGTCAAACAAAATGAGATTAAGGTATCTTTACATCTCATAAAGTCACAGAAGTGTTGAACAATGAAGTAGGAATGGCTCATGCAGAAAGTCACAGATATATTGTGCAGGTCAGTTACACACATTCTGTTGAATTTACTTAATTTAATTTAATTTGTCAAAAAGCCTTAACACTAAAACTAAGCTCATATTGAAAGTTAATATAAGATGAGAAGTGTTATTTGTTTATAAATATATATAAGTTGTATAAGTTTATTCTCTATTTAAATCAACTTTTACTGATAGTAATACTTTTAAATTGACCTTTGTTCATCTTTTTATCAGTGCTTTGTAATGAGTATTGCATTATACAAAGCTTTATAGGCATGCCCACTCATTGCATGTTCTTACATGTATTGTTTATATTTATAAAACAAAATCCTAATTCATTGAACTTGCTTCCAAATATAATCTGTTATTCCTGTAATATCATATTTCATTTCTTTAAGAAAACTATGTAGACAATTTAGATGTTAAAATTGACCAACAGAATTATTATAACTGTAGCATAACTATGTAAAATCTGCATTTATCATTGTTAAAGTCTGAATTGGTTGTGATTGGTATGGTATTTTTGCTGTGTCAATGTATTTTGGCCAACAGTGTAAGAATGTTAACAAATCAGAAACGCGAAAATGCGATTGTTACACTGTAGCTGACATTTTTACCTACTAAGGCTGCTACATACATACATTGGGTTGCTACAGTAACACTGTAATATTATAGATGAACCGTTTAATCATAATCATAATAATCATAGCCTTTATTGCTGAGTAAATTCTTTTTTTTTTACAATAATTTATGTTTTTTTTTTTTTTTTTTTTATTAACAAATTTATTGTTGAACATCAGCTTGTCCTGCGACATAGGCCTCCTCCAGAGCCTTCCAGATCTTCCTCTCCTGTGTTGTTCGGCGCCATGTAGCACCAGCCACCATTCTTAAATCATCTTCCCATCTTTTCCTTTGCCTTCCTTTACACCTTTTCCCATCCCTCGGATACCACTCGGTCACTTCCTTTGTCCATTTTCCACTACTGTCCCTCATCATGTGTCCAGTCCAACGCCATTTTAGCCTTCTTATATGCTCTGTTACATCTTTCACTTTGCTGCGTTTTCTTATAGTTTTTAGGTTTACTCTGTCTTTCTTTTTTATGTTTATCATACTTCTCTCCATACTATGTTGACAAGTTTCTAGTTTCTGTGTGTTTGCTTTCGTAAGTGACCAAGTTTGGCATCCGTAAGTTATACATGGTATTATGCATGTATCAAATACTTTTTGCTTTGCACTTACTGGAAGTTCTTTACTTTTCATAATTTCCTTTAAAGACCAGTATCGTTTCCATGCGTTAATTACTCTTTGGTTAACTTCTTTAGTCATCTGATTGTGTGGAGAGATAACTTGTCCCAGGTACATATAATCTGCAACATATTCTATTGGTTTGTTATTGACTTTTATAGTAATTTGGTCTCCATTTGTCATCAATTTGGTTTTCTCTGTATTCATAGTCAGACCTACCACAGCACTCTCTTTTTCCAGTTGTTGTAACATTATTTCTAGTGTGTTAGGATTGTTGGATATTAGAATAAGGTCATCGGCAAACCGTAGATGGTTTAATTTTTTCCCATTTATATTAAGTCCATAGTTATCCCAATCCAGATTTTGAAAAACCTTCTCTAAAATAGCTGAGAACAGTTTTGGGGATAGAGGGTCTCCCTGTCTGACTCCCTTTTTTATTTGGAACTCTTCTCCTTCTTTCTCTAGTCTGACTCGTGCTGTACATTTTCTATATATCTCTTTTATTAATCTAATGAACTTAGTTGGTACTCCCTGTTCTTCGAGTGCTTGCCATAGGTGGTAGTGTCTTATTGAGTCGAAGGCTTTGTTATAGTCGACAAAGCCTAGGTAGTATTTTTTGTTATATTCATTGCATTTTTCAATTATTTGTTTAATAGTATGTATATGATCAGTTGTGGAGTAATTGCATCTGAATCCTGCTTGTTCTTTTGGTTGGCATTGATCAAGTACCTTTGTTATTCTACCAAGTATCACTTTTGAGAAGATTTTATATATATTTGAAGTAAGACTTATAGGTCTATAGTTGCCAATTACGTTTTTGTCTCCTTTTTTGTGTAATAAAATTATTGTAGACCTCGTCCACTGATATGGTATATATTCTTTTTCTAGGATTTCGTTGAATATGTTAGTAAGAGTGTCAAGTGTAATTTTGAGAGTTTCCTTTAGGAGTTCATTGTTTATGTTATCATCTCCAGGTGCTTTGTTGTCTTTTTGAGTTTCTACTGCCTTGATTACTTCGCTACTCATAATAGAGGGCACAGGTTCATTTATGTGGTCATTACTTATTTCTGGATTCCAAATATGGTCCACATCATTATATAAATCTTGGTAGAAATCTGTGGCGATTTGAAGAATGGATTCCCTTTTGGTTGTTACTACTCCTGACTTATCTCTCATATTTGGTATCCAATTAGTCTTTTCTTTTAACTCTTTTTCTGCCTTTCTTACACCCCCTGATTTCTTTATGCGTTCTAGAATAGTTTTGAATCTGTTTTCCTTTCTATATTTCCTGATACTTTCATTTATTTGCTTACTTATATCAACTATTTCTTGTCTAAACAATTTCTTATTTGTAAGTAATTTTTTTCTGGTATCGAGTAGTTTAGTAGCTTCCTCCCCAATTTTGTTTGTTTTATTCAGTTTTGCAGTGAATTTTTCTTGGAGTTCTTTAAGTTCTTGTTCTAGTATATTGTATTTTTCTTGAACTGAAATTACTTTATTAATTCTGTTCTGCAAGTTCTCCTTTCGTTTCTTGATTATGTAGTCAGGAATTTTTACACAGCGACTGTGGCTTTGTCGGGTCTGTCTTATTTTTTTAGGTTCCTTACTAGTCATTATGCCTCTTATTGGACGATGATCCGTGCTAAAGTTTATTGTATTAATGACGTCAATGTCTTGGAATACCTTTGGTTTATTAGTGAGAATGAAATCTAGTTCATTAAAAGTTTTCCCATCTGGTGACCTCCAGGTCCACTTTCTGTTTTTTTTCTTTTTAAATAAGCTGTTCATGATGACTAAGTTATTTTCAAGTGCAAAGTTAATTAATCGGTTACCATTATCATTTCTTTTACCTGTACTATATTTTCCTCTGACATTATTTTCATTTATAATCATCTCTCCTATTTGGCTGTTGTAGTCTCCCATAATAATTTTGTTTTTGTAGGTATCCTGCATGGCTAAAGTTAATTCTTCATAAAAGTTGTCTTTGTCTTCAGGCATTGTTGCTTCATGCGGTGCATAAATTTGAATTATTGACCATTTTTCTCTATATCCAGGAAGGTGTATGTTTAGAATAGCTATTCTATCTGATTTTCCAATAAACTCTTCAATTCTGTCCTTTAAATGTGACTTTACTAGGAAACCAACGCCGTTTCTTCCCCCAGTCTGTCCTTTATAATACATAACATATTTGTTAGGTACCTCTATGATTTCTTCGCCCATTCTTCGTACCTCGCTGATTCCCAAAATGTCCCATTTTATGTTGTTGAGCGCATATTCTAATTCATCTTGCCTTTCCTGGGATTTCAGTGATCTTACATTTAGGGTGACAATATATATATTATTTGAGTTTAGTTCCTTCCTTGTATTCTTTCCAACTTTTCTGTGTATGATCTCTGAAGGGAACCTTTTTAACCAACTTCTCAATTCATAGCATATTTTTTTTTTTAAATGTATGTTGGTGCATGTCTCCGTGGTTTCTGAACCGATTTGTTTTTTTTTTTCTATCAGTCGTTAGAGGAAGCTCTCGAGGTGGTCCCATAAAAAATTCTGACTCCAAATCCTCAACCCTGACACTAAAAAGTTAAAAATAAAAATTCTTTCCAAAAAACCGACTTCCAACACCACTGTAAAGTAATAGAAAATAAAAAATAATTTTGATTTCTACCCACTATGTTGAAGTCGAGCGGGTATAACAAGGATAAGCAAAATAGAGGCATCAGGCTCGCCCCACGACAAAATTATTTTTTATTTTTTATTACTTTACAGTGGCGTTGGAAGTTGGTTTGTTGGAAAGAATTTATATGTAATATCAAATCCTTGAAATATCATGGCACTGTCTGGGCAACATACACATCATTTCATGTCAAGATAAAAAATACAGATGTGTGTAGAAAAAAACACTAATTATTTTGGCTCCCTGATCAATCACCAAGTGTAATACTACAGAAAATATTATTAGTAGAAATTCTGGTTTCCTCTAGTGTATGCTTATTTATAGAAGCATTATATAGACACCAGTGTAAACTTCGCTGAAAGATTCTTCAAAGAAGTCCTATTCTGGGTTCTTTAGTCTTTGCTTGCTTAGAGTTTGTTTTACTTAATGTAAAGAATATCGATAAATCAATAATGTTAAATGGAGAAACACTTAAAATGGAGAACTCCACAGTTTTCTTGGGGGTGACCTTGGATAATAAGCTTCAATGGGGCGCTCATATAGAAACACTAGCGGGAAAACTTAGCTTGGCTGCTTTTGCTGTCAGGAAAATTAGACAGTTTACCAATATTGAAACAGCTACTGCTAACGACAGTGTGTGCAAGGTGCAGAAATCCTTTGTGGGGTTGAGTGTACTCTTTTATAACATGGTTCCCAAAGAGTTTCTAGATTTGCCATTTCATAAATTTATAGACTGTGTTAAATAGCATTTGTTAAGGCGAGGTTATTACACTGATTTTCTGAATGACAAAGTTGCATGGAAGAAACCGGGCTGGCATCCAGTGACCCACAAGTCAGTGTAATACTTGTAACGTAATATTGTATGTGTTGTATTGTTACTTATTGTAACCTTTTTCTTTTTTAAGAAAAGAGCAACTGCTGAGCTTCTTGACAGCTCTTCTCAGTAGAAGCAGCTTTCCGAACCGGTGGTTGAGTCTTAATGTATCATAAGTGACACAAGTTGTCCTACATGAAATAAATAAATAATTTCATTTACTTGAACTGGTTGGATGAACTGCAGTAGTTCATGTATAAAGTGGTAGTGAACTAAAACTTCCATTCCATTTCCTCTTGAAGTATCACTGTGCTTATTATAATAATTATTGACACTTAAGCTTACAGCAGTGATATCTGGGGCCTTTATTACATATAAATAAGTAGCCGATTCCCGTGTTCGCGCATTCGTCTGCGTGGATTGAGATTTCTTGGTTCCCGCGGGAACTCTTTAATTTTCCGGGATATAAAGTAGCCTAGGTGTTATTCCAGACTATAATATATCCCTGTGCCAAATTTCATCCATATCCGTTCAGCCGTTCTGGAGTGAAAGAGTAACAAACATCCATACATCCATCCATACTCACTAACTTTTGCGTTTATAATATTAGTAAGATTACTAACAGTGTATCATTTGCAATCACCTCTGATTAGTTAACTCTCCTCCGCTATTTGCCAAAATCTTTTGTCAGCTGGAATACCATAAATTCAGCCAATCACAATCACTGAGACTGTTACAATGATGATTGATTTATGCAGGTTTTAAATGATAGGGCTACTGCTTTCGGCCCATGTATACTCAACTAGCTTCAAACTTCTTCAGGATTGTTAGTTATTAACTGGTTAGATTTGGCAGGTTGATCTCTTTCCGGTTGTGTCCGATTTTCTGTCCCATCAGGCTGTGAGAGTAAAGGAACAGAGAGTGCACCTGTAGTGCACTGTAGGTGTAGAGAGTGCACTTGTGCACTATAATATCTCCCGCACATAATCTCCCTGAAGACTGGCCGAATTTCAGTCGGGAGGATTATTATTATTAGATTTGGTGGATGCATTAGATGATAGTGAAAAGCTAGCAAATGTTGACCAAACTAGTTTCATTCAGCTTAATAAGGAAGCTTTCTATGGACACAGCATGAATGACAGACTTTCTCACATACTGGGGCTGATTCTGTATAACACAATCTCTAAACTAAACTAAGTTGGCAGCTTCAAATCTAGTTCTGTCACTTTCCGTATAAAGTATTATGAAAGGGTTAGCAATATTTGTAATGCTCTAATTTTAGTTTAGTTTAGAGATTGTGCACTACAGAATCAGCCCCACTGTCCTCCTATCTTAACTCAAAAATACTAGCATCACCTGAGCATTACAAAGGGGACACCACCATAAGGTGCCAGCCGATTGTCCTGTCAGAAAAATACCACCCATTCTATAACTAGTGGTTCGCCCCGAACTTGGACCTCGCGGCGCCATCTATTGACATAAATGTGA
Source organism: Erebia aethiops (assembly GCA_923060345.2). NCBI lineage: Eukaryota > Metazoa > Arthropoda > Insecta > Lepidoptera > Nymphalidae > Erebia > Erebia aethiops. The sequence goes on from OV281082.1 coordinate 5,857,818, forward strand.
AGTTCTGTTAAAAATACTGAAGCTCATTAAAAATTAAATAATTCTGTTTCCTTACAATATTTATCTAATTTTAGTATTTGTTGTTCAAGTACAGGATATAATTGAAATAATTGATCAAGTTTCAGGCTCATCCTTTCAGAAAATTTAGAGTTCTGAGTTCATCTTTGGACGTTAGAAAATCTCCACTTTGAAAGCCCCCCATTTCGTCAATTTTGGGGGAAAAATTTAAAAAAAAATATTTTTGGACTCTATTCCTAATTATCTTTAAAATGATATACCGCAACCCTATGTAACTTAAAAAAAAATATTTTACTTCGCATTCGCTTCTATGAGAGCACCCCTGAAATAAAGATTTTTATTATTTTTTAAGCCATATTCGGCGGGAGGCCATTGGTTTACATATTATATTTAAAGCTGAAGTAATTGCGTTCAGTAATTCAGAAGTTATAATGTTCTGACAGACGGACGGACGGACGGACGGACGGACAAGTGCCAATTCACCCAAGTAGACTCAGAGACCTTCGCTTCGCTCGGTCAATAAAATCCAAGAAGACATTAAGAGATGTCTCTGTACAAGTTCACAGCTACAATATAAACAATTATATAAATGAAATAATCCCAAGAAAGCTTGGGAGTTCTAATAATAGGTATTATATTTAAGTGATATATTATGAATTGTGATAATGAAATGAATATCTGGCTAAGTTTGTTGTAGGTTTCTTCTTAAATCAGGTAGTGTTTGGCTCATAGCATTATTCCAAGTTGATGTTTGATGATGTTGAAATTATCACCACAATATATACCACAACTATTTGACTTTCGAAAAGTGTACAAAAGTAACATATTTTGAAAAAGAAATGATTTAATTTCATTTGACCATGGATCCTACTGGTATCCTGGAAGTCCCATACATTTTTTTCTGTCACATATAGGTCTTTGTGGGGGCACTCTCTGCACAATATGAGGCGCTTTCCGTGGAGGCCTCCAAGCAAACCAGCTCAGAAGAGATAGTATGTTGCATTGCTGACAAACTCAACTTGAATGATGGCTCTGGAGGACCTTATGAGCTGGCAGAGGTATTTAAATCATAATTATTAGAATTAAACCTTGTATGTATCACTATTTAGAGACTAAAGAGGATCCTGTATCAAAAAAAAAATATATTATAAGGTCAATATAATCAATTTTTCTCTCCGATTTGTTTGGCACTAAAGTAGTGTGTAATTATTGGGTAATAAAACTAATAATTTTACCTATTTCAATAATTATTAATTTAAATAAATAATAAGTATTAGTAGTCATTGCTACACAAAGCTTCTGTGAAGAAACTTAGGATGGAACAATTTTTTGGTAACTAACTAGTTAGAATCTGAGGTAGCAGAGTAACAGAAAGCAAAACATTCATAAACACACTTTCGCATTACTTAATAATATTAGTATGATTGTAAAAACAGTTAGATTGTAATCTAACTAGCGATATTGTAAACTGTCGACAGATTACAATTTAACGCATTATTCGGTAGATTGTAATCTGTTAACTAGATTACCCTGACAAAACCTAACGACCTGATTGTTTATATCGAACTCTAACCTAACCTACAAGAAAGAAGCAAGAAAACGTAAATACAATGAATATTTCAAAAATTGACACTCAGAACATTGAACGGTTATCTGTCGACAGTTTACAGTATCGCTAGTTAGATTACAATCTAACGGTTTTGCAATCTTACGGTGACAGATACACACTTTGCATGGCTAGGTTATCTGAATGACACTACCTTGGTACCGGATTTAGAAAAAAAGAACAGCAAGAGTAGGACATGTAAAACGTGTTTTGCTACAAACAATAGTACCTTAGCGTACGACGAGATTAATCACTGATGATAAATATCGTCAATTAATTTTTTGCCGCATTAACTACGCGTGCCTGTGAATTCCACACAATTGCAACTTCCTAACAGATGTTTCCTTTTAAAATAGACTATAGTGTAAATATTTTGCCGCGGATATTCAATCAATGTTAGGAAAACCATTCTTAACAATATAGGTATTCCGGTATTTGATTATTTTCATCGGCCCACGCTTTTATGCCGCGCCAAACGGTTTCATCATTCGTGCGTATTATATCTTTTAAAATGCTTCTAAAGTATAGCTATTAATTAATACCACAATTTTTTAATGAATTTGAACTGAATTTCTCTTGGAATAAATTCTCGACAAAATAAACATGAGCAATTAGGCAGGTATTTTAAGTGCACATTTTTTTAAGATCTAAGGATCATTGGTTGGCTCATTTCAGTTTTTGATTCGTGCTTTTCAGAGAATACTTTCAAGCCATTTTTAACTTTAACATGCACTCATTGTGAACAAAAAATCTCTGCCTCTCCTATGCCCTAACAGTTGTTGGCAACCCCATCTTGCAACAGGCCGGTTCCATTTGAATAAACTGTCTCTGTTCCCAGTTCCCACCCAACGACGAAGTGCGGATCATAGATAGAATTCGTACACCCGAAAGGCAAACCAATATACTCAATAAACTCCATTTATTTATAACATGTAGGACATACAGGTGTCTCTTACGTTACGTCATGTTTTGACTTTATCACCGTTTCGGGAAGCGGGTTCTGATGAGAAGAGCAGGCAAGAAACTCAGCAGTTGCTCTTTTTAAAAAACAAGATATTACAGTATGTAGGTTTATAAATTAAATACAGTAGTGCAAGTTATTATACTATCCTGTGGGCCGCTGGACCCAAAAGTCGATTGCTTCCATACAACTTTGTTATTACGAAATTCGTCAATTGTATGCCTACTAGAGCATAAAAAAATGCTCCTGAAAAAAGCTTATTATACTGTCGAAGATTATATAAATGATAAAAGCGCATGGATTTGACTCGCTCCAGCAATGCTCAGGACTGCTGTTACTTATGTATCTTTGGATTAATGCAATTGTAAATATACTTTATTTTTTCAAAAGAGCAACCACCGAGTTTCTTGCTGGTTCTTCTCGGTAGGAACGGCATTCCGATACCAGTGGTAGAGTCATTCGACTATTCATAAGCACTTGTAAAAAGTCTATTTGAATAAAAAATATTTGAATTTGAATTTGAATTTGAATGTCTGTACTTATTTACTTGATTTGTCACTAAGGTGGTGGGAGACATGGTCAGCGGCGAATGCAAAGAGCGGCGGCTGGGACCCAACGAATCGCCCGTCGCCGTCATGATGCTGTGGCCTAACAACAACTCGGGGCAGTATTACAGGTAAGCAGACTGCTGGTTCTACTGGCTTAGTACTGAAGAGCGAGATGTGTAATGTCCTTAATCCGCTTGAGGCCATATTAACATATGGCCTCACACCGGGAAGCGTGCAGCGTTGGACGACCCCCTAGGGCTAAGTGGACGGACGATCTCATGCGTGTAGCTGGAAGCCTCTCTGCGGCGAAAGAAGCGGCTCTGTGGCGATCCATGCAGGAGACCTTCGTCCAGCAGTGGACGTCTTACGATACGATTACGTTAATCTATCTATCTAAACGATACATTAATCCAAAGGAATCAATCTCTTAGAAGAAAATATAGGAATTTGAAATGATCTTTAAGTAAGTAAGGTATGCCTCATATACTATAATTAATAAAAGAAGTTTTTAAATCCTTTTCAAACCTTTCCCCGAGGAAAACGGATTGCATGATTTTCTAATTACGAGTTTATACATCATAACCCGGATTTGATGTCAGGATTGAAGGCATTCGAAAACAGAAACTTCCATTAAATATTTATATTAATTTGTGATTTGTGTAGGTTTTGGGATCGATAGAAATAACTATTAAGCGGTCTTTCATTCTAAATGTTTATATTAAACTCTAATGCCGTGAAATTATTCCACGGTCAATTAATTGATTCACACACAAGGCGTGAAGAAACTGCACGACAGGACGTCATACTGTATGCGCGCGTAAGCGTGTGGTATTTGTAAGGGCAGGTGCAAACACTGTGGAGTGGAGTCGAGTATTTTGATGATAGCTAAAATTTGGTTTAGGCTTTTATTGGTACTGAATACAGAAGACCGCGCGCCTCACTTGGGCGTACACGGAATTATCCTGCGCCGAACGCCAAAGTCCAAAGTGAATAACATAAGTTTAGTCTGAGTGGTCATCAAGAAAAACGAAGCGTCTGGGCTCTGCCGGTGTGCCTTGTGCGTAATTATATTATAAACCTAGCTTTTGCCCGCGACTTAATACGTATCTGCATACCAAATTCCAGCCTGATTCTAGTTTCCGAGTCCAGTAGTTGGAGCTGTGCGTTGATAGATACCTTTTCCTTTTGTATAATAAGTGTCGATTTCACCAACTCCGAATAACGTCTAACCTAGGATTAAATTTGAAAAGTTGACAGAATTACTACATAACACCTGTCAAAACATCAATTTTAATCCTAGGTTAAACGTAACGCGGAGTTGGTGCCCGCGACTTCGTACGCGTGGATCGAGGTTTTGTGGTTCCCGCGGGAACTCTTTTATTTTCCGGGATAAAAAGTAGCCTATGTGTTATTCCAGACTATAATCTATATCTGTGCCAAATTTCATCCAGATCCGTTCAGCTGTTGGGGCGTGATTGAGTAACAAACATCCATACCGACATCCATACATCCAAACTTTCGCATTTATAATATTAATAAGTAAGACTAGCTGACAAATGTAATTTTAATATTCACATGAAGGGCAATTGAAATGAAAGAATAGGGAGCTGATTCTGTAGTGCACAATCTCTAAACTAAACCTAAATTAGAGCATTACAAATATTGCTAACCCTTTCATAATACTTCCTACGGAAAGGGACAGAAATAGATTTAAAGCTGCCATTTTAGTTTGATTTAGAGATTGTGTTATACAGAATCAGCCCCATAGTGCACAATCTCTAAACTAAACCTAAATTAGAGCATTACAAATATTGCTAACCCTTTCATAATACTTCCTACGGAAAGGGACAGAAATAGATTTAAAGCTGCCATTTTAGTTTGGTTTAGAGATTGTGTTATACAGAATCAGCCCCTAGATCTTCCTTCTCAGGAGTATCAGTTTGTCAGTCTATTCTTGCTAATCTTGAAACTTCTGTACGGATTTAGATGCAGGTTTCACGAATGGATTCTTCAAAAAGTTCTATTGATCAAATGTATAACTATATATTTTTTTTAATTGTTAGAATCCTTCTCCGTCGCGCTATCTGTGTGTTTAGTCCTTAATATAGCATCTGCGTTCAGGTCGGCATTTATTTCCAGTCATACTTTGAGAATAAACATAGAGATCGAGCTACCAGCGATGAGTGACATCCCTGACTAATATTTTTTCAATCGCAAATAGGTATGCCAAGGCCCAAGACTTACCTTTTAATCACGTACTATTTGCAAAATTTTAGGAATTCCGATGACTTCGTCGACTACTCGTAGATTGTACACAGTCAGTCAGTACGCATTTATTTATCAAAGGTCCTTTTACTTCCTTCCGCAAGAATTTAGGCATACTTTATGAATCATCGCGATTGTTGAATATCAGAACATCGGTATTCAACTGTAAAGCGATAATAATCGACTACAATACTTTAGAAGAATATTTTCAGGCATGTATGTACTATGTACTCACTACTCACATACGATTACATGAACTATACCATTTTAGAATAGGAGACGAATGAACAATTCTTCATTCGTAATATAAATAAAACCGGTAGCTGGTGCGTGCTCATAACACCCCGTCACTTAGGTTGTCACTTGTCAGGGAGTCCGATACTCATACACACACACGCACCCTTAAACACATTGCATCTTACTAATATTAAAAATGCGAAAGTTTGGATGAATGTATATGGATGTATGGATGTTTGTTACTCAATTACGCCCCAACGGCTGAACGGATCTGGCTGAAATTTGGCACAGAGATAGAGTATAGTCTGGAATAGCACATAGGCTACTTTTATCCCGGAAAATTAAAGAGGCTGGAACCAAAAAACCTCAAACCACGCAGACGAAGTTGCGGGCATCCGCTAGTATTACTTAAAATTCAAACTATGGGTAGGTACAGTGTACAGACTACAGTCCGATTCAAACTTTGTGACTTCTCGGAACATCGTCATCATGCGTTTCGATGCGCAGAATGACAATATTAGGTGTGATATCAGGTATCAGCGGCACGGTTTCAGTTGGCTGTACCTACGCGAACCTACGCTCGCGGCTAACTTCAGAGACTTCATAAAGTTTGATTCAGCCTGTATGCACTTTTCACGCACGCACTGTATCCATCCGAGATCTGTGTTTCCTAACACCTAGGCCATTTTACACTACATCATTATTTCCACAGATAAAGGAATCTGCTTAGTTTCCGATTTATGGTCAAGCGTGTGCCTATGCATACCATGTGAATAAAAAAAAGTATTTGACGTAAGAAAAATAAGGTATCCGCAGGCCGCAGCCATTTATCGACTACCAGCAGGTGCCCGCGACTTCGTCCGCCTGGTTCTTTTTTTTGATTCCCGCGGGAACTCCTTACTTTTCCGGGACAAAGATAACCTATGTCATTCTCCGTCCTCAACTATACCCATGCCAAAAGTCACGTCGATCCGTTTTTCCGTTGCGGCGTGATTGAAGGATAAACCAACAAACATACACACTTTCGCATTTATAATACTAGTATGATATTGACTCAAATAGTTGTGGGCTACGACCTTAAATCTGTGCTAATACCAGACCGAGCGGAACATTAAGATAAATTAAAACGCTCATAAATTTTGAACAAACGTAACTAATGTCTTTGTTATGCATAACTAAAGCGTACATGAGTATTAGCCGAACGAAAATCTATTTTTTATCGTTGCGTTAACAGCTGTTACATTCTTTGTTTTAAACACTTTACTGTGTTACAAACGATTGGCATTTAATAAATTTATTGTCTGATAAACACAGGGAGATGTTATTACTGGAGAAGCAAAAATCAAAAAAGCACCCAAAGAACCCACCTAAAATTCGTCGTCTTGTCGGTAACCAATAGAAGTCAAATGCTAGATTTATTAGTAGGACACCATTATGTCTGTGTAAAAATTAGGTCTTATTATTACATTATCTTGACAAATATTTTTAATTAAACGTGTATCTGAGTAGATGTATGGTCTCATTATAATATTTTGCTGGTTCTTCTCGGTAGGAAGGGCATCATAACGAATCTGGGAAATTCACTTTTTGACGTAAGCAAATCGTAAAAGGTTTCTGTTATAATTTTTCTAGTATAGGAGTCAGGATGGCACCGGATTTTGGAGTGACCTGTATGCAGTCTCGGCCTCTAGTGATGTGGTAACTCTATGGGTTATGATTGATATTTTCCCTCTTACTTAATTAGCGGCATTGCAGTAGCTGGGCTGCTGTGTAATTATCGAAGTATAAACGGTACAACTAACCTTGCTAACATATTTATTTACATTCAATACATTATGTATTTTACCTATAGGTAGGTATATCGGAAATACTGTGTAACGTAGACACGATCCATTTGAATGACAAACATTTGTTTCTCCCATACTTGTATGGTATTGATGTAAGATCATTCTATTTTAGTATTGGATGGAATTAGCTACTGATTTTATTTATATAAACTTGACTAGTAAAATAATTAACATGTTAGAGGGGCTATATTTTTAAATATAAATATTAAAAGTAGATGAGAAAAACTATTCAAAGGTACTTTATTATTTTTTATTTATAAAAAATAACCAATGATAAATAATTAGTTAATCTATACTCTATACTATACTAATATTATAAATGCGAAAGTTTGGATGGATGGATGGATGTTTGTTTGTTACTCAATCACGCCAGAACGGCTGAACGGATCTCCATGAAAGCCACAGAGATAGATTAGAGTCTGGAATAACACATAGGCTACTTTTTATCCCGGAAAATTAACGAGTTCCCGCGGGAGCCGAAAATACCTCAATCCATGCGTACGAAGTCGCAGGCATCAGCTAGTAATTAGTTTAACGAATTGAGACCCTGAAAAGCAATATTGACTGAACTAGTTTTGAGTGATTTCGCACAAGCATGATTATAGACATCTCCTATATGGAATGGAACGAAATAATAAAAATATTATAAATTCGAAAGTGTGTCTGTCTGATTTGGATGAAACTTGGTACTTATTGAAATTGAAGCAACCCTTATGGTACGACTATATCTGTCCGGTCACATTTTGTATATTTAGTATCTATTTTTTGCTACATTCCCTAACCAACCCTTGTCGGTCTGAGAAGGAGACTATTAGTCCAACCAATGGGTGGAAATAAAACTTAAAACTTTTCCGATTTCAGCCTCCTTAATAATGTATTCCAGGAGTTCTAAGACCTCAAATAACATTACATAATATATTGTAATGACGTGTCATGTTATATAGCTCGTTCTACACATTATAATGTAGTTTTACGTCTTGAAATGTACCGCTTCATTAAATTATCCTGTCACTGGACAACTATTTGTAGACGACAATGGTTATAATGTTTTTGCCGTGATTCATGCAGCATAATTATCTAATAATAATAATTTTAGTGGTACGTAGTTTTGCACTCGTATATCCTTAATACGTTTTTAATATTAGCTGCCGTGTTGCATCTATGTATAACAATACTTTAGTTGTAGATATTTGCGATTGTTTGAGAGTGCGTTTGAAATAGTCTTGAGTTAATGAAGGGACCGTATTACGAGTGGTTGGGGATATTGCTGGCGTGTGATTCACTCTTCCTGCCGCCGCACGCCGCCGCCGTGTGATAACAGCCATCCTGCCAATCAAATATGAACTGAAATTTTGTACTAAACTATAAACATGAATTTTAATACAAGTCCTTAGACTTCAAGAGTTAATTGAAACTAAAAATGACTCAAACGTAATTTTATTTATTATTTTGTTATGTAAACATTATTTTGTTTTACTAGGCTGTGGTTAATAATTTTTATTTCATGTTCTTGCAGATTTTATTTGCGCGAAAAAATCCCCGATGAGCCATGGATGGAAAATTTCTCAGTGGACCCGCAGTTGATAAAGGATTACTTCCAGCGTTTCCTCTACCAGCCAAAGGACCGGGAGTATCCAGACTTGTGCCAGTTGCCCGAACTTAACGAACAGACCTTGCTAGATAATCTTAGAGCCCGATTTGCCGCTGGATATATTTATACCTACGTGGGATCTATTCTAATAGCCCTCAACCCTTTCAAGTTCCATCCGATCTACAACCCCAAGTATGTGAAGTTGTACCAGAACAAGCGGATAGGTTCGACTCTGCCTCCGCACATCTTCGCCGTCGCCGATGCCGCGTACCACTGTATGCTGAGGGAACGAACGAATCAGTGTATCGTAATAAGTGGCGAAAGCGGTTCAGGAAAGACAGAGAGTACAAATTTCCTCCTCCACCATCTAACTGCACTCAGTCAGAAAGGTTCTCATGGAAGTGGCGTCGAACAGACTATATTAAGTGCTGGACCTGTGTTAGAGGCGTTCGGTAACGCTAAAACTGCGCATAACAACAATTCGAGTAGATTCGGCAAATTCATACAAGTGAACTACAAGGAAAATGGCATGGTGCATGGTGCTGTTGTACAGAAGTATCTTTTAGAAAAATCTAGAATTTGCAGCCAAGGTCGCAACGAGAGGAACTACCATGTTTTTTATTATTTGCTCGCGGGTGCTTCCGAGCAGGAGAAGGAACAGTTGCATTTGCTCAGTGTGGACAAATATAATTATCTGTCAAAGACAGGGTGTAGTGTTGTGCCCGGTGTCGATGAACAATATGAGTTTTCGCGGTTAAAACAGTCTATGGACATGGTTGGGTTCACGTTGGATAAGCAACGGCGGTTGTTTGCTGTTCTCTCTGCTGTTTTGCTTCTAGGTAAGTTAATCTGAATTTTTAATAGGTCACTCCTCGTTTTTTTTTAAAAGGTTTTTTTTCGTTTAGACACTTTTTTTTTTTCAAAATGAGTTCAGGAATACAAACATAATATTCGAACAGGATATAGTACTGTAATAGGATAAAATTCTGCTTTTGTTTTCCTCAAGTTGCATAAAAATAAATTTTTGTTTAAAAGTACCTACTTACAATAATTATATTGGCATGAGCATAATACTGCATGAAAACTCAGACGAACAGAATTGAGAGGTCTAAAAATAATTGTTTTCACAATATTCCCAGCAAAAAAGAATGACAATTAATTTTAGACTTATGACTTAATATTGACTTTACAGATTAATCTCTAAACAAAATTGGTTTGGCTACATAAATGAAGCAAGGAATCCATATTCCATACTAATATAATATTATAAATACGAAAGTGTGTCAGTCTCCATCTGTCTGTCTGCCTGCTACGTTTTCACGGCCCATCTGTTGAACCGATTTTGATGAAATTTAGTATAGGCAAAGATTGTATCCCGGGGAAGGACAGGCTATTTTTATCCTGGAAAATTAAGTTCCAAAAAAACCTTATCCGTGCAGATGAAGGGATGCATCTAGTAATAAAATAAGTCTATGAAAAACAGCTAAGGAATGCCATATTTCTGTCCATTAATTTTCATGATAGTCCATATAAAATACCAAAATCTATGATAATTGATAACAGTTACAGATAAGTTATTCATATTATCTATGATGAAAAGATAAATTTTTAATCATCGAATTTGTGATGATTGCAAAAACTGATTGCCAATCATGTCATATTATTATGTGCGCCTGATAAGAAGTGAAGCCTTATCTCAAAGGTGATTGACCATTTAAACAGCTTATCAGGAAAAAATGTTATGTAAATTATAGCGATTTTATTATGATAATTTACGCTTTATTTCTCAAAACGACGTCCTCCTGGGCGCAGTGGCTAGATCTATGGTCTTATAATGGGAGGTCCCGGGTTCGATCTCGGCAGCGGGCAGGGTCAATTTCAGGGTATAATTTCAGAATTTTCTCGGATGTGTTCTGGTGGGAGGCTTCGGTCGTGGCTAGTTAGCACCCTACTGGCAAAGACGTACCAATAAGCGATTTAGCGTTCCTTCCTGATGCCGTGTGGAAACCGGTTAGGGGTTTGGGTTTAATATAACTGCTGTACTCTTAACAGTTTAGCTCGCTACCATCATAGACTGCATCATCACTTATCATCAGGTGAGATCGCAGTCAAGGGCTAACTTGTAGTGGAATAAAAAAAAGACAATACAATTATCTTAAAGTGTCCCATCCCCAAAAGTAATTTTTGCTTTTTTTGTTTAAAATAAATGTTTAATTATTATATCTTTTATTTAAAAAAAAATAGGAATTGTAATGAAATTGTAAGTTATACTTTTTTTTAATTATTATTTATTTGGGACTTTGGTCCAACACGTACACGCCAGACCCATCGTAACCTAAATAATTCTTATTAAAAAAAATAACTTAATCATAGTTTTTAAAATAGAACATAAAAGAATATTAAAATCTGTTGCATTAGTACTCTAAAATCAGTTCAATGAAATCTGAAATCTATACTAATATAATAAATGCGAAATTTTGGATGGATGTATGGATGGATGGATGTATGGATGGATGGATGTATGGATAGATGTTTGTTACTCAATCACGCCAGAACGGCTGAACGGATCTGGACGAAATTTTGCACAGAGATAGATCATAATCTGGGAAAACACATAGGCTACTTTATCACGGAACATTAAACAACATTACACAAGAGTTCCCGCGGGAACCAAAAAATTCAATCCAGGCGCGAAGTCGCGGGCATCAGCCAGTTTACAAATAATTTTCACTGTAAATTTCCAGGTAATGTGGAATTCCAACCACAACGGAAGTCCTACCACCACGACGAGGCAGTGGGCGTGCGCAACCCAGAGGTGGTGTCCCTCATATCATCCCTTCTGCGAGTGAAGCAAGAAACCCTGCTCGCTGCGCTCACGTCCAAACGGGCCAGGGCTTCCGGAGAGACACTTGTTATTAACTATAGGTAAAATTGTAAACTGTTCATCTAGGGTTATCAATTTTCATCAGAATAACGATAAATTAAGGTTAATGCCATATTTTTATGTACTCAACGTATTCAAATGTCGGTTAAACAGCACGTCTATATCAACCCATAATACCGGAAATGTTTTAAAACATGATATCTGGAGACAGATATCCAAAATTGGCAGTGATTCTGTAAAATCTCTAAACGAAATTGCTAACCCCTTCATAACTCCCTAACACGGAAAGGGACAGAACTAGATTTAAAGCTGTCATTTTAGTTTAGAGATTGTGTCATACTCATACAGAATTGGCCACTTTGTCCAGTAAGTAGGATTCACGAAAAAAAAAGTGTGTGTGTGTGTGTGTGTGTGCAATTCACACACGGCAGAAGTGAAACTTCAGAAAAGTAGACTACGAGGGAATGAGATATGTATTCTATCTCATTCTCTCGCAGGCTAAATCTTATTATGAATATGTTTGTCTCTTTTTGGTATCGTTTTTTCGTTTCATCGAATTTTCAAGTCGCAACGTTTCTAAAGAAGTTTCGTAGTCACGTAGAAAATCCTAAATCCGAAATAGTAATTCTAAAATATCACAAAATTATGTTTAGAAAGGTAACCATACTCAAAAGTGATAGGATTTACGCAACACAAATTTATTGAGTGTCACGAATAGTAATTCTAAGTCATGCATATTTTTTTTTAGATTGCCGGAAGCGATCGCGACTCGGGACGCGATGGCGAAATGTCTGTACGGTGCTCTGTTTGACTGGATAGTGATGCAGGTCAACCATGCGCTGCTCTCGAAAAAGGACACTTTGCGGGAGCATCAGGGACATAGTATAGGTACTTTGTTCTTTATTACTAGCGAATGCCCGCGACTTCGTCTGCGTGGTTTGAGGTTTTATGGTTCCCGCGGGAACTCTTTAATTTTCCGGAATAAAAAGCCGGACTATAATCTATCCCTGTGCCAAATTTCAGCCAGATCCGTTCAAACGTTGGCGCGTGATTGAGTTACAAACATCCATCCATCCATTCATACATCCATACATCCATCTATCCAAACTTTCACATTTATAATATTAGTAAGATTAGATTTCCTTCCTGGTGGGAGGCTAGTCACCACCCTACCGGCAAAGACGTGCCGCCAAACGATTTCGCGTTCCGATACGATGCTGTGGAGAACTCGATTATCTAGTGGTATGGGTTTAATATAACTGCCATACCCCTAACAGGTTAGTCTGCTACCATCTTAGGCCCACTTGCACAAGGACTCTTAAATTAATTTAGTTAAACATTTTAATGCTGTCCCTGTTTGGCAACTACAATATGCATTTGCCAAACAGGGACAGCATTAAAATATTAGACTAAATACTAAACATTAGACTGTAAAATCACTTATCATCAGGTGAGGACCGTAGTCTAGGGCTAACTTGTTGATAAAAAAAAAAAACTCAGCCGGGGTTTTAATTTTAAGAAAATTGGCGATAATACAAAAGGTAGTAACAAATTGATGGGCGGTTGCATTAACAGTTAAATACATCTTTCTCAGGCGTCCTCGACATATTCGGCTTCGAGGACTTCGGTCCGAGCAACAGTTTTGAGCAGCTCTGCATCAACTACGCGAATGAGCATCTCCAATATTACTTCAACCAACATGTGTTCAAATATGAGCAAGAAGAGTACAGGCGGGAAGGCATTCGGTGGACGGATATAGGCTTCTCTGATAACACCGGCTGCTTGCAACTTATTGAGGGCAAACCTGGAGGATTGCTGTGTTTGTTGGACGATCAATGCAAGTAAGTTGATACAGTAATATTTCAAGCAATAGGACGTTCATATACGAGCAAGGCGTTTGGTGGACGGATATTATAGGCTTTTCTGAAAACACTGGCTGCATGCAACTTGTTAAAGGCCAGGAGGATTGCCATTTGTCTTTATTTATATATCGTAAACCAACATTATATTTTCAATTTTTGAGTACTTTATTAGAGCTTTTTTGATAGCAAAAGTTTTTGAGAAAAATTTGTCCTTAGTTTTACTTTTTTTTTTTTTTTTTAATCCACTACAAGCTAGCCCTTGACTGCGATCTCACCTGATGGTGATGTGATGTGATGTGAGTGATGATGCAGTCTAAGATGGTAGCGGGCTAACCTGTTAGGGGCATGGCAGTTATATTAAACCCATACCTCTTCGGCTTCCACACGGCATCGTACCGGAACGCTAAATTGCTTGGCGGCACGTCTTTGCCGGTAGGGTGGTAACTAGCCAAGGCCGAAGCCTCCCACCAGACCAGACCAGGGAAAATTCAGAAATTATAAATTCCCAATTTGACCCTGCCGGGGATCGAACCCGGGATCTCTGCACGTTAAGGCAACAGCGCTACACACTGCGCCACGGAGGTCGTCAAAAAGGAGGGAGGTCGTCGAGGTCGTCGTTACTATCTGCATAATGCTATCCATTCAAAATAGCACTTTTCTGCTATATTATTGCTTGTTTCAGCTTTCCGTGGGCGACTAATGAAACACTTCTACAAAAGTTTAACTCGGTGCACGAAGACAATCCTTTCTATGAAAAGCCCCAAAGGCGAGAGCCTGCATTCGTCGTGAGACATTACGCCGGCAGAGTCAAATATCAGGTACATATTCCAAGTATTGAATTGTAAATGTTAATTTTGCTATCGCGACTTATTTTAATGTGGGACTTACGGTGGAATACTGTAACTACTGTACTGTAACTGCATTCCAAATGCAATTTTTTTTTTCGTTATTTATATAGAGAATAGGCATGATGACAGTAACCAAGAATCAATGAAATTATGAATTTATCGAATGAAATAGGATTCATGGATTATAAAAAACGTATTTATTTTTCTATTTCGAGTGAAATTGCTATTTATTTTGATAAAATAAAATTATAAAATACAGCAATCAGCAAAACCAGCACTATTGGTTAAAACACCAAGAAGTGAATGACGTCACAATAGTTTGTTTTCGAGCTCTGACAATCACACTATTGCTTACTGTAAAAATAATAGTGACGTCACAAACGACGCCATGACACCGGGGAGCGTTTTGGCGTGAATTTTAAAATTTAAATTTCTTATGCCAATATTATCTACCAAACCTTATTTTTCAGCTGAAATAAGATATTTTTTCGAAATAGTAGATACTTCCGAACATAATCTGACCATTTTTCAAAATCAGTCATCATGCCTATTCTCCTTAGGCCTAACGTCCGTCAAATCAGTCGAAATTAAATGTCTGCAGAATGCAAGATATGACTGAAGTGTCATCAAGAACATTGGTCTTGGAACCTAAACAAACAGATCCACACTAATATGTCCTTCATTGTTAAAAATATTATTGCTATTTGTCTGAATACCGAGGAGGAAGAGAGGGGACCCAGTGATACAGGTTTTTTCTAACTTACTTCAGGGTTCCCGACACAATTGTGAACCGATGAATATTTTTATCATTTTAATTTTTTTCATATATAAAACTGTGCACTATTTTTTTTTTTTTTTATCTCTACAAGCTAGCCCTTGACTGCGATCTCACCTGATGGTAAGTGATGATGCAGTCTAAGATGGTAGCGGGCTAACCTGTTAGGGGCATGGCAGTTATATTAAACCCATACCCCTTCGGTTTCTACACGGCATCGTACCGGAACGCTAAATCGCTTGGCGGCACGTCTTTGCCTGTAGGGTGGTAACTAGCCACGGCCGAAGCCTCCCACCAGGCCAGACCAGGGAAAATTCAGAAATTATAAATTCCCAAATTGACCCTGCCGGGGATCGAACCCGGGACCTCCGCACGTTAAGGCAACAGCGCTACACACTGCGCCACGGAGGTCGTCAAACTATTGCGAAAGTGTGTTGGTTTGTCCTTCAATAATGACGCAACAGTGCAACGGATCGACGTAAATTCAACTATCCTCAACTATTACTATTATCATTCTTCATTTCCTCCATAGCGTTAAGGTTGTCTGGAAGAGATCGCTATTTAGCGATTAGGCCGCCTTATTGTACCTACTTATTGTTGTTTTCTTGTTTGTAACATGTTTCTTTTGTATATTTGTAGTGTACAATAAAGTATATACATACATACATACATATTACTATGCTACTTTATACACGTTATATAAGTAATACGTTTATGTTACTTTTAACGAAAAATCAAAGAATTCCCCAGGAATTTTAGAATATATCCATGCGGACAAAGTCAGTGATACACACAAACTTTATATTGTTACAGGTAACAGCGATGCGGGAAAAGAACTTAGATCTGATGCGGCAAGACATAGTGAGTGTACTAAAGAACTCTTCGCTGGCCTTTGTAAGGGAGTTAGTTGGCGTCGACCCCGTTGCTGTGTTCCGGTGGGCGATCGTGCGAGCTTTCTTCAGGTAACTTTCACTTCTATGCAGAACTTAAGTTCTGTGCTATATGTTCAGTTAAGTCACCCACCACAGTCCATTAACGTCCTACTGCTGGGCACAGGCCTCTACTCTCATATGAGAGAGGGACTTAGAGCTTAAACCCACCACGCTGCTCCAATGCGGGTTGGCGGACTTTAACGACTTTATCATAAACGTTCGCCCCGAACTAAGACCCCGCGGCGCCATCTATGTATAAATGTGAAGTTCTGTTAAAAATACTGAAGCTCATTAAAAATTAAATAATTCCGTTTCCTTACAATATTTATCTAATTTTAGTATTTGTTGTTCAAGTACAGGATATAATTGAAATAATTGATCAAGTCTCAGGCTCATCCTTTCAGAAAATTTAGAGTTCTGAGGTCATCTTTGGACGTTAGAAAATCACCACTTTGAAAGCCCCCCATTTCGTCAATTTTGGGGGAAAAATTTAAAAAAAAATATTTTTGGACTCTATTCCTAATTATCTTTAAAATGATATACCGCGACCCTATGTAACTTTATAAAAAATATATTTTACTTCGCATTCGCTTCTATGAGAGCCCCCCTGAAATAAAGATTTTTATTATTTTTTAAGCCATATTCGGCGGGAGGCCATTGGTTTACATATTATATTTAAAGCTGAAATAATTGCGTTCAGTAATTCAGAAGTTATAATGCTCTGACAGACGGACGGACGGACGGACAAGTGCCAATTCACCCAAGTAGGCTCAGAGACCTTCGCTTCGCTCGGTCAATTAGTGATAATAACCGGTACCGAAGGCTTAACGTGCTATCCGAGGCACGGGGGTGAAACACCGCCACCTTCCTAACTCCAGGCTAGTAATGAGAATTTCTAAAAACCCAAAACTTCATTATGGCCCGACCCGGGACTTGAAACTGGGACCTCGTCGGCCACAGTCAAACATGCTAACCACTAGACCAACGAGGAAGTTTAGAATTTGCATTATTGTAGAAGCATCTATGAATTCCTTATTTCTTTTTAAACTGCTCGTATTAGCCGTGTGCGGTGTCGGGCCTGAGGTTGTGTTCTCACTACCACTACTCTTATCCATACTAATATTTAGAATGCGAAAGTGTGTCTGTCTATCTGTCTGTTACGCTTTCCTACCAACTAGTGGAACAGGCCGTATTTCTTTTCGATACAGCAGAACTGCACTATGCTAACTATGAGACTAGCTACACATAGGAAGTCTCATATCATCTGAACGTAGTGCTAATTTAGACCAGCTCAGCTACTGGCTTCCAACGAGGGGGTAGATCCCTAGGCCGTATTTCACTCGACAGATACGAGCGCCGTCGATGGATTGCATCGCCGGAGGTATATATCTTGGGTCACGTGACAAGTGAGCTAGGCCTGGTATTGGTACCCTTTCGTCAAAACGTTCTTGCATTATTGAAACGAAGCTTCGTTCCAATAATGCAGGCAGGCCCGACAGGCTCAATTCAGGAATTTATAATTTCTGAATTTTCTCTGGTTTGGCCTGGTGGGAGGCTTCGGCCGTGGCTAGTTACCGCCCTACCGGCAAAGACGTACCGCCAAGCGATTTAGCGTTCCGGTACGATGCCGTGTAGAAACCGATTGGGTTCAATATAACTGCCATGCCCCCAACAGGTTAGCCCGCTACCATCGTAGACTGCATCATCACTTACCATCAGGTGAAATTGCATTCTAGGGCTGACTTGTAGTGGCGTAAAAAAATGTTTTTGTTACAGAGGGTACTTCGCGTTCCAAGAAGCCGGCAGACGACATCGAGTAAACAGGGTCGATGGAGCCGCGCGCGTCCCTAGAGTCTCCATACATGTGCGCAATGACAGTATTATTAGGTGAGAACATTACTTAAACCACTAGAACATGGTGCTTTCTAACGTTTGAATTGTTGTAACTACAAAAATAACTACTCGTTTAAAAAAAAATGTTAAGAAAATTATGTAATTCAGCCTCTGTAGCATGATATCCTTACAATTTTTTCATGTGAATGTTACGTTAGGATAAAGTAGGTCCTTCAATAACTTAATCCTCAAAAGGGTCAAATTATTGAATAATATTTAATAAATCGAAATCCTCAAAAGGGAGAACAATTTTAATAGGGCACTTAGAGGACTGTATTTTTAAATGACTTACAAAACGAAGGTTATCAATTTGTTCGCGTATGTATCCTATAGCTAAATTATCGTGTCAGTATTATATAACTATATATTTGTGATAAAACGAATTTTGCTCTCTACTTTGTATACGTGGATTTTAGTTTTAGAGTTAAGCCCTTGTGCAAAGTTTCGTTGGATAAGACATTCTGTCTTTGGATGTAATTTTGGATTTGCATAAAATATCACCCGCAAACTACTATGTGAATGCAGCCTGAATAGTTGAGTACCACGATGCGTCCTATTAACAAACCCAAGGCATGAATATCAGCGTAATTTACCATTCAATTGGCAAAGTAAATATGTTTGAATTCGTATTAAAAAAAAGTATGGTTACATTTCTAATGTTGATATTGATCGATTTCTTTCCATTATTGCTCATAACTTTTCCTAGATCTATGTTTAAAAAGACACAGTTGGACTGGTCCAACCAGTAAAGAACAATATTAGAGTCTGGCTAGTGAAAGATGAAAGTGCAAATCGAAAATTTTAAAAAAAGAGTCTCGAAGGAAGTCCCGCGGCAATAATTGGAACTAGCACATTTTACGTATAAAAATTGTATAACATACGACAGCCCTGCCTTTAGGGCACTCAATTCGTGACACTGACTAAATAATAAGTTTTGTGTGGTTGCAGTGTTGCCAGTATCTGAAAACACTCATTTCGTGACAATGACTAAAGCTTAAGTTTTGTATGGTTCCAGTGTTGCCAGTATCTTAAAACATTAAAATATCTCAGCTTTCGCTAGACAGAGTCGTTTTTTTACTGAGACCCACAACTTGTTCCCGACAATATCAACATTAGCCAAACATAAAACTCTTGTATGTTTATGCTTCGCTAATACTGGGGCCTTACTACGAGCTCTTTAAGTAGGACATAAATTGAACTGCAGCACAGTTCAATGCAGTGTCTGCCTACCAGTTCAGTGCCCTGAAGTTCAGTGCAGTTCAATTTCTGTCGTGCTTTAAGGGCTTATAGTAACCCACCTGTAATGTAACTCAATGAAATGTCTCTGCTCAGCCAACTGGCGACAGTGTCGTCAATCAATCTCGCAATCAACCGCATTGCGTAAGTCACCGTTTATGGCATGCTTTACATTCTATGTGCACTAAGCATGTATAATCGATGTTTTTTTATCTACCCCACATATTTCATCTTTTAGCGTTACGTTTTAAGGGGCTGTGTTTAATTGGTGTCCTAAATTTTTTACCTCCGATTTTAAACCGAGGTGGTTTAAAATCAGTATTGAATATTTTGAATGACCTTGGTTAGTGGGATTTCCAGATTAGTTCCAGCTTTCATATTATGGTAAAACATAAATATCGAAGTTGCCTTTAAAATTATATCACAATGAATCAGATGCCATTTTTCACGCATTAATAAACCAAAGTAATAAGCAACAACTTATCTTATATTTTACGATGGAATATTTGCAGGACGCTCTTACCGAAACCAGAGTAAACTTAAACACAGCCTTCTGGTTATTGTACTCGAACATCTCACTGTTAGAGAACTGTCACGTCACGTAACTAGAACCGTAATAGCGCACACTCATCACGGCACACGGTCTCGCATGCGTACTCGACGGCACCTAATCATCTGGTTTTATTTTGTTCCCCTTAATTTTTGTTTTCGTTCCATTAATTCAGTATTATGCCTTGTTTGTCGGCCCGGGTAGAACGCCTCGAGCGGCGAGCAAGGCTCGGGTCGGCGATAGTAAGCAGCGGGGCGAGGCGGCGGCGCGCGGGCGCGGGGGAGGGAAAAATTACAGGATCGCGGAGACGCGCACGCGCCGCCTCGAGCGCGAGCGAGACGAGCGCTTCGACGACGCCGACGTGCTGCAGCGCGCCAGCCTCATTGTCATGTACGTGCGCACTGCTTGCCGCCTGCGCACCACTGTGCAGTGTGCACTGTGCTCTGCCGCCACAGTGCCGCGCCGCTTGTAGTCGACTGTAGTCTCTGTCTGCTGACTCTGCCTTGCCTCTGTCTGTCTCCACCTGTCTCCACTCTCCTGCGATGCATTCATCAAACAAACATGTCTATCAATCTCTCAATGGTGCAGCGAAACAATTATATTTTTATTTATTTTATAATCTCTGTAATTTTCTTTTCACATTAAATTATCATGATCATTATCATAACACATACGCATGTAACGTCACTTTCGTACTGATTAAGGGATATTACAATTAAAATTGGATTTTGTTTCGTTCGTGCGAACCGAGGCTTTTGTTTGATGAATTTTCGTTTTTCTGTATTTTTCGTTGGATTAACGTTGAAATGGGAGTCAAGTCTGTTGCGGTGGTGGTGACATGTTATATTAATTTTCTTTTCTAATTTGTGTTAATTGATTGGTTCTAAGGTTTATATTTTTTATCTATAAAATGCGGGTATATGAAATAAAATTTTATCTCATAAGGTATATTGTATTTTATAGTAACTAATAGTTCACAGCTTTTATCATTCGGCAAATATCGACTGTATATTTTAGATTTAAGAGCAGCAAATCAGTAAATGTACCAGCGCATGACTTTATATCACAGTTTTCTTTTCGGTGGTCGGGATCGTGGTCTATATTGCTTATAATCCTGAAAGATTTGATCGATTGACAGGAAAAACAAGTCGTTTAGACCCAGAGAGCGGGCAAAGAAAGGGTTGAAAAATTTGCAGAGCGTGAAAACGCTCGCTGGTCGCACGGCCGCACCGGCGGGAAAGAGAAAACAGCCTTTGACTGTGGCTGCCCAGTTCCAACACTCGCTTGCGGCGCTAATGGAAACTTTGAATCAAGCCAACCCATTTTTTATAAGGTACTTAATATTATTATAGCTATTCGATTTTATGAATTAAGATATTTCACGGACAAGTACAATACGCTTTGCTGCATCGTTTCTTATAAAATACCCCAAAAATTTGGAGTGCTCTTGCGACTCTAGTTTTAGCAACAAGTAAAAGCCTTTAAAGCAAAAGTGTGGAAAATCAAAATTTAGGCAAGCGAAAAGCTTTTAGTACTTAATAAGTTTTGACTTTTTGACTCCCTGGACCTCAAGCTTTGTTTGGAAATTGTAAGTGCTGTACTAAAGATGTACTACATTTTTTTCCGACGTTTTTGCTAGCTGAGGATGCAAGAAACTTGACATCTTTATTTTCGAAAACTAAGTACTTTGGGTAGGCCACCTTATCGATTTCGTGAGTGGTTACGATGGTTACGGTTACGGTTCTTTAATCTTCATTTTTAGGTGTATAAAGTCAAACAGTGACAAAGTGCCAAATGTGTTCGACGAAGAAACTGTACAAAGACAACTGCGTTACACCGGTATGTTGGAAACGGTCCGGATCAGGCAGGCGGGGTACAACGTGCGGCTAACGTATGAAGAGTTCATCCAGCTGTACCGTATTCTGTTACCCAAGGGGTTGTTGAGTTCCCAGACTGATGTACGGCATTTCCTCGCTACTCTGAATCTGGATAGAGATAATTATCAGTTGGGTAAGTTTTCTGTCTTCTTTAACTTTCTTTCTTACTGTGAGATAGGCTTGCGCTTGACGACAATCATGCTTAGTGCAAAGCAATGATGAGGTTTAGGTTAGAACGCGCTTGCCTAGTAAAGGTACGTAAGGTGGTGGAAGGGTGTTCCACACTGTAGCGGAACATACACTTAGTATGTTCGCACTTGTTTATTACAATAAACGTATATTTTGCTCGTGCCAGTCGGGGCTACAATACGTGGGAAAAGCATCCATGGTATTATGCTCCCGCTTGCTTTTACATGAGACTTTAGTGATGGGTCGCGAACTTATCGATAACGCTTATTACTAGTCTGAATTTCATTAAATAACTCGTACGCGACGGCACGTGCACTATCTTAGAGCATTATTGATTTATGGCCGCAAATGTCACGCACTACGCTTGCAGGTAACAAAAGTTGCTGTTGGAAGAATTAAATTCCAGAATCTAGTTATAATTTTGGAGTCTACAAAACCTATTTCCTTCGACGTTAAAACCTCGGGCTTTTCCACGGTGACGAATTGAAATTGAAATTTTCTGTTATTCTCCTTTCACTCCATTAATTTTGTTTTTGGCTTCCGTCGCCACTTAATAAGTCCAAATATCAATTTTCGTAGGGGCAACAAAGATCTTCATGCGCGAAAGCGAGCAAACAAAACTGGAGTACCGCCTGCACCAACAGATAATGGCCTCAATAATTACGATCCAGAGATGGTTCCGCGCGGTGCTTGAGCGTCGCCGGTTCCTGGCGCTGCGCCGCGCTTCTGTAGTCATACAGGGATATTGCAGGTAGGCCTTTGGTTTTCAATCATCGAAATTTTGGTATCAAGCGGTATGTTCTGGTGTTGGGTAAAGTTGGTTTATAATAATACTTGTCCGTAATAATTAAATAATGCGCGGTAGCTGTATACTTTCAAGCATTTCAAAGGAAAATTTAAATCATTCAATGTGTCGGTCAAACTCACTGACACACTTATCAACGCTTATACATTTAGGATCTAGAGAGCTGAAATTTTGTACAGAGGGTTCTCTCAATTAATACATTCTTAAGGATTAAGACCAGATATCCCCAAATTCCTATGGAAGCGAAGCCACAACCGGTCGCTGGTATCACATTGACATTTCAGTAAACATTTCGTATAATTCGCACATATTCGGTTACGCAGATTTTTTCTCTCATAATATGTTTTGGACTAATTTTACAGACGTTCTTCGTCAAAATCTGTCAATGTTTGATGTTTATCGAGTGATTATTGCGGGCTAGGCAATGGTTAATCCTCCGGCACGAGGCAGCGATACGAGTGCAGGCGTGGTTCCGCGGCAGTCGCGTGCGGCGCTGGTACTTGCGGCTTCGGGACGCGGTTGTGCTATTCCAAGCCGCGGCGCGAGGCTTCATGCTGAGGAAGACTCTCCCTGAACTTAGGGGAAGGATAACACCAGCGAGAACTAAGGTTAGTGCGAGTGAATGGAGAACACGTCATGAAAGTTGAAAACTGAGTAGTTGAGAAAGTATAAGCAAGCACCGCGGTAATATTAACTTACCTCACCTTAGGGCATATGGGCTGAAATTCAAAACATCGACATGACATGGCGTCGTTTTAACTGCGAGTATTGTATGATGCGAGCACGGTCGACGCTTCGCTAATACCTTAGGCGTAATTCGTATTGTTATACTATTCATTCGGATTTCGTATCTTTACGGCGGCAAAATCGTAAAACTTTCACGCGTTGCGAATTCAAATCGCGAATTACTTTTAAGATTTTACGAAACATCGATCGAGCTTTTAGTTTCGACGATGCCATGTCGTATCGTGGTCTTGACTCTTGAGTTTCGACTACTAGTACAGTAGTACTCATTTGCTTGTACAGTGATGCTATCCTTTGCGAAAATTATCACAATATTAGCTAAGGAAAAAGATAGCAATACTGTAAGTATTCAACCAAGCCTAGCATCGAATTAGTTCTTGGACCAATGCCATTACAGAGGATACCTTAAACTCGACAAACACAGTTTCAACTTTCGTGACTTTAACTGTATTATGTATGTTGTTTGTTAATCGTTTACAATTTGAAAGTTGACAATTTTAGACATCGAAGAGCATGCAATTTTCCCTTCCAACGTTTGTGTGTAAACTATAAATCTAGTGGTGCCAGGTTATGTGGAATAGTCGGAGTCTTATCCAAATGTTCCCTAAAAATATCTTAGCTTAGACCACAACCTATCTACGCCACTGTTTACGTTTCACATTTTATTGTAAAATACAAAACCGTGTTAACAGATCTAATGTTACCTAATCCCATAAAAATATTAATCTTCCCTACTAATTGCATTATAATAATGATGTCAAAGTGTTGTAGTACACACACATGTACAAATCACCCCTGATGTGTTGACAGCATGAGAGTAAACCCACGATCGCGCCCGACGTCGACGGCTTCAAAACCAGGCCTCCCAGTATTGAACAACTGAAGAATATAATTGATAAGCAACTGTGAGTAATTGGCCATAATGACATTTTAAAGTGAAATATATCTTGTCTATTTTTTACAGCTTATGACAGGTTTATTTCAGACTTAAAGCAATGCAACACCGGAGTTTATCTAATTGAAAACATGTTCTCTTAATTTCTATCATGTATATAGCCAGTCAAAGCTACTACTGTTAGTTAATCAAGTCAATCCCGAATCCGCATCCCGAATGATTTTTTTATCTTGACTACATAGCCAAATAAAAATCTGTGAAAAACCTAATAGTAAAATTCACACACTTTTCAGAAATATGCTCATACAAGAAGAAGCGGAAAAAACAAGACAGCTTCGAGCAACGCAATCACTGCCAATAGCGAGGTAAAGTAAAATAACTTAGACGAACTATTATATTATCATCATGAATGAAAGTCCATATTATTAAAAAAAATCTGTTTTAACAGTTTAGAGAAAAAACGCGATAGCCTAATAGAAAGTTCGACAGCGCAAACCTACAACAAGAGAAGAGTTTCCAAAACGCAGAACATAACGGAGTTGCCGTTGAAGCAGTCAAATCCAAGGTCAGTTACCTTTA
This sequence comes from Erebia aethiops, assembly GCA_923060345.2. Lineage (NCBI taxonomy): Eukaryota > Metazoa > Arthropoda > Insecta > Lepidoptera > Nymphalidae > Erebia > Erebia aethiops. The sequence goes on from OV281082.1 coordinate 5,882,960, forward strand.
TATAACCTATAGTGCCACAAACTTATCTGACCCTTTGGGTAAAATTGGAACTAATTTTTATGCCTGTTTAGTTTTATTTTATTTAGTTATATATATACTAGCGACGCTGTCTCCGGGTCAGATAAATTTGTGGGAATTATGGGGCTAATTCTGTTTCATCTCTAAACTAAAATTACAGCTTTGAATATATCAGTATCCCTTTCATTATATTCCTTGCGGAAAGGGACAGGACTAGGCCTATGCCTTTCCGCAAGGAATATAACTAACTAAAATGACATCTCTATAGATGTCATTTTAGTTTAGTTTCTAGAGAATCCCGTTTTCTTGTCTCGAAAAGTTCGTAAGATCACAAACTTATTTGACCCGGTGGCTTAAATTGGAACTAACTTTTATGTCTGTTTAGTGTTTGTTTTAATTTTATATATTCATACATACTAGACGCTGTCATCTGGTCAGATAAGTTTGTCGAACTATAAACTTGTTGTTTTCTATTGACTAATGCTCGCGACTTGTCTTCATATTGTCTACATTTTAAAAATTATATTGTATTCTGAAAAAATAAAATTTATACGTTCATAATAAACCTGCTCGAATATTTTAAAGTAAACAAAATAACATCAACCTTTAGCAGTATGTTTGCTGTTGAAAGGGAAGTTTTATTATCTTAGAAAAAGTTTTGCTTTTTTAGAAGCTTTTGAAAAAATCTTGTCGCAAATTTAAACACAAGACTCCTGATTTCCGTCCACAAAAATGTAACACAGACTAAATTTTGAACAGTTTAATCCACCAAGAAGCAAATGAATCGTCGCCCGATGAAAGTTGGAACGCGAATACCAACAAATACCCACAGGGTATAGTGGCGTGGCCTAACAAGATCACCGCGGAAGACCTTGCAAACGAGCTGCTTTGGCTCAGGATCGACCAGAACTATCTTATGGCCGAAAAGAATAAGGTATATTCTCTATAAAAGGTTAAAGGGTAAATTTAATGCATTTTACGCTAGGGATGATATATTACTGACCAGATGTTGCCCGGGACTTCGTCCGCTGGGTCAAAGGTTTTTCGATTCCCACAGAAACACTTTTTCTCGATGAAAAGTAGCATATTATGTCCTTCTGCGGGATGCAATTTATCTCTTTACGAAATATCTTCAAAATCGGTTGAACAGATAGACAGACCGACAAACAGACACACAATTAACAGTATTTTTGAAGGTTTAATAATTATGACTTTTCTAGGCTAGAATAAATAGAAGCTACTCTTTAATAAGTAGTCACTTGGTTTTTTGGTCAGAAATATCTGTTACAATAATTATTCTATATTATAGTCTTATATCTGTTAAAAGACTACTGTGTTAATGCTGCAGATTCGGGAGCGAGAATTAGCCGAATCAATAGCGAGCAGTAGTGAAGAATACCTCCGACAGGTGGGCGACTGGAGTCCGGCGGAGAGTTCTGACACTACTAAAAGCAGTTCCAGGTAATACTGAGGACATAAAAAAATAATTAATTATATTTAAAATACCCTCAACACGTCAGCCCGTTAACATCTAAGGGTAGGTAAATTCGCACTGCGAAAATTATTCGAGTGAATTTTTTTTCGCAATTCTGTAACACTTTAGAAATCATTGATGTATACGTACTTGCGAATAAAATTGCGCGAAAAAAAATATTGCTAACCAGCAATATTTTTTACCATACCACGCGGTGCGGTTAGAATTAAATTCGCGTTTACGGGGGTTCGCGTATTCGAATCACAATTCGAGTTGTGTGACATATATGGAAATCGTATATTCGAATATGGAGTTGTATAACGCTGACCGCATTTTCAGTGCGTAGTAAGTGAAATCCGTATACGGAAAATAAATTGCGAGAGTAAAATTAGCGCTAATATTTTTTGCAGTGCAAACGTAACCTCAGACTGAATCATCACTTGCCGTCAGGTGAGATTGCAGTCAAGGGGTTATACTTGTAGTGGGGTTAAATAAAAAAGGTTGACTCAGACTGAGAAGTACAGTAAATGTATCAAACTGTAGCGTCAACTGTTGATACTTTTGTATCACCTACTACTTTAATTTGGTACTCACTGTACTTCTGTAAAACATCTATATCAGGCTTGACTTGGCCCGTCCACACATGGGAGAATGCTCTCATTCTATTAGTATTGTATTACTAGTGTGAGTAATATGTACATGCTGCATTTCTTAAGAGCGTTGTTTAACTTGGAAGCTGAATTTAATTGCTATATCTGCATGCTCACTTTACACTATATTCGATGTTTTTCGCTACGTATGCGAAGTACCAAAAACTTTATCTTAAAAGAAAGCCTTTGGATTTGGAGACAGTGGCGTGAAAAGTATTCGGAGCCATTAGTTAGGTAGATATCTTTTTTCAGACAGGGCATGATGAAATATAAGCATTGAGCTTTTTTAACTAGGGTAAGAAATGCTTTTACGCCTCTATGTCGTGCACGCCACTGGAGATCATATCTCGTTGTTATAATAATGGTCTCCTATTTCGGTAACAGACGTACTTCCCCCCAAGTGTACCAACGCAGTTTATCCAGTACCACACTAGAGCCGCCTGCGCGTGCGCTGCACAGTTTACCGCCCGTGCGCCGCGACCCGAGGGACCAGCGGGATTCACGGGACCAACGGGACCATCGGGACCCTCATAGAACCGACACTAGTTCTGAATCAGGTATGATAAATGATAAATGATTTATTTATTTCACATAGGACAACTTGTGTCACTTATGATACGTCAAGACTCTACCACCGGTTCGGAAAGCTGATTGCTGATAGCTGAAGTTGATGTGTTATCATTTATCGATATATATAAAAAACTAGATGATGCCCGCGACTTCGTCCGCGTAGATTACGTTTTTTTGATTCCCGCGGGAACTCTTTAATTTTCCGATTCCGGATAAAAAGTAGCCTGTTTGGTATTATTCCCCGGGATAATACCAAATTTAATCAAACTCGGTTGAACAGATGGGCCGTGAAAGCGTAGCAGACAAACAGACAGACACAATTTCGCATTTATAATATTAGTATGTATACTAAGGTCAGACTGATCTATGCACAGTCAAAACTAGGGTTAAAAACCTTAGAGAATAGGTTCCTACATTCGCTCAATTTTGTAATTCCATCTAGAAGAGAAGTAGAGAGGGATTAAAGTATGTAGGAAAATCGGTAATTTTCCAAATTAAATCCACGAACATTGTTATTTATCAAAATATAGAAACATGTGTTTCAAAAATTTTTGGAAGCACTCCCTGATCATGTCTGAAGTCACCTAGACACTTATCAGTTTTAAACTATTCACTTCACTTCATTATAAAGGCTGCACCTGCAAATATAGAAATGTTACTCGGTTAATATCGTTTGTATAAAATTTTTCGTAAGAGAGGTGATATAAACTGTTTCCGTAGATTCGAAATGACTCTATAAAGAATAATAATTTACACAAGGATAAAAGCAGAATATATAAATTGCGTTTTATAACTTTATTTACTGTCCCATCAATCAAACCAACCATTCTATTAGTTATTGCTTACGAGTTTTGACACGATGATGTGATAATTTGCACACATTAATAATAATTGCAACTGGAAACATTACACTTATCTTTTCTTTTGTTATCTAATTAGCCGGATCTTTGGCAGTTAACAAAAGTATATTTGTAATTATGGGTGCACATTACTTAATAACGCAGACATGAGTCTGGATGCAAGTTTACCGTTATTTTTCGTAATGTTTACATAAAGAGATGTTTACCGTATTGGTAACAAAAGTTTTATTACTTATCCTAATTACAAAGTATTTGTCAACACTTTTAGGAACATTTCTTAGTTCGTCTTGTGCTAAAAACATGTGTCTTCCGCGTATCATTCTTAGAACGAATTTTGGTGATAGTGATTTATATTGGGACTATAAATATTTGATTTGCCTTCTCGGAGTGACTCTGTCACTTGTAGTGATAGGTTACTATAGTGTATTATTGGAATTCTCTATATATTATTATGGTAAGATTAAATAAAGGTTAAATATTTTATCAAATAAAAACCTTAAAACAAAGCCGTTAAAACGAATGTACTATTTATACTTAAGACCTTTTGTCTTAAGAAGAAAGGTGTCGGTCACGCGTTCCACATTTTTACCCCCTACCAAAAGTGCTCAACGCGCCTAAAGAAGTTTCACTTCAAAAAAAACTGGTGCCTAAAATGATTATTATACTAATAAAGCCACAAATCACCAACGCAATCCACAGCCAATCGTACTAATAAATAAAAAAAATGACAGTCATAGGGACTGCCGATAGAAGTGAAAGCAAATATTAAAATATTTTTTAAATAATTAAATTTTTTTCGAATTAAAAATAATTAATAATAATAAAATATTAAAAATATAAACATTAAAACTATGGCATCAAAGTTTTATTACGAATGTACTATATATTTTATACTTAAGAACTTTTGTTTTTAGAATCGCGTGACACCGTTCCATATAGTTACCCCCTACCAAAAAGCGCGTTCAACGCGCCTAAAGAAGTTTTCACTTCAAAAATACGTAGTAGTGCGTATGCCAGCTGTATGACTAGCATGCGCACTACGAGTAAAATTATGTGTACCCGTTATCTCTCTCTGTCTACCGAAGCTAACATACTTGTCTCGTTACGTAATAAAGTAGAGATAAAAGTAATATTTCTTATCTGTGGTATTTTTCTCTACGAACCTTTACAAGTCGACTATTTTCTTCTTGTAATATATCGCATTTTGTGCATGTTAGGGTAAATGAAAAATTTGCCGGCAACGACAACATCTCTCTCTCTCGTCGCGAGATAATCTCGTTGTGCGCATGCTAAGCGCACAGGGGATTTATTTAAAAGGAATACGTTTACTTGCAGTATGCCTGCCGCTCGGTCGTACGGAGGTTCCGCCCGCACCGCCGGTGCGCGCCGCGCGTCGCTCGCCGCGCCGCCTGCCGCCCGACCGCGTGGACACAGAGCCGCCGCCGCTCGCCATACCCAGGCAACCCGACCATCTCGATATCAAACGGTAAGTTGCAACTTTTACTTAAACGACAAGGAAGCTTGGCAATAATTTGCTCTAATTGCTAGATTGCTATTTATTTTGATAAAATAAAACTATAAAATTCAGCAATCCGCCATAATGGTTAATCCATTATGGCGGATTGCTGAAACACCAAGAAGCGAATGACGTCACCTTTTTTTTTCGAGCTTTGACAATCACACTATTGTTTACTGCACACTGCACAGAGTACATTGGTAATAACAATAGTGACTTCACAAACAACTCCATGACACCAGAGAGCGTTTTGGAGTGAATTTTAAAATTTAAATTTTAAATGCCAATTTTATCTACCAAACCTTATTTTTCTGCTGAAATAAGATATTTTTTTGAAATAGTAGATATTTCCGAACATAATCTGACCATTTTTTGAAAATCAGTCCTCATGCCTCATGCATCACATTAATGACTTATCGAACAGGCTTAGTTCTGCTGCATACGCGGTTAAAAAGATTCGCCAGTTAACAGATATAGAAACGGCGAGATTAGTTTATTTTAGTTACTTTCACAGCATTATGTCATATGGTATATTATTATGGGGTAATGCTGCTGATATTAATTCTGTTTTTGTGTTGCAGAAGAGGGCTGTTCGAGCCATATATAATATGGGACCAAGGCAGTCACTAAGAGATAAATTTAAAGAAATCAATATTATGACAGTGCACAACCAATATATATTCAAATCAAATCAAATCAAATCAAATCTTCTTTATTCAAATAAACTTTTACAAGTACTTTTGAATCGTCAAGTGAATCTACCACTGGTTCGGAATGCCATTCCTACCGAGAAGAACCAGCAAGAAACTCGGTGGTTGCTTTTTTTAAATAATTCATTTACAATTATTATATCAATGTGTACATAAGTAACCGCTGTCCCCAGCATTGCTTGAAAATTTAGTACACGTGCATAAGCACATTGATAAATTCAAGAAGAAAAGTGATTGTCATAATGTCAATACTAGACATAAAAATAAACTTGTAATGCCTGTTTCTAGGCTTAGTAAAACTAGCAATTCATTTGTTGGAAACAGTGTCCGCTTCTATAATAAGCTCCCAGAAGACATGTTGAAGATGTCTCTGAATAAGTTCAAAGTTAATGTAAAACGTAAACTCATTGAAAAGTCTTATTACCATGTAAAGGACTACTTAAACGACAAGGAAGCCTGGCAATAATTTGCTCTAATGTCTCTGATAGTTCCTTAGTAAGAATATTTGTGAGATGGTGATAATTAAAAAAAAAAAAACCCGGCTGAGTTTGTTGTGGGCTCTTCTCAGACTAGGGCGCGTTTGGAACCCTCGTAGCTTTAGTTTTAAGATACCGTTACCCATTATCACCATCATGCTTTTTAAATACTTATGTAACTTTTAGACGAAAATAAGTGTACCTACAGTGTACCTATATTTAAGGCGCTGTGTGTGGTCAGGGGGGGGTCTCCAAAGCAGTGTATCCATTAAATGGTGGCATATGGAAGATTGAAAAAAATATATGATGTTTTCAAGACCTTAACTCAGATATTGTTTTATCCCAAAACACGATTTAAACAACTTCGCTGCATAAAAAATAAATTCAAACATACCTCTTATTTCAGTTTTCAAATCAACACATCTCCAAATTGAAAACCTCAATTTACTTGAAAAATATATCATTAAATTCCAAATTCTAAATGACATCCATTGATTTATTAATATTTATTAAAATGTACACATATTTTCTGTTTTCCATTGTATTCCGGTTTTTCGAGAAGCGCTACCTCATTTTCACCTCCGCCAGTGTTCGAAAGAACTTCACAGACGATGGATCTGTGCTCCTTTGCTCCAGCGTTTAAATCGATATTTTAAAATGGTTTTCAAACATAACATGAATAAGACTAATGTTTATTCATCATGAATTGACAGAAGACGTGGATATTACAACTTTCGTGAGCTATCTTCTTTTATATAACTAAAAATACATAATCAAATAAAGTATGAATATGTGTTCTCTGACCAAACTTTTGACAGCTCGAAATAATGATGCCGTAATGCGCTATCCATTCGATTTTTGACAACAATCGACTTCATTTACGAAGAAGTTTTAATCGATTTGACACATTGATATTACAACTTTTTGTATTGTTTTATAAACATACCCAGGCGTCTAAATGTCTTTTTTATGTATTAAAATAAATATTTTTGGTGAAGCAATGCTGTAAATGTATATTTTATTATTTGGCAACATCAATAAGGCAGGTCATAGAAACCATCCAACGCCAAAGATGACGCTACTTAAATGACAATCAAGTGAGCTTGTGTTGCAGCTTCGTAATTATTTTGAAAACTATTTTCAAAATTAAAATCGTACTAGTAATTACTAGATTGACATACGAGTTGCGAAATATCGCATAAAAAGGCACGTCGCTTCACTATTTTAAAAAAAAACTCCTGCTGGTTGTAACAATGACGTCTTTTAATATTTCCAAGAAGTAGGTAAGTTGTCAAACATCCAATGTTACTGTCAGAGGGTTCACTGCCATCGCTTAAAGCAGTATTACTTAAAAATGTCAGTTTTATGTCACGTACCTTGAAGGTCCTAAAATAAGGATTATAATTCTAAAAACATGAACGTCAACATTATTAAAACAATACGGATTTAAGCGATAGTAGTATGCCTCCAGTGCAATTTTTGATATGAATGGAAAATAACAAAACAGTGGTAAGACAGAAAGGAAAACTGAAAATCAAGCATTGCCACTTCAGCTTGCTACTGCCTACTCGTCCGCTCTCATTGGACCAGACCGACCAGATAATATTATTATATCGAAAGCTTGCGGAGTAAGGACCTAGTAGTGTCTCAAATACTTCAAATAAGTGCCTATTGCAAGTTTTATTACTATTTGATTGGATATTAGATACCCTTAGGGTTTCGTTTCTGGGACCCAGGAGTTAGAAATTTCCGGGAAATACGTCGTTGGTTTTTTTTTGTGATTTCCCGTTTTTGTGTACAGAGTATTTTTTTAACTTATCTCTTGAGAAATATTTGAGAACAAGTTGATCTCTTAACTTGTTTATTATAATTCTCCCTGACTACTAGGGCATGCATTTGGTGCTGTGTTTGAGTACCGGGAAATTTTGGACAGATATTGGCACGGAACCGGGAATTCCCGGGACTTTCGATACTTTCGATACTACCTTAAATTATCACAAAAACACGGCTAAGACATTACAGAAAGTATGAAATAGACCAAATATTACTGTTCATTAGGCGTTATACAAAAATTTATCGCATAATATTTCACACAGGAATATACTGAATATTACTATTCATTAGGCATTATACAAAAATTTATCGCATAATATTTCACACAGGACTGTAAATTCATGATTTTTTCATGTACTTGTACCATAACTCGCTTCGTTACAAATTTCAAAGTTTTATTGTAGTTCATAGGTTTTACAGAGATTGCGTCTTGTATGAAAATACACTTTGAAAAGTTGAATTTTTTTTTATCGTGATACGCTCATATGTAACTACTTTTATAGCAATTAGAAGCCAGTGCAAATATAAATTTACTACATCAAGCAGTTTATGAGAAACAAGCCTTGAGGCTTGGATACACGGACAACAAAGTGATCCTTTACGGGTCTTTTTTTATAGACAGGCGTACGTAGTAACCTCACCTCAAAGAATTACAAATGTTAATCTAAATCAACAATATTTTCCAACCCATACTCAGTATTCCCAAGAGAATCTCGTGAAGATGTTACTCTCTCCTATTCTGTGCCGTTTTTTGGTTTTGCCGCACGCTGATTTGGTCTCTACAATTATATTGGATATGGTACCTCTTAGTATTTTTGGTATCCATTCACCGTCCTCCCCGTACGTATGGAGGATCCTAGGATCGAGGACCCTAGGATTTTCTAAAGACGTTCCCTATCAGCCATAAAGAGCCTCGTTACTGCTGCGTTACTGTCCAGGATTCACATCCATACATAAAGATTGGACTGTTCACAGTCTTGGTTTTTACATAACATTGTATGGAGAACTCCTGAGCATCTTAGGGAATTATGGATACGGATATCCATATTTTCTTTCCCTCTGCTATTGGTATAATTGACAGTGGAGTCAAAAATCAAAATTTAGTAGCCTCGGGCTTATGAGGTATATTTTATATTACAGTCTATCAATATTTTCCTGTCAATCTTCATGTGAAATTTATGAAAGTAACGATACAATTAACAGAATATAGCATAATCTACTGTAATTTATTATGGCTGAACAAATTTTATTCCAGTGACAGATCCATCAATTCATTGATCTTCAAAAAAGCTCTTCTCTGCTGGTAAATAATACTTACCAGAAAGACTAACATACGAAACTGTACGAAGTGGCAGTAAAATAATCGTTATAGCCAAAGTAAAAATAGGGGTTTTTAAACTAATACCTCGAATTTGTGAGCATAAAATACAGTATAGTGAATTAAATTATTGTTACATGCAGAAATATCCACACTTAATTAGAGAAGAATCGACAGAATGTATGTACTTCGAGTCTCAAAAGTATCAAAAGTACCGGTTTTATGGTGTGGAGAACCGGGACTGAAAATTATTCAGAAGTACCGGGAATTTTTGGTACCAGGAATTATCGGGAGCATGCCCTATTGACTAGGTACCTCACTCGCGCAGTGCTGAGCACTATTGTCTTAACGTGGGATGTACCGGGTTTAATCCCCAGCAGAGTGAATTTGGGAATTGGGCGTATTTTTGTAAAATTGTACATTAAATAAAATCGATGTTTTTTTTTCATCATGTTTTGTTATTTTATTGATAAATTTGTATTTCTTAGTTATTTATCTTTATGAGCAGTAGCACTGTTTACAAATATTATGTTAAATTATAGTAAAAAAACAATCATTTTAAAATTAAGTGACGGAGAATTATTCCATTGAGTACCTAAACTTTATCTCACAAAAGGCACTTAAAAAAACAACTTTAGATAAGATTCACAGAAGTGTTTTACTAGTCTTACCAATCATGCCAATCACAAAAATAGGACAGCAAACATAAAATAACAGAAACACTATCAAAATTTGATAATTTTAGTTCTTTTGACTAACGTAAAGGCAAATTTATGTCATAATTTATTATATAACTTCTGAAATAGACAATGCTTTTTATTTTTGTTTTTGCAAGTAAGTTAGTTTACGATAAAAAATATACATTTAAATATAACATAACAATAACTTATATTAATGATAAATTGTCAATATTATAAGTATTTATGCAATACTAGCCGATGCCCGCGACTTCGAAGTTTTATGGTTCCCGCGAGAACTCTTTAATTTTTCGGGATAAAAAGTAGCCTATGTGCTATTCCAGACTACAATCTATATCTGTGCCAAATTTCGGCCAGATCCGTTCAGCCGTTGGGGCGTGATTGAGTAACAAACATCCATACATCCATTCATACATCCATACATCCATCTGTCCAAACTTTTTGGAGGATTTTTTGAGAGGACAATTTGTCAGTGGAACCTTGACAATTACTCAAAGGAAAAGTAAGGGCACTGATCACAATGTTAAGAATTATTGTACTTTCTTACCATAACACTATAATAGTCGTAGTAGGTACTTTTGAGTATTTTAAACTCTTTATTCTTTATTTTGTACTTAAATTATGTAAAATGTCGTCTATAAAATATAAGTAGAACTTCCAACCAATGTATAGTATGTTAAATCACATTGTAAGAATGATTATAAGTAACAATTTTTTTTTGCGTTTTGTCTTCTTCGATTCTCCCTTTCTGATATTTTATCTCACCTCGGATATTTTTCTTGTTCTAGATTTTACGAGCTCCAAGTGTTATTTTCTTATGTATTATTGTTTGAACTTTTAAGAGTCCCTCTTTAATTTCTCTATATGCCGCCTTGTTATTTCACCAGATGTCAGCGCCATTGTTACACCTGAATAATTTGATATATACAATACTCGTTTCCAATGCAAAACTCGGGGCCGTAAAAGCTTAACCGTGTACAAACCTTTAGAAATCCATTGAGTACCAATTTGTTCAATTGACTGACAATTTCGAAAGAGTTACTTAAAGGACCGTAATGAATTCACGGCAACAATATTTTCTTGCATTGTATTTCAAGAATTTAAATATTCTGAATTTTCTCTGGTCTGGCCTGGTAGGAGGCTTCAGCCGTGGCTAGTTACCAATTACCACCCTACCGCCAAAGACGTGCAGCCAAGCTATTTAGCGTTCCGGTAGGATGTCGTGTAGAAACCGATTAGGGATATTGACTAGGGTTTAATATAACTGCCATACCCCAAACAGGTTAGCCCGCTACCATCTTAGACTGCATCATCACTTACCATCAGGTGAGATCGCAGTCAAGGGCTAACTTGTATTTAATTAAAAAAAAACTGGATATAAGGTACATAAAAGTAGCAATAACTATTTTTAAAAAAATCCCGATTCTCGGGAATTCCCGGGAATCGGCCAATTTTATTCCCGTTTCCTTGAGTTGAAAATTTGCCGTTCCCGAGATTTATTTTTAATTTTGATTGAGTGGGATTTTTAAAAAGTTAATTTGTTTAGTTTCACCCAACCTAAGTCCAGTTAATTAATATAATAGGTTTTGCTTCGGACATAATATTGTCAATCAAACTTATAATTTTAGAGTACGGAAACAACGTACAAATTTGAAATTTTACATAAATTGGCTAATTTGGCTCTTACGAAGTTCTACCATATAGATAATTCTGTATGTAAAGATAAAAAATCATGACACCAAAATTGTATGATTTTCTTCGTTTTTTATTTTTGAGTATTTTTCAAACACTGTAAATAATACTATGTGTCTGCAAAAGACTAGAAATTGATTTCAATGATCAATTTCCAACATCTTTTTGCTATTTAAATTTTTGAAATAACATCTGTATTTCTTGTTTCTGACAAAAAATGAATATCAGACTCTTAGTCGGTAAGTACATTGTATATACGTATGATATTGATTTATGCCACAATTATACTTGTAATTAACTCACGTAAGTAGTTTATGTAAATAAGATACTTATGTAACTCTAGATGATGCCCTCGACTTCGTCCACATGGATTAAGATTTTTTGACTCCCGCGGTATCTGTTTAATTTTCCAGGATAATGGTTCCGGCCTATGTCCTTCTCCGGGATGTAATCTATCTTTGTACCAAATTTCATCAAAATCGGTTGAGTAGTTGGGCCGTGCAAGCGTAGCAGACAGACAGACACACTTTCGCATTTATTATATTTTGTATGGATATTAATATGCTGGGCTAGCTAATGCCCGCGACTTCGTCCGCGTGGTTGAAGTTTTTTTTATTCCCGCGGGAACTCCTTAATTTTTCGGGATAAAAAGTCACTCTCCCTCAACTATACCCACGCCAAAAATAACGTCGAACCATTGCTCCGTTGCGGCGTGATTGACGGGCAATTCAATTAACAATCACACTTTCGCATTTATAATATTAAGTATTAAAATGGATTTGCACACGATATGCGATTTACAATAGGTATTTTGTCAATTACCTACTCATGTAAGAGACTTTGGTAGGTACGTGATTTACTCACTTACGTTATTCTATCAATTTCACAAATTTTGAGTTACCGTGTTTTGTCATCCGAGGGCATCCGTGACATGCTATGACAAGCGCGCGAAAATAATGAAAACCGCGACGGGAGCGCCACCCGGCCGAAGTGGGCATAACTGACGTGAGGGGTGACGACTGAGGAGAGCCAACCTCTCGATTTGTGTTTTGATTTTAAGAGCTGACAGCGCCTTAATGAATAAATGACTATGACTATGACTATGCCTATTGTTCCTTCTAGTGCGGCGTCGGAAGTGTCAGTGGTGGGGAATGATACGCTGCGGAGACGGAATTCGGACCCCGCGCCCGATCCCCGAGCGCCCGTACGGTCTACCCCAGATTACATCGGACATACGGGCAACGGACTATTTGGTATTGCAGGGCATAGGTACGATAATTTTTTTATCCACTACAAATTAGCCCTTGACTGCGATCTCACCTGATGGTAAGTGATGATGCAGTCTAAGATGGTAGCGGACTAACCTGTTAAAGACATGGTAGTTATATTAAACCCATACCCCTATTCAGTTTCTACAAACATCGTACTGGAACGCTAAATCGCTTGGCGGCACGTCTTTGCCGGTAGGGTGGTAACTAGCCACCACTGCGCGACGGAGGTCGTCTGAAGATCTAGAAATAAGGTTCTAGGGGAAACGTTGCGAAGAAAAATGTGTTTGTCAAAGACAAAAAAAAAGATACGCGCCGAATTGAGAACCTCTTCCTTTTTTGGAAGTCGGTTAAAAATTGGCAGTCATAGAGACTGCCGATAGAAGTGAAAACAAATATGTAATTTTTTATTATTATTATATTTTTTATTAAAATATAAACCTTAACACTAAGGAATTAAAGTTTAATTTCGAATGTAGTATATTTATATTTAAGAACTTTTGTCATCGTAACCACGTGAGCATGTCGGTGTTCGCAAGCATGTCGGTCACGGTCCCGCGAATCCACTTTTTTACCCCCTAACAAAAAGTGCTCAACGCACCTAAAGAAGTTTTCACTTCAAAAACTGATTAATAATGCGCTTCCAGGTTTCGAAAAGGCACGAGATTCGCAAAAGGAGACAAATGTGTATACTGCCATCAAGCAATCGATGCATTCATCACACAGGGCCAAAGATGCATCGATTGCAAACAACTCTATCACACTAAATGCATACAGAATAAAGGTGTCATCACAATGCCTTGTCCGAGCCCCGTAACCCTAGCGTCTAGAGGTCGCCATAAAAATAGAAAACGGATCATGTTGAACAAAGAGTCTCCTTACAATTTAACCACGGACCAGTCCAAAGGGCCCGTTAGTTCGAATTTCAATTTGACTGGCACGTCCGAGTTTATGGACAGAACGGACAAAATAATATCGGACGCTACGGAATTGCAGGCGATGCAAAACTTCATCACAAAGAAAATTTATCTAATGGAGTCGTCAGAGAATGAGAAACAGAAGCAGTCTGAGGTGAGGTTTGGAAATTCTTATTATCCCTACTCATATTTAGTGTAGTAGTCATATTAAGTGTGTACAGAACTCAGATTTGCATTGGTGCTAATATTATTGTTAAAAGCATTACAAACTAGTTAAAATACGAGCGCGGTACGCGCGGGGTTCTCACTACGAATCGCTATGCACATTCACACACATCTCAATGAAACATGTTATTTTGAAAAATCAATTAGAAAAATGTTAGGATGATAATAATAGGTTTATCTCTTTTCCTGTAATAATTACAGTCACCCGACAGAAAAGGATAGAATGATAACTTATCCTATGCACATTCACACACATCTCAATGAAACATGTTATTTTGAAAAATCAATTAGAAAAATGTTAGGATGATAATAATAGGTTTATCTCTTTCCCTCTAATAATTACAGTCACTCGACAGAAAAGGATAGAATGATAACTTATCCTATTAGCATCTGGATATGATAATACACTTCTTTCCCTCCTTTCCTACGTGGCAGAAATAGTTTTGATAGTAAAAGCTTCATTAGTATCCATTCTAATGTTTTTCTTCCCATCAATTGCTTGAAGTATAATAATTCTATCAATCAATCAAATCAAATAAATATTATAAATGTGAAAGTTTGGATGGTTGTATGGATGTTTGTTACTCAATCACACCCCAACGGCTGAACGGATCTGGATGAAATTTGGCACAGAGATAGATTATAGTCTGAAATAACACATGAAATAACACATAGGCTTTTTATCCCGGAAAACTAAGGGGTTCCCGCAGGAAACAAAAAACCTCAATCCACGCGGACGTAGTCGCGGGCATCAGCTAGTCAGTCTATTATCATTCCGTCATTAGTGCAGTTTTTTACCACGTTCTGTACCCTGTATGTTCTCTATCAACTGGCGAGGTTATAATTTCCAATTTTATTGTGTACACTTTTAGGTGGACCGGGTATTCAAACACGCGCTAAGAGAGTTCAAAGACAACCTAGTAGCAACCTACAGTGTAGTCGAGACTAGAGGGTCAGCGCTCAAGTACAAAGATTTGATCGGTAACTTCCTACATGTGATGGAGACTGTTTGCGCGAGGGAAGGCTCCACTTTATCCATCACGATGGGAGTAAACGCTTTTAGAGGGTTCATGGATGAATTCATGACTCAGCATGAAACGGATAAGGCGAGGACTAAGAGAAAAAAGGATAAGAAGAGAAAAGTAAGTAATATTTGTATTTATTTGTTTTTATTGAAAAAAATATTTAGCTTATTCAAACGGTAAAGAAGTCGTATCTCGCAGAAATGTCGATTGTTGATATCGATGTTGATACTCATATCGATTGTCGATATCGATGTAGATTGTCAACATCGATGTCGATGTCGATATCGATATCGATAGTCAATATCGATGTTGATGTCCATTGTCGATTGTCGGTATCGATGTCGATTGTCGATATCGAAATCTATATTGAAATAATCGTCAAAATGTAGTCTAGTTGTGATAGTGAAGCTTCGAATGAAGCAACTCAAAACAAAAGAACTCTGACAGGATTGAAAGCTACGTCATTCAGCGGGTAGACAATGCCCCAGGGCAGAAAACGATGGTTTTCTACCCGCTGAATGACATATTCGTCTGGAATTGACTAGTTTCGGGAGGCTCAACAGGCATTGAAATTCGCACTTTCAATGCAGGTTATATGAAAATTATATTAAATCGATCGAACTATCATACTTCATACTGTGATATTATAAATGCGAAAGTGTGTTTGTTTGTTGGTTTATTGATTTGCCGGTTTGTCCTTCAATCACGCCGCAACGGAGCAACGGATCGACGTGATTTTTGGCATGGGTATAGTTGAGGACCTGGAGAGTGACACAGGCTACTTTTTATCCCGGAAAATTAAAGAGTTCCCGCGAGAATCAAAAAAACTTAAACCACGCGGACGAAGTCGCGGGCATCAGCTAGTCAGTCTAAATTTCATTCTGTGCTATACGACTTTCAATTGTATTTTGCAGGCCAATAATAAAGTATACCCCAAATCCTCACGCTATAGTGCATGCCATACTTATTCGTCTCGTTAGTTGTCCCTGCGTTTCCAGGTGGACGATCCGATCCAGTACAAAGGGCATACATTCATCTTGTCTATGATCAACATCCCTACGGAGTGCGAAATATGCAAGACATTCTTCATGTGGCCTATCGAACGCTCGCTTATTTGCCAGACTTGCAGGCTGGTCTCGCATAAGAAGTGTTATATGAAGGTATGTTATTTTTTTGTCATTTGACTGGTTTCACTTGTCATAATCATAATCATTAGAATTATGATTAAGAATGTGGTTCATGCAACATATAATAGGTGTTAGGATTAATATATGTATAGTATAAATTATTTATTATATTTATACTTAATCTAAAAAAAATTGGTAGTCATAGGGACGTGACGTGCCGATAGAAGTGAAAACGAATATTTAAAATAATTAAAAAAAAAACGAATGTAGTATATTTAATACCTTTTGTCATGTCGCTGTTCGCTATCATGTCGGAGCGAGCTGTCGCAAATCCACAAGTTTACCCCCTACTACCAAAAAGTGCTTAACGCGGCTAAAGAAGTTTTCACTTCAAACATTGCTGATAATATCTTAACAGTACGGCTAATCGATTTAGTAATCCGCTGCAATGCAACGTAGAAATTGATTAGGGATATTTCGAGCTTGAGCTCTTCTATTTAAGATCCATAAATCTGTTACTAACTTTATGTATGAGTCATAATTCTGCCTCGTTTTAACTCTTAGGTAAAGTCAAAGTACGCTCTAAAGATCTCGACTTTAGACTGCACCTTTCCTACAGTTGAAACTGAAATCGAATGCTTAATTTTGTTCTTGATTTTTTCCCCGCACTGACTTGTCTGTCTGTTTTTCTGATCCTGAGGTAGCCATAATAAATCACTTTGTGAAAAATATACGACTTTTTTTTATTGTGAGATAGGCTTGCGCTTGACGACAGTCATGCTTAGTGCAAAGCAATGATGAGGTCTAGGTTGGAGCGCGCTTGCTTAGCCTTAAAGGTACCTAAGTTATACGTGGTAGGAAACACGTGCGCTGGAAGGGTGTTCCACACCCTAGCGGTTCGGATCAGAAACTTCGACCATAAACGTTTCATGCGAGCAGATTTTATACTAAAGCTGGAATGAGACTCAATGTTAACAGTCTTGTACTGTACTTAGGTAAACACAATGTGTCGGTCGGACTCGGGGTCCTCATCGGCCGCCATAGTGGGAGCTGTTGACGCGGGCGGCCGGGAACAATTCGGCGTTCTTATGCGCGGAAAGGTAACAATCCATACTAATATTATAAATGCGAAAGTGTGTCTGTCTGTCTGTCTGCACGCTTTCGCGGCCCATCTGTTTAACCGATGTTGATGTAATTTTGTACAGAGATAGGTTGTACTTATCCCGGGGAAGGACATAGACTACTTTTTATCCCGGAAACAAAAACTTTTATCCACGCGGACGAAATCTTGTAGAATCATTAGTCCAGCCACCATATCACGACAAATGAATTGAAGGTTTTTTTTAAATTTTGGAGCAATCAGCTCTTCATTACCTCAGCTGTTTTAATCATTGAGGCCATTCCTTTTGTTTTGTGATGTAACCTAAACGAACTAACATTTAGTTTCTTTGTAGGTATTTGGCATACCGCTAAGTGAGCTTCCGACCGGAGAGGGCAATATTCCGATCGTAGTGGACAGACTATTCACGACCATCGAGATGACTGGACTCTATATTGAAGGGCTTTACAGGAAGAGTGGACTTAGTTCGAAGGTGAGATGATGACGCATACTACGCCGCCGCTGTGGCCCATCTCAGTGAGCCATGCCAAGAGAAATTTATTAATTCATTATTATTAGTTAGTAATACATTACTAACTTAGTAATAAATTACTAACTTAGTCATAAATTACTAACTAATGAAATTACTAACTAATTTCATTTATTTGGCAACCAAAACAGATTACAATACTGATCTAACCTAGACTTAATTAATAACATTTTAATGTTATTGTAATCCTACAGGGTCGCACTACATGAATAAGGTTCTTTAGGCGTGCAAAGTGAAACCACAAATAGCAAACGATTAATAATACCTAGTATAATTAAAGCGAACATAGTGTTAAGATAACAAATTAAGCGCATGTAAAATGCGCTGCGGTAGGATTCGATTCTCGGCGCGTTTGATATGAATCGTGCAATATGCAATACTTTCAACGCATTGCATGAACGAACAAATTTGATGAGTTGTATATGAATACAGAACAATTTTGGTTGAATATCCGTACTTGAAGGAATATAGTTACCGCGTCATACGTATGAACCCAATATTTTATGTTCGTACGTATGTACAGGACTTTCAGATATAAAAACAGCCTTCAATAAAACATTTTAGGTGCGCGAGTTGCGGCGGCTTCTGGACGAGCGGCCCGAGGAGGGCGTGGAGCGGCTGGACTCGTACGCGGTGCACGTACGCGCCTCCGTGCTGAAGTCCTTCTTCCGCGAGCTACCCGAGCCGCTGCTCACCTTCGACCTCTACGACGACTTCATACTCGCCGCCGAGATATCCGACCCGCAGGTACGACCTCTACGACGACTACATACTGGCCGCCGAGATATCCGACCAGCAGGTACGACCTCTACGACGACTTCATACTCGCCGCCGAGATATCCGACCCGCAGGTACGACCTCTACGACGACTACATACTGGCCGCCGAGATATCCGACCAGCAGGTACGACCTCTACGACGACTTCATACTCGCCGCCGAGATATCCGACCCGCAGGTACGACCTCTACGACGACTACATACTGGCCGCCGAGATATTCGACCCGCAGGTACGACCTCTACGACGACTTCATACTCGCCGTCGAGATATCCGACCCGCAGGTAATTTTTAAATTTAATTTATTTATTTTAGGACAATCCAGCAGGTTACAATACAATAACAGGAAAAATATAGCTAGTTAATAGAGTAAGATGCATTATTGTAAACCCACTTAGAGGTTGCCACAGCTTGCACTACATTATTTTATCACACTATGGGTCGGTCACACAGGTACGACCTCTACGACATCTTCATACTCGCCGCCGTAATTAATTTTGCTCTAAAACCACCATTGATTTACCATTTTTGTTTTCAGGAACGAGTGTCCAGTATCTTTACAATATTGAAGAAGTTACCCAAGCCGAATTATGACTTGGTAGAAAGACTGATATTCCACCTGGCGAGGGTGGCGTTAGGAGAACATCACAACAGGTCGGTGAAAATTCTTTATTCTTTATTATAATAATACAATTGGCGGCCTTATTGCTTTAAAGCATTCTCTACCAGGCAGCCATGCACACAAATGGTTAAGCCAATAAGAAATCTTCAAGGGTTCACGTTATTTAAAAGTATAAGTTAATAAGTAAATATAAGTATGTCTGGGCTTCGGCCGTGGCTAGTTACCATCCTACCGGCAAAGACGTGCCGCCAAGCGATTTAGCGTTGTACGGTACGGTACGGTACGATGCCGTGTAGAATCCCATTAAGGGTATGGGTATAATATAACATACCCCTAACAGGTGTAAGCATAATTCCAGAAGTGGGCAAATAATTAAAATTACTTTTAAAATATGTTTGTACTCTCTTTCAAACGTGCACGAGCGAATGGTCACAACGTGTAGCGGTTTCACGAGAGATTTAATGTTAATTATAAAAACTTGGTTAAACGTAAAGAAATATTCATTTGATCCGGCCACGATTGCTATCGTTAAGCCCTAAATCAAATTGCGATCTAAACAGGTAGGAGACTGAGACTAACTTTCAAACGTCAAAATATTCGTATTTATGCAAATTATCCCAATATGGCGTATCCCCGCCAAAGAACGAATTGAGTGAAATACATCGAATGAGTCAAATATCAGTCTAATCAAACCTCCCTCCATCAATAAACAAATACACAATCTTTTATATTTTCTAAAAATTCAATTCAATTTTAAACACAAGTCTGACACAGGTTAGCCCTTTACCATCTCAGACTGCATCATCACTTACCATCAGGTGAGATCGCAGTCAAGGGGTAAGTTGTAGTTTATAAATAAATAATAAGTATCAGAAATACATAGTCTTTTTTAAATTTTATTTCTAAGCTATCTACAATTAGTCGTAAATAAGTAAAATTCAAGTGTATTAACATCGACAGCACTGGCCTTGTGTTTCAGGATGGGTCCAAACGCGTTGGCCATAGTATTCGCGCCGTGCATACTGCGCACGCACAAAGTGCAGCCGGCGCAGGACTCCCTGCACGACATCGCGCGGCAGACCGCCTGTCTCGAGGCCATACTCATCGACAAGCTGAGCAATGTGAGTATACGGTTTTTGGAACGAAGTTCCTTATGGGACAATGCGGAGGGGTACACCAACCGGCAAAAAACGTCCGTTACCAAAATGCGTGGAGTAAGATTTTTATGTACTTATAGTTTATTCGAAATTAAATCTTAACACTAAAGCAGTTTAATTTCGAATGTAGTATATATATATTTAAAACCTTTTGTCTTTGTAACAACGCGAGCATGTCGGTGACGCGAATCCACAAGTTTACCCCCTACCAAAAAGAGCTTAACACGGCGAAAGAAGTTTTCCTTCAAAAAAAAAATCACCGGCTTAACGTGCTCTCCGAAGTACTGAGTAATAATCGTTAACCTTCGCAATCGACTGATATGCGTTGTTACAACTAGGCCACTCGCTCTTCTATCGACGGACGTAAGTATTCTAGGCGGGGCGGTTCGTTGTATGGAGACCCCCTCATTAAATGCTCAGTCGTTGAAACTTGGCAGTGTTGTAGTATGGTATGAACCAAAACTTATACAAAAATATCCAACAAAAAATACACGCGGAAGTTAGGTTTTTATACTTAAAACTTAATATTTATGACTGAATATTTTCTCGATTTCTATTTAATATTATAATAGTAGGTAGTATATTTACACTCAAAACCGTAAAAATTTAGATCAAACGAAATAATCATGCAGAACATCGATATTTAAACCGATTTTATTATCATACCTAAACTGCGTTTACGCGATAATGTACCTTCCTGCTTTAACAATTGGGTATAGCATAAAAACCTTACTTGCTGAATTATTATTGGATATTTATAATATACGTTTAAGTAACTCATGATACATTATCCCACTGTAAAGTTTCGTCGTCTGGGGAATTATTGTTGGGGTCCACTAGCTTTATTGCCTAGACTATGAGGGGAGTATTGAATTAGTTTAAGTTTTACTTTGAACTCGATGTGGACATTTGACAGACGCGTGGCGCTCTGGCGGAAATCGCGACGCTGGACGAGGCGAGCGCGACGGCGTCGGACCGCCTGGACATCATCCGCGCGCACAGCCTGCGCCCGCGCCCCGAGGAGCAGATCCTTGAGGGGCACATCCACGAGATCGAGAAGGAGAAAGCCATCATCACCTCCAATCTGCCCACGCTCGTCAGGTAGCTACACGTTTAGGCTGCGTCCGCATTGAGAAAAATATTCTCGCTTTTGTTTTAAAACTTTGTAACACTAGAAAGCATACAGGGAAAAAACGCTGGTTTGATAAAAATTAGGTATGAGTAGGTAAAATCTGTACGCGAAATATAAATTGCGCGAATGTTTTTCGCAGTGCGAACGTAGCCAGTGTTGTTCATTTGCATATAGTATATTAAAAAAAACCTGAAGTTCTTTGGATACCTTGTATATATAAAAAATACTAGCTGATGCCCGCGACTTCGTCTGCGTGGATTAAGGTATTTTGATTCCCGCATGAACTATAATTTTCTGGGATAAAAAGTAGCCTATGTGCTATTCCAGACTATATTCTTTGCCTGTGTCAAATTTCATCCAGATCCGTACAGCTGTAGGGGCGTGATTGAGTAACAAACATCCATCCATATATCCATCCAAACTTTCGCATTTATAATATTAGTATATTAGTCTAGATGTTAGACCCATTTTCGATTGTTCCGTGATGGCTCAGATTTAGCCTTTGGGCCAAGTCACTTTGCCGGGGAGTCGAAACACCATAGCCACTCCGACACACCGAATTTACAAATATAAGTTGTGAATGAACGGGCGAATGCGCTTTTGTTTTCGCTGTTTTTAAGCTCCGGAAAACTTGCTCCGCACCAATTTGTTCATCATGTGAGGTTCAAATTAAATTTATTTTGTAACACTTCAGAATAGCGTCGCTTCGACTCTCCTGTGGTGTGTCTTGAGCCATAATTGTAATGGGGATCTTGTACCGGTCCGTTTTGTCGTTTTCATCTTCGAAAACGATGGATCGTGACGGTAGGCTAATTATAATTAGTACGGTTAGTAAGTTAATTCATATAGTTAAGAAAAGTACCGCCCGTTCCAACCCAGCATATTTGACCAATCCAGGGCGACATCAGACGACGATTTACTATCAACCACAGACCACGACGGCGAGTTCGGCAGCACCGATGACCTCAGCACGGGCGCGTCCTCGCTTCGCTCGCAGCGCCTGTTGCACCGCCAGCTGTCGTCCGACGACCCCATCATGGTGTAGACCCGCCCTAACCGAGTGTGCACCCACCCTAAACACAAGCCCGACCCGCCCAGTGGACATCCCGCGTGTAGACGCAGCCTAAACAGCATCGAAGACGCTAGAAAATATACAAACCACTCTGGTCAACATTTTTATGAGGTAAACTCAAGGCCGAGCAATGCAGTACTTTTTATTTATTTACTAGCTGATGCCCGCGGCTTGGTCCGCGTGGTTTAATTTTTTTTTTATTTCCGCGGGAACTTCTTAATTTTCCGTGATAAAAAGTAGCCCATGTCACTCTCCAGGTCCCATGCCACAATTACGTCGATCTGTTGCTCCGTTGCGGCATGATTGAAGGACAAACAAACACACTTTCGCATTTATAATATTAGTATGATAATCACACGTAATCGGTAACTATAAAGTCAGAGCAAAATTGATTCGAGAGATGGCGTATTCAGTACTTCCAAATTTAACAGTACTTCCGCTTGCTACTAAAATTGTTTGAATCCATTTTGCGTTGACATTGTAGTTTTTTTATGTTAGAAATATATCTTTGTCAAGGTATGCAAGGTTGTATGGTATGTCAAGCTGCTATGCTGTCAAATTAGAAATAGGAATGTTAAATTCTGCGACCGTTAACCTCTATCTAAGGTTAACGGTAGGAGGTCATCCATCATACTCTAAGTTCAAACAAGTGAATTGAAATTCAAAATGAATTTAATTACTATATTTATTGTATTTGGGCTTGGTAACGGAGCGATAAATAGATATCTGGCTTAGTTTTAGATCTACAACATCAAAAACTAGAATAAAATTAGCGTAATCCGTTTGTATTCGTCGGAGATCCGGATATACCTCGACCTTCACCGATCTGTTTAATAGAAGAAACCTACTTTTTATTTTTTAATAGATAAATATTTAAGGCGTATTTATCTATTATTAAATAAAAATAAAAAGTAGGTTTCATCTGTTTAATAAGATTGGTGAAGGTCATGCAGTATATCCGGATCTCTGACTATATAGAGAAGCAAGGTTTTATCGTGACTTTTCACGAAGAGTTAATTTTCTTAACTATTTCATGAGCTTTGTCTCGTTATTATACTAGGCCTATAGTAGACTGCCATTAAACAAAAAATATCATAAAGTATTATTGAATTATCCACAAATGAAAACAAATGAATATTTCATGCAAAAAATTAGTATTTTATGTCATTTTTATACAAGACGTCTTGCCAAAAATTGCACTAAAAGAAAGTAAACTAATATGAGTGTATTTTTAATTTTTTATTGCTTTTGAACGAATTTTGATTGTAGGTTAACTTTAAAAAAATCTTCATAACAAAATGAAACAAACATACACGATACGAAAGTGTGTCTGTCTGTCACGTTTTCACGGCCCATCTGTTCGTCCGATTAGACTAAACTTGGCACAGAGGCTGTGTCCTGGAATAGGACAAGTTCCCACAGGATTTCACACAAAAATATTTTTCAATGTGGCTGACTACCAGTCAAATTACATCAAAATCGGTTAAACAGATGTATGAAAGCATACCAGACACACAAACTTTCGCACTATAATATATTCGTATTAGTACAGAGTCTGATGGTTCTTGTTTAAAACTTAGCCAGAATACCCCTGTCTCTATAATTAATCTACAACTTTGTCAATGAGCAAGATAGAGAATTATGTTAGTTAGAACTATAGTTTTTCATATTTAAATCTATTACCTATAAAGCGTTTTCGGAAATGCCCATTCTTCTGTTAAATATTTGACGATTGAAAAATCGACCCTTAACTAAGCCCCTAGAATCAAATTAAGTATTTTAACCCATATATAATACAAAAAAACTAAGGGCCTGTTTCACAATGGCCAAGTAAACCTTAACTTACGAATAAATTTAAGATTTTGACAGAATTCCTATACAATATCTGTCAAAACATCAAATTTATTCATCAGTTAAATGTTACTCGTAGATTGAGAAACAGGCCCTAATCCTTTTTTGAAAATCATGTTGTACTTAATCGTTTTGGTTGGTAATGCGAATCCAGTTTATTGTGATCATTAGAAATTGTATAAAAAATAAACTAGGTATTTTAATATTTTAACTTATTAAAACCAATATAGTATGTATGTAGAACTACCGCGTGCGTTTACTTCGATCACAATTTGCAGTAAAAGTTATTTTCGGCCATGGCGCCGAGTTTCTTAGGATGTTAGATTTTATATATTTTGGATTGGATTCTGTGCATTTACGAAGTATACATATTAAAATACAAAAATTAATATAATCCACTTTTAGGTATACTTTATAACTAATCAGTCGGACTACGTCTCTACTCGGGAAACAACCTTTATTTTATTTCATTTATGATAATTGCATGATCAGATTATTAAATATCTGAACATGCAAGTTGCCATAGCAACAACATAAGGCCATGGAAAAGCTATATTTTAAACTTTAAAGTAACGAACATCTATTTTGTAAAATGTAGTAAGTATATTTATATATACATTTGTCGATAGATTTAAATGTTAGAACCATTTTTATTATTATAATAATACGTGGACTATCGCGATGAGCTCTTATTTTCTATAAGGTTAGCAATGCTGACAAAATAAGTAAGTTAGAGTCGAATGACGTCACTGAAACGTATATTAAAAAGGATACAAACGTCGATATCAGACGGCACCATTACCTTAGAAAAACTAGAGCTTTTAGTGTTACTGATTGTACCTTGCTTGTATTTTATTCGTTTCATATTCTAAAAGACTGTCTATTGTTAAGCTATTTGAATTATTGTTAAGTCACAAACATTTCGTCTGCTTTTTAATTAGTTATTACTTATTGTTAGTACATGTTCAAACAACGAATATCTCTGTGACTTGTTATTTTATGTACTAAACAAACTTGTAGCATTAAGTTATTGCTTGATATTTGTGATTTAAGAACTCATTTTAATTAATTTGGAGGACATTTTATATCGCAATGTTCGTTGGAATCTCAAATTATAATTTAATGTTGTGATTAAGGTAATTTACACAAAAAAAATGTTATAGATCTATCTGAAATGTATTTTCGCTGAGATGCTGAATATATTTAAGAGAGTAATAAATTCAAAAATATCTGTTTTTATTGGGGTTGTGTCATAGTAAATTACTGTACTTTCTGTGCCTTCAACTTATTTGCTTTTAACAAGCAGCAGTTCATATTAATATGTCTATAAATGTTTAGAAATTGTTGTCTTTTACTAAATGTTAACTCTCTTTGAATGTGTATTACAGATTTTTAGAATC
Source organism: Erebia aethiops (assembly GCA_923060345.2). NCBI lineage: Eukaryota > Metazoa > Arthropoda > Insecta > Lepidoptera > Nymphalidae > Erebia > Erebia aethiops. The sequence continues at coordinate 5,908,995 of OV281082.1, forward strand.
AAAGTATTCATTAGCCACATACAGCTAAAATCTCTGATAAACAATATTTTATATAGAATTTACCTAAAAAGCTTTTTAATCTACATCCATATTATAACTATGCTTTACTTAAATATAATATACATGTGGGTAGGTTTTTGATAAATGTTCAATGTGGCTCCATCTAGTTCTTAAAAGTAAAGTCTTTGTAGATAAAATAACTCCTTGTAAAGTTGTGTAAATATTAGAACTGTAACAACTTAGTTACTACTGTTATACATACCTACTGATACTGATAGTTTGTTTTAAGTCAATTAGTGTTAAGGATATTTCATGTTTTATGATTCATGGTGTTAAAATTTTTAAACTGGTGCCTGATTTTTAGTTAAACAAAGTTTAGGTTTGAAAATTATAATTATTTCTTGTAGGTACGTACTTGAATTGTTAAAAACAATTTTGAATTATAAATGTGATTTTAAAGCATTTGTTTTTTTTTACTGGAAATCTTATTTCAAAAAAGTTGCTTTTACATAAAAACCTATGATATTACATAATTTGATATTCTATTGTGTACTGAAATAAAACATAACCCTGTGCTCCGCAGTCAGGTAAAAACAATACAGTGACATCGAAAACATTAATTTATAATTGCTAAGGACCAATATTTTTCTGAATACTTTTTTTATTATAGTAACAATTGTCAAGTTATCTTCCTCTTAAGCAATTTGTAATATACCAATTATATGTATATTAATCAATCTACTTGTAAAAGTCCTATAATGTGTCAATATAATAATTTTAATAAAATGTAACCAAAATATTATTATACTGTATACAAATTATGATGAAAAAATAAACAATTGCTGTGGATAACTGGCTTTTATTTCTATAATCAAATCACTGAGTTTCCATAGGTGCATCAGCTGATTGACTCCAAGGGAGTTGTCCTATAGGGCATGTGGCCCAAGCAGCATTTTTAGAAGTCAATTGCCATATTCCAAATTTCTGCTTGCTTCCATCCTTTTCAACATTTTGTTTATTATCCATTTGGACCTCAGTAATTTCTACATCCTCATTCTTTGATTCATTTATAGCATTTAAATTATTTACTGGTTCAAGATCATCTGATGTATATACTCTTGAAGATATAACAGGGAATTTTTCTGGTGATGCAATAACTTTTGCAAGTTGGCATATTTTTGCCTTTATAGAATCAGGTAGTTGAGGTCTTACTAGGGCTAAAAGATCTCTGATGAAATATACTAAATAGGAATTGTAAGTTGAAATTATTGGCTGGATGAAATTGATGTTAGTAAACTCCTTGGGTATTGGTTTGTGCAAATCCAACAATAATGTTCTGTCCTTATCATTAGGATACCAATGATAGTATAAACTTTTTAGCTCTTTTTTGTCCTTTGACTTTATATCAATATCACTTCTGTAATAAATTGCAATATTATTAGTAAAATAATTATTACATACTTTTTGTGATACTAGCTGATACCCGCAACATCGGCCGTGTGAATTGAGTCTATTTGGTTCCCGTGGGAACTCCTTAATTTTCTGTGATGAAAAGTAGCCTGTATTATTGCAGACTATATAATCTATCTATGTGCCAAATTTCATCCAGATCCTTTTAGCCATTCTGGCCTGAATGAGTAACAAACAAACATACATACATCCATCCATCTATCCATACAAACGTTCACATTTAATAATATTAGTATTAGTATAGATGTCAGAAAGAGATGAAACTCAACAATGGTATTGAATTTTAGACTTTGCTCTGTCCAATCATTTAACTTTTGACAGTTTGAGTCAATGATGTCCTAATGCATTACCAATTTGATTTTTAATAACAATTGATTTATTTATGAAGAATTTTTAATCAATTTGCCACATTTCACACAAAAATTTCAATTTTGATAATTTGGCTACATAAATCTGGCAGGTCATAGAAAACATCCATCGCCAAAGATGTATAAGTGCTTATAGGACAATCAAAAGAGCTTGTGTTACAGCTTCATGAAAAGCTATTGGAAAAGGAAAATGATACTGGTTTAAAATAAAATTACTAGATGAGTATACATTATACAAGTTACACAATATTGGATAAAAGGGCACATCACTTCACTATAATTGTAAAAAAATCTGCATCTATGAAGTATTATATTTTTTTGTAGATAGCTGTTGCCTGTCAATAATTTATGAAACTTCATAGGTGTGCTTATGTCAAAAGTTAAATAAATGGTTGGCAGAATATTTAACTACTATAGTGTGTAGGAAGGCAGATAGTAACTATAATGTCATAACTGGTAATAAAACATTATTTTGTTGGTAAATAAATTATGTACTTACTTATATATTTTTTCCATAAACTGTTGATTGTTCCTTAAAGCTTTTAATATGAAGGATACCCATTTAGCTGCAAGTTTACATTTTTTAACAGTATTCCCATGTTCACTCTGTGTGACTTTTATAAGCTCTAATACAAAATCTCTCAATAAGTCATATGTGAAAAGGAAACTCAGAAGTCCATGGAAACATTGAACATATTCTCGAGATAAAGCTTTATCAGTAGAATAACCCAAATGGTCTAGGTGTCTAAATATTTCTAGGGAAATAAATGCAGATTCGTTTGATAATAGTGCTTTGTTGACATAACTTGAGCAAGCTTCATCAATCAATATCTTCTTAGCCTGAACATTAATTATATTTCGTAGAGTATCTATTGAAATAATTTTTAAGTTTGAAAAATCAAGTTCTTCACATATTTCTTTAGCATCATTAACTAAGCATTCCCTCAAACTTGTATCACTTATTTCCGCTAAATTCTTTATATTGCATTTTGGATGTGAACAAATACTTAGCGAAACACAATAGTTCATGAGCGATGTTACCCTTTTTTCAATTTCTGTTTCACTGTATACATTGCCAACGATAAAGTCACTAATGCATGATTTATGTTTATCCCAATAATTATACTGCAACCAGTTGAAACTTATAACAGACGCTTCTCTTAATAACTCTATATGAGGAAGTTTGTTACTGTGCGCTGTGTCGTGACGTAATTCTATAATCCATTCTGGGACCCCAAAAGTGTTAGCAGCTTGAAACAAGCTAATGCCTTTCTTAGTTTCTTTATCAAACATATGGTTTACGAACCGCATCAATGCAGAAGAGTATGCTAAGCGAAGTACATGATCATTACACATTTCAAAGGGCTGGCCTTGGTCCTGGATGTGCACATTCAGTAAACTCATTGTAGCTTCAATGCCCGAAGGTAAAGAAGGACACCGTGCTTTCCAAATAAATAACTGGTTAAGAGCATTTTGTTTTGTAGTAAGACTTGATGTTACTCCAAATATATCATTATAAACTCGAATCCATTCCGCCGTATTAAACCAAGGAGATATCTGATATATTTCAGACATCTTTAAAGTTCAATATTTTAAAACTCTCAAGCTCACCTGTGTGTAGGAAAATATTAAATAAATTTGAACTTGTAGAGTGTAGACTGTAGTTGAAGTCAAAAATTCAAAATAACCTACAAAACACCGACCAGAAAATACAAAGATTTGCTCATTGCATTGCTCAGTTACCAGAGACAAGCGGTGGAGACAAGTTAACTAGAGACCCAGAGACTCAGTTACTTGATTGTTCTATGGTTACTTGACTCAGTTACTTTTCAGTTTTCAGTTGTGTTAGCGGTTAGTTGCCTAGTTGGCGGTGGCCGGTGGCAAACAACAAACATACTAGAGTTGTGCCAACTCGGAAAAAACACGACACGAGTTATCTCGAGCTGAAAATCAGGTAACTCGGATTTGAATTCGAGTTACACGACTCGAGTTAGCAGGAAGAAACTAAGTGTATGATTTGTTATAAATAACTTTTTTACGTATTTGTTCTTCCACCCAACTCTCTGTTAGGACAATTATCATTGATAAACTTCGTAGGTAGGATTGAAATGAAAAGGTTTTTATAGTTTACATACATAATTTATACATTTCTCATTAGAGCTATGAGCTACTGGTGGTAAATGATTCGTTCATTTACCGCCAGCCCAAACACGAGTTAGGGAGAATTCAACTCGAACTTAGCACAACTCGAGTTAACTCGAGTTAATAAGTCGAGTTGACACATCTCTAAAATAGGGGTGTCCACTTTGAAAAAACATCGATGTTTTTTTCGATTCGATAAATCAGAACTGTACATAGATGTCTTTCGATGTATCGGGTGAAAACATTGATATTTTGTACGCATCGAGTACTTTTTTAGGGTTTCGTACCCAAAGGGTAAAAACGGAACCCTATTACTATGATTTCACTGTCCGTCTGTCACCAGGCTGTATCTCATGAACCGTGATATTAAGACAGTTGAAATTTTCACAGATTATGTATTTCTGTTGCCGCTATAACAACAAACACTAAGAAATAGAATTCACAGGATACAGATCAGATATACTACTTCAACACAACTTTTCATGAAAACCATCACTAATTCAAACATTGTTTTATTAAAAAAAGTAAAAGCCATGTATGAGAAAAATCTTTATTGTAATTTACGTAAGAACAAAAAAAAATATGTCATGTGATAATATGTCCTACTGCCAGTGTTCTTTTGACAGACTGCAAAAACAACAGTTTATTTAAACGTTTGCCTTTCGTTGTTGATTGACTGCTCTTCTCAGACCAGGGCGCGATTGGAACCCTCGTAGCTTTAGTTTTAAGATACCGTAACTGATTATCACCATCATGTTTTATAAGTAAGTAATTTTTAACGTCAATAAGTGTACCCACAGTGTACCTATATTGAATAAATGAGTAATTGATGAGTTGATTTGTGCCGCTTACTAAATATGCTCCTTGCATAGAGTTAGTATATAGCCTATAGAGCGCGTGCTTCTAAGCAGGAACAGTAGGCACGGGTAGGATTATAGCATCGTTCCGTCAGCAAGCCCTTAACCCTTTAGTCAAACGAACGCTAGCGCTGAGAGCGCCCATCGCGAAATCGGGACCGAAATTCCGTTTTAAAACTAGAATAAATGGGTAAATGTGTCATAGAAACATGCAAACATGATACTCGTTATCATAATAAACATAATTCTAACATCACTTTTCACCGGTTAGTCATATTTTTTAAACTTTTAAGTAAAATAGAAATACGTGTCGCGGGGACACACACGTGGGACGCAAGGTATATAATACCGCCAGCACCGCCCCGCAACCCCGCTACGATAGCCGACTTTTCACCGAATCGGATAGTGATGTGATACATTCGACTCGGGCGCCGGCACAGATATTGGCGTTCCCTGGGATCACAACAGAGAAAATTGTTAACAACATTTATAAAGTTAGCGCCATAGGTTTTGAAATTCTTTATTGTTGATCCGATTTCGTTCAAATTACGATTCAATTTCGATTTAGCGTTCCATGAGATCATAAATTTTAAAAGTCAGCGCCAGATTGAAATTTATTTGTTAGTTGGGAAAATTTTCTTCAAAACCGATATATTTTGGGGTTCCCTGAGATCACAAAAGAGGAAAATGTACAAAGACAGCGCCATATTCAATTTTTTTGTTATTGGGCCGATTTCGTTCAAAATCGAAATTTGGGGTTCCCTGAGATCATAAAAGAGGTATCTGTTACCAAAATTAAAAAAAGCCAGCGCCATATTGAAATTCTTTGTTATTGAGCCGATTTCGTTCAAAATCGATATTTAGGGTTCCCTGACATCACAAAAGAGGTATCTGTTACCAAAATTAAAAAAGGCCAGAGCCATATTGAAATTCTTTGTTATTGGGCCGATTTCGTTCAAAATCGATATTTAGGGTTCCCTGTCATCACAAAAGAGGTATCTGTTACCAAAATTAAAAAAGGGACGGATAGACAGAAAAACACACTTTCGCATTTATAATATTAGCATGGATATACGATGGATCATTAAAAAAACATATCGGCTTAATCCGCGTGGAATAAGCTTTTTTTAATTCCCACGGAACCGCTTTAATTTTCCGGGATAAATATCACTCTCCACGTCCTCAACTATACCTATGCAAAAAATCACGTCTTGCGTTGCTCTATTGAGGCGGGATTGAAGGACAAATCAACAAACAAACACACTTTCACATTAACAATATTACAAACATACACAAATAATAGGTACCGTACCGTTCAGATGTATTTTATCGACTTTGCTCTTGCAGCGCACTATTGCCCATCCCTATTTTTTACATGTTTATAAATATTAGTAGCTATAGTTCACTTGCCTACGCCGCGCACAAGGAGTTTGGTGCGATAGTACTACTCTATAGGCTATATACTAACTCTATGGTTCCTTGGTTCTCAGTTCTGTGTTTCTGTGGGTGGCCCCGGGTGGCCCAGAGAGAAATCATCCGCGTGCCTTAAATGACTTGTGTCGTTAAAAAAAAAAACATCCGCCATTTTGTTTTGTTGAAAGATTCGTGACTTCTTTTTAGCTTCTTTTTCTGGTCGGTGATTCGTGAAACTTGCCCTTACCGGTGTTTGTGAAAAAACTTTCGAAGCAATAAAAATAATCGCAAGGGTTTATGTATATTAGGTATTGAAATCGCTGTTTGTTTCATTACCAGACAATGGACAACCAAAGAGAGAAGGAAAGGGACCGATCTAGGCGCGGAGACAGACCGTCCAGGTTTTCTGACGCTCCGCGTGACCGCTCTGGGGATCGCGACAGGTCAGAAGGGAAGCGATTATTTGTCTCAAATATACCGTATGAGTTTCGTTGGGCCGAATTGAAGGATTTGTTCAAAGATAAGGTAATTATTGATTGAAGCATTATCGCAACACAATATTTTGGGCACGTCACTGATCACAAAATTCAGTATACACTAAGAAAGAAAACCCTTATTTGTCATCTAATCTGCAACAACAGAAGTCACACTAATTTTACTTTAATTTAAATTACGCGTATAATTGAGACATTGCAAAATGTATTTTTCGTGTAGTAAATAAAGAGTTTTGTCTCAAAGTCTAAATTATTTGATGGCACGTCTATGACCTTCATTAAATATATCTTTAGAAAAAATGGCACGTTGATACATAAAGGTTCGCCTACCCTGTCCTATGGTATGATTATGTATGTTCTCGATAGCTTGTTAATTCACTAATGGCTACGGTCAACCTGTTCTCATTCTGAGATAAATGATTTATTTATTTCACACTAGATGATTCCCGTGACTTCGTCCGCGTGGTTTAAATTTTTTGATTCCCGCGGGAACTCTTTAATTTTCCGGGATAAAAAGTAGCCTATGTCCTTCCCTGGGATACCATCTACCCCTGTACCAAATTTCATCAAAATCGGTTGAACAGATGGGCCGTGAAAGTGTAGAAGACAGACAGACAGCCAGACACACTTTCGCATTTATAATATTAGTATGGATAGCATAACTTGTTTCACTTAAGATATAAGTCAAAATTCTACCAACGGTTCGGAGACGAGAGGTGGTGAGACTTCACAGAGGAGGCTGTGCTCGTATTATTAAGTAATAAATTCCATCATACAAATACTACAGGCTCAATTTTGCTGACAATGCATTCTAGCTAATAGTGGGACATTTTTAACCAATCTGAGGAGTTTGCCATTTTTCCACTGCACTTGTTGATATAAAACTTCTACCATTCAAAAGCATAATATACTGATCAATTTCAGGTAGGCGATGTGGCTTATGTTGAATTATTCAATGATGAAAATGGAAAGCCAAGAGGATGTGGTGTTGTTGAATTCACAAACTCTGAAGCTATGAAAAAGGCTCTTTTTGTCATGCATAGATATGAACTAAATGGCAGGAAACTTGTGTTGAAAGAAGAAACTGGTAAGTGCCTATCGTATTATGTTTTCCTCTGTAACTCAAATACTTAATTCAAACAGCAGCAGCACTCAAAAAGAAGATGGAATGCAAATCTCATCTATAATATATAATCCAGAAGATGTCTGCTGCTTCATTAGTGTGGATTTAGGTTATTTGGTAATCCCTAGAGAAATAAAATATAATATAATGGGATAAAGCCTATAGCTGTCCCTGGAATGCAACCTAATTTAGTACCAAATTCCATCAAATCAGCATGGATTTACAAAATAAAAGATGAAATAAATTAGTTGCTCATGAAGACTTCTAAATGTCACTTGCAAATTGATGCTGCATGACTTGTTTATGCTAATCAAATTCTAGATGTGACAAACTAGTAGTAAAAAATTATCATCAGTGTATTAATTATTAAACCATGAAGTAATGATTTATTCCTTTCTAGGTAATGAAAGAAACAGATTGAATAACCCCCGTCAAGGAGGAGGAGGTGGTGGTGGTGGTGTTGGTGGTGGGAGGAACATGAGGGACGACAAGGATGGGTATGAAGACATAGATCTTTTCTCAAGGGTTTTTTAGAGTCAGACTTAGATGCTACAGTATTATATTTGTATTCTGATTTCAAACTCAATCTCAAAACTCAAACTCAAATCTCAAAGTATATGTATAATTTATTCAAAATAGGTTCCTACACAGTACATGTTCTGAAAGTCATGTTTACAAAGTATAAGAGGTGATGGTGTGATAATTAGCCGCAGTATATTAAAACTAAAACTACAAGGGTTCCAGCATGCCCTGATCTGAGAAGAGTTCTGAATTCTGTTTTTACTGTAATCAATGCAAAAGATGGCTGTATTAATGTGTAAAGACTAAGGACTCGTGCAGCATACCTGTAATATTGAGAGACCACTGGTGTTTCGTCGCAGGAAGTCATTGCAACAGACAATGACAGTTAACTCACAAATGAACTGCTTGAAACTTAATTTTTCAGTTTTGAATAGCTTATTTGGTATCTTGATAAGTTACTTTGAATTCAAAATCCTAGACTAGCATAGTAGGCATTTCATTAGATGTCCTTGGCCTTCATAACTTTTTTTTTAAATTTAGTTGGGGAGTAAACAAACCAAGAGAACCAGAAAACTATAACACATATGGATTGAGTCTACAGTTTCTGGAGTCGATAAATGTACAACCACCATTAGTCAAGAAAGTATTTGTTGCAAATGTAAGTAGTTTAATAATTTTGACTTCAAGAGGAAAAAAGGATCCCTTATAGGATCACTTCTTTGTCAGTCTGTTTGTTCGTAAATCCACCTTTTCTTGGGAAAGTGTGGAGGTATCAAGTTGAAATTAATATCAATACTTCCCCCTACGGTCCCTTGGAGCTGTAAAAAAAATGATTGCGTTGACTTATAGGGTACTTCCCATTGATCTGGAATAGGCATGATGACTGATTTTGAAAAATGGTCAGATTATGTTTGGACGTATCTACTATTTCGAAAAAATATCTTATTTCAGCAGAAAAATAAGGTTTGGTAGATAATATTGGCATTTGAAATTTAAATTTTAAAATTCACGCCAAAACGCTCCCCTCCTCGGTGTCATGGCGTCGTTTCTGACGTCACTATTATTTTTACCAATGTACTCTGTGCCGTGTGCAGTAAGTAATAGTGTGATTGTCAAAGCTCGAAAACAAACTATTGTGACGTCATTCGCTTCTTGGTGTTTTAACCAATATGGCGGATTGCTGTATTTTATAATTTTGTTTTATCAAAATAAATAGCAATCTCACTCGAAATAGAAAAATAAATACGTTTTTTATAATCCATGAATCCTATTTCATTAGATAAATTCATAATTTCATTGATTCTTGGTTACTGTCATCATGCCTATTGTGAAATTTGGCAAGAAGCAAGATCTCACAGCACAAGTATAGGAAAAATCGATAATTACAGAACCCTAATTATCTATTTTCTGACTTATAGGGCATTGAATTGTTTGTCAGGCACTACCAGTTTAGCACAATAATAATTATGTAAGCCAGTTCTTTCACAGCTGATTACGTGTTGTTATGACATCTTTCTTGTTATTTACTAAAAGATTTATATTATTTGGTAAGGAACTCTGTGTGTGAGTTTGACTTGCATTTGACCGGTTTTTATATATAGCTTTTTGTTAAAGTTGCCTGAGAGTCATGTCTAAATTTGTGTTAAAAAGTTTTGAAGAACTAACATAAAAATTTTAAAAAAAATTTGCCTGTGATGATAAAATTCTATTTTTCTTGTGTCATATTCATATAAGTCATCATATACCTATATTATCTATATTAGATTTTTTTTGTGTTTGTTTAGTGTACGTAAACTCTGTCTCTGTCAGTATCGAAAAACGTTTCAAAGCTGATTTTACGGTATATTGATGCAATGGAAAATTATTTATATGACTATTAAATAACCTTCTTTTCAGCTTGACTACAAAGCAGATCGTGCCAAAATAAAGGAAGTATTTAAAATGGCGGGTAAAGTGCGCAATATTGACTTGGCTGTCGATAAAGACGGCAACAGCAGGGGATTTGCTGTCATAGAATTTGACCACCCGGTGGAAGCAGTACAGGTAAAGAGTTGTCTTGTTGGTTATTATCACTAACATGATAATAGTTGTTAAAGCCCGCCAATTATTTGATTGTATTTACTATCTATTATAAATATTTCTAATCATAAAATATTTTTCAGGCAATATCAATGTTTGACAAGCAAATGCTATTTGACCGCAGAATGACAGTCCGTATGGACAGAGGTAACACAGATAAGCCTGAATTACGACTACCTGAAGGTCTAAAAGGCATTGGTATAGGTTTGGGCCCAAATGGTGAACCGTTGAGAGATGTGGCCAGAAATTTACCCCAGAACTCAACCCCTAATACTTTGAACTTAGCATCGGCTGGGTCTTCAATAGGCGCGGGTGTTTTGGGCGCAGTGCCCACAGCTGGTGTTGGGTTGAACGGGCTTGGAACAGGCTTGACTGCCAACACACTCACTACAAATGCAGCACTTAGCAGCAGTTTAGGGTTGCAGGTAGATCCATTTTTTCTGTTCCATAATTTTGTCCCATTACCTAGCAAGTTTTCGATAATGAAACTTGTTAGGCAATGGGCAACTCTTCAGTTCTTTATTTTTAATTGCTACTCCTTGCATGTTTATTGCTTTTTAATTTTGACGACCTCCGTGGCGCAGTGTGTAGCGCTGTTGCCTCAATGTGCGGAGGTATCGGGTCACCGGCAGGGTCAATTTGGGAATTTATAATTTCTGAATTTTCCCTGGTCTGCCCTGGTGGGAGGTTTCGGCCGTGGTTAGTTACCACCCTACCGGCAAAGACGTGCCGCCAAGCGATTTAGCGTTTCGGTACGATGCCGTGTAGAAACCGAAGGGGTATGGGTTTAATATAATAACTGCCATGCCCCTAACAGGCTAATCCGCTACCATCTTAGACTGCATCATCACTTACCATCAGGTGATATCGCAGTCTAGGGCTAGCTTGTAGTGGATTAAAAAAAAAACTAACTAAATTTATTGCTCCTCTGTATATTGTATTTTTTTATTTCTGATTACCATCGGTCACACAATGAGGTTTTCTTGGGATTACACTTATAAGTTTTTACGCAAGTAGAGCACGTAAGTACATGAGTACTAACTAAGCACGTAAGTATATAACTGACATTTCACATGAAACGCGACTTACAAAACTGTTTACTTTTCGTAAGCTACTTATATACCCGACTTACGTGAGTTCAAAATCGTAGCCTAAGGGACATGGATAAAGTATTATAATATTCGGGCAAGGAGTCTGTTATTTTTTGTTATTGGGTACTGTATGATATTACCGTTATTGGGTACTGAATGCTAGGACTAGATGATATAATAGGTAGACGGTAATAATGATTATTACTAATAGAATCATACTTTCCAGGCCTTAGGACTTACCGGTTTGGGAGCTCTCCAGAACCAGCTGTTGCAACAAGGTCTCACGGCAAACGATCTTGCCACAGTGTTATCACAAGCCCAAGTGGCCAACACCAATGCATTGGGTCTCAACACGGGAGACGCCATGGGGAACATCCATGGAAACAATAGTATGAGCAACAATGTCATGGGAGTAGGGCCCAGTAATACTATGAGCAGCGGACCACTTTCAGGTACAATATGAAGCTTGGCATCCGTTTGACAGCCTCAAAAAATTATTTAACTGAAAGCCCAAATTTCAGTTTTCATGAATATATCTTAAACTAGCAGATGCGTGCGACTTCGTCCGCGTGAAATAAGTTTTTTAAATTCCCAGGGGAACTCCCTAATTTTTCGGGTTAATATATAGCCTATGACACTCACAAATAATGTGGCTTTCTATTGGTATCAGAATTTTCATAATCGGTTCAGTAGATCCAGAGATTACCTACAACGTAACAAACTTTACCTCTATAATATTAGTATAGATAATAATTATGGACTTTTATACCCAACTGTCCAAATTTGAAGGTTTTAAACCTGTATAATATGTGCATTGATAGATCTGTATAAAGTTAGTCAGGCTAAGTATTTTAGATTGACAAAATATCTTGATACACAAGTATCTAAAACTACTGTCATTACTTTAATTTTCTGGGATGTTTTCTTTTCTTAGGATAAAACTAAATTCCATTAAAATCAGTTACACAGATGGAAAAAAAGTGTCGCAGACAGACACACTTCGCATTAATAATATTAGTTTGGAATCATGATTTTATTCCAATAAATAATAAATTTTGGTGTGATCCGTTTAGTTATGTTAACGCAGGTACCAATCGTCAACTAGGTGGCGTCTCCGTGTCGGGTCAGGGCTACGGGCGGGACCAGGGGCAACAGCAGAACCAGAACAATCGGGACAAACAGACCTCGGATATGGTCATGATCACCAATGTAAGTCACATCAATCGAAAACGTTATAACATTCCATTGGACCCGTCCTGCCCTAAACCTAGAACCCGATTGCAGCACCCATTACTGGGTCCATTTATAAATATAAACCATTCCAGGATCCACTCAAACACACATACCAAATCAGTCGAGCCGTTTCTGAGTTTTAGGGAGACTAACGAACAGCACTTCAATTATGTAGTTACTCACTTTTTTGTCTGAAAAGCTCTACTTGTTTCGAACCTGTGTTTATCGGACGTCCTTACTTCGAATCCGGGGTCCTTACTCCTTATTCATCAGCCTGTTCACGAGACAAGGCAGCCACGCGCTTCTGACGCCCTCCCTAGCGCAGTGATGAGCGCTGTTGTCTTAACGTGCGGAGGCCTCGGGTTCGATCCCCGGCAGGTTCACTTTGGGAATTTATATTTTCTAAATTTTCTCTGGTCTGGCCTTGTGGGAGGCTTCTGCCGTGGCTAATTACCACCCTACCGGAAAAGGTGTACCGCCAAGCGATTTAGTGTTCCGGTACGATGTCGCGTAGAAACCGATTAGGGGTGTGGCTTAAATATAACTGCCATAACTATAACAGGCTAGCCCGCTACCATGTAATGGATAAAAAAGATACCACCGTCAAGCGATTTAGTGTTCCGGTACGATGTCGTGTAGAAACCGATTAGGGGTGTGGATTAAATATAACTGCCATAACTATAACAGGCTAGCCCGCTACCATGTAATGGATAAAAAAGATACCACCGTCAAGCGATTTAGTGTTCCGGTACGATGTCGTGTAGAAACCGATTAGGGGTGTGGCTTAAATATAACTGCCATAACTATAACAGGCTAGCCCGCTACCATGTAATGGATAAAAAAGATACCACCGTCAAGCGATTTAGTGTTCCGGTACGATGTCGTGTAGAAACCGATTAGGGGTGTGGATTAAATATAACTGCCATAACTATAACAGGCTAGCCCGCTACCATGTAATGGATAAAAAAGATACCACCGTCAAGCGATTTAGTGTTCCGGTACGATGTCGTGTAGAAACCGATTAGGGGTGTGGATTAAATATAACTGCCATAACTATAACAGGCTAGCCCGCTACCATGTAATGGATAAAAAAGATACCACCGTCAAGCGATTTAGTGTTCCGGTACGATGTCGTGTAGAAACCGATTAGGGGTGTGGATTAAATATAACTGCCATAACTATAACAGGCTAGCCCGCTACCATGTAATGGATAAAAAAGATACCACCGTCAAGCGATTTAGTGTTCCGGTACGATGTCGTGTAGAAACCGATTAGGGGTGTGGATTAAATATAACTGCCATAACTATAACAGGCTAGCCCGCTACCATGTAATGGATAAAAAAGATACCACCGTCAAGCGATTTAGTGTTCCGGTACGATGTCGTGTAGAAACCGATTAGGGGTGTGGATTAAATATAACTGCCATAACTATAACAGGCTAGCCCGCTACCATGTAATGGATAAAAAAGATACCACCGTCAAGCGATTTAGTGTTCCGGTACGATGTCGTGTAGAAACCGATTAGGGGTGTGGATTAAATATAACTGCCATAACTATAACAGGCTAGCCCGCTACCATGTAATGGATAAAAAAGATACCACCGTCAAGCGATTTAGTGTTCCGGTACGATGTCGTGTAGAAACCGATTAGGGGTGTGGATTAAATATAACTGCCATAACTATAACAGGCTAGCCCGCTACCATGTAATGGATAAAAAAGATACCACCGTCAAGCGATTTAGTGTTCCGGTACGATGTCGTGTAGAAACCGATTAGGGGTGTGGATTAAATATAACTGCCATAACTATAACAGGCTAGCCCGCTACCATGTAATGGATAAAAAAGATACCACCGTCAAGCGATTTAGTGTTCCGGTACGATGTCGTGTAGAAACCGATTAGGGGTGTGGATTAAATATAACTGCCATAACTATAACAGGCTAGCCCGCTACCATGTAATGGATAAAAAAGATACCACCGTCAAGCGATTTAGTGTTCCGGTACGATGTCGTGTAGAAACCGATTAGGGGTGTGGATTAAATATAACTGCCATAACTATAACAGGCTAGCCCGCTACCATGTAATGGATAAAAAAGATACCACCGTCAAGCGATTTAGTGTTCCGGTACGATGTCGTGTAGAAACCGATTAGGGGTGTGGATTAAATATAACTGCCATAACTATAACAGGCTAGCCCGCTACCATGTAATGGATAAAAAAGATACCACCGTCAAGCGATTTAGTGTTCCGGTACGATGTCGTGTAGAAACCGATTAGGGGTGTGGATTAAATATAACTGCCATAACCCTAACAGGTTAGCTCGCTACCATGTAGTGCATTTTTTTTTAATCCACTACAAGCTAGCCCTTGACTGCGATCTTACCTGATGGTAAGTGATGATGCAGTCTAAGATGGCAGCGGGCTAACCTGTTAGGGGCATGGCAGTTATATTAAACCCATATCCCTTCGGTTTCTACACGGCATCGTACCGGAACGCTAAATCGCTTGGCGGCACGTCTTTGCCGGTAGGGTGGTAACTAGCCACGGCCGAAGCCTCCCACCAGGCCAGACCAGGGAAAATTCAGAAATTATAAATTCCCAAATTGACCCTGCTGGGGATCGAACCCAGGACCTCCGCACGTTAAGGCAACAGCGCTACACACTGCGCCACGGAGGTCGTCGAAAAAAAAATACGAGATCTTGTGTCCGTTTCGAGTCACTATTTCTTCTCCCGACGAATCATGTTGGTCTTCATCGCTGGCATCGTCAATATTATATAGGCATGCCTAATATTAATAGTGTGGAATTCTCAGTTAGACGCTGGCCTTGTCTTGAGAAGGGGTTTCCACGCTGGGACAGCATCTATCCATTTTCACGGTTGATGGATTAAAATTAAGACGTTAAAATTGACGTGTTTAATAATTTAAGTGAATTACAGTCGCGGTTTTGTCTCTAGGCAGCATCCATCCACCGTCACGGTTGATGGATTAAAATTAAAACATTAACGTTAAAAACGTGTTCAATTTAAGTGAATTTTAAATCTAAGGAGGTCTTATAACAACGTTGCTATATTTTAAATCTTTTATTCCAGCTTCCACCCACAGTCACTTGGCAACTGATTCGCGAAAAGTTCAGCGAATGTGGCGATGTGAAATTCGCCGAAATGACCGCGCCGGACACTGCTATTGTGAGGTTCCATAAAGAGTGGGATGCTGAGAGAGCAGTCAGTATCCTTTTTAAGCCAGGTTGAGCAACGAAGTGACTGAGTAAATTATATTGAATAGGTCAGATTTTAAATACTCGATCGGAAAAAGCCATCAGCTGTTATTAGTGTTTTTATCATATTTTATTTATGTTACATTATTTATTTTTGGACATAGAAAAAAACAATAATAAGCAATACTAGATAATTTGGCGCATTTGCATAATAAATATTAAAGATGCTAAATTAAATTAGTGGACAATATTTTCCTGAGCATATTTTACAGAAATGTTTGACAGGACACGTATTGACGGCAGGACAATAGATGTCCGTTTCTTTTAAGAAGTGAAGCTTGCAGGAAAAGGTATGTTTTCGAAGTATTTTCTGCTATTTTACTATTTTAGAAAAAATGTCTTATGCGTGCACCATAATATGAGGCGCGCGCCGTTAAATGCGCTTTGCGCACAGCGAATAATTCGAAAATTTTTAGTTCGGTATAATCATCTTTATGGTAAAATTATTTCGTGTGTAGGCAGGCATATGAGTCTCTTCAGTGTTTTTTTTTAACGCCCAGTAGTTACAAATGATTCCTCCAAACCACCACTACTACTACTACTTACTACTACTACTTACTACTACTACTTACTACTACTACTACTACTACTACTACTACTACTACTACTTACTACTACTACTACTACTACTTACTACTACTACTACTACTACTACTGATGTTTCCGTATGCTAAAGTTAAATCTAAGAGTGTCACTCCTCAGTGCAAAGTCAAATTCAGAGCACACGGGAATCCGTTTTATCGCGTCCAGACAGTAACTTTTTGCGCACTGTAGTGAAAACCTGGCTCAGGTCTCAAGTTATCGTGCACACGTAGTATTTAGCATGTTAAAATACATATTAACATTTGTCGAAATCGTAGGACTCGTATTTTCGCCTTTTGGAAATGCACTGAAGATTCCATCATTTCTGTTTAACAAAAGGAATCCCAACAACATCTCATATTCGTAATCATTGAGCGTGTGATTTAATTATTATCTAAGGTTCGATTTGTGTTCTGCGGAGTCGGCATCTTTTTATATGTATTTTAAGTTCGGAGGGTAGAGATGGGTCTTGTTTTGGTCTGTACTGGACACATTGTATTTAAGGGTACACCGTCATGATAAAGGATAGTTGTTATACAACGGTTGGGTTTTGTCTTGAAATATGGACGAGCTTGAATGTTATATTGCGTAGAGAAAAGAAATTCATTAAGTATCGTTTTCTGTCTTTATTGCTATACTTTTTGTGCTTAAAAAACAAACAATTTAAACAGGCATTTCACTCGGAATAAATAGAAATATACTGAGGAAAACTATACTTATTTGACGTCAACGGTTTAACTATCTATCACTTAAGTAATTGACTTGTTTTGACTCCATATTCCACGGTCTACTGATATAAGAAGAAACTTTGTTGAGCCCTAGAGCTTCAAGTTGCTTTTTTTAGTTTTTAAGAACCTGTCTAGTTTAGTTCTAGTTAGAAAGCATCAGGAGGAGGATTAGTTAATATTTTCAGCGCACGGGCAAGATTCGCGATACGGCAAAACTTTATGCCCTAATTTACCGATAGGCGGTTGATAACAATGAAGCAGTAGTGTCTACTGTACACCATAATAATTTAATAACTTAGTTGTTATATTATTAAATCATGAATTTTTACTGCTAACAAAAGTTAGCTTGAACTGGTTGCAATTGCATGCTTATTGTTCCTGTCAAGCCTCCTTGCTTAGGGTGATTTAAATGTTGGTGAACAGGGGGGTATAATAACTTGTTTTGTATTTTCAGGAATGTCGTATTGAAGTTGAGGTCTGTTGGTTGAAAACTGCTTGTGATCGTCTCGTTCATCTGCTGCGTAATACTTTTCTTTTTCCATCGATTTACTCGAAGTTTGACAAACTCTTATAATTAGGTTAGATTAGTAGTGTAAGTTATTTTTGTGTACAAGAAAAGGTCGATGATACTTTGAAAAGCAAGATTATGGAAAATTATGGACGTGCTGCCATGACACGCGTTGGTAATTGAAATTGAAGGGCTTTTTGGAACTTTAACCATTAGAATGTTGCTTTTGACCTTTAATGATTTTAATTGTATTTAGTTGATAATTGGAGATACAGTAGTCGTGAGCGTTGTAAATTTGTTTCTTTTAATATTTGACTTCGTCTGTGTAGAAGTCAACTCCATAGATTCGATTTCAATAAACTGATGTATTGACAATGTTGAATTTATTATTGCTTCTACAATAATTACATAAATATCTCGCTTTAATAAATCTAAAAAGATTGATGAAATTGTGGCATCGAGAGGTCTTTAAAAATATATTTGTATTGTCCTCGAATAATTCAGATTTCGGTCGTTTAAAATCCACGTGTTTTTTATTCCAGTCGAGCGTTAAGCGTAAATAACTCGCTTTTCCACAATTTACAAGACTACTTGGCACATTTTCATAATGCTCATGTCGGACCGCATACATGTATAAAGCATTTTGTCCGTTACCTCTTGTAAAAATTGTCTCGACAACATTATTGGAGAGAGGTAAATTTGGTTAAGACCTAATGTTTTGAACATCTAATCCAAAGACAATACGTTTGTGTTGAAAACAAGAATAGAGCTTTTTGATAGGATACAAACAATAGGTCAAGTCTTTAAAAATTCACCCATCACTTGTTGTAACCTTCCTTGATAATAAAATTGTTAGTTTTGGTTTCACGACTACAAGCAACTCAATCATCCTTAAAAGTGAAAAAAAGAATACTTCTAAAATTGATGTAGGTACATTACACTGGATCAAATGATTATCGGATGTGGCACATCGAATGCATCTCGAAAAAATTTCTGCTCGACAAGTTCTTCGTTTGTATCCCCATTTGTGCTTATGAAATGAGCAACGTTGACGAGATTTCCAGCGCTGAGCATCTGGTAATACAAAGCTGGAACTATGCTATATGGATCTACAGAATTAACGTCAAGGGTGTTGAAAGTATGTTGTTTTGTAGCTCAAGTTTTCACATACAGTAATATTTTGAACGTTGTAAATACATAAATCTAAATCATAAAAATTATTACGAAATGGTATTTTTTTTAAAACAATAATAATGAATTTAAGTATTTCTCATATAAGTGGTAATTGTTTTAATCTTCACCAATCCTGCCATTGCCGTGGAAAACACTGCCAATATTGCAAGCCACGACATCACATTATGATCCAGATGTCGTGAATGAAGATTCATTATTTTATTGTATTGTTTAAAATTGTTTGGTAAAGTTGAATATATTACTGTATATTATGTAAAACGATAAATGTTTAAGTTATAAGTATACTTTTAATACATTTTTCGTAAACAACACAACTCGCACCACACTACTATTAGTGTCTCATTCGTTTTCAAGTGTTTTATATGATTGCTTGTGAGTATAACGTATTCTAGTTATATGTGTATAGTTTGGGAATCACGAAAATGGCAAAAAATGAATTTCGGTTGTGGATCAAGTTTGAGATCAACGTTGTACATCTCTACATTTTGGAACTGGTGAAGAGGAATATTTCACGCAAAAGGCTTCATTGTCATCTCATTTTTGTGTGAATGGTAAGTTTTCAAGTCATCGAATTTGGAGTTTTATTACTTGTCTGTCTGGGCATGCATGGTACTACATTTATTGATTTAAAAACTTGTTCAAAAACATTTGGCGCAGAAGCTGGTGAAGATTAGTGGTATCATTAGATGGGTATATTATCATTATCTCTCGTCTCATTCATGGTCTTTGGATCGATTTGTCTACAACTTATCATATTCCTCTCACTGTTGATATTATAGAAGGATCGAAATAACCACAGCGAACATCTTGAAAATTGGAAATTTCGGGAGTCTTTGAAAACTGTTTATCTACTGTTTTTCTAAAACTCGGATATTTCTCTTTGATATTTTTTGGGTTATTCACTCTTGTCATATAAAAAGCTTAAGATAATGAGACGTAAATGTTTCGCTGTGTTATGAATTTCAGGTACCTATAATGGAGGTCATTAAAATACCTTAAACGCAAATAAATTCTGATGAATTCTAAACGCCAGATTTTGAAGACGAAGGACGATAATAATCTGGCTAGTCACTCCATTTCAGGAAGTTAAACGGTAACGTTAATCAATTAATTAATTAAGTCCCTACTTGATAAGACAAATAATTCACTACTAGATGATGCCCGCGACTCCGTCTGCGTGGATTTAGTCTTTTGAGGAATCTCTATGATTTATCGGGATGTAATCTGTCTGTAGAAAAGTTCGACAAAATCTGTTGAACAGAACAGTTGATGAGCTATGAAAGTGTAGCAGATAGGCAGACAGATAGGCGGACAGACACATTTTCGTACTTATATTATTAGTACTGATTAAAGTGATAATCATCAGGGTGTCCACGGACCTGGAAGGTCAGGGAAAGTCAGGGAAAAGTCAGGGAAGCTATTGTGGCTCAGGGAAAGTCAGGGAAATGACTTCTCTACCTGGAAAAGTCAGGGAAAACCAGGACTTTTTGATGATTGATCTTTAAAATTAATGTAAACGTCTAAAAATGTATAGAATAAATAAAAATAATATTATCTTATCAGTCATCAGTACTTATTATTATATAGTACTTATTATACACATATTTATGCTCCAACAGCTAATTAGAGAGAGGAAAATGACAGTTCTTTTACAAAGAAATACTTTTTTTTACTTAATCTATGATATATTTAATTTAGTTTGATAAGTAATCGTGCTTTGACTCTATGTATTGTAGCTGGTAGGACAACAATATCCTATCGACCCTAATTTTGTCGTTATGAATGTCGAGAATGCATCGCTTAATTTGACTTAACCTAAACTTTAAGTTTAGGTTACCGCAGTAGTAAGCACTGCAGGTTTGTTACTAACGTGCATAACTTAACTAACGTGAACTATAATATTATAAGTGTTGCTATGAGTGCCAAAAAGAGTACAGTGTTTAATGTTCAATGGTTGGACCCTATTATGCATCCTGATTTTACGGACTGGCTAGAAGAAGTAAAAAATGACCCGCTTAGCGCTTTTTGTAAAGTATGCCATAAAACGTTCAAACTTAGTAACATGGGAAAACAGGCCATCACTTCTCACAGCAAAGGACCTAAACATCGTCAAAATATGGAATTATGCAAGAAACAGCCCTCTATTTCATACTTCACAAAATCAGCTCCTGCAGTAGACAAAGATGTAGTTGTGGTGGAAAAACAATCGCCAGCGGCTATTGTAGGTATTGTAGGTAGGTGTGTTGAAAATTGTCACCTTGATAGTTGGACACCTTGGGAAGCCAATAACATAAATCTCTGAGTGTTTGTGAAGACTTAATTTTTGTCTCTTACAATCATTCGCAAGAGAAACATTTTTACTTTGAAAAATTACTTTTAGCTGTAATTTTTCAGGTCAGGGAAAATTTTAGAAATGGTCAGGGAAAGTCAGGGAAAAGTCAGGGAAATGTTTTGACGATTTAGAGTGGACACCCTGAATTCATTATTAATAATAATACCAATACATCTGCAAAAAAGACAGATAGTAATAATTATATTACAAAAGGATTTGACGGATAAAATTATGTATTTTTTAATTAATTCATCCACTTTTTTTAGATGCACTACGTCAGATATTTTGGGAGGGCACCAGAAAACTTCGGTGTGCATGATGGTGAAGAATTTTTGCAAGAAACTTTGGAATTCGGTAATTTATTAAATATTTTATATTACTTACCATAAGGTACAATCATTTATTACATCACTAGCTGACTAGCTGATGCCCGCGACTTCGTCCGCGTGGAATAAGTTTCTTTGGATTCCCGCAGGAACTCCTCAATTTTCCGGGATAAAAAGTAGCCATGTCACTCTCCAGGTCCTCAACTATACCCCATGACAAAAATCACGTCGATCCGTTGCTCTGTTGCAGCGTTTTTGAAGGACAAACCAACAAACCAACAAACAAACTGATTTTCGCTTTTATAATATTAGTACCTATGATGCTTCATACTAATATTATAAATGCGAAAGTGTGTTTGTTTGTTGGCTTGTTGGTTTGTTGAAATCCTTCAATCACGCCGCAACGGAGCAACAGAGCGACGTGATTTTTGGAATGGGTATAGCTGCGAACCTGGAGAGTGACATAGGATACTTTTTATCCCGAAAAATTAAGGGAGTTAAAGTTCCCTGTGGGAATTGAGCACAACCCATTCCACGCGGACGAAGTCGAGGGTATCAGCTAGTAAACTACTATATTAATATGACAATAGTCAGAAAATAATTTTGACATAGTGTAGTAAAGGAAATTAATAAAATCCTATTTATTTGTTTCAGGTTTGTGCCGTAACAACGAAGACGTCGATGTGAACTACTGCAAAATAAGATGAACTAATGATAGTAGAAACTATAAATAAAGTACGAATTTTAAGTAAATTCTTATCTTTTATTTAAGCATCACACCATGATCATATGTACTCGTATTAATAGAGGTACAAGCAAACTACTAAATCTGAATAAATTGATCTAAATACAATTTAAATGATATGATACACTTGACTATTACTAATAGGAGTTCTAATAAAGAAATTAACGAGCTACCGATGCACAGGTTCATAACACCTCCACTCTTTACTGAAAAAAAAAATACAGGAAATTATGAGAACCTATTATAGAAGTAGTAGTATCCTAGTAACTTGACCAAATGTATGAAAACTATTATTACTTTCTCGAAGATATGAAACTGAAGCGCGATCTATCATATGCTACTATAACAGTTATTGGAAGTTGGCGGTGTTTCACCCCCGTGCCTAGGAGAGCACGCTAAGCCGTCGGTCCCGGTTATTATCACTAACATGATAATAGTCGTTAAAGCCCGCCAACCCGCATTGGAGCAGCGTGGTGGGTCTAAGGTCTAATTCCCTCTCTCCTATGAGAGTGGAGGCCTGTGCCCAGCAGTGGGACGTTAATGGGCTGTAGTGGTGGTGGTGGTGGGTGGCCTGTGCATATGAAAATTTCGACTATTAGTCACTTCCATGAGAGTGTCTTGTGACGATTCTGGAGTCTGAGCGTCGTATTGAAGCTATGATAGATTATCACAAAAATTAAGATTGCTGCAGCTTTTTCGAAATAGGGCTGCTCGTTTTTCAATATAAAGGCCTCGGAATATAGATTTGTTTTGTATTCTGAGATAAAGCGCCGCGCCTTCATCTGTAGTGGGGCTAAACCTTAAAACGTCCGTGTGATAAACCTCCTGAGTAATGATGCTAATCATGTACTCACACACAATATCATAAAAGCTGAAGATAACGTCCCTTACTACTCGGACTTTTGGAAACGACGTAATTTTGATTTTTAATTTGTTCAGTCCTTTTTGCGGTAAAAAGTCTTCGTCGTCTTTATAATACAAATCGAGTTCACAGCTGTTAAGGCAACCGCAATCTCGAGATATCTTCGGGAGATCCTTGGTATTACAAAAGTTTTTCAACGTTTCTTCCGAGGTTTTCAAAGTAATTATCTCTTTTCTATGTTTCAAAATGCATTTCAGCTCTGATATGTAGCATATACGTTCATTATCTGAAACAAATTTGTTATTTATTGCTATACGTAGGTATACCTATATCTTAAATGTCAAAGTTCTACAACTACCTACCCACCTTATATTATCTAGACGGTGAGAGTGCAAGAAATTATGAAGAGGTACTTGGTAATAGTTTGCGGAGTTGGTGATTTGGAAGGTGCGGAAAGTTTAAACGAGTTTGACTGTTGTTATACAAGAGATCACAAATCTACTGAGTGCATTGTCCTTGTTCGGCGTGCGCACAGTGAAATGCCCGGAGAAGTACCAAGGACCATACTGGTCGAGCATCCATGCCTTTTTTTTAATGAACAGGCTAGCGTTTAGCTGCAATCAGACTTGCTTGCAAGTGGTGATGCAGCTTAAGGTGGAGCGCGCTTGCCTAGAATCGGTATATCTGTTTTGGGGGAGTGAATAGGAAAGGGAATGAATGGCAGTTGTACGAGGCGTGTTCCAAAATTGTGCAGTAGCTAAACAAAACAATCTTTGCTTGAGTGCGACGGACTAAATACGTACTCAAAGGTTTATAGAAGTGAGGAATACATCCACATATTTTCAGGATCATTTTAATTCTACACTCCAATATGCAATGGTTGAATGAATAGACTGGGTATCTCTTGCTTATCGGTTCATGAGTGAATCTGAAATAGGTAGTTTAAACAGAAAAAAAAGAAGGCTGTTTCCTTGTTTTTTTTTTTTAATTTTAGTATTCCGTTCGTTCCCATAGAAATGGTTTATAAAATCACTTTTCAGGGCTTCCAATAATGCTTTATCCCCTCGAGTGATACCTCGTTGATGATAAGAGCTTATTCTATGCAGTTTTTGGGGAAAAACGACCGTTTACAAAATAATTACCGTAAAAGGTTAGGCAAATAGCAAGAGTACAGGACAATATGATATAGGTACCTACTACCTACCTATATCATATTGCGTGATGTTTTGCCACATATAAATGATAGGGTTTCGTTTAAAGCGTTCGCATTGTAGGAAAATAATAATTATGCGTCTAGGTACACCCATTCCTTCTCTATACTGGTTTCAAGAGCTCTTTTTATTTGCCGCCAACTGTGTTTTTCCACTGCTTCTCCATCACCATCATCAACCTATCGTATCGTCGACCTACTACAGAGCACCGTTTAGGCCATAGCCTACCACGCTCGCTAAGTACGGATTGACAGACTTCGTTCCTATCACAACATTATGAAAAACGCTCAGGCTTCCTCACGAATGCTTTTCTTCACCGAAAGTAAGTGATATTTAAGAATTGCTTAAAATATACAAAGTTTTAGATAATTTACCTAAAATAGGTGGCCAAGGCTGTCACCGATTGCCTTATCAATACTTTCCATTGCTTAAAGTTTTGCTATTCTCCATATCCATACTAATATTATAAATGCGAAAGTGTGTCTGTCTGTCTGTCTGCTACGCTTTCACGGCCCAGCTGTTCAACCGATTTTGATGAAATTTGGTACAGGGATAGGTTGTATCCTGGGGAAGGATATATACTTTTTATCCCGGAAAATTAAAGAGTTCCCGCGGTAATCAAAAAATCTTAATCCACGCGGACGAAGTCGCGGGCATCATCTAGTTATTAAAAAAAATGCTTCTAGTATTTAAGATTTAAATACCTTGCTTCTTTTTCTGCTTGCAAAGAAGGCTTACATAAAATAGGTATATGAAGCACTTCTAGAAATAGCGAGGTATAATATTACGATAGCATCAGCTTTGTCTTCTCAAACACGAATCTGTTGACGTTGCTAAATGGAGTGGTGGAGATACGAGTAGCTCAATAGCTCTATGCTGATTTAATCAAGACCGTTTGACCTCTACGGTAGATATGCAATCTTGTAGCTTTCGCCTATCTGCTTTGCTTGCTATTCTAGAGTTATACCTACTTAGTTCAGGGACAAATCTTGAGCGGTACAATGTTGTAGTTACATATTAAGACATACAATCCTACAACAATGTTGCATATTAAGACATACAATACAAGCCTATAGGAAGTTGGCGGTGTTTCAGTTGCTTCGGCGAGCACGTAAAGCCGTCGGTGCTGTGCCTGATTTCCTTTGGTCTATCAGATTGTCGTCCAATCAGAATGTGAAGAAAAAAGTGAAGTGAGATTGAAGGAATGTAGAGTTCTCTCTCTCTCCGTGTATACACTGCACTATAATACTTATCTTCCGCGCAGAGAGCCACGGCAGTAAATCTCACGTCAATCTTCCAGAGATTAGCCGCCGTGAGCGACCGAAGTTCGTTCGGGAGGATATCATAATATCTACATAATGCGCAGATAGGTTCCCTAGACTTGTCCCTAGCTTAAATAATAAGCTCACCTGCATTTACGTAATCGTAGTGATTTATAACGCAATTCTTCCGAAATTCTGGTGCTCCATACCGACAAACCAAACGATATGAGACCCTCTACGTCAAAGATGAACGAAGATCCAGTAGTCATCGTGACTTCATCGGGGCCATGGATAAAAACCTGAAAACATAAATCTGCTGTAGTATAAAGGCGATATATATTTATATATATATTATATATCGCCTAATTATATATATATATATATATATAATATACCTAGTATAAATATTATACCTAATACTTATATGGGGTTTGGCAAATTGGCGCAGAGCCGAAAAGCGAAACCAAAGTTCACCTGTCGCTACGCTTAGCAAGTTTCATTGTCATAGTAGCCAATTACCATGTGGTACTAAAATTATAAGCACAATATAGATTTCAATCATAAATAATATTAATCTGGCATAGGTACCTTATAAACGGACTCATAATTTGATATAACCGTAAAGAAGTCTGCTTCAAATATAGAGAGATCAATATTTTTTTTAACGTAGGTTTCGGCTGCGATGGCTGCGCTATTCCAATTGCTAGAATCATAAAACTATTTTAAATATATTTATTTAATTGATAGGTAACTTAAACGCTTAAACATACCTAGTTATGTACCAAGTGGCCCGAGACTCAGAGAGAGTGGTTAATAAAAGAAGAATAAGTATCTACAGCTTCTTGTGAGCGGGTTTTCTATTAGTATTTAGTTTAGGTATACCAGCTAGCTAGGTAATCAAGTTTCTTAGCTGTAATCAAGCCAACGGAACTACCATACAAACTTTCAGCTTTTATAATCTCAGTTTCATCACCTTTCTTTTTTTTTTTTTTTTATCCACTACAAGCTAGCCCTTGACTGCGATCACACCTGATGGTAAGTGATGATGCAGTCTAAGATGGTAGCGGGCTAACCTGTTAGGGGCATGGCAGTTATATTAAACCCACACCCCTTCGGTTTCTACACGGCATCGTACCGGAACGCTAAATCGCTTGGCGGGCACGTCTTTGCCGGTAGGGTGGTAACTAGCCACGGCCGAAGCCTCCCACCAGGCCAGACCAGGGAAAATTCAGAAATTATAAATTCCTAAATTGACTCTGCCGGGGATCGAACCCGGGATCTCCGCACGTTAAGGCAACAGCGCTACACACTGCGCCACGGAGGTCGTCAAACAACCTTTCGGGCATAAGCTAATGTTCCATGTTCATTGCATTGAATACGACTAGGTATTTATGTAGAAATTGTAGAATGCGCATCAATGGTAAACGTTTAATCGGTTAGAACAACGAGGGAACCGATGGATCTACTAGTAGAATACATAACACTCATAGGCAAAAGGCATGTACGAGACTACAGTGTTCGAGTAAAACTTATAACTTACTGAGGCTGATCGAATATAGCGACATTGGAATTAATCACGTGGCACATTCCCATCTCGGTCATGGCAGCGTCCACAGAGATCGCTTGGTCGCCTTTGCTGGCCAGCCAGTCTTTATCGAAATCCCGGAACAGCGTAGCCGCTACTTCCGCGTAATCTTTTGGATCAATTATCAACTGGTCAAATTGAAACATAGAATTGAAATGAAATGTTTTTATTTTATTTATTTCACGCTACACCAGTGAGTAGTGACCATTACGTTATTAGGTAGTCATATCTTTGCAGTCCTCGAGGTTTTACTTAAGCCCAGTTTTTGCGTTTGTGTGAGTGTTTGTATAAAGTAGATAGTGCCGTTGGCGATTTCATTCTCTTTCATTTCAAATATAAAGTTGACCTTGTGCCTCGAGGACTGTAAGACTTTTAGCTGATTAAGATATTTTGAAGAATAACTGGATTACTTTTTGCGTACTTAAGTACCTACCTTACCCTTTTTAGCCTGTGACAGTAGAAGTCTTCTCTTTGAAATAGTTTCAGCAATTTAAAAAAAATATCGCGGTGAAACAACCACACACACCACTTACCACCAGGTTAGAACGCATATTCAGCCCTTGAACAATGTGGTGAAATAAAAAACAATTGGCAGTCATAGGGACTGCTAGAAGAGACTAGAAGTAAAAAAATAAAATAAAATATAAACCTTAAAACTAAGGCATTAAAGTTTAACATTCTTCATTCGTAACAACGCGGTGACGGTGACGGTGTCAGTGACGCGAATCCACAAGTTTACCCCTTACCAAAAAGTGCTCAACGCGGCTAAAGAAGTTTTCACTTCAAAAACTGAAGGTTGTTTCTTAAGCGGGTATCTAGCGTTATTCACCCAAACCTTAATATATAACATCATTGCACCCAAATAACATTCTTTTCAAGAATTTTGCACGTGTATGTAGATGTACCTAGGTAATAAAGATAAGGTTACCATTCGTACCTGTTGTTCATTCGGAGGATCTAAATCTATAAAATCTATAGAATCCAAGGCGGCCTGAGCTATTGCCCAAACATAGGCCTTCACGTTTAATCCTGATTTTTCATCAGTATCGCTTGCAAAAAAAAACCAACTTTATTGAATTATATTCATTTACCTACAGTTCGCACGCAAGTTGAATGCTGAGTAAATGTATGTCACCATACATTAACTCTGCATTTAACTCGCGCGCGAACTATTGTTATTGAATTTTGGTTTTACCCACTATAAGACTGTTAGCCCTTGACTGCCTGATGGTAAGTGAAGATGCAGTCTAAGATGGTAGGGGGCTAACTTGTTAGGGGCTTGGCAGTTATATTAAACCCTTCGGTTTCTACACAGCATCGTATCGGACCGCTAAATCACTTGGCGAATCACCAGGCCAGACCAGGGAAAATTCAGAAATTAATAAATTCCCAAATTGACCCTGCCGGGGATCGAACCCGGGACCTCCGCACTTTAAGACAACAGCGCTCAGCACTGCGCCACGGAGGTCCTCATAGGTACACAATACACATACTTTTAAGGTACTCCAATAATCCAAAGCAGGGATTCCCAAACTATTTTGGGCAAGAGACCCCTTTTCCAAAATGAAATGAATGAATGAATACCTCAGACCCCCATAGCCAAATTATTTTAAAAATCTTATCTCTAGTTTTTTTCCTATTGATACAAAATACTTACCAATTTAAAAACTTTGCGGGCGGTTAAGTGAGTAAATTTGGCATAATTTTTTCATTAAAATAGACCTAAAATTCAGTAAATACAAATTATATAAAAATACTTAAGTAGGTAATATAGGGGTATTTTTAGATCTTGTCGACCCCCAAAAATCCGTTTTC
Source organism: Erebia aethiops (assembly GCA_923060345.2). Taxonomy (NCBI): domain Eukaryota; kingdom Metazoa; phylum Arthropoda; class Insecta; order Lepidoptera; family Nymphalidae; genus Erebia; species Erebia aethiops. The sequence goes on from OV281082.1 coordinate 5,938,211, forward strand.
GTTTAAGTATATCGACCCCTGGGAAACTGAAATCGACCCCAAGGGGTCGATATCGACCACTTTGGGAATCCCTGATCTTAACATGAAGTAAAGCATGCAGATCTGTGGAGGATATAGAATGAAAATGACTGTCAGTAAAACTTGTCAGGGAAGACTGGGCTGTGGATCGGTTGGTAGGTATATACCTACTAGTATAAGATCCCGTTATAAAACGACCTTCACCGAGATGCTTATTTAATGAAACGTATTTTATATTTAACTTAATATGTCAATAAATATAATCCATATGGGTTGCCTAGCAAATTTCAGTCCAGAGTATGTTTAATTAATAATTAAAAAAAAATATTTTTTTAAACATTTCACCGGTATGATTATTAGATAAATTCTATACCAATCGAAAGTATGAAGCCCATAGAATATGCAAACGTTAGGTTGCCTATTCTTTTCCGGTCACATCTATCGGTTGCCAGGTATAAACAGGTAAATCTGTACTAGCATTTTGCAACGGTCTGTTTATTGAATGAAATTTAAAATAAATTAAAGATTATTTTATTCTGAACACGGTGGTATAGGGTTGCCTGCGAAAAATCAGTCCAGAATTGCGGTTGTCGAATTTTAAAAAGTAAAATATTGCTCCGAGTGAATGTGTGCGACTGAGAAGTCCCAACCGACCATCCCATGCGATAGAAGAGGACACAGCATAGCAGCTGTTTGAAGTCCGCCCACTTAAAGAAAGAGAGTGCGCATGCTATTTGGGCTTGGAAAAGAAAACGATAGCGATAGACTCGTATATACTATGTATCATTTTGGTGTAGAGTGTCGCTATAAATACAATTGAAAAAACGTGCTACTATTTATTGTTGGAAAAAATGGCAAAAAAGTGTTTTTGTGTGGATCGGATGATGAAATAATTGATTTTAATGATGAAACTTTTAAAAACTGTGTATTAAAGTTAGCTTTTCGTAAAAAAAACACTTTAAATACAATTTTGTTGAGCTACCCAGTGCGTCTCTTCAATTTGTAGGTTATCATACCACGTGCTACAAAAAAGTGACCGTTTTGAATAAAACATATAACGAAAAATTTCTTAATTTTAGTGCTGAATATACAGTAAGTACATAATAATTGAACCTTTAAAATTATCTTAGCTAATACATCTTCTATATTTTTTTCATGTTTAAATAATTGTTTGGAAAATTCACCTATGGTTTTGTTAATTTTCGACACACATAATTTTTTTGCAATTTACTTTAAAACGGTAATTTATAAATTAAACAAGAAAATGATCTGATTTCCTTTTTTTTTGTAACAATTAATGAGGATGTTTTCAATCAACTATTCTTATCAAGAAGTTTATAAAATTTATATATATCAAACATTTTCATTTAATCGCAAAAAATATTTTTTTTACCCTCGACGAAACGGAGACGGTATATGTGTTTGCCCTAAGAGGTTGTGTGTTTGTATGTTTGTTTGTTTGTTTCTTTGTGCACTTTTTTGTTACCGTTTTCCTGGAAAACGAATGGACCGATTGAGATGCGGTTTATTGCAATAGATATGTATTGCTTGTGAGAAGGTTCTTAGATATATTTTAGGACCATAGACAACCAAGCTGAGCTGTAGTCTATAATTTTAATTTTTCAATATGTTACAATTTTTCTCAAAAAGTACTGGGCCGATTGAGATGCGGTTTTTTGCATTAGATATGGATAGCTTGTGACAAGGTTCTTAGATATATTTTAGGACCATAGACAACCAAGCTGAGCTGTAGTCTATAATTTTAATTTTTCAATATGTTACCATTTTTCTCAAAAAGTACTGGGCCGATTGAGATGCGGTTTTTTGCATTAGATATGTATAGCTTGTGAGAAGGTTTTTAGATATATTTTAGGACCATAGACAACCAAGCTGAACTATAGTCTATGATTTTAATTTTTCAATATGTTACCATTTTTCTCAAAAAGTACTGGGCTTAAATAATAAACTACTCCAAAATGATGCATAGTATATACGAGTCTATCGCTATCCTTTTCTTTTCCAAGCCCAAATAGCATGCGCACTCTCTTTCTTTAAGTGGGCGGACTTTAAACAGCTGCTATGCTGTGTCCTCTTCTATCGCATGGGATGGTCGGTTGGGACCTCTCAGTCGCACACATTCACTCGGAGCAATATTTTACTTTTTAAAATTCGACAACCGCAATTCTGGACTGATTTTTCGCAGGCAACCCTATACCACCGTGTTCAGAATAAAATAATCTTTAATTTAATTTAAATTTCATTCAATAAACAGACCGTTGCAAAATGCTAGTACAGATTTACCTGTTTATACCTGGCAACCCGATAGATGTGACCGGAAAAGAATAGGCAACCTAACGTTTGCATATTCTATGAGCTTCATACTTTCGATTGGTATAGAATTTATCTAATAATCATACCGGTGAAATGTTTAAAAAAATATTTTTTTTAAATTATTAATTAAACATACTCTGGACTGAAATTTGCTAGGCAACCCATATGGATTATATTTATTGACATATTAAATTAAATATAAAATACGTTTCATTAAATAAGCATCTCGGTGAAGGTCGTTTTATATCGGGATCTTAGACCATACCTAATACTTACTTGATAAATTTCCCCAATTTTATACCATCAGGTTTGTAAAGTGGACAAAGTGTAATAGTAGGGTAAGAAATATTCCAATCAAAGTAGTTCCTTTCGACGCTCATAACAGTCGGCGCAGCCTGAATGAATGAGAATTGTTTGCTTTAATCCCTACATCAATAATTAAATCAAAAATGTTAAAATCCGTAAAGCTTAAACTTACGACAAATCTAAAATACTGTAGAGTCAGTAATGCAATCATAATGGTAAAACAAACAACGACGTTAACGATCCAAAAAATCCTGAAAACAAACTGAAACATTAATTTTAGTATAAAGCTAAAATGCATACTGTACTTACATTTTAACGACATTGACGAAATTTTTTATGAATTCCAACAAAAACCTCTATGAATTCTAAATAGGTATCTAATTAGTGGATTTTTATTGATTTTATACTAGCTGATGCCCGCGACTTCGTCCGTGTGGTTTAAGTTTTTTGATTCCCGCGGGAACTCCTTGATTTTCCGGGACAAAGTACCAAAGTAGCCTATGTTACTCTCCAGGTCCTCAGCGATACCCATGCCAAAAATCACGTCGATCCGTTGCTCCGTTGCAGCGCGATTGAAGGACAAACCAACAAACAAACACACTTTCGCATTTATAATATTAGTATGATTGAAATTACCAATTCAATAATCAATTCTAAATTCTTACCAAGCGAATGGAATAAGCTTTACTTGAATTTGTTCGACTGTTAGTTACGTTAAGGAAAATAAATAGTTTTACGTACTTCTCTAAATAATGTAAGCGATTGTTTACGATGTAGGGCAGGCCGTGCGTTGTTGAACTTTGAAACACGCTTTGTAAATACCTAACGAGTTCTAGTCTTAACCGTCTACTATAATGATTGCACTTTCTTCTAAAGCGCACCTTCTTATTCTTTAGTTTTTTAATTTTTGTTAACAATTTTATCTTATTTTTTTGGGCCATGTTATTTATTTCTCGCAAGAAGCGCATAATATATCTATGTCTGTCAAGCAACGCTTTTTCTATCCAACTAAAATTGTTATTTCATTTTTATCTAACGTAACTAAAATAAAGTATCATCAAATTTTCCTATCTGATTTACATACTAAACTCGAATTATTATTGATAGATACAATAGATAGGTAATCGATGGGTTTTCAATATCGGGGCTTAATAGAAACATTAAGCTTACGGCACATTGTCGGTTGTGGAGTTGCTAAATATGAAAACTTTTACACAGATTTTATAATCGTTAAAATTTCTTCTCCTATGAGAATAAATTCGTTATGTAGATAAAATGTCGTGCTCCGTCAAAAACCCCTCAAAAACTCTCAAGAATGGGACATGAACGACTCCTCTGCTGTACAGTTTGAAGCTCCCATTGACAAGCAGCTGTCAATCGCTCGAAGCAGTCGCAACTGCTCGCGCGGTCCATGTATGTGTGTACTAGGGCTTTCGAATACCTGTTTTTTTCAATACCGTTAGTAATACCGGAAAGATTTTTTTCAATACCGGGATCCCGGTATTGGGAAAAACTTAAAATTAGATAGATTGTTTTTAACTTAAAACTCGTCTTTTCTGAAGGAAACTGCAACATAAAAAACAGTTTTCCATAAAAATCTTTTTTCACCTTTTTTCACTCCGAAAGAACTTCTGCTTAAATTCAATGAAGAAATGCAATTTTTTTACTCAAAAAAATACATAGTTTAGTCAAAACACAAATTAATTAAAAATTCAATAGTTATTTTTTAAACGAAAATAAAAAATTGCATTGGATAAAAAACAGATTTCTGAACGTTTCATGACTCAATAAAATAGAAATGCCAAGCCACAGGGTTCTAAATTCAAATACAAACTTTTTCCTCTGAGTGATCAAAAATGACTTTTCTTCACTGATTTTAAGCAATAAAGATGCTCTTAAAGTAGTACTCTAGTATGCAAATCGTTATAAAATATGATAAAATTATAATATTTAGAGACTAAGTACCTACTTTATAAATTTGCACGTCATTAATGACGAAACATTTTTGTTCTTTGATTAGTTTGTCATCTTATTGTACAAATGTTTCTTGCAAATAAACGATTGATTGATTGATTGATCTTATTGAGCTAATGTGCTTAAGATACAAGTTTTAAACTTAGCCGAATATAAACAGTGGCATGTACCAAGAAATATATGCAATAGTCACTGTTTCGTTTATAGTGTCACCAATACCGGTATCCCGGTATTAGACATTTCAATACCGGTATTGAAAACGGACGAAAAAAGTCCGGGATCCCGGTATTAGCCAATACCGGGATCCCGGTATTGGAAGCTCTAGTGTGTACGTAGAAGACTGTAGTTCACTATGCAGTCGCAGCTTGAAGCAGTCCATTCTGACTGCTTCAAGCTGCCCGTGTGTAACGGCCTAACGTCTTTGATAATTTTACATTCGAAAGTAGTGAACATCATTGTGCATCTTTAATCCAACTAAAAATTACCAACGTTTATCAGTGAGACCCTAAATCTGTAAAAATGGGAAAGAAAGCAATAGTTAGTAAGCAGGAGCCATATTACATGATGTATGAAAGAGTAAAATATAATTGCATTTTAATATTTGTAATAACATGGTAGGCTTGTGAAAGGCATAATTCGGACATCATTCAACCTTTTGTATTATTTGAGCCTTTTGTGTCAAAATATTGGTTCGGTATTGATGAAAATAGGCTTATTTTGTGGTTATGAAAATAATCAACAATGGTTAATTCAATAATATGTCCATTTACATATTATTTTAACGTTGCAGGCTACAGTATGGTGCAAAATTATAAACTTGATATCAATATATTACGGGAGAAGATGTGTGCACCCAATCTGTGATTTCCGAAACAAGAGTTTATTTCGACAGCTAACGCGTTCTATTGATTTATTGCATGGGGTAGCAACATACTAAAAAAATTCTACATCAATGGGTAGCAATCATAGACTTATTATATTACTAGTCATTTACATCAATGGGTAGCAATACATAAAGATCGCTGATAGGTAGAAAAATGGCCAGTAACAAGAGAGTTGCCGTATTACTAGAGCTATTATAGTGTATGCCACACAAAATGGTCTTCACGAGCAAGGGAAAGGAGAACATTCGTGCGTTTTGTCATTCAGTAGGTAAATTGGCGCTAGACTGGCTCTTACTTCTGTCTCTACAATTATTACAATATATCTAATAGAGGACTCTCTCTAGGAGGAGGATGTTAATGATGCTAAAGCTATAACAAGATTAGAAGATACTTAGTATGTTTTACTTTCGAATGTTTATTGGCTCCGAGCTTTATAACTTTGCAGAGGGGGTGCTTTGACGCCTGATATACCTAGTTAAGACTTGCTCCTTGTGGTACATTTAACACAATGCTAATAATTACACCGAATGATCTAGGTGTAGAGATCTGGGGACTTATTATGTAAAAACTAGCTGATGCCTGCGGCTTCGTCCACTTGGTTTAAGTTACGTCACGTGGTAAGTTATTCCCGGGAACTCCTTAATTCGGTATAAAAGCCTCTTAAATTTCCCGGGACACAACCGGTGAAAAATGTCGGCAAGTACCTACCAAATTTTATCAAAGCCGGTTGAAACGATAGGCCATGTAAACGTAACAAACAAAAAAGGAACAAACAGTAACTCACTCACTCACTATAGTAAACAAGCTGATGCCCGCGACTTCGTCCGCGTGGATTGAGGTTTATGTTTCCCGCGGGACTCTTTAAATTTCCGGGATAAAAAATAGCCTATGTGTTATTCCAGACTATAATCTATCTCTGTGCCATATTTCATCCAGATCCGTTCAGCCGTTCTGGCGTGATTGAGTAACAAACATCCATCGATCCATACATCCATCCATCCAAACTTTCGCATTTATAATATTAAGTATAATAGAAGTACCTATAGATAGCCCTAGCCCTAAAAACGTGCCGCCAAGCGATTTAGCGTTCCGGTACGATGTCGTGTAGAAACCAAATAGGGGTAGGTATGGGTTTAATATATCTGCTATGCTCCTAACAGGTTAGCCCGCTACTATCTTAGACTGCATCATCACTTACCATCAGGTGAGATCGCAGTCAAGGGATAACTTGTAGTGGATAAAAAAACCTAACCTATAGGTAGCTCTATTCTGTAAAACCTGCATCAAGTTGAAGACACTTTGCGGAAACGATAGTGTTTTGCGAGTTACGATAATAAATAGGGATTTAGCGCCAAATGGTCGATTAGGGCACTCTACACGAGAACACCGGCGTCCGGATAAAGTACCCTTAGCATTTGTTAGCAACGACTCTCACGGGTTTTATGGACCGCGAATAAATTGTCCCCCCGATGGATCACATTACCATGTTGAATTTAGATAATGCGAGGCTGCTTATGAAAATTCTATCTGTAAAAGTAAAATTGAATAAACTTTATTGTACACCATAAAAAAGTGTGTGTGTGTGTGTGTGCAATTCACACACAGCAGAAGTGAAACTTCAGAAAAATAGTCTACGAGGGAATGAGATAAATAGAAGTTGTATTCTATCTCAATATTACTCGCAGGCTTAATCCTTATGAAACACCAAAACCAAAAAGACCACAACCAACCAAAGCGACACCAAAAAGAGTTTGTCTCTTTTTGGTGTCGCTTTTTCGTTTAATTTATTTCGTATTCATTGAATTTTCAAATCACAAAGTTTCACTTCAAAAATACTAATGCATAGGTAGTAGTTACACAGTTAGTAGAACTGCACTACTCTACCTAACTCCGGGCTAGTACTGAGAATTTCTAGTCAGAAAAACCCAATACTTAATTATGGCCCGACCCGGGACTTGAACCCGGGAACTCGTCGGCCGAGTAGGTCAAACATGCTAACCATTAGACCAAGGAGACAGTTTCACATTTATAATAATAGTAAGATTAGAAGTTTTGCCATATAAGTCATAACACTAAATCAAAATTCCAGATATTTGCTAGTCAGTGTTTATAGAACTGGGAAAAGCCATTTTAAAGTTAAATTAGTTCAAAGTTTGGAATGCTTGCAGTTTCTACTTGAAAGCAAATGCCAATTTCTCGGCAAAAGTGTAATATTTTTCTTGAGCAGGTGGGTAAGTATTGGTTTTAAAAAGAATACTTGACAAAAATCAAGTCGAGAAAGAAAATAATTTCAAGCTTAGTTTACGTTTGTTGTAAACGTTTTTCAATTTAATTTCTAAGTAGGTATCTTTATTGGCATGGTTATTTGAATTCGTCTTGTCTTTCAATCACGTCGCAAAATAGCAACGAATTGATGTGATTTTAGCATGGGTATAGGTCCTGGACCATTAAGGACCATTGAGGACCTGTGTGCTTAGCATGCGCACAACGAGATTATCTCGCGACGAGAGAGACAGATGTTGTCGTTGCCGGCAAATTTTTCATTCACCCTAACATGCACAAAATGCGGTATATTACAAGAAAAAAATTGTCGACATGTAAAGTTTCGTAGAGAAAAATACCACAGATAAGAAATATTACTTTTATCTCTACTTTTGACGTAACGAGACAAGTATCCATGTTAGCTTCGGTAGACAGAGAGAGATAACGGGTAGACATAATTTTACTCGTCGTCCGCATGCTAGCCTTACTGGAAAGTGACATATGCTACTTTTTATCCCGGAAAATCGAAGGGTTCCCCTGGGAATTTATTCCACGCGGGCGTCAGCTGGTGGTATATAAATAAAAATAGGTTAAAGTTAGATAACATGCACATTTGAAAATTGGTGCGCCGTATAGGTACGTACTCGTACCTATCTACGAGTAACATTGAATTGAGTTCCACTGTAAAAGTAGATAGCCGTACTGAGGTTATTTTGTAGAACAGCAGTTGTTCTCGTCGTTTGTTCGGAACTTTTCTGTTGTTGCCGTTGCTTGTGATAAATCTCTTGTTGGAGCAACCTCTTTGTCCAGATTTGTTTAGAAAAAAAACAGCGCTTTCAACTCAACTACTTCGTTTGACGAATTGGGACATTCTTTTTTTAAATAAAGGTAGGTACTAATTTCCTACCTCCATCTTTAAATATAACTAAGTAGTCAAACATGTTTAGTAGAGCTTCTTTACATGTTAATATTGCATTTATATAGCTTAAAAATTTATTTAAAACATTCTATGTGCGTTACGAATATTGTAGTTTTTTGAAGTGAAAACTTTTTTAGGCGCGTTGAGCACTTTTTGGTAGGGGGTAAAAATATAGATTCTCGTGACTGCGACCGACATGCTCGCGAACATATAAATATATACTACATTCGAAATTAAACTTTAATGCCTTAGTGTTATATTTTAATAAAAAAATATCGTTTTCACTTCTATCGGCAGTCCCTATGACTGCTAATTTTTTTTTAAGTTTAAGTAGGTGAAATACAAGTTAGGTAGAAAAGGTATAAATTACGAAAATACATGTCTAAAAACCGATCTCTCTATTAGTTTATTTTTTTTATCTACTACAAGCTAGCCCTTGACTACGATCTCACCTGATAGTAAGTAAGTTACGATTTAGATTTTAGTGTTGGATCTGTAAAGCTCCAGCGGCCTTTCTGATTAAGATGGTTGTCTTTGTAGGTGCGTGCTAAATTCGAAATTATTCTCGAAATTTTCAGAACTTGATTAAAGAAATACCTAATAATAATTCTAACCTTCTTCGTGGCTTCGATTCTATAAATAATTTATTATTACTTATTATAATAAATACTTTATTATAAGGAACAGGAACAAAAAACAACTTGTAAAACCTCGTCAATTAGAGATTGGATTCTTGTCGATTGGAGATGAAAAGTGGCGTGGTTCTAAAATTCAGAACCTTGGAAAAGAAGGCTTTTCCAACTTTTAAGACAAAGACAGCGCGGTTCTTGTTAATTACCGCTAGATTAATTTTATGCCTTGGGTTTGTATTGTTTCTCATTTCGAATTTACAAAATAATATAAGTAATTATGCAACGAAGTTGTTTAATGTTACCATGTAATAAATAAATGATAAATGATTTATTTATTTCATGTGGGACAACTTGTGACACTTATGATTCGTCAAGACTCTACCACCGGTTCGGAAAGATGTTCTACTGAGTTTTCCGAATCGGTGGTAGAGTCTTGACGTATTAATAAGTCTCTTGACGTATTAGTAATACTTTATTATTATTGATAAGAACAGTAATTTGATAATAAACAACTTGTAAAAAAAATCTTGTCAATTGGAGATTGGATTCTTGTCGATTGGAGATGAAAAGTCGCGTGTTTCTAAAATGCAGAACCTTGGAAAGAAGGACATGTACTTTGACAACTTTTAAGACAAAGACAGCGCAGTGATTGTTGCCTTGGGATGTTGGGTTTGTATTGTTTTTCAATTCGAGTTTACAAAATATAAGTAGGCAATGGGGCTGATTCTGTAGTGCACAATCTCTAAACTAAACTAAAATTAGAGCATTATCTGGTGGGAGGCTTCGGCCGTGGCTAGTTACCACCCTACCGGCAAAGACGTGCCGCTAAGCGATTTAGCGTTCCGGTACGATGCCGTGTAGAAACCGAAGGGGTATGGGTTTAATATAACTGCCATGCCCCTAACAGGTTAGCCCGCTACCATCTTAGACTGCATCATCACTTACCATCAGGTGAGATCGCAGTCAAGGGCTAGCTTGTAGTGAATAAAAAAAAAAAAAATTACAAATATTGTTTACCCTTTCATAATATTTCCTAGGGAAAGGACAGAACTTGATTTAAAGCTGCCACTACCACCACCACTATTTATTTTAGTTTAATTTAGAGATTGTGTTATACAGAATCAGCCCTAATGAAGTTGTTTAAATGTTACCATAAAATAATAAGCACAGTTTTCGTGTCGGATTGATTGCAATTTTTGTAATGAAACTTTTTTAGCACTTCTTTTGTAATTTGAAAATTCGATGAAACGAAAAAGCGACACCAAAAACAGACAAACATATTCATAAATAGGATTTAGCCTGCGAGAGAACGAGATAGAATATAAGTTATATTTAACTCATTCTCTCTTAGGCAACTTTTCTGAAGATTCACTTCTGCCGTGTGTGAATTGCACACACACACACTCTTTTTTTTAATAATACGCGCTGCATTGAGAACGTCCGTTTTAACGATCAGCAAACTAGCACCTACGATTTTCCTAACCAGTAGTCGCCTATATATCGCAGCTGGAAAGACCTGATTAGAAAACTTAATGTACATAAACTTTTTCACATAAAAAACATAACTCACCAACCCAACATTGTATAGCTGACAGATATTTACAATATACAAACTTTCAGCTTATATGTATATCAAGAACCATCGGAAAATTTTCAACGAGCTCTCCAGCTCTGTTAAAGAATAAACTGACTATCGTACTTCATACTATATACTATAATATTATAAATGCGAAAGTCAGTTTCTTTGTTGGTTTGTCCTTCAATCACGCTTAAACGGAGCATCGGCTCGACGTGATTTTTGGCATGGGTATAGTTGAGGACCTGGAGAGTGACATAGGCTTCTTTTTAATCCCGGAAAATTGAGGAGTTCCCGCGGGAATCCAAAAAACTTATTCCACGCGGACGAAATCGCGGGTATCAGCTAGTCATAAAATAAGTAGGTATAATATCTTTGGATAACCCTGGATATCATCATAGGCAGTTACAATACTTTATCGTAAAACGGTAAAGTAGGTAGAGAAATTCGTGTTCACTTCGATGATCGCATCGGGAATTCTGTTTTGTTGAGCTTCCGTTTTGAAACATAAACCACGAGTAACTCAGGCCATAAACATTTCGTGGTAGCTATTATGTTGCCTTGTAAAAAGATGAAACTGGAATACGTGAAACAATAATTTTCATTCAAATGTTCCATGATAAAAAGCAATTATGACGTTAATTTGTACAAAAGCAATATTATCGGAATAAAGTCGTCGGGGCGGAGTGTTTTCAGAAACGATGAATTTGCATTTTACAAATTGTAATGCGGTAAATATTTGTAACACTCGAGCCTGAGCTTTGGGCAAATATTTGTGTAGTAACTGCTTTATTTTGTATTATTATTTTATTATTTTACGAATCCATCTGTTAAAGTACTATTAGTGACACAAATAGGTACGTCTTGAAGTCTACTCTGTGGACCAAATGCTGTTGCGATTCAATTCTGTGACAACTGACAAGACAAGAGACGTTCACTTAGTCCAATAGTTCAATGGGCCCAGCCGTTCTGGCGTGATTCAGTAACATACCTACAGCCAAACTTTCGCATTTATAATATTAGTATAAATAGATAGATAGATATAGACTACTGGATAATGCCCGATGGAACTCTTTAATTTTCCGGTAAGTATAAAAAGTTGCCTATGTCCTTCCCAGGATAGGATACAACCTATCTCTGTACTAAATTTCATCAAAATCGGTTGAATAGATGGACCGTGTAAGCGTAGCAGACAGACAGACATACTTTCGCATTTATAATTTTATAAGTATGGATTATGTATTAACATGCCTGGCTCACTTGTCACGTGACGTGAGATATTTAACTACTGCTGCGTGGACGCTCGACGGCACTCGCATTAGTCGAGTGTTGCGTGCGAACCTACTATGTGTTTGACTTTTACTTCAGTTTTCGATATGGATAAATATAAACAAAGAAAGTTTAATAAGCGATATTGTATAGCAAATGGTTGTTTAAACTCTAATAAAAATATACCGGACTTATCGCTTTTTGCACTTCCCAGGGATCCTGAAAGTTAAGTTTGTATTATTTATTTACATCACTCGTACCTACTTAGTAAAATAAAGTACTCAGGAGTATAGTAAATGCGCCCTGGTACATCAGAAATAACGATATTCATCGGGACCTCAATATTGAATACGTCGAACAAATTATAACCAAATTTGCCAAAGCCCACGACCATCGGCTTCATCACCACGTTAACGTTGAGGCAATCCAGCTGCTCGACGTAACGAAACTAGTGAGAAGACTTAAAAGGACTAAACCTTTCGAGTTAGTGTATAGTGATAAGTGACAGTGTAAAGTGTAGTGCTAAAAGAACACGTGAACAAATGCGTCAATGGACAATTTCTTAGTATAATATACTCGTAAGATAAATTATAAGTTTAGGTTAAAGCAAAATTGCTTATAGTTAGGCTAGATCTTAGTTAAATGAGTACCTCGCTGATACTCAATAATAGGAAAAAAAAAACTCGTACTTAGTTCTAAACAAAACTAATATTAATTAATGTGAGTAGTCTTATTTTGTATATCATCCCGATGAAAGATACAGTTTTAAACAAAAGTAAATATAAATCATAGGTATTTAGTATCCAATATTATATTGATAGCCTAATGGGTAGACTTCAGCCTCTAAGTCTGGGGTTCAATCCCGGGAAGGCATCTCCAACTTAATTAATTAAACTATGTAGCGGGCTATCCTGTTAGGGGCACGGCACCCATATTATTATTAAACCCATACATTTATTTATATCTTTTATCTATTTCTAAAGTAATTGTCGTCATCATTGCAACCGATTACCGAGCCAGAGTAATTTAAAGAATTTAAGAGTCAACCCTAAGGCTACACGCATCGTTACGCGATAGAAAGAGAAATAATAATATAGAGATAGGTATTTAATTATTTTCACTCGCAGCGCTGTACGAGCTGAATTGGGCTTTATTATGACGTATCCTGAGTCAGTGATTGTTAAAAGGTCTTCACGGAGTAACTTTTCTGTACATTGTACTTTTACCTATTCTGTGGTATTATGGAGGAATCTTTACGGTATTTACTATTTAGTCATGCCGTGCGGGTAGTCCGTGGAAAAATGCAATTCTTTGTCCTGAGGCTGAGAAATAGGTGTACCTGTATATGAATTTAGAAGGATATTTTTTACTATAAAATAGGTAACCTTATACTTACTTACCAATATCACACTAATATTATAAATACGAAAGTTTGTTTGTTTGGTGCTTTGTCCTTCAATCAAGTCGCAACAGAGCAACTTATCGACGTGATTTTTTGCTTGGGTATAGTTGAAGATCTGGAGAGTGACATAGGCTACTATTTCGGAACATTAAGGAGTTCCTGCGGGAATCGAAAAAACTTATTCCACGCGGACGAAGTCGCGGGCATCAGCTAGTAATTCTTAATAAATAAAGGAGGTTTGAATGTGGAGAGTTATCTATTGAGAAACTTTAACACAAATTACATCTTTCCCGCCGATATTAAATTTCTCTTGTCATTGAAAATTTATGATGTTCTCACAAAGTACCTATTGGTTAAATGATTTATGTATTTTGTAGTCTAATATTGGGTTAAAATTACTCGCGTGGTTTAATTAAGGTACCCGCGAGGATTTCAGGTTTTTTCTATTCTCGCGATTGATTTTCCGGATTCAAAAGTAGGTACCTATTCTGTGTCCGACTGGAGACGAATATACAGAATAGCTGAAAAGTATCCAGGCAATCTATCTCTATATTAATCTATCAATTTATCTCTCTAAATTAGGTCAAAAACGGTTAAGCTTTTGGGCCTTGAAAGGTAACAGATAGACAGAGACACATTTTATTTATTTTTTGGGTATATATTTAGGTAGGTACAGTCGACGTCAAAAGTCCATATATAGATGCTAAAACTGAGTGCAAGCAATCCTGATACTCATCCACACAAACATAATTTGACAACATTAGGTTCAGACCATTACTATTCAATACTACTTACAATTCTGGTTCCTACCTGGTTCAAAGGTTATCCATCGCCATTCAGCGTGGCAATGCTGCAAGTTTGATGAGTACCTTTGGCCCAGGGGCAACCAGGGGTGGTCTTTTTGATTAGGGTTTTATTTTTATTTTTAATAGTAGGTATATAAGGATTGGTTTTAAATTTATTGTATAGTTTGTATAATATTTAGATTTTAGATTAACTTTTAAATTAATTATTAGTGAAATAAACAAATATTCATACTATTTAGATTATTTCCATAAATTGTCAACGATGTCTACCTACAAAATAAATATTATTTGTGTAAGTTTTGGGGTGACTTTGTAACTAAAAAGCCATCGTGTTTGTTTATTCTATATGGACTTTTGACGTCGACTGTACATTATCTATTTATTTGCTTATTATTATATAGGGTATGTGTCAAATTATGGAAAATTTAATAAAATTACCTACTATTAAAAAAAGGCACTTGAGCATTTGTAAAATTATTTAATTGTTATTCTATTCCGATATTTATGTATGAACCCACTTAACTGTAAATTTTAAGGGGGACTTTGAAAACGCCACTGAAGTAAAAATCTACAGAACTTTTTCGAAATCTAATTGAGTGACGACAGGAAAGTTTTAAAGTGGCAATACAATACAAAGGCAACGTTCCCTCTTTACTGACCTGTCACTAAGCAGGGCAATAGTTCACAAAGAGAAAAGTAATCAACCGTCTCGAACCCTCACCTCCAGATAAACTTAGGAACTTCACAACAACTATTCCGGGCGTTTTCCAAAGAAATATTATGGTGTTTTATACGTATTCTACCTACTATTATCCCCTTCCTTTACCACAAGATTTTGATAAAGGAAGGGGTACTGTGCATACTTTAATACTGTACAAGACTCAGCTTTTCTAATTATGGTTAATTTTTGGTAACCATATCAGGTTTTTGATTGGCCATATTTAGTGAAAGGCCCATCAGCATGCGGGTAGAATTTCACTTTGGTCATCAGTGGAGAGTGTAGCACCCAGCTATTACTGATTCAGCTTTTCAAGCGATAGTTACAAAAAGTGCAGCTATCTCTTATAATATTACCTATTCGAGCGTCAAAACACTTTGGTGTCCGAGTAAAATGGCCCCGTTGCTCTTAAAGCCACAAATTCAGTTCACATTTTAATTTTGCGACGTATCCTAAACCTTCGGAGTGCTCAACTGCTTACCGTGGGCGTATGGCTGAACCTGAACTCACACAAGGAGCTTAACAAGGAGATAATAGATGTCTTTACCTACGAAATTGCCTTTCTTCAGTACTGGTCATTTCAAATAAAAAAAAGTTTGTAATGGCTCTGTATTCTAAATTCAAATTAATTTTGTTTTAAAACCATGACATTCTTTTTACAAACTCAGTCCGTTTTTATTTGATTAGCGTTGTATTTTCAATACATTTCAACATTTTTCGTCATAATGGATATTTTAAAAATTCGTGTAATTAAGGAATATGAGTTCCGTCGTGGCACCAACGCGACACAAACGGCACGTAACATCAAAAACGTTTACGGAGAGAACTGTACAAACGAACGCACAACCTGTTATTGGTTTTCCCGGTTCCTTTCTGGAAATTTTGACTTGAAAAATGAAGCTCGTATCCGTCCGGAGACTTTGGTCAACAATAATCAATTAAAGGCTTTTTCAAGATTGTGAAAGCTGACGAAACACAATCTACAGCTGAGCTAGCAGCAGCTTTTGATGTAAGCATCAAAACCATATTGATCCATTTGCGACAAATTGGCAAGGTAAAAAAGCTAGTTTATTTGAAATGACCAGTACTGAAGAAAGGCAATTTCATAGGTAAAGACCTATTAGCATTCATTCATATGTCTCTTGAAAACCAATCCCGTATTATAGGCATCGTATAAGACATACCAGTTACCACTCACTTACCTTTATTATTTGTAATTTATTGATTGTCTTATCTGTTTTTCTTTTTTTATATTGATAACGTTACAATTACAATTACTAATAGCTATAATTAGCCTAATCTAAGTTCTATTCAAATCTGTTTTGAACTTTTAGTGCAAACTGCTAACCTTTAGTACAGTGTTGGCTATACCATCCTGGCCCCTACTATCTTAGACAACATTATCACTTACCATCCAGTTGAAATAGCAATCAAGGGATAACTTACTATCATCAAAATAAAAGTATACAGAATAAAAAAGGGAAGTATAAATTACCTACCTATCTCGCGCCTATTTATTGTCCATTAAAATGTATCCATTTGTACTTTATCTCGTTTGAGAATAATATATTTTATTTTATTTATAATAAGTTTACCAACAATCCACTTACACATTACTAAAAATCATCATATAAGTACAAGCTAAGTGTAGTGATTAGGTACTTATAAGTAAACACAACAACTATTAAGGCTAAAAGATATAGAATAGAAATTTAATTACTACATAAATAATTAATATACCTGACTGTTACAGAATTAATTGCATTGATATTCGAACTTAAAAGTTTCCCTTCCTACGAACAGTTTTACCATTAATGTAGGTTTCAATATTACAGAGCCAATATTTGTTAAAGTTCTGCGGCTTACGTGAGCTCACGGTTTGCGGTTAATTAAAACAGCATTTCATAATGTAGCCTGCTTAAAATGCGACATAAAGGTGGGACACCTTTATGTCGCAGGCTTATTAATTAGAGCTTAGACCCACCACGCTGCTCCAATGCGGGTTGGCGGGCTTTAGCGACTATTATCATGTTAGTGATAGGTATTATTATCTTATACCGCCGGGACCGACGGCTTAACGTGCTTTCCGAGGCACGCCGGGGTGAAACACCGCCAACTTGCAACTCCGGCCTGGCACTGAGAATTTCTGAATTGAAAAACTCAATACCAATTTTTTGCTCGACCGGGAATCTAACCCAGGACCTCGTGATTCGCAGTCGACTATGCTAGAACGGCTAGACCAACGAGGCAGCCTTTTAATATACTCTTTATTAATTTTTGTATATCTGATTGTTATTCCAGACTAATATTGTAAACGACTGAATCGATTATGACGTGACTTTTTACAGTTATAAATTGGAATTAGGGCGAAAACACACTATATGTAAGACGTAACAAAATGCCCACGCGAAACGCCCTAATCAAAGTTTGCTGACATAAACTGGCTTGCTTATAATATTCTCTACCTACAATCTATATCCACAGACTTTAAAATAGTACCTACTACGTAGATTTGGATTTCTCAGAAAATAGATAGATACAAGATTTATGGACAATAACCGCAATATTTCGACGGCAACTTGCATTCGCTTGTTAATTCTTGAACATAAAACTAATTTTAGGTCATCTGGGAATAGGCACGTCGAATGGATAACGTTAGTTGGCAGAAGTCCAAAATATAGAGAGATCGTTTGCAATATTGAGAGGCTCTATACGGGCTCATGCAGGTAAATATGTTGTACCTACGTTTAAAACGAATTGGTTATGGACTTACGGCACATTCATTCATAATAATATGTTATGGTAACCTACGAGTAGATTTGATAAATTGCAATTCTGTAAACCAATTTTATTTAAGTAGTTACTTTTAAGTTATTTGTAGGGTTCGTCTATTCTAAAAATGAAAGTGTTTACGCTCTTATTATATTACGAAAAGAAGTTGAGTAGTAATGCATAAAAAATTTTACTTCGTCAACCAGTGGTCGTTCAGTCTGTGGTCAGATTATGAATTCTAGCAAATGACTGGAAGTTTAGTGAGGTACGTTTAATTCTAGATTAAGA
Organism: Erebia aethiops; assembly: GCA_923060345.2. Taxonomy (NCBI): domain Eukaryota; kingdom Metazoa; phylum Arthropoda; class Insecta; order Lepidoptera; family Nymphalidae; genus Erebia; species Erebia aethiops. Next base: position 5,956,368 of record OV281082.1, read on the forward strand.
TGAATCATTAATAATATTAGGCAGATATCTATTTTACATTATTCATAGCAAAAGTCTCCACTCTATGAATCCTCATAATATATGCCGAGAGCCAATCCTAAACTTCGGCTTTTGCCTGGCGAGATTCGGCGCACCCGTGGGGTGCCTAAATTAAAATGACGGGGCTGAATGTATTCTTAGCTAGTTCATAGCTCCCATAAGCGGAAACGGATAGAGCTCTAGTAAGCTACCATCAGCATCATCATCAATAAATTATATCCGCTGTTGACATAAACTTCTATCAGGTTGCACCATCGTTGCTTAACATAGAGCATTATCATATAGCTTTTTACATATATTTGAAGCCGGGGAGCGCCTTAATTTTTACGCATTAATGAGTGGTTTTTAAAACTGCTTGGTCTCACTTAGTTAAATTTTGCGATGCTGTCAATAAATAATAAAAATAAAAATAATTTTAATTATTTTATTTTCACACAAAAATTACAAAAGTAAGACATAGGACTACAATACAGTATGGTCGGTCTCTGCAGCCTAATGTATAGGATACCCTGTGGCTTAGGCTGCATTGACTTTCCCTCCTAGAAAATGAGTGACTAAAATTACAACATATATTATATATATTGATTTTATTATTTAACATATTTATATGCAAGTCTGTGAACTATTAGAGTAGGTGTGTATTTGTGTGTGTGTGTGAAAACTTTTATCAAGTTATTTGTTGTCAAAAAAAGGACAGAATATTTAAAACACATTTAACGGGTTGGTGAAAGTGGATCTAAGATCTAAGTCATTTGGCAAATAAATGTAAGTATATATCTATTAAAATGTAATTACTATTATAATCTATGAGATTTAAAATAAAGCTAACTTTTGGCAGGTCTAATTTTATAATTAACCGCTAACCATTTTCGAATGTCGCTGTTCAACATTCCCAACTGTTAGTCGGTAGTTTTAACTATTTGAAAATGAATTAACATTTATATTATTAAATGAAATTTTATGACAAACCGCAAAATTGTTATTTATACCATCGGTTATTTTGTGACATGATTTAACGATACACATTAAGCGTATTATTCATTATCTAAATTTATTTCATTTCAAGTGAATTTTCCATATTGCTTATCGCGCAAAAATTAATTGCTTATTGTACATAAATTAATGAGCCAGAGCGAAACACATGTTTTATAGAATTTCCGTTATAATAATAATAATACACTAGCTTTTGCCCGCGGCTTCCTTCACGTTGATTTTAATCTTGAAGCAAGAGTCGCGCACGTATCCATAGACCGTAGACCTTACGCCTACCGCCCGTGTCGTAGCTTTCGTAGATTTGCTACGTTGATGTAGTCGTATACCTCCCCGAATATATAAACCCGGCTGAGTTTGGCGTGGGCTCTTCCCAGACCAGGGCGCGTTTGGAACCCACGTAGCTTTAGTATTTAGGTGCCAGCGGAGGGGGAATTGCCCATACAAACGTAATACCAAAATAATTCGTAATTCGAGAATATTTCCACCATATTATGCGATTATTAAGATTGAACTTGTATTTATCTAGGTCCCTGGATAATTATTTCTTCAAAATACTTTCCCAAAATTAAATGTAAGCACATTGCGTTCTGCATATTTTTACGACATAAATGACATGTTTTCTCCTTATTTGTTTCATATTAAAACCAACGATATCTCACGTACTAATTGATCAGAAACATAGCCTATATTGTCAAGTTACAGAATAACAACACGAAGTTAAAAACACAACAACAATTTTCTTTCATCATTTTTGGTATACACGGAACAAGACTAAATGTATAACAAATTCTGTACGCTCATATTGCTATCTCGCTTGCACGCGATCATGTGTTATCAGCCAAATAGAGATAGCAATATACCGGCAAATTTATATTTGCGGTTCGAATAGGAGTTGCGTGCGGCGCGAACCGGGTACCTTCGTTAATTATCACCATCACGCCTTAAACTCTTTACGTACTGGACGTACTGCACGTAGTGAGAACCAATTTTGAATAAATATATTGTTACTTTGACTTGGAGTACTTGGTACTTCTTTCAACACAAATATCATACGTACTTACTAGGTTTTAAGATTCCAGAAATCGTCTTACATAAATAAAATATTAATGAATAATACGAACTACGAAGTAACCATGTCGGATACAAGTTTATGTAGATTGTAGGTACTTATAAGGTTTCAGTTTTCAAATACTGATTTACAGCATTTTGAAACCTATAGTAGTTTATACAGCTACGTGGTTCACCTAGTGAATTCCGAAATGCACCACGTTTATGATAATGAACAAACGTGGGGACCCTTGAGATTTCATTTTGGTTCGGCTCCACTAATGTCATGTCAGGTGATCGACAGCTGCCACGGCTGTTGACGGATTAACTTAGCTTTTTTTTTTTTATCCACTACAAGCTAGCCCTTGACTGCGATCACACCTGATGGTAAGTGATGATGCAGTCTAAGATGGTAGCGGGCTAACCTGTTAGGGGCATGGCAGTTATATTAAAGCCACACTCCTTCGGCTTCTACACGGCGTCGTACCGGAACGCTAAATCGCTTGGCGGCATGTCTTTGCCGGTAGGGTGGTAACTAGCCACGACCGAAGCCTCCCACCAGGCCAGACCAGAGAAAATTCAGAAACTATAAATTCCCAAATTGACCCTGCCGGGGATCGAACCCGGGACCTCCGCACGTTAAGGCAACAGCGCTACACACTGCGCCACGGAGGTCGTCAAAGCTCGGAGGCAAAGGTCGGAGGAGCTACCATAAAATATTGGAAAAAGAAACCTGCGATTAATACATAATCCAAATTAAAAGCTGGACACCAAGAACTTCCCAGCTATCACCTATAAAGCGTACTATTATCACATGAGTAAAGAATCGGCTATTATGTTAACATTAATACATATCTGAAATCAGCAAAAACAGTAGTTGCAACATTAATTTTTGTATTTACTTCCATTGAATGAAAGTAACTGAAATTAAATATCATACTTTACTAATTACTTATTATGGAAGTGAATTTAACTCAAATGCAAATATTTTGCGTTGATAAAATTCATTTAAAATTTAAATATAATTTAAATAATTACTAGTAAGTACCAGTTAATAGAACAATGTAACAAAGCTAAGAAATAAATTAAAATCTAAATTAAAAAAACTAATTATATTTACAAAAAATACACGCCGTCCAAGTTTTAAATTATAAGTATCTAACAATTTAAATTGAATTATTATAATTTAACTCAATAAGTGGGTACCCAAGTAGATTTAATTTAATCTTTTTACTCAAAGCGAAATGAAATGAAGCCTACGAATAATCGTAATGCCTACTACCTACGAAGAAGCCCATTTTTGTAGCCTGTGAAAACTCTACCACCAGTTTGAAAAACAGATTGTGCTGAGAAGAGTAGGCAAGACAACACCCAGCAGATTTTTTAGATTTTTTCAGTATGTAGATTATAATATACGCCTATACACGCTGAAAGCCAGGAAAAAGCAAAAGATTCCTCATCAATATGACTTAAAGTCTACCGGTTACATACTATAAACTAGGGGACTTGTAAGTATGGAACTAATGGTAATTTGACTACGATACTCGTAACATACATCCATACTTCCATACTAATATTATAAATGCGAAAGTGTGTCTGTCTGTCTGTCTGCTACGCTTTCACGACCCAACCGTTAAACCAATTTTGATGAAATTTGGTACAGGGGTAGTTTGTATCCCGGGGAAGGACATAGGCTACATTAGAGCTCAATTTCGTGTATCCATTCTTATACGTTTAGGTATGTACGATACCCTAAACGTATAAGAATGGATACACGAAATTGAGCTCTAATTCAAAGATGTTATGGTTTATTTTACTTTGAAGCCGAACTTGAACGATTTGATCGACAATTCTTACATGCACCTCTGGTTTGTTGTCGTATAACTCTAGGAGCAGTACTGGGTAATGTGTGGCCAAGCCTAAGCGACCTAAGTAAATGGTCGCTGAAATGTAGCGCCGGATTGTCTGAAAACTTTTCAGTAAGTTGCTAGGTATTACCGAAGTTCTTAAGTTCAAAGTTCATTTTCCTTCTTATAAGATTCAATCAAGTTCAGAATTTGTTTCAACGTTGGATTCGGTAAATTAGTCTGGACATTGGAGGGATCTCCAGTTTTAATTTAAAAAGTTTGAAGTTAAAAAAGCCGGCTGAGTTTGTGGTGGACTCTTCTCAGACCAGGGCGCGTTTGAAACCCACGTAGCTTTAGTTTTTAAATACTGTAGTTAATTATCACCATCACGTCTTGTACTTTGTAGGTACCTATTTTGAATAAATATGTTTAGAGTTTGAATTTGAAGTTTAATATACTTTTGTAGTGAATGTAAAAAATATTTCTGAAATTTTGAAATTAGCAAAAATGCTAGCTTAATTTCAATTAAGAACGGATAAACGGAATTTACACATAGGACCAGTACAGTTTTATTTTGGAAATCAATATCTTCAAAATCATACGATTTGACGACGAAACATCGAGGAGCTGGGATGAGGACGGAGGATCCATCGATTTTGAAACTGTTTATAGGTATGAGTTTTTAACCTATACCGGCAAAGACAAGTTTCGGTGCAATGCCGCGTGTTCGGGTTAGCCTGCTTTCTTCTTGAACTACATCATCCCTTATGAGCAGTGGCGTACAGTTCATAGAGGCATAAAAGTACCGCTTACCCTAATAGAAATAGGTCATTTAGAAATACTCATTTTTCATTCTAACAGTCAGTCAATAGGTATGCTCATTTCTGACTGTCTAATGCCTACCCTAGTTTCAGGCCCTGTGAACGCCCCTGCTTATGAGATTGGCCATAAGGTCTATATCGACATAATGAACAAATCATCGAATTAAAAAAGAAAACTTCACGGTCTGCGAACTCTATGCCATTTCACACTAAACTGTGCAATGCCAGTTATGCGCCATTGCGTGTAGCGTGTAGCGCATTGTGTGTAATGTGTTTTCCATTCGTTTTCAATTTCAAATCGCAATTCAGTTGTAGGTGTGGATGATCTTTATAGCTTATTGATTTCTGTTGTACTGTGCACCCAAACAACTGTGGATACAAATTACCTTACTGAAACCTTTATTGGTTTTGGTAACTAATACAGGTACTGGTTCAATAATACACAAATTACCTATCGATAAGTTTGGTTTTGGTAAATCATAGTCCTATTATGTGTAAAGGGCTTTCTTATGAGGCCCATAGTAACCATATCTCGGGTGCATATCACTGGCAGCACTTACTATGACACAAGCTATGCTCGGATTTGCTCTTCAAGGACAAATTAGAAATGAGGAAATCCGAAAAGCTACCGACATACCCTACGGCTACGGCTACGGGCTCAGTTGTGAGGTCGTAAAGCTGAAACATAAAAATTGGACGAGATGGTGGAATGGGGACCTCGCATTGCGTCCCCCACTAGATGGACGGATGATATCAAACGTCGTCGCAGGGAGCTGCTGAATTCAGGCAGCGCAAGGCACGAGTTTTATCTGCCTCTTGTCGGTGCAACGGGAAAACTTACCTGCCTACAAAAATTTTGACTCCCTGGAGCTCAATAGTCAGGGAGCCAATTTCTTTGTCAGTATATCATGAAAATGGATATAACTTTACCTTCCTACATAGGTACGAGTCGAAACTGAATCTAGTTCTACATTGTTAATGTAATTGTAATGTTGTTAACGCGGGATAACAGATTATAGGGTTTCATCAAAAATGTTACATGAAATTTTGTTGAAATTTAACACAATTTACGTGATTTACGCAAGAGGCATTCGTATTTGCGTAATCAGCTTTCCGACGGGCCTCGTTACATGAATAATGTTGTACTTTAACTCAATCCAGAGTTGGAACAAGATATTTTTTTACTTAAGTGCCAGTTTTGTTTTGGTAATTGGTGCCTGTGATTGTCTTTTGTAATCAAGGTCGAAGATGGCTGGCTTCAGCTTTGGACATAGCTAAGTGGAAATCCATGGAGGAGGCTTTACCCGAAGGGGGTCCATACAAAATACAAACACTAATTCAACATTACAAGACGTGTAATAATAATTTATATCTGATATTATGACTATTCTAATCATAATTATGTTTAAAAATTGTAATCTAATACTTAACTTTGTATGGAATTAAATAAAGCTCTATTCATTCATGATTGAATCGCAGTTGCCTATCGCAGAATCGATGGCTGCTGGGGCAGACGTGTTCTGGAGTGGAGACCAGCGAAAGCGCGGTATGGGGACGGCCTCCAGTCACCGGAAACTCATGGGTGAGGAAGGTGGGGGAAAGTGTGCTGCATGGTGGCGCGCTATCGAGACAGGTTATGTCCAGCAGTGGATGCAAACGGTATGATTGTTTGATGTTCATAATATTGGGAAGTAGTGCGAAATAATACTGTTGATAAATTCGGTTTCAAACACATTTTAGGTATGTTATACATGGCTAAAGTCTTTTCATCTTGTCATCTACAAATAGGGCGACATTACAAAGGAAACATTTATTTACTATTGACTCGTCAGGTGCAGGCAGGGAAGCGTTATAGGTACCTATAAAGGCAGAAGTAGTCAACCGTTGCCGTACTTGAAAATTAAATGTTGCCTATTTATAAGATAAAATGTAAATGCAGTTTATTTATATATTTTACCACTGAAAATGGTTATCAGATGCAAATCGCCTGAGACGTATTTTTGGCCATAGCTCCGGGGATTTTGGGAGGATCGAGATGAGAATAGTACCAAGAATTTATCGAGACACGTGAGAGCGTTTGAATTTTGCAAATCAGCTGGTATGTTTTTTTGGAATTTTTAAAAATGTATAAAAGTCAGGTTTTTTGGGGGCTATTTGTTTACTAAATTGTAAATATTTCGGAAAAAAACCGACTTAAGACCAAGTGGAACAGGGTCCTAGGGTATTACTTTAGCTACAAAATGGCGAAAACATTTCGAAATTTGGAATTGTAGAAAAACGTTTATTTCCGTAAAAAGTTAAAAAGCCCGTTGTATAAAAAGTGATCTTCTATGATTAATTATTGACCGATCGTCATGGTAATGGTGTTAAAAGATGCGGATGCAGGCGAGAAGTGATTTTTCGTAATTTTTTCATTTTCAATGCTCCGATTCTTGCGCGGGGACTGCGAAATCTGTGAATTTTTTTCCAATAATATTTAAATTGAAATTAAATTACAAACGTAAAAATGTAATTCACAGCTAGCACTCAGCCTCGTTGAAGAGGTTTAAAATGTTAATGGTATTTTTAATTTTTACGTTTTTTTACTTTTTTATTTACGTTGTTACGTTCCCTCAAATATGGTCGAGCGAAGCAATGGCTGGATCATGCGTCATGCTCGTGAACGGGTGCCACCGGCGGGAATGGGGCTACTTTCTGTCTGCCCGTCTTTGACATGAATTGAATAAACAAATTTAAGAAATCCATTAAAAGTATGCTCCTGAAAAAAGCTTATTATACTGTTGAAGATTATGTAAATGATAGAGGAGCATGGATTTGATCGCTCCAGCAATGCTAGGGACAGCGGTTACTTATGTACACATTGATATAGTAATTGTAAATGAATTATTTAAAAAGAGCAACCACCGAGTTTCTTGCTGGTTCTTCTCGGTAGGAATGGCATTCCGAACCAGTGGTAGATTCACTTGACGATTCAAAAGTACTTGTAAAAGTTTATTTGAATAAAAAATATTTGATTTTGATTTTGATTTTGATTTTGATATGCAGTTTTTATGTTCACCTACTGTAAATAAGATTTTAGTTTATAGCTATTTAATATAGCTATATGTATTTTATTGTATGACACAATTAAATAGAGTACCTAAAATAATGAGCCTGATCGAGTCCACCGCAGCGTACCTACAAAATATATGAGTATCCGGGATGCAAACTATCTCTGTACCAATTTTCATCAAAATCGGTTGAGAAGTAGCGGTGTAATCAACGAGGTATTAGGTTTCATGTAGTTTATTTTATTATTAAAATTAAATTTTCTCAGAGTCCATTAAGGATGGATACCAGGAAAACATCTGTTTTAGCAAATAAACTCTCTTCTAAAACAGAAAGTCCCCAAGCAGAATATTCAATTAACTGAGTAGGCAGCTTCTCAAATAACAAAGTTGTTGTTTTTCACCGAGAAAAGAAAATACAGTATTAAAGTAATTTGCTCTGTAACACTATTGAAACAAAATCATCACAAAATACCTTTTAAAATGTGTTTTGCTGAGCGTGTAATGATTACAATTTATACTAATATTATAAATGCGACGGTGTGTCTGTCTGTCTTTCTGTCTGTCTGCTGCGCTTTCACGGCCCATCTGTTCAACCGATTTTGATGAAATTTAGTACAGGGATAGGTTGTATCCCGGGAAAGGATATATGCTACTTTTTATACCGGAAAATTCAAGAATTCCCCCAGGAATCTAAAAACATTAATCCACGCGGATAAAGTCGCGGGCATCATCTAGTTTTTAATAAAACTTCTAGTTTAAAAAAAAAAAAAACCGACTTCCAAAGTCACTGCAAAGTAAAAAAATAATCTTCATTTCTACACACTATGTTGAAGTTGTGCAAACGTGATGCGTCAACTTTTAGTACATTTTTTATGCATCATTTGCTTCAACGTATCTGACAAAATACCATCAATGCAGGCAATATTAAGTGCGCTCGAATTCCAACATAACTGCTAGTTACCGATGAAGTAACCACAGATTACGGTAAAACGATTGAAGTAACCTTTGGTTAGGTCGATAGAGTCCGAAACGCATGCCTAATTTCCTGTTACGGTATTTGAATGCTTCAAAGGAAGTCATGGAGCGACCCAAATTCTCGACATGTCAGTGTCAGTGTCCATTTTGATACTCTCTCTCAGGTCTGGTAAGCCTGGCTTTTAGATTTTACAAGTAAATATCAGGCAGGTGGTATCTCTCTCGCTTTCTATCGTGAAATCCTCATTGCCGAGTGTTGTAACCCTTTTCATTAATTAATAATTGTGAGAATTTTCGGGGTAAATAATTCAAGGGAATCCTAGTGTTTCGATTTATTAGGTTACATTAGGTATAAATTAGGTACGACTCTACTAATCTGATCGTGCATTCATATGGAGCGCACAGTCTACCACGACTCGATGAAACGTATTTCTCATATGAAAAATGCGTCCTTCCCGTAGTGTGTTTTCGTTTTTGTTCCTAAAGTGTAGCAAATATCGTTTATTTTCTTTTATCTACTACAAGTTAGTCCTTGACTGCGATCTCACCTGATGGTAAGTGATGATGCTGTCTAAGATGGTAGCGGACTAACTTGTTAGGGGCATAGCAGTTATATTACACCCATAACCCTATTTGGTTTCTACGCGGCATCATACCGGAACGCAAAATGGCTTAACGGCACGTATTAGCCGGTACGGTGGTAACTAGCTACGGCCGAAGCCTCCCACCAGGCCAGACCAGAGAAAATTTAAAAATTATAAATTCTCAAACTGACTCTGCTCACATTGATGCTCGCATTGATAATGCTCGGCTTTCAGCACTATTGATATTCGCATTTAACTTTTAGTTGGTGACATTTCGTTTACCTTTTCACTGAGGTCATCTGAGGTCCTTGGAGGCTTTGGTTATTTTTTCGTAAAAATATAAGAAATTCTATGCTTTTCAGCCAATATGGATATGTGATTCAACGAGGGAGCACTTCGTCCGTTGCCCATAAACCCTCCGGGACTCGTAACAAACAAAATGCTTACTTTACCAGAACGCGCGTGTTCGAGTCAAGAATGCCCTAATCGGCCATTTGGCGGCGTTAAGGCCCTATTTATTATCGTAACTAGCGAAACACTATCGTTTTCGGAGCGAGTTGGAGATCGTTCCATTCTTGCTGGCTATTTGTCTGCATCCTCTTATTAATTCAACAAAACGAACGGATGTTGTTGTTGTATTTTAACCAGGTAATTAGTGAAGATAGTAGGTATTCTGTGGATGAATCGTCAACAATGACGTGTATTTAGAAGGTCATTGATCGTCAAGGAGTAAACTGAAACGCGCTAAGTTGACGGTTTCAACCTTACCTACTCGCCTTCCACTCAGTAAGTTGGTACCTATTTGTGAGCCAGGGGTAATTTTTTTATTAAAAAAGGAAAAGTAAATACAACCTATTATTTACCTAATAATTATAATTATAATAATTTTATAATTATAATTTTTGTACCTAGATTTTTTTGTTATTTGTATGGGTGGGTGGGTGCATTTTTCGATAGCCGGTGAGAAGTTTTCTCATCCAATAATTTGAAATTTTATCTTCGTATATAATTTTCGTATATAGGAAGTTGGCGGTGTTTAACCCTCGTGCCTCGGAGAGCACGTTAAGCCGTTGGTCCCGGCTATTATCACTAACATGATAATAGTCGTTAAAGCCCGCCAACCCGCATTGGAGCAGCGTGGTGGGTCTAAGCTCTAATTCCCTATGAGAGTACAGGCCTGTGCCCAGCAGTGGGACGTTAATGGGCTGTAGTGGTAGTGGATATAATTTTCAAGCATTATATTTAAACCCTACAGGTTAGTAATATCAAGCTCATTAAGCAAAACTGAGTTGAAATTGCAGCTCAAAGCTAAAACGGAATACAAATTTAATTTGTAAGCAAATTACGTCTATCCATATGCAATGTTTCCGATTTGAATAGCTAATTCGTTCGGAAGATTACGCTGGAGTGTAGTGGAGTGGAGTGCTGTGGTGCATGGAATGGGAGAAAATTACCGACAGAAATAAACCACCTGGACCGTCTAGACTACCGTTAGACGATAGGTTCCACATAATTCTTAGCTAATGCCCCGCGACTTCGTCCGCGTGGTTTAGGTTTTTTGATTCCCACGAGAACTCGTTAATTTTCCGGGATAAAAGTAGCCGATGTCACTCTCCAGTTCCTCAACTATACCCATGGCAAAAATCACGTCGATCCGTTGTTCCGTTACGGCGTGATTGTAGGACAAACCAATATACCAACAAACAAACACACTTTCGCATTTATAATATTAAGTATTTTGATGTTCTTATAAAAGAATCGCTGCTTTGATAACATCCCTATTGACATGCAAACATAGGTCATCGCCTCTCGCAATAGACGCCAGTTAATTTGTCAGCGCTGTGGCAAAACGGTCAGCAAAACTAATGGTCTAATGAACGCCTATTGAGTTCAGCCATGGTGAAATTGAGATGTGTTAACTCTATTAAAGTGACTTATTCGCTAAGCATGAGTAGGCATCGATATATATGTAGATACTAGAAGGGCCCTTTCATAGAAAAAAGTTGGGCGTCCGACTTGTAGGGCATGCCCCTCACCTGTATAAGCCTGTCCCCGCCATAGCGCTGACCCGCTTTTCTGACTAGATGGCGTTAGTAAAATAAGTCCACATTCTTTGTTTGACAGGGCCCGTCTATGTAAATTGAGGTCGTTGCGAGTAGAATTCCACTTATAAACTCGGATATCGGTTTGCAGTAGCTATGCGTACTACACTATTCACTAATGTGAATTAGGTAGGTAAATTGAAACGTAAAAGTTAAATTTCGAATGAGAATTCAATTGCTATTTCCATCGAAAACCAATAATAAAATTATTATTTGAGTAGCTAATGGATTACTCGGCTTGAGGGTTTTTCTGTTTGTTTTGCTTAATAATTTATGGACCAAGTTAAAGTTTTGATTGTTTCAAGATTTTAGGTACCTACTCCGGAAGTCGAATTATTATCATTTCGTGGAATAAAGGCATTGAGCCCAAGATAAGGGTACGACAAGTCGTAGTATACCTACGTAACTTACACAAGTTTTTGTTAGTTCATTAAACTTTCATTTACTTGTCGGAATTTAACATTTACTAGAATAGGAGATAAGAAAGTACGTCTCAAATGCGAACACTTGGGGAAAAAATTACCTCAAACTCGGAACCTCACGCCTACAGGACTTTAGCGCTCACCAGTGCGTCACGGATTTTGTCGTGTTCATTTTTTAAAGGAATGGGAAACTCAAATGGTCAATTTTACTAACCAATAACGCGAGGAATAATCGTAGCGGTATAAGTCAGGATCTGTAAGTGAGCAACTATTAGAAATTAGCCATAGCTAGCAGCAATTTGTGGGTTTGTAAGTACTATTAGGCGCCAATTACTAGCAAAGTTAGACTAGGGTGGAGCCAACAAAACCGCAGCTATCGAAGGATGATTTGAATTCTGCTATGCGGATTTATTATTATTGATCAGAGGATAACTGCATAGCACTCATCGTTTCACGATTCTGCAATCATTATTGCAGGTGAACCAAGAACACTGAAAGACTTTTGCAATTAAAGTGGCAATGGGCAGGCCATGCTTCTCGTAGGAGCGATGGTCGAACTCCAACAATTGGACTACTGTAATCATTTTTTTACTACCCATTATTTTTTTACTTAGACTTAAAAGGACTAAGCCCTTCAAGTTAGTGTAGTGAAGTGAAAGTGTAGTGCTAAGTGCAATGCAAAGAACACAAGAACACAGTGTCTCATAGTCATAAGTCAATGGACCAATTCTTAGATATAATTTTAAAGTATGTTTAGGTTAAAATAATGTTACTCATAGCTTTATTTAGTCATAGGCTAGATCGTAACTTTAGTAGGGTATTAACTGTTGTTAGTACTTTATAATATAGGTATATATTTTTTAAATTTTTTTACTTGTCATCATTTTTAATGAGGATTCAATTAGTTGGAATTGAAACAGGAATCTTGTATCTTGTACCATCTTGTTCAACGAGTCTATTCTTCATTTAAAAAATTGCATCTCTACCGTCTTAAGTTACTTTATAAGTAAGACATTTTGAGTCCCTTTTTTATTTTGAAACGCAACATTAAAAACGTCTTAAAAATCCTTACATTTGAAGTAGTGAACCCGATTGTAACGTACCTACTAAAGTGTTTGGCATCCGGCCAATCGACGTTTACTGACCGTGTTAGAGGACAAGTAGTTTTCCTAAGGACGTGTTCGTGATGTAATTGCCGTGAGCTTGTAGCAAAATCTGCCATATTGCAAGGAGAACCTTCGATTCAGAGAAAAATATATTTTGGCATACAACTACATATTTCCTGTTACAATAATGTTAGATCCAGTACATTATACGTATCACTAGTTTACCCCACCCGGCTAGACTTGGCTTACCTCATGTACTTACTGCCTAAAATGATAAAAATCTACTTTGAATGAATCTACTAGATGACGACCGTGACGCGTGCATCCATTTTTCCGAGGCAGTTTCCACCCACGGCAATTTTTAAAATCCCGTGAGAATTCTTGTATTTTCCGTAACAAAAATATGGCTATGCCTTCCCCGATTACAATTCTTCAATTCCAATTCATGTATTTGCTCAGATTGAGCTTGTGAGAATTGTTAAAATCCGCTTTAATAAAATACTAGGAATGAAACAGTCAGGGATGGTCGTGACCTAAATCGGAACTACATACAGCAACCGACATCATAGTATCTACCAACCTTCACGAAAGATAAGACGTTATCTTTAATTTTGTTGCTGCTAAAACGTGCTACACTATATTCACCCCTCGTTACCAGGAAAACTTTCCACTTCAACCAGCAATCTTCGATCAGCGATCAATTTTCTCACAACAAACACGAACAAAAGTATAAACAAAAAAGTACGTAAAAAGAAAATGGATTCGATACGATACAGAACCTATTTTACGCAACACAAAAGCCTCTGCGTTGAAGCGATATCGGAGGAGAATTTCAATTCCAAGATTTAGTGGTTCCCGACATCTCCGTTTACGTTAGAGTCTATTCATTGTTGTACGGTAAATCACCGGCGCTGTGGAAGCAGGTTAAACTCAAGATTTACCGATTAAACCACACACATGCCTTTGAATCAATTTTCTGTGAAATATCACCCTATTAATTGATAGGTAATAAGAAGAAGCCCTCATTTAAAAGTATCATCATCATCAACTTGTTGCTGATTGATGAGCACGGTTTTCCTCTTAGAATAAGAAGGGTTTAGGCCTCAGTCTACCATACTGGCGTGCGGCTGGAAACCTTTACACACCTTTTAGATAACTATCATATGCTAAAAATGCATACAAAGCAAGGCGCTGATTCTCAGCGGGTGACGTACCAGTTACAACAATAAATTATAATAAAATATTATTACAAAACCAAGTTTCAAAGGAAGCAGTAAGTAAGCAGTCAGTTCAGAATATAATCATAATATATTATGTATAATATTCGCTATATACGAAAGTTAAGAAGTAAAACATATTCAATATAAAAATATACACATGCAAGTAAAAATAAATAACACAAAATTGTATAACTTAAACATAATATTAAATCACTGTTATTTCGGTCGCCATAATATTTCCGAACTGTTTAAGAAAAAAGTTTTTTTTTACTTTTTAAAATCAGCCTGGCTGTCCAGCGCTGAAAGAATCCAGCCAGCATTCTTGCCACCATTCCACGCTGGCATGATTTATATGTATACGCGGGAACTCCTTAGTTTTCCGGGATAAAAAGTAGGTAGCCTGTGTTATTCCAGACTATAATCTATCTCTGTGCCAAATTTCATCCAGATCCATTCAGCCGTTCGGGCGTGATTGAGTAACAAACAACCATCCATACATCCATCCATCCAAACTTTAGCAATTATAATATTAATTTGAAGTAATTAGGTTAGGCTTGCTAGCATTAAGTTCTATTGTATTATTTTCAATAAATACTTTTTGATAAATGTAATTTTAGTCTGGTAATCGCTTATCGTAAAGCATTATAATATGTTCACTGTTTCACAAACAATGTTCCACATTGAGCGCCGACAATGTCTATAACACACTTAGATATAGGTACCGTAGGTAGGTAGGTGAGTTTCCTTCCTATCGCGTAACATTCCTATTCCACTATGACACACTGGAACGGGTTTCGTTTTAGTTGGTTGTATTCAACTTGGGGCATTGAAAAAACTTTTATAAAAATATTCGCCTTAACTTTATTTTCCTCTGAGTTGACTAAATATTGGTTCGTTCTTTCTAGTTCAGAGATCAGAGTCATTTGACGATAAAGTAGAGTAGTAGATCCATTTGGCGATTCAAAAGCACGAAGTTTATTTGAATAAAAAATATTTGAATTTGAGAGGCCAAATCAGACTAAACTGAAACACCTCTATTAACTTTAACAATACGGAATTTGGTGCAATGACTAAAATGGAGAGAAATTTTTATTTGTTCTTATAATTATTTCCGCACAAATTAGCGCGACAGGACTAAACATTTATTTCCTCTTTATTCAACTTCAAGTTAGTCCTTGACTGCGATTGATCTGATGGTATAGTATCACCAGACCAGACCTTGCCGGGAATCGAACCCGGGACCTCCCATTGTAATACCGCAGCGCTCACCACTACGCCAGGGAAGTTTTAAGGGAGACTTTTTGTCTTGTCCGGTCTCAAATGTGTTTTTGATCCAAGTGTTCAATCTTGGCATTTACTTGCCCTTTTTGTACAAAATGCTCATACATATGCAATACGAAATACCTACGTATACAGCAAAAATCATTAATATTCTTAAAAATAATAATCAGCACTCAGCATTTGCTTCTTTAGTTTAATTAAAGTACAATAGTTAAAATAGTATTTAACTGAAACAGTTTCTATATTAAAGTAATCGTAAATTGGTACCGTAACAGTTGGTCTCGACGTCTGCTCGCTACTTTTCTTTTGTTGCCGTTGATCGTGATAAATCTCTTGTTGAAACAACTCTTTGTTCAGATTTGCTAACACTACTATACCTAACTAATTGGTTCGATGAAACGTGCCTGAGGTAATAAAAAAATTAGTGTGCTATGGACCACACGGCTGAAGTAAAACTCGTAACTGGCTATGAGACAAAGAGAGAAAGAAAATGTGTGTTCGCACCTCTCTTTCTTGCCCCTACAGTAATATATACGAAACGTAACTCTCTCTCTTTCTATCTTCACTAACTTATATCTCCCACTCAACTTTCGTTCGCCTCGCCCGATCACACATGTTTTCATTAGCGAAGTGATTTTTGTTGTTAAACAAAAATACCAAATAAACAAAGTAAATAACAAAAACAAAATACAGTTATCAGTGTCACCTGATAAGGTAATGAAATGATCAAGCCCAAGTAAAATGTTTAATCATCGTGGCTTGCTCCTTTTGACTTTGAAGTTCATGAAATTTGAATTTCATGGCCTAAGCGTAAAGCATAGCCTAAAAGCCAATAGGAAGCTTTGAGGGGTGATACGAGAATTTAATAGTTGAGCTGGAAGTCGTTTATAGTTACACAACTAGACTCCCATTGTCCATTCTATGAAGTTCACAGTTATAACATCGTAGTTCACATGGTTTTTTCAGGTAGGAGCCAATTTTCTTGTGCCCAAATATTATACACTACCACCACTACAGGCCATTAACGTCCCACTGCTGGGCACAGGCCTCCATTCTCATAGGAGAGAGGGAATTAGAGCTTAGACCCACCACGCTGCTCCAATGCGGGTTGGCGGGCTTTAACGACTATTATCATGTTAGTGATGATAACCGGGACCGACGGCTTAACATGCTCTCCGAGGCACTTGAATGAAACACCACCAACTTGGTAACTCCGGCCTAGTACTGAGAATTTCTAGTCAGAAAAATCCAATACTTAATAATGGTCCGACCCGGGACTCGGACCCGGGACCTCGTCGGCTGAAATCGAACATGCTAACCATTAAACTAAATA
This sequence comes from Erebia aethiops, assembly GCA_923060345.2. Classification (NCBI taxonomy): domain Eukaryota; kingdom Metazoa; phylum Arthropoda; class Insecta; order Lepidoptera; family Nymphalidae; genus Erebia; species Erebia aethiops. Next base: position 5,973,188 of record OV281082.1, read on the forward strand.
CAGTTATTATATTTTAGTAAAATAAGTGAACAGTGCCAGCGTTCGTTATCTTTTATATAATTGCGGGGGTCGGCCGCGTCGAGTGGCTCGTCGTCGCATTAATGAAGATTGATGAGCGCCCCCAGTTCCTCCAATATCACGCACACTTGGCTTAATCTTGGCTTTCGCCTGTTTAAAATTCCGAATTAATAACCAAGGACCTTTAAGTGAAGGAAGAAGAACCCAAGGCGAATTAAAGCCTTATTCCTGGAGTAGGGTGTTTTCAATAAAATGAGAACTACACCGTAATGAGCGCAATCACCTCTGATTGGCTGATTGGCACCTCTGAATTACCTTTTCACTATTGGATCACTATCCTTTGTCGCAGGAAAAATACTATAAATTCAACCAATCACAACAATAGCAGTGACTGATATATTGTATTTACCTGTTTGGACATTATAATATTTACATGATAACATTTCTTTATATTCTGACTTAAATTCTAATGATAGATTCCATAATAATGATTGTGAATCATAATGGATGTGTGAATGATTTATTGTTAATGATAAATTATAGTGGAAAATTTATAATTGTATTAAATTTCTTGAATTTATCAAGGAGGTATAATATTAAGAATTGTATCTTATGATAATTTGCACACCATATTATTGGTAAATTGTGGCTTGATACTATGACTTTATTGTAACTTCCTTTACCTACAATCAGCAAATAAATATTATGATTATGATTAGGTTATTTCAAACTGACCGGAAGATTGATTTTATTAGTGGTCCATAATATTTAAAAAAAACGGTGCACTCGTTGTGTCTGTCCTTATATTCTATCATCCATATTTTTGTTTTAGAAACCCGCCCACGCGACTACGTCTGCGTGGTTTGTGGTTTTTCTGTTCCCGCGGATCTCTTTAATTTTCCGGCATAAAAGTTATTCCAGACTATAATCTGTACCTGTACCAAACTTCATCCAGATCCGTTCAGCCGTTGGGTGTGATTGAGTAACAAACATCCATCCATACATCCAAATTTTCGCATGAATTATAAAATTAGTATTACCTTCAACTCCGATTGCTACAAGGTAAGTGATACCTGTCATTACAGCTGTCGTATTTAGGAAGCTTTACAATATCGGTGACTTGTTTAAATTGACAAGAATATTATGTCCGTTTACACCGAATTTAGGTCATCTAAGTAAAGAGAATTTGGCGAGAATGTAGTGTTGAATAAGCGGTATTACGTTCAGCACGTTGTGCCGACGAAGGAAGTCTGCCCTCGCTTCAAGCTATAAAGGTGCACTCAAATCTGCCGCGTTGCTTATTTTGTCCATGGCTTATTTGCATGCACGTAAAAACGTGAGGCCAGTGCCTTTTCTTGATGGACATATTTTTATCAGCAAAATGTACATACCTACATAGCCTTTAAATGTAACGCGTCTTCGTCTATGTGGATTAATATTTTTTGATTCCTGCGGGAGTTCTTTAATTTTCTGGGATAAGAAGTGTCCTTCCCCTGGTACAATCTACCCCTGTACCATCAAAATCCTTGGGCCGTGGAAGCGTAGCAGATAGACAGATACACTTTCGGATTTATAATATTAAAAAATATGGATATGGATAATACATCTACATATTCGTACGACTCACGATAATTACATATACGATAGAACTATGTGACATGCAATAAAAAAAAAAATGATGTAAATAACCGGTTATGGTCAATGACCTTAATTTACATAGACGGGCCCTGTCAAACAAAGAATGCGGACTTATTTTACTAACGCCATCTAGTCTGAAAAGCGGGACAGCGCTATGGCGGGGACAAAGACAGGCTTATACAGGTGTGGAGCGTGCTCTACAGGTTGGACGCCCAATTTTTTTCTATGAAAGGGCCCATCTAGTACCTACATATTATATATCCGTTATCCATGGTTGTGAATTTTTAATTTTTTGGGATGAATAGTATCGTATAAGTATACGACTCCAGCATGTTATCCCTCAGTTTTTACGTTGAGCAGTGAAAAGGGAGTTCAGTGCCCTAAGTCTAAGTTTTAAAATTTAAGGCATAGAAAGTCAGCCAGACAAACACACTTTTGTATGTATGATGCCTGTTAAAATGTAAGAAAGCTCTACAATGCATTTTTACGGGAATGCTATAATATGTAGGTACGTGAGCAAGGTGCCAAAGAATAATTGAGACGCGCACATACTTTTCCACTCAGATTTCCTCCAGAATTGCTTACAAACTGAGCTAAAAATATATCTGGCTGACGAAAGCTTTGCGTTACTCACTATACTTGCAGATGCACACACAAGCGCGACATGGCAGAAGGTCATTCCGACAGTGAGGTACTGTCCTACCCGGACCTAGTCGGTTGGAGTTCTTAATCGGATATACGAGTAAAATAACTTCCATTACCACACCATTATGTTACGAAATGTTTCATCAATCACAATTTTTACACCTTACCACCTGCGAACTGCCAAAACGAGGTCGCTCTAGCTAGGCGAAGAAAATCATAAGAGTGTTCATATACTGCCGCGGGAAACTGCGACATAGAACTTAGAAGGAAACACAATCGATCATTTTTCCACACTGACATCGTGGATGTCACGAATGATATTATTTTTTATTTTCATTTAATAAATCTCTTTATTTAAATATTATTACTATAGACACATGACATTGTCCGAGTAGATTTAAACAAATTGATCCTAGTTAGATAACTTTTGAGCATTCGCCTTTAATTGTTGTAAATTACGGGCTTGATTTGATTGGATGTATGGAGGCGTGGAACGCGGTTAGAGCGGTCTCCATCAATCTCCCGTAATTACTTAGTGGCGGTTGTCGGCCACTGCTAATGACGAGATGGGCGTTCCGGAAAACCTGGCCACTCGCCTCGAACAAGTACATCGTAGTTCACGACGTGTTATTTTACTGTTCGTAAGCATGATGAAGAAATTACAATAGTCGGCAAAAACACAATAGTCAGAGCCTCAGACGGTAACCACGAATGTATACAGCTTTATATGAAAGTACTCGTAAGTCAGTTACACGGTGTCTCACGCGGACGTTTTATCCTGTCCCATCCCTTGTGTGTTTTTATCCCTAAGTGAGACATTGAATGCGATTCGATACTCGATTGACGATACCGTAGGTACAGTAAATAGCTTGACTTGACGTTACTTTTTTGTCGGTAAACCTTGCCAAAGTTTTTTGTTTCCCATTAGGCTGCCTTTGTATGAAAAAAGCGCGTTGTTCATGTCAAATCAATATAAATATAATGCATTACGCATCGTACGCGCGTTCAAAATGAATTGCCTAAGTACTTACTTAATTTTTATTCTTCTCATATATAATTCTTTCCTTGTCGTTGACCCTCTGTGCTAGAGCACAGGCTCGGTCTAAATTAAATGAATCTCTAAGTCATCCATCTGATAAGATATGTGTGTCTGTGTGTATTAAATTCTATAAATCAACTTCAACTAAAATAATTTGAAATCAACCGCCAACGACTATAACTTAGAGCAAAAGTTCCCAGCGACAGATCTCTTTCGATTCGTTTAAAACCTATTAGGTGTGGAGTATAGTCGTTTTTATTACTGGAGATTGATTACCTCCACCACCATCACCACTACAACCACTGTTGGGCACAAGGCCTCCACTCTCATAGGAGAGCGGGAATTAGAGCTTAGACCCACCACGCTGCTCCAATGCGGGTAGCCGGGCTTATCATGTTAGTGATAATAACCGCGGGATCGACGACGAGGCACGGGGGTGAAACGCTGCCAGCTTAACTCCGGGCTAGTACTGAGAATTTGTAGTCACAAAAACTCAACTCCTAATTATGGCCCGAATGTCATTCCGAACCAGTGGTAGATTCACTTGACGATTCAAAAGTAGGTAGTTAGGTACATGTAAAAGTTATTTAAATAAATATCATTTGTATTTGTACCTATTGAGATACCTACGAGTACAATTACCAACCTATTCTGTGCTATTACTACTATCACACAGTCGATTGGTTTGCTTTAGACCACGATGGTGTGCGCTATTATTATTATTATTACCATTTCCATACCGTAATGTTCACCATTAATCAAAGTCAAAGTCAAAAGTATATTTATTCAATTTAGGTACACTATTCACTTATTGACGTCCAGTTACTTATAAAATACTAGCTGACGCCCGCGACTTCGTACGCGTGGATCGAGGTTTTGTGGTACCCGCGGGAACTCTTTAATTTTCCGGGATAAAAAGTAGCCTATGTGTTATTCCAGACTATAATCTATCTCTGTGCCAAATTTCATCAAGATCCCTTCAGCCGTTGGGGCGTGATTGAGTAACAAACATCCATCCATACATCCATACATCCATACCGACATCCATACATCCAAACTTTCGCATTTATAATATTAGTAAGATGATGGTGATAATCAGTTACGGTATCGTAAAACTATACCTACGAGGGTTCCAAACGCACCCTGGTCTGAGAAGAGCCCACAACAAACTCAGCCGGGATTTTCCATACTATATCCATACTAATAAATAGTAATATTATAAATGCGAAAGTGTGCCTGTCTCTCTGTCTGTCTGTCTGTCTGTTACGCTTTCACGGCCCATCCGTTCAACCGATTTTGATGAAATTCGGTACAGGAATAGCTTGTTTCCCGGAAAATTAAGGAGTTCCAGTGGGAATCGAAAAAACTTAGTCCAGGCGGACGAAGTCACGGGCATCATATAATATTATATAAATACGAAAGTTTGTCTGTCTGCTACGCTTTCACGGCCCAACTATTGTACCGATTTTGATGAAATTTGATACAGTGATAGGTTACATCCCGGGAAAGGATACAGTCTACTATATATCCGGAAAATTTAAGAGTTCGTTTGTTCGAAGAGAAGTATAGTCGTGGGCATCATCTAGTATCATTACAATTTAGTAGGTAGACTATGTTATAAACAGAAGTTAATAATAATTTTCATCCCACCATCTCAGAAAGAGTATTTTTACTCTTCGATATCTGAATGCAAAAGCCGTTATTATCCTCTTGAGGATAAAGTAAATTGAATTTAGAACATCGTGTGCACGTAAGTAAATATCACTATGAAGTTTATGAATTAAAAACATCATTAAAACCTATTTACTTCTACCTCTATGGTGTCGAATTTCCATACAACCGTTTTTAATGTAGCAACGTTACTTTCAATTTTTATTAATTATACCTACCTAAGTATTATTTGATAAGACTATTCTGTAATACTTACCTTTCATAATGTAGTAGTTGATACCTAAACTGAAATAAAATTATCTTGTGATTTTTTTTGCATTTAGTCATTTCCTCGCTGAGGTGGGATGAAAAGTTACGTGTGGCAATCGGGTGAAAAGATTTTTCACCTCGTGCTCTTTTGATTCCATCGCTGACGCTCAGGATTCTAATTTCAATTATTTTAGAATCCTTCGCTTGCTCGGTCATCAAAATTGAGCACGCAGTTAAAAAACAACTTTTCACTCTTGTATAACAAATAACTATTAAAGACAAAAGTGTAGATAATTACAAAATAGTAGCATAATAAATTATTAATTTAATTTATTTTCAATATAAATAGTTTTCATACTACAAAGTACAAAGCCGAACAAATATTAAAGTTAAAGTATATTTTGTCTTATGAGAATATAGACGCTACTTCATCTTCGCTCTCCGCGCTGATAAAATACAGCGAAAATCGAATACGTCATTCTTGCTACCTGAAAGGAAAAAAAAGTTATCTCCCCGCTTGTGCAGCTTTCCTTGTTTAATAAAATATATTTAGGTACAGAGTTTTCCTGCTCTTATATAAATATCGAGAAGATATTGTGATACTTATTTTATAACTAGATAATGCCCGCGACTTCGTCCGCGTGGATTGATGTTATTTGATTCCCGCAGGAACTCTTTAATTTTCCGGGATAAATTTAAGAATTTCTGCCGTTCCTCCCCTCTCAGCTCCGAAGATTGCAAAGTAAAAAATTTGAAATAATTTGAGTTGATAGAAGTTAATGTTTACTTTACCCGAAAAATATAACGAAGTTTCTATCCAGGATAGTTTTTGAAAAATCCAACAAACTTAGTTTTGTGGTCCGAAATAAAAGGGATCTTTTCAGTTATATTTGTAAACTTTACAGGATAAATAAAAGGAAGCCTTTTTTTATAAATCAGCGGCAAACCGTAACATGGTACTGTAAAGTACCAATTTTTTTAACTTCATTAATTGTTTTGTAGCCCCGTCTTCATTATTTAGAGGTCTAATTTGAACCAAATCCTTCCAAGGTACGCAACCCTTGGTATGCGAGTCCAACTCGCACTTGCACACAAACAAAAAAACGGGTTTTTTTCGATTTACATTGGATAACAAGAACGGAATGATATAATTTGCAGACTCTGAGACAAGAATCGCGAAATAGGTGCAAAGCCGTTAATTATATCATAGAATAGGTAATAGTATATTAAATTATATGCAATACAATTTATAGTGTGTCCAAACAAAAAGCGGCAATCGTGCTCGGCTGCCGCGCGCCTAATGCCGCGCTGTTATTGGACGTCTATACCGCGCATGTAAAATTCGTTGGCATAAGTCCTCAAGTCGTACTAGGACGCAGCAGGAAAGTGTGTCCTGCAAACGCCGCGTACCTGCCTCTCTATGTTTGGACACGCCTTAAGATGAAAGATTTCAATTCAATTCAATTCATTTATTTATTTGTGAATACAGTTGGTACAAAAAGGTGTTACAATTATAAAAGGAAGGAAATATTTGAAGGAGTAACTATACACATATAAGTAAAAATTTTTTAGTTAGGAAGGTTAAGCTTACCGATACAAAGGTGTTATACGACAGATCCTGAATACCAAACGCCTTGAGTATCAGTGGCTTCTGGGCCTGCGTACATCCGATGAGGATTAAGTGTCTGATGTCTTTGTGGGGTTGGTGCTCCATTTTACACAGATGCCAACCGCAGTAAAACATTGAGTTTGCCAGTAGCGATGCCTGTACAATGTACATAGGTACATTAAAAACATTTAATTAAATTCATTTTGAAATCTAGACTACCTAATTTAAAAGTGGGTTGTAACATTTTTAATAGCTTGCCCCCTTTTATGGCATTTGATATGAAAACGGCATCCAGAAATATCAGCACTTTAGTCCAGGTTTCATTGATTTCCTTACTAGCAAACCCACCCGGTCATCCCTATTCCGGAATTTATGAAAATCCTTTCTTATCAAAAGTCTCATTTTGTAGAGATTTTTTACATGCAAAATTACAATTATTTTCTAGTTTCTAGACCGTGCAGTTTGGGATGTATATTGATGAAATATGTCAACATAAAAAAAAACTAAGGCGCGGGTTATACACGAGAGGCGACGGGCGCGGGCGAGGTGCAGGCGCGGCGCAGGTGCGCCACCTGTTCTATCATATTTCATACAAAATGTATGCATCGACGGGGCGCCAGGTATAGAGAGCGGCGTCCAAGCGGCGAGGCGCGGGCGCCGCTTGGACGCTGCTTTCATACTTTCAAGGTCACACCGCCACCACACCTCTGCCGCGCCGTCGTATATATCCCGAGCCTAAGCATTTGCACCGTTATTGATACCTGATAAGTAATTTCTCCCGCATTCCAAAGATTTAGAGCCAGTAGAAAGAACAACGAGCCAACAAATGTATACGTCATGAACGCGTTTGTCAAGTTCAAATGAGGAGAAAGCTGAAAGTTTCCAAAATAATTCAGAGATTTACAAACAACAATATTTCTTTGCTCAAGAAAGTTGGTGCTCACCGCTAAGCGGAGTAAAAGCAAAACTGCCACTGCGGAACTCTCGCAAACTTGTAACGACATTGTGATTCCGAATACGCGGTGTATTTCATCTGCAAGCCTGAAACAATACAAATGTATAAACTGTGCTTGAAACAAATTTTACTCGTACTCTTATCAAAATGATCAACGGTTGACGAGAGGATATTTATTTAGGCAACGTTTTAGCGTTCCGAAAGTCATAGACCATGGTGTGTGAAGTCAAGAAAAATCCAATATGGCTGTCATATGTCAAACAAAATGACATTTATTACTTACATAAATGGATAGAATCAAATTAATATATGAACCGAGCGTCCTTGGTGATGTTTGTAAAAGGAATAGTCAGGTTTTAGTTTTTACTTTGTCATAAACATACTCGTAAAACATAAAGACAAATACGTACAGCATTAATTTTTGATGCATCCGTATACCTTCTAGACACCCTGCTTTTAATATCTTGGCGGCTGCTTCGTTCCTCATTACTAGCACGTTCGTATCAAACTCACGCCTAATCCTCTCGAAGTGTTGACATAACGTAATGAACTTGTACGCAATGGTAACGAGATGTATAATAGGCATACAATCGGCTGAAATCATAGGCAGCATCATGTACAGCCAGGTCATGTAGAAAAATACACGTAATATACTTGCGACGATGGAGTCATCTTGATAATGAGGTAAGTACGTAACCACAGTATAGAAAGGTGCCCCTGGAAATACATGTGAAAGATATTATAGACAGAGAAACTGCAAGAAACTGGTACAGTTGCTCTTTTAAAATTATTCAACAACCAATGATATTAAAACATATTATAAAAACGATGATTATTAAAGTTGATTTTACAATTATATTGGTTTTAATAAATTTTATAACATGGTATTATATTTTTGCTTTTGGTATTATATTTTGAAACATCCAACCGCTTAGAAATTGGTAATGATACATTTAAAATTTTACTCAATTTGATCACGTTTGAGGGCTTGTTCTAGAATATTAGTTAAGGTGCATTTACACATTTTCGCATGAGGGACAAGCTGAAGATGACCCGCAAGACACATTCACATATTAAGTATAATTTTGCCGAGGTGATAGCAATTCTTCCAATAATATATTATTTGTCATTTACTGTAATAGAGAGGCCGGTCTCGTTTCGCACTAGTGGTGATATTATATGCGATTGTCGCGTATGACACGGGACTCGAGCGCGAATGTGGGTAATAGTGGAAATGCAGGGTAACAGTTTTGTTCCCACCAATAGAAATCTAGTTTGCAGGTATACCTTCAACAATTGACTTCCTCAAACTCTCGACGCCATACGCGGACAAAGATAGATATACTGTAATGACATAGAAGGTGATTCCCCATTTTACTTTCATTTGCTGCTTTTTCATAAGCCTGTCCTCTTCAATAGATTCCATGACAGTAGCCATTTCATAATTCAATTGTCTTATAGAACTCTTATGGTAAAGGAGCAGAAACATTTTAATAAGAATAATATCGTGGATAGCAGCGAACATCATGGATGACTTCTTTTCCACTTCGGGAAATTCGCCGAACAGAAACGCGAGATTCTCGAGAAGTATCATAACGAAGTATATGCTGAATGAAATTGCGCTGTAAACTTTATAACAGCCTGTTTCTGGGTAAATATTCTCGTACCAGAAATTGCCGGCTCCTGCGTAATACACGTAGCGGCAGTAGCTTTTTAGCAAGTGTTTTGTACTAGCACTCATTTTTGATCTTTTTTCCCTATATATAAGGTATTGTTCAATGCTTTTTATTTCTCCGTAGACACGTTTGCATCGTTCGGTGGTGATACTGATATTAAGGAAATACGACGCTAAAATATACATAACAATAAACTAGTTTGAGTTATAATTATTGTTAACGCAAGAAAATTTTTGATGAAAACATTCGGTAACTAACAATTAATTTTCCGTTAATTTTTATCTAATGCAAAGTTTGAAGGTTTTGTTCTTTTAGTGGATATCACAATTACAAGTAATTTAATATTTATGATCACTTAATATGGCCTCATAGACACTAACAGTGAATTACAATTAGGCCCGAGACATACACAACGCGCGACCCGTGAATATAGATCATTCTGCAGGATTGCTTCGCATTGGTCTATGATTATTATTATAGTGAAAACTGAAACTTGAAATATTAGAAGACGATATAGTTATATTATAGTCACTAAAGTCGACGCGGACGATAATTATTATTGTAGTACAAAGCGCGCAAAGGTGTGCGATTTGTAGCGTAGCCCTATTCCGTAAAAGCTGTATCAATCATTGTTACAATCTCAATTGTTTTGATTGTCTGAATTTATGGTATTCTGTTGCGACAGTCAATTTTGGCCATAACCTAAAGAGTGTTACCTAATCGGAGATTATTGTGATAGTAACACTATAGCAATAGTATTACCGTAATAATTCCTTTCCACACCGGCAATGTTTAAAGCCATATTGTTTCATTATGGTTGACTTTCGAGTTTTAGAATTATAATCCTTATTTATGAAACGTCAAGGTACGTGACAATATCAAACTGTCATGTTACTGCAAGAACGCGGCACACAATGCTGTGCCATCTGAAAGCCATCATACTTCATTACATCGTTCCTTGGCGACACTCGTTTCCGTCGCGGCACACTGACTTCACGCGTTCTGTTTGGCTCAGCCTTTAGTAGGCATTTTCAAGCGGCAAATTAAGCTCTACTGAGTGTACCGAGCTATATTTACCCATAAGCTGCTTTAATCTTTTCAATATCGCAAAAAGTTCCTTCATTTTGGACTCCAGCCAGCGGCTAATTGTACTTAGTCTGTATCGTATTCCCAGCCGAATACCGCAATCGTACAACCAGTTAACTTTGCAAAATTTACATTATATTTTGAAAAATATCTAAAGGTGGTTTATATGTAGATATCCTAGTGATGATATTTTAAATACAAAAACCTACTATTTTTTTAAAATAAAAGAGAAAGCTCTATTAGTCTATATTATTGTGTCCAGTGCTGGATAAAAAAGGCTATTTTTAAGAGTGCACCAACAAACAATCCTGCGCTTTTGACATGTCAATAATTGACACAATAACAAAGTTTTGCCGTATGTGTAATTTGCCGAATTTTCCGGTGTTCACGGTCTATCGTCATGTCTAGGCTTGATCTCCTAATTATTTCGTTTAAACTGTGATATAAACACTTTTTAATTATTATTACCAACTTGCTATCCTGCTTCCGTACTTACTTACCAACATTCACAATTATAGAATTACATTTTATTTCATTTTTCTTAAACTTTATTGAAAATAATACAATTGAAACTAATTACTATATACATATAGATCATGTCCGCGTGGAATGGTGGTAAGAATGCTGGCTGCATTTTTGCGTTGGACAGCCAGGCTGATCCTTTGCGCAAAAATGAGCCAGCCCTTCTGTCACCAGATGTGGCAATTAAAATAAATTATGTAAAAAAGGAAATATTTGCAAAAAAATATCGCACTAAGACTCCACGGCCCCAGGGTCTCCATGGCAAACAGTAATAATTGTTATAGTTCTCAGTGTTACCTACTTGGACCTCTGCCACAACATTTTTACATCGGCCATAGGATATGCCATAGGACTTGACTAATCCTTTTAGCAATTTCCATCGTTTTGGTTTTCCTAGGGTTTCCATGAGTTAAGAGACTGTTATGACAATTATAAGGTAGAATGTTTCATTTAATTAAAATATAATTATTATAACGTGCACAATTAAGGAAACATTTAAACTGTATAGGAATGTTTAAATTTTGTTCAACCGATAATTGGGAAAGTTTGGCACCAGTTGTTCTGCGAGGTCCCTATTTATGTGGTTAATTTCAGGAGGTATTTCGCTAACGGGCTCGGTACATACATTTAATATTCATGTCACACTGATGACATGAAACAACTAGGGTAGGGGGAATTACCATGTGCCACAACGTTGATTTTCAGCGATCACCTTTTTCATAATATTTAAATAATTACTGGACGATGCGCACAACTTCGTCCACGTGAATTTAAAAATTTGAAATTTCTGTGTTTTTTGGGATCAAAGATAAAGCTAACTTATGTCAAAACTAAGAAACTGGCTTCTGACTCGTTCCTTTTACTCAGTGAAAGAATTTCTTGAGCTTAAAATTAATAAGACATGAATCATATATGTTTTTTTGCAATTACTTTGACATTTATTTATTTAAGTTATGGTGAATTGTAGTAATTATTATGATTGATTAAGGATTTAAATATTGTAAGTATTAGGTACTTATTCTTAAATTTGCACGTCAGCATTGACGAAACATGTTTGGACTATTTTTGGACTGTCATCATAATTGTACAATCCTTCAAGCAAATAAACATTTGATTGGTTGATTCATATGTCCTTCCCGGGATTTGAACTATTTCTATATAGAATTTCGTCAAGAAAGTGAAAGTGTAGTGGAATCTTAGCAGACGGATACACTTCGCCTTATAAAATTAATATGGACTATATTATTTTAAGATACATTGTATATAGCCTTTATTATACAGCAATCTAACAATTTACTATCCTACAAAACATATAACGTTTTCGGGCTATCTTAAGTGCGAAAGAAAGACATTAAATGTCAGTAAAAACAAGCCCAAGCCCTTTGGATGTCTTAAGTGTCTAATATAATTCTTTGTGGGAAACCGATGTACGGGTATAATATATACTCCATGTGAAAGGGAGCCGGCACGGAGAACATCTTTTCTCAATATACACCTGCAGCAATATATCAGTGGGAGGCTCCCGAAGGATATATAAGGCCCGGGTCACGTACGAGAATTGTTTTTCGACGAACCCAGCATTACCTCTCACTTTGGGGATAAAACTTTTTACCCTATCCTTTACAAAGCCGTTATCTCAACAATTTTCCCCAAACGCGAAAATGATAATGTGAGTACAAATTCTGTGAAAATAACAACGATATATTTAAGCTTTTATTTTAGTCTTATTTTGCTAATAGGTACGTTTAGCTACACCTTATCTGTACGCTATACGTCATCATATTTTTTTTAGAATTAAACGTAATTTCATTTACAGATGCTGCTATGGACGGTTAAGGCTAAAGTTTGACTGACGAACCAATGCGGAACAGGCGGCACAAACAATAGCCGTCGCACCATCTCATCATCTCATTTGTAACCATCAACCAATTAATCGATAAATCCTCCCCTGCGCAAGTTAAAGATCAGAGTCATTAATAGTTTATGGCATTAAGGCATTTACTACGCAAGGAGAAATGATGCGGGCGCCTATCTCCACCACATGAGTATAGGTACAATATACTTATCTGGTTATATACTCAGTTAGTTCTTTTGTTTCGGATGAAGATATGCCGAATGCGTGAAACATCGCCCGACTATATCTTGCTGAGGCTAAATTCGGACATACTGTACTAGCTGATTCACGCGACTTTGTCCGCGTGGACTAAGTTTTTTCAGTTCCTGAAGGAACTCCTTAATTTTCCGGGATAAAAAGTAGCCTTTGTCCTTCCCCGGTATATAACCTATCCCTGTACCAAATTTCATCAAAATCATTTGGATAGGTGGTCCGTGAAAGCGTAGCAGACAGAATAACAGACACACTTTCGCATGTATAATATTAGTATGGTACACATTTTTCATAGAAGATAAAGCGCGTTCCACGGACCAATGCAATGGTCCGTAGCTCATTCTTACACTAAAAGGCAGTGCGCATTTGAAACTGCTAAACTAATTTAACTTGGAAATGGCTTCTTCCTGTTCCTTGGAGTGTGCTCTCAAGGAAATATCTGAAATTTAGTTAATTAAAGTTCAGTAATATGTTTATTCAATTACTAAGTTAACAGCGTGCAAAGAAATTACAAACAATTACATTGTGTATAACATTTTACAGGTCTTTGTCTGAACTAGAGATGGGCGCATATTTTACTTATACCCATAATATTTAATAAAAGTTCAAATTGTCTATGACAGTTACGGATCTCCCTCTATTCATAAGCACTGAAAAATCGGTCTTTTAAGTATAGTAGCCTATGGTTTTCCAGATTTATGATAGAAAATTAAACAGCAATGTAGAATTGTAGACACATCCTCCAACACTTCTCAGTGGTTAATTTGTTTCAAATCCAATGCGAATCAAAGTAATTACAAACTAGGAATTTAGTTAGCTCGTTAGCAAACTTGCGAGTTGCTCGTGCCAAGCACTGAAGGTGTCAAGATATTGTGTTGAGAGCTTTTGAGAGTGCAACTAGCTCTCAGCAGACTTATTTTGCCAAAAACTTGAATAATGTTTACAAAATACTGTCGCAGAGAAAATCTTCTATTACCGGCAGATTACTGGCTGTTCTAAATGCTATTATGGTCTTGATTACATCAAAATAGCAAATATTATTTCCCAGTTTCAATGTTTAATATACTTGTATTGGATGAGAGCTTTGAGAAAATGCTCTATATTTTATATTTTGACTGTACGTTGTCACATAGAAACGGATTAGGGGTATGCAATGATATGATATGATTTAAAATGTTAGAACTTTAAAGGCCTTCTTATTTTGACTGGCAGCAATCCAATTTGAATATTTGAGAAATCCGTTCCCAATATTGAAAAGATACTCGTAGATATCATTAGGTTTTGATAGGGAGCGGTGTGTTTGTGACATTTCATTTAGCATTCTAAGTAATTATGTCTGAATAATATAAAGAAATGTTATAAAATTAGTTAGGTATACAGAAAAGATATCAGATTTTAGGGTTCCTTAGTAAAACAAGGGACTATAATAGTTTCATCTGTGTGTTACAGACAGTCAGGATACTCGTAGAAATAATATACACAGATGATGCTTCGTATTGTATAATTCCATGTTCACTTATTTTATGCGTTTAATACTTGTAACTCGATTTAGTTAAAATTAGTTAAAATACCAATCACAATTACTGGCGATAATAATGATTACACTTTCACTAACAGATTAAGAATGACCCAAATACCGCCAAACGATCTTATTTATAGAAGACACATTTAGTATGATGACGTTTTTGTCATGACGTTATATTTCTTAAATCCAATCCTCTTATTATTCTTATACGCTAACATATGTGTGTTCAGGCATTTTAAAAATTAACTATTATGGTGCAAATAATAGTTGATTTTGTGACACCAGTGTGCGACACATTATGTCTCTCTCGTTGGACTCGTATAAACATGATCATGATATTTTTCTGCCTTTCCACTAGAGATGACAATGTTTGTGCACCAATGTGGTGCACACAATTTAGGTGGAATCTAGCCATAAGAGCTGTGCAGTTGAAATAATAGAGTAATAATTATAGGAACCTGTTACACAGCGGCACATAAAAATTTGAAATATTTTACACGTTGAGTTAAAAGAGACCGCTGAAAACAAAAGGTTTCCTAGACAATTTTTAGAAGAACAACTCATCGTTCCTATGAGTTGTTTTTCATTTACGAAATAATGAACGTCAAATTGTTTGGGAAATAATATGAAGACGGAACCCTACCTAATGAATGTTTTGACACGCAATTGACCAGTTATTTATATAGAGTGAAAATACTCGCTGGAAAATTTCAATTTTTTCTTATCAAAAGCAATTTGATTTGATTAATATACTATTTTTACCTACAATTTTTTAAAGAAAGAAATTATAGTAATGAAATTCTCAATATACTTTGTAGGCGTATCTTAATTATTTATCACAAAGTTCTATGAAAATAAGCTTGGTACGTTAATATTCTTTTGGAATCTATATTATTATTATGTTAGTCTGTTTACCTTTACCTATTAAATGTCTGTTTACTTAGCTTTCACGGCCAGTCCCGGAATGATCTGTTCAACCGATTTCGATGCAAAGTATCTTCATATACATAGTTTACATCATGGAGATGAGCTTAGGCTACTTTTTATTACGGAAAATCAAAGAATTCCCTTAGGATTTCAAGAACCAAAATTCACCCCTACAAAGTCGAGTTTAGTTTAGGCATCATCTTGTTAGGATCATAAAACTATAATTATGAATGTAATGACCAATGACAACCTGCATCCTGAACCCGAAAAGATGATCTGCAGAAGTATGAACTGTGTTGCAGAGATTATCGCCTTTTCTTTGTAGATGTCACCGTAAAATTCTAAAAACCGTTAGGTAGATTATAATCTAATTAGCGATATTGTAAACTGTCAAAAGATTACAATTTAACGAATTATTTTCGGTAGATTGTATTCTGTTAGGTATATTAACCTGATTGCGGCCGGGCAATATCTCATTATTTATGTCGAACCCTAACCTAACCTACAAGAAAGAGACAAGAAAACGTAAATACAATGAATATTTCAAAAATTGACACTCAGAACAATGAACGGTTCACTATTTATCGACAGTTTACAATACGTTTTTACGATTAACTGGTTTTTACGATTTTACGGTGACATAGAGATCATTTTGTACATTATTTAGTAAACATCAGCAAGAAAACACACTAAATTAGCTGATATTTGCATTGAAATAGAATGAGTACTAGAAACAGGGTCACGAACAAAAAATATCGCAAAAATGTCCCAATTTGCACACACATAAACATTTGTATGCTGAGTGGGAAATGTAGAAAAAGGTATTATATTAGCAACAACTTCAGTTAATTATGCACCTTAAGTTTAACACATAAAGCTACATTACGATTAGAAAATATTAATTTTTAAGACGTTCTGTCATCAGAGAAAAGGTAGGAATAACCTTTCAATCCAAAACAAAAAGTAATTTTTAAAATAAGTACAAAAATATTTATTATTAAAATAAAACTTAATGTGTAAGCAATAAGGCACTTCATACGTTGCCAAATTGATACCTTTACACTATTTTGGAACAAGACGCAACTCTTGGCATCACATTGTCAATATCAACAACGTCAATTTATTATAAACCTTAAAACTTAGAATTTAAGTTGAATTACGAATGTAGTATGTTTATATTAAAGACCTTTTGTCTTTGTAAAAAGGCAAAAACAAAAAATTCAATGGAACAAAATTCAAATAGAACAATGGAGACATGGAGTTGCTGATTTTTTTAAAGTTGTATATCGTGGTGGTATGTGGTCGTGTATATTTATTACCTACTAGCTTACGCGCCCCAGCAACTCACAGTGTTATACTTGTACAGTATGTTTTATTTATCAAAATAAATATTGATACAGTTTTGGTGGGTAGCACTGCGAAAAACCACGTAGGTTTAAATGGCGTACTCTCTCCTCTTCTATCAATATTTATAACTATACAATGTTATGATATGCATAAGTATCTGTGTAAAAACATGAGGAAACTAAAACTAAACTACCTAACATTTGTTTAAGAAGTAAGATTTTAACTTAAAATTAAATTTTCCTTACTTAGTTTCATTTTAAAATTAATATCAAGGTTAAAAATCTACGTTTTATTGACGTATTACACGTAAACTTAAAAAGTACCAAGTAAACTTTATTCAGATTCAGCCTTTGCGGCTTTTATTATTTTTTACTACATTTTTTTATAAAATATTTATGTAAAGTATATAATATCTTTATGTACCCATGTATTTTATGTGTATTTATGTAACTAAGGTATGTGTGTTTCCAGTAATATCAATTTTATCAAAATGAATTTGAACATAATTAATGTTATCTGTATATTTTAGATGGCTTAAACAACTCTACTGCATAACGAAATGGATTACCAGGGAATCACTAAGCAACAATACTTTTAAAACACCAACACTACTCCATGCATCCCGTCTATCCAGAACAGTCAATGTTTGTTACAATATTTGACGCATTGTCACAAACATTGGCCAAAGGATATTAGCACACTTTTTATATGAGCAGTGCAGCATTTTGACGCGTCGTTATGTTGGCTAAGGTTGGCCCGTACTAAAGTCAAATAAGAGCACTTTCGTATTTGTGCTGTAATTTGTCGGGGACATTTTTGAAGCGCTAATCCTACATCTAGTATAGGTACTAAAAAAATTCTACATCAATGGATATTTGTCTATTGTGTCTTGTCTATGTGTTATACAGTGATCAAAATGTAAAATTGAGTAAGCCTTTATTTTAGATGCTCCAAAAGAAAAATAAAGCGGATGAAAAATTTATTTGCGCCGTTTTCAAAATTGTATACTTCCCAATGTTCTGCTGGTTGGTTATTATGAATTCCTCCACTGTTAAGCGATTAGTTGTTGAAAAAACAATGCCATTAATCAGTTTCGTTTGATAATTTAAAAAAAAGGGACAATTAATACCATAAATAGGCTGTAATTTGATATTGCGATTGTGACAATTGATAACATTAACAAATTAATTTACGTATCACCATCAGCATCAACCCATTGCTGCGCCACGGCCCAAGGCATTGAGAAGGTTTTAGGTCATAGTCTACCACGCTAGCCAACTGTTAATTGACAGACTTCACACACTTTTGATAATCTAATGGAGAACTCTCAGACATGAAGGTTTCTTTTCCTTCACCGTTAAATTAAGTGAAATATCACATTGCTTAAAATGTACATGGTTCCGAAAAGTTGAAGTGCGTGCCCGGGGATCAAACTCTGGACCCCCCGCATAGGAAGCCGAGGTCTTAACCGGTCAACTATCACGGCTACTCTAATGCAGAACTATAGCTACTAATATAGCAGAATGTAAAATACAAAAAAAAATATACAAATAATATTATCTGTAGGCAGATGGATCGATCGGCTGAATGTAAAACGGTTTCCATCCATGCTAGTTTCACATGATGATTTGGAGGATTGTGTTTCATTTTATACTTCATATAATGTAGGTATAAAGTAGTTTTCAACCATTTATTGAACAGTTTAGTTTACCATTAAAAAAAAAAAATATGTGCGTGTCAGCTCCGACGCACGACTGGAGTATACTCCTTACGAACGATTGTAAAATGAATAGATTAGTAAATGAGGGTAAATTAACGCATTTTTTATATTACTAAAAGCATGCTTGAAACATCAACATAACGTAACGTAAGGGAGAAAGTTTAATTTTACTCCCCATAAATTTTCACACCCCGGGCTCATATATGAAAATGTGTTACCATGGAAACCTAAACATAACGTAAAGTAACGTAACGGAGAAAGTTGTACTTTACTCCCCATGAATTTTCATACTCCGAGCTTAAAATTTTTTTTAAACGATTGTTTAGGAGTAAACTCCAATAATATAATTTTAACCGACTTCCAAAAATGAAGAGGTTCTCATTTAACACCTTTTTCAAACGGTTACATTTATTGCCGCCCATAAGCAATAATTAGTAGTTAGGTTAGGTTATTATTATTACATTAACTTGATCTATATAGTACCATCTTATCGAATGCAGATTATCATATCTCTATATAAATGTCAATATTAGTTATCAGCGTTTATGCAAAGCCAGGGCTACCAAACTATCATACATCAATTAACGTACAGGCCAAGCATAAGTTATCGTGGATTATACGCTAGACTCCATGGATGGATCTGCGTCGTTATTAACAATTACCATTGATCATCCGAAGTAGTATTAGGTATTATATATTTTAAAACTGTTCATTAAAGATACTTTGTTTACAAAAAATAATGTTCACGAACTTTTAGGGATGTGCTGCAGTATTAAGTACCTAATGAATCGTGTTTTAGATGCGATGGGTTTTGCCGAAATGTTTGTGGTGGTACGAGAATTCGTATAAGATACGTATAAGGCAAATCGCAGCAAAATAATATGTATAAGGCAAAAAATTTTTCGATTTCGTTACTGTATTGAATTGTGTAGTGATCCCCTATACTCACAAAAATTATACGCCGTCCAAAATCGTTAATGGGCTTAGCGCCCAATACACTGGCACTATTACCCCTCTGAATACAGGCTTAGCCATTGGCTAAATCCATACTTCCATACTATATACTCATATGTATACTATATTTTACTATATAATATATTAATATATTTAATATATACTTAGGAGAATTAGTTTAATTTCCGGTAGATCGTGGCGCCACCGCACGAACGTGTATAAAAGCGCTCGCTGTATTATCGGGGGGGCATTCTGTCGTCACCTTTTGAGTTGTCAAGTTGTTAGTTAAGAGACTCGCAATGAGTCATAATTGTTTTTGGATTGAAGTGTGTTCCTTTATTGGTTGTTTTGTGTGTGATATGTTGAAATCGTTCACTAGAATGAATTGAGCTTTGTTATTTGCTTTTATTTTTACTTTGATCCACCTCTGGTTCCTAAATATATAATATTACAAATGCGAAAGTGTTTCTGTCTGTCCATCTGTCTGTCTGTCTGCTACGCTTTCACGGCCCACCTGTTCAACCGATTTTGATGAAATATGGTACAGAGATAGGTTGTATTCCGGGGAAGGACATATGCTATTTTTATCCCGCAAAATTAAGGAGTTCCCGCGGGAATCAAAATCTTAATCCACGCGGACTAAGTCGCGGGCAACATCTAGTAGTAAATAATTAAATGAAAAGGGACATCATATTTATAGAGTTTAAGTAATCAGTAGACCTATTACATGTTATGACAGTAGGTACGTAGGTACTATAAACCCCGTTAGAATTACAAACATGTAATTTGAATGCAATGACGTGTCTGAAGTTAAAAGCCAATTCTGTGCTCTTATAACAGAATGCAAATTGCTATTTGTGGTAAAGCGGCTTAGGAGGCCTTTGAATCTTATGTATCCCTGATAGATTTTCTTTTATTGTTATACCGCTCTTAACAATTTGTTGTGGGAATGTTAAAATTGATTATTAACTAGCTGATGCCCGCGGCTTCGTCTGCGTGGATTGAGGTTCTTTGGTTCCCGCGGGAACTCTTTGATTGTCAGAGTTTTAGCATACTATTACCTATTCTGTGGTTATAGCAAATGTGTTTATTCCTATAATCTATCTCTGTGCACGTTATTGTAAAAATAACTATTAATATATAATATTAGAAATAATATTAGTAATAATAGATACAGATTAGATTGCAGGTGCGTGGTATACCTACAAAGATGCTGTTGGAATTATAACTTTCACATAAATAGATCTGTTTTTCAAATTGAATATTTTTTGTCATAATTTCTATTACCATTTTTATCAGTGTCGTTCCTCTTAAAGTATGTTTTTTATTCATTTTATAGAAGGAAATCCTTAATTTCGGGTCAAGGCCAGGAAAAAACCATTCGCCTTTTACTAACGTTAAAATAATATCCGACAGCGGTTACTTTTTATGAAAGTTAAGTCGTTCTGTAAAGATCAGAGAGGTGGCAACTAGCAACGCTGGAAAACAGCCTATGTACCTAATATCTTCTCGATACTGTAAATGAAAACGAGCGATTTATTCACCAAGTATAAATATTAGCGCGAAAATAAAAATATTTTAGTACACAAATCGATTTAATTCTATTTTATTACATATTCGGTATTAGGCTCTATAAGCACTGCATGTAAGTAGCCGTAGTACTTTTGTATGAGAGGTTGCGAACTCCATCCGAATTTGAAGCTAAGCTAAGCGTAAGGTCAAATTCTATTTCTCAATTTTTCACATCAATGAAATACGTTTTGTTTTGGCCAGAAAAATGCTCGCGCAAAATGAAGCATTAGTCAAATTAGTAGCTCTACCTTTAGCGTAGGTCCTGACTGATGGCTGGCTTACGAAATATATTATGCAAAAATGTGATAAAATATGAAACGATTTATGTGATCCGCGCAAAGGGCGTACAAATTTGCATAATCGCTGTTCGCGCGGTCTCCCGGGAATGGAATGAAATGCGTGATATCAAAACGTAAAACAACAGCTGAGGTTCAACTGTGTTTGTTCCATTTTACTTCGTTTAGTAGATAAAAGAAAAAATGGAACAAAAAGTTATTTTGATACCATTTTTAAATTGAAAAGTAACTTTAATCTACGTTTCTAAGCATTACATTATGTTTAGCTATAAAAAACAGATAATATAATTTGAAATTAAGTAGAGCAAATATATTTTGGTTTTGTATTACAATACAATATGATACAATCTTGAACAACACAACATCTACAATGATGAAACTTGCTATAAACATTGTACAATTATGATGACAAACCAAAAATGTAACATGACGTTTTGGTATATATGTCAGCGTAAAATTGTAAATACCGTTAGATTATAGTCTATCTTGAACTTAAACTGTTGAAAGATTGTGAACCGTAACATACTGCTTACAATTTAACGTATTATTTTTCGGTAGATTATAATCTATTAGGTATATATTAACCCGATAGAACCTGAGTGTGAATATTTATGTCTAACCCTAACCTAACATAGAGATCAAAGAAGAAGAGGAAGAACAAGAAAACGTAAATAAAATAAATATTTCAAAAATTGACACTCAGAACATTGAACGGTTCACAATCTTTCGACAGTTCAAAATCTCGCGAGATAGATTATAATCTAACGGTATTTATAATTTTACGGTGACATATATATATATATACGTTTTTATGTACCAACTGCTAAACAGAAAACACATCTCAATAATGACTTCGAAAATATTTATGATAAAAAGTGTACAATATTAATTTCCATAACAATAAGCCTATCAACGCAACGAATATTAATTAATTATTATGCAAGTACGCGACGCGACGCGACGTTTGAAAATTAAAAAGACACTCTTTTGTCCCCTAAAAACTTAATGCTACTTGATTGCTCATTCTGAATATTAAGTGGAAGTGAGATAAAAGCAAGAAAGTGTGACTGTGCTGAGAGGTCATTAATCTTCATTAACGACGTACTCTTTCCTCCTCGACTATCTGAAATGTATGAGGGCAGACGAGATAATGATAAATGGCATTTATTTTCGCCCCATTTATGACGTCGGTATATCTACTGTTGTCAGTGTGGTCTTATACGTGGGAAGTACCAGGGTCGATCCCTGTAAGGAGCTAGGTGACAATTCATAATTTCTTAAATGATCTCTGGTATGGTTTGGTGGGAAGCTTCCCTTTTTTGGTCTGACTAGTTACCACCCTATTCACGGCAAAGTGATTTAACTTTTCCGGGACCTCATCATCTGCAAAAAAACATGTTTTTATTGAAAAAATTGTGTGTGTCAGCTCTGACGCACAACTGGAGTTTACTCTTTATGAACGATTATAAAATATATAGATTTGTAAATGAACGAATTTAATAAATATTAAATACATTTATTTATATAAATTATATAATATATTATATTTATCAAAATACATTTTTTTTAAATTCATTGTAGGCTTACGCTTGACCACAATCACGCCTGATGGAAAGTGATGATGCGGCCTAAGATGGGACGCGCTTGCCTAGAAGATATCTATTCACTCTTGATTTAAAGATACCCGGATTGTAATTGGTTGGAAACACAGTTTTTGGTAGAGTCATTACATAGTCATGGAAACATAAACAATTCTCACCATGGAAAGATAAAGTTATAATAATGTAACGGTGAAATTTTGATTTTACTTCCAATAAATTTTCATACCGATTTGCATATATAAGCCCGTGCTTATATATGGAAATCGATTCTGAAGAAGGTAAACTCCAATAACTTTTACAAGTGCTTTCGAATCGTCAAATGAATCTCTACTACTGGTTCGGAATATGGGATTCATTCGTCGTCCAAATGTGCTGACCACTAGTGACTATCTAGTCTCTAGATAGTGTCTCGTTGATCTCAACGAGGCACTTGCACCTACAAAATAGATAGGACGACATTATGCAGCTCTGAGTGCGTCAACCCAGTAGTGACAATTATTAATTACCAACAGACACATATGGCCGCTCAATGGTGCTAAAAACCCTGTATAATCAGAGGAATTCATTAGGAAAAGGCTCGTTCAACTGTCGCTTGACCTAATTAGCGCGTTGCTGTCACCCTGATGAGGATTCTTTTTGTTAGTTCTTTTGTACTATCGTAGCATGGGGATCTTGTATGAAACATAAGCGTGAACATCACTTTTGTGTAACACAGTTTTATAATTGCCCGGGAATGAGGGTTCTGACGCTTTTTTATCTCTGTGACCTAGCCTTTCCCCAGTATTTAGTTAAGTCTGCTTTTTATTTTTATTTCGTTGGCCTCATTACAAGCATTTAGGTTAAAGAATTTCATTAAAACAAATATAAATTATGTTTAAAAAAATGAACCAAGCAATTTAATGTTTATTGTATGGAATTGAAAATAAAATAGACTAAGGAAATATTAGAATGTACGAGTATGTTTCTCTTTAGCAAGAAAATCTATGAACCTGAATTAGCGTGTACAGACCGCACTTACCTACTTAGAGATCGTAGGTTGTCTATCGAATGCGAGTCGACCAGCATAGAATTTATACAATACTAGATGATTCCCGCGACTTCGTCCGCGTGGATTAACATTTTTTATTCCCGCGGGAACTCTTTAATTTTCCGGGATAAAAAGTAGCCTATGCCCTTCCCCGGGATACAATCTACCCCTGTACCAAATTTCATCAAAATCGGTTGAACAGATGGACCGTGAAAGCGTAGCAGACAGACAGACAGACACACTTTCGCATTTATAATATAAGTATCAAATCAAATCAAATCAAATATTTTTTATTCAAATAAACTTTTACAAGTACTTTTGAATCGTCAAGTGAATCTACCACTGGTTCGGAATGCCATTCCTACCGAGAAGAACCAGCAAGAAACTCGGTGGTTGCTCTTTTTAAATAATTCATTTACAATTACTATATCAATGTGTACATAAGTAACCGCTGTCCCCAGCATTGCTGGAGCGATCAAATCCATGCTCCTCTATCATTTACATAATCTTCAACAGTATAATAAGCTTTTTTCAGGAGCATACTTTTAATGGATTTCTTAAATTTGTTTATTCAATTCATGTCAAAGACGGGCAGACAGAAAGTAGCCCCATTCCCGCCGGTGGCACCCGTTCACGAGCATGACGCATGATCCAGCCATTGCTTCGCTCGACCATATTTGAGGGAACGTAACGTAACGTATGGAAAAGTATGGAAGTATGGATGTAGATTCTACGTCTTGCTATGAAAATCGCTCTGAAAATTGCTTCGTTGACAAAATATTTCGTAGCGAAGCAAGCACACAATATTTCCGGTGTCGGCAGAATACCAGCGCACAGGTATTAAAACCTGCAGCAATAATGCTGAGTCGAAAGCATTTTGATTTCGTAACACATGGGTACAAAATAAAGGTGATTGCTTACTACGGTTATTCCCTACGCGCAAGGTTTTACAAGAGGCGCAAGCTCTTTAGTCGAGCTTTAAAAAAAAAGCTTTATTCGAGGCGCAAGCAATACTATTTTTAATAATGGATAGTGTGAAGAGTATATCAATATTGTGAGCTACATGGGTATGACAGTCTAGGACGCATCTGGCGCATCGAAGAATTGCTGATGACATCCACAAAGTTCGATGTTGTTTAGTGTTTTCAACTGACTCCCAAAAGGGTTCTCAATTCGGTGCACGGTATGTTTTTTTATACTAAAAATTGGGGTCGTATTAAAAATCGCGCCTTCCTGGTTTGCTTGTGTGTGTGATTAAAGTGTTAAAAATTTTAGTTTGACTTTGTTGGGATATGTCTTTAAGTTCTTAAAATTATACTACCAAAACTATAAATGCAAATGTGTGTTTGTTTGCTGGTTTGTTGCGCCGAAACGGAGCAATGCAATGGCACTAGTCAACGTGATATTTTGGGTGACATACGAGTATATATATAGATGACATTCTGGAGAGCATCGACCATTGATGCTGGAGAGTGATGTTATAGGCTACTTTCTATCCCAGTTTATAAGCTAATGATTTCCCATATGATTAACCTTTTAGTTTAACGAGCGATAGCGTATCAGCTAGTAAATAATAATATAATGCAGAATAGATTAGTGGTAGATTCACTTGACGATTCAAAAGTACTTGTAAAAGTTTATTTGAATAAAAAAACATTTGATTTGATTTAATTTGATAGAATGCTTTGAGGTGAGTATTTTGCATGTAAATAAATTTAAGAACTGTGTAATTTATCAAGTCGAAGTAATCGCGCAGTTAACCATGGAGGCTGGCCGTGCGCCAACGGTAGGCTGCCGAGAGAACTTATACCAACGCTAGAAATACCTATTTTTTAGACTGAGTATAATCGTCAACCATCATAAAGAAGGTAGCCACTATAACACATAAGTTTTTACGTAAGTAAAGAACGAAAGTAACACAAGACTGTTCACGTTTCGTAAATTACTCATATGGTACGAGACTTACGTGAGTAAAACTTACTCGTACATCGGAGCCTAATGTTAAGCTCAGCCTATTTGCTTTTTGTTTGGGTCGAATCCTGGGCACGCACCTCTAACTTTTGTAAGTTGTTAAGTAATGTGCATAATATACAATTAAAAAAGATTGTCTTTACAATCGTGCATTGTCGAGTCAACATCTCCTGAAAATGCTCCGGCGTCGGAGGGAATAATTTGGAAGACTTGTGTGGTGTGGTGAATATCGCAAGATACATATCGTACCACATAGATTTACTTGTATCCATCAGAATGGCGGGTGTAGGTTTTCCGATTACATTCAAACTTTACTGAATAAATGTACGATAAATGTACGTAATTGTACTAAATTATGGATAAATGTACTTTATTGTATATTGAGAAAAAATGAAAATTAAATGAACAGCCATCCTGACGTCAGAATGGCGGGTGTACTCTCTTAAATCTTCTGCATAAATTATCTTTTTTAAAATTAGACATTACTAAATAAATGTACGTTAAATTTACTTATGGAAACATGACATCAAAATTACAAAAATTAATGTGAGCTCTTATATCGCACCTTTAGAATTGAAGTGGCTTAATCCAAAATTCTTGTTTTTTGGTAAACGCCAAAAATGTAACTGAAGTATTGGCTATTTCTTAGTTTTTCGATTATAATACTTTAGGCTAAGCGGTTTCTGTCACAATTTTAGTTATTAACCGTAGGGTAGGAATTGTTTTAATGATTGCATACTAAACTTATAGGTATAACTAATTAGAACCTTTGTTAATTAATCATTGAAAAAAAAGAGTCACTTATTTTCTGAAAATAATTTAATATTATTGGCTCATTTGACTTTGTGTCTTTTATTTACTTTACAATACAAAAAACAACTGTGACTATTTAAAAAAGAGGCGTTTAATTTCTGATTTTATATTTTTGATTAGTGACTAATTTTGTAATATGCTTGTTTAATTATTGATGACTTGCTAAATTAATGGAAAGTGAAAAACAGAGTATGCTTTTATAATCGTGTATTTTGAAATTTTGCCTCACTAATCATCCTTAAACACTAATCAACGCTTAGGTACTGCTACCACCATCACATTATCATCTGACTTAGCAAAATATATTTTGATCTTACGAATACTTATTAGAAAATCAGCCTTGAAAATGCCTTACATAGATGCTTACAATAATAGTACTGAGATCAGTCAGCTCACACATGGAATATAATATCCAACTGGGTATTATTTGCCAACAAATGGTTTAACGTAATAATTGGTATACATAAGTTTAAGTTTATATAATAATCAATAGTTTTAAATAATCTGCAAATACCAAACTTTTGATAAAATAATATAAAACAATTAAAACACTTATTATCAGTAGAGTAGAAAAAATAAATATATAAATATTAAGTAAAACACCCAGTATGGGGCGTGAGGTTTGTTTTCTTTGGTTTGATTAGTATTAAATTCCCTACAATCTACATAGTTCTTTTATACTCTTGCTACCATCAATATATTCTCTTGTAGTGGAAGATCTTAGATAATGGGACTCTATGCACGGTATACTATTAATTTATTTATTCGTATGGCGTTTGTACTTAAGCGTTATAGAATAATTTTAAAATTTAGTCAAATTAAATAAATAATAATTAATTATTAAGGTCACAGATCAATGTCCAGATTTTCTAACCACGAGATGGTCCGCGCAGGGAGGTCAAAAAGATCCTTTGGTGAGCCCTGATAGGAGAGGATGGGACAGCGTTGGATAATGTGCTCCATCATCTGCTCCTCCTCACCACAAACACATAAGGGAGACGGCCTCCAGCCCCATTTGTGCAGGAGGTAATTGCAGTGTCCGTGCCCTGTTCTCAGCCGGTTCAACCTGCACCACAGATTTCGCGGCAGGTCAAAGCCTTTGGGCTTAACTGTTGGGTCGGACACTTGCGTTGCACTGTAGGCTTTCCATTCCTCCCTCCAGCTATCGTCTAAGTTAAAATGCCTTAGCTTGTTAGCCTCGCAGTACGCAGCACGGCGAGATATTAGCCGTTTTGGAGGTGGGTTACAGTTTTAATTAGCTTAACTATCTCCATGCTTGGGATAACCTTCATAAGCTTGTAGATCAAGCCCTGCCTCCATACCGTGTCGTAAGCCGCAGTTAGATCGATAAATACAGCAGTGGATTTCATTCGTGTCTGGAACCCCACTTCGATATGTGAAGTCAGGGCAAGAAACTGCAATGAAACTATTAATATGGTTTTTAATATCTTGTACAAGACTTGGGTCAATCGGTGCTCGGCTTCTAGAACGCCCTCTAAGATCTTCTTCTACAAACCCATTAGAATTCGTTTTCAAAAAGCTGTGTTTGGTTTACGAGGATTGGCAGCATTTGTGTACTTATATTTAGGTTTCACCTCCATCATGCATGCCTTGATAAAAGATCGCTTCAAGTCCAAACTACTTAACTGCCAATAAGAGTCGAATCTTTCGCATCTCTTTTCAGGGGTTATATTATCAGAACAACGAAGTCTACAAGCACAACTATCTCTTACTTTTTTTGCAGGTACCTCTTTATTAGATTTTGAAAGTGATTGGTAAGCTTTTCCGAAATTCCGAAGCGATTTAACGATATTTTGTTTCCATTGAGATGGATTGCGCAGGCGCTTCCTAGATTTTTTATTCTGTGGAAGTGATTCAGAGGAAACAATTGCATCGTTAACATCATTTTCCCTGTCTGACGTGGTGGTTGATGAGCGTCGTAGTGATGAATCGTTATAAGTCGGATCAGCGTCACTCAAATCAACGTCTGATTCCTCAGAATGCATAGGTGATTGACGGTAGTTTATGTCTTTATTTGAACGTCTTTTGCTAATTAAAGGCTTGGCACAAATTATATTTGGGAAGTCTGTTGGAGTACCTGGTATGATTGAAGGTGAGCTGTTTATGTTCATTTCGCCTCCGCTTTGTTTCGCTGATGAAAAAGAATTTGATGATGACGTAGAAGAACTGGATGATGATGTACTATTGGACCGATCTCTTTTGTTTTGTGATGTTTGTTCTTCAATAGTTGAACCAACGTTATACTCACCACAGATTTTCGACGTATTAACGACGACGTCGTTAATACGTCGTTTTCGACGTTAAGAGCCTACAGTACTCCAGCTCGTATCCAAATTTTTCCCTCGCCTCACTGTCCGGCGGTGTAGCCGCCCGCACCGCGCATCGCAGCTATTTCACTCGCACGAGTTCATCCCCCGGCAGGGGTCACGCGCCATACGATAGGGTATAAGACACAGTTATCGTACATCTAGTACATAGGTATGGAAATAAAATGAAACGATTGTAGAAAAGTATCAAAGCGCCTTACGATAGGGTAAATACACAAATCAAATCATATTTTATTCAATATAGGTACAATGTGGGTACACTTATTGACATTAAAAATTGCTTACTTGTAAAAAATGATGGTGATAATCAGTTACGGTATCTTAAAACTAAAGCTACGAGGGTTTCAAACGCGCCCTGGTCTGAGAAGAGCCCATAACAAACTCAGCCGGTTTTTTTTATTATCAGTTATTGTACATCTCGCAGTACGACATTATTTTTGAATATGTTTTCATTTCGGAATGTACGTACAAATCTCTTTCATAATGACTGAGTTCCTGAAGTCTCAGAAGACTGAAATTTGGTATGTAGGCTAGGAATTGCTTATAAACAACGGAAAAACGAATAAATCGGAAACTTTCTCCCTTCAACCTCTCGTATAGGGGGTGCATACATGTGCAAGAAATAGATCTTTTTTGGGTGCATCCTGAAGTATTAGATGACTGGTTAGATGACTTGGTGTGTAGGCTAGAAATTGCAAATAAACAACGGAGAAACTGATAAATAATAGTATAATAATAATACAATAATACAGAAACAAACAAAGAATAACAATACTTAGTGTAAGGGACAATCCAGAAAAAAATAAACAAATGCCCAATAGTGTCATCACGTAAAATACGAGTATTTTCACAAATATGCGACTACCACTGGTTCGGAATGCCACAACCTAGCAAGAAGAACCAGCAAGAAACTCGGTGGCATCTAACATTCAAACTAACTTTGTCATAGCCACCGATCAAAAGAAAAATTAATTTCAAATTACCCACTTTTAAAAAAAAGTAAACAAATGTGCAGAAGGCAAAGCAAAATCAAGGCAACATGATTCACATCCCACTTCTGAACTGTAAGGGACAATCCAGAAGTATGTATTAATGAAACACTTTTAATGTATTTATCCTCTCATTTGAAACTTCCACGAGTAAATGGTTAAACGTGGAGAGGTTTCACGAGAAATTTAATATAATTAGATAAAAGTTGGCTATACTTAAATACAATATTCATTTGATCCGGCCACGATTGCTATCGTTAAGCTCTAAATCAAATTGCGATCTAAACACAAAAGTATTTAATAATCGCCGAGTCTGCCTGCAGGAGATTGAATTACAATAGTCAAAACACTCGCATTTATACTAACAATTTTCAATATGGCGTCCGTACCCGCAGATAAAATCGAATGACATGAAACCAGTCAAATTGACAGATATTGTACTTCTTGTTTCATGAGATCTAATGACAAACAGTAATAATGCTAACATTAGAGACTTTATTGACATTTGACATCAAAAAAAAAATTAGAGATCTCTAATTGGCATATTTCGAATATGTCTTGCATCGCACAGCTCAGGCAGCATGTGTAATATATACTTCTCTTTTGTTCATACTGCTAAAATTATGTGACCGTGGCAAGTTACTGGGACGACTACCCTAATATTTAGAGATGGTAGGTGTATGTAGGTACATATTCAACAGACAAGACGATTACCTTTCACTATAAACATAATATGTACCTAGTCGGTTTTTAGGTAAGTACCTAGATACTAGGTAGGTACACTTTTAATTTCTTAGGTAATTACGTATTCTGGTAAGTCGGTGTTAGAGCAAGCGACGCGGGTTCCTCGTTCGAATGCCGGAGCGCGACTGAATTCAAGCGGTGCGGGGCGGGTGAACGTGAAGTGAACTCGCAATATTTCAGAATTTAATTTCTAACAACGAAAAAAAAAACATAATTTTAAATTCAGATCACATAGTACACGTATTGTACTAAGTTGAGTTTCTATACAAAGTTTAATTAGTATAGGTAAAGTATTCAGTGACTACTGTGGTTTATTTGTAAAATTCAGATGGAAGTTTGTGATTTTTTTCTATCGAGAAAATTTTTAGTAATCGTGTTTTCGCACCACATAGGACTCAGTGTATATCCTTAATTTTACTATATTTTTTTTTCAATATTATTGATTCAATACTTTTATTGATATGCAGGTTCAAACGTGAGAGGTAGAGCAGTTTTTTTGACACGCAGGCACCTATAAACCCTTAACATCTTTTAGAATCCGTTGTTCAGTTTCCACTTGCGGTAAAATTTCAGGATTCATACTAGGACTTCCATCCGTCGCTTTATCCAAGGGTAGTTTCAAAAAGTTTTGTTTATCTTTACTTTGAACACACCTTCGGAACTTGCTGTTATCATCTCTTCACACTGTTCTTGAATTTTATTTTCATTCCGGTTTAGGTAATAGTTGCAAACTAAGATCTGCTCTTCTTTTCATTTTTGATCTTAAACTTTTACTGAAATAAAAATAAAAAGACTCAATTACAATAAAGCTCTCTAAGTCACACAGCATTCAGTAAAGAATAAACAGATTTACGTACATGTCTCATTAGTTACAAAATCGGTTAGTAAAGTAAAGCCATAGTATAAAATAGGGCTCGATCCATCAAGCAACATTTAGTAATAAAATGACGGCAGTACAAATACGACACCACAATATTATTATCATTCAGTATTGAAACGCCCAAAACCAAAAAGAGTCATTACAAAAATAAACCTCGAACGAATAACTTACCTTGCATTTAGTATTAAAACGGCGGATTACAGTTCACGTCGCTTACGGAGCAACCGCGCGGCACCCAACGTTTAGCACTGTCCACACAAAATCGAATGGGGTCCTTCAATACCGCAGGACGCGCTGTAAGCGCATAATTTAAAAGAGACGGAAATAGTACGTTTGTCCTTTTCTGGGCTAAAAGAGTCTGTATATTTTTAATAAACTGATAGAATACATGTTTATAAGTCGTTTAATATATAAAAGTCATTTTCTTAAAATTTTTAGTTAAGCCACTTCAATTCTAAAGGTGCGATATATGAGCAGTCATCCTGACGTCAGAATGGCGGGTGTATTCACGGTATATTGTGCATGGTGACCGATCATTTCATAAAAAACAAATTACAAATTTTCATTTCACAAACAACGTTTCGCAAAATTATGAATCATATATTCATCGTTATAAAACTTTTGGTACTTTAAATAATTCAATTGATAAAACAGTTAACAGATAAATTATTATTTCATAAAATATAATTTGACAAACAATTGATTTGTTAATCGTGTTATTTAATAAAACAACGTAAAGCGTATTTATTTTTTGATAAAATGAATTGTTTGATAAATACTGTAAGAGTCTTCTGGCGTAGCCCGTTTTAAAAAGTTGACATTCTTGGGTTGAAATCTGAGCACTCAGACTCCACGCAGTCTTGTCTGTCCTACCCCTAGAGTGTTTTTGTAAAACGCGTAGGCAGAAGCTCGCGAAGGAGGTCCTGAATGAAGCGAGCCTACGAGGCCGAGTGGAGCGAAGGGAGGAGCTGGCAAGCGAAGCGAACCGGCAACCTCCGTAGCGAAACGAAGGTCGAGTAGTTTTGCTAGCTTCTCCACTTCCTTTTTAGGCACCACTCCTACTCATGCAAGAGCGAGCGAAGCGAGCTCGGGACTGGGGGCACTCCGACTCGGATGGTTTAGGTGACTTGGTTATTTCCTTTTTATACCACCCAGAAAGAAGGAGCCCCGCGAAGCGGGGCTCCGTCGACCGCGCCTTGGAGGGGGTGAGAGGGAGAGGAAGAGAACCCATATCCCTAACATTATCCAGCCAGAGTTGGGTAGACCTAGGTGAGTAGGTATGGGTACCCCTAGAGTGTTTTTGTAAAGCGCGTAGGCAGAAGCTTGCGAAGGAGGTCCTGAATGAAGCGAGCCTACGAGGCCGAGTGGAGCGAAGGGAGGAGCGGGCGAACGAAGCGAACCGGCGATCTCCGTAGCGAAACGAAGGTCGAGTGGTTTTCCTAGCTTCTCCACTTCCTCTTTAGGCACCACTCCTACTCATGCAAGAGCGAGCGACGCGAGCTCGGGACTGGGGGCACTCCGACTCGGATGGTTTAGGTGACGAAGAGGATGGCGGGGTCTTTCAGACCCCGCCATCCTCCTCTCCTCTTCGTGGTTATTTCCTTTTTATACCACCCAGAAAGAAGGAGCCCCGCGAAGCGGGGCTCCGTCGACCGGGCCTTGGAGGGGGTGAGAGGGAGAGGGAGAGAACCCATATCCCTAATATTATCCAGCCAGAGTTGGGTAGACCTAGGTGAGTATACCTAGGTATGGGTAAATTCCGAATTAAATTTATTTTATTCGAACTTTACCGAAAACTAAGTAAACCCGTGTAAACCTAGGTTTACAACATCTTCTAGCCTTCCCCGTAACATATTATATATATATTGAATTCATATCATAAAAAATCTCAATCTCATAAGAATTCAGAGATTATACGCGGACGACGTTGCGGGCGACCTATAGTTAGTTTTATTTTTCAAATAACAATTTATATATTAATATTTTGTAAAATTATGAATTTGAAGAATGAATTATTTAATGAAATAATAAATTAGTAAATGACAATTTTACATTCAGCACGTTTGCAAAGTAAAGTATTTGTGAATTGAGTATTTGTCAAATGATCTTTTAATAAATTATATGTTTGCGGAATACGACGTTTGTGAAATGATTAGTTTTTGAAACGTTTTTTGTGAAATGATCATTTGTTAAATGTTTTTTGCGAAACATTAGTGAACCATTGTGCATAAATTAACTTTTTTGAAATAAGATATTACTGTGGCGAATTATAGCGAATTAAAGTTCTACTTCTTTCATTATCATCGACTCCCGCAAAGTAACGCCTGCTTCTATCCAAATAATTATCACTTTAACGGCGAAGGATAACATCCTGAAAAAACCTTTATGCATTCTATAATATTCATTATTGCATTGAAAATGGTCATGTACTTGGCAGTCAACATTACGTGTTCCACAACGATTTCCTACTTTTCTCTCTCTTATAGAAATCTCACGTAGATTTGGTTCTGCGTAATTGAATTTCGCCGACTTTTACTCGTACCTTTACTGCGTTGCTATTGTGTCGTTATAATATTGAAAATGGTTTCCCGATCACCAGATATTGGATCCGATCCAAGTTATATTTCTTACTCCTATGCAAAGTTATAGTCAGGGTATCATTAAATGCATGGAATTTTATTGCTTTGAAATATTCACCTGTGTATAATGCATGTTGATACATGCCTACATGGGTGATTATTATAAAATTAATAAAGAACTGACTGTACTATGAGACTAGTATAATGAGACTATTATTCTAATAGGTACAAGTATGTCCTAAATTGCGGTATCGCCTGAATTGTAAGTGATGATGCAGTCTTAGATGGTAGTGGGCTAATCTGTTACTTGTACGGTGCACTGTTTCGTACCGCAACGTAAGTATATCCTAGCTTGGCGGCACCTCTTTTACCATGAGGGTGATCACTAGAGCCACGGCCGAAGCCAGGCCATTTATAAATTATAAATTCCCTAATTCCCAGACATGGAGATGGAAAAATGGTATTCTGAACCTGTGGTATTGATCAACCGAACATAACATTCCGAACCAGTGCATTCACTGGACGATTCAAAAGCAGTTGTAAAAGTTTATCCAAATAAAAAATATATTTTTGTTTTTTTTTTTAAATATAATATCACAACGCAGTCGTTGCACACTCAAAGCTTTTATTAAGTAAACTTAACGACACAATGCAGATAGTCACCGTGTGTGCTGCATAGCCGTGAAGTGAACGCCGGCTATTGGCCTTACAAGAGCCAGCTTGGCTGCAGGCCAACTTTTAGGGTACGACGTGTTAAAACAAAATGCAAGTTATTGAATCTATTAACATCAATGGCGCGTAAGAGGTCGTCATTTTATAGAGATTTTTAGGGCGAAAATACACTATGGACAAAAAAATTGTCGGGCGGATAACTCTTTTTTATGTGGACAGTGTATCTGTGTACACAATACAACAGGAAAACGTCGTTGCTTTCCGACGTGGACATTTCACTCGGACGTTTTGTCCTGTCCGGTCCTTACTGTGCACTCGCCATTCGCTAAGTTCGTTAAGTTATACAGAGAATTTTACGTAATAGGATACGATATGAAAACGTGTGCAAAAGTTGCTTTTAACAGATGTATTATACCAGTGGTGATATTTTAATGGTTGGGACTTAGGCCTTTTCGGCAAATCCGGGATTTGAATCCCACCTAATCATATATTTTCGGAGACCTAAACTGGCTTTTTAAAACACATAGTTTTAAAAAGCCAGTTTAGGCGAACTTGCACACTACTACTGCCTAAACTATTTCAGTTTTTTTTAATGCCATCACTTTTTGATAAGTTTGTTAATAAAGGATTGACATGAAAAGAACAGATGTAGAAAATTTATCTTAAACACGTTTAACGGTCTTCCACAAGTGGGCGTACATATCACTTGTTTTGACAAATCGTGAGGAAATATGAACGGCATTCGAATAATCTACTTTCCAGGCGGCGCAAGACCACGGCTTGTGAAGGACCCTACAAGAGACCTATGTCCAGCAGTGAACGTTCATTGGTTGACGACGACGACGACGACGAATCTATACCAATATTATGAATGCGAAAGTTTGGATGGATGGATGGATGTTTGTTATTCAATCACGACAGAAAGGCTGAATGGATCTGCATGAAATTTGGCACAGAGATAGATTATATATAGTCTGGAATAACACATAGGTCATAGGTTTATCCTGGAAAATTAAAGAGTTCCCACGGGAACCGAAAAACCTCAATCCACGTGGACGAAGTCGCGGGCATAAGCTAGTTACCTATATTTGATGTTTCTGTAGAATGGCGTTTATGTTTACAATAATGTAACTTGATTGTGAGTTTCACAATAAACACAAAATTACCTATTAATCAAGTTTCCTCTTTGTCGCAAAATTTCATTAGCCGCGCGAGCGGTATTTATTGCTCGGCGACAAACATAAAGCTGTTACTCATTAGTGCGATCTTGTTTGTGACCCAAATTCTTTGACGTCGTCTTCATGGTTGGTATTAGCTGGGCTTCAAACATAGATAAAGTTCTCTCTCTCTCTCTCTGCATCGTATTCGTCGTTGCTGACGATCATTACCCCTAAATTACGTATTGGCAGAAGTTTTCATGTGACAATGATCCCGTGGGTTTACAGTTTCTTCCGCGTATGACTCGACTATGATGAAGTAACTAGTATTTCATCTGTTTGTTTTTTTTATCCACTACAAGCTAGCCCTTCACTACGATCTCACCTGGTAAGTGATGATGCAGTCTAAGATGGTAGCGGGCTAACCTGTTCGGGGCATGGCAGTTATATTAAGCCCATACCCCTTCGGTTTCTACACGGCATCGTACCGGAACGCTAAATCGCTTGGCAGCACGTCTTTGCCGGTAGGGTGGTAACTAGCCACGGCCCAAGCCTCCCACCTGGCAAGGCTGTTACTATGATTACGGTATTTGAACTCTTAGCCTTAGGTTAGACCACTGCATTAGAAGCCACAGCATAATTATCTCAAGAAAGCCCCTACAGTTATGTAATCACTGTGTCACAACCATTAGCAATAAAAAATGCGATGCAGAGAGAGTAATCTTTATGTATTCAAAGAACAATTCAGATTTGCGGTTCCATATCACCATAGTACTTACTTAGTTACTTATTAACTTAGTGCCTTGTTTCTTTAAAAAAATCTATAGTAAAACTAGAATCGTAAAACTTAAAAACAACTCTGAATGCAAATCCAGCTTTGAGCTTTTTCATCGT
The DNA here is from genome assembly GCA_923060345.2 of Erebia aethiops. Taxonomy (NCBI): domain Eukaryota; kingdom Metazoa; phylum Arthropoda; class Insecta; order Lepidoptera; family Nymphalidae; genus Erebia; species Erebia aethiops. Next base: position 6,010,419 of record OV281082.1, read on the forward strand.
TTCCTTCTCTCGTGCCTTTCAAGTAGTCTCACAGTTTTATTAGACAGTAGATAGTTAATTCTGATTAAACTTATCGCTTGGTCTCCAAGGGCGAGGCGTAACTGCCATATATCAGCCCGCTTTTAATCTCGCAAGCCCTATTTATTCACATTTATTTCTAACATATTTTCCCCGTGGAACGAGCGTTTCTCGTGTTTGGCTGATTTGTGTTTTTTTGTGTTGCCGGGCCAGTTGCGCAATAGTAAAAAACTGGGTGTTTAAAAATATTTTTTGGTTATGACTCTAAAAAAAAGCCTAGAAAATATACAGCAATAACATATTTACCTATTCGGTGCTCGTAGCCAAAATATCTACCTAAATATTTAGATGGTTACATAAAAAGCAACTTGAAAATGAGGCATTTTGCCGAAATTTTGCAATTTCGAAAATGTGACTTGCAGAAGTAAGATCACTCAAAAAAAGTCACTCAAAAGGAAGAGATTCCGAATTTGGATTCCGAAAAAGGAAATTGGAAAAGACAACCAAGTTATTTTTTTTCCGTTACGATGTCGCGTAGAAATCGATAAGTGGACTATCAGACGAAAAATATTTTTTAATCTATTACGTTACTCAAGTTCATCAAGTTTGAACAAGTTTATGGGTGGTAGGTTAGTGCAAACCTTTTTATCAATACCATAGAAATCATCAACACCAAGCAGTTCATGGTAAAATTACCGTGTAATCCACTTTAGAGCAGAGCCTTCTCGTCGCGCAATATCATTAGTCGCGAGAGCTCTATTGCTGAGCGACAGCCGTGAACTCTCATTCATTAGTGTGGACTTATTTGTGAACTGAATTCTGTGATGCAGTTTTGTATTGAGCCTCCTTTTGAGACTTCTACGTTCTTTTCATCTCGCTTTATCCCGAAACTGGGCTTAGAATACATAATAGTTATTCTCTTTTCAAAGTTCAAAGAATACATAATTTTTACTCTATTGCGGTACATAAGTCTATGTCACATTTGAAGCGATTTATGGTCAGGTGCAAGCCTTTCTATCAATAACAAAAACACTGATCTACCCAAGTTCGTCATGTTAAAATTACCGTATTTAATACACTTTAGACTGGAGCCTGGAGCCTTCTTGTCACGGAATTTTATTAGTCGCGAGAGCTCTATTGCTGAGCGATAGCCGTGAACTTTCAGTTATTAGTCTACCTATTTGGTAACTGATTTCTTTCACATAGGCTTCTGCAGTGTTGTATTGAGCCTCCTTTTGATACTTCTACGTTATTTTCATCTCGCTATTTCCCGAAACTTGGCTTAGAATACATTTAATATTCTCTTTTCAAAGTTCAAACAAAACATTTTTTTTAATTACACATCTTCTATCATTCCCATTTCTTTTATTGGGCTCTTTCTTTAATCAAGATGAGAAGTTCCACTCAATAATTTACGTGATATCTAAGGATTGAATAAAATTTTGAAATTATAAGCAAATAATAAGATGCTTTGCACGATGGCCAATCTCCACAGAGATTAGCTATCTGTGCGAAAGATATCAATACAATGCACAATTAGTGAGTGAGCAGATATAGGCGCACTCTCCATTTATTAGGTAAGTACCCTATTTTAATAGCCCGACCAGAGATAGAGAAATCAGACGGAATTTACAAACTCACCAAGGGTCAGAGTAGAAACGCCGCCAATTTCCTGATTCCGGGCTAGTATTACCTATTCTGTGCACTAGCACATATCCTACTGAGAATTCATTGACTTAATATATACTTAAACGTACTGTTTTTGGCTCGACCCAGGATCGAACGCATGACCTCGTCACCCGCAGTCGAACATGCTAAACAGCAGACCAACAAAATTAATTTTATTTCTTTAATACCTTCTGTTATAGTAAGCACAGACTTTTAATATAAGACTGTTTGCAGAATACAATAACAAAGAGAATTTGTAATAAAAACTGAATAGTTCGAAAATCGTATTTATTGTGTCCTAGTTTGCGCTGTTGCCCCCGCGGCGATGTCAATTTCCATAGGAATGTACGAGTACCTAATCATTGAGATTCCTCGAGTTGTCCTATTCAAATATTCTGGACCATTCAGAAAGTATCTCATGTAGTGTTCTATTTTTTATTTGAGTTCTGATTTTATTTAAAACTAGCAGATGCCCGCGCCTTCGTCCGCGTGAAATAAGTTTTTTAAAACCAAGTTTTTGCCACGGGAACTCCCTAATTTTAATAACATCGGTCCCCCCCCAAGCCAAGTAGTGTAGAGTAGCCAAGGTGTGGTGTGCTAAGACAGGTGTCCATCCATACATCCATCCATCCATCAGCCTGTACGCATCCACTGTTGGACATTTTTCGGTAGTGCAGTCTTCCTGACCGAATTTCGATGACGGCCAATTCTAACGTAGAGTAGCCAAGGTGTGGTGTGCTAAGACAGGTGTCCATCCATACATCCATCCATCCATCCATCCATCCATCAGCCTGTACGCATCCACTGTTGGTCATTTTTCGGTATAGTGCAGTCTTCCTGACCGAATTTCGATGACGGCCAATTCTAACGGAGAGTAGCCAAGGTGTACAGGAGATACCTAATTATTATAGTGTGCTAAGACAGGTGTCCATCCATCCATCAGCCTGTATGCAGCCACTGCTGTTCCTGCTATTCCCACTGCTATTCCCTCACTCTCATAATCCGTCACAACCGGAGAGATACCACATAATTTCCTCCTCAACTCAGGCCTCGGGGTTGCTACCGAGTATAATAATTTATTTACCTACAGAAAACGTCGTTACTTTCTTTTACCCATCTGGGACTCAAACCCGGGACATCATTGTTCGCTGCCGAATAAATTAGCCACTAGACGAACAAGACAGTTAATATTACTTATTAATGTTAGATAGCCAAGGGTTATGACAATCATCTGCCCCCTCAGATTTACAGACATGACGTTTGAAGTCTATGAATCGTTTGAGGTTAAAAGCCAAGTTCTAAATGCTAACTAAGTCTATGTGAAAAGGGTGAAGACGCTTAGCAGTAGGGATGATGACAACTCAATCAAATCAGCAACCCTTTATCAAACTTAAAAACGCGCTTCCTTTATAGTATGGAAGCTTGTATGAAACAACCTACTTTTCGATAGTTCGATAGTTAGTTTAAAATGATTATCAAAGTTAAGACTAACAGAATATGTGAACTTTAGATCTTTTGGAATACCCTCTATTTAATAATCTGTAAGAAATAATTTATTTTGGACATGGACATCGTCCCTATTGCAGATTTAGAGTTATTAAATATTGAAATTGAGTTTTAAGAACAGTATTCTGATTTAAGTGCATTTTACGATAGATAATGGAAGCGAGGAAATTGTTGATGGAATTCTCAAGCGGCTACAAACGATAAAAATAATCACAGATTTATACGGTGCACAGTCAAACCGACTGTGGTTTTTGTGGCACTGTTTCTAACACAATTTTATCCTAATTTTATAAGCTTAATAATAAAAAAATAATACAAAACTAGATGATGCCCGCGACTTCGTTTGCGTAGCCTTATCATTTCCAGAGCGCAACCGACTCTGTACCTAATTTCGTCAAAATTGTTTTTTTAAACCAATTTTGATGATACATGATGGGACGGTGGGGAAAGCGTAGCAGACAGACAGACACTTTCGCATTTATAATATTTATTTGATATTTGATTGATTGATTATTTGATGATTGATTTCAAGTTGATACCTCTACGCGTTCCCGCTAAAAGGGTGGTTGACAGACAGACAGACAGATCCTATAAGGGTTCCTTTTTTCCTATTTAGGTACGGAATCCTGAAAATGAATAACATATTTTGGCGTCGGTTGTGACTGACGGTTGGCTTACACAAAAATATTATATATGCGAAAATGTGTAATATTACAAGTATGAAACGATTTATGTGATCTCCGCAAGGGGCGAACAGATTTGCATAATCACCGTTCGTGTGAGGTCTCTACAATGAAATGCGTGATATTATTACATGAAAACAAGTAACGTTGGGACAAATTTATTTCAATATTTTCATTTTGTTATTCAACATGTTTTGAATCATAATCATCTTATTAGAAAAAAATAGTCAAGTCAGTTCCGAAATCACGGAGATATCGATGTATGATTGGGTATTTGAAAACTAGTCAAATCAGCAACTATTTCAAAAGTCAAAACGCGTTCTTAGTATGGTATTTTGGAAATATTGAAAAGTGACGTCATCAAAGTTAGACGCACTTTTTAACTTTAATCGATTGTTTTAGATAGTTGTAGATCCTCTATTTAATCTATATATATAAAAACTAGTGTTTCGCCCTGTGCGCGAGCTGCTAAAGCAGCTCACGGGTTGTGGTTTTTGGGATATTAGGGATCCCCAGTTATCAATTTGAAAGAAATCGGTCAATTAACAAAGAATTTCAAAATGGCGCTGAATTTTCAAAACTTTGGTAACAGTTTCCTGTATTGAAATCCCAGGGAGCCCTAAATATCGATTTTGAACGAAATCGGTCCATTAACAAAGAATTTCAAAATGGCGCTGGTTTTTTGAAAATTTTGGTAACAGTTTCCTGTTTTGTAACTTCAGGGAGTCCTAAATATCGATTTTGAATGAAATCGGTCAATTAATAAAGAATTTCAAAATGGCGCTGATTTTTTAAAATTTTGGTATCAGTTTCCTGTTTTGTTACCCCAGGGAGTCCTAAATATCGATTTTGAACGAAATCGGTCAATTAACAAAGAATTTCAAAATGGCGCTGATTTTTTTAAATTTCAGTACCAGTTTCCTGTTTTGTAATCGCAGGGAGCCCCGTCGTGGGTAAAACGAAACCGTATCAAAATCTTGCATAGTTCTACACAGTCTTGTAGTATTCTTCAATATTGGCCATACATTTTCTATGGAAAAATAAATTCCGCCATCTTGAATTTTTTTCCTGTTCATCAAGTAGACCTCCTCGTTCTGATCATCTCTTGCCAAGAAACCACACTTCCATCTCTTATACTCTCCGAGATAGACACCAAACAAATTTGTATGGCAGCCATCTTAAATCCGCCATTTTGAATTTTTTTTTTGCTCTTTGTCTATTGGATGAGGTTCCGAGTGACATTAGTTTGAGGACCCCCCACCTATCTTCAATACCTTGGCCGTGCCCTTTACCCGTCTCTGAAATCCTAAATCATCAGCTGTCTCCATATTTTTTTTCAAGTTATATTTTCTGACTTCTATACGAAGCCATCAGTGAAAAAAAAAATTTTTATACAAAATTTTACAGGAGGATGTTTTTGGGGAAAATCTCGAAAATTAACGCAAATGTGGCAACACTGTTTAAAAATCTCGATACAGCCGGTCGAGTTACACAATCGATCCCTACATGTCAACTTTCCGAAATGTTGCCAACTGCCTCAAAATCGTGATCGAAATTTTCAAAAACACAAAAAGAATACAAAATGGCCGCCACCTCGTTTCACAGAACCATTTTACACAGTTTCATAATTTTTCCGTGAACTACAGGATATACCGCTCCTGATGACGTTTCAATTTTTCATCTCGCTCGCACCCAGCCGAAATGATAGCTCCTGAAAAGAGACCATGTCGAAAATCACTTTTACTTTGATAAATTCCAGTGTTGCCAGACCTCGGCGATGAAAATACCCAAATGTCATTCGTACAAGTGGCACACGTGGTCGCTAGTACTCTAATTTTGCAAAAAATACGTATTTCGATTTTTTTATTTTTGGGGTAAATCTTGTAAATTTCCCGATAAATGGGGTAATTTTTTTTCCCCAATCTATACTTCGAGTCGGTACACACAATCGCCCCATAGAAATCGAATCGCTCCGACGTTGCCAACTGTGAGAAATTTGAATTTAAAAATTGTGTTTTTTCATTCCTCAAATAGAACGGCCGCCGCGACAGCCGCCATCTTGAATTTTTAAGAACCACTCCCGTTTTGTCAAAACACAGGATAATTGTAGGCGAAAACAGAAAAAAAAATTACGCTTGACCCTACCGTTTCGGATCTGTGGCGCCGCGGTTCGGGGTCGAAAAATCAAAAATTTCAAAACACTACAGCTCGGCCGCCATCTTGTTTTTCCAATTTTTTCCACTCTTTCTATTGATCGTTTCCTAGTTTCTTCAATCGTTGCGAGTTTAAACGAAATCGGTTGGAAAACAAAAGAGTTGCAAGAATCACGTCGGCCGCCATCTTGTTTTTCCGAAATGTCATAATTTTTCCCTACTCGACTCCCGCACCCGAACACATCTCCCGTACATCATTGTATCGTTTTCTGTCTCTTTCTAGGAGAACAATTATGTCAATGAGTCAGTCAGTCAGTCAGTGAGTCAGTGGTAATCGAGCTATATATAGTATAATAAATATAATATAATATAATAATAATATAATAATTAATATAGGTCAATTAACAAAGAATTTCAAAATGGCGCTGATTTTTCTAAATTTTAGTAACAGTTTCCTGTTTTGTAACCCCAGGGAGTCCTAAATATCGATTTTGAACGAAATCGGTCTATTAACAAAGAATTTCAAAATGGCGCTGATTTTTTAAAATTTTGGTTTCAGTTTCCTGTTTCGTAACCCCAGGGAGTCCTAAATATCGATTTTGAACGATATCGGTCCATTAACAAAGAATTTCAAAATGGCGCTGATTTTTTTAAATTTTGGTTTCAGTTTCCTGTTTTGTAACCCCAGGGAGTCCTAAATATCGATTTTGAACGAAGTCGGTCAATTAACAAAGAATTTCAAAATGGCGCTGAATTTTTAAAACTTTGGTAACTGTTTCCTGTATTGAAATCCCAGGGAGCCCTAAATATCGATTTTGATCGAAATCGGTCCATTAACAAAGAATTTCAAAATGGCGCCGAATTTTTAAAATTTGGTATCAGTTTCCTGTTTTGTGATCCCAGGGAGCCCTGAATATCAATTTTGAACGAAATCGGTCCATTAACAAAGAATATCAAAATGGCGCTGATCTTTTAAAATTTTAGTATGTTTTGTAATCGCAGGGAGCCCGTGGGTAAAACGGAACCGTATCAAAAAGTCTTGTAGTATTCTTCAATATTGGCCATATATTTTCTATGGAAAAATAAATTCCGCCATCTTGAATTTTTTTCCTGTACATCAAGTAGACCTTCAGGTCCTGATCATCTTTTGTCAAGAAACCACTCTTCCATCTTTTATACTTTCTGAGATAGACACCAAACAAATTTGTATGGCAGCCATCTTAAATCCGCCATTTTGAATTTTTTTTTTGCTCTTTGTCAATTGGATGAGGTTCCGAGTGACATTAGTTCGAGGACCCCCCACCTATCTTCAATACCTTGGCCGTGCCCTTTACCCGTCTCCGAAATCCTCAATCATCAGTTGTCTCCATATTTTTGTTAAAGTTATATTTCCTGATTTCTACACGAAGCCATCAGTGAAAAAAAAAAATTCATACAAAATTTTACAGGAGGTCACTTTTGGGGAAAATCTCGAAAACTACCCATAATGTGGCAACACTGTTTAGATATCTCGATACTGCCGGTCGAGCTACACAATCGATCCATACATGTCAACTTTCCCAAATGTTGCCAACTGCCTCAAAATCATGAATGAAATTTTCAAAAACACAAAAATAATACAAAATGGCCGCCACCTCGTTTCACAGAAACATTTGACATAGTTTCATAATTTTCCCATAAACTACAGGATATACCGCTCCTGATGACGTTTCAATTTTTCATCTCGCTCGTACCCAGCCGAAATGATAGCTCCTGAAAAGAGACTATGTCAAAAATCACTTTTACTTTGATAAATTCCAGTGTTGCCAGACCTCGGCAATGAAAATACCCAAATGTCATTTGTACAAGTGGGACACGTGGTCGCTCGTACTCGAATTTTGCAAAAAATACGTATTTCGATTTTTTAATTTTTGGGGTAAATCTTGAAAATTTCCCGAGAAATGGGGTAATTTTTTTTCCCCAATCCATAGTTCGAGTCTGTACACACAATCGCCCCCTAGAAGTCGAAACGCTCCGACGTTACCAACTGTGAGAAATTTGAAGTTTAAAATTGCGTTTTTTCGTACCTCAGACCGAACGGCCGCCGCGACAGCCGCCATCTTGAATTTTTAAAAACCACTCCCGTTCTGTCAAAATACAGGATAGTTGTTGGCGAAAAGAGAAAAAAATATTACGCTCGACTACGCCGTTTCGGATCTGTGGCGCCGCGGTTCGGGGTCGAAAAATCAAAAATTTCAAAACACTACAGCTCGGCCGCCATCTTGTTTTTCCAATTTTTTCTACTTTTTTGTAGTGATCGTTTACTAATTTCTTCAATCATTGCGAGTTGTAACGAAATCGGTTGGAAAATAAAAAAGTTACAAAAAGCACGTCAGCCGCCATCTTGTTTTTCCGAAATGTCATAATTTTTCCCTAATCCCATCCCGCACCCAAACGTATTACCAGTACATGAACTACCCCGTTTCGGATCTGTAGCGCTGCGGTTCGGGGTAGAAAAATCAAAAATTTGAAAATACTACAGCTCGGCCGCCATCTTGTTTTTACAATTTTTTCTACATTTTGTATTGTTCGCTTACTAATTCCTTTAATCATTACGAGTTGTAACGAAATCGGTTGGAAAACAAAAGAGTTGCAAGAATCACGTCGGCCGCCATCTTGTTTTTCCAAAAGGTCATAATTTTTCCCTACTCCCATCCCGCGCCCGAATACATCTCCCATACATCATTGTATCGTTTTCTGCCTTTTTTTAGTAGAACAATTATGCGGGTATGTTGGTAGTTTTATGTTTGTTTTTTTTCATGCATATGGTCGAACACACCCCCTCTTTCTACAATATCCTGGCCGTGCTCTTCACCCGTCTCCGATATCCTCAATCATCAACTCGCTTCACATTTTTCTCCCAAATATTCGTTAGAAGTACCCAGTCCTTATAAAGTTCCTAATCGCCATATAATTTGGTACGAAAAAAAATATTCCGCCATCTTGAATTTTTTTTCATTTCGCTAAATAGACCTCCTCGTCCTGATCATCTCTTGCCAAGAAACTACAGTTCCATCTCTTATATTCTCTGAGATAGACACTGACGAAATTTGTATGGCGGCCATCTTGAATCCACCATTTTCGAGTTTTTTTTAAACTCATCGCCAATTGGATGAGGTTCCGAGTGATATTAGTTCGAGGACCTCCCACCTATCTTCAATACCTTGGCCGTGCCCTTTACCCGTCTCCGAAATCCTCAATCATCAGCTGTCTCCATATTTTTGTTAAAGTTATATTTCCTGACTTCTGCACGAAGCCATCAGTGAAAAAAAAAATTTTCATACAAAATTTTACAGGAGGACATTTTTGGGGAAAATCTCGCAAACTACCAATAATGTGGCAACACTGTTTAGATATCTCGATACTGCCGGTCGAGCTACACAATCGATCCATACATGTCAACTTTCCCAAATGTTGCCAACTGCCTCAAAATCATGATCGAAATTTTCAAAAACACTAAAATAATACAAAATGGCCGCCACCTCGTTTCACAGAAACATTTGACATAGTTTCATAATTTTCCCATGAACTACAGGATATACCGCTCCTGATGACGTTTCAATTTTTCATCTCGCTCGCACCCAGCCGAAATGATAGCTCCTGAAAAGAGACCATGTCGAAAATCACTTTTACTTTGATAAATTCCAGTGTTGCCAGACCTCGGCGACGGAAATACCCAAACATCATTCGTACAAGTGGGACACGTAGTTGCTCATACTCGAACTTTGCCAAAAATACGTATTTCGATTTTTTAATTTTTGGGGAAAATCTTGAAAATTTCCCGATAAATGGGGTAAATTTTTTTCCCCAATCCATTCTTCGAGTCGGTACACACAATCGCCCCATAGAAGTCGAAACGCTCCGACGTTGCCAACTGTGAGAAATTTGAAGTTTAAAATTGCGTTTTTTCGTACCTCAGACCGAACGGCCGCCGCGACAGCCGCCATCTTGAATTTTTAAAAATCACTCCCATTCTGTCAAAATACAGGATAATTGTAGGCGAAAAGAGAAAAAAATATTACGCTCGACCACGCCGTTTCGGATCTGTGGCGCCGCGGTTCGGGGTCGAAAAATCAAAAATTTCAAAACAATACAGCTCGGCCGACATCTTGTTTTTCCAATTTTTTCCACCTTTTCTATAAATCGTTTCCTAGTTTCTTTAATCGTTGCGAGTTGTAACAAAATCGGTTGGAAAACAAAAGAGTTGCAAGAATCACGTCGGCCGCCATCTTGTTTTTCCGAAATGTCATAATTTTTCCCTACTCGACTCCCGCACCCGAACACATCTCCCGTACATCATTATATCGTTTTCTGTCTCTTTCTAGGAGAACAATTATGTCAATGAGTGAGTCAGTGAGTCAGTGGTAATTGAGCTATATATAGTATAATGAAACCCGTTTTCCTTGGTCACGGCATCACGCGTGAATGGCTGGACCGATTTCACTAATTCTTATTTTGTTGTATTTGTTATTATTAGGAGAAGGTTCTTACGGAAAAAAATATTAAGAAAATCTCTCAGAAATATTGAAAAATATACATTTAATTTTGCATACTAAGGCGGTACGAAGTTCGCCGGGTCAGCTAGTAATCAATAAAAAAGAATTTATTTGAATAGTTGTCAATTAATACCCAATGCAAATGTTTTTATTCGAATAAAAATGAAGTGGTGAATGAAAAGGTGAATCTAACGCTGATTCGGATTGCATTCCTACCGAGAAGACCCAGCAACAAACTCGGTACCTATGTACTTTAAGAAAAATACTCACATATTAAAAAAATACGGGCCGAATTGTGATCCTTTTAGGAAGTGGGTAAAAAAATCTTATTAATATAAAAAGAGAAAGTATCTGACATTCACATTTTGCATGTAAGTTCTTGAAAAATATCTAGTCATTATCAACCGGTAGTTTCAATTGACGATTCAAAAGTACTTGTAAAAGTTTATTTTAAAAAAAACATTTGAATTTGAATTTGAATTTCAATTCAATATATCATACAAAATCCCACACTAAGCACGCGTTTTGACGTTTGAAAAAAAGTTGCTGATTTGACTAGTTGTCAAATACCCAATTGTTATAAAAGTGTAACTGGACGATTCCTGTATAAATAATCATCATATAAATGCGAAAATGTGTTTGTTAGTTGGTTTTTCTTTCAATCACATAGCGACAGAGCAACGGAGTATAGTTGAGGACCTGGAGAGTGACATATAGGCTACTTTTATCCCAGAAAATTAAGGAGCTCCCGTGGGAATTAAAAAAATCTTATTCCACGCGGACAAAGTCGCAGGCATTAGCTTGTGCTAAATATATATAAAGTAAGCTCACCCTGCACAGACGGGGCGGGCCAGCTAGTTTTACTGCTCCTTCATCCGCGTGGATGGTTTTAAATCCCTAGGGCCCTCAACCGCGCATTTTGTAAAAAACTACTTCAATCCATCGCAAACAAACATAATATCATTAGCAAAGACTAATTATCCACTGATCCTCTCAGCTGATGTACTCGTAACAAGATCGTTTCTGAGATTTTAAAACAAAGATCGAGACTAAAAGCCGGGTAAGTTTGTGAGAGTCAGGCTTACCCACGGAGGGTTCGGGAGCTTCGAAAAAAACGTAAAACAGCCGTTATTTTGTTAAATTGATCTACCGTAAGATTTTTGTAATTTACTGAATCATAATAGGTCAAAAACTTAAATAAAACACCACTTGATCTAGATTAAAATTTTGAAATTCAGTCATCCCCATTCGGTCTCTTTAAATTGTTTAACAAGTCATAAGCAGCTATTTCAAATGATGCTGCAGCTGTGAACTACGAACTTAATCACACCAGTCCTCTTTTACCATTTTAGCACGGTACCCTAAAAACAAGACGCCTGTTGATGAGCTATCGGAAAACTATCTCGAGCATTAACGAGCGATCTAATTGCAGCAAAAACGAACTGCCTTAGTAAATTCCCTCCTTTCTAACCCAACCCACCTTCTTACGAACCCATTAGATTTATGGGTTAAAGATTATAGAGCACATCTGGCAAAGCTTTTTTTAAGATAACTTACGTCTCTATTTCTCTTAAAAAAGTATTTCTGTTGACTGTACGGAACGGATCTGTTATAGAATCAGATTTCAGACAAAATCCATACTATCCATACTTCCACCTCTATTCTAATAATATAAATTCGAAAGTATGTCCGTCTCTCTATCTGTCTATGCTTTCACGACCATTCTGTTCAACAGAATTTAGTACAGCGATAGGTTGCATCCCGGAGAAGGACATAGGGAACTTATTTTCTCTGAAAATTAGGGTGTTTCCCCGGGAATAACAAAAACTTCACGCAGACGAAGTCATCTAGTGCTGAAATAAAACGAACGAATTTGGTATTTATATAATACCATAAACCTTATCAATATTTATCTTTTAATCACGTAATTTAACCACGATAATATGAAATTCAATGTTCGCCACTAATGAGTGTTAAACATGCTATTATCGTTGCTGTTATTCAATCGATTACCTATAGATTAAAATGTAAGTGTTTTTAAACACGATAGCTTTTATATTTAAACGAATCTTATCTTACTATCTTACTTCTTACTTAATATTATAAATGCGAAAGTTTGGATGGATGAATGTTTGTTACTCAATCACGCCGGAACGGCTGAACGGATCTGGATTCAATTTGGCACACTGATAGAATATAGATTATGGTTTGGAATAACACGTTTTTTCCCGGAAAGTTAATGAGTTCCCGCGAGAACCAAAAAGCCTCAATCCACGCGTGCGAAGACGCGGGCATCAGATAGTAGTACCTAAATACATACAAGTTGTAGCGGTTAACAAGGCAGCCTTAGTTTGGAACTCGGCCAAGCATAATGGCGGTCCATGCGATTATTTCAACTAGATAAATTACTCGCTTCTTAAATTTACTGACGTGCAGAATACTCGCCTTCAAGTATTTTGCTTATTTTGGCGAAAGTATTTTACGATGAAATATGGTAATGATTTCAAAATGGCATTTCCTTACCAAAAAAAACTTGTAGATGTTACTACCTAATAGTTATTTTTTGCATTTCTACCTTGTGTAATAATTGGTACTTTTTATTTAGCTAAACTTTAATAATATGTCTGTGTATATACAGCAAAGAGACAGGATGAAATAATATGAAATACGTAATTTCACTTGGAAATTTGTATGTGTGGCTTATTTAGGAATTGGACAGGCGTAGGTGGGAGTTCGTATTCTCTCAGTAGGACAGTGAATGCATATTTTGTTATAAATGGGAAAATCTATTTATATCCTTACAAAATTTCTCTTTCTATTGTACCTAATACCCACGACTTTGTCACGAGCAATAAACAACTAGCCGTGAATAGCTTTTATGACGTAGGTATCCGCTAAGAAAAGTTTTTTTTAATATACAGGCTAGCGCTTGGCTGCGATCAGACTTGCTTACAAGTGGTGATGCTTAAGGTGGTGCGCGCTTGCCTAAAAGACGCCTATTCACTATTGATTTGAAGGTAGGTAGGTACCTATATTAAAAGAGGAGGGGAAAACGGAAGCCGGAAGGGCATTCCATATCCTAGCGGTTCGAATTAGAAACGAGAGAATTTTAGAATTTTAGAAAATTCAACCCTTAAAGGGGTAAAATAGGGGTTTGAGATTTTTGTATGCCAAAAAACCTCAATCCACGCGGGCAGTGTTTTATAAACGTTATTTTGTTTGTATACCTATATAAGATTTTTTCTAAAATATAAGCGCTCTGCTTTCCTTGTCTGCCGATATGGGATTCTTAATCTGCTCATTTCCTTGCTATAATTAAATTGTTGTTTTTTTTAATAACTATTTACGAACTCACCCTTATAGAGACAGGTATTCAAATTAAGTGTAACCACAAATAGATAGATAAAAAAGAATTTTAATTAAAGTATAAAAAATAATACGAATTATTGAGGCGATCAATCTCCATTATCCGAAACGGTCGGTCTAATGCCCTGTTATTAGATTAACGTCGGAGATACACCCACTGCGAGGCACACCTTCTGCCAATTACACTGAGACAATAGTCAGAATCGACATAGCTGCTAAATAGCGAATTTACAGCACCAATTTGCTTAATAGAAATGAAATGTTCAATATTATACCTTCACGTACTTGAGTATAAAAATACCTACCATTACTGGTAGATATCTTAGGATAAAACCTCATCCATCAGGTCTAACATTTTTTTTTCATCCACTACAAGTTAGCCCTTGAGTGCGATCTCACCTGGTAAGTGATGATGCAGTCTAAGATGGTAGCGGGCTAATCTGTTAGGGGCATAGCAGTTATATTAAACCCATACCCCTATTCGGTTTCTACACGGCATCGTACCCATCCGTTACTAACTTAGTACTCAATAGTTTCTCAATTTGTTTGTTTTGTTTTACACTAGTTGATGCCCGCGACTTCGTCCGCGTGAAATAAGTTTTGTAAATTCCCACGGGAACTCCTAAAAAGAAGCCTATATCACTCTCCAGGTGTTCAACTTGTCTATACCCATGCAAAGAATCACGTCGATCCGTTGCTCTGTATCTATAAACTCACTCGTGCGTAGACAGGGCGGGCCAGCTAGTTTTATTGCTCTTTTATTACAGTTAACTGTAAATTGTGGTTTTAAATCCCTATAGGAACAATATATCTAAGTCACGCTCCAGGCTCCCGTAAAAAACCACTTCAATCCGTCGGAAACAAACATACTTTCGCATTAATCATTAGTAAGAATTAATTAACCACTGATCCTCCTAGCTGATGTACCTATCTGAGTACACATTACAAGATCGTTTCTGAGATTTTAGCGGACTAGTTGTAGGTACTTAATAAAGCCTTCTGGAAAAATCTTCAGAAATCAGAAGAGGAAACGGTATCAAAAGCCCTTGCTTAGTTTATGGTTTAGCTGTAAAATAATATAGATAGTGGATAGCTAAGTACTTTGCTTTATATTTAGAGATTTTAGAGAGGAAAAATGAATAAAAAATTTCATTTTAAGAATGCTGTGCTGTGTGTGTATCTATCTATACTATACTATAATATTATAAATGCGAAAGTTTGGATGTATGGATGGATGTTTGTTACTCAATCACGCGCCAACGGCTGAACGGATCTGGCTGAAATTTGGCACAGAGATAGATTATAGTCTGGAATAGCACATAGGCTACTTTTTATCCCGGAAAATTGAAGAGTTCCCGCGGGAACCAAAAAACCTTAATCCACGCGGATGGAGTCACGGGCATCAGCTAGTACTTAATATTATAAATGCAAAAGTTTGGATGGATGGATGTTTGTTACTCAATCACGCCAGAACGGCTGAACGGATCTGGATTAAATTTGGCACAGAGAAAGATTATAGCCTGGGAGAATACATATGCTACTTTTATCCCAGAAAATTAAAGAGTTTCCGAGGGAACCAAAACACCTAAATCCTAAATTAGCTAGTAAATTATACGTAGCTAGGTTTGGCACGGTAAAGATTACAAGTCTATGGTGTGGCAATTATTTTCTTTAACTTACGAGTATTACGCCCTCAAATGCGTGTCGTACATAAGTACGTACGTAACTATATAAGTGGGTATGTAATGGCATGTGAGTGCGATTCGTGCCGGCAGTGGATACGCCTCTTCGTCATTAGCGGCACTCTACATTTCTAAGTGGAGTGCTAATTAGTAAAGATTGATGGAGACGCATTAAACCACTCAGAAAAAAATAGGCAAATTTTTACACGTTTTGAATTAAATTAAAAGAAATAATTTTGTTAGCTACTAGCTAATGCCCCCGACTTCGTCCGCGTGAATTAAGTTTCTTTGGTTCCCACGGGAACGCTATATTTTCCAGGATAAAAAGTAGCATATGTGTTATTTCAGACTATAATCTAACTCTAAGCCAAATTTCCTCCAGATCCGTTCAGCCGTTACTGTGTGATTGAGTAACAAGCATCCATCCATCCATCCAAACTCTCACATTTATAATATTAGTATATATTCATAAATGTTTGCCTAACATCTGTCAACAGTCGTACCCGGTTTAAAAGCAAGTGATATTTAGGCCCACTTGCACAAGGACTCTCAAATTGATTTAATTATATATTTTTTTGGCGTTAATAACAAAATTTCCTAAATCAATTTAAATGTTCTAGTACAAGTGGCCCTTAATTGCTTAAAATACATAATTCAGCCGAATATGAGGTCTCAACATCTCAACCACCAAGTTAACACCGCTATAGTCTCAGTAGATTAATTGAAAAGATTTTCTAATGTGTGTACGTATAGAATAGCCCGTAAAATTTATTTATATTCCCTTAAAAGTAATAAATTATTAAGCCATTCGTTCAAGAATGCTCGACAGTTCGACATCGTAAACGTTATCTTCTAACAATCCTACAAAAGTAAGACAGTTCTCAGTTCCAAGTTCCAGTAGATCCAAACAACAAACACAAATCAGCAGAACACAGGAAGTGTTAGGCTCCGAGGGGGAAATACGTTACGTAAATAAATGTAAATAAATAGAGCTTCTGAGATTAAACGCGAACTGATATATAATAATATATGATAACCGCGCCGCTCCCAGGACTTTATTAGTAGCTAAGGGATAAATAAAAGGAAATAATATAAATAAATATTGTTAAGGAAATATTGTTGAATATAAAATTTGCCGGCACTTCATAAGTGAAATCCAAAACACTTTCCAGGGCGTATCCTGGGACAGCTATTTTAATAGAATATCTACTAATTAGTAGTATGCAGAAATAACTGTCTTTACTAATAAAACTATCTACGTACCTCTAATTTTGTATCTATTATCGAATATATCCATGATATAAATTTAATCACACCTACACGTTGTCCTAAGCTACCCAATTTGGTAATGATCAATGGTACTTAGATGATTCTCATTAATTAGAGGTTTGATAGAAAACGCATAGTGAAAAAGTTGGCTGCACAGACGAGTGCGACAGAACAACACATGTTTCCCCTCAAATGCGGACGTTTTGTCATCTCTGGTGTGTTTTGTCCTTAATTTAAATGAACAGCGATTTGAAAACTGGGTGTAACTTAAAATGATTAAATCGTTAAATAAGTTAGCGAGCAAGCAATGTTACGTATTAATTTAATTAAAGTTTTAACTTTTTACCGGTCCATAATGAAATGAAAAAAGGTTATTTCATCTCCTCTTTCAAGTCCTTGCAAAGTGACAATTAAGATAAGTTCGCGCAGTAATTAAATGCTATTTCATGCTTACAACGCAACTGTCCAAAAGGGTGCGTTTCCAATAGAGATGTGCGGGGAAAATGAGCGGTACGAGGATGCCTAACAGGTTTTGTTACAGTCCGCTTTGCGGGGAAGGGGTGTGTTGTGTGGGTGAGTGATTGGGGAATTTATAATTTTTGAATTTACTCTGGTCTGGTCTGGTTAGGCTAGTTCCAACCATACCGGCAAGGACATGCCACTAAGCGATTTATCGTTCCAGTACGTTGCCTGTAGAAACCGACCAGGGAAATGGGTTTAATATAACTGCCACACCCCTCACAAGTAAGCTTGCTACCATCTTAGACCCCATCATCACTTACCATCAGATGAGATCGCAGTGTATTGGAATTGAAAGAAAATGAAGTAATCTTATTGGTGCATTTTTCCTGTTTGATTTTAACCTTGCAATCTCCGGTGGAAGCACACTCTAAGCCCGGATTCGCCAGAGGAGGTCAAGGAGTTTATCAAAAGGACTCGAAACTAGTGGCCACTTTCTTAACACAATTCGCTTTTCATCGAATTTAGTGAAGCGTAGTGGACTAATGAGAATTCATCAACTTTGGCCCGCAATTATTGCATAGTGAATATAATTTACTCCATCCTGTAGCGTACTTAACGAAATAATTGCTTCCCTGAGCACTTTTCCTGGAGAACTTATTCCCTGGGAATTCTAGCAACACTTCAACCCTAGTTTCTCAACCAGTTTTGACTAGAGTAAAATTCGAAATCTTATTAAAATATTCTGCTTGTATAAGTTGTAACATGATCAGCAAATATTATTCTGACCAACATTTTTTCGCACATATCAACATTATAATCATTAATTTATATCCTTGCTGGCCCATTACTAATCACAAAAAGGATTAGGCCATAGTCCATCATGCTGGCGGCGGATTGACAGGAATGACACTGTTATTATAGTGTTTTTTTTTAAAATGAGTCTAAGAAATGAGTCTAAGTTCCTGAATTTCTAGAACACCTCAATTTCAAATAGTCATAGTCAGTGTGGAAACTACGGAAGGTAGTTGCATTTTGCACGTGCTTACCTAGAAAGGAACGTTTGGACAGAACGGGAGGTTTTGGCACATTGTGTTGTTTGTAGATTGCTAGGCATTCAACATTTTGTAGGTAAAGTTTGGTTTCGAGGCGTTCAGTTACGGCGTCGGGCGTTTACATATTCGTAGAGGTATTTCTCGTTCCACAAAACGTCCTTGATTTGTGGTAAAGGCCTGACCAAACATCCATATTTTTCAGATAATTGGCATTGAATCTACTTTTACTGTGCCTGCTATTACTTATCGTTATTTTTATCGGTAATGTAATGATAGCAAATACAAATAAATGTTTACTAGTTCCAATATATTTTCTTTTTATATATATTTCTTTCATCTTTGATATCTGTGTGGGGGTAATTTTGATAACTACTCAGTAAGATTTGCGTTTCTGGCAATACGATATCTTTGCGGCCACCGAGTAGTATGTTTGCGGCTATACAAACATGTACACTGAACTCATACGATCATGGAGAAGTAAGAGAAGTGGTAGAAGGAGTATCAGCCGAAGAATTTTCAATAGTTGAGATAGAACATACCTACTACGACGACTACCTATTTTGACGACCATTGACGAAAAAAAAAATTGCACAGTATTAAGGGCGAAAAACACTACGGACTGGACAGGACATTTACTTTTATAAGCGCACTCACCAGGCGACAGGAACAAACGTTATTTACCTCCGACGCGGACGCTTCGCGCGGACGTTCTTAACTGTCTTGCCCTTCCTTTACATACATTTTTATGGTCTGATGTAGTACTGGATTAGGCTGTGGTAAGTTACAGGCTATTCAGACAACTTTCACAAAAACGCTTTTAAAATATAAAGTATTCATACAAAGTGACCTTTTTTCAAGTTCTTTGTACTACTTAAAAGAGAAGTACAAGAAAGGGCGAGTCGTTAAGGTTACTTAGCAACTGCTCGTATGTTATAATAAAATATAGGTACTTATTATAATTACACGTTACAAGTGTTATACTAATGAATACTTCATTTATTTGGTCGAATGTTATTTATTTAGCAATATATAATTGAGCGTTTGATATGCTAAATAAAATTGAGTAAATAGGTTACTTTTCACATTTCAAACAATTTGACGACTTTTTTCAATAACAAACTGATATTAAAGAATTATCAATTAACACAATGTTTTAAAGGGTTATTTTATGTACTTTACTTACAATAACGTAAATGTGGCTTTACCCGTTATACAGGTTGAAAAAAAACAAAGCTGGAAACAATATTTTGTTTTTAAAAATTAAATTATTTAAATTCTGTTGATGCTATCAAAAATTATGAAAGCGCCTTCATAATTTTTGCTAATAAAAGTTGCCGACATAATAATTGCTAATAAATTTTTATAGTTTGTAAGTTTATAACGTCTTTGAGAGGTGATATCTAGTGAAAGACCCGATGCAGATCGTCAGTTTTTGTAGTGTTTATATAGGTACTGTGCATACATTAATACTGTACAAGAATCAGCTTTTCAAATTATGGTTCATTTTTGGTAACCATATCACGTCTTTGATCGGCCATATCTAGTGATTGGCCCATCAGCATGCGCTCAGAATTTCACTAGCGTCCTCAGTGGAGAGTGTAGCATTCAACTATTACTGAATCAGCTTTTCAAGCGATAGTTACAAAAAGTGTAGTTATCTCTTAGTCTATTAGTATAATTCGACCGGGTCTATCATAAGGATAAAATCTCTCGAACCATCTTTTGTATCTTACAATAATTATTAAAGAACACCACGACCACTAACGTTAGAATCAGTTTGCATTGAGGTTTTATGTACATATTTTTTTTACGAAAATCCGATCTTAAACATTTAACCAGCCCATTAAAATGGCTCTACCTTAGTTTTCGGTAAAGTATATGTTATTTTCAGTACTTGTACGAGAACTATCATCACTTACCATCAGGTGAGATCGTAGTCAAGGGCTAGCTTGTAGTGGATAAAAAAAAAAAAAAAAAAAAAAAAAAAAACTAACCAGAACAATATCAACTAAAACAAATGTATATGAAAAAATCATTCAGGACTCCCATGACGTTATGGCAAAACAAACAAAAACTATTGCAACAAGTAATAAAATTAAAATTTTTAAAAAACCCACGACGAACTGCAGAGCTCCATTGAAACAACAATTAGAACTTAGCAAAAGTATATATCAAATAATATCTAAAACACAAAACTGCATATTTGCCGGCTCAGTAGTTTTTTTGACCAGAGTGGTGGACTATGGCCAAACCCTTCTTATTCCGAGATAAATCTTGTGCTTAGTAATGAGTAGAGGTGTCAAATAGTGTTAAATTTTAATATTCTAAATGAAAACTTAAGGAGTTCCTATAACCACTTACCAAATCACGATTGCAGCTCAGCTTGATTGTCCATGGTCCTAAAACCTGGAACCTTCTCACAAGCTATACATATCTAATGCAAAAAACCTCATCTCAATCGGCCCAGTACTTTTTGAGAAAAATAGTAACATGTTGAAAAATTTAAATCATACACTACAGCTCAGCTTGGTTGTCTATGGTCCTAAAATATATCTAAGAACCTTCTCACAAGCTATACATATCTAATGCAAAAAACCTCATATTAATCGGTCCAGTAGTTTTCCACGAAAACGGTAACAAAAAAGTGCACAAACAAACAAACAAACAAACAAAAAAACAAACAAACAAACAAAAAAACAAACAAACATACATACATACAAACAAACAAACAAACTAACAAACACACACACACACACACACAACCTCTTAGGGCAAACACATAATATACCGTCTCCGTTTCGTCGAGGGTAAAAAGAGTCATAACACTGACGCGCTACGGTCAAGCGCGACTTCCCGAAGTCCTCCTAGTGAATTTCTCGGACTTCTTTGGCGTTTACACCGCTGTTGCACAGCAGTGAGTGTGAAGTAGTAGTTTGTGATTTAAGAGCGGTAAATTGGTTTTTAAATACGAGTTGACTCATGTCACCACTGACTGACTGACCATCGTTACGAGTTTGTTAAAACATTAAGGCCCGTGTATCATCCAATATTTTTCAATACATTTGTGAGAAAACTTGAAAATAAAACTCGATTAGATTTACAAGGTACCTAATCACTAGAAAATGGTTTCTCACCCCGTACTTATTTCGAGATTTTTGGCGGCTATTAAATAGCTCGATTTTTTCTCACATCTAAAATACTTGTGTTAATTTTATTATTCCACATCACTAAAATCACTTACAATATTTGATAATTTTTAAGAAAAACGAAACTTTTAAAAATAGCGCGCACACATTATAGTTTTAGTATTTACGGCACGTTGTTGTAATTGCTTTTTTAAATTTGCTTCATGGCTCGAGTTCTAGCTCTTAACTCCCAGCCTGGACAATTCAGCCTTTAATTTTTTGATTTATAAAACTTAAATGAATATGAATTAATAATATTAATTACAATTGTTTATTTCATCAATCCATATCTAAATGTTATTACTTTTTACGGTTTCTACTTACAAAGTCAATATCGTTATGAACCTTCTTGCAAGAAAACTTTTTATTTATAAGTAAAGTGGAAACCGTGGAGTACTGCACGAGGGCAGTAAATTTAACTTACAGCCCTGTTTACTGCTTCTGTAAGTACATTTTTCGAGCAAGTGTATTGAAAAAGCCTTTAATCAATACTGGATGAAGCGAATTGTCACACTACCAGGCTCCATAGAGGTGACCCATATATTATTTACCTACGAGTCTCCCAGCGGGCTATTTTGTGAGAAGAAGATCTCAGAGTAAATTTAGATCCATACAAATAACGGATTTCATTACTGTTTGATATACATATCTAGTACTATCTTACCCCTGGAATATGAATAATTCCTAAGGATTTAAAAAAATCATTGCAGTTGCAGGCAGTAGTGTCATTGAACGCGATTGGCAATGGATGATAGGAGCAAACATCTACAGAAAATCTTCAAGTTTATTTTAGTAAAAATCAATCGTACTCTACTAGACCTTTTTCTACTGATGGACGTCTGCCCTCGTTTTTGCTTCAACTTTAAATTATTCAATGCAGAAATAATTAACCTCGATCTGGTTACGTTCAAATTTAGCTTAGAACTTAGGTTATGTAACTTTTTTATTTATTTGTTCTAATAATAATTAATGTAAGTGCTAGTAACTGCCTCGGTGGTCTAGCGGTTAGCATAGTTGACTGCGGATCACGAGGTCCAGGGTTCGATTCCCGGTCGGGCAAAAAATTGGTATTGGGTTTTTCAATTAAGAAATTCTCAGTGCCAGCCGGGAGTTGGAAGTTGGCGGTGTTTCACCCCCGTGCCTCGGAGAGCACGTTAAGCCGTCGGTCCCGGTTATTATCACTAACATGATAATAATCGTTAAAGCCCGCCAACCCGCATTGGAGCAGCGTGGTGGGTCTAAGCTCTAATTCCTTCTCTCCTATGAGAGTGGAGGCCTGTGCCCAGCAGTGGGACGTTAATAGGCTGTAGTGGAAGGAAAGGTGGTGGTGGTTGGGTTGCCTGCAGGAGTTGTTATGACAGCGCATATCAGTCGATTGAACTCGTTCAAATATACTTACGGTTTAGCTAGTCATCGTTAAACAAAGAGTCGAAATTGTCCTCCATAAAAACCTTTTACCATTATGTAATTATTGAAAGGGTCATAAACTTCAGAAATGAGGATTATCGCACAGAGAGAGAGAGAGAAAGCGAGACGTTGTATGAGAAGGTAAATTCAAATTAGAAGAGAATTTTGTATGTGTGTTGAAAAAAATGCTTTAAACAAAGATAATTTGTCATACTCTAGGTTGTCTTCGTACATATTACATTTTTGGTTAATGTGCGACTCGAGCATGTCGTTGGCCGGGAATGAAGATCGACGACGTCAAATCTGGATATAATCTCTTTAATATGCAAAATGAGCAAAAAAGCAGATGACAGATTATAATATATTATTTATCAAGAGACCAGATGATGACCACGAGCTGTGTGTATTTAAGTTTTTTGAAAATCTAGTGTTAGGTAGGTACTCTTTATAATGTTCCAACATAAAAAGCGTGTGCCTTTCCCCGGGATCTCTTCCTAAATTTTGTCAAATCGGTTGACCAGATGGGCGGTGAAAACGTAGCAGATAAACAAACACACTTTCGCATGTATTATGTTAGTATACATGCGATATATACATAATACATTAGTATACATGCTAATGTATTATGTACGTACACGTACGTACGTATGTGTGTATTTATTATTGATAATATCTATCAATAATAAGTATATTATTGATAGATATTATGAACTAGATGCGTCCCTAGCCTATTTCCTTCCCCGGGATGCAAGTTGCAACCTATCTCTACCAAATTTCATCAAAGTAGGGTGAAAAGATGGGCCGTGAAAGCAGACAGACTTATATATAATATTAGTATGGATTAGAATTGTATAGAAACTGATGTTGATTGACAGAGAAAGCGATTCGTTTACTTAGTTCCCGTAGAAATTTGAAGAAAGATTTTCTTCTCTTTTAAAAATTAGATTTTAAATTTTAACAACAACGATGAACGAGAAAGAGGGGCTGATAACAGGCTTAAGATACCAAATTAGGATTAAGTAGGTAGTTTATTTGATTTGTTATTTTTAGAAAAAAGATCCTATAAATGATGCTATTTCATTTGAAAACAGCTGATACATTTTTGCCATTGAGAGCAAAAGTTTAATTTCGAAAAGTGACTACACGGGGACAAAAATAGGTTTTGCCTGATAAAGGTACCCTTGTCGGGCAAAACCGATATAACAATAAGCGGTCTACAAAAGCAGGCAGCTTTGTAACACAAATAACTGAGACCGTTTATTGGACAAACTATAGCTTTGCAAGGGTGGCTAAGTCTTCTATATAGAAAATGAGACTGATACGTATCTTTTATCGTGGTGTCATAGATTTAAATCAATGCGTGAAGTTATATCATATTCTGAATCGAAAAGAAAAGGAGTTCTTCTCTTAATTAAAAAAAACCGGCCAAGTGCGAGTCGGACTCGCGCACCGAGGGTTCCGTACAAACCTGTACGTATTTATATAAAAGTTATGGTATTTTTATTGCCAAATGAAATCCAAACCATTAGTAAGTTTTAAATTCTTAAAAATATTTTTATTATTGATGTTACTAAAAATTTATGCTTTTCGCAATTTTTCCTTTATCTGTGCTATAAGACGTTGCTTCGTACCAAATTTCAAGATTCTCACAGCTCCAAGGGACAGTAGACTTGAGTATTTTATATGAATTTCAGCTTGATACCTCCATGCGTTCCTGAGAAGAAGGGTCTTGAAGGGTCTTGAAGGTTTCGCGTGTTGAGAAATCCCTGAAGGGTTACAAAGTTATATAAGACATTTTAAGGACTAGTCCCACTAAAAAGGCGCGTCTGGGTGAGGCTCGTAGTGGCAAGTATTGTTTGAACAATGATATCGCAGTGCATCTCCGTGCCTCGTCGCTTAAGTGGGCCCAGCTCCATACAAACTCATAGGCACAAAATATATAATATTTGCCGCTACATGCCGCGTCACGCTGTTCATCTGTAGTGGGGTTAGACCTTTGTAGTGCTGGAAGTGTTATGCTGCGTAAAAATTACATATAACGACGTTACCTAACAATATCTTTACTAAGAATAATACTTTTAATAAGAGCGTTTTAAAATTGTTATGCTTTTTACAATGCTCCACGCGAAAAAGCTAGCATTAGAATTAGACCTGTAAATTAAAGATTGTGTACAACAGAATGAACCACAACGCCTCGCTAAAAATAATATTAGTTGCAACATAATTTTGTTAAGACACTTGCACGCAGCTTTTTAGGGGTAGCTTCTTTTATTAAACAAGTCATATTCGGTAAACACAAGGAGAATGAATGAAAGAAATATTCTTTATTGTACACCAAAACAGAACAAATCACAAACAATCAAATGAATTCGTTTATTAATTCGTTTATTTCAATAAATTATTAAATTACAACAATAAATACCATAACAATATAATTATTATTGTTATTCGTACCTATTTGATTTGATTCATACATATACATACATAAATACCAAATATTAGATATATAGAACGATAGTGGTTGCAATAGTATGAACTGATGCGCAACCACTAACGCCTACCTCACGGAATAAGTACCGACACCATTGATGTAGAATTTTAGTAGCTCATTATATTTCAATGACCGACACAGAATAACATTACCAATTAATTACAATAATAATATAAGTAGGTATACAAGGGAGAATATAAGAACATATCATCACACTTGTTGTTTTTAATCATTTTATAAAATCTTCGACATCATTATATGACAGTGATTTAAGCCACATTGAAACAACATTTTTGCATTTATTAATAGATAGTTAAAGGATAGATTTTCAGGATCTTATTAACTTTGTTGTATAGTGACGAACTAGCATAGTAAAATTGTCGCCTGGTCAGTGAAATGCGAGATGGAATTATCAGACATACCCGATCAGACCTTCTTTTTTCTTCGTAAATACTCGGGTTATAATATAGTTCTTTATGCTTTCTTAGGATCACTTGAAGGATGTACATTTTCCTAACAGAAAGTACATCAGCTGTTTTATATACTCGTAATTCAGCGGTCGGGAATCGAATTGGTTTACCTTTAGCACAGCTCTTTGCGCTCTCTCAAGTCGCAGCATGAGAGTTTTATTGCAACTTCCCCATGATTTGATACAATAGGATAAGAGACTTTGTATTAAAGAGGAGTAAACCATTTTTAACGTTTTTAAATCTAAGACATATCTCAGACGTTTAAATACATAAATAAGCTTTCTGGTCTTACTAATAAGCGACTCCACATGTTGCGTCCAGGATAGCGTGTGGTCCACCACAACACCCAAGTATTGTGCATGATCCACGCGATCCAAGACTATACAGTTACAAACGGAACTTAATTTTGACCCACATGTATGAGAGATTATCTTAAAGGAGCTATCGGGCTGGGTTAATTTATTAGTGGAAAAGGTTATATATTTAGTTTTTGCGACATTAAGAGATAGAAGATTGGTGGAGAGCCAGGTCATTATCCTTACCAGGGCAGTTTCAGTGTAATGCTGTACTTCGGGCCAACTATTGCCTTGGACGATTAGTGCTGTGTTCATCAGCGTAACAAATTATACGTCCGTGGGAGATTGATATATCACAAAGAGCATTTATATATATTAGAAATAGTGTGGGTCCCAACACGCTTCCTTGCGGAACTCCATACGTTAATGATTCCTCTTGACTTACCCAAATTCAAAGGTTATCCATCGCCATTCAGGTGGCAATGCTGCAAGTTTGATGGCCCTTTGGCCCAGGGGCAACCAGAGGTGGTCTTTTTGATTAGGGTTTTATTTTTATTTTTTGTTAGTAGGTATTTAAGGATTTATTTTATAGTTAGTTTAATATAATAATAATATTTAGATTTTAACATGTTCATTAAATATACTTTAACAATCAAATTAAAAATAATAAATATATAAAATAAAATCATCGCACGTTACACTTCTAATTTCATCTTGGTGTTATAAGTTATGCAACGCTACCTAATCTGAATGACAGATCGACATGTGCTAGCCTCAATTTGGCTTTAATTTATTCTCTGTGCCTTGGAGAGCTGCACGTTGAGCCTTCAGTTTCAGTCATTATTATATCTTAAATCATCTCAATCTTTCTATCTATATCCAATTATCTATATCCATACTAATATTATAAATGCGAAAGTGTGTCTGTCTGTCTGTCTGCTACGCTTTCACGGCCCATCTGTTCAACCGATTTTGATGAAATTTGGTACAGGGATAGATTACATCCCGGGGAAGGACATTGGCATACTTTTTATCCCGGAAAATTGTAGAGTTCCCGCGGGAAACAAAAATCTTAATCCACGCGGACGAAGTCGCGGGCATCATCTAGTTTATAATAAAACTGCAACAGGAGGTTTCTGTGCATTGAAATGAAACGCATCATTGTACTGCACGCGTATTGCCCTGTAGGACCTTCTGAGAAAACTTGCCCATAATTATTGGCAGGTGTAAAAACACTGAAAATACGCGTTAAATGGTACAATCTTGACAGATTTGCTACATTTTCCAAATCTTCGGGCTAGCATATTGCAACGAATCGAGAGTGCCCTCCTCTCTCTCTCAATGTCATCCTTCAGATTCTCAGATGAGAAGAAGATTGATTGATTGATAATGATAAAATCAGGAACGTGCAAGAACGAATACGATCTAGGCGGCTGGCATTGGTAGCAGCCGTTTCAACGGTGTTAATAGATTCAATAACTTCTATATAGTTTTAAATAAGGACTGGTATTGAAAGTTTGGATCGCAGCCAAGATGTTCCTGCAAGGCCTAACGTCCACTCCTGTCAGTGCCACATATGCGGTGACTGCCTCGACTACGTCGTTAACTGAACTTCGTATAACCAATAACTGTCATAGATTCGAAGTCGAACTGAAGAAAGGCTTTCACCAACTCATACAATCAACGGATACAAGAAGTAGTTACCCACATAAATTCAAGAATTTTTTTTGAAGAAAAGACGAATTTCTTGCTTGAATAATTATTGTCTTCTAAAAACGTACTAGAAAACGTCTGCGTCGGGCATCGGCACTTAACTGATAATCATTGCATCAATATTTTTTGCCAATGATTTTAAGGTGAAAACACACTATGAATCGGCAAATTGTTTCCGGGAAATTACATTCGGAGTTGGAGTTGGACAGAACTCCAACTTCCAACTTTAACTTCCAAGTTTTGTTCGCTAACAAAACTGGAAAATATAACAATTTTTATGGTAATATTTTCCATATTTTAATAATACATACTACTGCCTAGACATTAGACAAATACTCTCTGTTGACTGATTTTATTACTTTGTGTACCATTTATGATAATGACGTGTCCTAGTTAGGTACGCTCCGAAAAAATGTTCATTTCTCCACAAATAGATAGAGAAACGCTATTTTTAGCCATAAATATAAATAGAGTCCAAGTCTACGTGTAAGCTAGTAAAAAAATATTTATTTATTCAATAAACGTTATTTCATAAACGTATTTAGTCAGCACTTTCAGAATCAGAATTGAATGTTTTATAATATAGAAAAAATTATCTTGTGCTGGTGTGGCACTACTTAAAGTCATAAAACAAAGAAAAAAATTGTCTATTATCTATTTTAAAATAATTATAGCCTAAACTTTCGCGTGTGTGGTTGGGAATATTTGACTATTCGTACGAGAGGATCTGATAAGCCTGTCAGTTTCTGTTTCAGAACCACTACCACTATTACTCATACCTACTTGAAAAGTCACGGTATAGTTCGAACAGCTGGTAGTTAAGTAGTTGATAAAATTAGGCGAAGAAAAATATGAGGCTCAATGTACACAAAATTTTACATAATAAAAAGACCTACTTTTAAAAATCTAATTTTCAAGGAAAATATTATTCGAAAATATATTCTTGGAGCATGCATCGTACATTTTGTTCTTGCTGCATAGGATATTAATGTGTCAAAAGCGCGCCAACTTTAATATTTGAACGCCGAACTCTTTTCACGTAAACAATAAATATTTTCTCAAGATGCCATGCACTGTGTAATGTTTTGGAAATATATTTTTTAAAGTATAATATATTTTGTTTAAAGTTAAACACCATCTTGTTCTACATAGTCTCTGAAGAGCTAAAATTAAACAGGTTTTTACAAATATCTACCTACCAATGTAATGTAATGACTTCGCCCGCGTGGATTAACGTGGGTGGTAGATGACCTCCGTGGCGCAGTGTTGAGCGCTGTTGCCTTAACGAGCGGAGATCCCGGGTTCGATTACCGGCAGGGTCAATTTATAATTTCTGAAATTGCCCTGGTCTGTTGGTGGGAGACCCTACCGGCAAAGATGTGCCGCCAAGCGATTTAGCGTTCCGGTACGATGCCATGTAGAAACCGATTAGGGGTATGGGTTTAATACAAACTGCCATGCCCCTAACAGGTTATCCCGCTACCATCTTAGACTGCATCTTCACTTACCATCAGGTGAGATCGCAGTCAAGGACTAACTTGTAGTGGATTTAAAAAAAAAATATTTAATTCCCGGGCGAACGCCTCAACTTTCCGGTATAAAAATTAGCATAGATATGTCCTTCCCCGGGATGTAACCTACCTCCATACCAAATTTCGTCAGTTAAAAAGCGAATCAGACAGTTATAGCGTATCATAGCGACATACTTTGGCATTAATAATGTTAGTATGGAAGTACTTATTTTATACGAGACGTGTTTTCAATACGATGCGGACTTTCACGCGGATGTAAGGTAGGTATATTACGTCCTGTCCCAGTGCGTTTTCACCCTGATATTATGACGTACCTATACTATAATCTTATAAATGCAAAGGTTTGGATGGTTGGATGGATGTATGTTATTCAATCACGGCAGAACGGCTCAACGGATCTGGATAAAATTTGGCACAGATGTAGATTATAGTCGGGATTACTTAGCACATAGGCTATATTTTATCCCGGAAAATTAAAGCGTTCAAGCGGGAACCAAAAACCTCAACACACGCGGATGAAGTCGCGGGCATCGATTACTGATAACATACTTATAATGACGTATTTTATGCGGAACCCAGATTTGCATGTTTGCTGAAAGATGGCTGACGAGCCACGGCGCGCGTTGTGTTAACAGATGGTGGCATATCATATCGCGTGGAAACGGCACACTAGTCTTGCCCAGCGTCGGATGCTCGGAAGAAATGTGGACGATGCTATCTAAAATATTCTAGAGGCCAATACAGTAGCACTTAGCACTTAAAAATATCAGCTGGGCTGCAGCTTTCCTTTTCAATAATGTATTTCAAAATGAAAATAGGTACTTGCATTATACGGCAACAGTCTACTAGGGAGGGATTAATCTTTAATGTTTTAATTTTCTTTTTGTTATAATTCTAATATCTCATGCACAAAGCTCCTCAAAAGTTCATAACGATAGAGCCCGATGGAAAAATTTTCTCCGCACAAGGTTGCAAAATTTCCAGGACCACGATCTTCAGCAATGAAGGATATAGACTGGAGGGAGACTCACTCTCCAAGTCTGTAACTAACTACATCCATGCAAAAAACTCGTCGATTCAATCTTCCGTTGCGGCGTGATTAAAGAACATACAAACCAACTTTCCCATTTATAATACTAAAGTAGGATATAAGGTATTGTTATGTTAAAGGGCGGATCTCGTAATCGCTTGGCTGATAACGGGCACGTTCCACGTAATTAATAACCATTAATTAGTACTGCGCGACCGTTGTCGATACGCCACCGCCGCGTATCGCACGGAAATGTGCGTGTACCAAACCAAGTGTAAGAGACAATCCAGAAGTAGGTACTAATTAAATACTTTTAATATATTTGTCCTCGCATTTAAAACTTGCACGAGTAAATAGTTAAACATGTAGAGGTTGCACGAGAAGTTTAATATAACTAGATAAAAGTTGGCTAAAGTTAAAGACTTAAGAAATGAATATTTCATTGATCAGGAAACAATCAAATTGCGATCCAAGCACAAAAGTATTCAACAATCGCTGAGTCTGCCGGCAGGAGACTGAATTACTATCGTCTAAACACTCGCATTTATACTAACTATTTTCAATATGGCGGCCGTATCCGTAGATTACATCGAATAAAATGTTTTATGAGATATAATGACAAATATAGTAATAATGCTAGCATACATAAAGTACCTCATCTAAATACCGAATAAAAGCAACCCTTAAAGAATAAAATAATCTTGACATTCACTTTGACTCGTTACCTAAGTTCCGTGATAAAATAAAAATAAAAGAACATGAACCTTACCCTTACTATTATATAGTAAGTATAATTAGTTACCTTAGTATTATCCCTCATTTTTACTTTTATTCCCGTATTATGTTGTTTTTTCATTTAAATTTGCGCGTAGAAAATACGACGTGTGCGCAGGCTTTTAGAGATAAAATTACAGTTAGTTAGACAACTAAGAAGTATGCTAAGAATTAGCAGATATATGTATAACAGATACTATATTACAAGTCGGTGGAGTCCTTTTTCTTGGAAAATTTACTTACCTTAATATATTTACATAGTATATGTAATGACTACTTTATATTTGTGTGGCTTATAATTATAACCTTCTTAGAGACTCTTTGAAAATTCAATTATCTACACTCTTGTCGAGAACGTAGCTACGTTTTCTTTTGTCGAATAATTACATTGGCGAGGCAATTAGAATAATGGCTTCCAGCTACATATAATTATAGAACCCTTTTAAGAACACTTGCTTTAGTAATATTGGTGAAAATAATTTGCTTACAATCTTAATAACAGCATATTATTTAGAAATTAACTCATTAATACTGAGAAAGTTTAAGTTACTTTAAAATAAATAAAAGCGAATGACCGCAGGCAGAGATAGGTAAATTGACGAAATAAACAGAGATTAGTGTTAGAAAGGTGCAATTTTTTTTTTTCGCATTCCTTTCAGCAATCTCTTCTAATTGATTTCCATATTATCTCTCTCCAGTCCTAGGTATTCCTCATTGCTGAGGGTTGTGACCCCCTTTCATTAAGCACATAATGGCAGGGGTTTTCTTGGGATAGTAATGCGTTGGGTTCCCAGGTTGAAATTTGCTGAAATTTTGCAAAGGTTCCCTTCATAATGCAGCCGTAAGACATAACACGTATCATAAAAGACAACTGTATGTCCTACTAGCGAATGCCCGCGACTTCATCTGCGTGGTTTGAGGTTTTTTGGTTCCCGCGGGAAATCTTTAATTTTCCGGGATAAAAAGTAGCCTATGTGCTATTCTAGACTATAATCTACCTCTGTGCTAAATTTCAGCCAGATCCGTTCAGCCGTTGCCGCGTGATTGTGTAACAAACATCCATCCAAACATCCATACATCCAAACTTTCGCATTTATAATATTTATATTTATATATATATTTGATTATTTGATAATAGAGCTTGGTACAAGTATAAGGACGGATTTCCCGAAATTCCCGCGGAAGCAAAGCTGCGGGCGGTCCGCAACTCTGACCTGAGCATAGATGAATATACTAGAGATAGGCTCAATTGTCTATAAGCAAATCGTAATAATTTGACACCTCAAAACGTATTACTCGAATTGTTTAAGGAGTTCATACATGCTTTTTGACGTGCAGGCATCTATGATATCCTTCTTCTTTTCTTGGTTTTTACACACGTTGAATTATACGTTTGACAAACGTTTACGACATGGAACTAATAAGTACTAGTTGTACGTACTTATAATAGTACTTATTAGTTCCATGGTTTACGATAACAATATCCTTACACAATCGGGGGGCTGATATTAGTCGGTCTGTCACAGTCTGGCAGTCTGTGTGTGGCACAGTGTGGCAGTCTGGTCTCACAATCAGAAGGGTTTGAGCTTTCATTTTTCACGTTCGTGAAGTATAGATCCGCGGTTGAGTTCACGCGACTACACACAGCTTTGAGAACATTAATGTCACAATTTATCATATAATGTGCATATAGCTAATAGCTAAAAAAAAGATAAGCCTCTTACGGTAGACGGTACGGTATCTTTTATTTATTTGATGCGCGATTGAACTCGGAACAAGCATTCGCGTGTTCGCTGACAGATACCAATCTGCGGCGCGCGTTGTTCGTAATTAATGGCGGCGTATCGCGTGGAAGTGGCACACTTGTTCCACTTGCTGTTGTACGGGGGAAGTGTAACAGTGTGGATACATCGATATATATTTAGGTACTAAATGGGAGTCTACATAGAAAAAAATTGGACGTCTGACCTGTAGAGCGCGCTCCACACCTGTATAAGCCTGTCCTTATCCCCGCCATAGCGCTGTCCCGCTTTTCAGGCTAGATGGCGTTAGTAAAATAGATCCACATTCTTTGTTTGACAGGACCCGTCTATGTAAATTGAGGTCGTCGGATACCATAGATCACCGAAACAAGGATACCATTACAAAGGTGCTGGAATAATAATGCGTTGGTATCCCAGATTCTTCCAAATACGGCTCTACTCAGATTAAAGACTTCAATCTAGCGTTCTTAGTTATTTATTGTCAGATAAAGCCAAGCCGAAATTAAATGATTGCGTAATGGGTAGAAATAAAATAATATATATAAAATAATAGGAAGATTAAGTAAATACCGTTTTTCTGGAAATGTATAATTGTGAATTGAAACACTTACCTTAAAATAAAAATTATACAGTGCCAAACTAATAAAACTATATATATTATATTAACTTAATATAATAACAAATTGTCTACGCAACCAGCGACCGTGACGACGCTTAGACGGGGACAAAGACAGGCTTATGACAGTTGTGGAACGTGCTTTGCAAGTCGGACGCACAACTTTTTTCTATGAAAGGGCCCATCTAGTGCGTACATACCTATATATCGATGCTGGAAACACATTTCCAGAACGTCTCGTCCAGCTTATTCGTAAAAGGCGTCTAATAAGCTGGACGAATAAGCTGGACAGCTGTAGCGCATCAACAACGACGAATGTTTATATATTTAACAGTTTATATATAAACTTAAAAAATGGTTACATGCAAAGAATTTTTATACAGTAAATGAATTCTTGCAACAAAATAACTTAATCGATAAACGAATGCTACATGAATCGACCTAATTATTATCGTACTTATAGATAATTGACATAATATTCTGACTTTCTTTTTTCTATATTAACATTTTGACATTTATGTATTAAGTATTTGACATTTGTATTTATTTTATATAGACTTAGAATAATTGATTTTGTTCACTAAGATTTCAGATTTTTGTTATTTTTAAATGTTCGACTCCATTATTTTCCAAATTTTGCACGCCATTATTTGGCAGATTGTAATATGTACCATATTTATGTAACATCTTCTCATGTAACTTACAATCATGCAATAAATGAATAAACAATAAACAATAAACAATGTCCCCATACTCAAAGTGCTGAAAATAAGTCAAAGGCTTTTGTCGCCACAAATTTATTCGTCTCCAAATGTTCCCGTGATGCCGCCAACAGAAGTCGATTGTAGGAGATTGCAAGAGCTGTTGTGAAAGCCAAATCATAACTACGACCACTCTGCCAAGAGTGAAAGAGTTAGAAGATGTATGTTATGGTCGGAACGGCTGATTTCAACAAATTATCCTTTTTTATTGCAGGACTGGGTTGCAATTGGTTACAATCATGCGTAATGGAAAACAATGACAGGCAATGATGAGGCCCATGTTTCACTCTTGCCTTGACGAAATTGTCATAAAACACACTCCGGCGTCCTATAGGCCATAATTAAATAAAAATCTACGAATACTCTTGGTCGTTCTGTTCCCGAACACAGTAAAAAAGTCGTAAATGAAAACTTTATGACTAGCCAACTGCGAGTTGCGTTTATTGGTACGTAAAACAGCTTTTATGACGTAATGCAATATTGTTATTGATAATATTTGTACACATTTTTTATGTGTCGAAATCGAAGACGGTTTACGACTAAAGGATGCTACGAAGTAGGTAGGTAGGTTAACTCTTTTTTTTATTTATTTATACAAAAATTATTAAACGAAACGAGATAATATTATTTATATATTAAGTATAAAACTTTTGATAAAGTAAGTACGCTTCGTATAGCTACGTCCACTACGGTTATAATGATTGCAACTCATAGAAGAAGCTATGACTTCCAGCAATTAAAAATACTATGCAGAGATAAGCCTGCCTTTGGTCTGAGGGCATAGTTTACCGTCGCTTCAGAAAAGCCAGTTCCAGAATCCCTACTGTTTTATTATTATATGTTCATATGTATTTATTTTATTTTAAGAATTTTTTATAACTTTGTTTGTATTTCTATGGGCCTAGTTGCCTGAAATAATTAAATAAGAGGCGAAATATCTATATTTTAGTAGTATCTGTATTCAAAAATCTGTACGTAAATTTAAATTCGGTCTGTTTCGAAGTATTCCGTCCGCTATTGTGTTAAACGTTTCTTTGTCTAAGCTCTTGGTTTCATTTTGGTAAATAATTAGATTTGCCGCTTCAATGAATTTTCATTAAAGTAGCTTTGCCTTTTGAAGTATGAATCTCTAGGAAATTCTTCTGAATACCCATTCAAGTCTATTCAATACTCTCGAGATTTCAACTGAGAATAAGCTGCGCTGAAATTTCACGTCTTTGCTAACGGTGAAGAATAACATAGAAAACAGTGTAAATATATAAAATGATATAAACCTTTTAACTATAAGTAAGTATCAAAATATTAAGGGATTTCGTTAAACTATTTATATATTTAGTAGGTACCGTAAATGTGCTTTTAAATTGACTGTAAAAGCTTGGACACAAAAATGCATCACGGTCGCTAGCTTATGACGGAAATGTGTACTACTACTACTACTGTGTGTGTGTGTGTACTGGCGTCTAACTGATATTCGCACATGTGTATCCTGGCGTCTAGCTGATATTCGCACATGTGTATCCTGGCGTCTAGCTGATATTCGCACATGTGTATCCTGGCGTCTAGCTGATATTCGCACATGTGTATCCTGGCGTCTAGCTGATATTCGCACATGTGTATCCTGGCGTCTAGCTGATATTCGCACATGTGTATCCTGGCGTCTAGCTGATATTCGCACATGTGTATCCTGGCGTCTAGCTGATATTCGCACATGTGTATCCTGGCGTCTAGCTGATATTCGCACATGTGTATCCTGGCGTCTAGCTGATATTCGCACATGTGTATCCTGGCGTCTAGCTGATATTCGCACATGTGTATCCTGGCGTCTAGCTGATATTTGCACATGCGTATCCTTGCGTTGAGCTGCTAGATACAGTGCAATGCAGGAGCTAGACCCTAGCTCCTGCACTAGTGAAAATGTACATAACACGTGTATTATGCACACGCATTCTATGACGTCGTGCATTGCAGATAATATTGTAGCGCTTCACTACCATCGTGTTTTCGCTTTTGTACGTGAAATACTGCAGCGCTTTGCTGTGTAAACGTCATTATTATACATTTACTTGTGTCACATGTATAATGAAGATGAGCCCATTTTCATTATACATAACACAGGCCTGGACGTTTATTTTCTTAACCTATAGATTACCGCTTAGCTGAAAATTGATCAAACATGCTGGTTGGTCTAGCTAGTGGTTATCATGATTGACTGCGGCTGACGAGGCCCTGGGTTCGAGTCTCGGGTCGGGACATAATTAAGTGTTGGGTTTTTCCGATAAGAAATTCTCAGTACTAGCCCGGAGCTAGGAAGTTTCACCCCCGTGCCTCGGAGAGCACGTTAAGCCGTTGGTCTCGGTTAATATCACTAACATGATAATAGTCGTTGAAGCCCGCCAATCCGCATTGGAGCAGCATGGTGGGTCTAAGCTCTAATTCTCTCTCTCCTATGAGAGTGGAGGCCTGTGCCTATCAGTGGGACTTTAATGGGCTGTAGTGGTGGATGCTGGTTGGTGTTGAGGCAGGCTAAAAACGAGTGCGCTTGCTTAGAAGATCACAAAGCATTAGAAAACTCTTAATTTGAAGATACAAACATAAAAATGGATAGGATAACGGCAGCTGGAAGGGCTTTCCATATCCAAGCGGTTCGTATTAAAAACAAGGAAGCAAACGGAGGGTAGCAAGAGCCGCTTCGCGCGTATCGCGCGTTTACACATTACGTTCACTACCACATATTTACTTATGCTTTAAACAGTGTAAAGCATAAGTAAATATGTGGTAGTGAACGTCCATTTCGGGCGAGCTGTAAATTATCCGTAACCGGACATTGAGTCCGATTTATGTGGGGTGGCGGGAAATAAAAACCGGTTTACACGATGTTGCGGAAACCCTCCGAGCGAGAACATGCAGATAAGAGCGAATGCTGATGATCTCGCAATTTTACGTTGCAATTGTAGATTACGTTGTGTCCAGGTTTATAAAATGAAATCCTGCAAAAGGAAAAGATAGGTAAAGTTTATGAAATGAAATAAAGTCTTGTTCAACTGGCTATTGTCTCAGCGAAATTACTCAACCATGCTACCCAGTACCTACTACCTTTGAAATCTTTGAACATTTATGTTAATGTAATGTAATTTCAAAGTCAAAGGTTCTCTGTCAAAAAAAAAAACTAAAATAAGTGTAATGCTATGTGTTTGTATGTCTTGTTTGTATGTTGTGCATCAGTCTTTTTCTATATCGCCGCATAAAATATGTCTGTAGATATTCTTATGTCCAATTCAAATTTTTAGTTTGCCAGCAACTGGCATTAATATGTCTTACTTATGATCTATTATATTAGTAGTTTTTTTTAATATATATTCTTTGCCGAAAACAATACACTAGAAATTAAAGCTAGCATAGCCTAACCTAATTACTATATAAATCGTGCCCGCGTGGAATGTGGCAAGAATGTTGGCTGCATTTCCGCGTTGGACTGCCAGGCTGATCCTTTGCGCAAAAAAATATTACTATTAGTTAATTTTTAATGTATGGAATACTTCAACAAAGTTATACACTTGATTGATCGAACGTTCTACGTACTAGGAGCCTCCGAGTGTGAACGTTAATATTCATGAAGGGCTATATGAAGTCCCTGGTAGAAAAGGTATCAACATACGCCATAAATCTCAGAGCCTTTGCAAGATAAAGTACCAAGGGCTATAAATTACGTGTAACTTATGTGACAGTGTGAATTTAGTTGTAATCTATCTAGTTTTACTAATAGAAGTTATATTGAGAAGAATTTATGAGGGTTTAAGAAAATAGCTTAGTCGTGTTCGTTGACGTCCTTAAATTCTATTGTAAGGGTATCTTTAGTAAGTTGGTCTTTGTAAATCGTTTGATCATTATTTTTAACTTAAAAGTATACATTTTTGGCAATGTCTTACAAATTTGGCAATCTCTTAAAAAAATTGGTAGTCATAGGGACTGCCGATGGAAGTGAAAACTTATAACTTAGAATTTTAGTAATAGAATATAAATAGGAACATTTCAAATAATTTAAAAAATAAAATATAAACCTTAAAACTAAGGCATTAAACTGTTTAATTACGAATGTAGCCTATTTATATGCACATTTAAGACCTTTTGTCTTTGTAATAACGCGAGCATGTCGGTGACGCGAATCCACTAGTTTAGGTACTCCCTACCAAAAATTGCTCAACGCGACTAAAGAAGTTTTAATTTCAACAAAATATATAGGATCGTCCACTAGGCAAGCTCGCATACAACTAAATGCAGTGCTTCAAAGATGTACGCAATATAACATAACATTATATGTATACATATAATGTTATCTTCTACCATTGCGTGTAGATTAGAAACTTTAGTCTTTATAATAGGCTCTACTGCCTTAATACGAACACAATTAGGCATGTAGGTGCCTTGTAAGTGCCTCATTATTTATTTAATGTAATCCTATTAGCGTCATTATAATCCTTTGGGAACAAAGAGCGGTATCAGAAAGATAAAGAAGATTAGCCGAATTATTTATTACTCCACTCGATAATGGCGGCGACGCCATATTGTTTTTGCTCCGATTACGGACATTTGTGTCCACAGAATGGCACAGATAATGTAAATGTCAAAGTATAATTGTCAATGCTGCCAATATGGCCTACTTCGCGGTTGCACTTGCCGGTCGGTAACTGGATGGGTGACCGAATTTGGCCTATTTGTTTCCTCCTTGTCTGGGAGGGCATGTTAAGCCGTCGGTCCTGGTTATTATCATTATCACTTACTTACATCTGATAATAATCATTAGTAACCTAAGAATAGAAATAGTAGGTACCTACTCTTAGTCAAGTCGTATGCGGTGGGTTCTGGCAAGAAAATCCCAGCCAAAAATAATAATTAAGTACCATTATTATCTCTTCCATCTCGGGACCATGGGGTCCCGGACTTCCCGGACCCGGCGTAAGAGTGGCCGAAACCAACTCGCAGAGGCCCGTTAGACAATTTTACTCTAAAGGAAATGAGACACCAACCGGCGAATATCCCTATATGCACTATGCGAGTGCAAGGACAATCCCCGGTTAGTGCAGGACTATTGCGAAACATGGAAACAAATGATAGATATGGGTCTACGGGTTTGGGTTGCTATAATGGACTGGTGTCTATGGGAGCACTATGGCTCCTGCCTGACCAATGTTATTTTACATGGCTAAAATGGCAGGGGGTGACTAGCACACTCAGTAAATGGGCCCCCGGAAATGGCCGTAGCACAATGTGACGTAGCGGCAAGGGGACAACATAACCTGAAGTGCTTGAGGAGTGGAGTGGTATTCCACGGCTCTCAGGACAATCTTGGTAGTCCTTTCAAGATCCCTACAAGCGTCTTACTGGAATACTTCCTTCATCCGAGCATCTTTGCAGATGCTCTTGCGAATCTCCACTCAAGCCGGCCATTGAAGGCAAGCAAGAGGTGGGAATTCTGTACCTCGTCAGTGTTCACTCCAGCCGGCCGATAAAGGCAAGCCAGAGATGAGGATCAGAGGACCAGAGATCAAGACTTCTCCCGGGAGCGATCAGGTTCGTGGGGTTGCTACTGCCCAACAGCTCGCCACAAACTGCCCTGCGGGTAATAATTAACATTATGTGATTAAAGGAAACGGGTCAGTGCCCTCACCAGTGAGGAATACGACGCAGAGAGAGAGAGAGGTAGGTATACTTAGTTTTCGATAAAGAAAAATGTAGAAGTAAATTACTAGTGTGGCTATTGGGCTTTTAGCCTAGGGTTCGATCGAAATGAGACGCATGTTTAGACACCAACACATTAATCCGTAAATCTTTGATAAAAGGTTACAGTGATGAGACAAGACAAAAAGCGCGGGAATAGTATGACACGCACGCGCGTGTCGTATGTCGCGTCTCGGATTCGACCAGGGATTCGACTGCCTGCATTCAAAGTGCCGGCCTCGGTGCGGCAGTCAAGTTGCGACTTGCTTCAAGTGCTTCAATCCCCCCGCCCCCGTAGACTCAAACGCAAACCCACCCGCTAACGTTTATCAAGGCCATAGATTTAGCATTGGTCTTTACGACCGCGCGAACCCAATACTAAATC
Organism: Erebia aethiops; assembly: GCA_923060345.2. Taxonomy (NCBI): domain Eukaryota; kingdom Metazoa; phylum Arthropoda; class Insecta; order Lepidoptera; family Nymphalidae; genus Erebia; species Erebia aethiops. The sequence goes on from OV281082.1 coordinate 6,050,951, forward strand.
TATGATCAAGGCATAGAGTATACGCTATACTAGTTGATTTCGCTATATTTCTCTTTCAAAAATTAGGTAAGTAGATACAACTAAAATGTCGGTAATTTCATCGTCACGAACTTGGTTTGGCCACATTTATGAAAAGACTGAGACTTTTATTACAATAATTGAAAACATTTGAATGTATGAGACAGAGAGAAACTTTCGTTCCCCACGCCGCGCTGTCCTAATATTAGGGCTCTAATGTGGGCAGGCAATTGAAGGATTTACCCGTTTATAGATATAAAGCAATACTTATGAGGCTGCTCCGCTGGTAATTTGTCATGTCCCACCGTTCATTAGGCAAACTGCTGCGCTCCAGCGCTTGCATCGCGTCGTGCGGGTTCTAATTACGTAACATTCTAATCTCGTTAAGGTTGCGATATTTTTAAAACTTTTATTGAAAATAATAAAATAGAACTTAATGCTAGCTAGCCTAACCTAATTACTATATAAATCACGCCCGCGTGGAATGGTGGCAAAAATGCTGGCTGCATTTCAGCCAGGCTGATCCTTTGCGCAAAAAATGAGTTAGCCCCTCTGTCACCAGATGAGGCAGTTAATCGCGGTGATTCTCGCAATTAAACTTAAATTAAACAAAGTTTTTAAACTTAAATTATAAATTTAATATATTTAATTCTGCTACTAGCTACTACTGGATGACTTTTGTTTACTCAGTATAATAAATAGTAAGTATTAGATTTGTCCTTGTTCTATCTAATATGCACAGTACTGAATATAATCAGTTAAGGTGTTTCGAAGTTATGTCTCGAAAGCAAATAGGCAGACAAACATCCATACTCCATACTAATACATATTATAAATACGAAAGTACCTATGTCTGTCTGTCTGCTATGCTTTCACAGCCCATATGTTCAGCCGATTTTGATTAAATTTAGTGTAGGGAGAGTTTGTAAAGGGATAGTTTGGGAAAGATATAGGATACTTTTATCCCAGAAAATTAAAGAGTTCCCGCGGGAATCAAAAACCTTAATCTACGCGGATGAAGTCGTTTGCATCATCTAGTATAAAAAAAGTAAAAAATTGAACATGAGAGTAGACACTCGACAGAGAAGTTATACTAGTTCACTTCACACATTCGTTCGTTCTTTTTCTGCTAAGGATACTTTGTCCCTTTTTGTCATTTAATTCGCCAATAAAATTGCTCATTATGATCACAGAACAGATTCCTATTACTGTGAATATCACCATAGCCATCTTGCGTGAGAATGGACCAGTTCAGACTAACTCGTCCAAATAACATGACCGTCATTGTTCTATAGAGAACAGGGCAAGGCGCATAGAGGCCATGGAAATATCACAACAGCTGTGCAATGACAAATTATTGTTCTCCTCATAGCTTTGCTCCTCAAACAATCGCACTAACGACCCCGTAACGCACTAAAGGGATTGTGATGATTATTATCATGCCCACTGTCGCACTTAGACCGAGAGGCAGTGTGCACATTTTATACTTTACTTATAATCGTTCTCTTAGAGAGCTGTTGTCAAATAATCGGACTAACTAACTCTTGTAAAGCTTATAGGCATAGCAACAATGGTTTCCAATATCAACTGATATCAACTGTCCGTTTGCTGCACCTTGACTAATATAAAATATAATTTCCTATTTGATTTATTTTGGTACGGTTCGAAACGCCAATATTACTATTTGATCCCTACCAAATTGAAATGTTCGTTTCTATCTACATAATTTTTCATATTAGGTATTGTCATGATTTTCTAGTTTTATATTCTGTGGTACGACATTCGCAATAAATATAAGGCCGTAAAAGACTTCAATCCAGGGCCGTAAAATAAATTAATAAATAAATATGGCAGGTATTCTGATGGACAATCAGCGCGCTTCCCGAAAAGAAACTCGACTGAATAGGCTGTATGATCTTAGATCTTTTTCTGTCCCGAAATAATGAAAAACAACAACAACATCAGTGTGCTTCCCGCCAAAAGACCGCAAAGGCTGAAAAGAAAAGTACTGATTATTTATTGAAATATTGTACAACATAATTAAATTAGGTACTCTAAGAATATGATATTATTGTAAGGAATAAAGTTATAAACGAAGATTGAGTTTTGATTTATCAAAGTATGTTGTCTGCCCACACAAAATATTTTCATATTGTCCACAAAAATCTTATTTATTAAAATTATTTTTGTGTGAGTTTAATTATGTTTCTCCATTTTTTTATAAATACATAATTTAAAAAAAACATTAACAACTCAAGATTAGAATTATCATAGGTAATATTACTATACTTACCACACCAGATGATGTCCACGACTTGGTCCGCGTAGATTAAGTTCTTTGTAAAATCTCGTGGCATCTCTTTGATTTACCGGGATAAAGAGCCAATGCCTTTCGCATTTATAATATTAGTAAGTATTGATTTTATCCGAGTGATATGTAGCTGACCGCCGTAAGTGGAAGTCCAGCTGTGAACATCAAACGGTTGATGACAACTAACTGTAAATTTGAAAAGTTGTAGTTGGCACTTGGCAGTTAGGTGCAGGTTTCTGGTAAGGTAGTAGTGGTAGTAGGAACGTATGGTCACTGAATACAAACTCTTACTCCGTACTATAATTAGGTGTCGCGCGAGTTCTTCGAACATGATAAAGAATCCATGCAAAGTGTTAAAGATGAAATTTCTTTTTCTTTTTGCTAAAAGCTTGGAAAAGCCGTTATTTTTAAGTTTTCATCCCACTGAAGATATTACAGCTGTCTCTTGAATGGTCCGTTATTTGCACTACCGCCCGCAAGGTTATTTGTCATGTGCAGGGCTTGAAATTGCTTTGATGTATACTGAATAGAACAAGCCGCTATAAATCTGATGCACAGTACGGGCTAACTATTATTTAATCTACGGTATGGGATCATTTGTACCCTATAGTTATAGGGTACACACGTTTCCGTTCGTCATATGAAAATACGAGACACCTTTTATTTTATGAGAAGACTGTTTGATAGAGTCTAATATTAGGGACCAGCTACTCGATTACTGTCGTTTGACAGATGCAGGACGATCGCAATCACATCTGATTGGCCTAAAACGGTTAATTACTGGTATAATCCATTAATTAACATCAATTGAAGTTGTATCAATGACAGAATCAAATTTTAGCAATCGTGATAATATCTCGTCGTCGTTGTTTACGTCTCAATCCATACAGACATCCACTGCTTGACGAAGGTGCCTTGCAGGATCTTCACAGAACGTGGTTTTGTGCCGCCGAGTAACGAGATAGTGTCTTTGTCCTCTTCCCCCGGACCCTCGGCACAGAGTAGACGTGTTTGTTATGTTTATTCCGTTCATTTAAATTCATTTTAAACTTTAATTCGGCGAAATAATTAACGCGAGTGTACCAGGAGCACATAAAAACGAAGAGTTTAACCGCTATTACAGATTGCACACATAGGCAAATTCTTATTGCACACATTGCCTTTCGCTTACTACGGTTAATCACGCCACGCCGTAGAGGACACAGGTAGAGGAGGACGGCTTTTGATTACATATCCGCTGCGCGTCGAGAACAAGTGAGATAACGTGACGTCGGCGCTTGCACATCTTCATTTCACGCGATCGTGCTGGTTACATTCGTGCACTGCTCATCGCTTCAACTAATTTGGACTCTATTTGTATGGACCATAAGAGTGAGTGTTGCCTGGTGTTTATGAACGTACTTTTCATAAGAAGAAGAACTGTTTAACTTTTCACTCATGCCACAAAAGAAAGTTCCTGCCCTGCCTTCATCAGGCTTACAAGTTGACTCGGACTCCAACCTAAGTTCTACTGCGATGACAGATACTGACACACAAGAGAACCCAGTTACCATGTCTAAACCGCGGTTACGGAAGAGACAACACGATGACGATTTGAGTGTTTTTATGACAGACATGAAGAAAATGTTTCAGGAGTTCAGATCACAACAGGAAGAAAATTTCAGGGCTTTCCAAAAATCACTGTTTGTCACAATCGAGGATATAAAAAAGCAAAATGGGGAAATCAGATCCTCAATGGAATTTTTATCTAAACAATACGAAGGCATACAGAAGAAAATAGAAAAAATCGAAAAAGAGAAAAAAGGATTTAGTTACAGCATAGAACAGATTGAAGAGAGGATAGAGTCTTTAGAGAAAAAATTTAAGTCACCCTGCCTAGAAATTAGAAACATCCCTACCAAGAAATCCGAAAGTAAGTCACAACTTTTAGATCTGACGCAAAAATTAAGCCTGGCGTTGAAAGTGCCTCTGGAAAGCTATGAAATCCGTGATGTCTATAGGGTGAACTCTAAGCCTGAAACAAATAAACCCATAACCATAGAATTTGCCTCTGTAATTACAAAAGAAAAGCTTTTACATGCATTTAAAAACTATAACAGGGAACACCGAGGCAGTGATAGGCTGTGTACAAAAACCCTAGAGCTTGACTGTCCTTCCCAGCCCATATTTATTTCGGAGGCCCTCACCTTTAAGTCAAAAAGGCTCTTTTACCAAGCACGAGAGTTTGCTAAATCAAACGATTATAGTTTCTGTTGGACATCCCATGGAAAAGTCTACTTGCGTAAAAGGGAGGGGGCTCCTTTTATTTATATTAAGTCGGAACAGAGCTTTACAAACCTAGTTGGAGGAGAAGTTAAATGACTAGCAAATAGAAGGATTATTTTTCAATATTATTGTATTTTATGCATGCTTGTAATCTACGCTTTTACACAAACCATTATTATCATTTGCCAATTATTAAACTATGTTGTAAAATGTCTAACGTTACACAAAAACTTTACTACACGTCTAAACTACTCTCACATACCACAAATTTTACATTGTCACTTTCACACTACCCTTAGTCAAGAGCTGTTAAATGTGTTCGCTTATAACATATATTTTTTTTTCAAGTGGATCTCTCAAAAGAAATATCGATATAAATTATTTTGGGCCCTCTTCTTCTCTCGATCATTTTTTTTTTTTCATGAAATATAATGGATAGCAATTTAACAAATGTGCATGAAATTGACAATTCAGAGATCTCGCAGTCATTCCAGTGTGATGTTGAGGATTTACCTAAACATTTACATATTAAAAAACAAGATATTACAGTTATATCTCAAAATATTAGGAGCATTTATAGTAACATAGACGATCTACAAATTACTCTTTCAACTCTTAATTTTGATCCGGACATTATTGTCTTAACAGAATGCTGGTTAAACACTAATAAACCTATACCAATATTACAGGGGTATAACTCCTTTGCAACAACAAACCAATTAAACCAAAATGATGGAGTCGTTATTTATACAATAAAATCACTAACTGTTAATCCTAGCGAAATAATTTTACTGGATGCCTCATGTATGCAAATAGAACTTGACAGAAACATTATTCTAGGGATTTATCGCTCACCCTCCAACGCCTACGCAGATACTTTTATCGATTCTCTAAACAGCTACTTGGGTAATCTAAAAACGCATAAAAATTTAATATTAACTGGAGATATCAATATAAATATCACCCCAAAATTAACTGAACAAAGTTACGAACGAAACAACAGGTCGAATTATTTAAATATGCTCTCCACCCATGGATTATTACCAGGACACGTACTGCCAACAAGAGAGGCTAATTGTCTAGATCACATCTTCCTGAAAATAAACAAAAATAAAGTTTCTGCGTATACAGTTGTCCTAAATACTACAATCACAGACCATTCGATGATTCTTCTTAATTTAAAATCGGTCAGAAACAAAATTCAAGCCCCAAAAACTAAAACTGTAACAAATTTTAACGACTCATTAAATAGCCTTGCTTTAAAAAACCTTCCTTTGCTACTTTTTAGTAATGATCCTAACTTCGTAATTGAACAGCTTATTCTGAAAATAACAGAGTCTTTACAAGAGAATACTAAAACAGTTAAAATCCCTAAAAACAAACGTATCATTAAACCTTGGATTACAACAGGTATCCTTAGATGTATTAGAAACCGAAATAAAATGCAAAAGAAGTTAAAACTTAATCCGCTAGATGAAACTTTAAAAATATCTTACAAACGTTACCGTAACTACTGTAATAGTCTTATCAAGAAGCTTAAACATAAATACGAAAGAGACCAATTAGTTAAATCTTCAAGAAATTCTAAAGCGCTTTGGAAAAATATAAAAAATGTAACTTATTTAACTTCAAATAGGTCAGATAATACCCCATTATTGAATATCAAGCCATCCCCTACTGACTCAGTCAACGACGTAAATAATTTTTTTGCTAATATTGGAAAATCCCTTGCAGAGAAAATAATTTCAGGAAATAGCTCTAATTTTAATATTAATTCAGAAATATCTCACCTCCAACTCTCGTCCTTTGTTCTTCTGGATACCTCAGTCCACGAAATACACAGCGTGATATCTGGACTAAAATCTAACAGTTCAGCAAGGTGGGACAACATCTCGACTAGTTTCTTAAAACTGGCCAGAATTGTGGTCGCTCCGATTATCTGTCACCTTACAAACCTCTGTTTTGCAAGTGGTACTTTTCCGTCTCCGTTAAAACAAGCTATTATCACACCAGTTCATAAGAATGGTGACAGAAATGATGTTAACAACTACAGACCAATATCTGTCCTTCCAGCAATCTCGAAAATACTAGAAAAATGTTTGAATAAAAGGTTGGTTAACTACTTAGACAGATACAATTTAATTTCTACTTCTCAATTTGGCTTTAGACAGGGAAAATCTACCGAAGATGCTATTATTAATTTAACCTCTAAAATTGTTGAGAAACTTGACCAAAAGAAAAAGTGTTTGTGTGTATTTTTAGACTTAAAAAAAGCGTTTGACACCGTTTCTGTCACCATCCTTGTAAACAAGCTGGAACGAATGGGAATTCGAGGGATACCACTGAAACTTTTTAACAGTTACCTAAGTGATCGCAAACAAAGAGTCAAAATAGGACAATATGTTAGTTCTGAGATAGATATAGCTTATGGAGTGCCTCAGGGAAGTGTTCTGGGGCCAACCCTGTTTCTAGTCTACATTAATGGATTATGTAACCTTGGTTTAAATAATGGTCAGGTTTTCTCATATGCTGACGATACCGCTATTGTGTTTTCTGGCAGCACCTGGGAAGAGGTACAGAGGACGAGTGAGGAAGGCCTCGCTAAGATATCTGCTTGGCTTAATTCAAATTTATTAACCATTAATGTAACTAAAACTAATTATATTTGTTTTTCGATTAAAAATAATATGCAACCAAATAATGATTTAACTGTTAAGATACATAATTGTGGAGACACCTATAGTCAAATTTGCTCTTGTCCACCTATAAATAAAGTAACTTCTACTAAATATCTGGGTGTTATCCTGGATCAAAGATTGTCCTGGTATCCTCAAATAGAACTTGTGGCAAGTAGGGTAAGGAAACTAACCTGGATTTTCAAGAAATTGAGACACATCGCCCCAACTGACTTACTACATAAAATTTACGTAGCTCTTGCCCAATCAATTATTACATACTGTATACCAGTTTGGGGGGGTGCTGCAAAGACTAGATTCATTGAAGCAGAAAGAGCTCAGCGCTTTTTACTGAAGGTAATGCATTTTAAGCCTTATCGATACCATACTGATATGTTGTATTCAATAAGTAATGTACTCACAGTAAGGCAATTATATGTCCTTTTCGCTATCCTTAAGTTACACAAAACTCTATATTTTGACCCAAGTATTTTAAAGAAAAGAACAAATAATACTGTTGTGGAACTAGTCCATGCAAGATCTGCCTTTGCTGGGTATCAATACCGACATAAATCTACTTTTTTATATAATAAAGTTAACAAAATCCTGAACATTTACCCAAAGAAAATTCATGACTGTAAAAGAACACTTAAAGACTGGCTAAAAACACTATCTTTTGATGAAACGGAGGCTCTTCTGCAGATTGTTCGGTAGGTGTAACTGTGGCTTTAACTGGAATACATGGATACGCACACTCATACAATACACTCATATACTCTCTCTCTCACACACACACACACATACACACACACACATACACACACACACACACACACACACTCACACACACACACACACTCACTTGCATGCCTGCATGATTATAACCTGTATCAAAATTGTACCAATATTTAATTATTGTTAAAATTGGAAGAGCTAGGCCTTCTGACACAGGTATTCTTATGCTTAACAGAAGGCCTCAGCCACAATAACTTGTTAATATTTTATATGGTAATAAATCATTTTTCATTTTTTTTTCATTTGGACACATCAAATAATATAATAGTACTATACGTACTGTACGCCCCTTTTACCTTTCATCCAAAGCACTGTACGACCAGCGTCTCCCAGCAACTCGCTTGAGATTATTCGTCCACCTAACCTAGCGTCCCTTGGGTATTTGAATAATCGTTTCGCACTGGAAAAGCAGCGTCACACACCGCGTCGATTTTACATTAGGTATTCGTTTTAACATTTAATTGAGCTAAGTAGGATATTTAAAAAAAACTAGGAAGAGCGTGTATACAAAATGAATTTCGTGTATCAGTAATAAACTAAAACATTTGGACGTTGGGTTGTGTAACAGCATCTTGGCTTCCCCCTTATCGGAGCAGGCAAGGATGCTGTGCACATTATTATTTGTAGATTTATAATTGTGTATTATTATATTTGTTGTCAGTAGCTATTTAATATTTAAGGTTGAGTCAAGTCTTATTTCATTTTTATTTTATATCTTGTTTAGCTATTATTATTAAGAAGATTATTATGTTTACCTAACTCTGTATAAAAATTATTTTTCTACGGGGGCGACATAATCACGAAGTGATTATGTCGCAAAATAAAGATTAAAAACCGTCACAAAATAAAGATTAAAAAAAAAAAACTAAAATCAACGTTAATAATGGACATGAGCGAATTGACCACTAAGCTTGGCGTAATTTCTACGCCTCAGCACCCAATATTAAATAGTAGGTACAGCACACGCTCGAAGAGTGCCCTGCCTGGGAGAACGAGCGTAGTGTTTTAGTCAAGCACACAGGGAGAGACCTTTCACCACCTGCTGTTGTAGCGGTAATGCTGGTGGAAGAAGAAGCATGGTGGGCAGTGGTCTCCTTTTGCAAAAGTGTGATGCTCCAGAAAGAAGCCGTGAACAGGATAGAGAGCGATCTGATCCTGCTCGGAGACGGACATGTCAGGGTGGAAGTGAGCAATGCCCTCTCAATAGCCCCAGCCGATGGGACTACGGGGTCTTGAGCGACTGCAGTGGGGGCTCTAACGCTCCCTCTAGTAGTAGACGATCCGGGGAAGACGGCAGCTCCACATCACGCTGCTAAGCCTTAAGACAATTGGGGAGATCCTTGCCCCTGGAACGAGCCCATATTGGGCGTAACACAAGAGAACGGCACTGGCGTAAGTTCTTTAAGAGTTCCCGGAGCCCGTCATTATGAGCTGAGGATGGTCATCGAGGGGGTTTTAGTGGGTAAAAATCCCAGATAACCTGATCACATGTGGTCGTGTATCTATGGAAGATTTCCGCCCGTTAACAAAATTAAAAAAGGTACAGGTTGCGGTGATGAGAAAATATAAGCATGCTTACCTTTTACTTAGAGAGATATACATAAAAGCCCAGAGCAAATATTTCTTTTCGATCCGTGACTGCGGCGGCGGCAAGTACAATAAAAAGCAATTTATTTTTCCCTCACAATTATTTTTCATTAACAAATAGGCATGATGTGTAAAGCAACACGCAGTGACGACTGACGAGGGTCTCTGTAAATAACCGAAGGGTAGTAATTATACCAGGTACTCGTACGTATGCGTTAATTGCAAATGAATGTCATCAAATTACCTACACCGCAGTGAGTAGTGCCTTCGTTTACAATAGTGCAAGAGACCGTGAACGCCAAACCGGTGTCATAGCAACGTATTAGTAGATTGTTACACAAGGGACGTAAGTAAGCTATTACAGAACAAGATCCAATTTGGCGCCAGTGCGAGCGCAGCTCGCATAGGGCGCTAATGGATCGCGTGCACCCGAGATATTTAGTCACACGAGCGAGCGCAGCGAGCGAGGGTGAATATAGTTCGAGGGTGTAATAGCTACTTGCAACCGAGGTAAGCATTCTACTTTATATCATTCTTGCGAGGTAACACGTCAATCTAAGCACGCCATTTGTTGAATTCTTCGTAAGTTTTCACGTAGCGCTCTTTGGACTTATCCGGCAAAAGGTTTTGCATCATTTGTTCTACTTCAAGCAAACAAAAATCAGGCTCTCCTCCTTTTTCATCATCTGATGAAGTGCTTGACATTGTTGTAAATAACTTAAATCACTTTACGAACAAACTTCACAAAATTTCAGATCAAATGAAATGCCGCCATTTCCATTTTTTTTTCGTAAATAGTTTTCCATTTTTTTTTTACGGCTCTGAGTTCCAAGGAGTTTTGCATAGTTTGAAATGTATGGAAATTAAATGCCGCCATGTTCAGTGTTTTTTTTTCAGTAAAAAGTTTTCTTACCATTTTATAAGAAAAGAGATTGTTTACCAAGGAGTTTTGCATAGCTTGAACTGTAATGTGAACATTACAATTCAAGCATAGTGCGACGTAATGTTGCCTTGAATTGCAAACACCAACTTACAAGGAGACTTTCCACCATAGTAATCCCTAGTTACTGAGCAAGTATGATATAAAGGTATATTATACCTATTCTGTGGTAGTTTAAAGGGTGAATTTATATCTGTAGTCCTTTTGTTTTTTCGCTACTATCATTCTATTATGAATGCGAAAGTGTGTTTGTTTGTTGGTTTGTCCTTGAATCATGACGCAACATAGGAACGGATCGACTTGATTTTTTTGCATGGGTATAGTTGCGGACCGAGAGGCTACTATTTGTTCCGGAAAATTAAGGAGTTCCCCCGGGAATTAAAAACCTTGGATATCTTTTTTAAAGTAGTGTATCATCACATATCACACGTTGACATATTATTATTTATGCTTGTAAAATAATACGTTGTTTTTAACGTATCTCAAATCACAATAAAACAAATCTCTTTTAGAACAATTCTCTAAGCATACCTTAGTGCTTTTCAAGTCTTCAAAAATTCCAAGAATGTTTAACATTAAAACGATTCATTTTGTTATAGTGCTTATGAGTTACAATATCAATATTTTCATTTGATTAATCCTTTACACCGTATTACTCAAACTGTTTAAGGAGTTCATACATGCTTTTTGACGTGCAGGCATCTATGAAGTCATTAAGCTGGTCGAATTATACGTTTGACAAACGATACCTCGTATAGCTTAACTGATCATCACCATCATGTTTTATAACTAAATAATTTTTAACGTCAATAAAGTGTATACCCACAGTGTACTTGTATTGAATAAATGATTTGATTGATTGATTGATTGATTACGATTACGATTTCCTTACACAATCTGTTTTTTTTTGCGTTCGAAGTTATATCGTAAGGGAGTTTCGAAATGCTATCGTGATAAAGGCACTGCAAATTAAGTCTATTAAAAATTCTAATAAAATAAATACTTGCAAGGAAAGCCCAAACAAAACCCATAAACACAATTTAACGAAGCACTTCAACCGACAAAATGACTAAACAGGGTATTCGCTTAGTACCTACTCATCATATTTCTCTCAGCAGGAGGATTTCCGAGCTGCTCATAAAGCGGCATTACATTTCCTAGACCATCTATAGTGCCGAACGAGTGATGTTCATGAATGAGATTGAGTTAAATGAGGTTTGAGCTACAAACGTTTGGTACACAACGGAGTAAGTGCTGTGAACTGATATGGAAGTTTTAAAGCGTAAATCTACTCACTTAATGTAATGTACTTAGTCTAACGGTGTACGTACATACTTTAGAACGCTACAACTTCACAATCATTTTCTTTCTTTCTGTAAAGTACTTAAAAGAGAAATGTTAATGTTATGTTAGTTACTTCATAATATTATTTAGCCTGCAATTAAATATGGAATTTGTGTTCCATGGCTTCAAATTTTAAGATTTTTATATTTGTGCTACGTGGATTAAGTTTTTATTCCGTCGGGAACTCCTTAATTTTTCGGGATAAAACTAGGCGATGTTCTTCCCCGGGATACAATCTTTTTACCAAATTTCATCAAAATCGGTTCAAAATATAGGCCGTGAAAGCGTAGCAGACACACTTTCGCATTTATAATATTAGTATGTATATTAATACGATCGTAATACGTATCCTATGTTTTTGTACTAAATATGTCGGAAAAATACAACCGATTTCGATAATATAATATAAGTAATAAAAGTAGAATCTTTTTTCTTCATCGGACACGGATCTAAGTGAAGTCGATTTAAATTCAATCTCGTTAACTCTTTATGCCGTAAGGCATAAAGAGTTAACGTTCCTAGTTGCCTAATTTTACACATCAAAACGAATATTCGGGATTAAATAATTTTTCATATGAAATAGATGTAATGGTTTGCGCAGTTCAGATTTTGTCGGATATTTTCAAGAAAAAATTCATAAAAGGGAAAAATTGCTCATCTTGGCATCTTATAAAATCAGAAGCCATAAACCCTAGTCCTTTCATTTGCATTCATAAATACCCGAGTAAAGAGCGCGAAAAAGTGACGAGAGTCTTGTTCCAAATACCGTGAAAGTAGGTAATCAACTTCTGTGCTAACTTTCTCTTCAGAGCACCTTTTTGTTGACTATTTTCATTTCAAATAAGTATGCGGTTTTACTGCTACGGCCTAATGAGCATATTTATCAGTAACCTTTTTTAGATAGGAAGTTATTAGCAGGCTTTTTATTGATAAACTTGTTGTAATAATTGCGATTTAATTTTGTTTCCGTTCTAAATAAAGTTACTGTGACTTATACAGAAGGACAGACGGTATGGAGGCCTGATGATAAGGGCTCTACCTTTTACTAAAATTGTCAAAAAGAAGAGCGCAAATTGTTTAGCAGCAGATATTGGTGGTACATTCTATCCATCCACATGATACAAATATAAATGAAAATTATAAATGTGAAATACGTCTGACTGTCTGTTTGCTACTCTTTCACGGCAGGGATGTTATGGAGCTCCGTAACCATAACCGAATCCGATACAAAAGTTTCGAATAATTTCGCATAGAGACGGAGGCTAAATAAGACATGTTATGATAGATTTTTGTTTTTAGTAAAAACAAATATATAATAATTACATATGACTGATTATAAATTATAATCAGTCATATTATTATATTTTACCTAACCTAGAGTAGATTAAACCTATAAATAAAACCAAATTATTACATTATATTTGTGTTTATATTTTATTTCAATCTAATATCCGTAACCGAAACTATCCGAAACTAGCGGATAATCCAAAATAATTATATATCCGTAACCGTATCCGAAACCGATATAATTTTATTCCTATATCCATATCCGTATCCAGATCCAAAATATCATATCCATAACATCTCTATTTCACGGCACATATTTGCAACCGATTTTGACAAAATTTCTTATTTCGTATATCCTAATGAAGTAGCTGACGAACGAGCAAAAGCAGCGTGCACGGACGGGACGCAAGTTGAAATCAAACCCTATTTTACGGAATTATTATCAAAATTCAAAAGTTTATGTTTTATTTTTTGGAAAGAATGTTTTGATTTACGTTCTAGAGAAAAGGGTATTTGGTACAGAACGATCCAATGTGAGCCACTTCAAATACCATGGTTCGGATCTGTTAAAATCAATAGGTCGAGCATCAGAACCCTATGCAGACTTCGTTCGGGACACTACCCGTCTAATAAGTTCGCCCACCTTATGAAAAAGGTCAGTTCGCCTAATTGCGATGTTTGTGGCACGATAGACGATTTGCTACACATATTTATAGAGTTTCAGTAGAACGTGATAGAACGACGGTCACTGATGGCAAAATTCAATTGGAATAGACTGGATGTGGGACTCTTCCAGAGCGTTCTGGCAAGTCCCACATCAGAATCGGCGAAAAGTTTAATTAATTTGGTAACTGCTTGCCATCGGTGACCTTCTTCGGACGTCGACTTATGTTAAGTGATAGTTTTTTATTTTTGTGTTAGTTATGTTAAGGTTTTTTTTTCTCTATTTGTTAAATGTATTTAAATAATGTTTCGATGGGGTTGACATGTTATATATAATAAAAACCCCAAAAATAAAAATGAGATTTAAAAAAAAAACTTGTTTTCGTAAGAGTTCCTGCGGGAATCAAAAACGTATAAGTTTATGATAACTCAACATTTGCTGGTCTCAAATTGCTGTCAAATTTGACAATATTCCATTTACATTCCATAATACGAGTCGCAATTGTTTTCAGAGAATATATTCTAACAACATCGTCTGTTCTTGACACTGACAAATAACATTTATAATAACAATATTATGTTCGAGCATTTTTCAGAATTTCTTTTAATTACTTCATATTATTAATTGTATCAAATGTCTTATCTTTTTTAATAGATTAAAATTTCTCTCTGGGGGTCGTATTACTCATTGCTGAGGGTCGTGACCCCGTTTCATTAATCACATAATGGCAGGGGTTTAATAATGCGATGGGTACCCAGGTCCTTCCGCATACCACCCGACTGAGTACTATTTCAACTCTTGGGTTTCTAACAATTATTATCAGATGTTAGTTAAAATAGATAGATAGATAGATAAATGCTATACTGCCACACAAGACATCAAAAAGAAATAATAAAGTTAACAAGCAAAAATAATAACAATAATTATAATTGCTTCACGTGCTCTCCGAGGAACGGAGGAAACGAAAAGGCCGAATTAAGACTACCAAAAAAACCCATCCAGTTACCAACTTGGGTCAACGTTGCTTATCAATCGCAATCGACTGATATACGTTGTTGCAACTAGACCACTCCTGTGTCTGCGCCTATTTAGGCTACTATAATTTCCGTGGCATCCCCTATTATTTTTAAATAAAGATATCCTGTGTTTTAGCGTGACGCAGCCGTAACAGACGGACAAAGGATGACAAAAAATTTTAAAAAAAAATTTGAGCTCTGTATCGGAAATATAATGCTTTTTCCAATTAATATTTTCAAAACATATTTATTTAACTAGCTGATGCCCGCGACTTCGTCGGTTTTAAGGTTTTTTGGTTCCCGCGGGAACTCGTTAGTTTTCCGGGATAAAAAGTAGCCTATGTGTTATTCCAGATTATAATCTATTTCAGTGCCATATTTCATTCAGATCCGTTCAGCCGTTGGGGCGTGATGGAGTAACAAACATTCATACATCCATACATCCATCCAAAATTTTGCATTTATAATATTAGTAAGATTTGATTTGATTATTTGATTATTTGATTTGATGTACGTGCATCGTAGTAGGTTGTGGAAAAATACCTCAATAATTTAAATAAAATAAAATTTGAACTAACCATAATTTATTTAAAAGATTTTGGTTGATTCAAATTCATCTAATATAATAATATTTTTTTATATGTATTCATGTTTCTAATATTAGGATACAAAATTTATAAGTGAACAATGAAGAAATAAAGAATGAAAAAACTATTACTAATTATATTTAGATTAGAGAGATTTAAAAAATCGAAGCGATGGTGTAATAATATATGTAAAGAATGACCTTAAGTATACTTTGTCCTTCCCAAATCTAGCAGATGCGAGCTCGATAATGTGTACCTTAAATGATACATTATGTCTCATTGCTGTTTACCGATCTCCTTCTTTTAAACAAATAGATAATTTTCTTAACAGTTTTTCAACGGTCCTTACTAACTCGAGGCATTATAAGACTCTTATTGTAGTGGGTGACATCAATATAAATATTTCTCAGCCAAGTAGTGATAACCGTTCCGATGAATATTTGAATTTTATTAGTAGCTATGGTCTCCTGCCAACTCATTTTTTTCCAACCCACGACAAAAGCTGCATCGACCATGTACTACTAAAAACGCAATTTAAAAATACTACTTTAGTACTACATGCATCAGTTACTGATCACTCGCCAACGATTGTGAATCTTGATTTGAAAATTTCTAGGCAAAATGTCTCAAAAAACCGCCTGGTCATTGATTTTGCAAATGTTAAAAAGAGCATCGATGAACAGAATTTTAGTGAAATAGCTGACTCGCAAGATCCGGCCTCGGCTGCAAATTTTTTAGTTGATACTCTGGGTTGGATTATTAAGAAAAACACAAAGATAGTTCGCACGTCTCAGAAAAATACAGTGATAAAACCCTGGATTACTCCTGGGCTTTTAAGGTGTATAAAACATCGTGACCGTCTATATAAAAAACACAAAGCTTCACCCGATAATGAAACACTAAAACTTACTTATCATCGTTACAAAAACTTTTGTAACAATCTTTTAAAACGATTAAAGCGGAACTACGAAAAAATAGAATTTGAAAAAACTAAAAACAATACAAAGGGCACTTGGCAAGTCATTAAAAAAGTTGCAAATATTACTCCTCCACCTTCTTCTCCAAATGAGCTGTTACAACTTCAAGCTGATCCTAAAACATCTCTTAACATCGTAAATAAATATTTTGTTGAGGTGGGAAACAAATTGGCGACCCGGATTCTTTCACAATCGAACTTTTGCCCAACTAAATATACCGATAATTCCCTTCCCCCTGTGCACTCTTTTGGAATATTACCAGTTGATCAAAAGGAAATAGAAACCATCATAATGAGCTTAAAATCAAATAGCGCTGTTGGTTGGGATGGTATTCCAACTAAGGTCCTAAAGTCTAGTTGCACTACCTTAGCTCCAATTATCGCAAAAATTTGCAATCTTTCTTTGTCAAAGGGTATTTTTCCAAATTGCTTAAAGAAGGCTTTAGTCATACCAGTACATAAGAGTGGCGATAGAAGCAGTGTCAACAACTATAGACCTATATCAATGCTAACAGCACTATCTAAAATATTCGAAAAGGTCCTAAATAAACGACTAATTAGCTTTTTAGACACAAAAAACCTTCTTTCACCAAATCAGTACGGCTTCAGGAAAGGAAAGTCCACTGAGGACGCCGCGCTAGATTTAACTGAAACTATATCTCGATTAGATCAGAAACTAAAATGCGTCGGTGTTTTCTTAGACTTGTCTAAAGCCTTTGACACTGTTTCTATCCCCATACTACTGGCTAAACTGGATAAAATAGGAATCAGAGGTATAGCACTGGACATTTTCAAAGATTACTTAACTAACCGTACTCAGCAAATTAAAATAAATGAATATGTAAGTGATGATATGCCTCTTACCTATGGTGTCCCCCAGGGAAGTATATTGGGACCTACGCTATTCCTTGCTTATATAGACAATCTTTGTCGCTTGTCTATTCCAAACTGCAAAATTATATCTTATGCAGATGACACTGTCTTACTTATAACAGGGAATACGTGGGAAAACACATTTAAAAATGCTGAGTTCGCTTTAAAAAATGTATCAGATTGGTTGGCCGCAAATTTGCTTAGCTTAAATGTGAGTAAAACTAAATTTCTTACCTTTTCACCTTCCGCTGCCTCTCAACCTTCTATTGATAAATGTAAATTGAGAGCGCATATCTGTAGTCATTTTGATTATAACTCAAATTGTGACTGCCCTGGTGTAGAATATGCTACTAATATAACATATCTTGGACTTATTATAGATAATACCTTGTCTTGGAAATTGCACATATCTAATTTAACATCCAAAATAAGGAAATTAATATATATATTTAAAAACCTTAGGTCATCAGCTGATAGGAGTACTATATTTATGGTTTATTATGCTATAGTCCAATCGCTACTCATGTATTGCATATCAGTCTGGGGTGGTACCAACAAGACAACAATGCTACAGCTAGAGAGAGCACAAAGATCTGTTCTGAAAGTTATGACAAAAAGACCTTTTAGATTCCCCACAATAGATCTGTATAAAGATTGCAAGGTTTTATCGGTCCGTCAACTTTTCCTATTACAAATAATAAAACGTAAGCATAGCTCCATTAGTTACGATAAAAATCAAGTAAAGAGAAGGGTGGATCAAACCTTTCGAACAGAAGGACACAAAAGTAAACTTGCTGGGAGACAGTACTATATCATCAGCTCTAGACTTTATAATCAAATTAATAAAGCAATTAACATAAATCCTCTTAATAAAAATCAATGTAAACAACGAGTTAAAGAGTGGTTGCTTACTCAATCATATGCCGATACTGAAAAACTGCTTGAAGTACTAGTTTAAAAAAATATATTTTATTTGTATAACCTATATTTATTCATCCTATTCACACACACACACACACACACACACACACACACACACACTCACACATACATTCATATTTGATATCTTAAGTTGATTATTTAGATTTATTTGTTCATACCTATTTACCTGCAGATTGCATTTATATTGTTTCAAATGCGCCATTTATTTAAGGAGAGCACTGTCGCCTAAAACACAGGTTTATACCTTCCTTAGGGACAGTTGGTTTTTCTGTATGTACCTATTCTGTTATGTAAGCACTATTTTTAAGAATACTATGTAAGATTGGTAAAATGCAGAACATACTCGTATTTTTGTTTTTATATATTTTGAGATCAATAAACATTTATTTATATATATATTATATTTATAAAAAATACACGACGTCCAAGTGATTGTTAAAGGGCATGGTGCCCAAAACATTAGCGCTATTAACTTGTTGAATAGCAAGGCTAAGCCGTTGAGCCAAATAAGCGCCAGCTCCTTGGTCACCAGAGGGACCAGAGGGAGAGATCAGTATTTGGGACACGACATTTATAAAGTCAATTTATCTTGGAAAAAGGTTAATTACGTAACTATAAAACTGAAGTAGTCTTCAGTTTTATAGTTACGTAATTAGTAACTATAAAACTTTCATTACAAATTACCATTTTGGTAGACTCATCAATATCGAAAAAGCAGATCAAGCTGAAAGGAAATTTCCTTTAAATAATATTTTCATTTTGACGTCGCTTTGCTACCGTAAATGGTGACAAATAAGCTCCTGTACCGTATTTTAAGGGCTGAGACATTTATATTTCCTTGCGTCAAGTTATGGTTCTTGAAACTTTCATAATTTTTTGTCTATATTTAGATTCTAGCATTTTTAACCTCCGACCTTGTACCTCCTTCACCTTTCTACCATCGTACCGTAAGACGCCGTGCGAGTTTCCACCCCTATGTTGTCAACGTTCCACCCACACGCACGAAGCGCTTTGCATCTTCATTCCTTATTCGCATAGCTGGGGTTTGGAACACTCTACCAAAAACTGTGTTCCCACCAATTACAATCCGGGTATCTTTAAATCAATATAATAGGCATCTTCTAGGCAAGCGCGTCCCATCTTAGGCCGCATCATCACTTCCCATCAGGTGTGATTGTGGTCAAGCGTAAGCCTATAATGAATTTAAAAAAAAGTTTCACAACTCGCAAACTCATATTCCTTTCCAATTCAGCATCATACCTTTGCTACAAATACATAACTGCAATGATGACGACGATGACCTTTCGGAGTTCAGTCTGTTAGTTACGGTTAGTTAGTTACGGAGTCATAACTATGAGATTTTTGTTTCATGTCTGATATTCTGCAGGTGAAAGCAGAAAAAGGAAAAAGTATCACAGCATCAAAATACTTGCACCTTGTTCTAGAGATTACCACCATGTGGAATGTGGACCGATAGTTGTATAAGGTCTTATTTCGAGAAGTTTCGACCATATCGGATAAAGAAGCTAGGAACGTGTAACGAATAATTAGCCGTGAGTAGGTAGTTTGTTTGCGCTCATAGTTCTTATCCTTTTTGGTTGCGAAAGATGAAGACGAATTAAACTAGTACCGATGATTTTTCTTATTCGTTTTTTTACCCTCGACGAAACGGAGACGATATATACGTGTTTGCCCTAAGAGGTTGTGTGTTTGTTTGTTTGTTTGTTTGTAAGTATGTTTGTTTGTGCACTTTTTTGTTACCGTTTTCCTGGAAAACTATGTATATGTATAACTATGTATAGCTTGTAAGAAGGTTCTTAGGTATATTTCAGGACCATAGACAACCAAGCTGAGCTGTAGTCTATGATTTTAATTTTACTTGGAATGGAACTCCTTAAGTGATCACATTTTTTTTAACAATTTTTATCAGAATATTAAAATTTAACACTATAATATGACACCTCTACTCCTTACTAAGCACAAGTTTTATCTCGGAATGAGAAGGGTTTGGCCATAGTCCACCACGCTGGTCAAAAAAACTACTGAGCCGGCAAATATGCATTTTTGTGTTTTAGATATTATTTTGTAATATATGCTTTTGCTAAGTTCTAATTGTTGTTTCAATGGAGGTCTGCAGTTCGTCGTGGGTTTTTAAAATTTTTAATTTTATTACTTGTTTATTGCGTGATAGACCTGCGCTTGACTTTATTTTCATTATTAAAATCGGTTAGTATAATTTTTTTATCAGATCACAACCGGAAGTTTACAAATTAAAATAGTTACAACTGAATCGCAAACAAGTGCACTCGATAGTGATGATGTGCATAAAATTGAAATTCAAGCGCTTCGCGAGTACTCAACATTCCAGTGCATTGTGAATTGGATGCAACAAAACGGTTTGGGGACAAAAACAGGACATTACACAGCTTTAGTTAATGCCCATAATATTTCACTCCGGCGGAATATCCAATTCATACACCGGAATTACATTTCCCAGTACATCTAGCACAAAACAAGTCATACACGAAACATGAATGAGATTGAGTATCACGAGATTTTAATAGGTATACCTATTCTGAATTCTGTGTTTAGATTACGCCTTGATTTATTAATTAGTGGATGTTTAGTGGGATATTTAATAGGATCACGAGGTCCTGGGTTCGGTTCCCGGTCGGGCATAAAATTTGTTAGGCATTGGGTTTTTCAATTCCGAAATTCTCAGTGCCAGCCCGGAGTTGGAAGTTGGCGGTGTTTCACCCCCGTGCCTCGGAGAGCACGTTAAGCCGTCGGTCCCGGTTATTATCACTAACATGATAATAGTCGTTAAAGCCCGCCAACCCGCATTGGAGCAGCGTGGTGGGTCTAAGCTCTAATTCCCTCTCTCCTATGAGAGTGGAGGCTTGTGCCCAGCAGTGAGACGTTAATAGGCTGTAGTGGTGGTGGTGGTTAGTTAATGAGCATCGATATTTCACTTTACACTTGGCTGTGGGATTTACATTTCATAGTGCGTCTAGCACAAAACTTAAGTGTTGCTCATTCCACGAGTTTTTAATAATTTCTGAATTCTGTGTTTAGATTACGCCTTGATTTATTATGTAGTGATCTATGTGATCTATGTGTCTTGATCTATGTGAGATAAATAAGAGTTTTAGTTAACGAGCATCATATTTCACTTTACACTTGGCTGCGGGATTTACAATTCATACTGCGAAATTAGGCTGCCTACATTTATTGGTACATCTAGCACAAAACAAGTGTACCTCATGAATGAGATTGAGTGTTACGAGATTTAGGCTTTGAACGGACTTCACTGTAAAATCATACTCGAAATAATATTAGCTGTATGGCTGTTAAGTGAGTTATATAAGAGCTCTTATAAGAATTTCGAAAAATCGGGCCTTATAGAGAGTAGAGAGGTATCTCTACATTAAAAAACTAACCTCTTTGCAAAATGTGTATGAGAACTTTTTTCAATACTGTATGATAAGATTTACTTGGTTGATGATTTTCCAATTAATACACAGAAATTCATTACCCACTTACACACACACGGCATTCACATTACATTTCAGACCAATTTTTTAATGTGAATCTATGCGACGGAAATAATTTGGTACAGACATAGGCTTCTTTTTATACCGGAAATAAATTAAAAAACCTCGATCCACGCGGACGAAGTTGTAGGCATCATCTAGTTTTTACAATAAAACATATACCAAAACTACCTTAAGTTATTACCGTAAAAGTCAATCCCGCGTGGAATAGTGCCAAGAAAATTGAGAGAATAAGAATATTACAAGCGAAAATGCACAGCCCTTTTTTGGCACCCTTTTTATGAAGAAGAAAAAAACAGCCCTTAAGTCACAGGAGGAAATTAACCGCGTACCAATTTCCAGTAAGATTTTTCAGTGAAGCTTCTCAGGGGATGTTTGAGATAGGGAGCTAAATGGCAAAGGGTGAAACAAACGCACAAAGCACAACTGCCTCATTTGAAAATCTAGCATATATCCTCAAAAATATATATCTTTATATATCCTCCTAGTATATATCCTCAAAAATATCATCCTTTAGGAATCCTTTATTTTCTAGGAAGCGTTTTTTTGTTTGCTTGCTCGCTTGCTCGTTACTTCGTCTGTTTGTTCCTTCGTTCATCCGTCCGTCCATTTGTATTGTTCAAATAATTATGATTCTTATACCATTAATAGTAGAGTTTAATTTGTCGCGTTTCGTGATTGATATATGGCCCAATAAAGCCAAGATGTGAAGAATGGCTGCCAACCTATTAACGTCATGAACAGAACAATTCGGCCCTTTGTCGAACGCGATCCTGTACCGCCAACATTTTGTTGTCTATAATGTGTAGTAGGAATCGAAATATTAGGCCATATTACTCGTATAAAGAGCAATATCAATCTTTTTAAGAAGAAAAAGGATATACCGATTTCTCAGACCTGAGTCTCGTAGCTGAAGGTCTTTCTTAGAAAACGATATTATTTTCTAAACTGCCAATTGCTTCTTGGTAGCATCATTTAGTTATAGCGAGTTGGCATCTAAAAATTTATCAAGGATAATAGGCGCCTCAATTGCTTGACTGATAAACTTTATTAAGAGTTTAATTTACAATTTTTGTTTTTATTTTACGCATTTTTGATTTTATCCCAGTGCAAGCTTTTTATTTTTTACATTTAGTCATTTAAGGCGCATGTTGTGACACCTGTCATAGATTGTACATTTAACAATTGTGTAATTAGTATGTAGTTTGTAATTTTTTCAATGTATCAATTTCTTGGTCGTCCTAATAAATATAAATAAATAAATAAAAGAGTCGTTGGCATGGACATTAAAATGTAATGTTATCACAAGATCGTAGGCAAGGATAATAATATGATATTATTGTCCCGTGCGACTATTATCATTTACCTATCGTACGAAGCTTTGCGCTTTAAGTTGGAGGGGAAAGTAGGTGTAGCTACCTTTTAGTTAGTAAGTTTATTTGCTAAGGTAAATATGTTCTACATCGTAAACATTAAAGCAAATCATGCCGTGGAGGAGTAACGTTATTATGTAAGCAAACGAATTTAAAGACTCGAGGAGTATTAATTACAGACGTAGTATAACATTAAAATTTATCCTCTCCCTTTTAATTAAGACATTACTGCTCAGTGCTTACAACATTAAACACTCCATAACATTTAGCTTTCTATTTGCCACTTTATTTGACTTTATTGAAACTGTATTTGTTATATTTAGGATTCCGTACATAAAAAGGTAAAAACTGGTCAAGTGCGAGTCAGACTAGCCCACCGAGTGTGTCCTTGGTAGCTCGGAAAGCGTCACATAATATTATATAACTAACTTTTTTTTAATTCTCATTTTTTTTTAAATCTCACCTGATGGTAAGTGATGAGTCTAAGATGGTAGCGAGTTAACCTGTTAGGTTTACGGCAGTTCAGTACCGTACAGTACGTAAGTACCTATACAGAATCGTACCGTAGCGCTTAATCACTTGGTACGTCCTTGCCGGTAAAGTGCTAACTAGCCACGGCCGAAGCCTCCCACCAGACCAGAGAAAATTCAGAAATTGTAAATTGACCCTGCCGGGAATCAAACCCCGACCACAGCGCTCACCACTGCGCCAAAGGGAGGTTTGGTTAGGTTCATCTACAATCATTAAAAAAATCGCATTAAATGGGACCGTAAAACTTAATTTGCTTGTATAAAGGTAAGTTAAACGTTTAAAATATAAATAATGCACATCATGCATGTCAGCGCAGCTATTTTTAACGTTTACCTAATCTGTTGTGAAAATTACTGTATATTTACAAACTTGGTTCCTACTGAAAAACGCAGCACTATTAGTCACAGAGACTTTATGTCACAGCCAGTAACTTCACGTTAAAAATCCCGTACCGCCTCTTTGTCACGTTTTGCGAAGAAAAAGTATTCTCTTTTATTCATTTTGTCACTTGCTTTTATCCAGATTGCGAAGAAGACTGTAAAGGGTTGTTAAGAACGTTAATTGTAAAAATGCCTTGGTACCTAACTTAGGTTTAAATGCTGGTTGGAACTTGGAAGTCAGTCACTCATAAGAACGTAGACATAAAGTACGCGCAACAATCGGTGCCGAAGGCGCAAATATCACGCGTCAATCGCACATCAAGCGCACAACAAGCGCGCATAGCTCGCGTAACAATGGCGTGTCCCACGCTCAACAATCATCGTGCGTATCGTTTAGCACTCAATCGCGCAACAATTGCGAACAATCGTGTGTTGAGTTCGCTTTTTAATCGCAACAGTTGCGCTTCAGGCGCAAGTCGCACGTGCGATAAGTGCGCGATAATCGCTTTGATTGTGTGTGCACAATGATCGCGCGTAAAACGTACGCCACACAAACAAAAATTCTGTAAGGATATCACCACATATCACGCCCAACGGTTGCAATAAGTAATAAATATTATTAACTAGCTGATGCCCGCGACTTCGTCCGCTCGAAATAATAAGCACTTAATTTTCTGGTATAAAAAAAAATTTCAAAAAAAAAAAAAACAAAAACCGACTTCAAAAACCACAAACACTAAAAAGTAAAAAATAATTTAATTTATTATGTATACAAGAGTTAATGTAGTTCTATAATAACATTTTTTGGAGTCGGTACCAATTAGCCGCATGAACCGTCTACCTACTCTTCAATATTGTTGACGTGACTCCACATTGGCACCGACTCCAAAAAATGTATACATAATAAATTAAATTATTTTTTACTTTTTAGTGTTTGTGGTTTTTGAAGTCGGTTTTTGTTTTTTTTTTTGAATTTTTTTTATTTCACAATTTTTAGTGGCCCCACTGTTTTAAAATACAGGGTGTACCAGAACGCTAGTAAAAACTTAGCGTTATTAAGAATAACGTCGTTTAATCGTTACTCGTCGACTTGTCTAACTTAGACAAGTCAAGTACAAAGTCCTTTCATATGATACCCCACTTGGTATAGTTATCCTACTTTGAAATTTCATACCCCTGATTTTCCCCACTTTTTTAATTAAATTAAAAATAATTTTCAATTTTTTTGATTTCCATGATATTGGGCCACTATTATATACAACTATTCCAAATTTCATGTCAATAGCTTTAATAGTTACTGAAATAATCGACTGTGACAGACGGACGGAGAAAGTCGCACCATAAGGGTTCCATTTTTACCATTTTGGTACGGAACCCTAAAAAAAAGATATGCTATGCATGGTTAAAACATACTGTTACAAAACTATCACACTGATCGCGAGCAATTTACTGTTATCCATTGAGGAGTTCCGTTCTCCATCTCCGGAGATATTCATCAGATCTTCACCAAATTAAAATGGGACCACCTCTGAAGTATGACCTACCAAACAAAAAAAGAATTATCAAAATCGGTTCATAATTGGCGGAGAAATCGCTTAAAAAAAATAAAAAAAAAAAAAAAAACAAAAAAAAAAAAACATACAGTCGAATTGAGAACCTCCACCTTTTTTTGAAGTCGGTTAAAAAGTAGCCTAATATGTCACTCTCCGTCAGCGTAATTGAAGAACAAACCGACAAATAAACACACTTTCATATTTATAATATTTTGTAGTATATAATATTAGTATAATATGATACATCGACTGCAGTAGAGATAATTTTAAAGGGTGATCACTAGGTGGGTTTTCATATTAGAAACTGGTAAATTAAAGAATATGGCACGTTCGTATGAAATGTTGAATGTGTATATTTATTTAGTAGTAGTGTGTACCTATTTGAATGTCACAGTAATAATTGGTTCATTAGTGTAGGTTGCCTGGCATAGATCACTTTAGTGATTAGGTCACCTTTTGTTTGTACTTGTAATAAATTATGTCCTTTGCAATTGTTCTTTTTAAGGAATAAAGCATAGATTTAAAGGTTCGCGCGCGCTTCGCGCGTTAAAATAAAGTTGTTTAATATTAATAATGTTTCCGGCTCTGTATGTTGCCTAGCAATATCACGTGTTTGACTGGCGCCAAGTTTGAGGCTCCAAAAAAAATCTTGTAAAGCACAATTGCGAGCAAATTATACCTACTGTATGTGAAATAAATAACTAAGCTTTCCATGCAAACAGCTCGTTGGCTTAGCTGTATGACCCACGTACTCGTAGACCTGAATTACGCGTCGACTACACATCACGCTTGTTATAACAGCCAATTTTCACGCACGCCGCATTCACCGCTTTACTGATGAAATGTTTGACACAGATTGACGTAAATGAGAACAGTATGATTTGACATATTATAACGGTTTTATAATCTGTCCAACCATTTATTTTACTTTTGATAAGCACGCCTATGAAGTGTCATAATTATTAACAGGCAACTATCGCCAAAAAAATGCAATACTCCATAGACGCATATCGTTTTTCACAATAGTGAAGCGACGTGCCCTTTTATCAGATATTTCGTAACTTGTATAATCATCTAGTAATTACAAGTACGACTTTCCTTTTCAAAATAGTCACGAAGCTGCAACACTAGCTTTCTTGATAGTCCTTTAAGCACCATACATCTTTGGATGTATGGATGAAGATGGATGGATGGTTTCCATGACCTGACGGATTCATGTACACTTACTTTTGTATATAAATGATTTATTTTAATACATACATTAATATACTTAGTCGCTTAAACGCTTGGGTATGTTTATATAAAACAATAAAAAAAATGTTCAGTAAAGATAAATATCAATGTGTCAAATCGATTAAAACTTCTTCATAAAGAAAGTCGATTGTTATCCAAAATCGAATCAGTAACGCATCAGAATATCATTGAATCGAGCTGCAAAAATTAAAATAAACAGAATTGATATGGTCAATTGGACATAAATTTAATATGGTTTTAATAAACTATTTGATTCATGTTCCTTTTTCTTATTTTTTTGTAACACTGAGTAATTCAGCCCTGGTAATAGGAATATTATTTAATTATCATATTTTGCTTTTGTGCATTAGTACCTATATTTGTATATCTTATGTTAATGTATGTTTTTAACCGTATTAATTAATATTATTTGCAAAATAAATAGGTTAGCATAATACGACACCGCGTATTAATTAACCAACACAGAAACCGTAATTAAAATGTGTTGTACCTACTCACTCGAGATTTACACGGGATTCGGTTTATTGTGATGAAATAATAATAATCTTATATAATATTAAAACTGATTTTGGTTTTCGCGAACTAGTATAAATTTAGAAATTAACCTTTAGTATTAAATCCATACTTAATATTATAAATGCGAAAGTGTCTGTCTGTCTGTCTCTCTGTCTATCTGTCTGTCTGTCTGCTACGCTTTGACGGTCCATCTGTTCAACCGATTTGGATGAAATTCGGTATAGTGGTATGTTACATCCCGGGGAAGGACATATTATGGTACTTTTATTCCGGAAAATTAAAAAGTTTCCGCGGAATTAAAAAATCCTAATCCACGCAGACGAAGTCGCGGGCATCATCTATATCTATATTATTATATACATAAAATCGTTAAGGGATCAACGCACAGACTGAACCGCTGGGGTTAGATTCTTGAAATTTTGACAGTAGGTTCGTTTTGTGACGTAGGCGCCCACTAAGGATTTAAGGAAGGATTTTTCGAAATTCTACCCCTAAGGGGGTGAAATAGGGGGTGAAAGTTTGTATGAAAGTCCGTCATTTCTCAAGTTATATCCATGAAACTTGGTATACAAGCTACTGGTTGAAAATATTGAAATAGGTGTTTCACAGTTTTCAAAAATTCTACCCCCGAAGGGGTGAAATACGGGATGAGAATTTGCATGAAAGTTCTTGTTGAAAGTTGAGACTTCATGTCTCAAGACATTCTAAAGTTATATAAACGAAACTTAATATTTAGGCTTTCGTTAAAAAATAAAGAATTACGTGTGTCACAGTTTTTCAGAATTCAACCCCTAAAGTGGTAAAATACGGGTTGAAAATTTGTATGAAAGCTATAGCCATGAAACTTTGTATGGATAACTGCGAGTTGAAAATTAAGAAATAAGTATTTCACAGTTTTTGAAAATTCGACCCCCAAAGGGGTGAAATAAGGGATGAAAGTTGCTATGAAAGGCCTTCATTTCTCGAGATATTTTACAAGTTATATCAACGAAACTTGGTATTTTGGCTAACGGTAAAAAATAAAGAAGTACGTGTGTAAGAGTTTTGCAAAATTCTACCCCCGAAGGGGTAAAATAGGTGTTGGAAGTCCTTCCTCGAGCTCCATCCTTTGTGCTCGAGTCTGACTCGTATCTGTCATTGAAATTTATCTTATTTATGGGGATGTTTGACGAAAAAAGATACGTAATTTGGAAAAACATTTGCAGGAAAATCATAATTGGAATATTCCATAAACACCACAGAAGTCTCGAAAGGTTCAAGTATTCTCTTTCAACCCACTGAGTAGGTACGCGGACAAAGTCGTTACTTCTTTTCAATAATAAGGTCGCAACTTCGGGAAAATCGTTTCCGGTCCCAAGCTTTCCGAGTGAGTAATTACAGTCCGTCAATTTTCTGGGCAGTAGGTATGTGTTCGGTTCTTTTTGAAAATACTCCGGTGGACCAAAAATACAGCTAACAAAAGATGTTTGTGTTACGAGCCTAACATGTAAGGATACCTCTTTGAGTCAAAAATGACTATTGGTGTTTGAGCCGGATATACAACGACCTTCACCGATCTGTTTACCAGATGAAACCTACTTTTTATTTTTATTTAATAATAGATAAATACGCCAAATATAGGTTTCCTGTCAAAATCCTGACCAGGCTATTTTTAAATAAAACAGATCGGTGAAGGTCGTTGTATATCCGGCTCAATGATAGATGGATGATAGGTGGGGGTCGCATCCTTTCCATTAATCGTAGTAATATTATTTCAGGTTTCAGCATACTACTCGGAATTATTATCACTAACATCTGTTAATAAACTGTAAACCGAAACATAATTGCCTGGTTAGCCCGCTACCATCTTAGACTGCATCATCACTTACCATCAGGTGAGATCGTAGTCAAGGGCTAGCTTGTAGTGGATAAAAAAATAATAATTTAAGTAGCTATGTTTCCATTCTTGTGTTAACAGTTCATTACCAGATGTTAGTCATTTATCATAATTATATAATGAATGCTAAAATGCTAATATTATAGAGATAGCTAAGAGATAGCTGACATAATAATTGCTAATAGTTTTTTACAGTACCTATGTATGTTCATAACGTCTTTGAGAGGTGATAACTAGTGAAAAGCCCGATGTAGCGTCAGTTCTTATACTGTTTACATAGGTATTGCGTATACTTTAGTACTCTACAAGAATCAGCTTTTCTAATTATGGTTCATTTTGGTATCCATAAGACGTCTTTGACCGGCCACATCTAGTGAAAGGCCCATCAGCATGCGGTCAGACTTTTACTACCATCATCAGTGGAGAGTGTAGCACCCAGCTATTACTGAGTCAGCTTTTCTGGGGATGGTTACAAAAAGCGCAGCAGAATAATTTGATATGAAACAGGCAATGTTAACCTCCAAACTCCAAAGTTGGTTACTGATCAAACTCAAACTCACTCACGAAAAAACAAAAAACACGGAGCAAAATCGATTGAAATACATTTTATTTCTGTCAGAAAATAGAGGAATCATTCAATCATTATTAATAATGTGCTTCAATAATTGAATTAAATTATTCAAACAATATAAACGCGTAATAGCATCCGATCGCTGCGTAGAATAGATATTATTACGGCAGGATAGAATTTACGACCCAAAGATAGGAAGGTTAACGAGGTGGAGGAATTCCTCGTTAATGCCGTCATAAACTGCGATAATGATGTCACATCCAAAGTAACTACATGGACATTGAATAATATAAGGGACTAAGTGAAAATTCCAGAGCAAAAAGTTAGCGTTTCTAAAATTTAAATGGTCGTGCATACTTACCTATTTGTAACTGGATTATTATTTAGCCAGAATTCGAGTTATTATTTTGCAAAATGTAATGCTTCATTTATCTATTTTGAGCTGCAAATCTTACTAATATTATAAATGCGAAAGTTTGGGTGTATGGATGTATGGATGTATGGATGGATGTTTGTTACTCAATCACGCCCCAACAGCTGAACGGATCTGGATGAAATTTGGCACAGAGATAGATTATAGTCTGGAATAACACATAGGCTACTTTTTATCCCGGAAAATTAAAGAGTTCCCGCGGGAACCACAAAACCTCGATCCACGCGTACGAAGTCGCGGGCATCAGCTAGTATTAACTAGTTCTCGTTTTCCGTACATCCTTTTTAATCTTTAGTTCATGTAAACGAAATTTATTTGTTTACGACAAAGCGAAAATGCTCTTGGTTACTTAGTTATTGTAGCCTTTGAAAACTGGCTTGATGGAGTATTCTAAGCTAATTCTTTTAATAGGATCAGAAAAGTCCTTCGCTCACAGGAACGGGGGAGACGGCATCAAAGCGGTGGCGTTCAAAAGGTATGTATGTATTTATATACTTTATTGTACACCGCGAATATACAAAAACAACATGTTATAAACAAGAAAACAAATAAAAGAAAAAAAACAATAAGTAACACAATAAGGCGGTATTATCGCTAAGTAGCAATATCTTCCAGACAACCTTAACGTTAGGGAGAAAATGAAAAAGAAGATAAAGGGAGGTGGTGCAAAATAATAATAAACTTAAATACTAATAGCTAAATAAACGAACCAATACCATATATTATAACATATTATGATAAACTAATATATACAAAATAATAATAATAGAGATACATAAACTAAATAGACATACCAATAAATACATAAATAAATATAAGAAAGAAAACAATAAATATGTCGTTAGTCGTTACTAATGATAACAAAGAGATAACTAATAATTTTTAACGTCAAGGTCAGTTATTTTGTCATAATATGTATGGCAAGCCGCAATGAAAACGTACATTCTATTTAAAAAAGAAGAGAAGTTAAAGAGTGCGTCTTGAACTCGAACGAACATGCAACATCTAGTTTACGAAACGGGAGATGATGACGCGTCTCGGTTCAAAATGTTCAACACTAACTAATATAATATAAATAGGAACTCTTCTCTCTCCAACTATACTATAGGGAGAGAGTCGCTTTTTTATCAGGAACAGTTTTTACAGCCTAGGCCGCTGCGTTTTATCCTGCCTTATAGATCTAACGTTTTATTATAACAGTGTTTGCTGCCGCGTGACAGCTCATAGTACCTAGAGCCACAAATAAAACAAGTAAAAAAAGTGAATGTGTGCAATTCACACACGGCAGAAGTGAAACTTCAGAAAAGTATATAAATATAGCTTGTATTCTGTCTCATTCTCTTGCAAGCTAAATCCTATTATGAATTTGTTTTTCTCTATTAGTGTCGCTTTTTCGTTTCATCCAATTTCAAATCATAACGACTGTAAAAAAGTTTCACTTCAAAAAGCAATGCCAGGTAATGTGTTGTGGTGCGAGCTTGTATTGGCTTGCTTTAGTTGACGATATCTTGTAGGACTGATGAAACAAAGTCACGGCTAATCAAGCACGCACCAATACCCGACTCCGCCTCAACTGTGAAGTGAACAATGCTCATAAATACCTATTCACAATTGTATTATAAACTAGCTGATGCCCGCGACTTCTTCCGCGTGGATTTTAGGTCTTATCAAGTCCCGTGGGAACTGGTTTTTCCCCCAGGATAAATGTTTATAATATTATATACAACTCAATATATTTGAAGATCTTGTTACTCACTATGTCTTATTTATTTTTGTATATGGAGATTTTATAACCCGTTTTTTTACATTTTTGCACAATTTTTCAAACATTTTCTTTGCCTTATCATTTTCCTTGTCCTGACAATAACGAAAGTTCTGCGCTTACATAAATTTTGGTGATTCATTTTTATTAAAACAGATTTGAAGTCTATTTGTGTTAACTGCTACAATACCACAGATTGCTGTTCTTGCATCTGTATTGTTCTGAGAATAGATAAGGAACCTCGATCGAGCTTGCTTAATTTCGAATACAGTTTCATATTGAAAGGCTATGTTTTGCGCTATTATACGCCAGATTGGTTTGCAACAATTGCTACTTCAAGAGCGATATTAAGGTCTAGCCCCACTTGAGATGTACGAAACGGCGGGGCACGTAGATATTATTTGTTTGAGTTTGTATTGGGTCGCGTCGCGCAGGGCGCGGGATATACCTAGACGAGAGGAGACGGGCGCGGGCGAGGTGCGGGTGAGGTGCAGGCGCAGCGCGGGCACGCCGCCACTTCTATCATAATATTTCATACAACACGTATGCAAGCGACGTCGGGGGCCGGTGTCCAGGCGGCGAGGCGCGGTTGCCGCTTGGACGCCGCTTTCATACTTCCAAGGCCACACCGTCGCCACACCTCGACCGCGCCGCCACGCCGCTGCGCCTCTCGTATATATCCCGCGCCCAAGTGGGCCCAGATCCATATTACCTCATACAAAGAATACATGCCGCGCCGCACCGCGCCTCTGTAGTGGGGCTAGACCCTTAATGGGTTTAAGGGGTGTTGTCCTTGCGGTGCTATGGCAAATTAGTTGGCAAACTCTTCATTCATTATGGCAAAGTTCTGCGGTCTAACTATCAGAGTTGTTGACTAACGCAACTCTCCGGTTCGTTGTAATTAAACGCCACATCAATCTAAGTCAAATTATTATTTGTCAACTTACAAATTTCAGCTAAATATTATGGACAAGGTATAATTTCAGGCTTAGAATTTAGGACTTGAAGGACAAGCGTTGAGAAATATTATCTTAGATTTTAACAATTTTCAACATCATAAATACCAACAACGATAATAGGTATTTGTTGTAGAAAATGCTTTGAATTATCCTTACAAGGTGAAATTTCTAATAAAAATATTTTTTATAGATGAATTATTTAAAAAAATGGAAGACTAAAATAGAAGGAATTTAATCTAAATACATAAGTAGCACGAGATACGGATTAGGTTCGATCTGTGCCTATCT
This sequence comes from Erebia aethiops, assembly GCA_923060345.2. Classification (NCBI taxonomy): domain Eukaryota; kingdom Metazoa; phylum Arthropoda; class Insecta; order Lepidoptera; family Nymphalidae; genus Erebia; species Erebia aethiops. The sequence goes on from OV281082.1 coordinate 6,084,281, forward strand.
GTTAGACAAAGGAAACGAGTTTTAATTTTAATACAAGATCAAGAATGGTGTGTCAAATAAAAGCAGGTTAAATAGCTTTAACCTGCTTTTATTTGACACACCTTAACTTTTTAAGTTTTTCAGAACTTGGTTCTTTTTGGTAGGACAACGCGAGGACCTAACCTGGAATAATACCACTTTTTTACGCCACTACAAGCTGTTAGCCCTTCTGCACGGCATCATACTGGAACGCTAAATCGCTTGGCGGTAAGTACCTACGTTTTGCCGGTAGGGTGGTAACTAGCCACGTCCGAAGCCTCTCACCAGACTTTATTTTTACTTAATTACTTCTTACTAACTTACATTATTAAGTATTTAAAAATCCATACCTCCAAAATCTTAGATAACCAAGTCGGAGGATTATTAGCGACACGTACCAAAAAAGCTTTTCGTTAAACTTGATTCAATCGTTACGTAAAGCTAATAGAACTACAAGTGCTAGCCAAGTCATACTTAACCAGGAATTTGTCGGTTTAAGTAATGCGACTTGGCCTGGCTCCAACGTTGGGCGTGTGGGGACCCCGTTTGCATTATTGAGACGATATCAAAATGTCGCAATATAGAAGCTCATGGGTATCATCCAATTAGCAATCGCAAAGAGAATTTATATATTTTAATAATCATACTAATATTATAAATGCAAAAGTGTATTTTTTGTTGGTTTATTGGTTTGTCCTTCAATAACGCCGCAACAAAGCAACGAATTAATGTGATTGCTTTATGATCTCGGAATATTAACAAGCACCCAACAAGGAATCAAAAAATTCCACGCGGACGAAGTCGCGGGTATAAGAAATCAGTGTGTCAAATTGTATAGTATATTTTAAATTATAATTTAGGTTACGATGGGGCTGGCGTGTCCGCGTCGGACAAAAGTCCCTAATACATTAAGATTAAAAAAAAAAAAAAAAAAATATGCTTGATAGAAAGTCTTTTCACGATGTAGGGCGATAAAAAGAATTAAAATATTTAGTCAGGTTGACAAAAAGTTCGCGCGCTCATGTTTATATGGAGTTGCAAACAGACTTCCGCTACAGGTCGATTTGCCGTAGTGTATTTAAAAAATCTTTTTATTATTGTAGGCTCAAAATATAGTTACAGTACCCGGCAATAAATATTGCACATCGACCTTTGGAAAGAGACAATCGGTTATTTCGGCTTCGTATAGCGTTATCTCTGTCGCACACTACCTATATGATATTTATTGCCGGGTACTGTACGAAGATGCATAATGAAAGGGAAATGGGTACCATAAAGTATCAACGACCGTCAATTAACATAATATCCTCTAGGTCAAATAAGAGAGATAGGTTGCATCCCGGGAACGCTATATCCCGGAAAATCAAGAGAATCATTCAAAAACCTAAATACATGAAGACGAACTCTCGAGTATAATTTAGTATACAAAATAATAATTAAAGTCTATACTGACCGAACCTGATGAACAATTGCATATTATTTTCATTTCCTGGGGGCTTACTACTAAGCAATTCAGCAGTATTATTTCAAAATGTCAGTTTTATGTCATGTACCCTGACGTTTCTAAAATAAGGATTATACCTAATTCTAAAACGAACGCCAACGATATTAAAACAAATGGTAGTATGCCCCCTGGTGTGTTCATTAAAACTTGAACGAATCAGAGCTTGACTTTAAATTCCACAAAGAGATTTTGTATAAGTAAAACAAACAAACCCTCTATTATGAGTTTCTATTAACCACTTTCATAATGACTTTGTTTGTTTACAAAGATTTTCGTAATTGCGTTTATAATTGCCAATTGCCAAATTTTACATTACTAGAAACGAAAAATTTGTTTTATGTGGAGTAGTAATAGGTAGTCAAAATTGGTCTAAAAGAAAAAATAATCTTAGTCCAAGTCTTTGATATACTTAGTGCCACTTCAGAGTTACATTGCCAATTTTTTTTTAGTTATTATATTGTGGTATATTATAGGACACTAAAAATCGTTATTAACATTAGAAATGCGAATGCGAGTTTGTTTGATTGTTACGCTTTCAAAATCTTTTCGTCCCATCTTTTCAATCGATTTTGACACAGACATAGCCTATGTCCCGGGCAAGGACATAGGCTACTTTTTATCCCGGAAAATGAAGGCGTTCCCGCAGGAATACAATGATTTTTTTTGCCCGATATCCCGCGCCGTTTGGCGATAGAGTCACATTGACATTTTGACGGACGGACAGACAGACAAACGCTCAGACAGATAGACAAGTTAGCAGACATCATATTGATGTTAATAGGGATCCGTTTCACCCTTTGAGATATCATTTTTAAACAGGCCGGAACCAAAAAAATGTAATAGCTTTAAAATATTCAACAAAAATATCTCCACCCTTTCGCAGGGGACAACGATGGAAGACACAAATCTGTTAAATACAGAAAATGCTCGGTTCCGCGGGGAAATTCCTTTTAGAAAATACCTTCGAAATAAATGTGAATAAATAGGGCTTGTGAGATTAAAAGCGGGACCCGTTGATATATGGCAGTCGCATTCTTGGGATCGGCGCAAAAGCGAACGAACGACTAAGAAAAAAGAATAATGACATGTATGCTATTCTAGGTCAACTATTTACGATTTAGATATGAGCTTTTATATTAGAGACTATCTCACCCTCTGCGGCTTTGCTCGTTATGGATAAATCAAAACAAATTGAAAACAAAATTAAAAAACTTCTTTGCACTCAAAACTTTAAAGCTGCAGTTACAGTTAGCAAACCGTTTGTTGATATGTTGGCTTTATTCGATTTAGTTGTTTTCAACATTTCTAACTTTAATTAGTTTTATTTAGATCTCTAAAGCTATTAGTATTTTGAAAATCGTAATTCATGTTCACGTTCAATTCTAATGAACTTTTCAAACATGAAAAATCAAAGATAAAAATTTTACTCATCAAAAGGCGTTGTTAGGAGAAAAAGTAAAAAAAATCTGGCGATACCCTAAAAGGTTCTAAATATTTTAATAGATTGAGAAAAATGTACCTACCCTTAATTATTTGACTGATCGTTTCCATTATTCAAATTGAATAATCCATTCGGCCCTGTTATAAAAGCTTTACTAATGACTAAGGATTTTGTACGAGTTAAATAAAATGGGTCAGAAGTTCGGAACTCAGATCTCAAGGGAATCGTTAGACAGTAGTCGCAGAGTACTAAAATAGTGTCTAAAATCCATAGTATGTATGTAAATATAAATGTGAAAGTCTGCTATGTTGTCAAGGCCGATCTCTTCAGCCAGTTGTGACGAAATTTGGAACAGATTAGATATTAGATTGCTTCCCGGGGAAGAACATAGACTACTTTATCCAGGAAAGTCGAAGGTATCAAAATACTCAAATCCAAAACCCGCGTGGTTGTGGGCATCGGCTAATCTTTAAAAGTTTAAAGTACGGCGTATGTTGAGTTTGATAATATTGTACTTACTAACGAATTATGTTCCGAGGCAATTAATTATATGCATTGGTTGAAACATAACGCAGTCGTATTACGACCCAGGCGTTAATAGTTTGTGATATATATAAGAGCAGTAAAAATAGGTGTTTACATACGAGTTGATATTGACTAATGTCAGCCGGATGACGCCAGTCGAGGGCTGACCATCGTCACGAGTATGTAGAAACCTTAACGCCCGTGTATCACACAAATACTTACTTACTTTTCAATACATTTGTGAGAAAAGTTGAAAATAAAAGTCGAGTAGGTAGGCACTAGGTACTCACTAATTAATTGGATCCATGGCTCAAGGTTCTACTATTTCTTAACTCCCAGCCTGGACTTATTCAGCCTTTACTTTTTGGTTTATAAAACTACTAGATGATGCCCGCGACTTCGTTCGCGTGGATTGAGGTTTTTTGGTTCCCGCGGGAACACTTGAATTTTACGGGATAGAAAGAATTTTAATTAATTATATTAAATACAATTTTTTATTTTATGAATTAATTTCATCAATTGCACATCTAAATGTCATTATTTTTAGGTTTTTTTCATACAAAGTCAATATCATTATGAACCTTTTTGCAGGAAAACTTTTTATTTAGAAGTAACGTGGACTTACAAAATTTAAAAAAAACTGAATTTACTGCGCGGGCAGTAAATTTAACTTACAAGCCCTGTTTACTGCCTCTGTAAGTGCATTTTTCGAGCAAGTGTATTGAAAATATAATAGAACTCCTTAATAATTCCCCCTTCTACTCCCGATTTTCGGCCAAAGCTTTCATAAGTCGATTATGACCGAATACTGTCAACCGTAACAACTTTTACACTAGGTCGATCTCCGCAAACGGGCTGTGATCAAATGTAAAATCGAATAGCAGTTTACATTGGTTGGTGACCGAAAACTGCTGCAATTGTATGCGGTCAAAGCGACCTAATGTAAACGCGCCATGAGCTAATAAAAACAAAAGTTATGATATTCAGTTATATTTTATTGAATAACGATGAATTACAAAGCAGATACTACAATAGATACATTTTCACTTTTTATTATTTTTTCATATTTCTCATCACTGCAAACGCTTTGTACGACCAGTTTATGAGCTGAAACAGCAATTTGTTTTTAGTATTAAAATAGTTTTACAGGATTTTTTAGATTATGAATATTGAATACCTAGTCAGGGCACAATCCAACTATTTTCTATCGCATAAAGATTACAATATGTTTTGCACATCATGACTATATATATATACACACACATAAGTACATAATATACACTGTACTTAAGTGTGTTACTGTGAGTAAAACACTGTACTTAGGTGAATACATGAATGCACGTTTTTGATGAATCTAGCGACAGTGTCGAGCTTCGCGGGCGCATACCCCAAACGCTCTTCTTACATTTCGATACAAACCAGTGGACAGTGTCGCCTGCAGAGTATTGCTTCAAAGTCTACCTTGAAATGGCGATTGTGACCACAGAATTGAATCCGTTTATCACTAAAATTGTGACTAACTAAACGACTTAAGTATATTCCAACGAATCTGACTTGGTGACAGCGTCGCTAGTAGATAATAAAAATATAATTAAAAAGAATTAACTACTACCACTACAGCCTATTAACGTCCCACTGCTGGGCACAGGCCTCCACTTTCATATGAGAGAGGGAATTAGAGCTTAGACCCACCACGCTGCTCCAATGCGGGTTGGTGGGCTTTAACGACTATTATCATGTTAGTGATAATAACCGGGACCGACGGCTTAACGTGCTCTCCGAGGCACAGGGGTGAAACACCGCCAATTTCCAACTCCGGGCTGGCACTGAGAATTTCTCAATTGAAAAACCCAATACCTAATAATTTTTATGCCCGACCGGGACTCGAACCCAGGACCTCGTGATCCGCAGTCGACTATGCTAACCGCTAGACCAACGAGGCAACCAGTAAAGAATTAACATCCATAATAATTCGTTCCAATTTTGGCCACCGCAATAGTTCAAATAAGTTAGACGGACTGTACGTAAATTTTTTTAAAATTAATCAAAGTTATACACAAATTACAACATACAACAATTATACAACTGCCTCGTTGGTCTAGTGGTTAGCATGTTTGACTGCGGCTGACGAGGTCCCGAGTTCGAGTCCCGGGTCGGGCCATGTTATCTATTGGGTTTTTCTGACTAGAAATTCTCAGTAGGTACTAGCCCGGAGCTAGAATGTTGGCGGTGTTTCACCCCCGTGCCTCGGAGAGCCCGTTAAGCCGTCGGACCCGGTTATTATTACTAACATTATAATAGTCGTTAAAAGCCCGCCAACTTTGGAGAAATTTGAGCAGCGTGGTGGGTCTAAGCTCTATTTCCCGTTTTCCTATGAGAGTGGAGGCCTGTGCCCAGCAGTGGGACGTTAATGGGCTGCAGTGGTGGATACACAAATTGTAAAATGAAAGCTCTCGTAATCTATACGTAGCCCTCAGCGACTATACTAGTTTTATACTAGAGAGACACTAGCTTACATTAGATATTTTTGTAGATTTCAAAAGTATGATGATTACAGATGATTGAAGACAAAGAGTATTCCTTTTTAACGGAATTATTTAAAGATTGGTTAATACTTACATATGTATAAGTATCTAAAGATAGTGTGAATATTTTTCCCGCGGTTACTCTCAGCGGGCGTTTGCAGCGTTCCAAAAATATCACGATGAAAATCGCGGTTTTGGGGTCAGTTTCAAGCCATGGTCCGTCGAACGCAGCTTGGCGCAACTCATGACTCTACAACAACCACATTAGTTTATCGAGCCGGATATACCACGACCTTCACAGTAAGTCGGTTAGTTACCATAGTCCATCTAAGGTAACTTCACGGATCTGTTAACCTGAGTTATATACGAGTATCAAAATATAGGTAATTTTATAATTAGCGATCGTATAGCATTAGCTACAATAAACTTGTCAAAAATAAATTAAAATTAAAGTTAATTAAATTAAAAATAGCCTGGTCAGGATTTTGATAGGCAACCTATTTTAGTATTTATTTATTATTAAATCAAAATAAAAAGTATAGGTTTCATCTGGTAAACAGATTGGTGAAGATCGTTGTATACCCGGACAATAGGTCTTTTATTGTCCACTACAAGTTAGCACTTGATTGCGATTTCACCTGATGGTAAGTGATGATGCTGTATAAGATGGTAGCAGGCTAAACTGTTAGGGGCATGTAGTAGTTATATTAAACCCATACCCCTATTCGTTACTACAAGGCATCGTATACCGGAACGCTAAATCGCTTGGCGACATGTCTTTGCCGGTAGGGTGGTAACTAGCCACGGCCGAAGCCTCCCACCAGACCAGAAAAAATTCAGAAATTATAAATTCTCAAATTTGACCCTGCCGGGGATCGAACCCGGGACCTCCGCACGTTAACACAACAGAGCTCAACAATGCGCCAGAGAGGTCGTTAAAAATAATTTGAAAAATGAAAATTTTGCGTTCCAAATGCGACAAAGTTGATGAACTATAGACTATTGTAAATTTATATTGCAGGTAGGTACAATGAAACTTAGGACTTTTAAAATCCCGTGGGAACTTTTTGATTTTCTGAAATAGAAAGTTGCCTATGACCTTCCGGCTTCCCAGGGACGCAACCTTTTTATGTATTGGTTGGTTGTAATTAGTTGAACAAATAGACTGTGTAAGCGTAGCACGCAGACAGACAGACACACACACTTTGGCATCCCTGAGTAAACTTCTATTATTATCATGAGAATTAAAAAGAATTAAAAAAATAAAACTATTATGAAATACTTCGTCTGAATCATTCTAATTTTTTTTTTTTTTATCCACTACAATGTATGTATAATACTTTGATAGATTTTTAATTTGGTAGGTACATCAGACTAAAGATACGTGGGCGCAAAATGAATATTAAACATCCAGTATAATTTATAACTTAGGTATATTAATTTTCATACTAATAAAATTGATTAATTTTACATTTATGTAGAGTCAACGACTCTCTTCTCTTATTAATTGATACAGTTTAATATAAAAATATCTCAACCAGAAAAAAGAGCCAATTTATGGAAGCCTGGCACCTATTAGGGAGTTTGGGACGTTTTTAATGAATTAATTGCTTTTCCATCCAGTAAAGCAGTTTCAACGTGAATTGAAATGAACGTTTCGGGTTTCAAATTAAATATTTGATAGGACTGTTTGATCCTTCCAAAAAAGACACAACTTTATTTAGTTAAATTTTTCGGGTATACCCTACTATGTTTTTACATTATACATTCAAACAATTCCTATGAAAAGTTTATTACATCGAGTATTTAACTGCTGGGCGGACGTATCATTTAATAGGCTTTGTAAAATTCATACAAAGCTTACGCCCATATTTCAGGTTTTCTATAAAGTTAGGAACAACTAAATACACTATGGTGTTCAATAAGGATTCAGGGTCTATGTAAGTAGATATGTAATTTCTCTTCTCTTAGCACCGTTCAACAAACCATTTGCATTGATTGGTGGCACAAACGTCTCCGCTTTCTTATCTTACTTTGCACTAACTAGAAGCAAATGTATGACGACCTCCGTGGCGCAGTGTGTAGCGCTGTTGCCTTAACGTGTGGAGGTCCTGGGTTCGATCCCCGGCAGGCTCGATTTGGGAATTTATAATTTCTGAATTTTCCCTGGTCTGGCCTGGTGGGAGGCTTCGGCCGTGGCTAGTTACCACCCTACCGGCAAAGACGTGCCACCAAGCGATTTAGCGTTCCGGTACGATACCGTGTAGAAACCGAAGGGGTATGGGTTTAATATAACTGCCATGTCCCTAACAGGTTAGCCCGTTAAAAATAAATATTGATCACATACAGACTGCTTATAGGTGCTTAGTTCGAGTTTCATTTGATGGTATTTTTTTTTCTTGCTGTTCTTTTATCGTTCTTACCTCGCTCGCACAAACCAGATTTGTGTATCATTTAATGATGAAGAAAGAAGTTTCAAGAAAAGCCGAATGAGATACACAAACATTGTATTTATAGAATATCCTACTATCTCAACCTATCACGGCTCACTACTTAACACGGATTTCCTCTAAGAATGGGTAGTGTTTAGGAAATATTCTTCACGCTGGTTGGCCAAGTTCTGGGCAGACTTCACACTATAGTGCAATTAGTGTGTGCAAGAAATAGTTTATCTATCTATCTACCTCTGAGAACATCTTATAGAACTCTCACGTTTAGGTAGATACAAGATTTATGGCGATGCTCTCTTTACCGTTAACCTAAGTGTACGATATGTACTAGAATTCTAAGAAAATAAATAACTTTTCATTTGTATCAAACTATTGTCAGAAAGTTTAACAATCAGCTATATATTCTACCTGTACTATATGTTACTAGTAGACATAGAGTCTGTCAGCCAGGCTCGGGAACAAAATAAATTGTACCAGGATGAATGGGAGAGATTGATTACCTTCAATATAAGTTCGTTGCCGAACCAGCATCCTATGAATACCTCTATCAGCATACACGTCAAATAAATGGCCATCCACACTATTTGGATGGGATGACTACCTGGATTTTCAATCTGCAAGAATATGGTTAAACTTTTTGAAGTGAAACTTCTTTAGAATCGTTGTAATTTGAAAATTCGATGAAACAAAAAAGCGACACCAAAAAGAAACAAACATATTCATAATAGGATTTAGCCTGCGAGATGGAGATAGAATACAAGTTACATTTATCTCATTCTCTCCGTAGGCTACTTTTCTGAAGTTTCACTTCTGCCGTGTGTGAATTACCACATACACACACACTTTTTCAATAATTAGTGAAACTTGACTGTACTTGACTGTACAGCCTTTTTAAAAATCAGGTATAATTGTTAAAATGAGCATGCGAACCCTATTATGGAAACGAAACAAAACAAATACCTATTTATTTAATTATCATAGTTTATACTATACAAAAAACAAAAGTTTGTTTTGTGAATAAAGAATATAAATAATATAGATAAATTAACTATTGAACTAAATCTAAAAATAACGCATGTTTATATTAATAGAAATAAAAAAAAACTTACTGATAAAAATTGTATTCCTACCAAACAAAGAACCATAACGCTAAGCATCAACTGCAGAGCAGAGGCCAGACTAAACGCACTTTCGATCATCGACACGTATCTAAAATTAAAAACCTATTATTAAGTACATTATAAATTATAACGTACCTAGCAATATGTGAATTTTATAACCAAAATATAATAAAACAAATTACTCAAGCCATAACGTATAAAACTACTTGCGAGAATATTTTATTCCGAATAGTTTTACTCAGAATAAAATCTTAAAAATAATTCCACTATATAAAATTACGCTACATATAACTACATTGTAGGTACTATTACCTATTTTGTGGGTTAACATAGGTAATCATTCTGTCAGAAATATTTAATGTTTCTTCATTTCTGATGAAGAAACATAAAATATTTCTTATTTACACATTGAAATGCAATGATTGTAAATACAATGGAATTGTAAATATAGAATTTCTAAAGAATAAGGAGTTGCTATAAAAGAGTAAATATATTTCTGCTTAAGCTTGTTTAAAAGAAAATGAAAATGCTTTCAGCTCCCACTGACCTTATGATGGCATTGTAATGGACGATACTCCTTTTCAATATAAAATGAATATAATAGTTATCATTGTATTGGACATCTTTGGTGTAAATACGGTGCATGGCATTTACTACATCTCTTTTACGTTTTCTTTCTGCTAATACTTTGAAGTTGCGAAGATTGTATGCTAAAATATCTATTTGACCAACTGAAATATAAATTTTATTACGTGTTACCAGCGATTTTTGATAAAACTGCTCTGTGCTTGTTACTGTAACTGTTAATTTGACTGAAATTGAGGTAATAATAATAATGTCCTCCCGACCGATTTTCGGTCACGGCGGCCTATCTCCATAGAGATTAGAGATTAGCGCGGGAGATATTATAGTGCACAAGTGTGTGCGCATACACAGGTGCACTCTCTGTTCCTTTACTCTCATAGCCCGATGGGACGGAAAATCCGACACGACCGGAGAGAGATCAGGCACAGGACCGACGGCTTAACGTGCTCTCCGAGTCACGGGGGTATAACACCACCAATTTCCTAACTCCGGGCTATTACTGAGAATTTCTTTTCAGAAAAACCCAATACTTGCTATGGCCCGACCCGGGACTCGAACCCGGGACCTCGTCGGCCGCAGTTGAACATGCTAACCACTAGACCAACGAGGCAGTTACTGAATTTGAAATTGAGGTATTTTTCCGATAAGAGCTGTTCATTTATTTCACAACAGAAAATGTCAGCTAATGTGTTTATGATTGTTATAACGCTAAATTATATAATAATTAAGAAATTTTAATAAACTAATTTTGATAAGCTAAGTTCTTACTGGCTGAAGCAATAAATGCTGCAAGTATGGTGTCCATGACACCATCTATGATGCAGGTGGCAGGTTTGTAATAAATCTGTGAAATACCAAGAGATCAGTAACGCTAGCAAAATATGGACACGAAAGGTTTTACCAAAAAGCTATTAAACTTACTTGGGTTAAAGCTAGCAGATTGTTAGGAAATCTGCAGTTCAAACGGGTATGAGGGAAGCCAATTTTGGGCGCTACTGCTCTGCGTAATTGGATTGAAAGATGATTTTTGGGAAAACGAACTTCTTTTGGAATCCCGATCTTTTTTCGCGCGGTAGGTCATTTCAACGTAGGAGCGTTGAATCATTAAGGACATTGCCTTAGTATAGACTGTGCCCTATTATAGACTGTGCCCTAGACTGTGTGAAGTTTTGAATTAATGAAGTAACTTTCACACTTCATTAATTCAAAACAATTCATCTCATTTTATAAAACTTACGTGCTGCAGGTAAATAATGCCGTACATCGGCGATTTGTTAACATCGAAATACGGATACTCCACATTGGTAGGTAGTATATCGAAGTTCTCGGCGATTGGCAAAAGTATGGCAACTGTACAAAAAAAGGATTGGATTTAATACGTGTTGAAAAGAAAACATTCAGTCGAAGTTCCAGAAGATGTACATGGAATACAAATAAGACATTTGTCTTTGCAATTCTGTGTTGCAGAGGCAATAATTGTTAACTCCTGAGGAAGCTCTAGGAATGGAACTAAAAGTTTAGTTTCATTGTGGTGGTATGTCAGAAAAGCTTGGTTTTCCTAAATGCATTGGATAGTTTATCTAGTTAAAGATTTATCTTTTTTCGAATGATATTCATTTGCATTTTTTTTTATTTTTTTTTTATCCACTACAAGCTAGCCCTTGACTGCGATCTCACCTGATGGTAAGTGATGATGCAGTCTAAGATGGTAGCGGGCTAACCTGTTAGGGGCATGGCAGTTATATTAAACCCATACCCCTTCGGTTTCTACACGGCATCGTACCGGAACGCTAAATCGCTTGGCGGCACGTCTTTGCCGGTAGGGTGGTAACTAGCCACGGCCGAAGCCTCCCACCAGGCCAGACCAGGGAAAATTCAGAAATTATAAATTTCCAAATTGACCCTGCCGGGGATTGAACCCGGGACCTCCGCACGTTAAGGCAACAACGCTACACACTGCGCCACGGAGGTCGTCAAAATTAAAATATTGACTTATATCATGGACTTTCTCAAAGCAATTATTATCCAACAAATGGGAGATACGGATCCAAACTGCCTCGTTGGTCTAGCGGTTAACATAGTCGACTGCGGATCACGAGGTCCTGGGTTCGATTCCCGGTCGGGCAAAAAATTGGTATTGGGTTTTTCAATTCAGAAATTCTCAGTGCCAGCCCGGAGTTGGAAGTTGGCGGTGTTTCACCCCCGTGCCTCGGAGAGCACGTTAAGCCGTCGGTCCCGGTTATTATCACTAACATGATAATAGTCGTTAAAGCCCGCCAACCCGCATTCGAGCAGCGTAGCTCCTAATTCCCTATCTCCTATGAGAGTGGAGGCCTGTGCCCAGCAGTGGGATGTTAATAGGCTGTAGTGTTAGAGGTAAATGGGAGATTGTTGTAATAAGCATAAAATCCAAATTTACCCGAGATCGCTCCGATACACATAGTAGTATAGTACGTCATTACGAAGCGAGCCGTTTTAATACTTTTTCTCAAAATCACTCGGTGCTCGTCCTCCTCGGGTTTGAATTCATCGCAATGTAAAAAATTCAGAAGGTTTAAAATTTTACCCTTATTCAGCCAAAATACAGCAATTTTAAAATACGTGTACATTTCGCTCAGAAATAAGTACAGCCTGGAAAGAGTACATGTTTTTAAATATCACGTTTAAAGCTTGCATATTTAGTTGAACGGCACTGAATAATGAATGCCGTGTGTGCTCTCTCACATTTGGTATTTGCACCTTTACCTATCCATTTATTATTGCACTTTTACATTTTATCTTAAAATATAAATAATTGTTTCAATAGTTGATTCTGAAAGCAGCGGGGTAACCTCGTGAGGCATTACTTTGTGCTTTTGCTCAATGCGCAGGCAGAGACTCGTCTGGATTGGCGAAGCAATGGATTGTCTTAAGCACACTACGCGCAAAAGCTTTCACCTTGCGGAAAAAAGTCCGCATAAATGAAGCACTTATAAATGAAGCGCCTATGACAATATAACGAACTATCACTGTGTAGCGCACACACTATTTAATAGGACAAAACGTCGTTCCCCTATGGTTTTTTGTGGTTTCTTATTTCACGCTTAGTTTTTGGATTTTCGTTTGATAATATTTAAGAAAATGTTCTATTCTTTATATTTCTGTCTTTAAATTAATCTTGTTCATATGCCTAATGCATGTTAATTTAAGATAAAGTATTTCAGAAGTACCCCTCAGCGATATCTCCAATATTTTCGCCTCGCCTCAGCAAATAGACAACTTCTCCGATGCAAGGAAAGAAGCAAACGAGCCACAACACAATAGTCGTGTAAGTCAACCGCAACCAGAAGTAAGCTTTGGTTGGATTGATATCATAATACCACATGCCGTAGAATTTCAACCAGTAAATATGAACCCCGTGGTATAAACGAGGGTCTAAATTATCCCATGAATCTAAGACACCATACGGAATGTACGGTTTTAGAAAGGAACATCTCTCTCGTATGCTTTTTATTATACTCTTCATTTTGTATTATGGCAATTTTGAAACTAAACGTCAGGAAATCAAGACGCTATAATGTAGAAAACACAGCGAGGGAAGACCCTCACTAGGTGTATAGAAGTTTACAAACGCGTCGTTGGGACAAGACATTTCACCCGTTGTCCTACGTGAAGCGACAGAAGCAACGCCACGCGATGCGACGCCATAGAAAATTACTGGACCGACATAGTCGCACCATAAGGGTTGCAAACCTAACTTTTTGGTACGCAACCCTAATGACAGCCGTAGCTACGCGACAACGCGAAGCCACGTGAAGGGTTCAGCTACTGTTTGATACGGTCGCGTCTCGTCGCATCGTGTCGCGTTGCCGCGGTTGTAGGACAACGGGTAATTGTGTAATACTGGTAAGGGACTTTCAATAAGACCACAGGTCCAACAGTGGACTACAACGGTTTAGCTATTGGTATCGGTACAAACTTCAAAGTCGACGACGAAAGCTTGCGACGGGTTGTTTAGAAATGACTCACATTTATGATGATCATCGTATTTCTATCTACAAAAGCTGTGTACGAAAAGTACGGATACATAAAACATTGATGTACGATACAATAAAGGGAAAGCGATGCTAAAAGAAAAAAGATTTATTTTAGGAAAGCGAATACGATTTTACATGGTTCAAGGAGATAAAAACCATGTTTTCGTCGTAATTCAAGTTTTTGGCATGAATAATTGTACGAGTTATAACATCAATAAATGCGAAATTGTGTGCCAGTCTGTTATCTTCTTACAGAAATGTGGTACTTAAAGAGATACCGGAAACGAACATTTTACTACCTTTTATACAGAAATATCAAGGAGTTACCACAGGATTAAAATTGCTTAGTAAATGCACGCGGAAGAAGTTAGGGGCATTATGTTGATTTTATTATAGTTTTTCATACGTTTACTGGTGGAGTAAATAAAAATAAACATAGGCCCTACGCTAGTGAAAAATCGAACATAATAGGTCCAAAAAATATTGCCTGATGGACCAACATTCCACAGGACACACAAAATTCCAGGTGTTGCGGCGCGCAGACGTTTTCTCCTTTCTGGTCCTAGCTGTCTTACACATTAAGTAGTTAGGTTGAAATAATTTCTTCTTGAAATTAACCGTACCTGTGGCAGTGACATTTTGAAAAAGAAAGTAGTAAATCACTCGACTACTCGAAGTATGTCTTGCAAAATTTATTTGTTTTTTTTAAATACTGCTCTAGTATTATGAGGATACAATTTCTAGTATATATATGTATATTTCTAGTATATGGTATATTAAATGGACTGGTAAATTAAGCCTTTATTTTATAATATCATCAAATAACTATGTTTGTTACGCCTTTCAGATCTTTCTAATTAAAAATACAAGAGACAAAGCTTCCCCTTAAAAGGGTTAAATCTAATATGCCGCTAGAAGCAATTATTATAATTACCACGGCAACATAATTATCCGACAAAAGAAAATATGACGTCTCAGTACAGATAATGGTGTTTATAATGAGCCTCTTATAAAATTCTAATTACAAGCTAAACGGGGAGACTCCTTTAGCAAAGAACGGGTTGTTAAAGTTGAAGAGGATTTAATAAAACAAAAGAAGATTACACGTAAACCTCTCTTTGTAGGAAGACCAGGTATTTCCATTTTTTGTAGGAAAACTGTTTTCGTATTGTCGTAATTTCAAAATAATAATTCGTGCTGTTTACACACGTGTTTTTTTACAATGACACAGGCAGCACTCCGAGCACAACCTCTGCAACAGTCTTTTAGACAACAAAGCGCGTTTTCGTCTTTGTTTTCGCCTTATTTGACAAGAGAATGAGAGAGTCACAACCCATACTCTTTATCCATACATCCTTACACACTCTTTGGGAGACTTTCACTATCAACCAAATACCACAGAGATCAAGATTGATTTAACTATAAAAATGGTGGCCACATATCATCTTTTCTGTTTGGCAGCCATGTTCAGCAGACCTGCTATTTGAACGTTACGTCATTCCGAAAGAGATTTTGTTACTATATAGTCGCGCTAGAAGAAGAAGAAGTTTTACATATATTAGTCTAATTCATTTTCTATCAAATTTATATTATCTATCACATTAATCTAATTTCCTTCTTATCTTTCTAACCTAACGACCAGACCACACAAGACCACGCAGAATTGATAAAACTGAAGTATTTATTAACTATCAAGAGGAATGGCTATGGCTTATGAAGTTATGAGTAAACCGCTAGTAGGATTTACGACCGGTTTGGAATGATACAAATGTTCGTTCTAAGCTACAGCTTTGCTATGTGTGTATCTGTACTAATATTTTAAATGCGAAAGTTTAGATGGATGGATGGGTAGATGGATAGATGTTTGTTACTCAATCACCCCAGAAAGGCTGAACGGATCTGGATGAAATTTGGCACAGAGATAGATTATAGTCTGGAATAACACACACGGGCTACTTTTTATCCCGGAAATTAAAGCGTTCCCGCGGGAACCAAAAACCTCAATCCACGCGGACGAAGTCGCGGGCATCACCTAGTGTATGTATACCTACTTTATTGTTTATACTAACACAAAAGAAACAGGTTACAAATAAGAAAACTTACAACGTAGGTACAATAAGGTATCTATCAATTTGATCATAACAAATTAACTATATGATGCCTGTGACTTCATCCGTGTAGGTTAAAGCTTACGAAAGGTCTCTCAGAACCCTGCACTTGCTTTATCAGCTACAGAAGAGCTGACTGATTTTCTACTTCAAAGATTGGCTGCTTGGTCTGGTTGGTTTGTTTGTCCCTCAATCACGCCGCAACGGAGCAAAAGATTGACGTGATTTTTGGCATGGCCGTTGTTGAGGACCTGGAGAGTGACATAGGCTTCCAGGCGGGAATAAAAATAGATAAAAAACTTAAATCACGCGGACGAAGTCGCGGGCATCATCTAGTGTTTTATAAATAACGGAGATCCATGCGGAGATCATTTGTCCCAAAGATATTATATAATTTACATTATATTTATTTGATAATAAACATTGGAGTGCGTCGATCGGCGAGCGGACGGAGCGTCGCGGTGGACCGCAGAATCAGCAAAACGTGATAATTATCATATTAGCGATAACAGAAAAAACCTTGCCATGCGGGAATTAAAATTTAAAATCTGATTCCTGCTACAATTTTTTTAAATCTATACTTAATACTATAAATGCGAAAGTTTGGATGGATGGATGTTTTTTTATCACCATTCACCTACAAGTTAGCCCTAGACTGCGATCTCACCTGATAGTAAGTGATGATGCGGTCTAAGATGGCAGCGGATGTTTGTTACTCAATCACGCCAAAACGGCTGAACTGATCTGTATGAAATTTGGCATAGAGATCGATTATAGTCTTTTATTCCAAAAAATTAAAAACTTCAATCCACACGGACGAAGTTGCGGGTATCAGCTAGTAGTAAATTAAAGTAAGCTCTCTTAGCTTAGTTAAATCAACTATATCACCACTCTGACATCACTCATAATAATTAATTATTATTATTATTTATTTGACGTTCAAAAAGTGTACCTGAATAAAGATCTTTTGAAAATTTAATTGAATCTTAAATATTGTGTTTTATAGGATTGATTTATTGTTCACAGCCAATGTGTACATATTAATTAAATAGCTGATGCCTACGACTTTTTCCACGTGGATTGAGGGTTTTTGGTTCCCGCAGGAATCTTTAATTTTCCGGGATAAAAAGTAGCTTATGTGCTTATGTGTCACACTAAATTCTATATCTGTGCCAAATTTCAGGCAGATCAGTTCAGCGTTTAGGCGTGAATGAGTAACAAAAATCCATCCATCCATCTGTACATCCATCCATCCATACATCCATCCATCCATCATGCAAACTTTCGCATTTTTAATATAAGTATGTTTGTATTAGTCTACAGAAGTATGTTTTTAACCGACTTCAAAAAAAGGAGGAGGTTCTCAATTCGTCGGAATCTTTTTTTGATATAATTATTGATGTAAAATTTATGAAAAAAATATAGAAACACTATAAACCCTACACAATGAATAGCCAGACCTACTTCTATTTGCAGATACCTATTTCAATACTAATATTAAGTTGTATTAAGTTTCAGTTGTATACGGGTTAGAAGGTAAATACTAACTTTGAGTTAGTTGTCGTTTATTACAAACCCAAGAGAGCTTCATCGGGGCAAAAGTAGAAGTTATGTTGTTAAACTTTCCTTGAAATTGAGATATTTTCATGCCACAATATCTATATTTTGTTGGAATTGGTTAGGAGTTTTTACCAGTTATTTCATAGAAGTTATAGAATGGATTAGAACAATCTTTTGAAAATTATTTTAATTAATAAGTGATAATTAAGTATGACGTATTTTGACACGCGCGTGACCAGTTTTTATGATACCTACAAAAACTGGTCATACGCATGTCAAAATATGCATAATATGGTACCTACCTTCTGCATATTTTGCGGGAATCCTTTCCGTATTCGTGGCATTAATTGCCGGCCTTTTTTGCGTAAAAGTTATTTTTCCAAAATGTGTCTATGAAACTTCGTAATGATTTTAAAATGTCTATTCAACGAGGGAGGGAGGTGCAGGTAAATTAAAAAAAAAATTAACATTTTTGAAGTTTCTATTGCAACTGTACTTACATAATATTATCTTATAGTTGATTTTATTTAAATTGCTGTGACATATAGACGAATGAGCTGGCTGACGAACAGGACGAAGGATTCCAATGCATGGAAATCGAGGTCTATGACACAAAGCTGATTTTTAATCGCAACTATGTCTTTCATATGATTTTATCTCAATATAAAGTAAGGAACAATTAGTTATTTGGCCACCTGACTTAATAGTAAACTCATAAATGTCTGGCATAAATACAGGATGCATCATGCAGGTCGGGGGTCTTGTGAAGGCTTTGTCGTACTCGTAGGAATATTCACTTGCTGAGTAACAATGCGATGTATTGCTGTATTCCGTGACACAATATTATAGAAACTGTAATTTTCAAGCACGGGAAATGTATACTGTTTGTCCATAGTGTATATTTCGATTTTCACGAGTTCAAGACTGCTCGTAGCTTTAAGTAGCTTTTTTTTATCCACTACAAGTTAGCCCTTGACTGGGATCTCACCAGATGTTAAGTGATGATGCAGTCTAAGATGGTAGCGGGCTAGCCTGTTAGGGGCATGGCAGTTATATTAAACCCATACCTACCCCTATTCGGTTTCTACATGGCATCGTACCGGAACGCTAAGTCACTTGGCAGCATGTCTTTGCCGGTAGGGTGGTAACTAGCCACGGCCGAAGCCTCCCACCAGGCCAGACCAGGGAAAATTCAGAAATTATAAATTCCCAAACTGACCCTGCCGGGGATCGAACCCGGGACCTCCGCACGTTAAGACAACAGCGCTACACACTGCGCCACGGAGGTCGTCAAAAATATTATTATGTGCATTTTTATTTTTATACTGAGTTACACTAGAGTTACACTATGAGTTATTTATGCGTAAATCCATCCATCCATTATATGTATCGGAAAAAAGAGATAACTAGATAAAAATCGTTCCTGTCCTGCCCAGAGCTCTGTGCGCATGTGTGTATAGTGTCACAAGTACACATTTTATACCCAATTATACATATAAAAAACAAAGCCAACTGCGAGTCGGACTCACGCACCGAAGGTCCCGTACCTTGGAAGGGTTTGTTATAATTCAACCCCTTGGAGTCTTTCACAGCTTACTCCGATGCCAAACTTCAAGACAAATGACATCTTTCCTATTGCAAATGATTCCTATCAGTAAAGGTTATTTTCCTATAACTTAACAAGATTTTAATAAAATAATTAAGGTTATCACTTGAAATGTTTTAATTGTGTCATAAATCTATGGCGCTTTACGCCGGTAAAGTTTTGTTATGCGAAATAATAAAGTTTGCAATATTTGTATCTCAAATTTCACAAAATTATATTAGAAAATTGTGTAGCTGTATTTTCCGTCGATATTAAATTTAATTGTCTGAAGTTTATGATGGTGAGTCTTAAATAATAAATTGCCAGGCAGGATATAATTTTCGGAAACCATAATTGTAACCATAAAACCATAACCAAACCAATAGCAGTTGTCGTCATCTGATAGACAACTATTGTTAGAAATAATTAGGTTCTTAAATACTCTCCAAGTACTCTCTTGATTTTATAGTGTTCCACACGCCACGGTCTTACGATCCCTGCACTTTTGCACTTCACATTTACGGCTACTTTTTATCCCGATTGAAATGAAATTTGGTATAGAGATCTTTTAGATTTGGTATAGCTATATCCCTACTACTATAACTAAACTAAACTGCCTCGTTGGTCTAGTGGTTAGCATTTTCGACTGCGACCAACGAGGTCCCGGGTTCGAAGCCCGGGTCGGGTCATTGCAAGTATTGGGTTTTTCTGAAAAAAAAATCTCAGTTAGAGTCCGGAGTTACGAAATTGGCGGTGTTTCACCCCCGTGCCTCGGAGAGCACGTTAAGCCGTCGGTCCTGCGCCTGATCTCTCTCCGGTCGTGTCGGATTTCCGTCCCATCGGGCTATGAGAGTAAAGGAACAGAGAGTGCACCTGTGTATGCGCACACACTTGTGCACTATAATTTCTCCCGTGCAGATGGCTATTCTCTATGGAGATAGGCCGCCGGTGCCGAAATTCGGTTGGGAGGACATTACTACAACTACTTTTAATCCCCAAAAATTAAGGAATTCCCACGGGAATAAAAACCTCATCCACGAGGACGAAGTCGCGGGCATCATCTAGTCGTATATGAATGGTTAACAGATGAACTTTGTATAAAAGAGGTACTAGCCCAGTGGTTTAGATGCCTGGCTTCCTATTCTGGTCGGCGCGTGTGTAAATACATAAGTAACCGCTGTCCTAGCCATATTATGTTGTGTGTTGTGTGCTAGGGATGAAACAAGAGGATGAAATCGTGTTTCATCCCGCGTCACACACTATATTTTTCATATAACCTGTATTAAAAGTGCGAGTTTCATTAAAATTGTATTTCTATTTATTTTAGTTGCTAGGTTGTTGTTTACAAATATGATAGCTGTCATTTTAGTTGATGGTTAAATGACACTTAAAAAGGTTTGAAATAAACAAAAGATACAACCTCTGACAGGAATAAAAGAAGGGCTGCTGAAATTGACTAGTTTCGGGTAGCTCAACAGGCCTTGAAATTCGCACTTTCAATGCTACCACCACTACAGCCCATTACGTCCCACTGCTGGGCACAGGCCTCCACTCTCATAGGAGAGAACGAATTAAAGCTTAGACCCACCACGCTACTCCAATGCGGGTTGGCGGGCTTTAACGACTTTTATCATGTCAGTGATAATAACCGGGACTGACGGCTTAACGTGCTACCCGAGGCCACGGGAGTGAAACAACTCCAACTGACTCCGGGCTAGTACTGAGAATTTCTAGTCAAAAAAACCCAACACTTTTATGGCCCGACCCGAGACTTGAAACCGGGACCTCGTTGGCCGCAGTCGAACATGCTAACCTCTAGAGTCTAGTTCCTTCTTCTTCGTGCTTCTTAGTGCCTCGTTGATTTAGTGACTAGATCAATGCAGGTATGAAAACAATTTTGAACACTTGAACACTTTATCAGTGCTCACGTTGTGCGCGCCCGTAGAACAACTAGCGATGCCAGGACGCTCACTCAAATTTATGAGTCGCACTGCGGAATATAAATTCTGGCGGGCCTCTCAGCGGCCACATTTTTTTTTACGCAGAACTAAAATAATACAATTTTCGTCTAATTATGAAACGCGGTGTTAGCATTCTACTTAAATATTAAAATTGTACAGGGTTGCAATTTTGTAGGATAATTTTCCAACTTTTACATTTTACGTAATCTCTCTCTGCGTCGTATTCCTCATTAATGAGGATAGTAACCCCTTTCCATTAATCAAATAATGGTGGTTTTCTTGGGATAATAATGCGGTAGGTTCTCAGTTCTCAAGTTCTTCCTCATACGACTCGACTTCAGTATTTAAACTCTTAGGTTTTGTAACGATTATTATCAGATGTTAGTGATAATAACCGGGAGCGACGGCTTAACGTGCTCTCCGATGCACGGAGGAATTGAAAAGGCCAAAGAACCTCCAATTAAGGGAGAGGGAGCGAAGAGGCCAAATTCGGACTTCCAAGTTGGCGACCGACTTCCGGTAACCATATCCGGTTACCGACTTGGGCAACGACTGATATGCGTTGTCACAACTAAGCCACTCGTCCCTCAACTTTACGTAATGCGAACTAAGAAAAATGTTTTTGTTATTAGATGAAACCCGCGACTTCACTCGCGTAGATTTTTAAAAAATCTCGTAGAAGCGTTTGATTTGAGATAAAAAGAAGCCTGGCTATCACTCTCAAAGTCTTTAAGTATATTATCACGTCGAGGCTGAACGACTGACGCGCGTGATTGAAGGACAAACCAACTTAGTAACACACTTTTGTATTTATATTCTGCGTAGTGATAATTTTAGTTTTCGACGCCAATTTAGTATCTTATAATAATAATCTAATAATAATTGTTTCTTACAATTTAGGGCGGGACCACCCCCTACCCCACTTTTCACCGATTTTGATGTCGCAAATTTCAGGGCAAATACCACCTGAAAAATTCTGCGAACCCTTAATCTAGATTAAGGATAAAGTCTACAGCTTAAACATAATTGAAGCTTTTGTAAAAGAGTGAAATAAAACTATGAATAAACTGTAACATAAATCATTTAAACCTAACAATGTTTCTTAGTATTAAACCCTATGAAGGTTAAAAGAATAAAAGCCCGTAAATAAATTTATGTTTACTATTGTTCACAGAATATATTTTTTGCTTTGAAATCCACCGGCAATCAACTTTTGTTGGTACAATAAAATACTAGATTGAATAAAAACTAACACCTATGTAGTACCTATGTGCACCTATGTATGATGGTAGTGGGCTAACAGTTTAGCCCACTACCATCAGGTGAGATCGCAGTCAAGGGCTAGCTTGTAGTGGATTTAAAAAAAAAACCTTTCATTTATTTCCATTGCATCAACCTTTATGTCTCCTCTTAAATCTTGCGCTAAAACTCACAGAACCTCTTTATTTGATTTTATATTCAAGATCTTCCTATGAATACTGATATGTGGGATGAGTGTAAATACGCTTAACATTTTTCAAATAATATAGATCTTTATGGTTAATGCTGGATCTATATGAGGTTGTAATGGTAAATGTAACTTCATATTATAAACTAGATAGATAATGCCCGCGTGTTTTTCCACGTGGATTGAGGTTTTTGATTACCGTGGGATCTCTTTAATTTTTTCGGATTAAAAGCAGCTGCGTATGTATTAATTCAGGGTAAGCACGGGATATCTACATTGCAAATTTCAGCCAAATCGGTTTACTCGTTGCGGCATGAAGGAGTTACAATCAAAATTACAAACGTTCAAACTTTCACATTATAATATTATGAGTAGTATAGAGTACGGAAATATTCTACAGACCGAGATTTGACCGCAGCATCCGATTTCAGCGGAGACTAGACAAATACACAGGTAATAATGTCCTCCCGACTGATTTACGGCCACGGCGGCCAAGCTCCAGAGAGAGTAGCCATCAGCGCGGGAGATATTATAGTGCACAAGTGTGCGCACCACTACAGCCTATTAACGTCCACTGCTGGGCGCAGGCCTCCACTCTCATAAGAGAGAGGGAATTAGAGCTTAGATCTACCACGCTGCTCCAATGCGGGTTGGCGGGCTATAACGACTATTATCATGTTAGTGATAATAACCGGGACCGACGGCTTAACGTCCTTTCCGAGGCACGGGGGTGAAACACCGCCAACTTCCAACTCCGGGCTGGCACTGAGAATTTTCTTAATTGAAAAACCCAATACCTAACCATTTTCATGCGCGACTGGGAATCGAACCCAGGACCTCGTGATCCGCAGTCGACTATGCTAACCGCTAGACCAACGAGGCAGTGTGCGCACACTCTCTGTTAATTTACTCTCATAGCCCGATGGGACGGAAAATCCGACACGACCTAAGAGAGATTAGGCATACACAGGTAATGGTTAGGTAGCAATTATGTGCGCAAATACCGGTGTACTCTTTATTCCGTCAATCTCATGGGACGAAAAATCCGCTACTACTGGAGAAAGTTGGACGCAAGACCCTGCACGGCACGGGGTATAATAATGCCAACTTTCTCACTTTGGGATCCTGGTGAGAATTACCCAACAGAAAACCCCAGTTACATTTTGACCCAACCCGGCACTACATCCCAGGACTAATAATCTACAGTATAATAAGCTAGCGTTTACATAGAAGCTTTTTTTACAGCTCCAAGGGACCGATAGACTTACCTACTACAACTGTATGCCTCTACGCGTTCCCGAGAAAACGGTGGTTGACAGACAGACAGAGGCACAACGAAGTGATCCTTTTTTCCTCTTGAGGTACCTACGGAACCCTAAAAAGAGGCCTATTAAGGCTTATTACACTGATTATATCACACTTCATATTATAAAAGCGAAAGTGTGTTTGTTTGTTGGTCGCGACGTAACGGAGCAACGGATGGGCGTGATTTTTGCATGGGCATAATTGAGGACCTGGAGCGTTACATAGGCTAGTTTTTATCTCGGAAAATTAAGGAGTTCCCTTGGGAATTGAAGGCACTTGTTCCACGCGGACGAAGTCGCGGGCATCAGCTAGTTGATCATAATATTCAAGTTCAAAAAGTAACGTTCTTCTTCTTCATTTGTTTAGTGGTTTCATAATTTAAAAAAAAACGGAATTTTGGAAAGGATCAGAAAAGGGTAGAAAATAATATAAAATGGAATATACATACTAACTACATATATGTACAGTTTAATATCATTAAGTAAGATAAATGAGGAATTTGTAATACGATTTTCTAAGGTACAAAAAAGGGATACAATAGGGATGATGACAATTCAATCAAATTAGCAACTCTTTATCAAACTTGAAAACGCACTTCTAGTATGGAAGTTATATGAAATTCACAGTTGTGACGTTATCAAATTTCAACGCACTTTTTTTCTTTAATCTATATTTTAAAACGGTTATCAAACTTAAAACTAACCGAGGATGTGAATTTTAGGTGTTTTAGAAGACCCTAAATTTAATAATCAGTTAGAAATAATTTATTTTTGATATAGGCATCATCCTATTGATTTTCATTTCAGCGCCGAAAACTAAGCGGCAAGAGGAGCATCTGCGCCAAAGTTTTGCACATTACGTTTTTCATGTGGAGCCTTAAATGCAGCTGCTTTCTTGTATATTACGCTTTCATCTAAGAGTTTAATTTAACTCCTGGTATATAAGGAGCTGTTATATAAAAATTTGGTTAATTTAGTGAGTTTTTTACAGCTATCATCATTGTTACTACTACAAACTACCACTGCAGTTGGATATTGATATTTTTTATCTGTCTGGCTTTCCTATGAGATAAAGTAGAAATAAAGCAGTATTGTATTGTATGCGGGAAGTTATTTTTACTGTAATGATGAAAAAACTAAAGTAAGTTTATCTGGATCATATTATTCGACCTGCATTGATCGTCATAATAGTACGGTACAAGCCTAACTTTTTAAATTTTTTTATCAATCTTTTCATTGAAAACTTTATAATGAAACTAAAATGTAGCTAGCCTAACCTAATTACTATTACGAAGAGCTGGAAGCTACCTCGGACAAAGTATTAGTCTAGCTATTCAAAGGGGGAACGCTGCCCGTATCTTCGGAACCTTGCCTAAAGGGACTCCTTTTAATGATATATTTTAGTTATTATATTATATTTTTTAAAGGTTTTTATGATATTAAAGAATTACTATTTATGTAAGCATATCTAAGTTATATAAAATTATTACAAAGTACTTACCTAGTTATAATAAAATGCATTATTTCTACTTACTACGTACTAGGTACACGCATTAAAGTATAATATCAATTCCCAAAACAACTTTCTTTCCGCCATGCTTGGTACCCTCTAGTGTTGCTTGCTTGCCACAAACAACTTGCTTCCGACAAAGGCCTCCTCAAACCCTTTTTAAACATTTCCATATCTTGCCTTCATTGTCCACTGTCCAGGTTTTGTCTGCTATCTTAACGATTTCATCCATCCATCTACTCCTTTGTCGTCCTAAATGATAAAATAAATGATTGATTTATTTCACATAGGACAACTTGTGTCACTTATGATACGATAGGACTCTACCACCGGTTCGGAAACTGATTCTACTGAGAAGAGCGGGCAAGAAACTCAGCAGTTCTTAAAAAAGCAAAAAGTTACAATAAGTAAACAATACAACTCTTATACGTTACGTTGCAAGTATAACACTGACTTGTGGGTCACTGGATGCGAGGCCGGTTGCTTCCATGCAACTTTGTCTTTAAGAAAATCCTTTCTTACGCTTTCCTATTCTATAAGAAAAAGAAAATATACAAAGCAATAAATATCCATTAGACATAGGTATAAAGGTTCTAGAATCTAGATGTTGTAAGCTCATTACTAACAAGAGAACCATCTCGAAAATACGCTTGTCTGATGAAAAAAGTACAGAACAAGAGCTTTAGTTAATGCGCTTCATATTTCACTCGGCTGCGGGATTTTCAAGTCGGTCATATTAGAGCGACATTACATTTCCCAGTACATCCAGTTTTGTACAATAAATCAAATTGAATGTAAAGCAATTTCACTATGAACGAAATTCTTCGTATTACATAAATAATATCGTTAGAAATACATTTTTAAATTGCTTACGGAGCGTGTTGCGCAAAGTTTAGTTATTTTAATCATTTTTATAATTGGTATTATGTTTTCATATAACTTGAATTGAAAGTACGAGTTTCAATGTCTTTTGAGAAACCACCCGAAACTAGTTAATTTCAGACAAATGCGACTGATGCCGGGCAGCAACCGATGATTTTCTGCCCGCTGAATGACGTTGCAGCCCTGCTTTCGAATCGGAGCATCTTTTTCTCAAATCCTTGTAATTGTCATTATAACCATCAACTAAACTGACAGATATTATATTTCTGCAACTAAATACAATTTTAATAAAACTCGCACATTTAATGCGGATTATATGAAAAATATAGTGTGGGACACGAT
Organism: Erebia aethiops; assembly: GCA_923060345.2. Taxonomy (NCBI): domain Eukaryota; kingdom Metazoa; phylum Arthropoda; class Insecta; order Lepidoptera; family Nymphalidae; genus Erebia; species Erebia aethiops. The sequence continues at coordinate 6,111,165 of OV281082.1, forward strand.
TTCCGACGAGGGTGAAGTTGCCTGCCTGAGCGAAGCGAGGGCTGGCATCACCACACAATTTGGTATTTTATGCTAGTGAGATTACAATAAAATTATCAGTTTATAAGAGTTTTTCAAATGCCTTCCATGCCATCATACTGATTAGGTATGCAATATTTATTACGATTACATATTGCGGAGCAAGTGGGTGGGGTTTTGGGTGTACTGACGTCTGTTGCATTTTTAGAGGCTCAGTAACTTTCCCAGTTAGAGTTTACCAACAACCTATTTGCCAGACCATTTTTTTGGGAAACACGTACTTAATACTTACCATCGCGCGTCTCTGTCTCTTAGTCAAAATTTCTCCACAGGCTAATTTCAAAAACCCAGTTTTTGTTATAGGTACCGATAACCATTCAACTACGTTTATCTACCGTTACGCATACGTATATCAGGATAATTACTACCCTTCGGTTATTTACAGGGACCCTCGTCACACGGCGCGTTGTTTTACACGTCGTTCATGTTTCCTAATGAAAAAAGTGCGCTGGGAAAAATAAATTGCTTTTTATTGTTTAGTCGCATTCGGGCGGTGCGTAAATCAGAGATTAAAGGCTTTGTGGAATACTGTTCATTTTGAGCAAACATTCATCAACCCACGGTTTATGTGACTTTATTGAAAAAGGTAAAAACTTTATCCACTGTTATTTATAAAATACCGGCGTGTTTTAGCTTAATCCACTACTTCGTGCATAGATATAGATTTTTAGACACTCGGGGCAGCGGGTTGCAAAGTAACCATTTAATTGTCCGAAACTTGCTTACTCTGCGTCCGTCAATATTGCTTTCGTGATTAAACCTAAGAATGATAAATTTAAAAAGTTTTTGAATCTGATTACAGGTTTACACTGCATTATACCTGCAATAAAAAAATTGACCTATCAGACATAGTCGTACCATAAAGATTGGAAACCTACCTGTATGGTACGCAAACCTAATAAAGTAGAGATGCTATTCATACAACTTTCAGGTTGTTGGATTTTAAAACGGAGTATATGCCTGTATCGGCGGCCGATCGTTATCTACGAAAGTTGTTACATCGCTAAGCAAATCGTTAAACGATGAGTGTTGAACGTTGATATGGCGGGCTTTACCTGACCAAATCATGAAATGCCGTTTCATGATATTGCCGAGGAATTTCATGATAATATTGATAATATCATGAAATTCCTCGGAATACGTCTGAACGTATTCACACCTGCAAATTTTCTAAGAAGCATCATCTTGATTTTGTAACCCATTCACAGTGATACCTATAGATCACTCTATAAGGTAAGCAAAGCGCTGTTTTAGGAAGATTAAATTACTGTAAATATATTGCGAGGCTACTGTAAGAATACCTTAACGATTAGTCTTAAATAACAAAAGCAATTTAAAACGGTATGATATCATTTTTTATAGATTGAATATCACTAGGTATAGGAGGCATTTGTTGGGAACATAACACTTGGGGAGATTTATTAAAACAAATGCTAGAGTGACATTAATATCGTCTGCTGTAGAACGACCCTTTCATTGACCCTTATCAGCCTTTGTTCAACAAGAAATGGGATTAATTAGTGACGTCTGCGAGTAAGAGATGAATTGAAAATGTATACCTAAGAGTCTATACACACGGCGTATTTTCTACGCGCAGGCGGCACGATACAAACGAGATTCCACATACGCGGTTTGTTCAGTTCGGGATTAACCTCCGACGCAAAAAGAGGGGTCTTCTTCTTCTTCTTCTTCATGTCCTGGGATTATTTTCCGCACTTGAAACGTAGGCGTCCACTGTGCGTGAAAAAAACTGGTGCGACTCCCTGCTGGATCACTCCAGCCAACCGAGCTCACTCCAGAATCCAAGCATTCCGCCCAGGTCAGCAAGGACTGCCGGTAGTGTTGCTAGGGAGCCAATGTAGGCTTCTCGTTGGGTGGAAACACCGCTGCACTCGAGCAGCACGTGTTTTGGTGTCTCGTCGCTCTTCATGCAGGCTCTGCATAGAGGGCTGTCGGTGATACCTAGAATAAATAGGTGTTTGTTTAGAGGACAGTGTCCTGTTATCATACCTACAACTGTCCAGAGTTTGGCTGGGTTGGGTTGCAGAAGTTTTTTGGTTAGTGGTTTATTGGGGCTGGGTATCGCCTCTTTTGTTTGTCTGCAGTCTGTAGTGTTTGCCGATAGTTCGGCATGTGTACTTACGGTTTGTTTCCTTATCCAGGTTTTGTATTCACTGAAACGTATCGGGACGATCGGGTCGGGTCCCGCTACCTTCTGGTTTGAGGCTCGTCGTGCTAGTTCGTCGGCTGCATCGTTTCCTATGTTTTCACTGTGACCTTTTACGCGCACGTTTGCGCATGTTTGTGTGAGTGAGGCTGTCTCGAACGTTTCTAGGTAGTTTCCATACTGGCTGTATCTGTTTACTCTCGCTCTTGTCAGAGCGGTCGTCGTCATCAGTTTGGTGTTGTGGCACGCTTACCTACCCGTCTCCACCAACGACCTCAATTTACATAGACGCGCCCTGTCAAACAAAGAATGTGAACTTATTTTACTAACACCATCTAGCATGAAAAGCGGAATAGCGCTATGGCAGGGACAACGACAGGGTTATACAGGTGAGGGGCATACCCTACAAGTCGGACGCCCAACTTTTTTCTATGAAAGGGCCTATCTAGTACCACAGAATAGGTAATAGTAGCCAGTACCTACATTATACTCGTATCGACGGTCTCCACTCTTCTCTGATGGCAGCCTTGCGAGTGCATTGGTGTAAGGGGACGTCCACCACAGCCCTCACTTGGTCTGTCCACCTCATGGGTGATTATGTTATTTATTTTTTGGGTTTATAATATAAACTGCCTAGTTGGTCTAGTGGTTGGCATGTTTGACTGCGGTCGACGAGGTCCCGGGTTCGAGTCCCGGGTCGGGCATAATTAAGTTTTGGGTTTTTCTGACTAGAAATTCTCAGTCTAGCCCGGAGTTAGTAAGTTGGTGGTGTCTCACCCCCGTTCCTCTGAGAGCACGGTAAGCCGTCAGTCCCGGTTATTATCACTGACATGATAAAAGTCGTTAAAGCCAGCCAACCCGCATTGGAGCAGCGTGGTGGGTCTAAGCTCTAATTCCCTCTCTCTTATGAGAGTGGAGGCCTGTGCGTAGCTGTGGGATCACTATGCGAGTCGTAGCGCTCATCACCGTGCAAATACTGATTAGAGTAGGTACTTATAGAAACTAGCAAGTCTCAGTGTATAGAATGATTAATAGTAGGAGGAATACAGGTATAGCAAATAGATTTTTCCTTTCATTATTTTGTAAAGGCCTACGCTTTTCCGCTAATGGAATACAGTATCACCAGAAAGGTTTTCTTTGCTTACCGAAATGTCTCGAGTGTAACGCTGAAAGGGTTGCAAAACAATATTTATGTTAAAAGGTGAGTATACCTAGTATTTTTAATCAATAAAATAGTTTAAGTATGTGTATTTATAAATAACCAAAGATAAAAACATACTCGAGTGCATAGTATTGTGCTCTCAAATATTTTAGGCAGTGGGCTTAACACGCGTAGTTTTATCCAATGGACTACAACCTTCGACTACAGCCCATTAACGTCCCACTGCTGGGCACATGCCTCCACTCTCATAGGAGGAATTTAGAGCTTAGTGCTAGCCACTAGACCAATGAGGCAGTTCACTTATGTATAAATTATGCATGGTCTAAAATCTACTATTTATTATGCTAATAAGAAAGAAAGAAAGAAAGAAAGAAATAAAGCTTTATTCAGGGAAACAAGACAAAAAATAGACTTTATCAGATGAAAGAAAAAATGGCGAGATGAGACTTGATCCCCAAAATGGTCTTCACTCAGCATGTGCTATACCTGTTAGGATACAGCGCTGATCTTCCGTGAAGCCAGTATGCTTGGACGGCGCCAAATATATATAGGAACATATTCATAAATAATAATATTAATAAAGTTATTAATAAATTTAATAAAATTATTGAAATGTATTTGCTGTTAACCTTTGAGGAGTTTCGCTTTCTATCCATCACATCATTTTTAGGAAATTTTAAAATAACTACTGAATTTAAAATTGAAAATAAAGCTCTCTTCATTTAAAATTTTGAATAAATATTATTATGTACAGAAATCGTCCAGTTTTAGGACAAGAAGATAGATGTGGTCAGATCATATACGAAGAGGAAAGAAATAATTTATTTTACCGGTAAAACAAACACCCATTTTGGTATTACACCAACACGTTTACTGCTACGAAGCGACCAAGATAAGCCCCTAATGAGACGAACAGCCCAGTGAAAGATGTTTCTGCCAGCTGCCTCTATACCTGTCCTGTATCATTATGTTTGTTTAAGACCTGATATCCGCTAATCGTGCCAACCGTTCCTTGCAGAACGTCATAATTATTATAAGAACAACTAGATAATACCCGCCAATACGTCCGCGTGGATTTAAGTTTTTGAGAAATCCCATAGAGACTCTTTCCTTTCACGGGATGCAAGCTATTTTTGTACCTACTAAATTTGGTCAAAATCGTTTGAAAAGTTGGGCGTCAATGTAGACAGACGCATCTACAATGTTAGTATGGATTACATATTACAGTAGGTTCTCGTATAATGATATCACTGGAACATAACTAAACCAAACATTAATTGAAAAGTTCGGTAAAAGTGGGGTCCACGCCTGATATTTTTCCCGATTACAATCTCCGTAACGTATAGCATATCATCGCTTTGATTTTTTATTAGGTATATTAAGTATGTAGTTTGGACATGTACGCCGATCTGATACGGCTCAAAAAGCAGCCCCAGGAAGCTTGATCATTGCTGCAAATAATAAGTTTTGTATACCTAATGGTAGTGATTTGTGGAGAACCGTTAAAGTTTTAAGCAACTAGCATGATTGCGGAACCCTATGTAATGCATGTTGTGAGTTGTGACACACGCTTGACCATTACTTATTAACTAGCTGATGCCCGCGATTTCGTTTTTTTGATTCCAGCGGGAACTCCTCAACTTTCCGGTATAATAAGTAACCTATGTCCAGGTCTCCAGGTCCTCAACTATACCCATACCAAAAATCACGTTGATCCTTTGCTTCGTTGCGGCGTGATTGAAGGACAAATCAACATACCAACAAACTGACACACTTTCGCATTTATAATATTGTTATAATATTAAGTATGAAGTATGATTAGATCGGACTAACTTAGCTAACGGTATGGCCACGGAATAATAACTATTACTTACTACACGTTTAGGTACGGCTAGGAGCGTCTAATATTAAGGTACCCTTGTTACGTGATCGTGACCGGAGAAAATAATCAGGTGTGACCTCAACCTTATGACCATCAACAGTAGGTACATAACTAACGGTAGAATTTTCACATATGCTAGTGCAGCTGCTGCACTACACAAATTTGCAGAAAAGATGTTTTTTTTTTTCATTTATAAAGATATACGTTTTTAGTTCACATTTACCATACGTTTGAACGAATAGATCCCTCGAGAGGGAAAATTATGGTCCAGTGCGGAGCACATTTATTTTACCATTTACATTGTGATGGCTGGGTTCTTTCAAAACTGGCCAAACATTTCTATTTAAAATTTAACTTAACCTTGCCTCATTTTATGAGTTAAATATAACTGGACCGAATATGGACTAACGATCACTTGGACGACGTGTATTTTTTTGTGAATATATATTTTTTATTTCTTTATCTATTAGTATTAATGTGGACGCAGCTTTTTGACTTCCTTCTTATTTGCAAAAAAACTTTAATATTATAATACCTCAAATTAAATTAAATTAAAGTAAAGTAAAATATATTTTATTGTACACAAATAAATAAAAAGACAAAAACAATCATATTAATGGATATGAATGGAGAAAGTGTGGGAGGGGTGTACTGAGACATATTAATAAATAAATATTATATACATAAAAACACAGGTAAGTACAATGTTAAAAATATATAGGATAAACACACAGTATAAAGGTATATAATAGGTAATAATAAACGACAGATGAATAAATAGATTATAATGATAGATAATGTTGTTTCAATTTAGTTATGAAGATAGGAAGAGATTGAGATAGTTTAATATCCAAGGGGAGAACGTTCCCAAGCCGTATAGCAGTTACCGTAAAAGAATTTTGATAGAAGGAAGTTGAGTGTCTAGGAGTACTTAATAAAATATTATTTTGAGAACGGAGGGAAAAGGAGTGTAAATGACATATATATACTTAAACCGATCTTTAAAGTTGCCTCTTTGGTCTAGCGGTTAGCATAGTCGACTGCGGATCACAAGGTCCTGGGTTCGATTCCCGGTCGGGCAAAAAAATTGGTATTGGGTTTTTCAAATCAGAAATTCTCAGTGCCAGCCCGGAGTTGGAAGTTGGCGGTGTTTCACCCCCGTGCCTCGGAGAGCACGTTAAGCCGTCGGTCCCGGTTATTATCACTAACATGATAATAGTCGTTAAAGCCCGCCAATCCGCATTGGAGCAGCGTGGTGGGTCTAAGCTCTAATTCCCTCTCCTATGAGAGTGGAGGCCTGTGCCCAGCAGTGGGACGTAAATAGGCTGTAGTGTATCTTTAAAGTAGTGAGGTGTGATGAGATTGAACAGAATGCAGTAAAGAAGGTGAAGGATGTGAGTATCAAGTTAGGTATCAAGCAGAGGTAATTCAAAAATACAGCGCAGCATTTAAAAATAACATTTTTCTGGTTTATTTTGCACAAACGAACTCAGAAACGTCATATTAGGCGACATCGCAGTCAGAAATTAACATGAAATTGATTAAAAATCACCAAATGCGAGTTGGGTAAGCATTATATAAAACTATCCCTTCTGTAGCTAATAGTTACTAGAATATGCTAAATTTGACCGGACAGACATAGTCGCATCATAAGGGTTGCAAATCTACCTTTAGGGTAATATATAACCCTAAAAATAGAGTATTTAATGACCTAAAAATAAAAAAATACGACACTGCATCTATTTTCCTAATCAAAACGTCCATCTATCAAATGTAATAAGAAGATAGATAGATAGATAGATATTATATTGAAGTCTTATGAGGTTTGTAGAAAGAAAGGAACGCCGAAGTCCCGAGGGACGAAAAAGAACATTTATTTCTTTACTTTTCTCCAGTCACGATGATCATTTGTCATCCGTACCTTATTACGGAACAAATTTCAGTGACCGCCTCGGATCGCGTTATCTGCTTGATATTTTCATTATTACACTTGGAAGAATAATTTATTGAAGAAACCAACAAGTCACTCTGCAGGGTAGGTATCGTATATTAATATTGTGAGAAGGGTATTTTAACTAAAACACTATTTTTTGTATGTATTTTATGCAATCATTTTTGATGATTCTTTTTTGTTTGGTAGATCATAATTCAAGGTGGTCCCTCAAAAATTTTATCGAAATTGAGAAAATCAACAACAAAATATACATACCCAGATAATGTTAAAAAAATATTTTGTGACTTTATATTTACGTGGTATTTATTGTTGAAGTGAAAGCTTCTTTAGGCGCGTGGAGCATTTTTTGGTAGGTAAAAAATTACTTTTTTTAATTACTCTGTCACCGGGTCAGATGAGTTAGGCGGACTATACTTGCTCTAAGATACCAATTCGATCGTATATCTTTTGAGGATAGCTTAATATACACTTTTTTTTAAATGGCCACATATACTATTATATAATGTGGTATTATTGGAAAACTAATTTGACTGATACGATATTAATTCTTAGCAAATTAAATATGTTAGTAACCCTTAGCATTTCATGCACATAATAATTGTCCTTTACACCATATAATTTTAAATTATATCTTAGTAGCTATCGCAAAATTAATTAATCTATCGCTTGACCATCTACATATTTATCTATGCGCTTGACCAAATAAATTCAACCTTGAAATATGTATGAAAATCTAACCTAACGCGAGCGAAGCCGTGGGGATAAGCTAGTTATTTTATAAATTAGACCATGAAAAATTTAATAATAAACAAAACTTGTTGTTGTTTACTACAAATTTCAAAACCGGCCCGGTGACCAAAATTGAAACAATTAAGACGACTATTAAAATAACGCGCGAGTAAAATGCCTATCCACTATCCACTCGCTACGTCGCCATGCGCGTTGCGTCGTTTAGCGAAATGCCTCTAAGTATGACGTATGTCAGAGAGACTGCCTATTATTGAGTGCTTATCGAGTTACTCGTTAAACACTTGCAAAAAATATGAAATTTGGCTAACCCTTTAGAGGGTTAATTAATCTGTCTGTCTAACAAAATGTTATGCCAAATGTTGCTATATACGTCTCAAGTAAGCTAAGCTCTAGCGCGAGACAAAGTAATGCAGCGCCATCTAGTTCACGAGTAAGAAGTAAGTAGTCGCGTAGAATTCTTTAGGTACAACTATTCGGAACAATAATGATTCCTGTTGTTACTTAATATTATGAATATATAACTCAAATTTCGTGACAAATGTACTTTATAAATGTACTCAAAACTCGCTAACTTTGAACATTGGAAAAAAATCTGTTCCATGACACTTCGGTAAGCTTTAATAATTATTTATACTACGGTACTTATCAGTTACTTTTTATCATAGAATAATATTTTAACACCTGAGCTCTGAAGTTTATTTTAAGGTTTTTAAAAATCTGCTTTATATCCGAATATATCTACAGCAGCGAAAATAGTATACCTAGTAGTTGACTTCGGCCTCCTATCCGTCCGAGTTATAGGTGTGTCGGGTTCAATCCCCGGGCACGCATCTCTCTCTTTTTTAAGTTACGTGAGTTTGAAGCAGTTAAATATCACTTGCTGTAAGTTGTAACCATTGATGTAGAATTTTAGTAGTACTCATTCTATTTCAATGGTTATAACGGTAAAGGAAAACATTACGAGGAAACTTGCATGACAGTTCTCCAGCCAGCGGTTATATAGCTATGTATCTACACATTAATGAAATTAGAAATAATTTTTTTCAAAAGAGCATCCACCGAGTTTCTTGCTGGTTCACATTCATGAAGACATTCCGAACCAATGGTATATAGTGGATAATAATATTTAGTGGAATAAATTACAAGTTCTCCTATAGATAGTAGATACCTTATCATTTTAATAATCTTATCAACCTAAAACCGTCCCAGTCGGCATTTAGCATGGGTCTCTCTTCACGCATCATTTAAAACAATGTATCAAATTCAAATTCAGATATTTTTACAAGTGCTTTTGAATCGTCCAGTGAATAAAGGATTTAAAATTGTACTAGAATAAATAATTGCTATTGTAAATAAAATACACTGTATCGGAAAAATACCTACTTGTGTGACATTGCCAATTTCCTGTTCATATCAGCTCTTACGTAACAATGGAAATATTATTATAAAGAGTATATATAAAAATTGTTACGTAACAAATAAGAGAAACGGATCGTTTTGAAGGTATGTTTACAAAACCGTTATTGTATAATATATTGTATATTCTTCTATTATCTATACTTCATACCTTTCATACTAATATTATAAATGCGCAAGTGTGTTTGTTTGTTGGTTTGTCCTTCAATCACGCCGCAACAGAGCAACGGATCAACTTTTTTTTGCATGGGAATAGTCGAAAAATTTTTTTTTTATTCCGAAAAATTTGACTGGTGAGAGGCTTCAGCCGTGGCTAGTTACCACCCTACCGGCAAAGACGTGCCACCAAGAGATTTAGCGTTCCGGTACAATGTAGAAACCGAATAGGGCCATGGGTTTTAATGTAACTACCATGCCCCTAACAGATTAGCCCGCTACAATCTTAGACTGTATCATCACTTACCATCAGGTGAGATCGCAGTCAAGGGCTAACTTAGTGTATAAAAAAATAAGTAAAATAAATAATTAGTTTCCATGGGAATTAAAAGAAATATTCTAAGCAGACGCCATCGCGGGCATCAGCTCGTATTATAATTTATGATTTGTTAGCTAAGCACAGAAGATACTCCACTAGCAGCCCAAGAACAATCAGCACGACACGGATCTCTCGAAGCGTTGTCGCATCATTAAGTCTTGGGTAAATAATAACAAGTTTATTACATTCTGTTGCAATCGACGACATTTATTGGTCGCAATAGTTGCACTTCACAAGTAGAATCTAGCTACCTAAGTAAAGTACCTAAGTAGTAAGTGACCTATTAAAAAAATCTATTAAAAAACATCCGTCATATTAATTTTGTTGGTGTAAAAAGTAGCTGTCACCCGGACCATAAGGGGATTCGAAGGGTACGTCATTCAACTAAATCAACTGAGTAGTTTAGCCGTTACGGTGGAACATTCATAAATACATACATACATGTAAAATTTAGACTACTATAATCGTATAGCACGCTGAAAAAAAAACATGGACAATAACCATTTTTGTGTTAATTACGACCTATTCCGATGTGTTAAGAATAATAAAGAATGTCTATTATTTTATAATTTGCATGGAGGAGTCTATTATCTACCCCAAATGCTCCCGAGGCACCTCCTACAAACGAAGTTTTACTCTCATTTGAATATTAACCAATTAAAGTTTAAACTTTTTAGACACCTTCTATAAACTAATAGGTACTATCTGTTTCTGTGATTTGCCTATTGCGTAAAAGTACTAGTTTTTAGTTCCAAAGTTTGAAGAGCTGCTCAGAATACGAAAACTTCTCAATGTGACGAGTTAAGAATAGGTACTGTCAGGCACTGTCACGTAAATCCTTGCGGAAATAAAGGGAACAGTTGGTGGAAAGTTATCTTACTTTGTGATTCAATATCCCTCCAGACTGTCACTGTTTCGCATTGAATCATATGTTTCCCGGCTGCTGCTGCGATTTGAGGTTTCGCGGATATTCCTTGAGGTATTCGATGTACCATCGTTCCGGGATTTTCAGATCTCATACAAATTCCGATGGAGTAAAATGTTGTTTGAAGCAAAAAGCGGCTAAAATGATGAAATATTTTCTCCTAAACTTTTAATTCTGTTCGCACAATATGCTAATAATAACATTTAATAAAAAAAATATGAGAAAAAAAATTTCGTCATCCAATAGCGTGGGGTGCTGTTGGATAGGTCGGTCAAAAATACAGTGAGGGTGTATTTAAAGTGCTAATTTTTAGAGTCAAGTATATCCCCCCATAGTAGGGAAGCCCAAGAGGCGACTTTTGGATATTTTTTTTTACTCCAGCGCGGCAGATTAATATAAAGGGGGATTCTTTGGACCCTGGAGAGTTACAAACTTAAAAACCTCCAACTCCTTTAGATCTCGCTCAATCAGATTTTTCGCTCATTCAGATTATTTCAATGTACCTACACTTTTCAGCATGTAATTAATTCACTCTACCTTAATCTGACGCGCTCGAGTAGGTATTTTTGATGATCGATTTTATTTATTTAATATTTTGATCTGCTGCCCTAGACAGACCCACCAATATACAGGGCTCATATACTCTACAGGGTCCAAAAATCCCCTCTTGGGCTCCCCTACCACCACTACCAGCTAAACGGTAGCTTTTGACCGGTTATAAATATACTAATGCCATAATCCACAAGAAAATATTCCTATGGAGCTAATATTTTTTTAAATCCAATATGTCGAGTCACTAATACTCGTGAAAGCAAAGCAATACATACTAGGAACATGGCTCCCCAGGAGAAATGTCCATTCGAATATGACAAAAAGTATAATTACAATAAAGTTTTAAAAATCGAGCCTTTTAAGAAACGGAACCTTCATCAAATAGCTACAATTTTAAACAGTAACTTTTTCAAACAAACCTTTTAAAATAACCCAATGATTTCTAAAATTTTCTCAGTCGATGATCTTTTTCGCGTATAATACAAACCGATTTATAACGTACGGCGTACACCAAACATATTTTTTTGAATTTCGTTCGAGGAAGCATGCAATTGTACGGCATATGCCTATTAATATTATCAGAGTAGTAGAGTAGCCGAGTGGTTTAAGGTCACTTACCAATAACCCGACAGTTACAGAGAGCAAATAAATATGCGGAAAATACGCCGTAGGTAATAGTTTTTAACGAGGACTGAGTCTGGATTGACGTACTGTAAGCCGGTGACCTATTTGCTGAATAGAACACTTAAGTGGGGCTGGAGATGAAAGCTTTCTTGCTGTGTTAAGTTAAAATGGTCGTGATAACTGGCTCAATAATGGAAATTTTAATGATGATTTTTTTCGGCTATTTTATTTTGTGCAACTTTACTATGAAAAGTATGCTAGTACCTAATGGCTGATTTCATCGGTCGATGGCAAACGCATTCGGGCTTTGAGCGATTTCTAAAATGCATGTTACAAAGACTGCTTAAAATTTTTACTAATTGTTATCCAGTAAGTGACGCGGGGAGTTCTCGCATCTCGATGTACTTATAATATCGACTGAGTTTCTAACAAATTTCAATGAGCCTTGCATAAATAAATGAACATTTTAAGCATTAAATCCCGTATTACAAAATTTTACCCGAAAATACCTTTATTCAGTAAAAATTTTCTTCATTTAGGTGACCCTTAAAAGTTACCTATGCACGGAAAATAAATGAACTCAACACGTTAAACAAAAGTTTCACTAACGAGTGTAATGCGATGTCTGTACCTTTTTATTTCAATCACTTTTTATCTGCCACCTGCTATGATTTTCTTACAATATCACAAATATGATTTGATATTATTCTAAATATAATAAATTTTGCCCGCGACTTCACTCCCGTTAAGTTCAATTTTCATTGATAAATTTTCAACACCCTTTGGGGTTGAATTTTCAAAAATCCGTTCTTAGCAGATGCCTTCGTCTGAAATTTCATCCCGATCTATCCAGCAGTTTGAGCTGTGCCAAGAAACGTGTGGTTGAGATTAGTCAGTCACCTTCTTCCTTTATATATTTAGATAATTATGATTTTAAATACCTAAAGTACCTAAAATCGAAACTATTTTTTTCGACTTCTGCGGAATAAATAAATATACGCCCATCTCCTAACACTCCATAAATATGTATTAGAAAAAGCATCAGAATAATCTGGACGAGATTTATTTAGATTTCTTCCGATGAGTACCTACTGGAAACTCATAAATATTCATGAAGGGATGAACATAAATATACATATTATAGGGTCCCTGCATGAAAAAGGTAACTCAACGTATGCCATAAATCTAAAAGAGTTTTTGCCTTGCAAGCTATATTAGTAGCCGGAGCCATAACTTACGCTAAACTTATGTGGCACTGTGTATTTCCTGTTGTTTTCTTGGGTTCCTTATAACTTGTTGTCACAACTACTCGAACAATTTGTCTGTAAATTATGAAAAAACTAGCTGATGCCCGCGACTAATTTTCCGGGATAAAAAGTGTGTAGTCGGGGTAGCCTATGTGTTATTCCAGACTATAATCTATTACTGTGCCAAATTTCATCCAGATCTGTTAAGCCATTTGGGCATGATTGAGTAACAAACATCCATCCATCCATGCATTCATCTATCCATCCATCCATCCAAACTTTCGCATTTACAATATAAGTATAGAAGTATATTAATGCGGTTAGCGGGTGAATAGTTAAACATCGATTTTTCTCTTTGTGTGATCAGTAATTTGAAAGGAAAGGGTTCATTTTAGGTCTACTCTTGTACACTACCATGAATAGAGGAAAATACATAGATTGTATTAAAAATATAAGAATTTTGAACAGTAAAGTAAATAACGAGCAAAAATTAAAAATGTATTTCAAGTTTTCGAAACGTTTCCAATACAGCAACCTTCAGCCATAGCAGCAGCAGGCGCGAAATGTATCAAATGTCATTTCTGACAGTCACTGTCAAAATAACGTATTTTTATTTTGAAAACGTCAAATACATGAATCCGCCATTGTTACCCACTCATGTTTAGTGTTCCTTAACTTGGAAAGATTAATTTTACCACTGAAATTACGACGAATTCGTAGATTTGACCAATAAAAACTTCATTTCTCTGCTTGTACAAGACTTGGCCTACGCCCCATACAAATCTGAACCGTCTCCTTTGAAAGAAGAAAATTACAACCGTTAACCAACAGTTAAATACGGAGATAGCTGTGATTGGTATTAAAATTCAAATCATCCCCAAGGCGATCGCTCTATTCCGTTGAATAAGGGAATGGATGAAAAATGAGCGTCGTGACTTAGCGTAAAAAGTAGATTTTTTAGCTTACCGGTTTCGTTATCTCATCTTTATTATTTCATTAGTTATTTCTATTTTATGTGTGGAAACAAAGAATTTATTTATCTACCTTTAATTCCAAAGGAACATTGCTGTAACAAAACTTCCCATTTAATCCATAGGTACTTATATCATAAATGCGAAAGTCTGTCTGCTACGTTTTTACAGCACAACAGCTGTTCAACCGATATTGACAAAATTTGGTACAAAGATAGGTTTCATCCTGGAGAAGTACATAGGCTACTTTTTATCCCTAAAAATTAAAAAAGATTTCCTGTGGCAATCAAAAACCTTAATCCACGCGATCGAAGACACGAGTATCATCTAGTTGAGGATACTTAATATATTTTCTATCACAGGGGTGTAAGTATTTAGATCAAAATTCAAATCGATTCCATGTTGTTTCCATAGAATAATTTACTTGAATGAAAGAATCGCTTCAAAATTAGATTATTTTTTGTCTTTGGTTCTGTCATGTGAGATATGTCAAACGTCAAAATTTGCAATGTAACAAAATAAGAAGAAGAATAATTCAAGAATAATTTATAGGTAATTAGGTATTGCATCACAAAACAGACTGGAATAATCCAGAACTTGCATCAAGAAACAACCGGTCAACCTCCTTTGTGTTTTCTCCAAGCAACGTGTCATTGGCGAAGTAAATTGTGCTGTCTTGGCATAAATAAAAGCCAAAAATCAAACTAAGAAGAAGAAGTAGGTAATTAGGTAGTGTAGGTAGACCGTGTAACCAATATAACAGTGAATCAATAAACGAATGAGCTATGGAGAAACCATCTTTTAAACAAGGGGTCTGCTTGCTAACTTTTTTTTTCCACTACAAGCTAGCTCTTGACTGCGATCTCACCTGATGGTAAGTGATGATGCAGTCTAGGATGTGGTGTGAAAGAAGTAGCGGGCTAACCTGTTAGGGACATGGCAGTTATATTAAACCCATACCGGATACCGGAACGCTAAATCGCTTGGCGGGACGTCTTACTACTGCTTAAATTATCAGCTGTTAGGTACCTACTCAGTTAAAATTTTGACACAATACGTGTTAGTATGCTATCATTCTGACTTTGTAGCAGTCGACTTTTAGTAGATAATAGTCATTTGTACAGAATTTGGAAACCTAATTCTTCCATTCTGTGGACTTTTAGGTGAGTTTCATAAACGCAGCATAACTATAACTATATTTTGTATTAGAAAATTATGCCAATATGGCCGTCATGGTAATTAATTAGTCTCCAATATTGGAAGACACGCGCTTGCCTCGCGTAGCAGTAATCGATTTTACTAATATCGCGTACGGCTGACGAGTTATTTTATGTGATATCCCGTGTTGGCATAATAAAAACAGTGAACATTAGATAAGATTTATCTTACTTCTTACTAATATTATAAATGCGAAAGTTTGGATGGATGTATGGATGGATGTATGGATGTATTTATGTATCGATGTATGGATGTATGGATGTATGGATGTTTGTTACTCAATCACGCCCCAACAGCTGAAATCTGGCTGAAATTTGGCACAGAAATATATTATAGTCTGGACTAGCTCATAGGCTAGGCTAAAAACCTCAAACCCACGGAGACGAACCGCTTGTGAACTAATAATTAATGACCGAACTTGTAGTTCAGTCATTAATTGTTCTAGGGGTAATTATTTTGTCTCGTTGGAACAATACCGTAACCGTGACCGAAATTCTGTCGGGAGGACATTATAATATTATGTATTCAGTATTTTTACTAAGCCTCAATGACAAGTCAAACGAAACTGAATAGTTGGCTTCATTAGAGCTTATTAAATTTGTTACCAGATCACATTCTACACGCTGCGCGCTGCTCCTACGGTACGTGTCAATGTGAAGGGGTTTCCAGCTTAAATTCCGTTAACGTTTTGCTAATAGGATTATTAAAGTTGCGTTTGAGACTTAGTCTTTGTCATAGGGAATCATTTAATTTTACCACCAAAGTTGGGAATACTAGAAATTGACATGGATTTATCCCTGTGAAATTTAATTTATTAATCCACGCATCCTTTGTTCTACGTAAGCTTCTGAAAGTATGTTGAAATAGGTTGAGAGTAAGGCGTAAAGAAGTAAGAAACAATTTGTTATACTTTCGGATATGTTTGAATATAATTAATCTTGATATTCTGAGGTTGAGATATCTATTTGAAATTAAGTATATAACATTTTTATTTGATAATTTCTTTCTTATTTCTTCATATTAAAAGCTTTGTTATTTATTTACTACCAATTTGTTTTTACTAATGGGTACTTACAAAATGTTTAATTTAGAATACCTAGATAATAATCTAGGATACATTCACGATGAAAATGTTAAATTCTCATAAAATTCAGCTGGGTATAAAAGTTAGTAATTCATATTAGGGCTCTACATGTTGCGCTTCAGAGCATTTTTGCGCAACTGTGTCGCCATGGAGTGAATGAATGACGCTTTCCCTGAAACTTTTATAACCGTGTGAATGCTGACCGTTCGTTTTTTTTGTTTTTAAATCCTCACGACGTACCACAAAGGAGAAAAAAAAATCTAAGTTGGTTGCGAAATCATAGACTTTATTAGAGTTTTGACTGCAGTCTATCTTTGTAACTAGCTTATTCTGTAGGTTCATTGTAGATATTATTTATGTTTATGATCCATAAAAACTTGAAGCGCAAAAAGTTCTTGCGATAAAACCAAATGAAATTATAAGAATCTAACAGTCCTTGTTTCTACCTGTAACCTTTATTTCATGCTAATAAGTAATACCTACAAGAAATACAAACAATACATTGGTTATATTACTTGTACCTGCTCACCATTTGTGCACACTGCTCCCTTTGTCAAAAAACATTTACAAAATATAGCCTCGTCATTTAAACTTCGTTCGTATGTCAGGTGTCTCGAAAACTTTTGCTATGTTTTCTGATGTTCCCTACGGTATAGCGTAATCCTTTATATTACCAGCAGCCCAAAAGGATCAGAGCGACAACACCTCTCTCGCGATTTCCAGAATGATTTGTCTTTTTTTTTATCCACTACAAGCTAGCCCTTGACTACGATCTCACCTGATGGTAAGTGATGATGCAGTCTAAGATGGTAGCGGGCTAACCTGTAAGGGGCATGGAAGTTATATTAAACCCATACCCCTATTCGGTTTCTACACGGCATCGTACCGGAACGCTAAATCGCTTGGCGGCACGTCTTTGCCGGTAGGGTGGTAACTAGCCACGGCCGAAGCCTCCCACCAGGCCAGACCAGGGAAAATTCAGAAATTATAAATTTCCAAATTGACCCTGCCGGGGATCGAACCCAGGACCTCCGCACGTTAAGGCAACAGCGCTACACACTGCGCCACGGAGGTTGTCGATGAAAAAGCCGCGATAATGAACTTTCGGGCTGATTAATTATTATTCTTGGGCTACGGGTCGAATCTTTGTGTGGTCTTATGTGAAGATAAGTAAATTTATCCCCAAGATGCGGGTGCGGCGTCACTTTGTACAAACCTAAAACTTGTCAAACTTTAATTCGTTTAATGTTTAGATAGTTTTTCTTATTCGAAAGGCTCGCTAGCGTTTTACACACAAGCAGTGGCGACTCCTGGTGGTCAATCTTGGGTTTGCGCTTGGATTAGGTATTTTTTCAATAAAATACATTTACTTAAATCCATACTAATATTATAAATGCGAAAGTGTGTCTGTCTGACTGTCTGTCTGCTACGCTTTCACGGCCCACCGGTTAACCAATTTTGATGAAATTTGGTACAGGGATAGGTTGAATCCCGGGGAAGGACAAAGGCTACTTTTTATCCACATATAACTTAATCCACGCGAACGAAGTCGCGGGCATCATCTAGTAAGAAGATATACCACTGATTAGGGGTCCTTACAGGTTTGCCCGCTACCATCTTAGAGTACTTACGAGCACATCATGTTGTGTAACATAAGTTAATCTTAAATTACATTGAACTGCCTCGTTGTTCTAGTGGTTATCACGTTCGACTGCGGCTGACGAGGTCCCGGGTTCGAGTCCCGGGTCGGGCCATAATTAAGTATTGAGTTTTTCTGACTAGAAATTCTCAGTACTAGCCCGGAGTTAGGAAGTGGTGGTGTTTCACCCCCGTGCCTCGGAGAGCACGTTAAGCCGTCGGCTATTATCACTGATATGATAATAGTCGTTAAAGCCCGCCAACCCGCTTTGGTGCAGCGTGGTGGGTCTAAGCTCTAATTCCCTCTCTCCTATGAGAGTGGAAACCTGTGCCCAGCAGTGGGACGTTAATGGGCTGTAGTGGTGGTGGTGGTGGTGGTGGTATAAAATCAATTGAAAGCAAATACTAGGTAGGCATATGCACAGAATATAATATTACATACATATCGACAAAGACGTACCGCCAAGCGATTTAGCGATCCGTTACCGAAACCGTGGGTTTAATATAACTGCCATACTCCTAACAGGTTAGCCCGCTACCATCTTAGACTGCATCGTCACTTACCATCCGGTGAGATAGCAGTCAAGAGCTAACCTGTAGTGGAATAATAAAAAAAAACATTATTTAAACCAATCAATGATGAACAGCATCGTTTTTTCGATTGCTGTTATCGCTACATGTTGCATCGCACTCGTCAACTTTGATAGTAAATCGGGAAAAATGATTTACATCCAAACACGTGATACATTTCTGCTTTTTACGCTTATTGGTTTCAATCCTATACGAAATTCAATTTGATCGAAGTTTTTATATTTTATTTAAAAAAAAATATTTCAGAAAGACCAATGGAGGTGTAAGCTTTGTCACTGTAATTTTTCAATGATTTTTTTTTATTTCAAATTCATACGAATCATATCATACTAATATTATAAATGCAAAAGTGTGTTTGTTTGTTGGTTTGTTGGTTTGTCCTTCAATCACGCCGCAATGGAAAAACGGATCGACGTGATTTTTACATGGGTGTAGTTGAGGACCTGTAGAGTGACATAAGCTACTTTTTATCCCGGAAAATTAAGGAATTCTCGCGGGAATCAAAAAAACTTGAACCACACGGACGAAGTCGCGGGCATCAGCTAGTTCCAAATAAGTAGTAACGCCATAATCATCGCACTCATTAAAAATCTCTGTTCAATTTCGTACATTTTGCGAAATACCATTCCCAATTCACAGTTACCGTGTGCTTAAAACGTTCGCAAAGCGTTACAATTAAATTTCAAGTAATTACGGCATTTTTGCCGACTCTCATCATTCTTTGTGTAGTACGTAATAAGCTAAAGAGCTTTCTGTATGGAATGAAAAAAATTGTACTTATTATGCCTAATATTTTTCGCCTGTAAAACATTTTTAGGGCACAAGATATAGGCATTGAGGAAAATAAATCCACCGATTTGCTGATGCATTTAAAAATTAGGAAGTCAGTTGAAAATGAAAATTAATCAATTTAATCTTTATTGTTTACGTTTACGTTTGTTAGAAGTAGGTAAATACAAAATAACCATTATCAAGGATCGTATTATTAATACTATAATTTTGTTAATTCTTCACATAATCCTCGCATTTACCGTGGTAGGCACGTACTGTCCGTTAAATTAAATTATATATTTTTTAATTATTAGTCTCTAAAGTAACATACCCTACTAAGTCTTACCTGATGAAACTTTTAAAATGAAAAATAAAAATTTAATCTTCATAAATCCCTAATAAAATAAATTTCATAATAACTCTAAACTTTAAAATAAATTTCTAAATACATCCCGCTTCAAGATAAAAAAAATACTTCATGTTAATTTAAAGTCGTTTTATTCGAATCCTTGATAGGAAAACTTACCGTGTTGTGGAAGTTGGAACAAATAAACGGTCATTACTCTGCGGGACAGCAACCGGACATGCCAACTGACGTGCGGCGAGAAGTCATTTATCATTCGCTAGATAATACTAGTACGTTGTAAAATCTAGCTCTGTTTACATCCTTACAAATATTATAAATGCGAAAGCGTTTTTTTTTATCCATTACAACCTAGCCCTTGACTGCGATCTCACCTGATGGTAAGTGATGATGCAGTCTAAGATGGTAGCGGGCTTACATGTTAGGGGCATGGCAGTTATATTAAACCCATACCCCTTCGGTTTCTACACGGCATCGTACCTGAACGCTAAATCGCTTAGCGGCACGTCTGTGTCAGTAGGGTCTAGCCACGGCCGAAGCCTCCCACCAGGCCAGACCAGGGAAAATTCAGAAATTATAAATTCCCAAATTGACCCTGCCGAGGATCGAACCCAGGACCTCCGTTCGTTAAGACAAAAGCGCTACACACTGCGCCACGGAGGTCGTCGGGGCGTGTCTGTCTTTCCATCTGTTCGCTACGATTTCACCTCCCATCTGTTCAACCGATTTGACATTCAGTACATAGATTGGTTACAATTACAGAAACATAATTAATTATGTGCTTCTTTGGGATGCTTATCCCAGAAATTTAAAATATTCCCACGGGATTTTTCAAAACCCAAATCCACGCAAACAATAATTTACAACAACACGTCTTTTCATAGCTTTGAAAACGGATATAATTTATGTAACTGCGAGCGCAGTTAGCGTGAATATTTTTGGCTTGATTTAGACTTTAACTTATCTTTCCTAAAGGTTTGGCAGCCCCTCTAGACCCCGAGTTCTGGGCTATGGATTAGGCGGGGCGGTTTTTAACGGCGGAACCATTGCTAAACTTCATGTTTGAATCGTTATTAATAATAAAATGTTAATAATAAAATGTTTTTCGAATATTGTTCTTTTAACTATCTTATCTTACTTCTTACTAATATTACTAGTGGTTCGCCCCGAACTAAGACTTCGCGGCGCCATCTATTGACATAAATGTGAAGTTCTGTTAAAAATACTGAAGCTCCGTTTCCTTACAATATTTATCAAATTTTAGTATTTGTTGTTCAAGTAGGTACAGGATATAATTGAAATAATTGATCAAGTTCCAGGCTCATCCTTTCAGAAAATTTAGAGTTCTGAGGTCATCTTTGGACGTTAGAAAATCACCACTTTGAAAACCCCCATTTCGTCAATTTTGGGGGAAAAATTAAAAAAAAAAATATTTTTGGACTCTATTCCTAATTATCTTTAAAATGATATACTTACCGCAACCCTATGTAGCTTTATAAAAAATATTTTACTTCGCATTCGCTTCTATGAGAGCCCCCCTGAAATAAAGATTTTTATTATTTTTTAAGCCATATTCGGCGGGAGGCCATTGGTTAATTACATATTATATTTAAAGCTGAAGTAATTGCGTTCAGTAATTCAGAAGTTATAATGCTCTGACAGACGGACGGACGGACGGACGGACGGATGGACAAGTGCCAATTCACCCAAGTAGACTCAGAGACCTTCGCTTCGCTCGGTCAATAAATGCGAAAGTTTTGATGGATATTTGGATTTTTGTTACTCAATCACGCCCCAACGGCTGAACGGATCTGGCTGAAATTATAGCCTGGAATAGCACATAGGCTACTCTTTATAAATAAATAAAAGCGTTCCCGCGGGAAACAAAAAACCTCAAATGGATGTTTGTTACTCAATCACGCCAGAACGGCTGAACGGATCTGGATGAAATTTGGCACAGTGATAGATTATAGTCTGGACTAACACATAGGCTACTTTTTATCCTTGAAAATTAAAGAGTTCCTGCGGGAACCACAAAACCTTGATCCACGCGTACGAAATCGCGGGCATCAGCTAGTATATAATAATGTAATGTACGATCGATGTCAAAAGTCTATATAGAATATGCAAACAAAATGGCTTGTTGGTTACAAAGTCACCCTCAAATGAACATATAATATTGATCTTGTAGATTGAAATTGTTGTCAATTTATTGAAATAATCTAAGTAGTATTGAATAGTAATGTTTTAAACCTAATGCTGTTAAATTACGGTAAATATTTGATTGTTTGCACACAGTTTTAGCACTTAGGCTATGTATGGACTTTTGACGTCGACCGTTCGTTATTTGTATATGTCCCCGTAAGATTGCAAAAACCGTTAGATTGTAATCTAACTAGCGAAATTGTAACTGTCGACAGATTGTGAACCGTTCAATGTTCTGAGTGTCAATTTTTGAAATATTCATTGTATTTACGTTTTCTTGTCTCTTTCTTGTAGGTTAGGTTAGGATCCGCCATAAATAATCACGTATTGCTCGGTTTATTGGGTTAATATACCTAACAGATTACAGTCTACCGAAAAATAATGCGTTAAATTGTAATCTGTCGACAGTTTACAATTTCGCTAGTTAGATTACAATCTAACGGTTTTTGCAATTTTACGGTGACATATATAAAACTTATTTTAGGCGAACATTCCTTATTCTGCACAACAAATAATCGGTCACCTCTGTAGCGGACGTGTGGACGTGTGGACGTGTGACGGCGGAAAGTCGTTTGTCATCCGAGATATGTCGCTCAGCTAACTCGGTGTTTACCTTACTCCGATCGTTTCTATACCTACGGTCCCAATTTTAACAGGATTTTAAAATGTATCAGATTTTCTAATGTTGGACCATTATTCTTTATAACCAGAGAAAATTATGTCAGCTTAGGTATTATTTAGGTATATCCAATCAATCTTTATTTCAATCTTTTGGATAGGTATTGGGTTCAGAAACCAGCAAACAAATAGATATCATATTAAAAGTTTTTTTTATACAGATTGACTGCGATCTCACCTGATGGTAAGTGATGATTCAGTCTAAGACGGTAGCGGGCTAACCTGTTAGGGGCATGACAGTTATATTAAACCCATACCTCTATTAGGTTTCTGCACGGCATCGTACCGGACGCTATAAATCGCTTGGCGGCACGTCTTTGCTGGTAGGGTCGTAACTAGCCACGGCCGAAGCCAGACCAGAGAAAATTCTGAAATTATAAATTCCCAAATTGACCCTGCCGGGGATCGACCTCAACACGTTAAGACAACAGCGTTCAATAGCCGTAGTGTGTTTTTAACCTAAAACTTTATCATTGTTTATTGCTTAACAATAAATTGGAAATGTGGAGTTCATTGATAGTTGCTCATCCTTTCATATTGTTTATTGTTGAGTGTGTCAGATATCAGATGGTGAAAATTCCATTATGTGTTATGGTATTTAAATGTTGTAATCGTTTTTATCCTATATTTCACGTAAACTTGACGGGGAAATCTGAAAAATCGTTTTTCCATTCGTGTTCGTGATACATGCAGCTTTTGTCCGAATGCATATTGGTTGCAACCTGAATTTACAAAGCGTAAGTATATATTCGTACAGTGGGTCGATGCCCATTCACATGATAGACCCGGCGACCATGACAGTTGTAACACCTAGGTCCTAGAGGTACGCCGGTACGGTAAGAACCTATGGTTGAGAGTAAATAGAAGCATCATAGAGTATCACGCATTAGAATAAGAGTGTTTTAGCGCCGCCCGATGACTACAGAGGACGTCCGCCAATCAGAGAAGTTCCCGCTCATGTGGCAGCTATGGTTAATGGCGTGACGTCACAATAATTAATGTTTTAGAATGTAACATTATATTTACCGCGGTTGCGAGTGGTTATGGATTTAGCCATTGTTAAATTGGTAGGTACATTGCAATAATTAATTTAATATAAAATGTACTTACGTTGCTTCCTAAATAAATGGCCGAGTCTGTGTAATACATATTGTTAGTTTGCATCTTAAAAACCCTATCCATCACCATACGCAAGGAGGGCTAAAAAAAGTGACAGAATTTTGTATTGAAGATTCTGCCAGTTTCCTCCGTCACGTTTCCTCGCTGCATCTGTTCATCCCGCAGCGTCGCTTCGTCTAGACGCCTCCGTCGAACGACTGGTTGGATATACTGTAGTTCCTTACACTATGGAATTTGTAGGAATTTATATGCGTTTTTTCAGGTGTAATAAATACTTTGTAGGAGTTGGCTTATTTCTATCAACGTAATGAATGATGTTGATAGACGACACGAAATGACCTAACAGAGACACTTTGTTAAAGGAAAGTACACTCATGAAGTCACATTTTTCGTTAGTTATGATGAATAATAAAATTAGCTCTATTTAAAGCCTATACAGAAGAGTAAAAAACCTCGACATGTTGAGGCAAAGCTTTTTTTATATGACTATACTTATGCCCCATTTCACCAACATTGTCTTATTTTACTACTTACTACTAAGCCCACTAGGTGACAGTTATTGTACGTAAAAACTGTCACTGATTGGTCTTAGGTGTTCCCTAGACTTTGGGCATTTTTGGTGAAAACGGGTACCAGTCTAATGCAAATGTGGCGCCCCAAACAGGTGTTTTATTTTAATGGCCAAGTTTTAAATGTTGAAAAGAAGTTTAGTGTCAAAAGCTGCACCCACCGCGTATTTAATATAAAATAATAAATAATTTACATATTTTTTTAAATAACATTATGAACATAGGTGCTTGGTTTGTGCTCGGACATAAATCAAAGTTGCAAGATCTGGCTTGGAACACTTAATTTTTACTTCAAAGTAGTTTTATCTCGGGTTTAAAATTTAAGCCGAGTTTCTAAAGTTAGTTATAAAGTAGAATTTTATGTGG
Source organism: Erebia aethiops (assembly GCA_923060345.2). NCBI lineage: Eukaryota > Metazoa > Arthropoda > Insecta > Lepidoptera > Nymphalidae > Erebia > Erebia aethiops. The sequence goes on from OV281082.1 coordinate 6,136,031, forward strand.
AGGGACAAAAATTAAGCTGACGATTAAGTAATGGCTTTGCCTAATACCTAATGTTTTTAATTATTATGAGCTGAGGTATATTAAAAATCGTCAGGGTATACTTACAGGTAAGTAGGTATCCTTTCTTTTTATAAGGCATGTTAGTTAAAAGGAATTTTATGTAACACGTTAATGGTTTTAACTAAAAACCGTAATCAACTTCTGTGCAATAATAGCCCATATTAATCAGCAGCTGTATGAAAATATGGGTCATTCATATTGTAGCTTGAAAAATCTTTGCTTTGCCTGCAGATTATATTTAGGTACGTTTGTGTTAAATTGAGCCATGTATTTAGGTAAAGCACTGTCATCTAAAACACAGGACAAACTCTGTTCTACGCCAGCGGGCAATGCTACAACGCGATTCTATACGTTGCGATGTGACGCGACGGTATGTACACAATAAATACATGTCACCGTAAGATTGTAAAAACCGTTAGATTATAATATAACGTTTTTTATCTCGATAGATTGTAAACTGTCGACGGATTGTGAACCGTAACATACTGCTTACAATTTAACGCGTTATTTTTCGGTAAATTGTAATATATTAGGTATATTAACCCGATAGAACCTAAATATTCATGACCTACCTGAATATTCATGTCAAACCCTAACCTAACCTATAGTTCGCGCGCGAGTTGAATGCAGAGTAAATGCACGGTGACACTTACATTTACTCTGCATTCAACTCGCGTGCGAACTGTACAAGAAAGAGACAAGAAAACGTAAAAACAATAAATATTTCATAAATTAATACTCAGAACATTGAACGGTTCACAATCTTTCGACAGTTTATAATCTAGCGGGATAGAAACCGTTAGATTATAATCTAACGGATTTTACAATCTTACGGTGACATATACATTAGACATACATACTTCACGTGGCTTACGTTGTATTCTTTTTCTATGAAGTTCTATCGCGTCGCGTTGTGGCGCCTCACTTTAAACCCTGTCCTACGATACGACACTACAGTGTCAAATAGTAACTAGATAAATTTGTAATTATCTATTGATTCGTATCACGTCGCGTTGTATCGCGTCGCTTTCGTCGCTTACTTTGGACAACAGTGCACCTAATACAACGGACCTAAGTAATACATAGGTATCACAGGTTAAGTTTCACGCAACAAGTTCAATAATTTAAGTGGAGATTAAATTAGTTTAATTTCCACTTAAAAGCACAAAAATCGTACCGAGACTTGTGATCGAACCTCAGACACTCCAATTAGGAGCCCTAGCAACCAGGTTCTTCTACTATACCTACAGTTTATCTCTTGAGACAGCAATCCGTAACTTTCACCTGTCAAATCAATAATAGGTCAGCCCTCAGCCTCCGTACTTTCCGTGCTTCAATGCGTCGTAGAATCTCGCTTTCTAGATTAGGTACGGTACGCCAAATACGAGTAAATATCGATATTGCTTCGAATCCATAGACATAATATTAAAAGGCTTTATATAGATATTTACAAACTTTTTTAATAAAGAACACGGGAATCCATACTAATATCCATACTTAATATTATAAATGCTAAAGTGTGTCTGTCTGTCTGTCTGCTACGTTTTCACGGTCCATCCGTTCAACCGATTCTGATGAAATTTGGTATAGGGTTGTATCCCGGGCTACCCCGGAAAATTAAGGGGTTCCCGCGGGAATTAAAAACTTAATCCACGCGGATGAAGTCGCGGGCATCATCTAGACTTTAATAAAAGTGTAAAGGATTTTAAAACCGCCAAATCACAAACACGTTTTTAATTGAAAGATTTGGAATGGAAAAACTATGAAAGGTAAATTCTCATTTAAACTAAATTTTTAGTGGCTTAAATGCGCCTTTTTTCCACGAAATTTAATAGTTCCGAATATTGGGACGTCTATTGGTTTTAGGGAGTTGAAATTGTTTTAAAATGAGAGTTTGTAGGAAATATAACCATGTTTATGGCTTTGTATTTGCTTGTTCCTTAAACTTTTGCCAGCGAACAACGTAGTATTTCCGTACCTAATACAGCGTTTAATAGTTTTCATATTTTCAGTAGGTACGACTGTTTTCTTTTTAAAAAATAATGTTTTTTTTAGTTTCAAATAATTGCATTCATTAGCTAGCATTTTTTTAAATTCAATAATAACACGAAAGAAGTAGCGTTTTAGGCGGCAAGTAAGCTTCCAGCTCGGTGCAGCAGTATACCAACACTACGTAAAAGATATTCAGTCATTTACTATCCTATAATAATAACTTGATAATACCGATGAAGCACAGTGATCTAAAAAGATACTGAAATACCATTCATTTGGCAATTTCAAACCGAAGATAAGTCATGAAAAAATTGAAAACAATTTCTCTAGCAAAAGCACTAAAGCTAAGCTTAATCGCGTACGTGGCAATAATCACCCTATAAGCAAAATGTGAACAAAATATAAGCTCCCACAGTCACGGAACAAAAACGGAATACGATACCGAACGGAAATGATATATTGTGAGCCATTTTCGCGGAAATTTAATAGTTCCGGATATGGGCTCGTCGGTAAAACTTTTATATTTTGTACCTATTATCGATACTTAGTGCTATTTTGGCTTAAAATATAGTTTTTTTTTTCAATTAAAAGTTAACCCTTGTACAATGTAAAGTTACAATGTAGTCTTTAGTTAAGAGCTGGCTAACCTAGCAGTTTTATTAAATCGGAAATGCATCGTAGGTACATAAGAACGCAGTGAACGTAGGATTTTCATCAGTATGATCAGTGCTAATTTGGCTAATTATCAAATACGTTGAGAAATTTATGACTATCGGTTTCTACACGGCATCGTACCGGAACGCTAAATCGCTTGGCGGCACGTCTTCGCCGGTAGGGTGGTAACTAGCCACGGCCGAAGCCTCCCACCAGGCCAGACCAGGGAAAATTCAGAAATTATAAATTCCCAAATTGACCCTGCCGGGGATCGAACCCATCAGGACCTCCGCATGTTAAGGCAACAGCGCTACACACTGCGCCACGGAGGTCGTCGGAGGTCGTTTCACCGGTTACAGTAACTAAATTGGTTTAACCAGAATAAATAGTCCTGGTTATGATAATTATGCCCAGGGTTGTCATTAGGGGTAAAACCATGAGCGTCTATCGGTTGACGATGACGATGAATCCAAACGATCGTATTTATAAAATACCTACTAGTGTTAGATCTTTTCAACACCCGAGTAAAAGCTTTAATATTGATTGATGAGCCTGGTGCCGCACCCTCACACGCTTCAGAGAGCTTTTAGAAATACAAGCTTCAATTAAAGCTCGTTCCAACGAAAAGCTTGTTGGTGTAGAATGTTAGCAATACTAACGATATTGTTTACATCAGGGATTCCCAAAGTGGTCGATATCGACCTCTTGGGGTCGATTTCGGTTTCCCAGGGGTCGACATAAACTAAAACTGATTTTGGGGGTCGACGAGGTCTAAAAGTCGACCCCTATTTTAATGTTTTTATCTAAAAATAATTACCTACTTAAGTATTTTTATGTAATTTGTATTAATAATTATTAATTAAACTTAATATTATCGGAATTTTGTCTAATTATTATGTTAAATTTTTATGGAAAAATTATGTCAAGTTTACTCAACCAACCGCAAGGTTTTTAAATTGGTAAGTATTTTGTATCAATAGGAAAAAACTAGAGATAGGATTTTTAAAATAATATGGTTATGGGAGTCTGAGGTATCAGTTCATTTAGAAAAGGGGTCTCTTGCCCAAAATAGTTTGGGAATCCCTGGTTTACATCGATAAAATTTTGAACTAACCAACCACCTGCCAGCCATTAAACCACAACCTAAAAAACAGTCTGCTCCTAATAGATGTAGAAGCATTGATCTTCTTTCTTATAAAAATAGGACTGTATCCTCAAAGGGCTGTACCTTCGCTGATGATGATGAATCATTCACTTCTACTAACAATACAACAATAACTGTTTATTTTCAGCTGTTAAGCATCTGATTGTAAACTTTAGATGTAGACGCATTGGTCTTTTTTTTAACAAAAGCAGGCCTGGGCCCTCAAAGAGCTGTAACAACAGCGATGATGATGATGACGAACCATTCACTTCTACTACCACAATAACTGTTTCCTTTCGGCAGGTAAGCGTCTGATTGTCACCTTTGGATGTAGACGCATTGGTTTTTTTTTACAAAAGAAGGCCTGGCCTCCCAAAGGGCTGTAACAACAGTGATGATGATGATGATGATGATGACGAACAATTCACCTCTACTACCACAACATATGTTTCTTTACAGCAGGTAAGCGTCTGAATGTCACCTTTGGATGTAGACGCATTGGTCTTTCTTTACAAAAACAGGCCTGGGCCCTCAAAGGGCTGTAACGGTGATGGTGTGAAAAAAAAAACCCGGCTGAGTTTGTTGTGGGCTCTTCTCAGACCAGGGCGCGTTTGGAACCCTCGTAGCTTTAGTTTTAAGATACCGTTACTGATTATTATCACCATTATAAATATTTTATAAATAACTAGACGTCAATAAGTGTGATACCTACCTATATTGAATAAAACATTATTTGATTTGATTTGATGATGATGATGACGAACCATTCACGTCTATCATCACATCAACTGTTTTTTTCATCATTTAAGCGTCTGATTGACGATTTGGAAGTAGAAGCATTGGTATTTTGTCTCAAAGCAGGCCTGGGCTCTCCAAGGCCTGACGGATCATTCACTTCTATCACCATAGCAACTGTTTCTTTTCAGCAGGAAAGCGTCGCATTTTCACCAAATAGGCTTCTATGATAAACACCCAGATGCATCCATTTAAAGTTGATTAACTAAACTCATTTAAAGATTTGACATATTTTATATTAATATGAAAATATACTACTATACTTACTTACTAGGTACTTACTTTTTAAAATAGCGTGAAAGTATTCAAATTAGTTTTTGCTTTTTAAATTTTTATTACTAACGTATTAGAAATAAAATTCCTGCAACATGTCAGCTATTGTTCTGAGCTTACAAATCGAATTTTGCTATTAATAATATACAGCATTGTTACGTTCGAGCTATTCGTGTTTCGGCACTGCAGTTAGCGTTGCGGTTCCTGATTAGATACACCAGTAGAATGGCTATACCTACCTAGCTTTTTTAAACACACATTAATTATGAAATTATTAAAAAAAAAATGGCAGTCATAGGGACTGCCGATAGAAGTGAAAACGAATATTTAATTTTTTTCTAATTAATTATTTTTATTTAAATTATTAAAATATAAAACTTAACACTAAGGCATTAAAGTTTAATTTCGAATGTAGAATATTTATAGTTCGCGAGCATGTCGGTCACGGTCACGCGAATCTACATTTTTACCCCCTACCTCAGTGTTAAAAAGTGCTCAACGCGCCTAAAGAATTGTTTTACAATAATTCAATATAAATTACCAAAAAGTGCTCAACGCGCCGAAGTTTTCACTTCAAAAAACAATTTGTAAAAAAGACACTCTTACTACATATGGGCCTGATAAGAAAGCTCAGGGCTACTCAGCGGGCGATAGAGAAGATTCTGGGAGTATCGCTACGTGATCAAATCTTCTCTTATCTATACTCTATACTAATATTATAAATGCGAAAGTTTGGATGTATGGATATACATCCATACGGATGGATGTTTGTAACTCAATCACGCCCCAACAGCTGAACGGATCTGGATGAAATTTGGCACAGAGATAGATTATAGTCTGGAATAGCACATAGGCCGGAAAATTAAGGAGTTCCCGCGCGAACCAAAAAACCTTAATCCACGCGGACGGAGTCGCGGGCATCAGCTAGTACCTATATAAAAATTACTTGCTGTTAGTGTCGGTAAAACTCAGAAACGGCTTGACCGATTTTGATGGAATTGTTTGTATGTATTCGAGTGGGTTACGGGATGGTTTATATCCGCAATTGGATTTTGGCAGTAGGTGGCGCTGCTAGATTCAGGGCAGGGCAACGTCTGCCGGGCCCACTAGTCAGAAGTAAAAAGATCCCTGGGAGAACCAGAGTCACCGATAAATAAATATTTTTCTTTGTAACCCAAAAAATGTAAGTAATAAGTAGGTACGTACATCGACCTATACATTTCGATTTCTAAATAAAACCTTCAACAAAATGTCTTGGGAAATCAATGTTTCTACACCTTTCAGTTGAAGCTAACTGCTGGGATGCCCAAACATATCATATTTCATATGAAACTTAACGATAAACGACGTGTGGGACAGATGACCGATTATTTTTACTCACACGTCCTTCTATTTTCTCGTGGGACATGACCGTGTCCACTCTAGTTTATCTAACAAATCTTGTAAACGTATAAGATGGATGGAGATTGCTGCGTTAAAAAGACGTAACACACCTGTGGAGTGTTGTGAAGTTTACCTAGTTTTATTATTTACTTAAGGCGAGTCACCTCAGCTCAGCGGTGAAAACTGGTTTGCTAGATCAAATTTTTTCGGTATTTACTATTAAATAACGGTCTTACAAAAAATATCCGATACACTTAAAGATATTGTCTAAAGAATGTGCTAATTTGTTACACGATAGGATGTACTTTACTCGATCAAAAAAAATCTTGAAACAGGCTAAATTAAAAGTTCAAAACGAATTTTTTATTAATAAAATTTTCGACTTTGCTCATCATTTTTATATGGATAAATTCCTCTTGAAGTATTAATGAGAACCTGCTAAAATTTATTTCAAACTGAAGTCCTATATCTATTTAATTCAAATTAATCCCAGAACTTGAACGTTGCCAAGCGGTTTCAGAATATACCGCGCTGCCCGCTTCCCCGCCAGTCTCTACGAGAAATGTACAGCGAGACGCGCGGGCGGCACCCCACACCTCACCTCCTAAAATCTTGGAGGTGACTCGCCTTAAAAGGAAATACTGACTGACTGACAGATCGAACTACTGGAATTAGACACCCGATTTCCATCCATCCAATCATCCATCCATCAGCCTGTATGTATCCACTGCTGGACATAGGCCTTTTCGGGAGCGCGCCCCCAAACACGTTCCTCCGCCTTCCTCATCCACCCGCTTCCCGCCACCTTTTTTTAGGTCATCGGACCAGCGAGCTGGAGGTCGTCCAACCCTACTAATACCTTTGTTCGATCTTTTGCCTATGTAACGATGGGTAGCTAATGGTAGTACATAATATCTATGTATAAGTTAACGTACTGGTGTGGTACCTACAACCACCATCTCACTTGCGTCGCTAACGTCGAACTAAGCAGGCATGTTCCTATCGATGTAGTGAATTAGTACCTCGTGGATACCGTGCATCATAAGTGTCGTCAAGTCAATTCAACTTTTGAACTGCTGTGCTTCTGTGGTGTGTGTGTACCGACTTGCCCTGGGAAACTGCGCCGTGCATGTTTCACATTCATACAAGGGCGAATGCAGCAATTGAACTACCCGTTGAACTATTGGGCAAGAGATTGAAAACCTTTCGTTATTATACCATACATACCTACATTCCATACATACAATCCGCTTTCATACAACCTTCATAGTTTTTCATAATTCTATTAAAATGTTTTTTATTTCGCTACACGCAAGCCCTTAACTGTGATCTCTGATCTGTTCGTGATTATACAGTCTAAGATAGTAGCAGGCTAACCAGTTAGGGGTATGACAGTGATTACCCATACCCATCGTACCCCCATACCCATTATTGGCTTCTACACAACATCATACCGGAAATCTTTTATTTTTATTCCACTACAAGTTAGCCCTTGACTGCGATCTCACCTGATAGTAAGTAACGATGCAGTCTATGATACCAGTGCTGTTAGGGCACTCCTAACCGACCTGTAACATATAACCTGTGTTTTTACACGTGTATAAAAATGAAGATTCAGAATATAAGTAGAGTTACATTTTTTTTGCGAGCTTTAAAGCGTCTGGCGGAAATAACGGCCCACGGCATGAGTCGTCTGGGAGTATTGGTTATTAATACATTAAAATCAGCATTCGGAATTTAAGAAAAGTAAGCAATGTTTTTACGTACCTGATAACTATAAATTGGCCGTCGGCCCAAATTAGCGAGTATGCGTACGTTAAATTTACCAAAGCTACTATATTACACATTTTGTTACTCAGAAAATAAGTAAGGCCTGGCGGCTCTGGGGACTGGGATCTTGGACCATAATATAATAATAGGTACTCTATTAACGTTAACTAAAATATAAAATCTATAGGGTTGCGGTTGCATAAACCTTCCATTAATAAAACAAAAGCAAAAAATAAGCACTGGCGCAAAACAGCGCTGGGTGAAGATATTGTGAAATAAAGCACGAACTTTACGCCATAAATATCAAAAAGATTACCTATAAACTACTACCTATGGTAACAATAGAGCTCTTTCAGGTTGAAGCGCAGTATGATTTATGCCCAGGGACTTGCTTGTTAATGCGAAATTATTATCGAAATTATAGGTCCGCTGCTGTCCATGGCGGTTAATTAATCTCAATGGTGAAGGAAAATCGTTCGGCTATGATGTCGTATATTACTTTTAGTTCACTGGTCTATCACACGTGATTTCTGCTTTTATTTTACGCCACTACAAGTTAGCCATTGACTGCAATCTCACCTGATGGTAAGTGATGAGTAAGTGCAATCTAAGACGGTAGCGGGCTTACTTGTTAAGGGTAGGGTAGGGTATATATATATATACCTATACTAGAAAAGTAACAATAAACCACGAAACACAAATAACAATAACATAAAATTTGCCTGGTGGGAGGCTTCGGCCGTGGCTAGTTACCACCCTACCGGCAAAGACGTGCCGCTAAGCGATTCAGCGTTCCGGTACGATGCCGTGTAGAAACCGAAGGGGTATGGGTTTAATATAACTGCCATGCCCCTAACAGGTTAGCCCGCTACCATCTTAGACTGCATCATCACTTACCATCAGGTGAGATCGCAGTCAAGGGCTAGCTTGTAGTGGATAAAAAAAAAAAAAAAAAAAAAAACACCAAGTTGGACTTACGTCATAATTTGGCCATTTCAGTAAAAAATAACGTGAACGGCATCAAAGACCTTGATCTTAATTCTCTTCGTTAAATTTACGACGATTCCTTTATATCTTATATTGAATACACTTGATGCTACAGATTTATTTCAATAATGTGGATTGTAGACACATCAAATAAACTTTGAAATAAAGTAATATTAAGGACGATTCAATGTTATACTCAGTAGGTAGGTACATAAAGTGGTGTACTTATATTCTTGTTTTAAAATTGTGCTTTTGTGGCAAGTCTTTGAACATTTAACTCATGGTGATTTGATATTTTGCGTTTATTTATTTTATTACTAGCTGTTGCCCGCGACTTCGTCCGATCGTCGTCGTCGTCGATAAGTTTGTTGTTTTTTCCGCGGGATTCTTTAATTTCCGGGATAAAAAGTAGCCTATGTCACTCTCCAGGTCCTCATGCCAAAAATCACGTCGATCCGTGTTTCCGTTGCGGCGTGATTGAGGGACAAACCAACGAACCAATAAACCAACAAACCAACAAACCAAAAAACAAACACACTTTCACATTTATAATATTATTATGAAGTATGATAACCATTCTTAATGAACATCGTTTCAGCTTTTTGATCTCCTATTTTGGGCGCAGGCTTTTCCCAATATCTTTAATGACGGAACTAGAAATTTTATTCGCTATAACCCGCCACAGTAGGTAAATCTATGTGGTATAGTCATCGATATCTAGGTAGGTACTAGATGGGCCCTTTCATAGAAAAAAAAATGGGGGTCTCATTTGTAGGGCGCGCGCTCCTCACCTGTATAACTCTGTCCGTGTCCACGCCATAGCGTTGTCCCGCTTTTCAGGCTAGATGGCGTTAGTAAAATAGGTCCACATTCTTTGTTTGACAGGGCCCGTCTATGTAAATTGAGGTCGTTGGATATAGTGTGTATCTTGCACTTGTAGCTTCACCACACCACATAAATCTTCCAAATTTTTCTCAACCTACTCCGACAATGGAGCATCTTCAGGAGATGTTGACTCGACAATGCACGATTGTAGACTTTACAAAAACAATGAATTTATACTGCTTTGTACAGTACCCGGCAATAAATATTGCACATCGACCTTTGGAAAGAGACAATCGGTTATTTCGGCTTCGTATAGCGTTATCTCAGTCGCACATATTTATTGCCGGGTACTGTACCTACTGTGGCGGATTATCTATAATTCGAATTGTTGTTATTTTAATTTTGAAGGAGATATTCTAATAATATAAACAAATACTTGGAAAGCAATTGGTTTTAAACTTTGTTGCGTAAACTTTTGTTAAATTTGTTTCACAAACGGTCTATCTAGTGATAAATAAGAGAAGTATCACATTTTTTTAGGAGACCGAAACCCAAAAGTAATAAACATCCTGTTATATCAGCGGAAAATTTAAAGTTCAAATTTGGAATAGCGTTTGTATTTATATTTATCACGTCCGGGGGCGGAAAATACCCAAGGGACAAACGAGTTACGATCGTATGTGGGAAAATATTTTTTAGCATTCGCTTTTTGACACTATGGATACCTTTTTGTTTCTAATTTGGGTAACTCTATTTTTAGGCATACAAAGCGAAAGGCGTTTTTTTAGCAAGAGAACCATTTTATAGGAAGTTTCATTCATATGTTACTTGTTATTCATTGACTCATATTACATTGAGAGTATAAAAAGTGATCAACAAATTAATTTTATTTAGCAGCCTCACAACAAATCAAGGGAAAAATAAATAAAAGCTTTTTTTTTTGTCTTGCTGTAAAGTAATTTCTTTTCTTTTTTAATTAACTGATATTTTTAATGACCCAAATTTTTTGGTCTGTTCTAAGTCATGTTCATGATCTCAAACCTAAGGATTTGGTCTAAATTTTAACTTAACTTATTATGAACTTGATGCAAATAAATTATAATAATCTATTGTCAACGGTGTGATGACAAGTAATTAATTATTATCTAATGAGTTTTAGCTCTGAAATCAGTAGGTATAAGGTAGGTAAATACTATAAGTATATTGCCAAGATTTGTATGTTTATTTCCTTTTTGTAAAATATCGAACGTGTAGGTGTAAACAAAATGGGCAATAAGGCGAGTCACCTGCAAGATTTTAGTAGGTGAGGTGTGGGGTGCCGCCCGCGCTTCTCGCGGTACATTTCTCGAAGAGACTGGCGGGGAAGCGGGCAGCGCGGTATATTCTGAAACCGCTTGGCAACGTTCAAGTTCTGGGATTAATTTGAATTAAATAAATATAGGACTTCAGTTTGAAATAAAGTTTAGCAGGTTCTCATTAATACTTCAAGAGGAATTTATCCATATAAAAATGATGAGCAAAGTCGAAAATTTTATTAATAAAAAATTCGTTTTAAACTTTTAATTTAGCCTGTTTCAAAATTTTTTTGATCGAGTAAAGTACATCCTATCGTGTAACAAATTAGCACATTCTTTAGACAATATCTTTAAGTGTATCGGATATTTTTTGTAAGACCGTTATTTAATAGTAAATACCGAAAAAATTTGATCTAGCAAACCAGTTTTCACCGCTGAGCTGAGGTGACTCGCCTTAAAGAACAAACTTCCGTGAAGTCAGCTACTTAGGCGTTGAAAGGTTACTATGGAGGAAAACGTGCTCCTTTGAGTTTAAGACCATTGTTGCAAGCGAGCTGCTTATTCAATCGAATGTTTTCTCTTCAAACAACGACAATATTTATAAACATATATAGAATACAACTACAACAATATTTATAGATCTTTTAACGTGGCTAATAAGCAAATATTTTTATTCAATAAAATAAAAAAATTACAAATTATAACGAGTAAAAAAATAATTTTTTCAATATTAGCATTTTGATTTAATTTGGACAATATTCAATTACTATTAAATAATATATTGTACGTTTTATTTGAATTGAAATATCTACTGTTGTGTCTGTGTTTTGAATTATTGTGTTCCTGTTAAAATGATATTGTCATAAATACCTACGAATGATTCATATTTAACTTGTTTGTAAAATTTAACATTTGCGAAAAATAACTGAATTCATTGGATCATAATTCATACTAATATCACAGAATAGGTAATAGTATAGTAACAGAAATGTTACCTCGCGACGACCTTTTAACAATCAGCGACTCAGGTTACATCGTAATAAAGCCTAATCCAGCTCGCACAGCACTGCGAGTGAAAATAATTATATACCTACCTACCTACCTTCAGTTAAGTCAAACGTATGACTGCGGAGTACGGTTCCCGCGCAACACTCGACTGATATGAGTGCCGTCGAGCGTCCACGCTGAGTTAAATTTCTGAGGTCACGTGACAAGTGAGCCAGGCCTACTAATATTATGAAAGCGAAGGTGTGTGTCTGTCTGTCTGTCTGTCTGTCTGTCTGTCTGCTACGCTTTCACGGCCCATCTGTTCAACCGATTTTGATGAAATTTGGTCCAGGTATAGGTTGTATCCCGGGGAAGGACATAGGCTACTTTTTATCCCGGAAAATCTAAGAGTTTCCGCGGGAATACAAAAAAATATATGTTCAACCGATTTTGATCAAATTTGGTACAGGAATAGGTTGTATCGGGCGGTATAGGATAGTATAGGAATAGGTATATGACGGGCCCTGTCAAACAAATAATGTGAACTTATTTTATTAACGCAATCTAGTCTGATAAGCGAGACAGCGCTATGGCGGGGACGAAGACAGGCTTATACAGGTGTGGAGCGAGCTCTACAGGTCGGACGCCCAATTTTTATCTATGAAAGGACCCATTTAGTACTTAACTATTCTGTGCCGCTACCATCTTATTATGCATTGTCAAACCTCTGTGGTGGTATTCTAGCAAAAAAATGCAATTTTTCATTACGGAAAGTATAACACGATACTATATCGAATTGCCTTTGGGAAATCGACTCAAAATCCCAACATACAATGTTCAGTGCCATGTGATATCACTCAGTTATTACATTTAATATTTTCAGCACGGTTTAAATACTGCTTTAGTAATAGGCATGATGACAGTAACCAAGAATCAATGAAATTTTGAATTTATCTAATGAAATAGGATTCATGAATTATAAAAAACGTATTTATTTTTCTATTTCGAGTGAGATTGCTATTTATTTTGATAAAATAAAACTATAAAATACAGCAATCCGCCATAATAGATTAAACACCAAGAACCGAATGACGTCCAATTGCTTTTTTTTCGAGCTGTGACAATCACACTATTGTTTACTGCACACTGCACAGAGTACATTGGTAAAAACAATAGTGACGTCACAAACGACGCCATGACACCGACTAGCGTTTTGGCGTGAATTTCAAAATTTAAATTTCAAATGCCAATTTTATCTACCAAACCTTGTTTTTCTGCTGAAATAAGATATTTTTTCTAAATAGTAGAAGTGATACTTCCGAACATAATATGACCATTTTTCAAAATCAGTCATCATGCCTATTGTAGGTAGGTATATGTTGTACTAGATGATGCCCGTGACTTCATCCGTGTGGACCTTTAACTGGTGATGTGCCCGTTAAAGGTTAAGCTTTTTTAATTCCCGGGGGAACTCCTAAACGTTCCGGTATAAAAAGTAGCCTATATATCCTTCCCCGGGATGTAACTTACCTCAATAACAAATTTCATCAAAATCGGTTGCAAAGATGGACCGTTAAAACGTAGTAGACAGACAGACAGACAGACCCAAATTCTCATTTATAATATTATATTATTGTATGTATTATTGTGTTTTCCAGTTTTTAACGCAGAAAGTTATCAACGATCAAAAATACCTCAACCTTTTCTTAATCCTTAATGTAGTCTGAGTCTCCAAGAATATTGGCCGATTGCCCGATTGTATTTGTTTTGGTGAGATTTCTTACGTATTCGATCGCGTTAAAGTTAACTACCATTTAACAAACTATTACCTTTTCTGTGCTACCATTTTAAATACGGAATTGATCGAGCGTCAGCTGTCAAGCACTTGACAATTCCATACAAATTGTAGTTAGCGTTGACGCCATTGAAATAGAATGAGTACTAAAAAAATTCTACATCAATGGTTGACGCGATCGAATGGGAAGAAAATCTCCCACTAGGCACTCTGGACATTGAACGTTCGAGATTGAACTATATTTTCTCCGTGTCTTGGTGAACATGTAAATCACTTTTATCATATTTCGCATTTTTTTATTGAAGAGAAATTTTAATCTCTTTTATTCAGAAGTAAGTACTGCATTAGTATCCTTTAAATCCTTCCATTATGGGAACAATACAAAGGCTCATGACCCATAGCAATAAATAATATTATGGAGAGAGAGACGAACTGGAAAAAATGACCCAAAATACGTAGCGATTTATGGGATAAAACCAACTCTCACATATCACGCGTTTCTCTCAAAACATTTTTATTTGCGGACCAAAAGCAGGTAATACCTTGTTTCCTTTCCCGCTTTTCATTTAGATACGCTTCGATTTCTTTCATCCCCTTTCCTCAATTCCTTCTCCACCTTTTACCCCAATTCCGCCCTACATTACTTAATATAATGATTTTCTTTTGTCTTTGTGTTTCTCTAATGACTGAGATTTGAATTCGTCTTTGTTTGATTTTGCTCTCAATAATTTTAATGAGACCGAATATAGGTTTGGTTTAAATTTGAGAACCCTACGGCCTTTAGCTTTTGAATTATTCAAAAATATATTTTACATTTTTGTTAGGATAAGACAGAACTTAAAATAATTTTATTTCCATTTAGCATCGTTTATCTTTTTGTCTGACGTACTTGTGGCATCTCAAGCTGGCGAAGTTTGACCGTCAGAATTTTATTCTTAGTCTGATCCCCCGTGAGGTTAAGGCTTGTCTTTGTGAGCGATAAGCATCTGAGAGTGGACATCATTCGTGAGTTCCTTTCAACTTCTATTAACTTGTATAATCTACTCGTAACGATTGAGAGTTGAAACGTACACGCGAATACTGTAATTGACATTCAGATATTGACAACCAAGACTTTATCTTGAGGCGGTTCCTTTCCAACTACTTTGCCTAGTATCGTGAGTTACAAAAAGAAAAATAACATAATTTTAACACATGCTTGATCTAATAACCCAAAAATCTGTACACGGAAGCATAAAATAAGTAAATCTATGGAAAAGGTATAGAAAGCCCGGACACGAACTAACATTTTTTATGGTAAGAAAGAAAGAGCCTCTTGTAGGCAAGTGCGTTTTCCCTAAAGACATCAATATTGGTTCCCGCATATTAATACAAGTTTATTTTTTACAATAAATAAATAATAGTAAACGCTAGTTTTGTATGCTAAAAATATTTTCCGACTTTAGAAAAGAATCACATAGCCCGAGATTTTAAGAAATATATTTCCTAAATATGAGGCAAATTGTTGTGTGGCTCTAGCGAGCGGCCACTCGGTCATGGCAAATATAAACGAAAATGCTATTCTAAACTACAAAAATTCTGAGCGGCTTTGTGCCAACAGAAATCACTACGCTGTTATGAAACTTTGCAGACAAGTATTCTCATATTGAAAACTAGCTGGCTAACTAACCCACCCCCGAATCATCAGAGTTTAATTTCAAAATAAAGATCAGTAAGTTAGTCACATCGGGTGCAAAATCATCCAATTTGGTATGATTGCAGTTAATGGTACCTAAGTCACTTCAGTCAGAATCTTCAAGTAGTTTTCCAAGTCGTCAAAGACAAGATAAATCAGGTAAAGCCTATCGAAAATTTACAAGTCGTAGTATTTTGAGACTAGCACGTTTATTTGTTCTAAGTCCGTTTAAGTTGCAAATATTATAGGAGCAAACTTCGACTAATTTCGACCAATAGTCGACCAATAGTGATAAATATATAGTGAAAATTATAAACATCTAGGGCCGCTTGCACAAGGACATTTAAACTGATTTAGTTAAATTTTGTAATGCTGTCCCTTTTTGGCAAATGCATATTGTAGTTGCCAAAAAGGGACAGCATTAAAATTTTTAACTAAATCAATTTAAGAGTCCTTGTGCAAGTGGGCCTTAATATTAGAATCCATTTGTAGAGGTATTTTATCAAACAATTTATAAACACGAACTCTTTCATTTTTATTAAAATACTACGTACTTATAGATTACATCGAAAAATACCTAACCTGTGTGAAAAAGGAAATTTTGTTTTAATTTGAAAGTTTATGGTCACCAAGCTGAACAAAGGGTACTAAATTATTTTGTGTGGTTAAGTCAAAAAGTGCTATTACACTAGGAGAGTAATGTCACAAAATAAAAGTTTAATCCCAACTCAATTTATTTATATAAGACGGGCTCAAATTAAGTTTACAAATTATTGTAATATTCTAGCAATTCTAATTTCTGGAGCTCAAGACCCCGACGTTATAAATCTGTCACAAATGGTAAGTATATTTTTCTTTGTTAATATTTTAATCTTGCTGTAGCTATAAATAATAAGTACCCAACTTTTTATTACAGTACGTTTTTTATTCATCTAATACACAATAAACGACCTGGTTCAAGTTCTAATATCTCTTTTGGTGGTAAGTGATGAAACATTAAACTATTTTTTAATTCATTTTTAGTCAAAACTTTGGACTTTCCGTACCGGAACTTAGATTTTATCGTCCTAAATCGACCCAGCCGGGAATCAAACCTGGATCTCCCACCTATTTTTTATTTACCACAGCACTCTTCAATCCAGCACGGAATTATCAAAGACTAAGACAGATCTTTTGATTTCTAGAGTGATGGTAAATGTGGGGTATAATTGAAGCTCGATAGTATTAAGTTCTATTTAGTCAATAGCATCCTGATCAGCTGCATTTACAGGCATTTTCAGTATATTATACAGTTCATTCTTTAATTTCAGTGATATTTATTTTCAGCTTCTGCTGATTCCTATTTCTATTAGTGCCGTTGTGTTATTACCAAGTAAAACGATACCTCTGTGGTATACATATTTGGATGTCACTCACTAGTAATTAAATAATGTTGAGTAAATAAAAAAAGGGCATTAAAGAAAACGAAACATTAATTGTTATCAATAATTTATTTCTATCAATATCCTTAAAAACAATAAGTAACATAGATAATAAGTACTTCTACGTTTGATAGTTTATTACACAACCCTTTTTCCTACTCGTATTTAAAGACAGCGTTATTTTAACATTGAACAATAATAGAGCCAATGCACACAGAACATTGTGATGTGGTTGATGCTGATGTTCTATTTCACGAAATTCGTTTGACTAAAGTGGTAGTGCATAATGCATATACGCGTGTACATGACTGTTTTAGTGTGTGTACGCTCAGAAGCGCGTTACGACCTCTCACGTTATCGAAATCATTATTGAAATAATCCTCAAAATGTAGTCTAGCTGTGATAGTGATGCTTCGAATGATGCGACTCATATAATTTAATTATGATAGAACTTCACCTTGTAAGTTCGTTTAATCACTAATTATCGCTTATTTTCCTCGCAGGTGTAGTATAAAGCACTATGTATCACTCGGGAGAAAGTACGATTCCTACTTCGCGTGTATTGCGGCCCTTCGGCTACGCCTCGGCCCTCAAACTACACCCTCGTTAGTAATCGGTCACTTTCTCCCCTCGGTGAACAATGTACTATTTTCATACCGTCTGCGTGCGCGTTGACGTGCTATATAATATTAAAAACATTCATTGTTGACGTGCAGTACGTTGTAATGTATGGAACTATAGGCAGCACTATTGCCTATTCTGTGCTGTAGGCATTAGACATGGCCTACCACTTGCGTGACGTGCACGTAGACGTAAAAGCCGGTATTCGGCCTGTAAGTAAAATCTAATGTCTATAAAATTCATTATTACTCGTGTTAATACAAAAGATACGAGTATCACATCGACAAACGTATGTCTGTGTACCATTAGCTCTGATTTATTTGTATGCTTTTGTAAAATTTTAAGTAATAATTAAGTCATTAGCTGTCAAAAATTATATAAAACATTTAAGCTTATTTACATTTCTATATTTACATAACTTAATATATATTATTTACATTGAATGTATCTAAAATTACAATAAGGATTATATTTAAATCTATTCACAATGTTCCTATTTATTTCAATAAATAAGAAACATTTCATTTCATATAAATAAATAAAATAAATACAATTCCAACTATCTTTCTATTCTGAAATTTTACAAATTTTCTATTCTGACAAACTTTCGACCCCTTCAAGTCGTAACTCATATATGTAGTTTTGTAAATTTTAAATATGTTTCTTAATTTCTGAATTAATAAAAATTTGCAACGATCATTAGGTAACTACTTAAAAACATTAGTAATAAAATGAATATGTCACCGTAAGATTGTTAAAACCGTTAGATTGTAATCTAACTAGCGATATTGTAAACTGTCGACAGATTGTGAACCGTTCAATGTTCTGAGTGTCAATTTTTGAAATATTCATTGTATTTACGTTTTCTTGTCTCTTTTGTCTCTAGGTTAGGTTAGGGTTCGACATAAATGATTTATCGGGTTAATATACCTAACAGATTACAATCTACCGAAAAATAATGCGTTAAATTTTAATCTGTAGACAGTTTATAATTTCGCTAGTTATATTATAATCTAACGTTTTTAAATATTATCGTCGACAAAATACAACAGCATAAAAAATTGCTTAAACTTTCATAATAAAATTTACTACTTAAAATTCACAGCTTCAGAGAAAAATAAAATAAAAACATTTTTATGGACTGCCGACTAAGATTTACAGATGTGTTTTTGTTCTTTCTCCAAGTCGTTTACATAGTCTCGTAAATTTGCTCTCCGATAGCAAGAGGCAAGGATAAATAAAAGAAACATAAAAGAGAGAAAGGCTTTTGAGAAAATTTCTAAACAACTGGACTAGATCGACTCGATGTACCGTACCCTGAGTATCTTTGCAGAGCACTCGGGTATTGCATACTCAGTGTAGGTTTGTGGAGACTCGACTTTACTGAGACTGTAACGGTCTACGATCTGTGCAAATTTACAGTTACAACAGACAAAACACAAATGAATAAAGTTCCTGCTTTATAACAAAATCTGCTACTTTTGAAATAAAATTTTAGATAAGATACTCACTATATGTTTGTAGAGATTCGACTTTACTGAGACTGTAACGGCCTACGCTCTGTGCAAACTTACAGTTACAACTGACAAAACACAAAATAATCTTTTTCCTGCTTTTTATCAAAATCTACTACTTTTGAAGTAAAATTTTAGATAGGATTGCATACTCACTATAGGTTTGTAGAGATTCGACTTTACTGAGATTGTAACGGCCTACGCTCTGTGCAAATTTACAGTTACAACTGACAAAACACAAATGAATCTTTTTCCTGCTTTATAACAAAATCTGCTACTTTTTAAATTAAATTTCAGATATTATGTATACTTCTATAATTCGTACCTATATATATGATAACATTAAAAATGTTAATGTAAATGACAGTAATATAAAGAAAATACCACAAACATTTTTGATGATAAAAAGTTCCTACTTACTAAATAGGGTCTTAAAGTCTTTCAAGTTCCTTTGTATATTATTGATACTATTTTATCTTTCACAGTAAGACACGGAATCATATTTTTCTGTGAAAATGGGATTGAAATAATGAAAAGTTATGAAATATTTTTATGTAGAAATTTTAGTATTATATTTCACTTATTATGAGAATAACGAACGAAAAATATGACCGTTTTAATTTACCCACGAAAAAGAACTACTTAGTGAAAACGAAATTCCAAATCAAAGTCATTATCTTTCAACTTGGGATTATAGCTACAAATAAATGGTAATTGAATTTTAATCCAATTGCTTTGAGCTATTTCATTTCATCCAATTTACCTGATGAAATTTTTGGAATAAATCCTATAAGAAAAGATATAATTTATTTTAATTCGGTAATGCTAAAACAAACAGAACGTGATGATTCCGAATTTTTACTCTTTCCGGGAATATGACTAGTCAGTTGTTTCTCGTCCGTACTGTTTACTCAACTTAATAGAAAGGCAAAATATAACGTGGCAAACAGACCAACCGACGGCTTAAATACATAACACATAACCTAGCTTCTTATATTGAATCTCAGCTCATGCCAGATCGAAATAACCAAATCGATTTTCTCTTAATCTTGCTACAGGATTAAGATCGGCGTAGTTAGTTGGAAAAACGAAAAAGAAAAAGCGGCGAATAATCGCCTAAAGACTTTAAGCCGACAAAGTAAATGCGTATCGTTAATCTTCTTAAAGACACTTATTATCAAAATTAATACCTTAAAATTTCCGCTTTTTTGGGTGATTATTGCGTTATTATAAAATCCAATTAGGCAACAATTGTAAGTCTTCTTACCCCGAAAATATAATGTATTTGAAGTTAACATGCAATGCTAATAAAAAATATAGTAGAAGGAAACTTAGTAAAATAACTTATATTAAACTTGAGTATAACAAACTTTACCTTTTAAAGGTGATATTCACTAGCTATTGAGTCGTTGTATTTCAAATACATATCGTTACATAGATATACAAGTATCTCGAATGTTCCAGTTGCACTATACATAAAGCAGCTTAAATTAATGCTATTATTACATTTCCAATCAACCAAGAACTTATTCCGTAGTTGGTCATCTCCAAGACCGCATATCTAAGTTATCCATGTACCTTAAAACAGCTTGGATGTTTACATTGACATAAATGATACCACAGGTTATGGAAACTGATATAAAATATAAAAGAAAGAAAGTACATAAATGAAACCAACTCCGTTGTCGTTGGAATGCGGAGGACACGGTGCCGATGGTTACCCAAAGCGTTGGGTTGGAACGTAGAGATGCCGGGCTGGAACTCTGCATAGCAGCCGGCCGCTCCCCGCTCAATACATGCACGATCACCGACGCAGACTCTGTACAAAAATATTCTTAATTTTAAAATTCTGATGTAACACCTTCACGTCGGCGAAAAATATTCAGGAAAAGCTAACTCCCAATAGTATGGAGTCATCAAATACATTTCTGTATGAATCTTGCTAGTTATTGTACCTACGGTTTATATATGTAAGACTTATGGGCGAATTTAAATGATTAATGTTTTGTTTGAATAAGTACGTAAACAAATGTTTACAACTCCAAATTTAGGCTACGTTCGCACTGCGCGGAAAAACATTCGCGCGGATTTTATTCTCGTGATTATTCTTATTTCTTACCGCACCGCGAAATGAAATTTGTATCAAACCAGATATTTTTTTGAGATAAGTGCCTATGCCTCCATATGATTCCTAGTGTTATAGAATTGCGAAAAAAAAATCGCTCGAATATTTTTCGCAGTGCGAACGTAGCCTTAGGATCAGTTGCACCATCGACCGTTATGGTTAACGTTAAATTTCTGCCCCAAAAAGAGTGAGTGGTAAAAATCAGTATACAATTTATATATTATGGTATATACCATAATTAGTCAGGGACTCCAATATTTAAAGTTTATTTTTAGAGGTAGAGCAGTATTAATAAGTAAGCAAGAGTATCAAATCAGGTGGAAGTTACCTCCAAATGTAATTAAAAATAAATCTTCCTGTGTGCAAGCTTTTAATAATTCAAAGAAGATAAAAGTAATCTTCAACAATTCTTTAAACACAAAAGTTGATCTCTCTACTTCACAAATTGACAATAAATTATTTTGTATACCTAACTTCAATTTTATGTATTAATGCTTTAAGGTCTCAGGTGGTCGACTTTGTACTTTTTTATTACTTTACCTTAGCCACTCTAACAAATTTGATGGACCTTTGAAATTTTCGCAAACGGTACACCTGCGTACGACGAATTTACTTCAAGCTGAACACCGACAATTTGAGCTCAATATATTTTCGATTTACAAGAAGTATAATGATACCAAAGTGGTATAAGAATAAAAAGCCCATCGATATATGACATTCAATTAACAGGATCGAATTGATCAGCCCCCTGATTGTGTAAGAAAATTATAATCGTAAACATTTGTCAAACTCGAGTTCATATAGATGTCGACACGCCAAAAAGCATATATGAACTCCTAAAACAATTCAAGTCATACGTTTAAAGGCTGTCTAATGATTACGATTTGCTTAGACAATTGGGCTTCAGAGCTGAGGAAGTTGCTCACATCTATTCATCAATAAGAAAACAGCTGGTGATCTTCAAACGACTGAACTGAGCTAAGAACTCGCGATCAACCCTTTTTTTATTTTAAATCTTCTAATTTTTATCACAGTGTTTCTCACACTAGGATCACTGGAGAGACGCAGGTTCAAATCCTGCCGGTTCCACAATTTTTGATATGTATTTAAGATTAGTTTAAATCATAAACAATCATTTATCCGTTTGTGAGCTGTGATGAAACAGATAGATACAGAAATACAAACACCCAAAACTTATAATACCCCTCTGGCATATTATGTTCTATAATATATTGCCATAAAAATACCAGCAACTCATTTTTATAATATTACGTGCTCTACTTAAAATCTTAAGATCGAATAGGGAGGTAAAAGGACTCTCCATCTATTCTTCAATATTTGTACAAAGTTACAAAGTTTGTAAAGTAAGTATTTGTTTGAATTTGCGTAAAAGGTCAAGAGTCTGAAGATTTTAAACTCTACTTCAAAAATGATCCTCTCATTTCAAAAGATGAGTAATTGAAAGTTAAGAAGAGCCTGTCTTCATTTCATATAGAATGTATTATACTCTTCGATTTTTATTCCATTTTGTCAGTTTCATTAATAGATACCTACCAAGGTTCATTGATTATAGAATATAATCTAAATATTAGATTGTAATTTTATTCGCTTCAATCACGTGACATAGTAACAACTGTATATAAATAGCATTTTTTTTTCTGGGACCCCGCAATATCTTCCTCTTTGTTTTCATATTTACTCAGATAAATAATTCAAAAGTTTAAAATAAAACTAAATTACTGTGAAACCACGATTGGGCTGGCTGGAGTTAAAAATTATAGCACAACCTTACACACTTTTAGCTTAATAAAGAATCCTTCGAGAATCCTTAAAAATATTATCATTCGAGATTTATGGTCACCCATATCTATTGCTGTCCAAAATATGCCGTAATATTTTTCTACAGTATTTCATGAGTACAGTATTTATTGAACAATGACCAATATTATTAAAGTGACAAAGCTTCAGAAAATTTGTTGTGAAGTAACCCTTAAAGATATGTGAAGCTTGAATTGAGTCTTGAGGACCGATAGTGAAGATGAGATAGGACACGTAAACTCTACACGTATTCTCTAACTATATCAATGCCCTTATAGTTATAAAATGTATGGAGAAGGTATTATATTTTATTTTTATAATAATTCTAGACGCAGAAACAGATTTTATTACAATATATTTTGCCACCACTAGGTACTTATTGGAGCTAATACCCTTGGTGTTGTTTAAACGGCCAATACCGATCTTAGATACTACCGGTAATTGTGGTGCAAGATTCCATTTGCAGTCTCAAGACTGCAATAAATATGTTCAGACTGGACAAACAAATTGATTAAATTCCGGCAACGCATTGGCTGTTCCTCTGCCAATCTCCCGGCTCGTTTGCGTGCATATAAAAATATAAAAAAACGAATGGGGAAATTGAGACACAAAGATAAGCTTTTTCCAAGCGTTTTGCAAGGAACTGCTAGACACGAGTAGCCGTGGTTTGTGAAAACCTCCGAAAAAAATCTATTGACTAGCAGTGGACGTCTGTCGATTGTGCTATGGCAAAATCGTAATTTTATTACCCGGCGAACTTCGTACCGCCTTAGTATGCAAAATTAAATGTATATTTTTCAATATTTCTGAGAGATTTACTTAATATTTTTTTCCGTAAGAACCTTCTCCTAATAATAACAAATACAACAAAAAAATAATTAGTGAAATCGGTCCAGCCATTCACGCGTGATGCCGTGACCAAGGAAAACGGGTTTCATTTTTATATATATATAAGAATAAGAATAAGATAAGATAAGATAAGATAGATGATTTTTTTGCAAGATAGAATTTTTTGTACCATGTCGATGTCGATGAGATTTTACACCAAATAAGTTTATAACAACGCAAGCAATTTTGATGCAGCCACACTGCAGTAACTAAAAAGCACGTACGCGGGGATGCTCATAACACATTTCTCACAATAATCGTTCAGTTAAGCTAATCGCACATTGCAATAAACTTAATAAAGATATAACGGAGACGCAAAAGCTACTGAATTCTTTTCAGTATAATGCAAATTTGAATGCGGTCATACTGTGATCATATTCCTCTTGTCTCCGGCAATGATTATTATTATTATAATTTTCAGTGCAACCACAGAATAGGTTAGGTTGCGTACTAAGTGCAACTATTACGGGTCGACACGTAATCTGCGATCTGCTTTAGTTAGTTAACTCCTATAGTGAAGTGTGCAGAATTTGATCTTTGCTAATAGCATCCGCATTGCGTTTCCAACAAAATTTACTCACACAAAAGCCCAATTTCCTGAAAGATGCAAATTGTGTTCCCGAAATATCGCCGGATGTAGGTAGATTGATGTTGTCAAAGAATAAAGAACAAAGACTGTCTGTAAATAAATAGGTATGAATAAATTCTTTGTTGTGCTTGTATCTACGGCAACGTTAGTAGCTGTTCGGTACCGAATAATGAAATTTTCAAAAATTCTTTCAAAAAAACCGACTTCCAACGCCACACGCCACGTAAAGCAATAAATAATTTGTATTTCTACCCACTATGTTGAAGTCGGGTGAGCCTGATGCGTCAACTTTGCTTATCCTTGTTATACCCGCCCGACTTCAACATGAATGTAGAAATCTAAATAATTTTTTAATTTACAGTGGCGTTGGAAGTCGGTTTTTTGGAAAGAATTTTTATTTTTAAATTTTTAGTGTCAGTGTTGAGGATTTGGAGTCAGAATTTTTTATGGGATCACCTCGAGAGCTTGCTCTAAAGACTGATAGAAAAAAAATTCAAAAAAATTTCAATCGCCATTTTAAAACCTTGTTGGAATCCTTATTATATCTATTCGTTTTTCATACTATGTGTCCCGCCTAGTGCCAAGTTCTTTTAGGGATATCTGTTTCTCAGATTTATTTGGAGACTCGGGGCATAGCTCTTTCCTTCTACAACTGAGTGACTATACATCGGCTAATCTATCTGGATCTATACTAATATTACAAATGCTAAGTTTGGATGGATGGATGTATGGATGTATGGATGGATGTTTGAGACTCAATCATGCCAGCACGGCTGAACAGATCTGGATGAAATTTGGCGTAGAGATAGATTGTAGTCTGGAATAACACATAGGCTACTTTTCATCCCGGAAAACTAAAGAGTTCTCGCAACAACCAAAAAACCTCAATCCACACGGGCATCAGCTGGTTTAAAAATATAACAAAATAGGTACCTAGCTTTTCAGTTCTGAATATATATCAAAGACGAATTCTAAACTTAATTACTAATTTGTAACGTAGTAATAACTCATAATATACTGACACCCCTTTTATTGGAATAGTATAGAATTTAAATTCTTTGAATAACTTTATTGTCTAGAGTTGAGTAATACTTTAGCATTGTGAACTTATGAAACGTCATGTAGGTACGAAATGACAGTAAATTTAAATGTACTTGCAGCTGTACCTAACTCGTGATTAGTTTCTCTGCATGAAAGGCCAACTAGTTACCGTAGTTGGGCAGTAAAGTTGACCGAACTTGGTCGCTGCACGTTGCATCCGCAATGCGTTGCAAGGTTTCAATTTGCTAACAGTCTAGGTCAAGTTTTCGTCACATGCAAATTGTGTTTTCTAATTCCTGTCCTTTTAGATCTGAGTAATAGGGCTTTTGTGTGAGTAAATATATTGTGGCCAATTTTGTTATAAAATGACAGGTCAGATTCAGAATATACCTTGAAGGTAAATTTACGCGCCCGTGCGTAAATTTATCTTATATCGAGTATATCTTTCGACTAACTACAAAAGCTAGTGACCTATCAAGCTAAAATATATGACCTACTGAACTGTGCCTACAGTCAAAACGTTAATGTAGTTTTTTTTTTACTTTATCTCAAAAGCTATCGATTCTACACTAAATAACGTGGTCTTAACGACGTAAAATGTAATGTGGTTAAAACGCACACACAATTGAAATGGCAGTCCTTGGGAGGGAGTGGGTGCAACCTTTTAGGGGGTTGTTTTAGAGTTGAAATTAGTTGTAGAAGACGGCCCTAAATTATTGCTAGTTAGAGCCCGGGTACACTATAGACATAAACATTAAGAGGCCGGCGAACGCCGCTCGCAACTTCTATTTGAACCGCAAATATAAATTTACCGGTATATTACTATCTCTATTTGGCTGTTGACATATGATCGCGTGCAAGCGCGATAGCAATATAAGCGTACATAATTTGTTATACCTGTCTTGTTCCGTGAATACCAAATAAGGAGAAAACATTTCATTTATGTCGAAAAAACATGCAAAACGCAATGTGCTTACATTTAATTTTGGGAAAGTATTTTGAAAAAATAATTATCCAGGAACCTAGATAAATACAAGTTCAATCCTAATAATTGCATAATATGGTGGAAATATTCTCGAATTACAAATTATTTTGGTATTACGTTTGTATGGGCAATTCACCCTCCGCTGGACCTTAACGTACTGATCTCCTTAAACTGTGCTACTTCTGCCTAGTTATATATTGATAGCGACAAGATACGCTAAAGTTAGCTTAAACTTATTAATTGCAAAAGATATTGAATTACGTTATTATATAGACCAACAAACATTGAACAATATTAGAGTATACGATTACTAACTAAAAGGTACGTGTTAAGTTTCTGATGTTCCAGTGAATTTCCCCGAATTTGGCGTCAGAATTAAGGGTGGGTACGTAAAAGCCATTGATGTAGAATGTTAGTCGATGGTAAAAGCTATCAATCTACCAACAACACAGGTCAATTGCGTATCAGATACAAATAGAATTCCTATACCTTCCCGGAGGCAGGTATTTGGAATAGTTTCAAGTAGGTATATTGTCAGAGGATGATAGAGTGTAAGCATATTTGATCCCCATTCTCAGCGCTATTGATTTGGGCTTGTATTGTTTATTTACTAAAACTATTGGAGGTAAAGCAAATATTTGAATTGAACATATTAAAAACGAAGCTATTCCAAATAATATACATATTATAAAATCTCCATTGAAAAGAAATGAGGCAAACAAGCCTTTTATAATATCTTATTCTTGGATCAGCTCACCTTGCGTACTTTTTTGTTCAAACATAAAGTTTCGGCTGTTTTTTTTTTACTTTCTATTTATGTAATTTTAATTTGATGTAACTTTTCATTCAATGTTTCTAGAATGTACGTATTCGAGTTTCTTTTAAACACCCAAGTAGGTAATGATACATGAAATCTACGCATATGCTACTATCAGTTTTTATCAATAGTAAACTAATTACCACGGCTTTGGCCGTATTGTTTAAGTTTTCTTTATTTTCCATAGCTTTTCTTATCGAAATCCAAAATATCAGCCGTTTGAGCTGTATCAGTCAGTTATAGTTTGTTTTTTAACGGGGACTATGAGTTGAGCTTGCTGCAATGTTCATCGCTTAATTGTGTGGTACTGGATAGGTAATACTCTCTACACTGGTCGGGGTATATTAAACGTATTGAATGGACACTATGCTGAGCTCCAATTCGTGGAGAATTTAGTGCTAACCGTTTGTCACTTTACTAATCTTGCAATTATAGTACCTACAGAGGAAAATCACACTTTAGCATATCGCAATATAATACTATACTGCCATTTAGCAAACGCGAAAGTATTTTTTTTAAACTACTACCACTACAAGCTAGCCCTTGACTGCGATCTCACCTGATGGTAAGTGATGATGCAGTCTAAGATGGTAGCGGGCTAACCTGTTAGGATTATGGCAGTTATATTAAACCCATACCCCTTCGGTTTCTACACGGCCTCGTACCAGAACGCTAAATCGCTTGGCAGCACGTCTTTGCCGGTAGGGTGGTGTTCCTTCTTGATAGGAGGAATGCGTATTAAAAATCGATTATATGAGGTTTGCAATAACTGTATTCTAATTTCCGTGTTACAAGTTAAAACGACGATGATTTTTACATTTTCAATTCAATATTATATTGACAAATTAAATATGACGTTGACATTGACAAATTTAGGTACACAGATTAAATGTCTTTTTAAGCACTGTACATGCTGGCAAATCTTTTAAGCGTTGTACACACTAACATGCCCCCGGCCTTGGAAGGCCTGACTTCCAATAATGTCTCAGTCACTTGAAACCGGATCACATGTCACAGGTAGGGGGCAGATCTTCGAGAATGCCCGCCGTATCACGTTGCCGGAAGCCATGCGTATGGATGCGACCCTGGAGACTCCGTCCTTTCCGGGAAAAATAGAGATGATGCGTCCCATGCTCCACTTCAGAGGGGGGCTGTTGTCCTCTTTTATGAGCACAAGTGTATCTTCCTTTAAACTGTCACCGGCTTTGCACCATTTGGTTCTCACTTGGAGCTCGGAGACGTATTCTTTGGACCAACGACTCCAGAAGTGCTGTCGGGCTTGCTCGACTCGCTGATAGCGCGTGAGTCGATGCGCTGGTACTTGCTCATAGTCCTCACAGGCAGGCGACGTCAGCGGACGACCAACCAAGAAATGTGCGGGTGTGAGAGGGGTGTAATCATTAGGATCAGTCGACATAGGAGACAGAGGACGGGAATTAAGGACGGCTTCTATCTGCGCTAACACCGTGCTAAACTCCTCAAATGTAAAGTTTGCATTGCCTACTACACGTCTGATGTGATGCTTGCACGACTTTACGCCTGCTTCCCACAAACCCCCAAAATTTGGCGAATAGGGGGGAATAAATCTAAATTTAATATTGTTGCTAACAGCAAATTCTTTAAGGTCGTCTGCACAATTCGTTAAAAATTTTGAAAATTCTGTCATTAGACCGGTAAAGTTTCTTCCATTGTCTGAGAAGATCTCTTCTGGTTTTCCGCGCCGCGAAATGAAGCGTTTTAACGCCAGCAAATACGCATCAGTCGATAGATCTCCAACTAACTCGAGATGAATGGCTCGTGTTGCAAAGCAAATGAACAGGCTAACGTACGCCTTACATAATTTAGCGCCTCTTCCTTTTCGATTCAGTACGAAAACTGGCCCAAAATAGTCATCCCCACTAACTGCGAATGGAAAACTTGCAGCTAGGCGCTCAGCGGGAAGGTTGCCCATTATTGGCGTTAAAGTTTTACCGCGTGAACGTGTGCAGGTTACACATTCATGTACAACCTTTTTGGCGAGGTTCCTACCACCAATAGGCCACCACGACTCCCGAACGGTAAATAATAGTAACTGTGGCGCTGCATGTAATAGTCGTAAATGTTCATAGCGGAACAACAAATGAGTGAAATAGTGTTTTGCTGATAAAAGAATTGGATGCCTTTTATTGTAATCAAATTCAGAAGCATTCGATAAGCGACCACCCACTCGTATCAATTTTCTTTCATCAATAAATACGCTTAATTTCATTAAAATACTCCGTTTTGCTAAGGGTTTATTATTGCGTAATGTAGTGTATTCAGGAAATGATTCCTGTTGCGATAACCGAGCGAGAGCATTAACAGCTTCTCGCAGTTCATCCACATCTAAGGCACCGGATAGTTTTTCGCAGGGTGAACGCGCATTGTGTATGAAACGACTAGCATACGCCATAGCACGCTGAATGCGGTTGAACTGGGAGAATCTAGTAAACGTGATAACAGGATCAATGGAACAATTGTCCTGAGAAGTGACATTTTGAGTGTGAAAAACTTTAACCTCTGGTAAGTCAGTTCCCTGACTGACCCTAGGCGTCTCAATAACACGTGGCGCAAAATTTGGATCACGCAAAAACTGGGGGCCTTCCCACCATAGGCTCGATTCTTGGAGCGATTTTAGATTCACACCCCTCGAGACAAGATCTGCTGGGTTATCCTGAGTCGCTACATGATACCACGCATATTTACGCGTCATCTCTTGCACCTCGACTACTCTATTCTGTACGTAAGTTTTTAATTGATAGGGTGCCAGGCGTAGCCACCCTAACACTATAGTCGAATCGGTCCACAGACTGATATCATCAAACTGACCGCGCAGGGAATCGACTATTTTGACGCAAAGTTTCGCGCCTGTTAAAGCCCCACACAGCTCTAACCTAGGAATGGTTAAAGTTTTTAAAGGAGCTACTTTTCCTTTCGCGTACAGTAACCTTACCGTCACGCTACCGTTTTGTGTCAGAGTGCGTATGTATGCACATGCCCCATACGCTTTTTGCGAAGCGTCAGTGAACACGTGTAATTCCGCGCGTGTACACTTCTTAGCAAATGCATGACGCGGTATTCTTAAACTGCTAAGGACTTCTAAATTACTAAGAAACCGATTAAACTCGTTAGCCACCTCCTCTGGTAATTGCGTATCCCAGTCAATTTTTGATAACCACAATTTTTGTAACAGAACTTTTACTGTCATAATAGTAGGACTTAGTAGACCTAAAGGGTCGAAAATCTGCGATATTGTAGATAAAATTACGCGTTTTGTAATTTTATTTGAAGGTAACCGAACCTTAGATTGATAATTGAGTTCATCAGATTGACTTATCCAGCTCAATCCAAGCGTTTTTGATTGAGGAGGTTCACCTAATGACAAATCTTTTAGCGTATGAGACGATGATGGTAGATTATCGTGTTTAAAGTTAAACACCCACTTTCGAAGTGGAAAGCACCCTGTGGCTAGAACGTTCGCTGTTTTTTCGCATAATTCTAATAATTCATCTTTGTTGTTCGTCCCCGTTATCATGTCGTCAACATAAAAATCATGTGTTATGATTCGCATCACGTCTGCGTCATTACACTCTATAGCCAACTGCCGTAAGCATCTGACACTAAGGAAAGGCGCTGATGCCGTTCCGTAGGTCACCGTGTTTAATCTATACATTTCTAGTGGAGCTGCGGGTTCAGAACGCCACAGGATGAGTTGAAGGTCGCGTTGGCTGACATCTATTAAAACTTGCCTGTACATTTTCTCGATATCGGCGCAAGCTATGTAGGAATTTTCACGAAACCGCAATAAAATAGCAAATAAATCACCTTGAATAGGTGGACCGACCATTTGAAGGTCATTTAAGGATTTACCGCTGGTTGATTTAGCGCTTGCGTCGAACACAACGCGCAACTTGGTAGTGGTACTGTTTTCGTTAAACACACAAAAATGAGGCATGAAGTAATGTGGGGTTGGATAATTATCTATGCGGTCCATGTGCCCCAACCGTATATATTCGTCAATGAAAGCCTTGTACAGTTGCGCGCAATTCTTAGACCGCGAAAGTCGTTTTTCCAGAGAGATTAACCGTCTGTACGCTTGCGTATATGAGTCGCCTAGTAAGACGGGGGAATCATGAAACGGCATTTTAACAACGAACCGTCCCTGTGGGTCGCGCCTAGTATGTAGGACGAAGTCATCTTCGCAAGCGCGCTCCACCTCAGACTGCGCATGAAGACTAGGGGAAACTTCCTCAAGCTCCCAGAATTTACGTAACTGGGAGTCGATTGAATGTAATTGCGTGTAGTTACAATAAATAGTGTTCGAAATAACCGGTAATTTATTTATCGGTCCTGATATGACCCAACCTAACTTTGTATTTTGCAGGAAGGGGCCACTCTCGAGGGGAATTTTTCCTTCACTCAATAGATCCCAAAAGTGATCAGCACCTATCAAAAGATCTATATCATAGCCGTCCAGGTACGAGGGATCAGCTAGCGTTATGTATTGCGGAATTTTAATTTGATTGAAATTAATAGGTATAGGTGGCGCCACTGGTGTTATTTGCGGTAGCACCAAACATTGTATTTGAGTAGAATAATCCCCATGTAACGAGCGAATGTTTATTTTGCATGATTGAAAACATTGTGTGACGGAGTTCCCTATTCCTTGTATATTTTTTGTGGACTGTATTAATGGCGCATTAATTTGGTCGCAGATCGCTTTTCGTATAAAACAACATTGACTCCCACTATCAAGCATGACGCGGCATATTAACGTTTTACCTGAATCATCTGTTAGTCTGACTAGCGCGGTCGATAACAAAACAGGTTGTGTGAGTGACGCCTGCGCGCATTTGACGTCTGTCCCACTAATAACCTGCGATGAATAGGTCTGAACTGATGTGCATTGAGGGGAGTTGGTAACGTATTCACTCTGCGCTGGTGCAAGTGGTAGTGCCACTTGACCTTCGGTTGCACTGCATTCGCGATGTAAAATCGTGTTATGTTTAAGGCTGCACTTCCTGCAAGGCCCAAACCTGCAAACGTCAGGGCCGTGCCCGGAGCGCATACAATTCATGCATAATTTATTTTTATTAATAAAGTTAATTTTATTGTCTATGGTTGCGTCTAAAAATGTTTGACAGGCATACAGGTTATGGTTTAATTTGCAAAATGGGCACGTTCTTTTAAACTGCTTATCCGTATTAGAAGTGGACACGTTGCAACGAACCTTGCTACCCAAAGCATCCTTGTTACCCGAGTTATTATTTGAAGAATTCTTTGTAAACTTATTTAAATCTTGATTACTTTTATTGCGTGACACATGTAATGTTTCCAACATATCCGCTCTTGCTTTCAAAAACTCTAACAAATGAGTCACCCGTACTACCCCTTTACCATCTTTTTGTTGTTCACCTAATCCTAATTCACTCCTA
Organism: Erebia aethiops; assembly: GCA_923060345.2. Taxonomy (NCBI): domain Eukaryota; kingdom Metazoa; phylum Arthropoda; class Insecta; order Lepidoptera; family Nymphalidae; genus Erebia; species Erebia aethiops. The sequence continues at coordinate 6,168,938 of OV281082.1, forward strand.
TGTTTTTCCCACGCTCGCTCCGTCGAGTCATCTAGTTTTGACACAACCATGTAAATAATAAGGGTGTCCCAGTGCTCTGTGGGCTCACCTAGTAAGTTTAGAGACCGTAGGTTCTTTAACACAGTATCAATTAACTTGCGCAACAATACCGGTGACTCCTTAGATAATTGTTGAATAGTGAACAACGCTTTAACATGATTATGAATGAGTAACCTACTATTGTTATATCTATTCATAAGTAATTCCCAGGCAACAAAGTAATTATCTGGTGTAAATTCTATTGAATTAATAACTAACTCAGCTGGACCCTTAAGCGAGGACTTAAGGTAATGAAATTTTTGAATAGTACTTATAGTGTTTGACATGTGAACGAGGGAAGTGTAAGTATTCTTAAACTCAAGCCATTGATCGTATGAACCATCAAAGGTAGGTAGATTTATAGTTGGCAGCTTTACCGCCTGATGCGCATTGCCTAAGCACTCATTCCGCACTGTAGCTGGCACCGAATCATTGCCTAGGACACACTCAGCTTGAGCTATTATAGAGTAATACTTGTTTTCAAAACACTCTCTCTCCTCCAGCTGTTCATCATTATCAGAGTCCGGAAGAGCCCCGTCCAACTTCATTTGTATTTGATTAAACTCAGACAATAAGTTAGATGCACCTTGTATTCTTAGATTCAATTCTGCTCGCTTACTGCGGTCTAAAACTTGATTCTCAAAGGAATTTACATATGCAGACAGTTTAGTCAATCTGCCCTTTAAAACGCCTCTTTGTTTAACCAATTCTTTAATTAATTGCGCAGATGGGTCTAGCAAAGGAGATTTAGGCAAAATAAGATCCGTCTTAGACATTTTGGTTTGTGAGAAGAGAAGCAAGTTCGCATCAAGTAAGTATGATAGTGCAAGTATAGGATACAAATAAGTACTTACCTGCAGGTTTATAACGCGTAGTGAGTGTTGAACACGGTAATTAGCACAGGAATAAGGTAGGATTATGGGATTAGATGGGATGATCTTGGCTGGCACGTCTCACCGGGTCCCGTTAGCGTTGCGGTGAATGGTGATGCGAGTTGGCGCCAGAAGTCTTGTCCCCGCTTACTGGTACAAAGTATCCGGCTCGAAGGACCAATGTTCCTTCTTGATAGGAGGAATGCGTATTAAAAATCGATTATATGAGGTTTGCAATAACTGTATTCTAATTTCCGTGTTACAAGTTAAAACGACGATGATTTTTACATTTTCAATTCAATATTATATTGACAAATTAAATATGACGTTGACATTGACAAATTTAGGTACACAGATTAAATGTCTTTTTAAGCACTGTACATGCTGGCAAATCTTTTAAGCGTTGTACACACTAACAGGTGGTAACTAGCCATGGCCGAAGCCTCAAACCAGACCAGAAAAGGGAAATTCAGAAATTATAAATTCCCAAATTGACCCTTCCGGGGATCCAAATCGGGATCTCCGCAAGTGAAGGCAACAGCGCTACACACTGCGCCACGGAGGTCGTCAAATTTGGTACACATTAGTGTTTATGATCATGTTATAACACTTGAGCACACCATTGACATCAAAAGTAGGTATTTGAGCAGTGAAATGAGTTAAACTCTGGCTATTAAACGAAACAAGCCACAATAAGTATTTTTCACACCACTCGCTCGACAATTGCCTTATTACATGACCTGTTATCTAAAGGTAAAGTACGTCATTACATTTTTATGGCTTGGCGGGGTTGTAATGTTGTACTGAAATCCATTACCCCCATGGGGTGTCATGTGATTTGAATTTCGAAAGATCAAGCATCCAAAGAAAATTCTGTTCATTCCAAAATTCAAATCTGAGGTTCAAGTATTGCTTTCTCGCTTCGACGAATGGTGGCCACTCTCCAGTGGTGGTTCAGAGTGGTTCACTTGCCAGAGCCCGCGAAATGCTTGAAAATTCCCTAAAACACTTATCTCCGAAACGTTCTATATTGTGGTGTTATTAAAATTTAATATTTATTTAATTTAATGCCGACAACTCAATCAAATCAGCAGCTCTTTATCAAACTTAAAAACGCACTTCTAGTATGGAAGTTGTATGAAATTACAAGTTGTGACGTCATCGAATTTCAACGCACTATTTTTCTTTAATCTATATTTTAAAATGGTTATCAAATTTAAAACTAACCGATGATGTGAATTTTAGGTCTTATAAAAGACCCTCTATTAAATAATCAGTTAGAAATAATTTATTTTTGAAGGCATCGTCCCTATTCAAATGTCGAGTGACGAAGATAGCCGCAGTATTTAATTCTGGTGACTATAAAAATAGATGCTAAAAGTATAACGATTTGCTCCCAGAAACTTCTGAAGATACTTATTTAAAAGCATAAGAAGATTTCTGCAAATAGAAAACTTAAAGGTGCCAATTGCCCGATACTTTCAAGAACTGTCATTAATTAATTTATTCATTCATTGACATTTTTAAGCTATTGAAATTGTATTTTTTATATTGAATATTGTTTTTAATAACCTTTATTTTATTGCCTCGCGAGGTGTGATAAAAAATATTTCTAAAAAAACCCGACTTGTAACGCCACTGTAAAGTAAAAAATAATTTTGATTTCTACCCACTATGTTGAAATCGGGCGAGCCTGATGTGTCAACTATGCATATCCTTGTTATACCCGCCCGACTTCAACATAAATATAGAAATCTAAATTATTTTTTACTTTACAGTGGCGTGGCGAAAGAATTTTTATTTTTAAATTTTTAGTGTCAGTGTTGAGGATTTGGAGTCAGAATTTTATGGGACCACCTCGAGAGCTTCCTCTAACAAATGATAGAAAAAAAAATCAAATCAGTTCAGAAATCACGAAGATATACACGGACATACATTTAAAAAAAATACGCGCCGAATTGAGAACTTCCTCCTTTTTTCAAGTCGGTTAAAATTAAAGTATTCAACACAGGGGTAATGCAGTCTTCGCCTTGGGTCTTCATTTTGCAGCCCGAAGAAGGACATAGGCTACTTTTATCCAGACACGGGATTTAATTCACGCGGATAAAGTCGCGGGTATTTTTTTTTTATCCACTACAAGCTAGCCCTTGACTGCGATCTCACCTGATGGTAAGTGATGATGCAGTCTAAGATGGTAGCGGGCTAACCTGTTAGGGGCATGGCAGTTATATTAAACCCATACCCCTTCGGTTTCTACACGGCATCGTACCGGAACGCTAAATCGCTTGGCGGCACGTCTTTGCCGGTAGGGTGGTAACTAGCCACGGCCGAAGCCTTCCACCAGACCAGATCAGGGAAAATTCAGAAATTATAAATTCCCAAATTGACCCTGCCGGGGATCGAACCCAGGACCTCAGCGCTACACACTGCGCCACGGAGGTCGTCGGGTATCATATCTAGTTATCAAATAAGTCTGGATTAACTCACCAGAACTGCTCGGTGCGCAAGTATAGTTGCCGGAGTCGTGAGGTGAAGCGCGCGCTATAAGCAGTCTACTCGTTCTGGTTTTCTGCTCTGTCTCCACGCTGATACCACCACGTTGTGCATAGTTCACCACTTGTTCACCTCGATACCAGTATATAAAACTGCAAACAATGACAAAAGTTTTAGAGGTCGCTCAGTATGGACACAGTACCAGATTAATCCATATGTGCATTTACGGACAATAAACTCAATTTATTTATAACATGTAGGACTAGGTGTCTCCTATGTTACGTCATGTTTTGACTCTACCACCGGTTCGGAAAGCAGGTTCTGCCGAGAAGAGCCGGAAAGAAACTCAGCAGTTGCTCTTTTTAAAAAAAAAGATATTACAATACGTAGGTATATAAATTAAATACAGTAGTGTAAGTTATTATACTATACTCTGGGCCGCTGGACCCTGTCATTAAGAAATTCGTCAATTGTAAAATCAATAAGTCGTCGACTCAATAAGTGTTACTTTATACTTATGTAATGGTTAAAATGGTCAATTTAACGTCAGTCCACTCTGAATTTGATCATTGATTGAATGTGTACCGGGCGTTTAACGGAGGGGTGTCGGCAAATTAACTGTTACGTCAATCAATACCCCTCCCGCGCGCTGTTACCTCAGGAACTTAAACGGTAGGCAACAATTTATAATTCATAAATGAAATATTGAGGTTTTACGAATTAAATATATTTAGAATCTAATCAATTGGCGTTTATTAAGTGTACTACCCCAGAGACACTCAAATTATTAATTGTCTAATGAAATTCGAGATTAATAGGAACAATCGCACAGAGGAGAGTCGTAACTCGTAACCTCCTGTCTAACAAGATTTAATGTAGAAGACTAACCGTAATTTACTTGGTCATCATCAAAATTTCAACCGTAAAGTGGGTTTAGCAGTAAAACGCCTAAATGTCGAGATTACTCTGATGGGAGATCCTAATGCCTATGTCGCACTCGTATATTAGGGAGGGTACTGGGTGCTTAAAATTTAAGTAGACCTTGTCATTTTAAGTACACCTCTTCCGAAGCTTCAGAAAGACTTTAAGACATCTTAGGTATCGCATAAAGCTCAGGACTTTTATTTTACGAGGCTTCAAAGCTGTAAAAGTCACATGATAAAACATTTCAACGGAACATTCTTTGAAGAAACCCTTTTGCTTTTTATTTCAATGTAAATAGGTAAAGTTCATAACTCAATACCTGCACCACAAAATTATATGGTCCTGGTACCTAAAGACTGAAACAGCTGTTTTTTTAAAACTGTCTTATAAAACTGAAACACTTTTATCGGAAACAAAAACGATACTGTAACCCAATCAATCTGTAACCGTTTAATTCTGTTAATAAGTGTTTTTATCTGTAACCCTAATAGGTACATGCCCTAAACAAACTGCACGGCATCTGCACGGTGTGACAACGCGTTATTTTCACTTCATTGGACTTTACACATGTGATGACAGTGACACAACATGACCATGTCTTTCTTAAAACAATTGCAACCATCGGTGCTTTCACCTTAGGTTCCAATTTGAATATACGTCAATAGTAAATTTGGCAACGTCGCTATTTCGGTTACACTTTAAAACACTTTCATTTCTGGTAGTTTCGTTTCTGTAACAGAAATATAAGTTTTACAGGTTAACAGAAATCAAAACACATTCAAAAGGGTTACAGCTTCGATTCTTTTACACTTTTATTCTGTTACAATGATAGTTCTGTAACCTTTATGAATCTGTTTTTCAGTCCACTCCTATCTACCATTTGTTGGCGCATACTATGTAACTCTAAGAGCATTAAAAGACAAGAATATTATACTTGTATAGCGATTCAGAGCTGAACAAATTTGAAGACACAAAGAGGTACGACAAACAGCTCTTGTTGAAGCACTCCCATAATCCCATTCATATGAACCTCCTTTGTCTGAAACCTTTCAACTCATTTGCCTATACATACATTTAACCTCATTCCAAATACACAAATGAATCTTGGAGAGAGACCATTTTCATGATACGAAGTTTGTACAACGTTTATTTTTTTTCATAATAATTTAAAAGATAAAATATAATTTAGCCTTCATGTTTTCAGGACGTCTGTGTATTTGTGAAGAATAGTTTATTTTATTTTTACAAACTTCCATACTAGAAGCGCGTTTTTTAGTTTGATAAAGAGTTGCTGATTTTATTGAGTTTTCATCATCCCTATTCCACCATGGCATTCAAAATACAAGAGTAAAAGTTTGTTGATAGATAGATATATATATTCAAGAAACATGTTTTTACAAAAGATGGAAGACAGAATAACACAGACAGTGTTTCGCTATAACATTATAGGCATGCAAAAATAAAAATTATACATAATATTACAATATAATAAAAATAGCCAATTACTTATTACAGAATTTGATATTATAATGACCAATCAATTATCAATTCAGTTTTAGTAAACCAACAAACTGATATTTTCACCCAGTTGGACACATCAAGTCTCTATGGTATTCCTCATGGATTCACATTTAAACATCAGACGCAATTACGCAAAATAATATGGTGTTTTTATATTATTTTATTTAGTTAAATCGTAACATTGGGTTTTATTGCATATATTTTAATCCTTTTTTCGGTTGAAAATTGTTTTGTTTTAGTTAAGTAGGTAGCTGTTTTCTTAATCCTATTTTGAAAACGATAAACTAAAAACAGTAAATTAACGAACTAATTTAGTTTAAACTAAAGAAGTACACGTAATATTTTTTATAGCATATCCCGCAGATTTTCTATCCTCATATTTATCTATTTCCAGCAGCATCAGGATCGAGAATTTGAAACTTGGAGTTTGCTTAATATTATGCCGGGATGAATATTATCATATTATGTTAGTTTAGTTCTTTATGCAACGGTTTTGTAGAAGTTACTGAAAAAAAAATCACTAGATTTTTATTAAATATACTTAGGTAAAAAAGTGAACCTGAGTAAAACTGATATATTGAATTCACGCTAATGTATTTTCCCCATGATAATATTATGACTCAAAAAATAAATCCAACCCGCTATCAATAACGTGAATAGTTTCATTTTGCTAAAACCCAATATATTTTTCCACGCAACCTATTTATTCTCGCCTCCATAAACATGATAAGCTTATTTTCTGATAAAAGGGTCGGTCGAGGTCCCTAAGTGAGGCATTCTTTGCCTATCAGCATTTAATGGCACCATGTGCCCGAGATCTTTCAGCGGAGGGATCCTCAATTTGAATATTGATGGGGTGCTACGCTCCTTGAGCAACTTTGTTTTCTTTTTATTCCAGGGTGCTCATTAGATATGCATGAGTAAACATAGGATTTGAAGCTCTTTGATAATTAATTTGCCGCAAGGGTACCTAAAGACGGAAGTATTCGAGCAGTTTAGTACAGCTTCACTTTTTCAATTTCTTCTAATTTATCGATTGGTAAGAAACTCGACTTACGAATGTTCCCACAACGATACAAAGTTAATGTGAACCGCAGGTTCAAACTCCGTATTTCTGATTTTGAAGGGGATTATATTAATGACTAAGTACCTAATTGCGAAATAGTGATGAATACATCTTTAATATTGGTAGATAATTGAATTAATATTCTGGATAGATAGAAGAAGACTGTTCATCGTAAAATATTTACTATATTGATTTCTTCCTTTCTTGTTAAGTTTTTATACCTTCCTAGAAAATAGGCTATCGATAAGTAATTTGAATTCGAAATAATTTTAACCGGGATTTGTTTTTCACATTTCGCGATTGCAAAGATGCTCCCAAAGGCAATACTTCATATTAACTCGGTCTCATCCTTTCATTACGCGAAAGCTCTGTCTGATGCAGGCGTACCCTTTTAGGTGATGAGATAATTCAACTCATGAATATGTCATCGAATGATCCTCTATGGAAATTTTTCATTAAAAATTCGTGGCGCGAAAGTGAGATCCAATAATAAAGTCCCACATTAAAAAAAGTTTTAATTTAATATGTCGCAATTCCATTTATTAAATTGCATGTTGATCGCGATATCGTTAGCTGGGTTCACACTGAGATGACAGCGCTGCTTAAATCTATACTAATAGTATAAATGCGAAAGTTTGGATTGATGGATGGATGGATGGATGAAAATATAGGTATTTTGTTACTCAATCACGTTAGTACGGATTTGGATGCAAGACACAGAGACAGTCTGGAACAACACATAAGCTACTTTTTATCCCAGAAAATTAAAGAATTCCCGCGGTTCCGAAAAATCTCGATCCACGTGGACGACGTGGAAAGTCACGGGGATCAGCTAGTGGACTGTAATTTTGTACCAAGCTTAGTAACTGTAATGCTGGACTGTGGCAAACTAGCCTCACAAGGCTGCCTCGCTTATAGTGAGAACCTCGCTACACGTGGGAAATTAATGCTAACAATGTAAATGTGAAAGTGTCTATTTATCTGCCTGTTTCTTATTTTTCAAAGCCTTATTCATCCTAGTGTTGCACACAGGCCATTTCTCATCCTAAAAAAACAAGTCATCATGAGATTTATAAGAAACCAAAATGCACGCGAACAAAGACACGAGCATCGTGTCATATGAAATATGATTTGTAATTTTTAACAAAGCAGATTTTTGTCTGACTTGACTGGTCTAGACAGAGAATTCCACTCACCTAGTAGATTGCACCCTCAATATTATTCTCCTTTGCGGTTGAAGCCAATGTTTGAGTAATATTTAATGCATTAATATCTTATATGAATATAAGATTTGAATGCAACTGAAGTTTTTCACTTACTTCTCATTATCATAATGAAGAAGTGGAGCAGTGGTATTTGTCTTAGTTTTAACATTGCAATTTCGATTGATCGTGTTCGAGTATTCTAACATTTTGGCGTCAGAGTAAAATGAACCTTATTGTTTTAAAGCTCAATGCATTCACAGCTAGCGCTAAAGACGGAAAAGTTTCGAAATTAAATTCGGTTGCATTGAATTTGTTACTTTAAATAAACGGCTTTTGGGTCAATTTTACTTTGACGCAAATATGTTCGAGCGCTCGAACAGAAATAATCGAAATTGCTATGTTAAAAGTTAAACTTAAGGCACTGGTACACTTTTATGCTCTTACATAAATGAAATCTAAACTCACCTTGGCGGATCCGGGGCGTACTTCGCAACGCAAGTGAGATTGATATCGGAGCCCGCTCGTACGAACAGTTCTGGCCCAGATAAAATTTCAGCCTTCGACACTGTTGACAAGAACACACTTTATTGATATTAACTACCTTCAGGTTTATATTAAGATTGAATAGGTCTTGTGAAAGGATAGACGTGTTTTGAAAATACACAGTTCAGGAATTTTTAAAAAGTGCAATAGGGTAGGGTAGTATAAGATTTTACAACTCACGAACGTTGTTAAAATTGGAGCGCAGAAAATTTATAACCACCTACGTAAAGTATACTTTACGTTTTACGTATTAAACTCAAGTTGGTCCATAACGCTAAAGTCAGCGTTCCAAGCGAAAAACTTACCGAAATTAAAATCGGTGATACTGAATCATCGACGGTTAAAACTTTTTAAAGTTTAGTTTTTTTTACTCCACTACAAGTTAGCCCTGACTGCTATCTCACCAGCTGGTGATAGTAGGTCAACTTGTTAAGGGTATGGCAGTTAATTAAACCCATAACCTTCAACGGTTTCTACGGGGCATCATAATGAAATGCTTAGTCGCTTGGCGGTGCATGTTCGCCAGTAGGGTAGTAACTACTATAACTAACCACAGCCGAAGCCTCACACCAGACAAATCAGGCCTAAAGATATCGTAATTCGAAGTTTGAATTCTATCGAAGTTCGTGAGATGTTAATTTTTTTTTGTGAGATAGGCTTGCACTTGATAGCAATCATGCTTAGTGCTAAGCAATGATGAGGGTAGGTTGGAACGCGCTTGCCTAAAAAATGCCAATTCACTCTTGCCTTTAAGGTACCTAAGTATAGAGACGAATTTTGTACAAAATACTAAGTCGACCCATACCAGTCAGTCCCTACTCAGTGGTTTTAGTCATATGTCTTTGAGGATTGTAAAGGAATTAGGCGCACAAATCCCCATGTCTTGGCATTACACAATATTATCTGTATATATCTAATTATTATTAATATTATAAATGCGAAAGTTTGGATGGATGGATGGGTATATATGGATAGATGTTTGTAACTCAATCACGCCAGCACAGCTGAACGGCCACATCACGCCTTGCGTCACGCTGACTACCGGACGCTCTGGGTTAACTCTAAGATATTTTTTTAAAAACATTTAACCAATGGGTTAATAAGAGAGAGAGTAATAGCTTATTAGAAGGTAGAATACTCAAGAATATAACGTAGTATATATGTAATTTTACTTAGTGTGCAATACCAAGTAGAAGAATGTATACATTCTAAAAAGTATTAGTATTTCTGTAAAAGTATTGAACAATATTTTAGAACAACAATGCGGGGTAGTTAGTTGGGTAACTAATGATATACAAAATGTCAGCCCTGATTCTAGCTCTAGGTATAATAAGGTTTGCGTCAAGGACCCACTTAATAATTGTCCTCTATTGTAGTATTCAACGGTATAGAATTTCAATATGATTGTGACACTAATGTAATATCAAATATTGTTAAATTAAGTAGGTACTGTTTGGTTTCTGCGGTTGGTGGTATTAAATGTGATTAAATGTTAATGATATTAATTACGTACCTACGATTATAATATTGCGTTCACTTGATATGAGTTATGACGTTATGTGGCATATAATAATGGCATGGAATTGGCATAAAATATGATTGGATTATACATAATTATAAGCGCTATTAATAGAATTTCTTGAGGTAAGTAGCCATTCTTTGCTTTATTACTTCAGTGTGGACGTGTTTCAAGACCGAAACAAACTATTTTTTTTATCCACTACAAGTTAGCCCTTGACTGCGATCTCACCTAATGGTAAGTGAGTCTAAGATGGTAGCGAGCTAACCTGTTAGGGGCATGGCAGTTATATTAAACCCATACCCCTATTCGGTTTCTACACAACATCGTACCGGAAAGCTAAATCGCTTGGCGGCACGTCTTTGCCGGTAGGGTGGTAACTAGCCACGGTCAAAGCCTCGCACCAGGCCAGACCAGGGAAAATTCAGAAATTATAAATTCCCAAATTGACCCTGCCGGGGATAGAACCCGGGACCTCCGCACGTTAAGACGCGTGTGTAGCGCTGTACACACTTCGCCACGGAGGTTGTCAACAACGTCCCTTGGTTCAGGCAGTTGCCAGGCCGCATTGTGGCATTACCGACTAAAGGAAAGCCTTATCTGACTGCCGTGATAAGTTTGGACCCCTCTAATAAAGTATGCATTTTTTGACGACCTCCCTGGCGCAGTGATGAGTGCTATGGCCTTATAAGTAGGAGGTGATGTGGACGCTTATTAGCAGGGGCAGTTTTGAGATTTCTTGATTCATAAAATGTCTGTGATCTGGTCTGGTAGGACTCTTTGGCCGGGGCTGGTTACCATCTGATACATAAAAGTAAGGTTCGAAGTTTATTGGGGCACTCGTATTCCCCCGAGTCCCGCAGTTGGGCGAGCGCCACCCGCAGTGCCTACTCGTTTGACCCGTTTGGACTTTATGGCAATCGACGTCACCTAGGTAATTTTCCCTATGTTCGAATGTAGTAGCTTAATTAATCTGATACTAACCGACAACGGTGAGTCGAAACGACAAACTAATCTTCGGCTCTGTGGACACTTGGCATTCGTAGACCCCCGAGTCCCGCGGTTGGGCGGGCGCCACCCGCAGCGTCCACTCGTCCGACCCATCCGCGTGGAGAGCCGCAAACCGCGCGTCGCTGCTGTACGTGTGCACCCCCACAGTTAGGATGTGCAAGTCTCGTTTACGGATCCAGGATACCTAAAGAGAAAAAAAGCTGCATTATTTTGCTACTTTGAGCCAAACAGCGGTGGGTTTAGACGCCCAACTTCTTATGTGAAAGGCGGTCTAAAATTAGAAAACCGGAAGGTCGTAGGGACCAACCAGACATGTTCCATTATTGTGATACATACTCCTAGTACAAGCCGTACGCTTAGTTCGAGGGAATAAGGAACTTTGTCATATTTAAAAAAAGTTCTGTAATATGGTTCTAGTTTATAATACTATAGTTTATAGAACCGCTGGCATAATGTAGTTATGCGTAACAACAAGTAGTTTCTTAACATTGTTTTAGTAAATAATTAATTGGCATTTTAGAATAAATTCCGACACACAGAATAACTTTAATGAGGTGCTTAATAGATAAATCGGTATAAAACCATGCTCTTATTTGATTGCCATATGCCCCAACAGGATAGCCGGTTACCCAGGTTAACCATCTTAGACTGAATCATCACTTACCATCAGGTGAGATTGCTGTCAAGAGCTAACTTGTATTAAAAAAAAAAGTCTGAAATTCCTATTAAAAACCTAGAAACAAAAACCATTAAGACCAACCAATAGCCATAGATCGCTAATAGTAAGAACCAATTAGTCATAAATGTAAGGTTGTTTAAAATGTAGCTCGTTGTACTTAAAATCACCTTATATTTGGTACAGTTAAGACGAGAATCGGACGGCGTACAATAGAATTAGTCCTCGGATTGAAACTTTCTTGTGAAACGATAAAGAGAGCTCGAAATGTTTTAATTGGATAAATCCTATGAAACGAATTAGTCAAGAAAGCAGATGAAACTGCCAAGTTAATTGAAAATTTGTTAGAACTTGTCTGTCCTTAGACTAATTATAAATACGAAAGGGTGTTTGTCCGTCTTTTTAACCGATTTCGACAAGTAAAAAAGAGTTGCATCCCGGTGTTAGTTATAGCATGTTACATACTTAGGTACGTAAAAAAAATTCCATGACATTTTCACAATTCCACATTTCGACATTTGCAACAGGAATTTTCAAATCCACGCGACTAAAGTCGCGGGCTTCTAGTTTTTTTATGAATAAAGGGTGGATCACTGTAATCCAAGTAATCACAGTCGCGATTTCAATAACTGAATAATTTCATTTATTAGAGTTGTCATCTAATACTATTTATTTTTTATCCACTACAAGTTAGCCCTTGACTGCGATATCACCTGATGGTAAGTGACGATGCAGTCTAAGATGGTAGCGGGCTAACCTATTAGGGGCATGGCAGTTATATTAAACCCATACCCCTACTTTCTACACGGCATCGTACCGGAACGCTAAATTGCTAGGCGGCACGTTTTTGCTGGTAGGGTGGTAACTAGCCATGGCCGAAGCCTCTCACCAGGCCAGACCAGGGAAAATTCAGAAATTATAAATTCCCAAATTGACCCTTCCGTGGATCGAACCCGGGACCTCCGCACGTAAAGACAACAGCACTCAACACTGCGCCATGGAGGTCGTCCCAGGCCCATGACTGATCTGGGGTGCGGCTCCAGTCGTGCACTATACCATCTTTATGGCCCTGGAAAGTCAGTCGTTTGTTGCAGTAAAAGCCGCCGTGCTTCAAGGCAAAGCACGTGAAGTGACCGCAAAGGACCAGTTTCTTAGGGACGAGCCCAATTGGCGTCGTGCAAGGGAGGCTCCGATTGCGTTCAATTAAGAGATCACGGAGCTTCCCGACATGTAATAAATAAATATTACTAGCGCCCCGGATGGCAAACGAGGGGGTTTTAGTGAGTAAAAATCTCACATAACCTGGCTTTCACTCCAAGAAGCATGTCTTATGAAGATTTCCCCTTGTATAAAAAAAGGTATCTAATACTATACTATTGCTAGGCCGTAGTACGTACGGTACAACGCACTTGATTAGCAAGTGTCAGTACAATGTACAACAAATGAAGTAAAGAGCATTGGTTATACCTATCTGATGGATATATAGGAATAGGTAAATTCGTATCTCGTGCCAAAATGGCGCCTAAAAGTCGTTTTGTTCACTCAGCCAAGTAAAAGGATTACATCGTATAAGCATGATTGATTCGCAGTAGAACAAATACATGTAAGAAATGTGTCTGAATGGGCAATACAGACGAGTCATGCGGCGCAAAGCTGATCAGCCAAAGAGCAAATAAATGTATTTTACCAGGCTTCAGACAATTACGAGATATACGGGCATATTTTATTCGTAAAACATAAATGATGGTGCACTGTGAGACTAGGTATGATTTTATTAGATACTAAAAAGAATATTTTGTGATCAAAGACTTTATCTTCCGTAAACTCAGTTCTGATCACATCAGAACTGAGTTTAGGTTTTCAAGTCAAAGCCTCGATTATTAATTGTTTTTTTTTTTTTTTTTTTTTTTTTTTATCCACTACAAGCTAGCCCTTGACCGCGATCTCACCTGATGGTAAGTGATGATGCAGTCTAAGATGGGAGCGGGCTAACCTGTTAGGGGCATGGCAGTTATATTAAACCCATACCCCTTCGGTTTCTACACGGCATCGTACCGGAACGCTAAATCGCTTGGCGGCACGTCTTTGCCGGTAGGGTGGTAACTAGCCACGGCCGAAGCCTCCCACCAGACCAGACCAGGGGCAATTCAGAAATTATAAATTCCCAAATTGACCCTGCCGGGGATCGAACCCGGAACCTCCGCACGTTAAGGCAACAGCGCTGCACACTGCGCCACGGAGGTCATCAATGTCAATGTCCGTATGATTAACTAACAGAATAAGTTAAGATAAGATATTTATTTATTGAAAGTGTTTGTTAGTTTGTCTATGAACCAAGCTGCCTTTCGATCGATACCATTTATACATGGGTACCCTAGACCTGGAGAGTGACAGGTTTCATAGATTATGGAAAGCCAATGATTTCCTTCGAGATTTGTGAAAACCGAAATACACGCGAACTAAGGAGTGGGCAGCTAGTAATACTAAAACTAGCTAGTAAAATAAAAAAAGTGATGACATGCGAATGACTGCAAGTTTACACAAACTGTTGAATCTACTCTACCACTCTTTTGACATAAAATCGCGTCGTGTAGAATGGCAATACTCTTGTCGATTCAGATTTCCCGATAGCTGGCGGCGGATGAAATTTGCCACAGCAGGAAAACGCATATTCCTAAACTGACCCGGTGGCTACCGTTGCTTAAATCATTATTATTTCAAAAAAGTTTTATGTCACGTAAGGATTATAATTCTAAAACACGAACGATAACAATATTAAAACAATACAACGGTAGAGTGCCCCCGGTCGGGATACACATCAGCATTCTAACAGCTATGTCTAAAAACACAAAGGTAGGTACCTAACTCATTGAAATGCAAAATAAAAATAGAAGTAGTGGCATAACATTTTTATTTTATTGCCGAAAAAAATTGAGTTTTATATTCACTGACGGATAAAATTGAGCAGATAGCTAAAAATTCTATGAAGCGGACCATATGCACGTAACGCGTTATATCAAATTTTCACGACTCCATAACCAGGTTCTGAACGCGAAGTAAATAAAATTATACATTTGGAACGAAAATTGTACCTGCTTTACGAGGTACTCTACACAATAATTTCTGGCATATTTTTAAGTAGATCCAGGAAATGAAGATTTTCAAAAATAATCCAAAATGAGAGCTCGCACTTCACTAGACGTGCTATTAACAATTCATAGCCTCTCCTCAAATAGAGCTGAAAATTTTATATGTTTGTGAATATCTGAACCTGGGTCGCCCCAAGTTGAACGTTGCATCCTACGGAGTTTAGACACGGCGACTGTTAATAAATTCTTCTGTTAATTTGTCTAAAATGTCCCCGGCCCCTTTGAACTTCCGGCAAATCAAAGAATTTCCATGGGATCTAAAAAAATTAAATCCATGTGGACGAAATTGCGGGCGTCATCTAGTCACTAGTGTCTAATATTTATCACCTATCTGTACCGTTGTGTATATAAAAGACTTCAATCAAATAATGTCGAACTTAAAGTAACTAAGTACGTAGGTAAGTATTAGACCGTATAGTCAATATTACCTGCATCTAGGTAGGTATTAATGCCTATTGTCCGTTCCATCTATGCTGAAACTAATCTTGGTAGCTTTTTATCTTAGGTACTAGGCTGGACTATTTTAAGGCTGGAACCCAAAACCACGTTAATTTAAAAAATTTAAGACAGGTCGGACGACCTAATTTTTTTCTATAAAAGGGCCCATCTAATACCTAAATAATATATGTCGATAACTTCAGTACACTACTATTGGAAATGTAATACGAATTTTTATGCGGCACGTTGCGCACGGTTTTAAAAACTTTCTTCGCACCACGTTTAAAAGCTTTGCGGGGACGGAATTCAACTAACTATAACTGCATATTCACAAACTATTCTTTCGCTCCCTGTTAAAGTTTTTATAGGTCAAGCTTGGATCAAGTGGCATTAAAACTCTCTTTGAAAAAAAATGCAGTAGTGACGATGTTTTATCGTAACTTATTTCGCAATTGATTCTGTGGAGTGTAAAGGGTGGCTTAAAATAATAAATAAAGAATTTGTGCGTAAATACCATAATACAGTATTTTATTACGATGAAAAGTACAACATGTGTGTTCCTTAAAATTACTATACCTATTGTATTAGAACTGGGCAGTTTATGATGTACGCTCAATACTAACTCAGGATCCAATGACACTGAGACAGTCCTATCATTAGCTAGCTGAAGTGGCCGTTTGAAGGAGGCACGTAGCTACTACTGAATGTAGGTACACACTCACTTGTTACTTGGCTACAAGGGAGCGTACCTACCTAGTATGAATGAATGAATGAAGTTTATTAGCTAAAAATATGGGTGGTTAACCAAGTTCTTAAAATCAAAGAGGCCCTGCATATTTTACTGGCACTTCAGCATGCAAATATTTATAACACACAAATACAAGAGAGTGTGTAGGTATATTATAAAATGGCAATTATTTAATTACATAAAGTTATAAAATTCTAAAGTTCTATGTCGTATGGATAGCCTGTGAACACGATGTACCGATGATATAAAGAGAGTAGCGAAAAATCACTGAGCACCGGGTCTAGTAACTCATCTATAACATTGCCAACGGCAGATTTCGATTCAATCGTATGCGATGGGTACAATATCGAGATGCACATGGAACGACCGACATTTCATGGCGTCATCAAAGCTGATGATAGACTTGTACTCGGATTGCGAATAGATGTGTTATCCGATCCTTTTGTATGATCTCACGCTTCTTAGTTTTACTTTATGAGAATTTTCAACCCCAACACTATCACATGTACTATGTATAAAACATAATTGGCACTTTTACGTATCAGTCTAAAAACATGAACATCGCTGCACTGCTGTGAATCGAAGCAATCTGCGACCCGAATGAGTCAGCCCGCTAAAGCCCTTCAATAGACAATTTGGCTACCATTCACTCGCCGCTTGCATCGGAAACCATGTAAGAGATTATCCATTCTACCGAATATATTCCGGCCTCGTTTAGCGCTACAGCCGAAATACATAAGTAATAAAAAACAAGCGTACTATTCAATGAATACGTAGTTAATTAGACATATAAAATCATTAATATTGTCAACGGAGTGTTAAATATATTTTATTTATTTACGAAAGGTACTATGATAGTTAAAGTTATTTTATCATGCACTGTAAGCTGTAAAGCGTATCCTAGCGGGCTGAAAACCAATTCCAACACAAATGGTCTCTTTGTGCGCACAACAACCTCATTTTGTTAGTGACCCCAATTTAGAGAAAGGGATTTATGTTTAACGACCTTGTTTTGTTTTTCTTGTAACGCAAAAGTTTGTTGGACGCTATATTCAAAACCACACCTACTAATAATAATACGTTCTTAATAAATAATAAAGTCCTCCCGAATTTCAGCCAGGGCAGCCAATCTCCACAGAGATTAACTATTTGCGCTATGCGCGGGAGATATTAGAGTGTACAAGTGTGTGCGCAAATACCGGTGCACTCTTTATTCCCTCACCCTCACAGCCCGATGGAATGGAAAATATGACAAGAGCTGATAGAGATCAGGCGCAGAACCGAAGGCTTTACGTGCTCTAATCCCAGGCACGGGGTTGAAACACCACCAACCTCCTAACACCGGGCCAGTACATGCTAGTACTAAGAATTTCACGGAAAAACCCGCAATCATACTAATGCAAAAGTGTGTTTGTTTGTTGGCTTGTCCTTCAATCACAAAGGATCGACGTGAGTGTTTGCATATAGTTAAAGACTGGAGACTGAGATGGACTACTTTTTAACCCGGAAAATTAAGGAGTTCCCTTGGGAATCAATAAAACTTATGCCACGCGGACGAAGTCGCGGGCATCAGCATCGACATATTGTCAGTTGATCCTCTTTGTGTTGTTATCTTAACCCTGTATTGTATTTTTTAAGCATCTCATTTATTTATTTTCTTTCTATCTAGTTTTTTTTAAATATATATTTATTGGTAATCTCAACAATTTCGTAATGTAAACTTGTGTTATTTATGTACGACTTTTCTTATGTGCACGATGTAACTACCTATAATTTGAATTGCATGTTTACAAAATTTTATATAGTTATACAAAATATTCAATGGCTTAGGCATTAGGCCTAAGCCATTGAATATTTTGTATAACTACTACATATTATTTTGTTGGTGGTTCAAATAAATTAAATTAAAAAATTAAATTAAAATTAAAATCAGCTAGTAGGTACATGATAATGGCCTGACCCAGGACCTTATCATACGCAGTCGAACATGCTAACCACTAGGCCAACGACCGTCAGGCCAAAGTTTATTGGACTCTATATTACTAACTTTCTGTTTACATGCGTAGTAAGTTAGCGGAGTTCGTCAGTACAACACCATTTAAATAAATTAGTTTCTTTATCTGAATGTTTAGGCAATAATTTACAATTTGCTTAGTTATATTATGGCCTATATTTTAGGTCGGTGTTAATTCTATTTTCGACTTAAACGAATGACTAAGAATCGTGACTTTCAGTGGTTAATTTCAAGCTTTCAGCGTTTTTTGTTGATAATCGCGCTAGGAATAAAGTTTTGCTTTTACGATGTGTTATTCTAGCACGAATTCACTCAGCGATTCAGCGAGTATTCTTTTCATTAAAAATTTTACGTGTTTCTGTTGAATAAACTTTCAGGCTAACGATCAATATGTTTACATCAACTTTTAATTATTGAACGAAGTTTTTAATTGCTGTTATTTTAGGACGTCCGTTAAAGGTTAACGTTTGTGAAGTTAGGTGAAAGTATTGGAGAAACATTTATAACATCACTGAATGAGTGAAACTTGAATAACTCTACTATAACTAGTCTCGAAGTCCGAAAGGTCATAGGTTAAAACCATAACATTTGACTTGGTAATAATAGCTGTCACAAAAAATTACGCCATCGTCACCGTGCTTGCGTAGGATTATGTATACCTACTCGTAGAGTTCAAAGTCGTTTATCAACAAAATACGTGTGACCATTCATCAATAGTGTATTGATCACTTATTAACACGATGATAGCATATGTAAAACTTCGGCCTTCCAGTTGGGGTGCCCGGAGTTTATTCTATAGTCACGCAACACAATTTTTCGAATAGGTACCTATTTGTGCGTTTTAAGCATTAATTATTCATCTTACTTTGCTTAACGGAGAAGGAAAACATCGTGAGGAAAATAAACTTGCTTGCCTGAGAGTTCCCCATAATGTTTTCAAAGGCGTGTTAAGTCACGTTGCCAGAATTATAGTGCACTATAGTTTAAGACCACGATTACACTTGTAAGTTTTGCTCACGTAAGTAGCTTAAATTAGTGACTTACGAACTGGAAACAGTCTTATAGAGTTTTTCAAAACTTCTATAAAACCATATCACGCTACAGGATATAAACTATAAATTTCTTGCATGCTTCTAAATACGCTATGCTATAGCACGCATGAAAGCATGTGGGCGGCCGGCAGATCGCGCGTGATTAATAGCGTCTCGCGACGCGAGACTAACGGTCGGCCAACTACGAAGCACCACGCGCGATCGCGCAATATTCGTATAGCACCGTAGCGTCATAGAGGCTCCTCGGATTGCATGCTGTCCGTGCTATGGAAAATTAGCGTGTTGTGCTTTTGCGCTAAGTGCTATGATAACCACTTATACAGTATTTACGCGAATCGTATGCAAATATTAATTATGTTAGTTACGTACACTATCTACTTCTGTAAAAACTTACAAAGTGTAATGGCGGCCTAATTGCTCATCATAAAAGGGAGTTTCGTTCTCAGAAGGTGATGAGTTGATGATGGTAATACTGACCGCTCTATCAGCTAAGTTCCTGACTCTGCAGTGGAGGTAAGCGGGCTGGCCCACGGCGGCGGTGGCCTCGCGCTTCGTGCTGTTGTCGAAGTACGGCTGCCCCAAAGGTTCCCAGCCTCCGCCGCCGGCTGTTACACCTGCAACCAAAAGTAAATTCTAGCTTTAGGGGATAAAGTTCAAAATTGGAAACTGATGGACCGACAAACGCATATGCATTTAAAATGCGATAAAATTCATAGAAATTCTTTAGGTCAACTTTTATGCCGTTTATGTCAATATCAAAACTACCAAGAAAGTCAGCAGCTCTTTATGCCGTCAGTTGAGGGCTGACCATTGTCACGAACTTGTTAAAACCTTAACGCCCGTGTAACACACAACATTTTTTTCAATACATTTGTGAGAAAACTTTAAAATAAAACTCGATTAGTTAGGTACTAGGTAGAAAATGGTTTCTCACGTCCATACCTACTTATTTCGCTATTTTTTCTTAATTCTAAAATATCTAATAGTTGATTTAATTTTAATATTCTACATCATCTAAACCACTCATATTATTTAATAATTTTAAGAAAAACTTTTAAAAATAGCGCCCACAGATTAAAGATTTAATAATAGCAAGTAGCTATTCTGGGCGGAGGTGAGGCCACGGTATGAGTTTGTGAATAATAGCATGGCTTCATCTCTATTTCCAGCACCCTTCTGGAGCTGGACTTGGCGAATGACCTAGGGGGGAGTGCAGGTCACCTGGATCCCCTAGGTAAGGCGGTCGGTCATCCTTCACGTGGTTGCTGCCTGTTATTGTTCTGATTCCTTCTGAAACAGATGTAACTGAAACTTACCGCCGTTTTGATGAGGAGTAAACCTCTAAAAATCCCTAATCCAAGGTGTCATACGCACCGTGCCGATGGATGCGTGGCTGGGAGGGTGCTCAGTCTTAAACGGTTGTCTCCTCGAAACCGGGGCGAATCGAGGCAGTATCTGCCCTTCAGGCGGCATGCGGGGCTCTGTCGTCTGCGACGTCTATATTTCCCTAGCTTCTCGTGGGAACTGCATGGATAATACACAGAACATACAGTCGTTTCAAGCCACCCCAGGTGGCAATTCACAGGAGCAGCAGAGGATCTCGGAGGACTCTGCTACGCCTGACTTCGCTCAGGTGCCGCGGAGGAACTCGGACTCTGCGGAACCTGAAGCTTCACAGGCCGAGAGGAACTTAATGGACTCGGCTCAGCCTGACATCGATATGGCCGGTGTGGACCAGGACGCTGGGGGCGATGTCGCCTCGGGCACGCCTGAGAATACTCCGGCTGCATCACAAACAATCAAATCGCTTAAGCACAGCGACGCCTTCAGAAATCTGAGCGGCGCGGGGCGTAGGCGATTTTGGAGACTAGTCGACGAAGGGCACTCCATGGAGGAAGCCCTTTGTATTGTCAGCCAACAGGTCAAGGGCCCTCCACCCTCTCAGAAGCCGACCAGCAACCTGAAAAGGGGCAGGTCGGAGGAGGAATCTCCAAAGGAGCAGCCCAAAAAGGCAACGAAAACGTCCTCGACGCCGGAGGGAAGGGAAGCTCCAACCCCCAGCTACAGTGACGTCACCAGCTCCGTCAAGGTAGGGATCAAGCATTCCGACCGAATGACGGAGACACAAATGAACTTGGTCCATGCGTCCATCAGCAAGGCGATATGCGAGGAGGGGCGTAAACGCCAGCACGCCAAGACTGGACGTGGACCGAGTTTCACTTCGATATCTCACAGGCCAGGATGGCTGCTCATCACCTGCGACAACCAGGAGAGCAAGGACTGGCTTGTGAAGTTAATCGAGGGTTGCAAACCCTGGCCGGAGGCTCGGCTCTCTATTCTCCACGAACATGAGTTACCGAGACCATGGACTGCATCGGTGATAATTCCCTCGCTGGAAGCGGGGAATGCCACCGATGCAATGTTCATGATCTCGTATCAGAACGTGGAGCTGAGTGCTGAGCACTGGAGGGTTGTCAGCGAGACGAAGGTCGATTCGGGCACTCTAGCAGTGTACGGCATCGACGAAGAGTCCGCTAACATCCTCCGGGCCAACAACCTTAAGGCCAATCTAGGCTGTAGGAAGTTGGAGTTCCGACTCAGAGGTGAGCAACCACCTACCCAGACTGGGGCTAGCGCGGCTGCGCCGGCGGGCCCCGGCGCTACCACCCCTGGGCCGAGCGGTCTGGGGAGGAAACCGCTGGGACGCATGGCGGACCGTGCGGGATCTAACCCGAGTCCAAGTGGCTCAGGCAACGGGAGGACGGGGCCTGCTTCTGCGGGCCCTAGCTCCGCAAATACCGTGCCTGGACCCAGTGGCTTGGGAAGGAACCCGCCGGGACGCTTTGCGAACAATGCGAGATCCAACTCCGGACCGAGCGGAACGGGGGGTGGGACCGCGGGGCCTGCGGGCGCGGCTGTCGGCCCCAAAAGGGGCAAAAAGAAGAAGAAGTTGAGGGGTAGGGAATCGGGGGTAACTCCAACCGAGCGAGGACATACAGGGACTCAACCGGAGGGAGGTAGCACTCGGACCCAACCCTTCATCAAGAGAGCCAAGTAATGGCTTCTTCGGACATCCCAGTGAGGTTCCTGCAAGCCAACCTCCATCACGCGACCGCATCGTCCGCTGTCTTGGAGCGTTGCCTTGTTGAGGGCAGAGCCGACATCGCCCTAATACAGGAACCCTGGGTGTCAAAGTCCAATATTCTGGGCCTGAACGCTGGGGGTAAGTTATTAT
Source organism: Erebia aethiops (assembly GCA_923060345.2). Classification (NCBI taxonomy): domain Eukaryota; kingdom Metazoa; phylum Arthropoda; class Insecta; order Lepidoptera; family Nymphalidae; genus Erebia; species Erebia aethiops. The sequence goes on from OV281082.1 coordinate 6,191,482, forward strand.
CGCACACCAACGGAAGCAGGCCCAGAGCCTGCATTGTTTTCAACAAAAATATTAACTTTCTGCCTGTTCCAGAACTCTGCACTGATGACCTGGTAGCAGCCTATGTCGATCTCAAGGGGTGGGAGGGCAGAAGAATCATTGTCTGTTCAGCCTACCTACCCGGTGAGATAAAAAACCCCGCAGCCGAACTGTTTCCGGCGGTTGAATACGCTCGGAGACACAATGCGGAACTTCTAGTGGGATGTGACGCAAATGCCCACCACGAGAACTGGGGAAGCAGCAACACCAACGAGAGAGGTGAGTTTCTTTATGATTTCCTCCTCGCAAACTGCTTCCAGCTCCTGAACAGAGGTTGTACCCCAACCTTTGTTACAAGAGCTAGGCAAGAAGTTCTCGACATTACTTTCGCAACCGATGGCCTAGCTAGGAAGATATTGGACTGGAAGGTCAGTGCGGAAGCCTCTTTGTCAGACCACAGGCATATCTGCTTTGGACTGGCAACAGCCCCCCACACAGAAACCATCACTTTTAGGGATCCAAGGTGCACCTCCTGGGCGGACTATCACAGTAGCCTGGAGACTAACTTGGGACATGTCCCTAAAAGCATTAAAACGCCAGAATGTCTTGATGTGGCGGTGACGGCTGTCGCCGAAGGAATGATTAAGGCCTTCGAGGACAGTTGTCCCCTAAAGACCAGGACAACGAGGCGTAAGACGCCGTGGTGGAGCTCAAAGTTAAAGCGGCTCCGCGACAAAACACGGAAACTATTCAACAGGGCCAAAAGAACCAAAGAATGGGAAATCTATAGGAAGGCCCTGACGGAATACAGTAAAGAAATCAGAAGGGCCAAAAGAGCATCATGGAGGAGATTCTGCGAGGAAATTGACAGTTTACCTCAAGGAGCTAGACTCCATAAAATGCTCGCTAAGGCCAACACCAATCCTCTGGGACTCTTAAAAAAGCCAGATGGATCGTTCACTTCTGATGAGAAGGAAACTTTAGAGTTATTAGCCAAAACTCACTTCCCAGGGGCTGTTCCTTTTGAAGACAGGAACGCTCTGGCGGGTACTCACAGTAGACCTCGAGCAGAGGACTGGAGGAGGTCTGCCATTGTGTTCAGACCTGATGCTGTGAGGTGGGCTATCAACTCTTTCAACGCCAACAAATCCAGCGGGATGGATGGCATCACGCCTCTTCTCCTGCAGAAAGGTGTGGACCTACTAATCCCATTCCTGGTCAAGATCTTCAGGGCTAGTTACGCCTGGGGATATATACCAGACTCATGGACTAATGTAAAAGTCATTTTCATACCTAAGGCGGGAAAAAAGGACTATGAATTGCCAAAGTCCTTTAGACCCATAAGCCTTTCCTCATTCTTGTTAAAAACAATGGAGAAGGTGCTCGACAGGTATCTAAGGGATGCGCTTCTCATTGAGAGGCCCATTCATCACACCCAGCATGCCTATTGCAAAGGGCGGTCTACGGAAACTGCCCTGCTCAGCCTTGTTGACAAGATTGAAAAGGCTCTGGAGGACAAAGAAATCGCTCTTGCGGCTTTCTTAGACATTGAAGGTGCATTTGACAATACTCCAATCCGCACGTTGGTGGGCGGGCTGGCCAACAAACAGGCTGACACGACTACCATCAGATGGGTGGAGGCAATGCTCTCAAATCGCATAGCCAGGCTTGAGCTAAACAACGTCTCTGCGGAGGTGCTCACGACGAGGGGATGCCCACAGGGGGGCGTGTTATCGCCTCTGCTGTGGACTCTTGCTGTTGACCAGCTTCTGCAGAAGATGGCTGAACTTCGCATTGACACTCAGGGATATGCCGATGACCTGGTAGTCACGGTGCGAGGGAGCTGTCAAAGCATGATCTCGCACCTCATACAGAGGGCACTCTACATCATCAACAAATGGTGCAGAGATAACGAGCTCACTGTGAATGCGGAGAAAACAGTTATAGTACCATTCACTAGGAGGCATAAACTCGACAAACTCGAGCCGCCTAAGCTGAACAACAAAAGTATACCGTTCTCAACAGAGGTTAAATATCTGGGAATTACTTTGGACCAGAAACTAACCTGGAACGCGCATGTTGACGGTGTACTCAAAAAAGCCAAAATGGCACTAGGAATCTGTGGTCGTTTGGCAGGGGCCAGATGGGGACTAAAACCAAAGGTCACTTTCTGGCTCTACACAGCGGTGGTGAGGCCAATGGTATCCTACGCCTCAGCAGTCTGGTGTGGCAAAACGACACAGATCACCACCCAGAATAAGCTTGGCAGTCTACAAAGGACGGCCTGTCTGCTTATCACTGGAGCTATGAACACATCGCCAGGAGCAGCCCTGGAAGCTCTTCTCAATTTACCTCCTCTCCACATTTATCTGAGGAAGGAGGCGAGAATGAGTATGTACAGGATCACCTGCCAAAGGAAGGCAAATTGGAGCTCCCAGGCACTGAGGGACTTTCACAACTCGTTGCTTGGGATCCCGGTTTTGGGAATGCCATCTGACATGATGGTCCCAAAACACTACTTCCATAGGCCCTATAAGGTAGAAATTCCGGACAGAGATGACTGGATAAATAACAGAATCACTTGGTCATCGGGCAGCCTCAAATGGTATACCGATGGTTCGAAGTCGGGCAAGGACGTAGGATGTGGAATCTTCGGAGAGAAACCCCGGGTTGAGATTTATCGCAATCTGGGTGTCCATTCCTCCATATTCCAAGCGGAGGTTTGCGCCATTATAATTTGTGCGGAAACTATTCTGCAGAAGAACTACGCCAACAAAACAATCTACATTCACTCAGACAGCCAAGCAGCTTTATCAGCCTTGTCATCAGAGGTAATCACCTCAAGACTGGTTGACTGCTGCAGGGACACACTAAACACCCTGGCCCGTTGTAACAGGGTGGTTCTTCGCTGGGTACCTGGGCATATGGGAATAGTCGGCAATGAAAATGCCGATATTCTGGCTAAAACAGGCGCTAAGGAAAGGCAGATCGGACCAGAACCGGTCTGCGGCATACCTAAAAGCCTGGTGCAGCTTACCCTGCTTACCTACTGCTTCTATGAAACACTCACTCGTTGGAGAAACCTAAGTGGTCTAAACCACTCCAAGGCGCTAGTTAAAGCCTTCAACAAGAAGGCCGCCTCCGAGGCGCTAGCGCTCAGCAGGAAAAACCTACGCATTATAGCGCGGACTTTAACAGGTCACTGCGGTCTGAACAGACACATGTTCAACCTTAAGCTCAGTGACACTGATATCTGCAGATTATGCCAGGAATCCACTGAGACTCCGCTGCATATCATCTGCCAATGTCCTGCTCTAATGCACAAGCGAAGCATCCATCTGGGCCAACACATTATTGACCTAAAGGACGCTTCCCGTATTCCAGTCAAGAAAACGCTGCTGTTCCTGGCGGAAACAAGTATTGGCGAGGAAATTTGAAATGGAGGTGATCACAATAGATCGGAGACGGTCGCAGTGATACAGGACGCACGGAACTGGCCTCAACAATAAGAAGAAGAAGAAGAAGTAGCTATTCTACGGCGCGTTTTTGTTATTGCGTTTTTTAATTGGCTTCATGGCTCTAAGTTTTAGCTCTTAATTTAGAGTCTCGACTATTCAGCCTTTACTTTTTTGATTTATAAAAATCTTATCTTAATTAAATACAATTTTTAATTTCCTGAATTAATGTCATATAAATGTTATTTTTGAAGTTTTGTACTTACAATAAGGACCTTGCATGAAAACTTTTTATATAGAAGTATAGTGAACCTACAAAATTAAAAAAACAAAACTGCAAAAAAAATAGCACGAGGGCAGTAAATTTAACTTACAACTTACTGCCTCTGTAATTGCATTATTCGAACATGTATATGAAAAATATACACACATACATTATATATTTTATACACATGTATGTGTATTGAAAAATCAATTACAGCACCTACTTAGTATGGTGGCTCTGAGGACAGGATAATACAACGCGAACAACAAGCCAACTAGGCACCTAGAGTATATTACGCCACGCGGGTTTCGGGTGCCGAGTTCGCTTGGTTGAGTTATAAGTAAAATAAAACGAAATAAGGAAGCAGACTGGTTGTTCCGCCCGTCCGCCGATGCGAACTTGATTTTGAACAGCGTTCCAATAGAAAAAAACGTCCACTCGCTGACAGCTCGCTTCTTCTTTGGCGCATACCAATGAGTTTGTATACGCCACACAAGTTGTTATACTCGTACATGAACAAATCAATATTATGATTTTGAGTTTCCCTCAGTCCGGAGAAAACAAGTAGGTAAACAAGTAGTTGGAATGTAGGACAACATCACAAAACCTTTATTGCTATACTAGAAGTTCGCAAGGATTACGTACGTAATTGTTGCACAATTATCGGTTGTTCGCGATAAGCCTTATTAATGATTATATTGCACTATGCAATACGATTATAATGGCGGCCAACACATGCATTGGCTTCGTAATTAATTATTTACAACTGCTTATTATTCGTGTTTACTGCTTTTGATATTTGCTATAGCTTTATTGCAATTACTGTACAATTAAGGAACTAACTATAAAACATGCGTAATTAATTATTTACAACTGCTTATTATTCGTGTTTACTGCTTTTGATATTTGCTATAGCTTTATTGCAATTACTGTACAATTAAGGAACTAACTATAAAACATGAGTGAATAACTGACATATCACGTGTTTTGGATGTAGGTTTTTTTTTTTAGTTAGCCCTTGACTGCAAACTCAAACCCCAATTGGTTCTACACGGTTTTAGGTGGATAAGGTGGTAACTTTTTTTTTTTATCCACTACAAGCTAGCCCTTGACTGCGATCACACCTGATGGTAAGTGATGATGCAGTCTAAGATGGTAGCGGGCTAACCTGTTAGGGGCATGGCAGTTATATTAAACCCACACCCCTTCGGTTTCTACACGGCATCGTACCGGAACGCTAAATCGCTTGGCGGCACGTCTTTGCCGGTAGGGTGGTAACTAGCCACGGCCGAAGCCTCCCACCAGGCCAGACCAGGGAAAATTCAGAAATTATAAATTCCCAAATTGACCCTGCCGGGGATCGAACCCGGGACCTCCGCACGTTAAGGCAACAGCGCTACACACTGCGCCACGGAGGTCGTCAAAATCTAGTCTAGCCATGGCAGAAGCCTCCCACCGGGTCAGACCTGAAAAATATCAGAAATTATTAATTCCCCAATTGATCCGGGATCGAACCTGGGACCTCCCACTTAGAAGACTTTCCTCTTCCTCTGATTTTGCTTTTATAAAATTAACCTTTGTACATCCGTCTCCAGGAAAAGTTATCTTTGTGCTTAATTTCGTCAAGAGCGGTTCAAATTTGGCAGGTAAGTACTGTGAAAACTTAGCAAATAAACAGACACACTTTGGCATCAATAATATAAGTTGGTACGCTACGGCTTTTGTCAATATGTTGACCCAGATGCAGACGTCGTAGTCAGAAAGGAACTTTCTTATAGTAAAGGATATATAATAATCAAATTCCTGGTTCTGTGAAGGAAATCAAATTGAAGCTGTCACGGACAGAATCTATCAACCCGCCTTCTTTTATTTTTGAAGTTTTTCATCCGATAAAATAATAACGTCTAACGCCACGGCCAAAATTTGTAAGTATAAGGATATAATGTTTCAGACCGATTTTGATCTGCTATCCGTCTTCTAATTACCTATAGCTGGACGGTTTCACTCCAGTATCAAAAGTCCTCTCTTTGTATTTTATTTTTTAAAAAATGTAAAACAAAAAGGTAACGTTAACCCTGTTATGAATTTTATATCAGGAAAGTCTGATGCTAAAATATTCTTTAAAGAGAAATTTCAGCAGGTATGGTATTTTAACTCTTAACGAGAATACTTTATACTTAAAAAAATGTTTAATATTTTCCAAAGAATGTGTCATGCACCAAGGTTTAAGTTTAATAAAATTACTTACACAAAGTACCAAATAGTAATCTAGGTTAGACCGGATACGTAATAGGAAGCATCCGGTTACTATCGCAGTAGGTATACCTACGGTAATTTTTTGATCTGATCTATACTAGGTACTTAGTAAAAATGCGAAAGTTTGTGTGGATGGATGAATGGATGTTTGTTAATCAATCACGCCATAACGGCTAAACGGATCTATATGCAAAATTTGACACAGAGATAGGAACCAATAAACCTCAATCCACGCGGACTAAGTCGCGGGCATCAGCTAGTTTAAATAAATAATAAGGTATCTTAATATATAAAAGGAAAGGTTGACTTACGTATCCACGGCCGAAGACCAGACCAGACCAGAGAAAATTCAGAAATTATAAATACCCAAATTGCCCCTGCCGGGGATCGAACCCGGGAGAATTATGTCTTCATACAAATATTATCATCTAAAACGTTACTACTAAGTAAATCGATGTAAGAAAAATTGTAAGAGTTCGCATATATAAAATATAAATACATTTTGGGTGTCGTCGGGTGGTGTCGGGTGATTTTAGGTACCTACCTACACCATTTCGAGGAATATTACGATTTCACTTCGAAAGTTTCATTTCGGGATACCTTTCAAGTTTCAGCAGCATTTTTCTAATAAGTCATGAAAAAAAAGAGCAATATAGCAAAACGTTGAATAAACAAGTCCATGTGTAGATATGAGAATTTTCCCTGAATCATGCCGAAGTTGGCCCGTTTCAGTCGACTCTTTCCGGAACACCGTTCCCTAATGACGATCCCTCGGCGATAAAATTGTACTTTGTTTTCCGTCACGTTCCGTTGTTTTTTAATTCCTAATGAGCTAACTGAGGTATTTTGTAAATATTCCAAAATGACTTTTGGAATTGGATTGTTTATTGTGCAGGTAGATGACGTCCGAAAGGAGAAAACAATATTTGTCCCACAAACTTATCTGACCCGGTGACAGCGTCGCTAATATATATTTAAAAAAAAATTGGCAGTCATAGGGAAAAAAATATAAAAAAAATACTTAAACTATAAACCTTACGAATGTACTGTATTTATATTTAAGACCTTTTGTCTTCGTAACAACGCGAGGTGTCGGTCACGGTGCGAGGTGTCGGTCACGCGTTTCTACATTTTTAACCCCAACCTGCAAAAAGTGCTCAACGCGCCTAAAGACGTTTTCACTTCAATAAATTCAAAAGAAAACTAAAGACGCATAAAAATTAGTTCCAATTTTGGACACTGGGTCAGATAAGTTTGACGGCCTATAGGGACCGAATAGGACAAAATGTCAGCGCGAAACGTACGCATTGCAGGAAAACGCCAAGTCTGCGCAGCTCCATAAAAAAGTGCCAGCATGGACGTTTTACGCATACGTTGTGTCGTGTGTGCTTTCGCCCTTAGTTTGTCTAGTTGAGGGCTTCGGCCGTGGCTAGTTACCACACTCCCGGCAAAGAGGTACCGTCAAGCGAATTATCGTTCCGGTACGATACCGTGTAGAAACCAATGTGTCCTACCCCTAACAGGTTATCCCGCTACCATCTTAGACTGCATCATCATTTAACATAAGGTGAGATCGCTATCAAGGGCTAACTTGCAGTCGAAAAAAAAAGTAAAGTAATTTATGATCCGCAAATTCTACGTCAGCATGATTTATGTGTAAATTTCCTCTGAAGTATCAAGATTGAGGAGTTGAAACACAAAATTGAACGACTTAAGTCTGAACTTGGTGCAATGTCAATTGACTATCGGCAGAACCCAATTAGCTCCCACGGTATAAGTACCCTTGAATCATTAAGAATTAAAAAGTTAGAATCCGTACTTCGTACGTACAACATTAATGCTGTTTCGTCAAGTTCTTTAAGGTAAGTAGCACCTAAAAGTTTATTGTTTAAATTTTTAAAAATCTACACGTCACTTTTCAAATACAATACTTATACTCGTTCAGCCAAAAATGTTCATGCGGAATTTATTTTTAAAGTGCAGTAGATACGTGAAGCAGAGGTATCTAAAGATATTGCTTCTCAGTCTTTAATGCACAAATACTTATATTTTTTTAATTAAGTATTTGTTCATTTTATTTAAATTTACTTAATTATATAAATTTAAAAAATAACTGTACGAATCAGATCCGAATATTTAGTGAACCGAATCCAAATATGCAGTCATTCAATAAAAAATTTGCATTCACATTTTTTTGCAAGAACAAAATATATTAAACTGTGATGATTCACAGGCATTTTCACCTTGAATGAAATACAAAGAAAAAGTGAAAATGTAAAATCTAATCATATCAAAGTTGAAACTAACATAATAATAAATTAATAACATGACGTAACATAAGAGACACCTATACGTCCTACATGTTACGAATAAATTCAGTATTGAGTATAATCCACACTAATCATACTAATATTATAAATGCGAAAGTGTGTCTGTCTGTCTGCTACGCTTTCACGGCGCATCCGTTCAACCGATTTTGATGAAATTTGGTACAGGGGTAGGTTGTATCCCGGGGAAGGACATATGCTACTTTTTTTGTCCGGAAAATTAAAGAGTTCCCCGGGAATCAAAAAATCTTAATCCACGCGGACGAAGTCGCGGGCATCATCTAGTAAATAAATAATTGTTTCATTAATGCCACAGTGAGTGAATTCGCATTTCACTATTCATTTTGTAAAAACGTGTTAGGTACTTGTTTTCCGAACAAAACTGGACATGCGATTCTCCAAGCAACTATTAGGTTTCGCCGAGGTGCCCTCTTTTAAGGGTAGAATCGTTATTACCCCCTTCGCAGCAGCATTTACAAAAGCCTTTATCTTCTAATAGTAAAAGTTTATTTGTATTCGCCCGGAGGGTTACATTACGTTTGTAGGGGAGATAGTTTTGCTCGGAAATTACTTTTGAACAGCCTCGCCGTTTTCTTATTACAATAACCTAACGTGTTTTGATTACAACATAATATTTTCCTCTTATAAATACCTACGCACAGAAAATGTATTGGTTTCCATTTATAATAGCGATCACATAGAAATATTATAAGCGAAAACGTAATATACTAGTAACGTGCCTACATTTTTATTGATTGTATTCCTATATTGCGTGGAAAATAAGAATAGGAATGAAATTAAGTGAGTACCTAGGTATCCTACGCATGGAAATTACCGTGCCCGTATAAAACATCAAGAGGCAAAGTATAAAGGCGAATACGCACTAGGGACTTGGCAGGACACAACTTCCACGCGAATCGTCGGAGTCAGCGTTATTTCCCGCTAGTCTGTGCAGCTCCTTAATATAAAGTGAGTTCGCACAAATATTTTTCTGGTCCGATCCTCAGTGTGCTTTCGCTTTATAGTAAGTTTAGAGGAAATATTGAATACAAATTACTTAATATGAAAAAGGACTAAACTGCGTTGCACTCGTTAACAGTCGAGACTACTGCACGATAAGGGCGAAAACACACTAGGGACTGGACAGACCAAACATCAGCCTAAAACGCTCGCCTCGTTGGGAAAGCACATTTCGTCCTTTCGCGCTAGACTGTGCAGCTCCGTATAAAAGTGCGCGGGCATACTTTTTGTTCGCCATATTAATTTTTCGCCCTTATTTGCGAAATAGCTACGTTCTAAATGGGTAGCGAAAAATAAACAAGATAATTTTATACTCACCGAATAATATGAAAATACAGCTCAACTCCGCCGCCCACATCGCGAACGCTTTTCACATTGTGTCCATTCTAATAAATACCACTTCACTGTAACACCAGCCACTTAGGCTTGGCATGTTTTTTAAATGTTTGTTTTCCACATTTTATTCACTTGCGTCTCTTTATCTGTTACTGTTACACTGAATATTTTACCTGTAATAAAATAGTAGTTAAATATTTATAATATGATCTTGTTCTTATTTTTCCTACCTTAAAACAATTTATTTCTAAGACTGGCTGATGCCCGCGACCTCGTTCGCGTGGAATAAGTTTTGTTTTAATTCCCACGGAGTTCTTATGGAGTTTTCCGGGACGAATAGTACCTATATTAAGTCTTCAACGTCAAAGTCACGTCGATCCGTTGGTCTTTTATGGCGCGATTGAAGGATTAACAAACAAAAGAACTTTGACATGTTTATTATTATGATTGTTGGAAACTACGAGCAAAATGGCAGGCATTTATTACGCCCGAAGGACAGATGATACATCCATACTAATATTATAAATGCGAAAGTCTGTCCGTCTGTTTGTCTGCTACGCTTTAACGGCCTATCTTTTCAACTAATTTTGATGAAATTTGGTACAGAGATAGGCTGTATCACAGGGAAAGACACAGGCTTTATTGATACTGGGAAATAAATACTATTTAGCGGAAAATCAAAGAGTTCCCGCGGGAATACAAACTAAATTCTCGCGGACAAAGTCGGGGGCATCATCTAGTAGTTTACTATCGGCAATGAAAAACTGGCTCGCTTGCTAGTTTGCGATTGAACTTTCAACTTGAACATTTAATGTTAGATACAGGGTAAAAACAGTTTAAATTAGGACAGAAGGGTTGGTGCCAGGACTAGGACGCTTAAAGCAATATTATTTTAAAATAACAGTTTTATGTCACGTACCTAGACTCCCTAAAATAAGGATTAGTTATAATTTTAAAACGCGAACGTCAACGATACTAAAACAATACGGATTGTTATACGCCCCCAGGACAAAACGCCCACCTGAAAGATTTATTCTGTGAAAAAACTCTGTCTGCATTAATTTTAATAAAAAATAAGTTCATTAACTTTTACGGCCTAAACAGGATACAAAAATAATTACTGCTGCTGTTTTTGTATGAAAGGATCAGTAAAAATGTAATTAAGGCGTACCGATTTCAATTTTATAGTTGCAGTAAATGTTGCTCGCGAATGATGTCAGAAAATCAATTAGCTGAAGGCAATAATTTTAAAAATTGACTGACCAATTTGTAGATAGGATCCGTAATGAGTTTGTAATGGATGCCGCGTCGAACGACCACAAAATGAATATTTTTTTAAACTCTTCGTGTTTCTGTAGTTGGTATACTTTAATGGAATAGTACCCACAAGTGAAAGCCTCTGAACGACGAACACGGGGTATTATAAAGCGATATTTGAAATTATTTTGTGATAACGCTTGACTGATAGGTTTATGATCATCATTATCACATACCTACTTAGGTATCAGCGACACACAAATTAAAAAATAGACTAAATATTCAGTTCTGAATCTAGTGGTATCCTTTTTACAGAATCATTATGAACGTGATATCAATACATTAAGACTTGTCAGTTTAGTTAAGTTTAGAGATTAAATTATTGTTATTAATTAATGGCGATAGTAACAAATGGGCGCAAATGCTTTTTCAACACACTTGCTCATAAAGTGGCTCTAATTTCACCGCAATTAGGCACATAATGACACCTATAATCAAACTGTGACTTTTTTATTACTATTATTCACAGGTGAGTTATAGAGTATATTTTATCTTTTATATATTATTATAATTCACAAGTAAGTTATAGTTTAAATTTTTATTTTATCTACTAAATAAAATTATTTTTAGTATTATTTTCTTCACAAGTGTGTTGAAAAACGTCGTATGATACACGGGTGTATTGATGATTACCGTCCTCGGCTATCTTAAGCGCGCCTCAATCAATAGCGCCTCAGCGGTATAATCACCAACATTACACACTTGTACCATAATGTACTATAATCATAATATTTATTTGCCGCTGCGTACTTGCAGGGTTACACAATACTGACTTTTATAGACCTATATGAAACTCTATGCCTATAAGGACTCTTTTAAGAGTACACTGGTGATCCTACAGCTGTCATATTATGACTATTTGCACATGCACTTAAAAAAAATTAGAGAAAATGCAAAACTAAATAATGAGGCACTAATTGTTTCCCATTATTAGCATAAAAGGGATTTCATCAAATTAATATTAAATGATGATGATAATTTTTTACTTCACAATAGAATGCAAGTCGTAAAAAAGTAAAGAACGTCATGACAGTATAATATCGTGCTATTAACTACGAGATGTGAGAAAAAGCTACGAGGTGCCCTGAAGCTGCAAGGTGTGAAAAGTACGCGGAGGCCGACTTATTATTCATGAATCTGACGTTCACGCCCGCGGCCTGAGCCTTGGACATGAGCTAGCACTTATGCGAATAACACTGTCACAACACACTCGACAAAGTCTACAAAACAAGCAATTTGACAGTTTGTACAAAAAATAACCCTCTGATCCATTATCCCAAGAGAACGAGAGGCTTTTGACGTCGAGCACCATCGTTTTTATCGAGTTTGAATATTTGGTTGTATCGACACGGTACACCCAGTAAACAAACTTCGTTTAATTTGTGTGCTACGTTTTTTGATCTTTCAAATAGAAATTTTATAAAGTATGAAACTTTCTCCTAGCGGATAAACGATACTGTTTAGTCCGAGAATTTTTCTGAGAATATTGAAAGTCGATACCTAAGCGCTTTTTTCATTACACATAAGATGTTTATAGTCTGTAATGAAAAAAGCGCTTATCTGTATTGATTTTTTAAAAAGTTCTAAATAGAATTCATGTTTTCGACGAAGGTTCATATGCGTTATAATTTTCGCGAAGCAATATCCACGTAACTTTTTCCGCGTTTTGGTTTTTGAAAACTCCCAAGAGAGCTCTTTAAATTTGATTGAACAGTTGGGCCGTGAAGATTTAGCAGACAGACATGCTTTCGCATTTATGATATTAATTTGGAGTACGCTAAATTTTGTTACTAAAATAATGACGTCAATTTTAGTAGATAATGAGGTAAACCAAACGACGTACTTTAATCAAATGTAGGCAGATAAACGCCTGCATGGCGAAACGCTCCCGTATTATTACATCAATTTCTAACTCCCCAACTTTGTAGATGTGAACAAACGATTGAGCAATTTCCACCAAATTAATCAAACGTACGGTTCGTTGGATGTTGGCATCAGAATTGATGGTGGTTTACTAAATATCACACTGCTATTGTTTTCGTTTTACAAAACATTTTTCTGCGTTTGAAGGAACGCTGAAAACACACTGTTGTGCAACAACGTATTTATATAGTAAGTTTAAAAATAAAAATAATAAGTATCTATACATATATGATAAATGCGAAAGTTTGGATGGATGGAGTTTGTTACTCGATCACGCCAGAACGTCTGAACGGATCTGGATGAAATTTGGCAGGGAGATAGATTATAGTCTGGAATAGCACATAGGCTACTTTTATCTGGGAAAATTGGAGAGTTCCGCGGAAACCAAAAAGCCTCAATCCACGGGGGCATCAGCTAGTAATTGAATAATTTGCCGTTGATTTTTAAGCCCGCGGCTTCATTGCTCAAGGCGACGTCCTTTTAAATGAAGAATATTTTAAAGAAAAAATGTTAAGATTCATCTAAGGTTAATAATTAAGATGATAAGCTCTCGTATAATTATAGAGTAAAAAAAAACATCGTGATTAAGACTAAAAGAGCCATAAACGTTTTTTTGATATTAATCTTCAAGAAATAGAAATTCTGAATGTTAATGTAATTGAGATTTGATAAGAGAAGCCACAAATAATTAGCTTTTAATCTGCAATGAATGGGAGAACATAAGAATCGAGCAATACATGGAAAGACTCAGGCAAGAAATGTAAAGCTCAATGGCACACCGGAACCAGTTACTAAACACTAAATCCTCAAAAGCAGAATACATGCACGTTTCGCTCAATCGCCGGATCAATCAGACTTAGTAAGGTTGTAAAATCTAATACATAACTAAATTGTAATGCCTACATAACTACAATGGGATTTTAGCTACGAGTATAAAGTAAGTAGCGGCATTAGAACGTGCTATAATGAATATCCTTACAATATACCTATATAGACGTCTTGGTCACTTGAGACTACAGTAGCAATCGCAGTTGTTTCACGTGTATCATGAACTTTCGGTAGGTAAGTAAAGCCGAACAAAGACAATAGTTATAAGAGCGCGAACGTTGAACACGACCCATTCGGTCATTCGGACGCGTCGTGAAGTGTTTTCAAAGTTCGTTAGAAGGACGCACAAAATTTTGCGTGTCATGCAACGCAACAAATTTGTTTTTTTTTTTTTTATCCACAACAAGTTAGCCCTTGACTGCGATCTCACCGGATGGTAAGGATGATGCAGTCTAAGATGGTACCGGGCTAACCTGTTAGCGGCATGGCAGTTAAATTATTCGGTTTCCACACGGCGTCGTACCGGACCGCTAAATCGCTAGGCGGCACGTTTTTGCCGGTAGAGTGGTAACTAGCCACCGCCAAAGCCTCCCATCAGGCCAGACCAGGGAAAATACAGAAATTATAAATTTCCAAATTGACCCTGCCGGGGATCGAACCCGGGACCTCCGTACGTTAAGACAACAGCGCTCTACACTGCGCCACGGAGGTCGTCAAAACCGGCTTTACAAATAACCTTATCCAACATAAATAAAGACTACTCAATAGATTGCTACCGATTGCTCTGCTCTCTAGAACTCAACACATCACGTATTTATTTGCGGTTCGATGTAACTTTGATACGCAATCACTAAAGGATGTACGGTTCCAGAGAACTTTCCAACACCCTAGAGGAGTTTAATGCAAATACATATGCTTCGCGCCTCTACGTGGTCTTGTGTCCGTGAAGTTTAGTTTCATTGCATTATTTACACTTTCAAAGTTTCAATTACGCAATTCCTATAAAAATTGTCATTAATTAGGTTTCGTTTCAACTTTCAACCAAATATTATGACTTCATCTAAAATTAGAATTAGGTCACTGGTGAACAATAGGTAACTGTTTTAAATGCCACATATAATTTACCCGGAAATCATTATATCTAATAGATCATCATCCTAGGCACATCGCACACCGGCCAAATGGAGTAAAGCTGAGCTGCAGCCTCTTTCTTGGTATAACAACTCAAATAAAACATTATTTACTATGGCATACAGGCGCCGAGCGGCACGTCCTTTGAGTCTTCGCTGCGGTTTTACTAGGAATTCCATTTTTAACCGCGTGGCAACTCGTATCAAACAGAGTTTTAGAGCGCAAACATACTAGGGCCCAAAATAATCATCTGGTGGACAAAAAATCCGTGTAACTTAGTTATATAGAGCGTGATACACACGCACACACACTAGCGTGACAGAATAGAAGGTTCTTCCCCTTTAACGGAGACTTTTCGCGCAATTATTTTGTCATGTCTATTGTCCATACTAATCTAACGACGCTCTTAGTTTTATCAAAAAAGCTCTGCTCAACTCTACTCCATCCGTACGCGTTGGGTTTTATTTTGAGCCCACAATAGCCTTTCGTCAAACTATCGCTAAAATTATTAGGTAAGCTTATTGGAAATTCGATGATTAATAATGGCGTACAAAATCACGTGCATATATTATTTAGTATTTGTAGAGCTAGCAAAATTTTGGGGCCACTAATAAATACGAACTTTCACAAGACATAATAATTATCTTGAATCCTAATTCCTGAAGGGGTACCTTTAGGGGAGGATATTTATATCTCGAGATAGGAGTAGAAGAATTATGTAGGACTTGTAAAAAAAAACATGTATTTACTATTTACTTATATTATAAAAGCGAAATACCACTTACGCACTCACTTACTCACTCACTCATTAATCACGATATCTCAGGAGTTACCAAGTACACAAACTTGAACACAACTTTTTTTTATAGTGTAGATATCAGTTACGAAACGAGACATGAAAATCAGGATTTAAGTTATTAATTTAAAATAATAAAAATCTGTGTAAGCAGATTTACTTACAGGTGGAAGCTTGCATGAAGATTGTAAAAATCGGCATTTAGGTTATTAGTTTTGAATTATAAAAACCTGCTTGAGCTATATAGCCGCTATAAGTAGTATTTTGCAGTAAAATCTCATAATCTCAACTACAACAACAACTACAGCCTATTAACGTCCCACTGCTGGGCACAGGCCTCCACTCTCATAGGAGAGAGGGAATCAGAGCTTAGACCCACCACGCTGCTCCAATGCGGGTTGGCCGGCTTTAACGACTATTATCATTTTAGTGATAATAACCGGGACCGACGGCTTAACGTGCTCTCCGAGGCACGGGGGTGAAGCACCAACTTCCAACTCCGGGCTGGCACTGAGAATTTCTTAATTGAAAAACCCAATACCTAACAATTTTTATGCCCGACCGGGAATCGAACCCAGGACCTCGTGATCCGCAGTCGACAATGCTAACCGCTAGACCAACGAGGCATAACCTCATAGTAAACCAGAAATTGTACGCGGACGAAGTCGCGCTCGACTTCTAATAAGAAGAAATCTTTTTAGAAAGATATTATTAACCTTCCTCCGTGCCTCGGAGAGCACGTTAAGCCGTTGGTCCCGGTTATTATCACTAACATCTGATAATAATCGTTACAAAAAACCTAAGAGTTTAAATACTCTTAGTCGAGTCGTAACATGCGGAAGGACTTGGGAACCCACCGCATTATTATCAAAAGAAAACTCCTACCACGATGTGAATAATGGAAGGGGTCACGACTCTCAGTAATGAGGAATACGACGCAGAGAGAGAGAGAAAGAGAAAGAGAGAATCGATTGACTTGCATTTTAAAAAGTTTGTGTTGGCTTGGCTCGGAAATTCAGGTTCACTACAGGAAATGTATATTATGCAAGTATTATTCTACTTGAAATTACCAGTAAGCGTAAACGACCTCGCTCTATTTGTGTTGGGATGTAATTGCATTTCACTATACTGAAGAGGGATGTATGGCTAGAGAGAAATTGCGAAAGCCCTGGAGGGATTTCATGCAAATACCGAGACTTAGCGAGTTTATCGTCTCCCAGTTTGTTTGGTCTCTTTACAAGTAAAATATCTTTGAACTTTTAATATCTACATGAGCTATTTATAATCTTGAAACATGAACTAAGTCAAAACTTCAAGTAATCATGAAACAGGCTAAGTGCAAGCTGTGGGCTTAATACCATCGTTTAAAGCAGTATTATTTTAAAGTTTCCGTCCTTGACGTCCCTAAAATAAAGATTACAATTCTGAAACAAGAACGAATACAAGTAGTAAGCTCCCTGCTCTCGATTTTCATCCGCGTAGAATTTATGATTTTCTGGAAGATATATACACGAAAAATATTCTTCTATCTTATTATTTTCTTCGAAAATCATGAATATCTATGGTGATATTAGAAATACCTAACTGTCTACCTGGCTATTGCCTTCCCACTGCTCAAATTCTGGATCGATATTGATTAAATTTCAGGCACATAGCTTCCATACTGAAAACAGATGGCAGGGTGCAATCTCAACTGGTGGTAAGCGATGGCATAGTCAAAGATGATTGCGGGCAACCCAGAAGTAATGGGATATTCCATTTATTTGCGGCATCAAACCGAAACCCTAAAAGCTACCAAAGCAGAACAGAGACACTTATAAATTATTGATTTATATAATTTATTGATTTCATATAATTCAGACATTAATTAAAAGATTTCCAGATCTTAAGAGTACGTTTTAGATACGAGAAAGCTAATCGTTTCGTACTTATACATTTAATATCAACTGTATTGATTGGACTGCGAAAGTTTCCTTCATTTGTGAATAGATAGAAAGTAAATAAACTATCTTAAATTGACAACAAATTCATCGTAAATTAATTCATAACCATTTAGAGAGAAAACTTTGAGAAGCGCGAGGAAGCTCCTTCAAAGGAATTTACGTGTAAGGCTCCGGTTTATTTACGATGCAATTTATTAACATAGTGGTATTAAATTAAAGAGGTGAGTTGTTAGCGAGAACTCGTGAGCTCTATGCAAATTCGGTTTTATTTTCTTTGCATACTTAGGTAGTACATTACAGGTTCTTTCTATTAAGAGTAGGTAAACCGTAGGAATGTCATTCCTAACCAGCGGTAAATTCACTCGACGACAAAAAAGCACGTGTAAAACTTTATTTGAATATAAAAACATTGTAATTTGAAACAAGGAACTTCATGTCTGTCTGTATTTTATTTAAGTTACAACCAGATTATTTTGAATACAGAAATCTCAAATAATATCAGAATTTGGTACTATTGAGGGTCGAACAGTTCAACAGTACCTAAATGGGGCGCATCTTATATTTCTGTACTCAGTGGGGTGTACTGATATTCAAATAGCCGTAGTTTCTAATACCAATCCCAAGACCTTGGAATTTGATGGAATGCCAATTTATGGTTAGACAATTTTATAGCCCAACTTTTCTAGTAAACGTAAGCTCTTAGAGCGAATTCTCATTAGGAACCGAACTGGACAAAACGACTGCGCGATCTTTCCCGGTCACGACGACACGACACGACACGACGACGACGACGACATGGCACGACGTTTTCTTCAGTCGCTCCCGGCTCCAGTGTGCGTAATGTATATAAAAGTGTGTGACGCCGACTTTTTGCCCGCCAGACCATTTTTTTTGTTCAGAGTTTGTTTGCGCTTGTAGCATAAATTATTTAGTTTTAGTCGATTAGAAAAGACTATAACTTAACTGGTTAAAGTATAACTAAATTATAACTGGTTAAAGAGAAAGACTAAATATAAGATCACAAAACCTAATAACTACTATTAACTCAAACGCACACTATAATCATAAATGTCCCTGCTGTGATTAATAACGGTCAGTAACATAAAATATAATGTCAGAACATTATCATTACTAAGTATAGAGTGATAATATGTCTTAATTAGGTCGTAACTCGTCAAACCAGAATATTAATAGGCGTAATTGAATGATAACCTAAGCTCAACCTCAGAGAACGTTCACAGTTTTCTTTATTCAATTAAAAGAAAAAAAATCTACATGAAATGAGTTTGTAACTCGAAAATCCACATCAGGAATTCATGTCGCTACAAGTCAATCAACAGCAGCATCACTTTCCATCAACAAAACTTACTTACAAATGCCGCAAAAAGATGTGTCTCGCACAGTAATTTACTTAAAACTAGTGAGCTCGGCAGACGTTGCCCTGCCCTGAATCTAGAACCCAATTGCAGCGCCACCTACTGGGTCCAATTGTGAATATAAACGATCCTGGGACCCATTCAAATACACACAACAATTCCATCAGAACCGGTCCATGCGTTCTGAAGTGATGCGCTTACATTCGGCAATTGAGTTTTATTTATATAAGTAGGTTTAAATCAAGTTTTAAGTTCAATGTTTAAGTCCAATGCGTTCTGGTTTACTGTAGTGCTTAGGCTGAGAACCACTGGAACTCTGGAATAGCACATATAGGCTACTTTTTATCTCGGAAAATTAAAGAGTTCCCGTGGGAATCAAAAAACCTCAGTCGCGGGCATTAGCTAGTAATGAATAAAGTATCTTCGTAAACGTTAATAGAAAACATCGCTAGTTATTAGAAATCCTGTGTCCGCCGTTATAAATCCTCATGGTTTGATGGTAGAATCTAACGTAACGTAGGTATCTAACTATAATATTACATGCTGGGTTCTGCTATTAGCTTTTCCTGCTAGCATTAAAAGGTTGTGTTGCGTCATAGCTAAATTTTTCATGTGTTTTATAATATTAAAGGCTTCTTTTCCACAAGTATTGCCTGGTGGGAGGCTTCGGCCGTGGCTAGTTACCACCCTACTGGCAAGGACGTGCCGCTAAGCGATATAGCGTTCCGGTACGATGCCGTGTAGAAACCGAAGGGGTATGGGTTTAATACAACTGCCATGCCCCTAACAGGTTAGCCCGCTACCATCTTAGACTGCATCATCACTTACCATCAGGTGAGATCGCAGTCAAGAACTAGCTTGTAGTGGATAAAAAAAAAGTTATGAGGAAGCGAAAACACGTTACGAGGAGTGTGTGAAACCCACTAAAAGGTTCAATTTTCTTATCTTAGCTCTCGAGTAAATGTATTAATGAGCTAACTGAAAATTTATTAATCCTTGAGGGATACCGGTTTTTCTCGTTGAAAGGTAGTTAAGATAATATGGGTTTAGTTTGCCTTTTGACTTTGTCCGACTTTTTTTATTATCCTAAAACCAAAGGAAAACCGTAGCGAAAATATTTCTAAATTGCATGAAAATGAAATATGAAACTACGAGAAAATTTATGCCGGAAAATTTCGAAAGATTTTACGAAAGGGATATTAAACCTATATCCAGAATACTGAAGGAATAACAAATTATTTATTTAGTATTCTTATAATTACATATAGCTTTAATCATATTTCTAAAAAAATTTTGAAATAAAACTTGTTTGTAGAGTAATGTAAATTAATATTATGAAAAGTAGGAAAGTAATTTACAAAAGAATTACTTAATATATTCTTCTATCTTCTATCTTATACTAATATATGCGAAAGTTTGAATGGATGGGTGCAGGATGTATGGATGGATGGATGTTTGTCACTCAATCACGCGAGAACGGCTGAACGGATATGGATGAAATTTGGCACTGAGATAGATTATAGCCTGGAATAGCACATAGGCTACTTTTTATCCTGGGAACTTAAGGAGTTCCCGCGGGAACCAAAAAAACTCAATCCACGCGGTTGAAGTCGCGGGCATTAGCTAGTTAGTAAACATAATTTTATAAAAATTTAACGTTTTGAAAAATATTTAATCAAACGTAACGATTTGATGAAACGCACTATTCTTAAACAAAAAGTTTCTGTCAATTAGTCGTTATCATTAATTAGAATTCATTATCAGTAAGGAGCCAGGAATCAAAAAGTTTTAATAAAATATTGGTAAGTAGATACCTACTGGTAATAATAATAAGTAATTAATTATGAATTAATTTGTGAATTTTGTAACCTCTCCAAAACGCACGCACTTAATTAATTCTTTGATTTTAATATTTTAAAATAGTCATTATTTATTTTTATTCCACAGCACTTGAAAGTTTTTGTCATTTAAACTTTTTGCTTTAAAAACTTTTCGCACTCGTTCACAAATCCATTGCACTTTTGAATATGGAATGTTTACAACGCAGTCGCGAGAGGGCCACGGTCGTGATCACAACGCGTCCCGGTGATACGCGCGGACTGGAGTGCCGTAGGCCAGCCAGCGGGCGACATAGCGCGCCCGTGCATGCGCACTCACAATCCTTTGGTATAAGCTCCCCATTTTGAAGTACGCCGCTTTAAGCGTTCCCGCATTGGTTGAAGATAAATTTTACGATATACCTTAAAGTATTTTTTTAATTCCTAAACCCACTATCGCCATAATATTTCACATTAAAAGAACTTCATATTAAAAGAAATGGAAACTATAAATTTTGCTTAAATTCAAATTGCGATTGAAATAGAAAAATAATTTAGAAACGAGTGAAAGACATTTAATGACAAAGTAATATTTTCCACTCTGATATAAAGTATAAAAGTGTTATGAAGTATAATATAATAGAAGACTTCGTCCACGTGTCAAAAACACGTTGATCGGCGTGATTGCCAAAAAAATTGGCAGTCGACTGCCGTTTAGAAGTGAAAACAAATATTTAAAATAATTTGAAAGGAGGATTTTCCTGACAGGTGTGCTATATTACCAGCTATCTATATTCTATATTATATGTATTGAATAACCATTCTGTGTATTTTATATGGTAATCCGAAATCATTCTACTACATAGATGTTAATTCACCTACTAAAACAAATTGAATTAATTTCAGTTAAGGAACAGGGAGAGAATGAGGGACGAGTGCCCTAATTGTAACAACCGTGTAGACGCTTGTGATTGTTAAGCAACGTTGAGCTAAGTCGGTAACTGGATGGGTGATTGCATTTGAAGGTTCAAAATTAGCCTTTTCATTTCCTCCGTGACTTGGATAGCAAGTGCCAGTAATTATTACTAACATCTGATAATTATCGTTACAAACTCATACTCGAGTCGCATACGTAAGGATCTGGGAACCCATCGCAGTATTGCCCTCAGTAAAGCGTTACTATTATAAGATTAGTGGAAAGAGGTCACTGCCCTCAGCAATGACGAAGATAGAGGGGTCATACCTGCTGCTGCAGCGGCGGGCTAAAGCGTCTTTAAGCAAGTAATCGTATGAGCGTTAGAGGATTGAACTTTGTCAGAGAAATAGTTTCATAACTCTACCTAAAGATACGATAATATCACTCTATCATTCAAGTTACGATATCACTCTAAGATGAAACGTAAGATTGAACTAATATTGTCATGTAGATAGAAGTTGCTTCAAGGTTATCTCAAAAGGAGGTATAGCGGAGCGGTATATATAGCGGAGGTGATATTATTTCATCTGTTGTAATACCTATCTACCTACCTACATACAAACTTTTGCAAAAATAATAGAATTTGAATGAGACGCAGTAATACCTAGGCTCGTGGCTCCCCCCGTGCCTCGGAGAGCACGTTAAGCCGTCGGTCCCGGTTATTATCACTAACATGATAATATAGTCGTTAAAGCCTGCCAACCCGCATTGGAGCAGCGTGGTAGGTCTAAGCTCTAATTCCCTCTCTCCTATGAGAGTGGAGGCCTGTGCCCAGCAGTGGGACGTTAATAGGCTGTTGTGGTGGTGGTGGTGGGCAGTAATAGGCCATAACAGGATAACCGAGAAGTCGACTGAAATGATTTACCAACGAACGAACAATCTAATTTCATACTATTTGAATTTTTCTGTAACTCAAAATATGGTAAGATATATTGAGAATAATCATGCAAAATATTACCTACGCTCGAAGCTCCACTAGTAACAGTCTGAAGGACAAACAATTTCAATAAATATAGCACCTATTGATAATGGTATTTAAAGATATCAAATAATTTACTTACTAGAAACTTAGAGACACCTTAAGAACCCAGTCATAAGTGGAAATATCGACATCAATTCAGTAACTCGTATATCTATCACAAAACTGACTTAACGGGACTAATTGTACAAGTGACCTTTTACCGAGAATCGCCTGTTTTAGTGGATTGACTATAACATTTAGGTACACTTGCACAAGACTGTGTTTAGGTTAATTTTTCTTACCTGTCCTTTTGATATCAATTATCAAAAGGGGCAGCAACACAAAATTTAACTAAATCAGTTTAGGCAGTGTATAAAACGATGTATCTAAGGCCGGCTTGCACAAGCCGGCCTTAGATACATCGTTTTACTAATTATTACCAATTATATAGCTGTTACAAAAGTTACAAAACTAAAAAAGAGATAAAATTATCGTGATCTATTATAAACTAGAGTATTTTATTTATTTATATAAAGTAAAAACCTAAAACTATTTTAAAAAAAGTGCACAGTTAGATAGTCGTACCTAGTGACAAAAACTAAATAACACCTAGCCGGTGAAAATATTTCATAAAAGTTTTCAACAAAGCTGACGTTCACGGTCGTCTTTTTCCATTTCCACTCATATTATCTGAAATGTTTGCTGAATTTTCATTCTTCCACGCCTTTAAACTGCTCAATAAAATAAACACCTTTGTTTGGCATCTTCGTATACAGTATCTGTGTTTGAAGCATTGATGTAGAATTTTAGTTGAAGGGAAAGTTTTTGACACATGAAAATTAAGTTCTAAAGCAATAATGAATTTTCTAGTCAGTTTCTATAATACCTTTGAGTCTACAAAACCATACCATCTAAATTAAACGTTAAAGACTTGCGTAGTTTAATTTTATGTTATTAATAACTTAGCTCTAGTTTTAATTATACCATGTCGAAGACTCTAGAATGTTCCAATTATACATTTCAATATCACAATGTATTAATATCTTAGAAGTGTGCAAAATTAATTGAGAATTTCGTTACAATAGGTTTCACGTTTTACAGCTGGGGACGCCTAAACAATTAGTTTCTCATTTAACAGTAAGTACAAATTCACTTCCTTTTACAGTGTAAAAATATAATAACTCCATTCAAATTCAAACTATGAAATACATTAAAACTAAACTTTAAAAATATCATCTAAGCCGGTGCAGTTTAAAATAGATTTTTATTGAATAATATACCCATATATATACCCATCTCTCTCTAACTCCGAATTTTGCGCAGCAAAAATCTCAAATAATGAAGGTTAATAAATTCTAATACACAACTTTACAGGAAAAATAAAACGATACGTATAATATATAACTTTACTCTTTAAGAAAAGCATGGAGTTTTTTTGTAAATATCAAACATTAGTATGAAAGATATTTCAGATTTTCCTCTGCATAGTGTCCATTCGTCACCACAAAATACTACTGACACATTGACACCCAACGCTCAGCTTTTTATGTATGGTAGCTCAGTTGTGGCTGGTTGTGATCCTGTCACGACCAGTTTTCATGTATTGAACTAATATTTCATACATGTTCAATACCAACATGAACTACGAGTAGATTTCCTTTTTCTGTTACATAACTTCTGCACGTGACACCAATGTCTTTGTTTTGTGAAGAGAAATGAATACTCCCGGTCGAGTGAGTACATAACCACTAGTGGCGCATAACCTGTCGGAACACATTTTTCAATAATACTAAATGGCGACAATGGCGACAAGAGAAAGAGTCGGCCGCATCGTCGCACCGAAGACACGTCGTGAGTAGAAAAACGCAGCTCTTATTAGTCAAACAACGAAAAACGGACCTGCTCTTCTGTCGCTTATCTTGTGTTGTGTGTGTGATAAGCCATTATTTAACACATATTTGATAATCTTCTGTAGCACTAAAGCCCGTACTAATAAACCAACATCAGCTAAGAACAAGTTCTCAAGTATCGGTCAACATGGTATGGCCGGTCTTAAGCATAGATTGACCGAGACTTCAGAACTGGTTCCTAGCTGATGTTGGTTTATTAATACGGGCCTAATGCTAAAAACACACTACGCACCAGTAAGCAAAAAAAATGTCTAGCGGACAAAAATCCCCGTCTCTTTTATATGGAGCTGCAGGAAAAATATTGTTCCCTTCCGGCACGACGAATTTTTCACCCAAAAGATAGGTATATCCTGTTCAGCCCTAAGTTTACTTTCGGTCTTAGTCTCCATGGCCCCAGGGTCTCCACGATATTCACCATAATAATCTCTTGATAGTAAACACAGGTAGGCTGGTTACATAACCCTGATACATCGTAAACAGATTAATGCCGCCTTCCTCCCAGCAGCTTGACTTAATGCTGTAATGAAAATAGCAGCCGCCACCCCCCCCCACCTCGCTTCTCCATCGCAATAACAATTTTATTACTCCGCACAACGACAAGATATTGTGAATTATCATCAATAATCATAAATAGACAAGCTTTATGACGATATAAAACAGTGGCAGTTTGCCTTATTATCGATAGAAATCATGGTCGATCTAACTATTTTTAATACTCGTTATAAAAAGAATGGCCGTTCTGTTAAATAAAAACTGATTTTTATTCATGTTGATCTTTAATAATAAATATTATTATTGTAATTTCCCAATATATCCCTCGTGATGCATAAAATTATTTTACCACACCATCTCAAAGCGGGTATCTTTATTGCCTGAACCAGTGAAGAAAAGTCGATTTAGCTCACCCAGTGAGAAAAGATACATAAATACTTGTGCAAAATTGAGTGGACAATCGTAAATAAATCTCAGGAAATTTCTATTAGGTAAAGAAAAGCATTAGTCATTCTTTGCTAACCGTCTCCTCTTTTGTATTAGACAACTCGTAGGTTTTCATTTTAAATCTAAAAGAAAATGAGGGTTTTCCGTATTAGTTTAGAGCCCGACAAGGAAACTACAACTTGAACATGGCGCAATCTCGTATCTATCGAACTAAGCCCAAATAAACTCGTTTTACTTAGACTTTTTATATAGTGTCGCCCAATTTATCGGGTTCGATACAAAATAACCCACACGAATACAGTTCGAGTGTTTGTTTTCGAGAGTATTTAGGTCGTTTTTGAAACCTTTTGAGAGATAATGACGACCTCCCTGACGCAGTGTTGAGTTCTGTTGCCTTAACGTGGGAGGTCCCGGGTTCGATTCCCAGCAGGGTCAATTTGGGAATTTATGTTTTCTTAATTTCTGGTCTGTGTCCGGTAAGACGTACTTCCAAGCGATTAAGCGTTCCGGGTTGAAACCGACTAGGAGTATGGGTTTAATATAACTGCCATACCCCGATTTACATAACAGATTAGCCCGCTGTCATCTTAGACTGCACCATCACTTACCATCAGGTGAGATAGCAGTCAAGGGCTAGCTGGTAGTGGAATAAAAAAAAAATTTGAACACCATTAAAAAGGAATAAGACACGAAATAGAAAGTGATGAATATTTTATCTTTTATTTGTCAACATTTGGTTCAAATTTTAATTTATTTCTACGATCTGGATACTTTGACGCAGCTTCGTTGATAATGAGTTTCGTCCTTGCTACCTTTCTTGATAAGATTATACCTTTCAAGTCGGGGTGTAACATATGTTTGTTGTAAAGTATGTTTTTGACGACCTCCGCGGCGCAGTGTGTAGCGCTGTTGCCTTAACGTGCGGAGGTCCCGGGTTCGATCCCCGGCAGGGTCAATTTAGGAATTTATAATTTCTGAATTTTCCCTGGTCTGGCCTGGTGGGAGGCTTCGGCCGTGGCTAGTTACCACCCTACCGGCAAAGACGTGCCGCCAAGCGATTTAGCGTTCCGGTACGATGCTGTGTAGAAACCGAAGGGGTGTGTGTTTTTATATAACTGCCTTGCCCCTAACAGGTTAGCCCGCTACCATCTTAGACTGCATCATCACTTACCATCAGTTGTGATCGCAGTCAAGGGCTAGCTTGTAGTGGATTAAAAAAAATGTTCATATTTTTTTAGGTCTTTTCAAGTGAGATTTGTAAAATATGACTATTAAATTGTTATATTTACCCAATATAATACCTAATATGGACTATCATTTTAAATATAAGCGTAGGTACCTAAAGCTTTTAAAATTAACAAACGTACAACATAATTACAATAATTCTCTACAAAACACGAAAATTACAATGGAACGCGGAGGCAAGAGGAAAATTTATTGCGCTTCGTGCGGTTTAATATTAGGGTTCCGTGTATCACTTACTGAGGGGTGAAATTAATTCTTTCACATGTAGAAGCAGTTAGGGCCTGTAACAAGTTATATGTAATAGGTTGTTTACGTTACTACCCTTCCAGCCAGCAAGCGATTTAGCGTACCGGTACGAAGGTTCCGAGAAATCCATGCCAATATTGTCTGTCTGTCTGCTACGCTTTCACGGCCCAGTACTCAATCGATTTTGATAAAATTTGGTACCGAGATCGGTTACATCCCTGGGAAGGACATAGGATTTTATCCCGGAAAATTGAAGAGTTTCCACGGGAATAAAAAAACATCAATCCGCGCGGACAAAGTCGCGGGTATCATCTAGTCTATACATATTATAGTTAAAACTGCTGTACCCTAATCATTTCAACCCAATCCTTCTCGGAATGAGAAAGGCTTGACCGTAGTCCACCAAGCTGGCCAAGTGCGGATTGGCAGACGTCTTCAAACGCCCTCAAGAACATTATGAAGAACTCTCGGATAAGCAGGGTTTCTCACGATATTTTCTTTCGCCGTTTTTTTTATTTCATTTTATTTATTTATTAATATTGTTGATGATCGTGTTTTGAATTATAACCCTTATTTTAGGGACGTCAAGGTACGTGACATAAAACTGCCATTTTGAAATAATACTGCTCCTACCAGGTAAAGTTAAATCCACTAATAGGTTCACTGCACCATAGTGCACCTTTCACCAGGTAATCTCGCAATCAAGGTCTAGCCTCTCATTGAATTTGGAATTGGAAAGTTATCTCAACATTATGCATTCCAAAACGACAAAAATTTACTACTGTTTTGGTAAAATACCTTTTATCCCTAATTTGGAGCGATTAGTCTCCTGTCATGTAAACGAAAAATACAGGATATTTTACGTAAGAGGTTCAAAAAGATTATTTAATGAACCTGACTAACCCGGAGGCCTTTGAGCTCATTACCTTAAATTTAGACTTAATCTTGACAACTTTACCTAATTATACTTTATCCCGTTTTAAAGTAAAGGAATTGGGTTAATATTTGTTTTAGTCAACAGAAGGTATAATACACTATATTATTTGTTTTAACTACCTCCGTGGCGCAGTGTTGAGCGCTGTTGTCTTAACGCGCGGAGGTCCCGTGTTCGATCCCTGGCAGTGTATTGTCCCAATTTGGGACTTTATAATTTCTGAATTTTCCCTGGTCTGGCTTGGTTTTGGCCTTTGGCCGTGGCTATTTACCACCCTACCGGCAAAGACGTACCGTACGTAAAAATCTCTCACTTGGCCTATTATACTCTATTTTTAACCGACTTCCAAAGAAGGAGGAGGTTCTCAATTCGGCGCGTATTTTTTTAAAAATGTATAAATCACCGCATAAATCACCGTGGTTTCTAAGCCGATTTGAAAAATGATTTTTTGCAGTCGTTAGAGGAAGCTCTCGAGGTGATCCCATAAAAAATTCTAAATCTAAATCCTCAACCCTGACACTAAAAAGTTAAAAATAAAAATTCTTTCCAAAAACCGAAATAAAAATTACTTTTTACTTTACAGTGGCGTTGAAAGTGAGTTTTTTGGAAAGAATTTTTTATATCCCTCATCGCGCAACTGCGTCTAACTAACTACAAAGACAGCAAGTTTACTGGCGAAACAAACGAAACTATTTTCTTAGCAAACGCCATGTTCTAGGTATATTTGTCTCAGTCGTGGTTACATAGTAACTTATTAATATGAAGGATCTGGCCTCGATATCCAGAAAGATGCAAGGAAAAACTTGTTCTGACATTTCTATTAATATCAGAAGACTATTATAATTCTTAATCTTTCTATAACATTGTATGCAATTTTGTCTCTGTGATTCATTGTAAAGGATGTCCAAACTTCGCGTCAGTTTTAAGTGGATTTTGACGTAGCTGTGAAATATGTACAAAGTCTGGCTTACAGCCGGACAAGTTTTGGCCGCATCCACCTATTTGAGACAATGCTGCTTCAAACTCAAAATCCTATTATTAATTCCATGCTTAGAACGTTATACTGTGGGTTATTCAAATTCGGCAGTATAGTTTTTTCCCAACCGTTTTATCAAAAAGTATGTATTGGATATTTTATGTTTTTAGTCTCGCTCTACTTTAACTTTATTTTACTAGGTACCTCAAGGACTGTATTGGTTTCAGTATGTACATATATGAAACTTGTAAAGCTATATGAATTAATGAATGAAATATGCTTTATTTATATCTATACTTATTACTTATATAAATTATATTACATCAATCTAAATATATATAAATCACGTGTCACGTTGTTTGTCCGCGATGGACTCCTAAACTTAACTGATTTTAAATTAAATTTATACAAAGTGTGCAGTTTGATCTAACTTGAAAGATAGGATAGCTTACATCTTAATTTACAGCCGCAATATTATTTTATGTCGGATTTGCAATGTAAAACGGAGAAAAAACGGTCGAAAGAAAACGTTTCTTACGAAAAGCTCATTCCACGCGGACGAAGTCGCGGGAATCAGCTATTCTAAATATATATAAATCACGTGTCACGTTGTTTGTCCACGATGGACCCCTAAACTACTTAATCGATTTTAAATTAAATTTGCGCACCGTGTGCAGTTTGATCCAACTTGAAAGATAGGATAGCTTACATCTTAATTTATAGCCGCAATATTATTTTATTTAGGATTTGCAATGTAAGACGGAGAAAAAACGGTCGAACGAAAACGTTTCTTACGAAAAGCTCATTATATTATAAATGAGAAAGTTTGGATGGATGGATGTATGGATGTTTGTTACTTAATCATGCCGATACGGCTAAACGGATCTAGATGAAACTTGGGACAGAGATAGAATATAGTCTGGAATAACAAACTGGCTATTTTTTATCCCAGAAAATTAAAGAGTTCCCGTGGGAACCAAAAAGCCCCAATCCACGCGGACGAAGTCGCGGGCAGCTAGTAGTACTCTAAGGGATAAAAAATAAATGTAAAAACAATTTAATAAACGTAATATAAATAGAAGTACTGGCTTTGAATCGAGCGATCTCTTCATGAATACATTTTTCCCTTTTCAAAACATTTTTCTACAAAAAGAATTTACCTACTAGGATATTCATGGGATATTTCTAAGCTGTTTATTATTTTTCTGCCAATAAGTAAAACACGCATTTGTTTCTAGGTCTACTACCAATGCTAGTCTCACTATGAAGGTATTTATTTTATCACTTTCAAATTTAGGTACGATAAAAACCGCTTCCAAATACAAAAACCGAGCACGAAAAATAGAAATGACCCAGTTAATTTTAACTTGGTTTTTATACGCTAAAAAAGCATTTTTCAAATATTTAAAAGCGGAAAAATGAACACAATATAAATTGGGTTACCTAAAAAAACCTTCAAAAGAGATAGCCTTGCAGTATCATTGTCATCGCCAGGGCTCATTACGACCTGGTTAATGATGCAGCAGGTTGTTAGCGCACTTGTACCGCCACCTTGTAAAAAGCTTTCGTTACGTTGTTCCGTATTTAACTGACGTAGCTGGAGCGCTAAGTGTTTTTTTGTAAGGTAAGCCCTGTTGTATTTTTTTTCGAGAATCGTTGTTGAACTTTCGAGTGTCACGCTATAAGAGTTTTCAGATTCGACTGCGGATATAACTGGGCATGTTACAAATAATGTAACATGATAAAAAACAATTTTTACATAAAGCCGGAATTGTAGGCTACTAAAATACATTACATAATATATTCAAATACATAAAATTTCCAAATAACCAAATATCGTTTGTATCCGACACGGCGACACCATTATTATAGTACCACCTATGATAGATATATAAATTAAAAAATACGATATTTCGTTGAATATGTTATAACATAAAAGCAAACAATAAAATTATTTTTAAATAAAAAAAAACCACCTTCAAAAACTAAAAAGCAAAAAATAATTGGATATATTTACATATTATTATTTCTACCCACTAGGTATGTAGAAGTCGGGCGAGCCTTGCGTCAACTTTGCTTATCCTTGTTATACCCGCACGACTTCCACATAGTGGGTAGAAATAATAATATGTAAATATATCCAATTATTTTTTGCTTTTTAGTTTTTGAAGGCGGTTTTTTTTTTTAATTTAAAAATAATTTTATTGTTTGATTTTTAGTGCTCTAAATATAAAATAGGTTCTCGAAAGGTAGACAGACCTAATAACTATCTGGGTTCGTGTCCTTATAAAATTTAAGTTCCTTTGATTTCCCCTGGATTCCATCATCAGACCCAATGACCATGGGACCACCTGGAAAGTATATCCTTTCAAAAAAAAAAAGAATTTTCCCAATCGGTCCAGGCGTCTTCTAGTAATTGGGGAACATACATACGAATTGAGAATTTCCTCCTTTTTTGAAGTCTGTTAAAAATATGCAATGCCTGGTTAAAAACCTTTTGTTTACTAAGCTATTACACTGATCGCGAGCTATGTACTCTTATCCGTTGAGGAGTTCCATTATCTGTCTTCGAAGATCTTCATCAGATCTTCACCAAATTTATATGGGACCACCTTTGAAGTATACCCTTTCAAACAAAAAAAGAATTTTAAAATCGGTCCAGGCGTCTTCGAGTAATCGGGGAACATACATAAAAAATAAAAAAAAGATTCCGACGAATTGAGAACCTCCTCCTTTTTTTAAGTCGGTTAATAATATGATGTTTCGTTGCACAATTAAAAATCCTACGAAACTGTATAACATGTAAATACATCGAGACATATCAAATGTAATTAACAATATAATCGATGATACAATACAGACCATGGAAATCGAATCGCAAGCGTTTTTTATTAGTTTGTAGAAAAATAAATAAATAACATCCATAGACTTTTCAATTAGACTTAAATAATTACTCGATAATAGCATCAAATGAAATAACAATCAATCAAATCAAATAATCAAATCATCAAATCAATCAATGAAATATATATAAATGCGAAAGTTTAGTTAGATGTATGGATGGATGGATGTTTGTTACTCAATCACGTCCCAACGGCTGAACGAATCTGGACGAAATTTGGCACAGAGATAGATTATAGTCTGCCTGCAATAACACATGACCACTTTTCATTCCGGCAAATTAATGAGTTCCCGCGGGAACCAAAAAACCTCAATCCAAGCAGACGAAGTTGGCGGGCATCAGCTAGTCTTAAATATTTTAAATCTGGATTAATAGAGGATTAATTGAAGGCGATAATTTAGTTTGAAGACTTCAGAAACTTTTAAATTAATA
Organism: Erebia aethiops; assembly: GCA_923060345.2. Taxonomy (NCBI): domain Eukaryota; kingdom Metazoa; phylum Arthropoda; class Insecta; order Lepidoptera; family Nymphalidae; genus Erebia; species Erebia aethiops. The sequence goes on from OV281082.1 coordinate 6,223,811, forward strand.
CTTGTCTAGTCTCAAAGTTTAGTTTAAGCCGCTGATCATACTTTGCGTGATTTATGAAAATCTATTTTACGTTATTGACCTTGGCCGTTATAAAGAGAATCTATGAGCTTCTGTTAAGCTTTAAATCAATAATGTACCTAATAATTTCATATCGACCTTTATCCCGCAAAGATTTTCACCTTGATATTTATTTATTGACATAAATACTTTTACATTTACTTAGGCACCCTTAAGGCTTGTTACTGCACATCCCTCTTATACAATATATTATGCGAATATAATTAAAATAATATAACTATAAGCTACATATATTATTAGCTATAATCACTACCCATATTATAAATGAAAGTGTAGTCGAAGTCACGGCCATCCCGGACTAAAATAAAAACTGAGTAGGTATATTTATATCTTTCTCAAATTTCTGTATAGCTATTAGTATCAGTGATTGTGAGTGAAATGAAACATGGCTTTTGTGTTTCTTGCATTATGAACTCATTGCTAAGTTCAAATTGTCAAATGAAACCTTTTATCTTTTAATACTGTCAATTTTTAATTTACATCTCCTATTCTTGCTCCCATTAGAAGATTAAAACTAGTGACAAACTGCATAGGCAATACACCATCTATTTATATTAATTAATCTTAGATCTAGTGTTACATAGTTTGATAAAAGTAATTTCAGATATAGAGCACGTAAGTAGGGATATATCCGTTTATATTTCTGCATGGCTCTATTTATCCTCCGTCGACATTTCCACCGACTTTACACATCAGAGGGAGTGTGAAATCTGTTGGCAACCAAATATTTGCTGCACTTCATTTTATACGAGCATTTTGCAATACTTGTCTGCTTCAGAAATAAATTTAATATAAAAATATTTCACTAGAATATTGTAAAGAATTTGTGCAATATATTAAATTCATTGAACAGTTCGACTCTTCGTCTTACAAAATATACAGGATATTTCTTTCAATAAAGCTGAATTGCATCGGCTTCACTTGAATGGATTATTGCAGCAATTACACCTACCTCTAAATCCACGCAGGACATGCGTTTAGGAAACAGTTATTTTTATTAATTGATAGGAGATTTACAAAAACACAACAAAATAAAATAACAAAAATAGATCGTATTACAATTCCATAGATATAAGAGACTGAATAACATTGTAAGCATGAGTTCACACAATGTATTTTCGTGTCCTATTTCCTTCCTCTATCAGATTGTCGCCAACACCAATAAGCAAAGAGTTCCAATCCGAATACGGTTAATGATCGAGTTAACGTAATAGCTAAAAGCACTCCATTGCTTACAAAGTCGTGTCGGTCGCTTTATCTGTACACCAAACTGTCAACTTCGTTCTTTGTACCGGAGGAAATTCGTTTTGAGGAAAATATTGTCCGTTTCCTGAGAACCTTTGTTTTATTTGTTCACACACGATTTTCTTCTTTTGCTTTATTGCTTTTTTTTCTTAGATGATTGAGGTTAGGTACCTATTGTGTTGGGTTGGGATTATGAAACGGAATCTTTTTGTTTATTCATCTAACAACGTTACTGAATTATAAAATAAGACGCCCTACGTTTTGGTTTTGTTTACAAGTCGCATTTCTCTGTTAGATTGTAATAATGTACTATTAAATAGATAGAACATGGTTATAAAACCCAGACTTGCATTTCTCCGTACTAACTCTACGACTCACCTCAGGCTTAGTAGGAATATCTAGTTAAGATGTGGCTTAGCACTGAAGGCGTCGTAAAAATGCCTCAGTAGAAGTTCCGTTTTTCCTCCTTCAACGTTCTACCACAGAACAGCAAGAAACCGTCAGCGTTGGCATCCTTATGTGGCTGACGTCCAGTTTGCTTGAAAGAAACGGTTCTGCTCCTCGTTTCTGATACTAACCGCCAAGATGTGGAATGCCCTTCTAATGAGCTAAACTAATGAGCCAGTTTTGATTAATGAGGTGTCAATCGATTCGTTATTATGATCCGGGTGACATAAACCAATTTTGATGAAATAAAATGTTATATGTCGGATGTTAGAACTAAAAAGAAATGAGGAAAGTGGTAGTCGGTTTGCAGTCTTTTGATTAATAATTGTACGGTACGGAACTATTTGATTAACATATGTATAACGAGCTGATGCCCGCGAGTCCATCCGCGTGGATTAAGGTTTTTTGGTTCCCGCGGGAACTAAGGCCAGATTATTGTAAAATATTCTAAATTATTAGTAATTATAGTTATTAGTTGTTATTAGTATTAGTTATTTCTATCTCTGTGCCAAATTTCATCCAGATCCGTTCTGCCTTTGAGGTGTGATTGAGTAACAAACATCCATCCATCCATCCGTACATCCATACATTCATACATCCAAACATCCAAACTTTCGCATTTATAATATTAGTATAGAAGATTATAAATTCTACATTATCCCCTGTTGGAAATGTAACCCTGAACTTCCCACTTTAAAGACCTCAGTGCTCACTACTACGCCACGACAATGTTCAAAATATGTGATAGTGTTGGGAAATAGCAAATTCCAGCAAATCCGCATCGAGCTTGTCACTTTCTGCGAGCGCCCCAGTCAGCTTAAGCCTCTTTCGACATAAAACAAACTCCTATTCACGACAAGAATTATTTCTATTGTTTTTAATACGAGGATTTTGCTCAACGTTTAACTTTTGTAGTATAAAGTTTATACTTACTTTCGTGTACTTTTAAACGCCTTTATAAAAAGTTGTTAATATATTTTAAGTGAATTAAGATTTAGTTAAGTGATTTGAGAGATTGAAGCATAAGCATATTATCATCTTAACTCATCTTTTTCCATCACGGCACTACTATAGTATGAGCCATTTTAAGAATAACAGGGTTAAAGACATCACCCATTACGCTGGAACAGTGCAGATTAGCAGACTTTACACACCCTTGAGAACATTACGAAGAATTACTCCGTTAACAGGTTTTCTCATGATGTCTTTTTTTTTAAAATATATAGTAGGCTAGCGCTTGGCTGCAATCAGACTTGCTTGCAAGTGGTGATGCAGCCTAAGGTGGAGCGTGCTTTCCTAAAATATGCCTATTAACTCTTGATTTGAAGGTACCTGTATTATAAGAAGAGGGGAAAACGGAAGCCGGAAGGGCATTCCATATCCTAGCCGTTCGAATTAGAAACGAATAATTGTTGGTGTCAATTAATGGTCTTAGACTTCCTTAGTACCATCCAGGTTAAATTGCAGTAAACAAAAATGAAAATAAAAATTGCATGTATTACTCAGGCTTTTTTATCCACTACAAGTTAGCCCTTGACTACGATCTCACTTGATGGTAAGTGATGATGCTACCTAAGATGGTAGCGGGCTAACCTGATAGGGGCGTGGCAGTTATATTTATAAACCTATGGGTTTATATTCGGTTTCTACACGGCATCGTACCGGAACGCTAAATCGCTTGGCGGGGCACGTCTTTTGCTTGAAACGCACATATAACGCTTGAAGCTCGTAAAAGGAGGCCCGGGATTCGAACTCCAGACCCTTCAAATAAGGGGCAAATGTCGAAAGCACTAAACGGCTTAAATCTGTTTAGTTAGAAAACATCAAGCTACCCACAAAGGTAGGAAACTATTTTAAAATCTGAATAAGACCCTCTTACCACAGAATACTAAATAGTACAGCTCTTACTCAGCTAATTACAAAGGGAGAGTACCGCTCTTACTTTATGCGGGAGAAACTTATTAGAATATAAATGTCCTGTGCCAAATAAATTGAAAATAACTGAAAGCTATAGGGTAAAACTTTTTTTTAAATGTTAAAGTAATGACGTCAGACTAGTTTGTTAACATTTTTGGTTAACCTTCGGGTTTAACCGTAACAACAACAGTCTTCCTCGTCACTTTTCAGGTCCTCAATTATACCCATGCCATCAAAATCTCGTCGATCTGTTTCACCGTTGCGGCGTGATTGAAGGACAAACAAACACACTTTCACATTTATAATATTAGTATGATTTTTTTTATTGATATCGTGCCAAAATCGTAGAATTGATCTTTTTACGAAATAGTCAACTCTTTCATTGAATGATCAACAAATACCTGATCTAAAAATTGAAGGGCATTGGGAAGAAACACAGTTTATTTATATTACAGAGAAACCCCATCCATTTTGCAAGTGAAAAAGGTACATCTTTTAAAGCCTAATTATACCTATTATGTTTTACATAATTAATACGCTAGAAAATTAATATAGATAACACATTCACATTGATTCCTTAGAATAGGTTAGCCCTCGCATAATACACCTGGGATAATTCTAGGGATATTCAAAATAGGTACCTACGAAGTACAAACTACACGTCCAAAACGTCTGCACGTTTACAAAGTAGGTATAGGACGTGATGGTGATAAATAACTACGGTATCTTAAAACTAAAGTTTCAAGGGTTCCAACCGCGCCATGGTCGTAGAAGAGCCCACAACAAACTCAGCCGGTCTTTTTAATTATCACCATCTCATAAATATTATATTTTTAATGTTACGGCCTTGACTCTGATGCCAATAACTTTACAAAGTTTCACAAAAACAAAACAGCTCATTAATATAATGTAAACAATATTCATTTAAGTACTAAATGGGTACCATCAAAACACAGTTCCATTTAAAATTTTACTAAAGAGCCTTTGTTTCGCATAAAGTAGAAGAAAAAAAGATTTTTCCACAGTGAGAAGAGAATTCACACTAGACCGTGATTAACATTCAGCCGCACGCTTGCGATGGTCTGTAATGGCTTCAATTGTGAGGAAAATTTTATTGCATTCAATGAGTCTGCGAAGTCTCGCCTAGAATGGAATCTTTTGAATCGCACCTTTCTTGGGGTTCATTAAGGAAATACTGGATAAGATCGATCTAACAATCTATTTCTATTCCGTACCTATATGATATTGAGAGACGAGTGGCTTAGTTGCCACAACGCATATCAGTTGCTTGCAATTGTTAAGCAACGTTGACCCAATTCGGAAACTGGATAGGTGACCGAATTTGCAATGGAAGTACGAACCTTTTCATTTCCTCCGTGCCTCGGAGAGCACGTTAAGCTGTCCCGGTTATTATCACTAACATCTGATAATAATCATTAGAAGTTGAAACAGTACTCTTAGTCGAGTCGTATGCGAAAGGATCTGGGATTCCACCGCATTACTATCCCAAGAAAACCAAACCATTATTATCCAAAGAAAGAATTATGTGATCAATTGAAAGTGGTCGCCACCCTCAGCAATGAGGAATACAAGGCAAAGAGAGAGACACCTGTATGTTAAAGAAGAAACTGACTGACTGCCTCTCAAACCACCTGGTCTGAATATTGAGATTTCGTATGTATTCGTATGTAATTTCTGGGTGGAATTTAAAGAAATTCTACCCGAGAAAACTCAAGGAGGATCACTCAATCAGTAATATTATACTTGGTTGAAGTATCTTTAGCATAAGAACTCACTCTTGCTTTTACAGGGATAGGTTGTATCCCGGGGAAGCACATAGGCCTCTTTTTTATCCCGGTAAATTCAAGAGGCTCCGCGGGAATCGCCAACCTTAATCCACGCGAACGAAGTCGCGGGCCTCATCTATTTGTAAAATAGATATACACGCGTATGCTGTAGGCAATTTGATTAGCAAGATAAATGTTTGAAACGCTCGTCTGTTTTAGTATCCAATCGATTAAATACACAAACCAGTACATCTATCGGTTATTATGATCGTATAGTTGTATAAATCAAAATCTTAATTGCGCTACACTACACAATATAATCAATCAATCGAATTAATTAAACCAATAAAACAAGACACATATTGCGACATACTGCTGACGAGAACATTATTAAAACTGTTTAACTAATTTAGTATGTTGAACTTGTAGGTTGCAGTTTGGATACGCAAGTTACACAGTTAATGACGTTGACTGTAAAAGAAAGAAAGAAAGCCATACTTCCATACTTAATATTATAAATGAAAGAAAGAAAGAAAGAAAAGAAAGAAAATCTATTTATTCTCACCATTGTGCCACACATTACAAAATCTTAAGGTAAATGTTACCATGGTGCCTCCAGTACCCGAGCATTAAACTCATGGTCAAGTCCTAGAGGCACCCCGATAAACACTTGTTGTGTGTGGCACAACCCGAAAAATGGCATCAGCTCAGCATGGTGCAGAATGCCTTGCAATAAATATTTACAAGAGCATTCCGCGCTGATTTTCAGCTGGAGCCCTTCTCCAGGTGACGCCACGGTTTGGTAACTATATTATCTACTAATTATTACTACTTAATAAATTATTCTAGTTATACTAAAGGGCTGTACACGTAAATAAAATAATTATTATAATATATTCTAATTAAATAATGAGGCTAGTTAGAAATAAAAATAAAACTAATCAAATATAAATAAATAAACAGTACATGCAAAATTAATCTATTTATAACCAGGTACTATTAAAATAAAATAAAATAAAATAAAAATAAATAAATAAGAAATAATATTGTAATATCTAAAGAAAAGAAAACTCCGCCACATGATCCTGGAATTCTAACTGTTTGCTGAGAAGAAATTTTTTAAGATGTAGTTTAAAGGAATACTTGTTTTTAAGATCTTTTATCGGTGGTGGTATATTATTCCAACATTTAAATGCGAAAGTGTGTCTGTCTGTCTGTCTGTCTATCTGTCTGTCTGCTACGCTTTCTCGGCCCATCCGTTCAGTCGATTTTGATGAAATTTGGTACAGGGATAGGTTGTATCCCGGGGAAGGACATAGGCTACTTTTTATCCCGGAAAATCAAGGAGTTCCCGCAGGAATCAAAAAACTTAATCCTCGCGGACGAAGTCGCGGGCGTCATCCAGTAAATAATATTTTATTTGCAGGTACATGGGTACAGATTAGGTTTTAGTTATATAGCTAAAGTTCTTGTTCTCATTTTGTTTTATGGCTTTAGTATTGCCACACCAGCTCAATGCAAAAGTTACGCCTGATCAAAAATAATCCATACCAGTGTTATATTTTTATGCGAGAGAGTGTCTATCTGTTACGCTTTCACAGTCCATCTAGTCAACCAATTTTGGCGAAATTTAGTGCAGTGCATCACTGGGAAGGTCATTAGCTACTTTTTATTCAGAAAAATTATCGAGTTCCACGTGAATCAAATTATCATCCACAAGAATGATTTTTGGAAGTCCCGTACATCATCTATTTATAAATATCGTTGGCGCCAATCAAATAGTCATCTCTGAACTGAGGTCCAAATGCTAGCTTCGCAGTCTAGTCTTGATTGTTTTTATGTCTTAAATTTCAACTTTCGATACAATGTATCGACGTATTTTTTTAAAATTATATTCGAACCATAAATTGGATAATTGGAATTCCCCCTCGACGCCGCATTTGCAGGTATAAGTACACAATTGTTATGTTTACCACGTAGGTATAGGTGTTTTAGGCAATGAGCGCACGAATGACCTTAACCTCCACGATTGTTTTATCTCTCACATAGCGCCTATAGCTTGTGAATGCGTGCATGTAAAAACGGTAAGACAAGCACACGTTTCTCACATTTTACGAGTTAGATAACACTTGCTGAGACAATCTGTAGTTGTCTGTGTGTTAGCACTCTTACACATTATCTTTATCTTGCTCTTGTCTAAACTGCCAAATTAGCCTGCCACTTTGTCCGCGCAGGTTCATATATATATATATATATATACATATACATATACATATACATATACATATATATAATATATATATACATATAAATATAATTGGACCAAGGTCCGTCCGCTATACTTAATTTCATTTTTGAAAAACTGACAACAATGAATCCATACTAATATTATAAATGCGAAAGTGTGTCTGTCCGTCTGTCTTCTACGCTTTCACGGCCCATCTGTTCAACCGATTTTGATGAAATTTGGTACAGAGATAGGCTGTATCTCGGAGAAGGACGTAGACTTTTATGCCGGAAAAATAAGGAGTTCCCGCGGGAATTGATAAAACTTAGTCCGTGCGGATGAAGTCGCGGGCATCATCTAGTATATAATAATATCCAGTGGAGCAGTGATTTCCAAACTAGGTTTCCCTGTACCCTTGAAGCCAAATACTGGTAATGTACATGACATACTATATAATATTTATACAGGGTATATTAATTCTAAAAGTTAAATATCATTGAAACGAAACAAATATTAATTATTTTCCACTCGAATGAGAATAGAGAAATATGATGGCTTGTTTGATTTAAACTTCGCTCGGTTCGTGAATAGGCCTTTAATTGAAAACCCTTGACGTCGACAAATCGTTTCGATAATTTGATCTATTGTTTTAATTGAGATTAAACAATCTATACTATTATAAATGCGAAAGCTTGGATGGATGGATGGATGTTTGCTACTCAATCACGCTAGAACGGCTGAACGGATTTGGATGAAATTTGCCACAGAGACAGACAGTCTGGAATAATACATAGGCAACTTTTTATCCCGGAAAGTTTATGAGTTCCCGCGAGAACCAAAAAACCTCAATCCACGCAGCCGAAGTCGCGGGCATCAGCTAGTATGGAATATTATATTACTTGGGGCTGCTTTTCCAAACTGTGCTGCCACCACACTGCCACTACTGAGTACAAGTCTCCTCTCAGAATAAGAAAGACTTGGCAATTAAGGTTCATACACGTTTGAATACATTATAAGTAGAAAACTCTCAGACATGCTGGTTTTCTCAAGATGTTAATAAATAAAATAGTTTGTTTTTCCACACACAGTTATTGTTACATTCTGCGCTAAATACCTACACTTAATTTTTTATTTATTTGCATTTGTTTACATTTTAATTTTAAGTCCTGTAAAAAAAAGGATTTTTAAAAGGATCAGCCTGGCTATCCAGCGCGGGAATGCAGCCAGCATTCTTGCTACCATTCCACGCGGGCGTGATTTATATAGTAATTAGGTTAGGCTAGCTAGCATTAAGTCCTATTGTATTATTTTCAATAAATGTATTTAAAAAAACTAAAAAAAAAACCTGTAACAGTTTCAATGATATAATATTATCACCCTCTTGCTTAACTGTCATTGAAACCGTTAGGTAAGTAAGATAGTTATATTAAATTGCTTAAATTGCTCCGGATCTCCCAAATAGAAGGCCGTCGCCTTTAACTAAGGCATAAATTTTCTGCCAAAACTTCAAATTCATTCCCCTGTGAAAGATTGGCCATTAGAAAATCGCCCCTTTAGATAGCTCATTATTTGAAAACAATGAAATTCAGAAATAATTTTGATGAATTAGCGATACTTGAAATCAAAGTCAAACAGATCTAATTCCTTTAGTTATTTTTCATAATAATGTGATTGTAAAAAGTAATTATATAAATGATAAAATTATAAATGATTTATTTATTTCATGTAGGACAGCTTGTGTAACTTATGATACGTTAAGACTCTACCACCGGTTCGGAAAGCTGATTCTACTGAGAGGAGCCAGCAAGAAACTCCTCCTGAGTTGCTCTTTTCTTAAAAAAGAAAAAGGTTACAATAAGTAAACAATATAACACATAGGTAAATTACGTTAAAAGTATTATACTGACTTGTGGGTCACTGGATGCGAGGCCAGTTGCTTCCATGCAACTTTGTCATTCAGAAAATCATCGATAGTATAATAACCTCGACTTAACAAATGCTGTTTAACAAAGTCTTTAAATTTATGTAATGGCAAATCTATAAACTCTTTGGGAACCATGGTATAAAAGCGTACACTCGACCCCACAAAGGATTTCAGCACCTTGCGCACACCTTGGTTTCTAGTACATCGATTGTGAGTATCACTCATTTGCTTTTAAATTTTAATGTTCCGTCCGACATAGACTATATTATTGTAATTGTATTGTGAAGGCACCGTAAGTATACCAATCTCTTTTTACACGAAGTGATTCGCGTGATTCAAGTTTATAAATAGAACGGATGGCTATTTTCTGAGATATAAAAATTGTTTGGATATCAGCTGCTCTGCCCCATAATAAAATGCCGTACGACATGATACTGTGGAATTAGGCAAAGCCGTTTGAATATCGGTAAACTGTCTAATTTTCCTATTAATAACAACACGACATTATAAATTAATAACAACAATTAATTTTTACTCTTTCTTCAGAATGAAACTTCTGCCGTTACATAGCCAGTAATTCTTTAAGCTTATAAATAACTAGGGTCAAAATAACGTTATCTTACATAGAGAAAGTACCAGCCCTTGTAAGTATAATTGCTTATTACGTAGTAAGGGCCTCATTAGAAGCTGGTTAATGATGCAGCAGCTTGTTAGCGCAATCATACTGGCACCTCGTAAAAGCTTTGTATGTGTTCTGTAGTAAAATTGGACTTCTAAGAGTCTAGACTTTTTATGGACATTTCTTACCTCTTATACTGCGAATAAGAGGTAACTAACTTCTTAAATCTGAAAACTTTGAACTTTGAACTTTGAAGCAGTTTTAAGCAAAAACGTAACAAAGATCAAAGGTTAATCAGTCCTTTGTATCTTAAAATAATTATTTCGCAAGCGAAGATTGTTTTCTCTACTTTAGAACTAAAAGCAATTAATATTGCCATCCAAGAAATAAAAATCACTCGTTTTTATATAGGTACTTAAATCATGTTCTACTTAATAAACAATTTAATTTCGCGAAAACACTTTTCTGTACCTTTTGTACTTACAGAGCCACGCGCTCATATTTATTTAGAGCTACCGCGACAGGATAAACGTGTTTTTATACGACACAGTGCATTTTGGGCCAACGTTTTGTCTTATCCTATCCGTAGCGAGCTTTCGCCCTATAGAGACAGCTCTTACATAATAAATGAGCATAATATACGTTTTTGTATGAACATAACCGTGATCCAAAATTCGCAGAGCGGAAAATAGTGATGGAGTTCCGTTGAATCTCACTTAATCCGATTCGGGCGTGACAGTTTCTACGCAAGCCGCTATCAGTTCTTGCCACATCAAAAAACCTTTATATAGAAACACCGCCTTCATCAACGTTTAGGGTTTTTGAAAAATAAATCCATGCAAATAATCATGTTGATTTGATTTAAGGATAAACCACAAACAAACACACTTACTGCATTTATAATATTAGTATGGATTACTATATTTGTAATCCATACCAATAATATAAATGAAGCGCAGCGTTGGACAACCTCCCACTAGGTGGACGGACGATCTCAAGCGTGCAGCTGGGAGCCGCTGGAAATAAGCGGCACAAGACCGTGCTCTGTGGCGATCCATGCAGGAGACCTTCGTCCAGCAGTGGACGTCCATAGGTTGAGATGACGATGACGACTATGTTTGTATTTTGATGTTGAAATAATGAAAAGTTTTAGTGAATCCAGTATTTTTTACCCAAGCATATGCTAGGATGCGTACCGAGGTACCTATACGTCGGAAACCTAACAGCAGGATCCGCTTTATTTGCTTGGTTCAGTTCATCTTAGCTTTGGTAGGTTCAACGAGCTAGAACAATGAAGTGTTTTGTATTGTTCCCACACATTGCAACCTATGCACATTCTAAGTAGCATTTTATGCCAAATTTTAATCAGGCATCCTGTAATTAATATTGCAATTTTCAATAATAATTATTAGAAAATTGTAATATTCTGAAATTGATAGTCTGTTGAACAGATTTTACACATCATGACGGGGTGCCCCCCGTAGTTTGCCTACTTCCAGCACTTAAAGCCTTAATTAATGACGTTTATGTTTTAGAACCTATGTATTTTAATTCCCACGGGAACTACTAATTATTCCGGGATAAAAAAGCCTATCTCACTCTCCAGGACCTGAACTTTACCCATGCAAAAAATCACCTCGATCCGTTAGTACTCTGGTGCGACGTGATTGAAGGACAAATTAACAAACAAACAAATTTTCACATTTATAATATTAGTATGATTATAGGGACGTCAAGTTACTTGACATAAAACTGTCATTTCTGAATAATACTGCTTTAAGAGATGGTAGTAACCCCTCTGAAATCCTGGAATATAGTATTATTATCCTTGGAAATATGCAATTTTTCGTTGGTTTTCACATATTTTAGCATGTTCCTATATTTATAAGTAAGAGAAACGAAGGCATAGCTTACAGAAGACAACTTAAAAACGTACGCGACATCACGTGCCTCGGTTTGTTGGGAACAAGTCTAGATAGCCTTACGAAGTACGTGAACATTTCAGAGAGACGATATTATTGCAACGTTAATGTAAATTTTTGCTATTCTGAAATCTGAACCTTTAGCTTATGCAGTACAGTTATGATTTGGATGAGCGATACCTCGTAAAACTAAGAATCATGAAAATGTTAGTGCAAAAAATAGTGGCTAACACATAAGGTATACACGTACACTCTCTAACGCAGCAGTGGTATAAATTACTGGAATATAATATATTTTCAGTGTATTCTATTGCTTGCGGTTTCAGGAAATGATTGTTATATTTTACTACGTTTATTTATTAATTACAGTCAACAAAATAAATGTTTCATGTTCTTTAATTTGCTAGAAATGTTTGAATACTATAATTTATTATTTATTTGCTATTACGGATGTCCCCAAGACAGTAAATTCCTCTAAGTCTCTTCCCAAGGCGGTAAGTTAAGTGCACATTCTGAGAATTTAGACTCTCTTTACCCGAGCGTCCGTTCTTTTAAAGTGATTTATTATCAGATATCCACTAAAATGGTTTTATATTTTTATACTTGGAAATTTTACTGGAGAGGACTTCAGGGCGAAAATACACTACGGAGAGAACACGACAAAACATCCTGACAAAAAAACTTGGCCAGTAGTAGTGTATTTTTGCCGTCAGTTAATATCCATTTTCCGATGAAAGATAATTTTAATATCCAATTTGTTTTCAAACAAAAGAGTAATATATTTTATTTAAATTTGACGACCTCCGTGGCGCAGTGTGTAGCGCTGTTGCCTTAACGTGCGGAGGTCCTGGGTTCGATCCCCGGCAGGGTCAATTTGGGAATTTATAATTTCTGAATTTTCCCTGGTCTGGTCTGGTGGGAGGCTTCGGCCGTGGCTAGTTACCACCCTACCGGCAAAGACGTGCCGCCAAGCGATTTAGCGTTCCGGTACGATGCCGTGTAGAAACCGAAGGGGTATGGGTTTAATATAACTGCCATGCCCCTAACAGGTTAGCCCGCTACCATCTTAGACTGCATCATCACTTACCATCAGGTGAGATCGCAGTCAAGGGCTAACTTGTAGTGGATAAAAAAAAAAAAAAAATAAAAAAAAAAAATTAAGTAGGAATGAAAATACGGCTTAAGTTCGCCACAGGAAAATAATAAGTATTAGAATTTTTTAGATAGGTCAAAAGTTTCATCTTCATTTATGACTTAGAGCCCATTTTTAAAGCCAGTGGGAGAGTCAAATCATGACGTAACACAAGAGACACTTTATGTCCTAGGAGTAATAAATTGAGTATTTTGACAAATAAGTAAGTATATTTTATTTACATGCTGCACGGCTTTTGAAGGGATGTGAAAAGTGTCTTAAAGGAATGCTTTCATATATGCTAGCCTATAAAGCCTCTTGAAAATTATGTAACTTCGTCGCTTAAATACCCTTATGAATTTTTAAATAGTGCCCGTGACTTTATCCGCGTGTGAAAATCACTCGGGAACTCTTTGATTTATTAGGATGAACTATAGTCTAGTGCAGACTTTCCAGGATTTTGACTAAATAAAATCCATGCAAAATCGCGTTCCTTTCTCTGTTACTCCGTTGCAGTGATCAGATCATTGAAATTTAGGATTGTTATCATGGGTAAATAAAATTTAATCTTTCAATAATTTCATACTATGATCAAACTTTCCTTACTTTTCTACGTTGAACATTTTTTGTTTCAAAACATTATGAGAAAAGTTTATGGCATAAAATATAATGTACTTAATAATATTATACAAAAACTGAATATGAAAAGTTTGTTATGGTTACCAATTAAGGCACCAAAAAATTTTATTCGAATACGCTCGGACATCCCATACTTCTTTTTCTTAACTTTTCGACGTCGCATCTCATTAAAACTTTATGAAAAGTACCTACTCGTATTTGTTGTACTTTTAATTAATATATCTAATGTGTACAAACATATTATTATCTTTCTTATTCATATACCTAATTCCGTATTTGTGTCGAATTTTCTATGAGAAAAAGGGAATATTTAACTAACACTATAATATCTCAAGCGCAGATGGCCAACGTCTTTGTGGATTTGCCACTTTGGCGACGTAAATTCAGTCAAAAGAATCATACTAATATTATAAATGCGAAAGTGCATGGGTATAGTTGAAGACCTGGAGAGTGACATAGGTTACTTGTATCCCGCAAAATTGAGGAGTTCCCGCGGGAATCAATAAATTTTAAACCACGCGGACGAAGTCGCGGGCATCGGCTAGTTTATTATACTTATTATGCTGCGGCCATAGAAAGGCGATGGGAATCAGTGGCAAAATAACACCTGCATCACAACTGCTGACCGCAGTCACAAAAAGCCAGTGTGCAGTCGCCGCGGCATGCAGTGCAAATTGACGCGACGCAGACGTTCGGCAGACGGTAGTAAATATTACTAATTTCGACAGTTACGATGCGATTGATGCAATTATGCAGTCGGCTTGCAGCTCAATCTGTTATCTATGGCTCGCTTGCAGAAACGCCGGGTTATCCTTTTAACTTGGAGTTTTTTTTTTCGTTCAGTTCCTGCTACTAATTATTATGTAGCAACCTTTACTCTGACAATTAGTATTCCTAGGCAATATCAGAACTGCCAGTCTAAAATCTCTATTTTTTTATTTATTTTTTATTTTTTCTTTTTGGACTTTCGGCTTTATTTATAACTACTAACCTAACCTAACCTAAACCTTAAACAAACTAACCTATCCTACGCCTATATGGTGGACCCGTTGGTCCTGACCGCCTTCCTGACCACTTCAACAGCAAAGCCCAGGAATGCGTCCCGACAGTCTTCGTCATTGACCAGCGCACATAAATTATTACATTCTATGTTCCTGTACATTCTGTGCTTGCAGTCAAGCCTTTCGCTCGAGAATTTTGGGCATTCTACGAGTATGTGCTCAACTGTTTCTGTGGTGGTCTCGTCGCAAGCACAGAATGGACTAGTGGACTAGGGGCAAGATTGAACCTAAATAGGTAGCTTTTAGAACCACCGTGACCCGTGAAAAGCTGAGATATGGTATTATTATGCCTTATCTTTTTCATAGTCTTGAAAGCTTCTTTAACTCAGAGCTGCTACTTTATCTATACATAGGTAATTATTTCAACGTAACTCGGCGTCTCTGCAAGCAGGCCTTAGAAAATTAAATTATTTAATTACCTACACTGTCCTTAAGTTTTTTTTTTTTCACCTTCCAAAATTAAATTGTTTTCCTACAAAAGGGATAACTTTTCCTTTCCCATTTTCGGTAGGAATTTGGCAGATAATCGGAAAGGAAAAGTTCTTCCACTAGAAAGGCCACGCTTCTGGGAGGAGGAAAATTAGAAGGAACATCAGGTGATTTCTCTGTGTAAAAATAAAAGCTATTTTGAAAATCTGAGCTGCCACTGCCCGGAAGCATTTCACTATTATTAAAGGCACGTTAATGAGCCTTGGACTCGCTCTTGAACTTTTTCTTTCTGCTTAACATCAAAAGTTTCGCTTTGCAAAGTGCTAATGAGAATTCTCATGTTAATTGCCTTTCGTTGCCTGAATATATAATTTTCTTATGCCATATTGTTTCTCTCGTTTCAATTAGATTTCACATTTGTTAATTGTTAAGTATTATTAATAGTTGGACTATACCTAAGTTGCAAATTAATATTAAAGTACTAATTTAATTTGCAACTTAAATTAGTACTTAGTAGTAGTTTATTCAAAACTAGCTGATGCCCGTGACTTCATCCGCGTGGATTGAGATTTTTTGGTTCCCGAGGGAACTATTTAACTTTTCGGGATACAAATTAGCCTATGTGTTATTCCAGAGTAATCTATCTCTGTGCCAAATTTCATCCAGATCCGTTCAGCCGTTCTGGCGTGATTGAGTAACAAACATCCATCCATCCATCCAAGCTTTCGCATGTATAATGTTAGTATATATAAGTCCCTACAGTCTACAGACTTTTCGAACGTCAATCAAATATGAGACGTGATGGTGATAGTTTAACTACGGTGATACCTAAGTTACTGGGTCTTCACTGATCCGCTCATACAGGTTCTCTCTCTGCGTCGTATTACTCATTACTGAGAGTCGTGACCCCTTTGCATTAATGTTATAATAGTAGGAGTTTTCTCGGGATTATAATGCGATGAGTTCCCACGTCCTTCCGCAAAATGCCAGCCCATCATGCCAGGTTAGGACAAATTAAAAGCAATAAAAACAATTCAGTGTGTTATTGCTGTTTGTAATTTGTAAATGATTGTCCTAATGCATATTTAAGCGAGATACTGGTACCGCGGCGTTGCAAAACACACACGTTTTTCTTAATAATCGTTATTACAGCGGGACTTACGAGGCAATGTTTTGCAAATCCAGCGCGAGCTAAATTGCCCATTGTGGGCGGATGCGGATTTCTGCTGAATTAACCTAATAGCAATATACTTCTTTGTTTAATTTAATGAAAAAAATTCAAGCAATCATACTTTATTTTCATTATATCGTGAGTTATAAAGACAATTTTAGGCTTTTTGCTGAAAATGTTACCGAAAATTATACTGTGCCGTAAATATTTGTGTTTACTGACATCATGCCAGCGTTTAATGGTGGCAAGATTACTGACAGCATTTTCACACTGAAGAGCCAGGCTGATCCTTTTCGAAAAACATGGATCAGTCTTTCTTCCACCACTATAATTAATCGCAGAGAACTGTCTCAATTATTACCCGATTACATTTTGAAGACGTGACATGACTTTATTACGTGTCCGTGGTATCATATCATACTAATGTTATAAATGCGAAAGTCAGTTTGTTTGTTGGTTTGTTGGTTTGTCCTTCAATCACGCTGCAACGGAGCAACGGATCGACGTGATTTTTGGCATGGGTATAGTTGGGGTCCTGGAGAGTGACGGAAAATTGAGGAGTTCCCGCGGGAATCCAAAAAAACTTATCCCACACGGACGAAGTCGCGGGCATCAACTAGTCAATAATAAAAGGAAATTCACAGCTGGAATTAAATACCTTGTAGAAATTTCCACAGTATAGACAGTTTTTGGCTAACTTGGCTAGACTCCCTTCGACTCGTTTGATTTGGTCATTTCATCTCTCCACATTAATTCATCTCTCCACCATGTAGAAAGCGAATAGGGGTATGGGCATAGAATAGGTAGTTATGGGTTTAAAATAACTCCCATGCCCCTAAAAGGTTAGCCCGCTACCATCTTAGACTGCCTCATCACTTACCATCAGGTGAGAAAAAAAAAAGTAGACTGGGTCTACCAACACTGCGCTTTCCGATGCACGGTCGTCACTTTAGTACCTTGAGTCCACCAGTAATTTGGGGTCCGGGTGGGGCCAGACCTTACTTTATACAATACTAGACGATGCCCACGACAGACAGGCATACAAACAGACACACTTTTGAATTTATAATAAAAGTATGGATGTGATACATATTTTTATATAAATAGAAACAATGCAAGAAAGTCAGAAATGCTAGTTGTTCATAATAAAAATAAAATGGATGTGACCTAGTAGCGGAAAAGCTCAATATTTACTCGCATGACCTATTTTCCTGGAGAGACAATTACAGTGGTCAATATTACAAACGAGATATTTATGTCAACTAGTTATACGGGACAATGTTAAGTAATGATTTTAGTTGAGTTGATTCATAAACATAACTATATTCTGTAAATATAATAAACTAGCTGATGCCCGCGACTTCTCCCGCGTGATTTAAGTTGGTCATTAAAAAAAAGAATTGCAAAAGGCTGCATGGCTATATCTTCTATCAGGCGAAATGACAGCCAAACTCTCGTCATCCCAACAATAAAACTCCACCATTTCCATATGATACCCACCACAGACTCCCGAAAATAAGAGGCAATAACAATTTTATTAGTTTCCAATCGGGCTGTGAATAAAAACTAAATTCAACGACTACTTTTACGATTCACTTTATTGCTTTTCATGTCAACTCCAGGCAACGAGTGAGTCTAATAAAAAGTTATCAGGGACAAACAGTTCTATCTTAAAATAAAATGGCTCTAATCCGCTGGCAAATTGGACATTCGTGCACAGCTATCAAGAGACGTAAGCGGCACATTGTTTAGTTCTTGAAATGTGTGAAATCGCTTAATGCCGTATTATTTTAATTTTAAAATAATACTGCTCTAAGCGATGGTAGTGAACCCTCTGACAAGAGCTCTACTAATCCTTCACGTTGAGTTTGATGAGCTTTGGATCTCCAGTGAACTGAAGTTTAATGACTTGATTCGAGCTGCACTAATTGCAGCATTCAGATAAACTCTTGAATCTGAGCGTTGAATTCATCATCATTGATATTATTTCTAATAATATAATACTAATGCGAGAGTTTGGATGAGATGAATGGATGTTTGTTACTCAATCACGGCAGAACGGCTGAACGGATCTGGATGAAATTTGGAACTTAGATTGATTATAGTCTGGAATAACACAGATGCTACTTTTTATCACAGAAAAATAAAGAGTTCGTCCGCGCGACAAACATCCATCCACCCATCCATACATCCATCTATCCATCCATCCAAAAATTCGCAGTTATAATCTTCTTCTTCTTCTTCTTCTTCCTACTGGGCAGGTTTCACCCCAGCCCAACCCCAACTGGGGTTTTTTAAACCCCAGTTGGAGGTCTGTTGTGCGTGTGTTGCCCTTCCCCGCTGGAGTCTTCACTCCAGCCATCCGAGCTCGCTCTAGAAGCCTAGAAGACCGCCCAGATTGTCTAGGGCCTCTCGTAGCGAGGTTGGGGATCCGAGGTGTTGCTCGCGTTGGTCTGTGACGCCTGTGCATTCTAGTATCACATGCGTCGGGCTTTCGTCTGTCTCAACGAACAAATAGGTGTTTGTTTAATGGGCTGTGCCCTGTTATAAGTCCCACCACCCTCCTGAGTTTACCTCTGTCCAGGCGGATTAGTTTGTGTGTTAAACGTTTTTAGATGTTAGGGAATGCCTCCTTGGTTGGTCTACAGTCCGAGGCATTCGACCACAATCGGGAATGCTCTTTAAGTTATAATATTAGTATACATTATAAGTCTACAACAAGGTCATTTATGACTGACTGTAATTGAATTATCAAAATACAAAGAACCAAGTTACATCAAATACCAAACAATCTAATGAAGTGTTTCACTAATGTACCCACAGATGGAGGTATTAGCCGCCTCTATGGGCAATTATTCTGATTGATGCGCTGGCCATATGTCGCGGTGACAGACGATTGAATGGCCTATTGATCGGTAATAAGCAAAATGTTTTCGATATGCGAGCAGGAAAATAATTTCCTTAATTTATAGAAACCGTGGCATCTTGACTTGGTATAGGCGGCTTCTGTAACAAATTCAACAAAAAGCTTACGCTACGAAGCCGAAACCCTTACTAGTGCTTAGTTTTATTAGAAAACTAGCGGATGCTCGCGACTTCGTCTGTGTGGTTTGAGGTTTTTTGGTTCCCGCGGGGACTCTTTAATTTTCCGGGATAAAAAGTGGCGTAATGTGCTATTCCAGTAGCGTTATGTGATATAATCTATCTCTGTGCCAAATTTCAGTCAGATCCGTTCAGCCGTTACGGCGTGACTGAGTAACAAACATCCATAGATTTAAAGGTTAACGCGACCTTTAAATCTATGCAAACATCCATGCATCCATACCTCCAGATATCCATCCAAACTTTCGCATTTATAATATTAGTAAGAAGTATGATAAGAAATCTTTATTTTATCACCTAGGATGGTTACTAGCCACGTTTAGAGCCCTCCCTTCAGACCAGACTTGTAGTGGAAATTCAGAAATTATAAATTCAAGTTAGATTACAAGCTATAAGCAAATATATAGATAGACGAGGATAAAGAAGAATTTTTTTTGCTATTTAAAAAGACATACAAAATCTACTCAATGATAAAACATATTAATGTTTAATATTAAAATTAAAAATGTGTCCGTCTGTCCATTCGTCTGTATGACTGACCATTTTTGGGCCCAACCGTTTAATCGATTTTCTATGGAATTTCCCATCCATCCCAGAAAATCCAAGATTCTATTCTAAATTTTTAAAAACCTAATTACACGAAGAATAAGTTCCTGGCATCATCTACTAGATACTAAAGTTCTACATCAATGTCTAGTAGATATAAGATATTATTATAATATACTAAAGTGGTAACTTGATATTACATTTCCGTCAATGAAGCCTAGTGAATTTATAGTCTACGCCTTAATTAAAACATTTTGATTTAATATCCCGCCGGTACTCAGGTACCTACCGGTTGTTTGTTAGGATCGACCATAATTTACCGAAGAGCAGCTATAATAGAGGTCCATTATATAGATGAGTGGATATTGTCGAAACTTTAGAGGAACATTTGTTACAAATCTATGGCACGTAAAACCACAGAATAGGTAACAGAATTAAGTAAAACTTTCAAAGTTGTTCAACTGTAGTTTCTATTAGTTTGAAAGTGGTTCTAGTTAAAATACATACTATTAATTTTAACCTTTCATATCAACAATAAAATCCAGAATCCCTAATGTTTTATAATTATATTTTCATATGATTTCATATATTATTTTATTGTGTTTATATGATAAGTTATTTGTATATGTTTGTTTATATTTTTATGGGCCTAGTTGCCTGATTTAAACAAATAAATTTTAAAAAAGAACCGTTTGTCGCATGTCACAAAAAAAAAGTTGAAACTGTAACTTCATAGAAATAAGCTATTTTAACCATACATTTTGTATAGGTAGGTATACCTTTAAAATGTTTAACCTATATAATATTTTCTAATTCAATTCATTTTTGGTATGGCTCTAAACAAACACACTGACACAGCCGAGGCATGTCTTTCTTCAAGACAAATCGATTATTTACTTTGACAGAAGGGCGGCAATATGCTACAAGTTCAGGAGCGTCAGCGCACCGCTCATCCTGTATGTTTTGTCTTAGCGAACCTTTCAAAGCATATTAAAATACAAAATACCTATATAAAGCTGTATTTCCTGGTGGGAGGCTTCGGCAGTGGCTAGTTACCACCCTACCGGCAAAGGCGTAGCGCCAAGCGATTTAGTGTTCTGGTACGATGCCGTGTAGAAACCAAATAGGGGTATGGGATTAATATAACTGCCATGCCCCTAACAGGTTAGCCCGCTACCATTTTAGACTGCATCATCACTTACCATCAGGTGAGATTGCAGTCAAGGGCTAACTGGTACTGGATAAAAAAAGCTAAGTAGTTAGTTATCAAAAATATTCGACTCTTCTCTACTCCATCTGCGTTGACCCTACACGAGCAATGGTTGTTTATAGTATTTTACCTCGAAAACAAACCATACTTACTCTGTTTTGATTCCTTTGCGCATTAATTTAATCTTCCTAATCTGATGAAAACGGATTGATATTACAAGCAGATCTTGACAAAGATTTAGCCAACTTACAATTACTCATTCAAAAAAAGAGTATGCCATCGCATGCCATCATATAAATCTTATAGCGACCGTAAAACTGTCTCCCAGCGTAATAAAAGTAACTTTGCTTCATTGGTTTAGAGCCTTATCATTGTCCTCATACAGCCTAAGAAAACTCAATTTCTGAGATTTCCGAAGGGCTTAGCTTCATTTCCTTTTATGCCTCCCTGGATACTAAATTCACTCTGCCAATAGTAAAAATCGTCAGAGGCAAACCGGAATACGATGGACATATTTTATATTCTATTCCTCAGAGTGAAATACGGCGAGATTTAAATTAATTCAATGTTTAATAAACTGGCAGGGAATGCTTTAATTACAAAGGCAAAACGTGTGCAGTGGCGCGCCTTAGGTATACCTATCCGGCAAAAGACGCAAATAGACCGATGATAATTATTCGGTAGATATCAATCATCATCGATCATAATGATTGTTATCTATTTATAGATAAACTTGGTTCTACTTTACACCGTTTGTATGCGCTGACCCAGCTTATCGCTAGTTATTTTAATTTATACAAATAAGAGCAACATTTCAGAAAGGCTGGGCCGATTTTGATGCAATTGTTTGCGTGTGTTAGTGTGGATTAGATAGTTTATATTCGCAAATGGACCCGGTATGGGGCGCCGTAATCGGGTTCTAGGTTTAGGGCAGGACAAAGTCAGCTGAGCTGGGCCCACTAGTAAAATATAATAATCGGTTTGGCTGAAATTTGTGATGAATATACCATAACACTCTGAACTAAGACAGACATCTTTTTATCCCAGAAATACAAGAGTTTCAGTGGAATCAAAAACTTAAATCCACGCGGACAAAGTCGCGGGTATCGTCTAGTTTGTTACTAGTGTAACTAACAAGTTATTGGACTTTTCAAAGGTTAGTAGTTTTACTATATAAGCATACTAGCGGTCGCCCGCGACTTCGTCCGCGTAAAATTTCTGATTTCCTATGACATTATGAAATTTTCCCGCTGCGAAAAGTCTATCTAAAGAGGCTTTATATAGCTTATGTAGGTTTTTATTATTTAAAACTTATAACCGAAATGCTGAATTTTTATGTCTCTTTCTACAAAAATTTCAACCCCTTAGGGGTGAATTTTCCCAAAACCGTTTCTTAGCTGACGTTTACACCATAGAAGGAACCTACCTTCCAAATTTCAAGTCTGTATGTTTTATAGTTCCTGAGATATCGTGATGATCAGTCAGTGAGTGACCTTTCGCTTTTATATATACCTATAGATTTTGTAGCACAGTAGTTCACAGCATTTTCCGTTTATTCAATTTTCAGCCGGAAGGCACTTGCTCGCGCAATCTATTGTCGGGAACTATTGATGTGTTGAACGAGATTTAGTTCAGTTTTAGTTGAACGTTGGTTCAGGAATTCAGTTCTTTATGTGCTTGTACTAACCAAATATAATCTAAACTATCGATCATATTTTATTAGTAGATGCAATTTGGAAATAATTCTGTTTTCTGATGGATTGATGCAATTTTTTTCGTTTTATTCATCGCTTAGACTAATAATACAGAACATACGAAAAAAAAGTTCATCTAATCACTAAAATACGTAATAAGTAAGTACGTTTAAGTACCTATTTACAAAAAATATCTAGATCTTTGTAATTAAAGTGATAGTATGATGAATGTAGTCAGAATTAAGTTAATGTTATGTTTCTTTGAACAATAAAGGATAATAATTGGAACAAGGGATGCTAGTTTCAATATAAATGTTTGTGAAGCATAACATAGCTGCGACTTTAAATGTGTAAAATATAAACTATATTATGTCGCTAAATGCCTGGGCAGACAAAGCAAAAAAAAAAGCGTAACGGTCGCACGAATGCAACGAATCGAGAGAAACTGGAAAGTCATATTAATCCGACATTTCGTAATACAGAACTGTAGGAAGCACGTCACCACAGTAAACAGATACAACCAGTATGGAAACTACCTAGAAATGTTCAAAACAGCTCACTCACACAAACGTGCGCATCGAACATGCGATGACGCGGCACTCACTACTGACGGCACTGCGACGAGCGCTTGGGGTCTCGTCGATGCGCACGTTTCTGTGAGTGAGCCTGTTTCGAACGTTTCTAGGTAATTTCCATACTGGTTGCATCTGTTTACTGTGACGTCACACAGCTGACACAGCACAGTACATAGCGGGCAGCTCGCATGCTTAGGGAACTAATCATACTAATTATTATAAATGCGAAAGTGTGTTTGTTTGTTGGTTTGTCCTTCAATCACGCCACAACGGAGCAATGGATTGACGTGATTTTTGGCATGGGTATAGTTGAGGACCTGGAGCGTGACATAGGCCACTTTTTATCCCGGAAAATTCAGGAGTTCCCGCGGGAATAACAAAAACCTTATACCACCTACCTACCTTATACCACGCGGACGAAGTCGCGGGCATCAGCTAGTAAATAATAATTTATAATTACACTTATTCAGCTCAGTTCTGTATTTGTACCTACATAAAAAACTAACGTTTTCTATGGAGCTGCATACGCAACTATTCAATTTTACGATGCTAATCGCGATTCGTAGGTTTGCATCTCCACAGAAACACCAGTTCTGTCATTATTTATATGAAGAAGTTGTGCATGAAGAAAAATTACTGTAGAACTAAATTGTATATTTTCAGACATAGATTGTTTATGGCTTTATGGTATTAACACACTGAGCATGAACTCCTTCTTCATAAGCACATAATGTTACAAATTGTAACTTCCAGCTGGTCCATTGGACACCTTTACATAACGGTGCTTACGTAACTTCTCTCGATGCCTTTGAAATGCAAATTCCAAGCTTCCAGCATAGTATGTGATACTAATATTCGCACGTTAGCACAATAAATTACGCCATGCTACGCAATGTAATTTGCTTGCATTTCGTTTTGCACTTATTACTATAACCATTATTCGTCTGCTTGTTATCATAGGTTGATTACTCAGCTGATAAGATATTAGTCTAGGCAATAAAGCTAGTCGACCCCAACAATAATTCCTCAGACGACGAAACTTTACAGTGGGATTAAGTATCATGAGTTAAACGTATGTTATAAATATCTAATAAAAAAATCAGAAAGGAAGTAAGGTTTTTTATGCTATACCTAATTGTTAAAGCAGGAAGGTACATTATCGCGTAAACGCAGTTTAGGTTTGATAATAAAATCGGTTAAATATCGATATTCTGCATGATTAAAAAAACTAGGCTGAGTTTGTTGTGGGCTCTTGTCAGACCAGGGCGCGTTTGGAACCCTCGTAGCTTTAGTTTTAAGATACCTTTACTGATTATTATCAAAATTATATTTTATAAATAACTAGACGTCAATAAGTGTAGTTTACCTACCTATATTGAATAAACATTATTTGATTTGATTATTTCGTTTGATATTTCGGTTTTGAGTGTAAATATAATATACTACCTACTATTATTTTAAAAATAAATCGATACAAAAATCAGTCATAAATATTAAGTTTTAGGAATAAATACCTAACTTCCAGATGGATTTTTTGTTGGATATTTTTGTATAAGTTTTGGTTCTTCATACCATACTTCAACCCTGCCAAGTTTCAACTACTGAGGATTTAATGCTCCATACAACGATCCGCCCCATTGCCTAGACTATATCCCATATAGGTTATAACTTGTGAAATTAATCGGCCGAAAACACGGTTGATACAAATACACCTCAAATGACGTCATCCACAGAATTAGGAATATAAGTCACCCATGGCATGCGTGATGCAGGGATATTCAACAGGCCGTAAGCAGAAATATCCAGTATTTTGGATCTAAGGCCATATACACACTAGGCTAAAAATTTTGCTTGCGAACAAAAAGTCCAAGATGTTCACTTTTATATGGCGTGCATACTAGGCGCGCGCACTTTATTGTACTGTCCGATCCGTAGTGTGTTATCGTTTTAATAGTATAATATCTAATATCGACATAAAATACATAAGTCGTCCTCCATAAATTATGCTGGCAGGCTTGAGACATGCGTTTTTGATTATCAATAGTAAAAAATCAAATACCTATTATAAATGCGAAAGTTTGGATGGATGTATGGATAGATGTACGGATGGATGTATGGATGGATATATGGATGTTTGTTACTCAATCACGCCCCAACGGCTGAACGGATCTGCCTGAAATTTGGCACAGAGATAGATTATAGTACCTACTGGAATAGCACATAGGCTACTTTTTATCCCGGAAAACTAAGGAGTTCCCGCGGGAACCAAAAAACCTCAATCCACGCGGACGTAGTCGCGGGCATCAGCTAGTATTATATAAAGTTTATTGGGAGATCAATCACAAGAAAATTTTTAATATCGTCAAATCATACGAAAATTTGTAATACCTATCGTCAAAATTAATATAATACTCATGGATTAAATATTTTTTAATAACGTCGTTATCGGGAAAAACAATTAATATTTTAACTTGTAACTCGTTGTTACTGTACCTAAATGTACCTACATAGCTCAATGTGATTTAAAATTCAAATTAAAACTTTCGTGTAGGTAACCGAGTTTCTACTCCCATGATAGAAGGGGACCCTACTATAAAACCGCACGGAAGCACAATAAATTGTGCCGCCCTACGCGTAACATTGTAATTTGCGTGCATTTTGTTATAGATCGTTAAGCTCAACAGTAGGTACCTTTTTTTTTTTATCCATTACAAGCTAGCCCTTGACTGCCATCTCACCTGATGGTAAGTGATGATGCAGTATAAGATGGTAGCGGGCTAACCTGTTAGGGGCATAGCAGTTATATTAAACCCATACCCCTTCGGTTTCTACACGGCATCGTACCGGAACGCTAAATCGCTTGGCGGCACGTCTTTGCCGGTGGTAACTAGCCACGGCCGAAGCCTCCCACCAGGCCAGACCAGGGAAAATGCAGAAATTATAAATTTTCAAATTGACCCTGCCGGAGATCGAACCCGGGACCTCCGCACGTTAAGGCAACATCGTGGTAAACAACCTAACTTTGAGATGCTTCCACTTCACCTGCAAGAGCGGTATATCCATCAGGATTCCCTACGAGTAATATTTAATTGGAATAGTTATAGTAATTGAACTCTTTTGGCGCTGTTTTTAAAACTTTTTTTATGGATAGCCTTGTTCCAGCAGCAGCAGCAGAGTTCCTTATTGTGTTGCAGTTTTTAAGTTAACAAACTTGGTACTGAATTCACAAATATATCTGCCTCATTGCACACGTAGTTACTGATTAAATAACAATCGTTATAGGCTCCATCGTCAATCTATCATAATATAAACTTATAGATTCGACTTATGGAATTCACTCAGAACCTGATATGAAATCTTATAAATTTGGTAAAATAGAACAGAATAAAATTGAAAATATAGATTTGTCAGATGGATCCTAACGCTGATTTTCAGTGACTAACTTTATATGTTAATGCCAAACATAGTAATAATTGAGTTTTATTTTTAATCTGTTGACCCTAAACACTTATATTTCTGTAACAGAAATGAATCTGTCACAGAAACACTTTTAAAGTGTAACCGGAATAGCGACGTTACCAAATTTACTGTTGACGCGTATTCAAATTTGGACCCAAGGTGAAAGCACCGATGGTTGCAATTGCTTTAAGAAAAACATGGCCAATGTTGTGTCAGGGTGTGTGAAGTCCAATGAAGTGAGAAGACCGCATTGTCACACCGTGCAATTTGTTAGAGCATGTACCTATTAGGCTTACAGATAAAACATTTACCTACAGAAATAAACGGTTACAGATTGATACAGTATCGTTTCTGTTTCTGTTATAAGTGTTTTTGTTCTTTAACAGTTTCAAAAAACAGTGTTTAAAATACTTATTTCGGATACTGTTTCAGTCATTAGTATTTAGTAAAAGCCTCCTATATTCCCCAATACTTAATAATATTTTTATATTATCATGAACTTGATGGAGTTATACAAAAAGTTTTTAGGAGGCATTAAATGAAAATTAAATCGTTTAATACGAAATCCTAATTAAAAGCGAATTAAAGAAGTGGATTTCTATTTGGGTAATTCAACAGAAATCCGCATTTACTCTGCAATGGGCAATTTACTGCGAGCTTGGTTTTACAAAGCGCGCAGGCCTCGTGAGCTCCTACAATAATGTTTATTATGAGGAACGTGTTTATTCACACACCCGTTTGTTAATAATATGACGCCCAGAATAATGTAGCTTTGGTTAACTTACCCAGATTATAAGTAAAAGACACAAGTGCTCCTAGCGCTAACATTGCTCTGGCTACGGGACTGATTTTCGCATAAGTACATTTCAAAAATAAACCGGACGTTTTTATACATGTTCAAGTTTCAGTTTTCAGCCGTATACTTGCGTTACCATGGTAAGTTACATGACTTTATAAACTGGAAGGTCTGGACATTTCTGATTTCGATTCGTTAAAGCATATTATAATATGTGAAGCAGTTTATCACGCTAAATCAAAACGATCTGTTTTAGATTTACCTAACCTTCATTTACAAGCTCATACCTAATTAGTACTTCATTGATACATAATATACCATTAGAAAATGCAAAAATGATTGACATAATTACTGATACGATACATAATCACTACTCATTGTTGAAGTAGGTATTAATGAAACACTTTTAATATATTTGTAATCTCATTTGGAACTTGCACGAATAAATGGTTAAACGTTAAGGTTCCACGAGAGACTCAATTTAATTAGATATAAAATTATTTTTAAATAAAAAAAACCGCCTTCAAAAACTAAAAAGCAAAAAATAATTGGATATATTTACATATTATTATTTCTACCCACTATGTAGAAGTCGGGCGAGCCTTGCGTCAACTTTGCTTATCCTTGTTATACCCGCCCGACTTCAACATAGTGAGTAGAAATAATAATATGTAAATATATCCAATTATTTTTTGCTTTTTAGTTATTGAAGGCGGTTTTTTTTTATTTA
This sequence comes from Erebia aethiops, assembly GCA_923060345.2. Classification (NCBI taxonomy): domain Eukaryota; kingdom Metazoa; phylum Arthropoda; class Insecta; order Lepidoptera; family Nymphalidae; genus Erebia; species Erebia aethiops. Next base: position 6,252,521 of record OV281082.1, read on the forward strand.
AAAATAATTTTATTGTTTGCTTTTTAGTGCTGTAAATATAAAAAAGAAAAATAGGTTCTCGAAAGGTAGACAGACCTGTACCTAATAACTATCTGGGTTCGTGTCCTTATAAAATTTAAGTTCCTTTGATTTCCCCAGGATTCCATCATCAGACCTAATGACCATGGGACCACCTGGAAAGTATACCCTTTCAAAAAAAAAGAATTTTCCAAATCGGCCCAGGCGTCTTCGAGTAATCGGGGAACATCTGTCTTCGAAGATCTTCATCAGATCTTGACCAAATTTATATGGGACCACCTTGGAAGTATACCCTTTCAAACAAAAAAAGAATTTTCAAAATCGGTCCAGGCGTCTTCGAGTAATCGGGGAACATACATAAAAAAAAAACAAAAAAAAAAATATTCCGACGAATTGAGAACCTCCTCCTTTTTTTGAAGTCGGTTAAAAAGTTGGCCAAAATTAAAGATAATATACATTTGATCCGGCCACGATTGCTATCGTTAAGCTCTAAATCAAAATGCGATCTAAACACAAAAGTATTTAATAATCGCTGAGTCTGCCGGCAGGAGACTGATTCACCATCGTCAAAACACTCGCATTTATACCAACTATTTTCAATATGGCTTCCGTATCCCCAGTTTAAAGCGAATGTCATAAAACTAGCCAAATTAACTGATACTCGTATTATATCTCATGAAATATGAAATACAACAACTGTCGGACGCCATATCGAAAATAGTTAGTATAAATAAGAGTGTTTTGACGATGGTAATTCAGTCTCCTGTCGGCAGACTCAGCGATTATCGAATACTTCTGTGTTTAGATCGCAAAAAAATAGCATTAAATCTCTCCTGGAACCTCTACACATTTAACCATTTACTCATGCAAGTTTCGAATGAGAGGACAAATCATCATACTAATATTATAAATGCGAAAGTGTTTTTGTTTGTTTGTTGGTTTGGTTTATTGGTTTGTCCTTCAATCACGCCGCAACGGAGCAACGGATCGACGTGATTTTTGGCATAGGTATAGTTGAGGACCTGGAGAGTGACATAGGCTTTTTATACCAGAAAATTAAGGAGTTCCCGCGGGAATCAAAAAACTTAAACCACGCGGACGAAATACTTCTGGATTGACGCTGACTAAAGGATCATTTGCAAACAACTACAACTAAGAAATAAACAAATTGTGAGAACGCCAAGTTTATATCTTCGGTGAATTCGAAACTAAGAAGCAATACAAACTATAGCTTCAGCAGCTTTAATTAAAAGCAAATTTGTAACTGAATATACTAGTTAATTGGACAAGTTAGACTATTTCTACTTTCTAAATATAAGACGTTTATTTGTAAATTGGGAACTTTTGTCGATAATTTTCTTACAAATTCGATAAGAAAATCCATTAAATTTCCGAAAATATATACTCTTCCCATATTTTTTAAATTAAATTCTTATGTTTCTTTGATTGTAGTTACGTATATCAATGTGCTTATTACGTAACGCGGGTTATATCAAGCAATAGCTATTTTTAAATGGGAGCGGAAACACTCAAATGGACCGGTCCATTTGAGTGTTTCCGCTCCCATTTAGGTATTAGGTATTAGGTATTAATAGGTTAAAAAGTTTTCGGGAAGGGGAAGAATGTGTTATCACGTCGCGCTTGTGCGCGCTGCTCCAAATATTTTGTGTGTTTATCCAATAACCGTCAGAAAATTCTTTTCGGCATTTGTGTTTTTTGAGTTCTTAAACATAGGTCTGATACTCGTAACTGATAATATTACAGTATTATCAAGATTCAAAAATGTTTTAATGAAATAAAAACAACAGTAAAGTGTGTGTTGGTGAGACATTACAAATTTTATCATCAACAACGTTTTCAACATTTACACCATCTACTATCAAAAGTCATACTTTAATGTCTTAAGTTCTTAACTCATATTATATCGAGAAAAGCTTTGTTTGATTGTTTGATTGTAATGGAGAAATTTGAAAACTACTCAACTGATTTCAAAAAATCTTTCATCTATAGAAAGCTACTTTATCAGCGAGTAATATGCTATTGTGCTTTATTTTCAAAAAATAAGAGATCCCTACGAAATTTGATGTAACCCAAGGTATAAAAATCAGTACGTAATGTCCCCCGCTGGGTCGCTAGTTTTCCAATAAAAATGTAAGAAAACCCTAATATATTGAGTAAACCATTTTCAGCATCTAAAACGTTTTTAAAAAACGTTCTACTTTCCTTCGTAAATCTTAAGGCACGTGACTTCACGTCGTGGGGTCAACGTGTCTTGATCAGAACGTGACAAAACTCTCGAGCCAACTACAAAATAAAATCGGGCTCATTTGTTATAGCTTCCAAAGTATTCAAATACATACTATTTTTTGCCGGTCAAACGTGGGTTTCACCTTATTTCATAAATCAAGCGGGTAAACTACGTGGTGTCACGTCCAACGGTCGACTTGGTCGGCACGTGACAAAACACTTCCCATACCTCCATTTACGTGTACATTCTTCGTCCTCTCTGGTGCTATGTAGCAAATTATTGCCTGACCAACAAAATTTAGAGCTCTCTCTTTCTCTATTCTCCTCCTCATTGCTGAAGGACCTGCTCCCTTTTAATTAATCACATGACGGGAAAAGTTTTCTTAATATAATATAACAATTATTAATGTATCTATGTATTGTGTATGTATTATTTGTGTGGTATTTATTTATGTTTGTGTTTATATATCTAATAATAGTAGGTATATTGTTAGTTAGTTGTTAGGTTTTTAGTTTTTTTTTTACTTTTATGTAAACCCTTAACCCTTTCTCGCCTTTGATTCACGCGGGAACTCTTTATTAATTTTCCGATACAAAAAATGTACCAAATTTCATCAAAATCTGTTGAACTGACGGGCCGTGAAAGCGTATAGTAAACAGCCAGACGGATAGACACATTTTCGCATTTATAATATTGATGTGGACTTTTAACTAAACTTTCATCATCTCAACTAAGATCTCAACCCAATTCTTAGCATGGGCTTAGATTTTAGTCCTCCATGCTGACCATTACGGGTTTTACAGCTTCACCCACCTTTGGGAACATTGAAATGCTGACATAGCAAGGATTTATCAAAACAGTAAAAACCTGCACCACCAAAATTCATAAAATCTAAATAAATATACATTACAAATTTTCTCCAGCGCATAACTCATAATAATATTATGAACCGTGTTGTATCCATAAAAAGCGTAACATTTGCAAGGATTTTGCTTCATTTAAATTATAATATTTATGTTACAGTTTTCACGTACTTCCTAAGGGTATCTCTACGTATTTCAAACGGTAAATAAAAGTACGTGATTTCATGCCTTATTATGCTCATTTTGCTTATTATCTCTCTCTATGGAGTAGTCCTTAATTACTTGATGGTTTCTTGGTCCTAGATTTTTCTTATTAGGAAATTAATTACTAATTTAATAAATATGGACTTACTAGCGAATGCCCGCGACTTCGTCCGCGTGGATTGAGGTTTTTCGGTTCCCCCGGGATCTCTTTAATTTTCCGGGATAAAAAGTAGCCTATGTGCTATTCCAGACTATAATCTATCTCTGTGCCAAATTTCAGCCAGATCCGTTCAGCCGTTGGGGCGTGATTGAGTAACAAACATCCATCCATATATCCATACATCCATACTTTCATACATCCAGACATTCATACATTCATATCATATCCGTGTATGGATATACATCCATACATCCAAACTTTCGCATTTATAATATTTATTTGATAAAATCTTCCAACTTTAGCGAACTTTGGTTGACCGATTACTTTGAGAGTTGAGACCTGAATATTTTATTTTCCATAAAAAGCCTATTCTTTATTTCTAATTCACTTAGGAGTAACATGTATACATAAGTCTTATTATGTTCAGCTTAGGATTTTCGACTTGTCATACCCATATCAACATCTCTGAAAGTTAGATTAGGAAAAACGGGCAGATAGGTCAATAAGCAAGCGGAATAAAGTTATTCTATTGTAAGTCTATGTTTTACAACTTAATTTAATGGAATTTTCAGTTATTTTTAACTGACTTCCAAAAAAGGCTCGTTCTCAATTCGGCGCGTATCTTTTTTTTTTATAATATGAAAAAAAAAAAACACATGAGAAAGTTATGAAGTATAAAAAAATGTCGAAGTCATGCCTCGCAAAAAATCCGTCCCTAGTGCGTTTTCGTCACGTCTTCTCGGCGTTATCGAGCCTTCGTCGAGAATATGGGGCGGTTGATCCATAAAAACCTCACTTTCGGCACAGTAAACAGATACAACCAGTCAAACAGTTTGTGTGAGTGAGCTGTTTCAAACGTTTCTAGTTAGTTTCCATACTGGTTGCATCTGTTTACTGTGCTTTCGGATATAGAGAAGTAACATGAGATTTTCGGGCTTAGGGATTCCGGGATTACGACTACGACGGTAGGACGAACATTACCTACAAACTATAAGGTTGAACCTATGAATCCTCGTAGGCTTTTTTTTTAAATCCACTACAAGCTAGCCCTTGACTGCGATCTCACCGGATGGTAAGTGATGATGCAGTCTAAGATGGTAGCGGGCTAACCTGTTAGGAGCATGTCAGTTATATTAAACCCATAACCCTTCGGTTTTTACTCGGCATCGTACCGGAACGCTAAATCGCTTGGCGGCACGTCTTTGCCGGTAGGGTAGTAACTAGCCACGGCCGAAGCCTCCCACCAGGCCAGACCAGGGAAAATTCGGAAATTATAAATTCCCAAATTCACCCAGCCGGAGATCGAACCCAGGACCTCCGTGCGTTAAGGCAACAGCGCTATACACTGCGCCACGGAGGTCGTCAATAAAATTACTAAAATATTACTATAGCTAACTACAAGTTTTCGTTAACTAAGTTATTGATTTTTCCAATCAACGAGAGTGATTACGCCGATTGAATATTTAACAAATTCATTTAATATTTATCCTTTTAGAGTGTTCACAAAATTAGGAATAAGTAATGTTATTTTCAACTCAACGTATTCTGTAACAAGTAAACGCACTCCTCGAGCGAATCTATATTATGAAAAGGCAAATTTTTATTCAATTTGAATGCCGAAATAAGATATTTAAGTACTGTAAGGCGCTTTTTATTTTGCGAGGGAATTTTGTTTATTTCTTCATTTTTGTAATCAGTAAATAATGGATCAAGTCTTATTGAACAATGCGATGTTTGTCTATTAAATACGTTTCATCCAAAAACCATTAGAATAAAAAAAGACAAAGTTAAAAGGCACGGACAGAGATTAGAATACTATATGCCTTGTTCCTCCTTCTCCGTACTACACAGAACAGCGAGAAACCGTCTACGTTGGCACACTTATGTAGTTGACGTCCAATCTGCTCGCACGAAGCGGTTTTGCTCGACGTTTCTGATACGAACTGCTAGGGTGTGGAACACCCTCCCAGAGCACGTGTTTCCTGCCACGTATAACTTAAGTACCTTCAAGGCAAGAGTGAATAGGCATCTTCTAGGCAAGCGCGTTCCAACCTAGTTACATCATTGCTTTGCACTAAGCATGATTGTCTTCAAGCGCAAGTCTATCATCACGCTATAAAAAATATTTAAATACTATAACAACCGAGAAAATACTTTGTTAATTTTTAACCGAGTTAATTTTTTTTTAAACATATTAAAAAACCGACTTCCAAAGCCACTGTAAAGTAAAAAATAATTTTCATTTCTAACACTCTATGTTGAAGTCGCGCGAGCTTGACGCGTCAACTTTCTGTATAGTGACTTTGGATATCTAGACAGGGATGAGGGACTGGACTGTAGACTGCGCAGAATATAAAATAAGCACAACTATAGGTTCAAGGGTCCGCTTGCAATAAAACTTGCAGAACCTAGCTCCGGCAAGTCTTTTGAGCGTAATCTCGCAGAAGTTCGATTTTAGCAAGAAGAATTATTAGAAATTGACCTTGTCGCGTATACGTGAAAGCTGAATTCATTCTGCGAGAGTGGCCCTAGCCACAGTTAGTGTTTTTTGTTTAGCAATAAAAACAATGTTAAATTAATTTAAACTAGATGATGTCCACGACCGTGCGTGGAGTAAGGTCTTTTGATTCCCATGGGAATTTAATGCTACTCTATGTGTTAATTCAGCTTTCTTAATTTTCAGACAAATCCGTTCAGCCTAACTGTGACGATAAAGATTAACAAACATACAAACTTACAAACACCCTAATCGTAATATTAAGTAAGATTTTACATAGATAATGGCCACTTACTATACAGCTAGTCTGTGCGTTTAAATAACAAATCATAGTATTGGAACTCTATTATGGCATAAATCTAACAATACGGCGTAAAAACTGTCCCCTGGAGGGGCGACAGTAACTCTATTTCATTGGTTTGAGCCTGCCCATTGTCCCCACACGCACTTCGAGGAGACAAAACCAATTTCTGAGATTTCCGAAGGGCTTAGCTTCATTTCCTTTTATATCTCCCCAGATACTTAGAAGCGTCCATTCCAGAAATTTTAAGGGTCACTCGCAATGTAGGTATTTGTCATGAAAACACGTATTTCTATCATTGCAATTATTGTAAGAATATAATTATTAGGTATATCGAGTTTATGATACAACCAATAATTTTCCCACTAATAAAGCATTTATTGAAAAGATATACTATATCTACTCGTATATCTACATTGATATTATAAATGCAAAAGTTTGGATGAATATTTTCTACTCAATCATGCCAGAACGGCTGAACAGATCTGTATGAAATTTGGCACAGAGATAGATAATAGTGTAGAATGACACATAGGCTTCTTTTTATCCCTAAAAATTAAAGAGTTCCCGCGGGAACCACAAAACCTCAACCCACGTGGACGAAGTCGCCGGCATCAGCTAGTTCTGTATATAAAAATACCAGAACGCCCGCGACTTCGTCACATATTTTCAAAAACGAAACGATTTTTGAAAATCCCGTGAGAATTGTTTGGTTTTGCGGGATAAAAAAGTCCTTCCCCGGGATGCTTATCTCTGTACGCATAATCATTTGAAAAGATGGACCGTATATGCGTAGCCAACAAACGGACGCACTTTTGAATATATAATTATGTTAATAATATGGATTATTTGCATTTGACGAGAAATCTATCTACTCGTAGGTAGATAGATTTCTCGTCTCCCAGAGTTCAAAGGTGACCGAATGACTGGCAGTTACCTCGGCCAACATAATATAAGTTTGGCTATTCAGCCGGGTGATGCAGCCAGCGTTCATTGCCTTATTGGCAGATGTCTGAATGATATTTTTAATGTTTAATTTTTTATTTAGTTTTAATTTAGTGCAGTTTTAAAGAATATTTTAAAACAAGCAGGAAAGAAATAAAGGCTTTCACACTCTGAACACCACTTTAGTGGCTGGCACTGTCTGATACCGACAACTGATGCTTTATCCATTAAATTTAATTATACTCGTATTAAACTATTACTTGACTATTATTTGACGACCTCCGTGGCGCAGTGTGTAACGCTGTTGTTTTAACGTGCGGAGGTCCCGGGTTCGATCCCCGGCGGGGTCAAATTGGGAATTTATAATTCCTGAATTTTAACTGGTCTGACCTGGTGGGAGGCTTCGGCCGTGGTTACCACACTACCGGTAAAGACGCCGCCAAGCGATTTAGCGTTCCGGTACGATGCCGTGTAGACACCGAATAGGGGAATAACTATCATGCCCCTAACAAGTTAGCCCGCTACCATCTTAGACCGCATCATCACTTACCATAAGGTGAGATCGCAGTCAAGGGCTAACTTGTAGTGGATAAAAAAAAACTTCCCTACAGTAGTTTAAGTTACTGCTTTTTTTGTGTGTATCCATCTTCTGGATCTGGACTCATTCTCAGTTAAAACAACAGTCAAGCGCTAACTTGCACGGACATAAAATAAGTTTTCCATTTAACTCTTGTGTACGAATGTGTACGAAACACAAAAAATGTTGTACGAAGTATCAGAATAAATGATTCCCGTGACTTCGTTCGTAGCCTATATCCTTCCCTTGGATGCAAGTTTCAACCTATCAAATCAAATCAAATATATTAGGTACACTGTAGGTACACTTTTTGACGACAAATTACTTATAAAACATGATGTTGATAATCAGTTACGGTATCTTAAACTAAATCTACGAGGCTAAATCTATCTTTGTACCAAATTTTATCAAAACTGGTTTAAACATGGGCCATGAGTCATGCGTAGCTCACAGTTGGACACACTTTCGCATTTATAACATTATTACAGATAGTTAAATTTTTAAATTCTGTCTGCGAATTAAATGGATTTTTTTTATTTCTCGTATCAAAACTTGAGTCACTTATGTTTCGGAACCACCTGCACGGTTTCGGTTTCTACCACCTTCCAGGAATCTTCTCCTTCGCTCAAAGTTTTTAATTTAAAAGTAATAGACATTTTTTAATTTTAATCTAACAGAATTCTTCGATTTAAACTCTTTAAAACAACACGTTGTGCTATATACGCAAACTGGAATATTATTCGCGAAATTGGCCGGCTTGCATGTTACAATCTCTTTCAAATTACCGAAAGCATAAGTCCTTGAACATAAGTATCGATAGCATGTAAAGATTGCGAGCTCATAACCTTTTATCAACTCAAAACTGTTTACGATCTGATCGTATGTCGGTATGGGAAACTCATAAATTCCCTTATGCTTATAATCCACATAAATGTCCTTCTCCATTGCCGTTCCCATTTTATATAAATGGCCATCGAATTTTCCATTTCAGCCACGATATTGCCATTGTTATATCAGAGTTATCTTGTGCTTTGCGATAGACAATCAGTCTAACAGATTTAATATTAATGTTACATATTAACTAATCTGAAGGTACCAATGGAACATTAGATTTATGGAATATTAGATTAGAAGATTATCTTACCAATTAAGATTACTGCCTCTTTGGTCTAGTGGTTAGCTAGCTGGTCTAGTCGTCTGCGGATCACGAGGTCCTGGGTACAATTCCCGGTCGGGCATAAAAATAGTAAGGTATTGGGATTTTCAGAGAAGAAATTCTCAGTGCCAGCCCGGAGTTGGAAGTTGGCGGTGAGTCACCCCCGTGCCTCGGAGAGCACGTTAAGCCATCGGTCCCGGTTATTACCAACACTATAATAGTCGTTAAAGCCCGCCAACCCGCATCGGAGAAGCGGGGTGGGTTTAAGCTCTAATTCCTTCTCTCCAATGAGAGTGGAGGCCTGTGCCCAGCAGTGGGAAGTTAATGGTCTGTATGCAGCAAGAACACCGACAAAGCTCAGAGTCAATTAGCTGAAGTGGGCAATTGGCAAGGTGGCAAATATACTCGTAGTTGGAACCGATAGGCTTTGGGCGCGTTGCTTTGTGAAATCGTAAATTTGGAAAACTCCCCATAAACTTGTATGTACGGTCTCAAGTGATTAGCTCTGAGATGATCTGGAAGCAAGCGGCACAAGTCAATGTCATGTGGAGATCTATGCAGTCTTTCGTTCAGCAGCGGAGTCTACCAGTTAAGACCATGATGACGAAGGATCTGGGAGCCAACTGCACTATGCCATGAAAACAGCGCTAATTGGAAGAGTCATGGCCCTGAAGTACTCTAGTAACTATTCTTTTTAATATTTGACACAAAGATAGAGAAAGCGACTTAAATCTCGGATCCAATCAAATAATTTATATGGTTGTCAAATAAATCGTCTTCGATAACCCACAAAAGCAATTCAAACGCTTGGTTTGAATGCTTTTATCCCAAAGCAGCCCCCACGAACCCGCTGAATGCAATTAAAGTTCTTTACAATTGAAACCATTAAAGGCGTATTTAACGTGAACGGTGCAGCTGAATGGTAATCTTCGTATTGTGTGAATAAAACAATTGCATCTTGAATATCAATTACTGCACCCAGGAATTAAAGGATTTCGACTAGTAAGATATATTTGCGGGGCACAAGAGCTAAAATATCTGCCTAATATATAATAAATGAAGTAGAACGCAAAATTTTGAGAGTTCATTAATAAAACTAGGAACCCTTAATACCTACTGGTAATATATGCTTTTATTGAAATAAACTCTCTCGTTGCTATGTATAATAGCAGATGGTTCATCAAGGAACTAAAATGAGCCATATCATACGAGACGGTTAGCTTACAGAGCTAAGCGAGGTATGCTATAGAACGGCTTTTAGTCCCGTCGTAAACACTCTACTTTTCACTTCGATTGCGAGAAAATAAAATGAATAACGATTTTTGATTATTTATTTGCCATTCTGTTGTTACATTTTCGTATTAGGAATAAGATCTTTATTTTCACTTTATGATAGTCACATTCATTTTAGCCTATACCTCTTTGTCTCAGATTTTCTGGAAAAGGCAACTTTTACGTTTATAATAGAATAACCTTGGAATAGATGATAAACATTATAAAAACAATGTGGAATAGTGATATAAGAATTCAATTATTTTTTATATTTAATGTCTGAGTCTACAATCAGGGCGACATATCTAGCGGCTTTTACAATGCTTCTCGACGAAAAAGCCACGACAAAGCGTTGTCAAACTGATTTTGCTAAGGCTGTTGAAATTATGAAGGCATATAATAACAAGGCTGGAGTGGCGTCCTCAAAGATAACTAGTCATACTATTTGTACCCTTACCTTTGATAATTTCCTACATAAATAAAAGCTGTATTCTCGCCCAGTTGCCTTGTCATTAATAGGGTAGGTTAATTGTTTTTGCACGAAAACTCCTCGGTTGGAACTTGATTAAGTGGTAAGCTTGACTAATTCCTTTCCTTTGTAGGTTTCTCGTTCCTCTAATTATAAGCTTAGGGTGCTACAAATCTTATTAAACCACCTCGTTACGAGTGAGGATCGACAACGTTTATTACATTAAGTGAAACTTTCTACTTCCTGAGCCTACAACGTTTGTCTTATCCGATGGTCTTTGGCATTATATAAAAAAGGTTAGACCAACGCTGACGTATGAAATTTGCGTATGCCAGACAAGCTTCCCATTCTGCAATGCTAATAAGTACAAAATATAGTAAGACCGAAAATGTATTAAAAGTATTTGAAATCCCTATAAAAAAAGTTATTAAACCACGAATCATAGTCGTGTTTTTCAAATTTCACTTTATGAAAAATGTAAATTGGAATTAAAATGGCGCTTTAGGTAATATAATTATATTAATATCGGTCTCGCCAAGCAGCGGCGCCATGAAAAATACTGTTTCACGGATTATGACTCCAAATTTATTAAGTCAAGAAACAAAATAGCGAGTGGAACGCGTTTCGGAGCGTTCAGCAAATTGGTTAATAAATTAAAAGCGGCAGTCTCAGTCCTGTCGCCGACAGATGCCGCTTGAAATACGACAGGTATTTAGCATGTTGCAACACCGGCCGCCGCGATCCACATTTTAATTTTATGCTTTATGAGCAATTTCTGTATCAATTTTTCCCCGACGTACTTTGCATAATTCAACGCCGCTCCTGACTGTTCAATTCTCGAGCTCGATGGAGCAATTTTCGGGGGAAAAATTGCGTAAATGTGTATGCGAACATTGTTGAATGGTACCTACAGAATAAAATGTAAATTTTAATATCTTCTCCTGACAGTTTTAATATTTAAGGGATATTAGGAGACTACTACTCCCAGGGAGCTCGGGGAAAATTAAGTATTTGGGTAGAAAATTAAATCATTATTCTACCAGATGAGTCAAAATCAAATTTCTATTTGAAATTAATTTCCTTAAGTGTACAAGCTTCATAATATATTGCACCATCATCAAGCAGTGAGTATGAGAAGGTGTAAGAATAGGTAACTTTCTTATTTTTCAGTCTGAGCAGTTTATAGTCTTTGGTATATTCTGAGTTTTTTCATGGTACATAGTTGTAAATCTGCTACTGTGGGCAAAAGAAAACGTAATCAAATTAAGTGTTCTTGAGGCACTAAGTAAAGTCGGGCTTAAGGCGCTGTGAGCTCACGAGATGAAAAACACAGGCGCGCGGGGGTGAAATCGAGCAAGCGCATGTCGCAAAAATGCATGAAATAATTTGTAAAAAAATTAATATTTACTTTTAAATACAAATGAATCCGACAATGTGTTTGATTTAGAAATATGAATTTTATCTTATACTAGCTGATGCCCGCGACTCCGTCCGCGTGGTTTAAGTTTTTTTGATTCCCGCGGAAATTCCTTAATTTTCCGGGATAAAAAGTAGCCTATGTCACTCTCCAGGTCCTCAACTATTCCCATGCCAAAAAACACGTTGATCCGTTGCTCCGTTGCGGCGTGATTGAAGGACAAACCCACAAACCAACAAACCGACAACAAATACACTTTCGCATTTATAATATTACTAGCGGTCGCTCGCGACTTCGTCCGCGTACAATTTCTGATTTCCTATGAGATTTTCCCGCTGCAAAAGGCCTTCTTATAGCAGTTATATAGCATCGGCAGGTTTTTATTATATAAGACTAATAAGTCCTTAATGCTGACTTCAAAAACTTATAACCTTCATGCAAGCTTTTTGGGGTGGATAATCGTAAAATTGCTTATGCAGTTTATTAAAACTTTAAACTAATAACCTAAATGCTGGTTTTCAAGTCTCTAACTACAAAAACATAGGACCTGCGTACACATTTTCAACCCTCATTTCACCCTCTGTGGGGTAGATTTTCGTAAAATTGCTTATGCAGTTTATTATTACTTAAAACTAATAACATCAATCCCGATTTTCAAGTTTAACTACAAAATCATAGAACTTATATGTAACCCTCCAACCCCCATTGCACCCCTTTTGAGGTGGATTATCGTAAAATGGCTTATACAGGTTAGTTTTATTTAAAACTTATAACCTAAATCCCGATTTTCAAGTATCTAACTTCAAAAACATAGAACTTTCATACAAACTTCCAACCCCCATTTCACCCTCTTTGGGGTAGATTTTCGAAAAAGTACTTATACAGGTTATTATAATTTAAAACTGATAACCTAAATCCCGATTTTCTAGTCTGTAACTTCAAAAACTTAGAACCATCATGCAAACTTCCAACCCCCATTTAACCCTCTTTTGGGTAGATTTTCGGAAAAAAATTATACAGATCTTTATTATTTTAAACTTATAACTTAAATGCTAATTTTCATGTGTCTAACTTCAAAAACAAAGGACTTTCATACAAACTTCCAACCCCCATTTCAACCCCTTAGGGGTGAATTTTCCCAAAACGGTTTCTTAGCTGACGTTTACAAATTTCCAAATTTCAAGTCTGTATGTTTTATAGTTCGTGAGATATCGTGATGATCAGTCAGTGACCTTTCGCTTTTTATATATATAGATTTCTAGAGCAAATTATTGGTTTCAATAAGGAGAAAAATTGCTTTAAAAGGTAAATAAGGAGCTATGTTTAAAAGAAATTTAAATGCAGAGATTTTTTTTAAATTGTGTTTTGAGATGCGTTAATGGCTGCTTAAAGGTCTTGAAAACAGCAAATATATACATAAAGCATACGAGTACATTTTTCACCGTTTGATGGATACACTGCTTTTAAAACCCCCTTTTACGCTACACAGGGCCTTATCGTGAAGAGGTCCTAGGTTCGACCCCCGGTAGGGTCAATTTGAGAATTTATAATTTCTCAATTTTCCCTGGTCTGGCCTGGTGGGAGGCTTCGGCCGTGGCTAGTTACCACCTTACCGGCAAAGGCGTGCTGCCTAGCGATTTAGCGTGCCGGCACGATGCCGAGTAGAAACCAAGAAAAAAAAATTACAAGCGTGAGATGAAAGTATATCAGATTTTCTTTGTGGCTGTGGACAGACATAATAACAAAAAAATGCCTAATATTATTAGTAATTACATGGAAAAGCTTCTTAAGATAATTAACTGGCTGATAATACTAGATCATCGGTTAATCTTCTGGGCCAATAATAAATCAGCCCGTAGTACGGGTAGTAATTAGTTTACCCATATATTTTGCCCATACTGATATTTATAGTGTGTCTTTCTGTTTGTCTGTGTATCTCTCTGTCTGCCTGCAAGGCTTAGACGATCTGTTCTCCTAATTTTGACATAATTTTATACAGAGTTAGGTTGCATCCCGGGGAAGGACATAAGCTTAATCTCGGAAAGTCGAAGACTTCCTATCACATTTTTCTAAAAGATCCGCGTGGACGAAGTTGCGGCCATCATCTAGTATTATTTGACGACCTCCGTGGCGCAGTGTGTATAGCGCTGTTGCCTTAACGTGCGGAGGTCCTGTGTTCGATCCCCGGCAGGGTCGATTTGGGAATTTATAATTTCTGAATTTTCCCTGGTCTGGCCTGGTGGGAGGCTTCGGCCGTGGCTAGTTACCACCCTTCCGGCAAAGACGTGCCGCCAAGCGATTAAGCGTTCCGGTACGATGCCGTGTAGAAACCGAAGTGGTAGGTATGGGTTTAATATAACTGCCATGCCCCTAACAGGTTAGCCCGCTACCATCTTAGACTGCATCATCACTTGCCATCAGGTGAGATCGTAGTCAAGGGCTAGCTTGCCTAAATATTACAGATTGTGAAAGGAAATGCATAATTAATGTATAAAAGCTCAATGCCTACTAAGTAAAGGGTAAACTGACGGAAATACTCGGTAGAATACATATATTTTATTATTATGTAAACCAAAGCGAAAGGTTAATAATGAGATCTGATATTGCTAGTCTCTACTCCTATACACTTTAGGTACGATATCCTTGAAGAAAATTTAATCTAGTACGGAGTAGTGATGCTTTTGTTATCGAATAAACAAGGACTACAATATTTTATTATGCTTCACTTAACACAATAACACGCAATGACGCAAGAAACCTTCAACAAAAGCACGAAAGTAAAACAGGAATCGAGCGTTAACAAATAAAACAATGGTTTGTTGGAGCCGGCCAATATTTTCCTCAGAGACGAATTTCCTCTGGCACAAAGTAGGAAATTAACAGTTAGTGTTCCCATAAAGCGGCCGACACGACTTTGTAAGCATTGAGTGCTTTTAGCTATTACGTTAACTCGTCCATTAACCGCATTTGGATTCGGACTCTTTTGTTAACTTGCTCGAATTGGTGCTTTTGGCAATCCGAAAAATAATGGAAAGGAACACACTTGAAATTATGCGACTGCGGAAATAAACCATGGGCGATTGCTAGATGCAGGCGTTACTTAACATTTCGTCACATAAAAAATAATTTATCTAACAGCTACCCTAGTATAACTTACACGCCTAAACTGACTAGTTCCACTAGTAATAGATTATATTATGAACGTCTAAGAACGCATAAGTCTGTATATTTATAGATGAGTTGAGATTTTGTATCTTAAGTTTTTGTCACACAGGTTAAGCAGATTAATTAAGTAAATACTTAGCTTCAGCATCACATTATACATTGAAAAGTTGCTTTAAGATCTCAGAAAGCAACATTGTTTTTTATGAGCAACCACCGAGTTTCTTGCTGGCTCTTCTCGGTAGAAATTCCGAACCAGAGGTAGAGTCACTCGACGATTCAAAAGTTTATTTGAATAAAAAACACTTGAATTTGTATTTGAATATGAAAGCTCTGATTAGCTTAGACTCGTAAAACATTCCATCAAGGTACTACGTAGTACGTAGTATAAAATTGGGGCAGCAAATATATAGAATGCCATGACACTTAAGGGCGGTTACAGATTAACGTTTTATTAGCGCATTTAAGCTCGTTTTCGGAAGCGCGTGTAGGCGCGAACAGGCGCGCCCTTTGCTACATGCGGAACTCTTACGAGCGTTAACGCGCTTATTCTACTTCAGTTATTCTTATTCTACTGACTACTACTACTGACTGACCCACGGGTCCGAGTGATCACGCCGGTATAAGCACGTGTACACGCGTTGGGTTTTTTTTGAAGCGCAAAATGTATCGCGCGCGTTCCTAAGCGCGTAAGCCGATGCGAGCTAATACACGCAAAAAAAACGCTAGTCTATAACCGCCCTAACGCTTCCTTAAAATATAGGTATTTAAGTAAAATAAGCAATTGACTCTCGAGTTATTAGAAACGCGTCAGCTAAATATGAAAAAAATAGAGTTATACAAAAATAAGATTTTAACAGACTCTGGTTTAAAAAGCTGTACAAAGAACCGGTGAACCGGCGTCGGTGCGGCTACGGCTTCATGTGCATGAAGCCTTAGGCTGCATGGTGCGACATGGCGTGACAGCAGCTACCAACTAACAAGATAAGTGCCCTCCAGCGACCCGTCACTCTTTTATTGGCTACGACGCTGTAACACTTGAGCCTTATTTCAAACTTAAAAGGATTTATTTTCTGTAACCACTGAGTGCGTATTATATTGCCCACAACACAACTTCGGTCGCGTGGATAAAGGTTTTTATTCACACGGAAATGCCTTAATTTTCCGGAATAAAAATCTGTTTTTCCCCGATATCTCTATACCAAATTTTATTAAAATCGGTTGAACAGATGGACCGTGAAAGCGTAGCAGACAGACAGACACACTTTCGCATTTATAATATTAGATGGATTTTGTTGTATTTTCTTAATATAGGGTAAAAGACGATAAAGACTTTGTGGTCCCAACGTGATGCTGGAATGGCCATCCTGCACAAATAAGCGCAGCATTGGCAGACCTCCCACTAGGTGGACTCGGTGCCAGAAGAATCGCAAGGAGCCGCTGGATTCTGACGCAGCAAGACCGCGGCGTCTGGAAGTCCCTGCACCCGATGACCCTGTTTTGACGACCTTCCTGAACGCTGCTGTCTTAACGTGCGGAGATCCCGGATTGATTTCCCGGCAGGGTCATTTTGGGAATTTATTAATTCAGTTTTTCTCTGGTCTGGTCTGGTTACGGCTGGCTGGCAAAGACGTGCGGCCAAACGATTTAGCATTCCGATACGATGCCGTGTAGAATCCGATTAGGGCTGTGGGTTGCCATGCCCTTAACAGGTTAGCCCGCTACCATCTTAGACTGCATCATCACTTACGATAAGGTAAGGTCGCAGTCAAGGGATAACTTGTAGTGGATTAAAATAAACCTGACCTTTGTATATAATACTATTATAATAGTATGTAGGTATTTGGAAAAACGAGCGGATGGCGGCCTGCGCGCCGCGCCTTTAGTGAGAATACAGCTTGCAAAGTGTACACTGCGTTTCCATTTAAACCCTCTCCGAAAGACGAAATAACAGAGCGTAAAAAGGTCTGAGAGACACTTTCACAGCTTAGCACATCCCTGACCAATTGACTAGCTTTCATTTAGGACTGTGGGGAGCACCACTTACAAACTAAGCCTAGTCTTAGGCATTGAAAAGCAAGGGACCAGCTGGCGTGAAATTAACAACAAAGTGGGAAAGGAGGTGACAGCTTTCATGAAACATATCTACAAAGTAGAACCATCCCAATTACACCCGTCTCCGAATAAAGTAACTACATGTACCATCTACAGTCTGTCTACCATTTTGAGCACTACAAAACCCCACACACCGACACATCAAAGAACGACATGGCAGCCCCAAAGTTTAAATATCCCCTGTTTGCGTTTGGGGCTTAAAAATATATTGCACTATTAAAAACAGCGCTTTAATTCGTTTACTATAATTGCCAAAATATTGGTCTATTCATAAATTAAATCTATTTTTCGTCGTCAAACTTACGGCCATTTACGGTCAAATGGCGTGACAGTGGCGGTCAGTAACAAGCGCGTCCTCACGCGATCATAGTCTACTAACAGCTTTTACTAATACCAACTAGATTTTTTTTGATAATTTTTGAGTCAAGACACCAGAAAATATAGTATATAAGTGATGAAAAAGTTAATGTGTTTATAAATTAAGAGTTTAAAAAAAGGTAGTGCGTATTAATTTGGAATAATAAATGGAAAGTGTGCCTGTCGTTGCTACGCTTTCACGGCCCGTTTTACAAGAAATTCTGTAGGTACAATCTCAGTGAAGGCTACTTTTTATCCAGGAAAACCAAAGAGATCCCACGGGACTCTTCAAAAGCCTAAATTCACACAGACAAATTCGTGGGTATCATGTAGTTCTTTATATTTTACTAGATGATAACCGCGACTGCGCCCGCGTCTATAAGTTTCTTTTATTCCCGCGGGAACTCCTTAATTTTCCGGGATAAAATGTAGCATATGACCTTTTCTTTTTTATACAGCCTATTGTTTGTACCGAAAATTTCATCATAGTTAAAAAGCAGACAGACAGACACGCTTCCGCATTTTTAATAATATTAGTATGGAAGTATGGATTTTTTGCTTCATATTATGTGATGAAAAAGGCGATGTGGCGTGATTGCGACAAGTTTGCAAGATAAGCAACTTTACAGGGGCTGTCGTGTGTTATAAAGTTTCAACCGACCGTAAAATTGAACTATTTTTAAACTGAATCACATTTTAACTGGAGCGTTAGGTTAAAGAAAACTTACCATCCTATTCATTGAATTTTTTTTAAAAATAAGCAAAGAGATATTTTTTAATTAGGTTACACCTGTGCAAAATTTTTTGCCCGACCAATTTATTCCATAAAACCCTGAGTTTAGACAATTTGATAAAATACGTAGGTATTAATCATTCGTTTTCTATTAATTCATTTATTTTTCTGGCATTCGGGGAGTAGGTACATCACTCACCTCCGGGTTGCCGATGATATAGTTATCATGGCAAAGACTATGGGAGACCTTAATGCAATGCTCAATGACCTCAGCAGAGTTTCACAACAGGTGGGCCTACAAATGAACATGAGTAAGACGAAAATCATGTCTAATGCTCATGTTCCGCTCCACCCAGTTATTGTTGAGAGCTCTGCACTTGAAATTGTAGACATATATACCTGGGACATACGGTCCAGATAGGTAGGTCCAATTTCGAGCCACCGAATCCAACTCGGCTGGGCAGCATTCGGAAAGCTTCGAGATCTCTTCTCGTCCAAGATTCCTCAGTGCCTGAAGACTAAAGTCTTTGAACAGTTCATGATGCGGATGCGAGACTTGGTCGCTAACTACTTGGCCTCATAAGAAAGCACAGGGTCACTCAGCGAGCGATGGAGAGAGCGATGCTCGGGGTTTCGATCAAATCAGAAATGAGGAAGATGCGAAGCTGAAGTGGCAATGGCCCGGACACATAGTTCGAAAAAGTGATGGACATTGAAGACCCAAAGTGCTGGACCCCCTACTCGGTAGACGAACGAAATCAGACGAGTCGCAGGGAGCCGCCAGCCGCTCCTTGCTACTCCAGATCCAGATTCAGGCGGCGTAAGATCGCAGCGTGTGGAACTCCATGCGGGAGACCTTTATCCAGCAGTAGACGTCTATCGTTTGATGATGATGTTAATGATGATGATTCATTTTTCTATTCATTGTTGATGATCCAGCCGCAAGTTTGTCAAGTTAGTACTTTAGAGATAGGGTTCGGAAATAATCCTATGAGTAAGAACGCTTTACTTAGGTTGCAGCGCAATACTTAGCTCACGTATATTAATATCCAGGGCAAGATATAAATCAGAAGGGGTGTGGAACACCCTAGCTCAAAACCTGCACCTGTGGTTCAAAAGCACCCGATATTTATTTATCTAGCTCCACTAACAGAATATCAAGTTGTCGCAATGATCTCGAACCTGTGATAGAAGAGGCACCAAAAAAAGAAAAGAATAACAATATTATCCTGTTTTACACACTTTCGCATTTATAATATTAGCATGATGACATGAATTATCTATCTTTACTAATATTATAAATGCGAAATGTTGGATGGATGTATGGGATGGATATTTGTTACTAATCACACCAGAACAGCTGAACGGATCTGGATGAAATTTGGGATAGAGATAGATTATAGCCTGGAATAACACATAGGCTGGCCTTCTATTATTAATTTAAGACACCTTATGAATTCGATCTTTAATATTTCATCATTATTTTCCATCCAAGCATGAGACATTATATCAATGAATGTACCAGTAACCAGTGTCCAAAACACTCAAAATTGAGATTTCTTCAGTCCTTACATGAAAACCATAACCATTATTATAATTTTCCTAAAATAATGTAGCACCTTCTAGTAGTTACCTACAGTGTGATAGAAAATGAAAATCTTGTATTTTATTGTATAAGGTCTGCACGTATCTTCCTATTACTTATTTGCCACTGTCAAGGCAACGTTTACAAACAAAGCTCAGTCTTAACCGGCGGAAGCCTTAAGGCGACATGGCGTGACAGCGACAGTCGGGTAACAAGATAAGCGCCCTCAGCCCCTCACGCCAGCCATCCTCCGCTTCAAGCTTCTATTAAGCTGTAAAACAGTTTTTAAGTGAAGTTGTTAAGTTTTTTCCACGAAAGTGGTATGATTTGAGCAGCCTATGTTTACCGTGCCTCAATGGCAACTATAGTCAACGGTTAAATAGTATTTCATTATCTCACATACCTAACATTTGACATACTTGACGCTTCTTTTCAGTAGATCAGTAATAATTCTTCTCAGTAGATTTCCCAACCGGTGCTAGGGTCCTAAACATAAAATAAAACAAACATTTCTGTTCATTAAAAAAACTAAAACATCAAAATATATCATCTTCTTATTGAATCTTGCTGTCTCATTATGCAGAGCGCCTTATGAAACAGACAGCATATATTAGAGCTGTAATTTTAGTTTAGTGAATGTTTACAATAATATCGACTATTTCGATAGCAAGTCCTTATCTTAAAATATGTGTGCCCAAGGGGATTGCGATTTAAATAAAAGGTTCTGTATAAAGGTGTCCCAATAAGCAAATTGGTGACGAACGTGACCTGACTACGGCTAAGTAACGTGACTATACACTAAACAGCCCGAGCACAATCATAGCTCTCTCGCAGTATTTTCCACACTTAGTCGATGAAACTGCCGTGAAAGCACTTTCGTAATTATTGGTCTTAAATTGTTGTAAGGAGGAATATTTTCCCTATCTATTAAAAAATATGTTAAAGCGACATGATTTTTTTTAATAGACTTCCAAAAACGGAGGAGGTTCTCAATTCGGCACGTTTTTTTTAATGTATGTTACCGCATATCTCCGTGGTTTCTAAGCCGATTTGAATAATGGTTTTTTCAGTCGTTAGAGGAAGCTCTCGAGGTGGTCCCATAAAAAATTCTGACTCAAAATCCTCAACCCTGACAATAAAAAGTTAAAAATAAAAATTCTTTCAAAAAAACCTACTTCCAACGCCACTGTAAAGTAAAAAATATTTTTTATTAACCGACTTCAAAAAAAGGAGGAGGTTCTCAATTCGTCGGAATCTTTTTTATACCCACTATGTTGAAGTCGGGCCGGTACAACAAGGTTATGCAAAGTTGACGCATCAGGCTCGCCCGACTTCAACATAGTAGGTAGAAATAAAAATTATAATTTTTTACTTTACAGTGGTTTTTGGAAAGAATTTTTATTATGTTTACCTACAGTTTATATTGCTGTATTGTGCCGTATAAGCGGTCCGAATAAGGTATTCCGTTAAAAGCATTAGGGACGACGTGATTTGAACGACAAGTAGTCTAAGATCCTATTAATATTTACCTTACGAAGACGTTCTTAACGTAAGTACGGTTCTAGGCACGCCTATAATGGTATATAAGGCCGATCAACTATGCCTTAGTAAAATATAATTTAATCACTTAGGGCAACAGCACGCTTCGGGCCAAAAAGTATTGTCTGGTGGACAAAACCGACTACCACGAAGGTATTGCAAACGTTAGGCTTTATTTTTAAAATTTTTCGTTATTGAGTATGTTACAATATTTATTCTTGTCTTTTGTACTTATTTATGATTTATCCATACTTTTTTAATATTATAAATGCGAAAGTTACTCTGTCTGTCTGTGTGTTACGCAATCACGCCTAAACTACAGAACCGATTTAAATGAAATTTGGTACAGAGATAGTCTAGAGCCTGAGAAATGACATAATTTTTAATGCGAAAAAGCTGGCTGTAAGGGGTTGAAATAGACGATAAAAGTTTGTATGGAGATTACGTCATTTTTAAAGTTGGAAACTTATTTTTTAGGCTTTTGATTAATACGACAAAGTTTGTAAAAATTTAAATTAAAATAGGGAATTTTACCCCCTTTAGGGTAAAATTGTGAAATTATGAAAGTTTAAAATGTACTTAAATAAGCGAATTGCAGTAAAATACTATAAATAGCTTATTATAGCTAGCATATAGTTTGTATGTATTTTATTTGCAAAATAATTAGCCTATAAAATTAAAAAAGCTGCCGAAAGTCACTACTAAAAGTTAAAAGTTAAAAAAGTTAGTCACTACTATAAATTAATTTACATGTGAAAATATTTTCGTGAGGACAAAAATGTTCATAACTATAATTAATTGTATACAAACTTTAAAACATTTTTCGAAATACTCAAAAATTATTATCGTATCATCCTGTACTAAGGTTTTGAGACCCAAAGTAAACAAATTTTGACGGAGGCGTCCCTCTCAACAGATTGAAGCCGACGTGACGGTCCACCAAATGGCCTGGAGTGTTACTAATCTTGTTGTTGCCACTTATATTACATTATTACAGATTCAGATTCAGATTCAGATTTATTTATTTGTCAATACAGTTGAGATGTACATAGTTGTTAGTTTTGCAAACGGTATCATGTATTCTACCAGTGTGGTGTACAAATATATTAACTTATTAATTACAATCTATATCTTATTAAGTAACATAAACAACGACCTCAATTTACATAGACGGGCCCTGTCAAACAAAGAATGTGGGCGTATTTTTAGCAACGTCATCAACGCCATCTACTCTGAAAAGCGGGAACTTGCTTGCAACATCTTGAATGAAAGCTGAAAACGTATGACTCGGTCATAGATAATATTATAGGTCATAGCCGTAAGCCCAGTTAGTTAAAAAAAAATCATACAGTTTGCCGCGGAAATTAAATGATTGCGTAATGGATAAAAATATTAAATAGGAAGATTAAATAACGTTTTTTTGGAAATGTATAATTGTGAATTAAAACACTTACCTTAAAATTAAAATCATACAGTGCCAAACTAATTAAACTTTAGATGTTAACTTAATAATAACAAATTATCTGCACGACGAGCGATCGTGACAGCGCTACGACGGGAACAAAGACAGGTGCGGAACGTGTTCAGCAACTCGGACGCCCGGCGTTTTTCTATGAAAGGGCCCATCTAGTGCCTACATATATATCGATGAACATAAATTATTTAAACACCATGCAATGACCCATGACACATCCTTAATGTCGCCTTTACGTCCAAAATTAAAATACATTTAAATATGTTTTTTTTTTTTTTCCATTAATATGAGTATATAGTTATACAACCTATACTCACTAATATTACAATCTAGCCTTAAAATTAGACTGATGAGTAATTTTACTTTAACCTAAACTTATAAATTATCTTATGTACTAAGAAGTAGTCCAGCGACGTATCTTAGTCTTTCTTTAATCAGTTTAAAGACACTATGTTCTTGTGTTCTTTAGGGCAGCACTTATACTACATTTAAATTTAAATTATATAATTTAAATATGTAACATAATTAATTTGACTCAGTCATAGATAATATTACTGTCATAGAAGCCGTAAGGTCAGTTAGTAAAAAAAATATCATACAGTTTGCCGCGGAAATTAAAAGATTGCGTAATTAATAAAAATATTAAATTGGAAGATTAAATAACGTTTCTTTGGAAATGTATAATTGTGGATTGAAGCACTTACCTTAAAATAAAAAAGTGCACAACTAATAAGACCTTAGATGTTAAACTTAATAACAACACGACGAGCGATCGTGACAGCGCTACGACGCGACGAGGCCAAAGATAGGCGAGGAACCTCACCTGTCATAGGTGAGGAATGTGTTCTGCAAGTCGGACGCCCGACTTTTTTCTATTAAAGGGCCCATCTTAGCATATATATATACCTACCTACATAATTATATATCGATGGTATTTATATATTCGCTTGCGACACGCCATTAGTGCGAAACACTCTAGGGACCGGACAGGACGAGACGTGTTTGCAAAACACCCACGTTGCTTAAAAACTAAGTTTTATCCTGTCGCTTCAAGCGTGGGCAGCTCTATATACAATGAATACGCGGACCCTTCACAAAATTTTTGCTCGTAACAAATTTTCTAAGCGAACGTAGCGCTCTGCGAAAAATATTCGCGCGAATATTTTTTGCAGTGCGAACGTAGTGTTATTCTGACGCTCGTTGTTGTGACACTCGGCTCACTTACTATCCGAGTGGTTGGGGGGGGGTGTGATCCCCGGGCACGCACCTCTTAACTTTTATTTTTCTAAATAATGTGCGTTTTAAGAAATTAAAAATATTCCTTGCTTTAATGGCGAAGGAATATTTTGTGAGGAATGCATGCCCAACTCTTCTTCATAATGTTCTCAAAGGTGTGTGAAGCCAATCTCATATTCACTCTATCCCAATAAAATTACCTGTATTACCTACCTCTCATAGGCAAACAAGCCTCGATATGCTTTTATTAAATTTTCGTTATCTGTATGAAACTTCTAGTATAGACCCATGTTTACCTGCGTGCGAGCGGCAAATTCTGACATAATTTATGATGTTTCGGTCCCGTCTACGGTAGTCCTACGAAACTGGGACGAACCTTTTACTTTTCTAATTAATATACCTACCTACAAGGGATTAATATATTTACATTTCAAAATTACTCACCTTGCTTTGTAACAGTAACATCCCTGCGGGGCTATTCACTGAAATACCATCTCAATATCCAAGCTCACTCAAGTGATATCGTTCGTTGTCATTTTACCAGATCCTAGCTTTTTCTCTTGGCTGTACCACCGTGAATTTCAGACCAAACACTTTCTAGGAATCTATACCACAGGTGAAATATAGTAATGTAAATTATTTCACGTGACTAAATTGTATGGTCAGTAATTTTGTACGAACAAATAAAGACCCTACTAGATAATTTTGCCAAAAAAATCAGTTTATTCTTGTTTTGTGGTTCCATAATATTATTTAAAAAATAGATACTTCAATTTTCTTAGAGAATACATAAAATCTAAAAAAAATTGCTTTATAGTCACTACAGTGCTTTATTTTTCGTATGTTTTACTTTCTATATTCGTTGATTTATCCATCCATCGCCTTCATTTTGTGTACAACTAAAACTCAATTACCAACCTACACTACCCTACCTATACCTCCAGAATATTATCACAGAATACGTAATAATTTTATTGTATCCTTGTACTCCAACACATGCCGTGTGCGACAATAATATTATATTAATAAAAATATGATAAAGTATTCGGGCTAGGAAAAATTAATAATGTTTTAATACTGGGAATGAAATAACACTATTCTTAATATATAAATATTAAACCAACATTATTTGGTTATTGCCATTCAGTCCCAATAAATATTATACAAAGAACTCTACTGAAAGCAATGATATTGCATATATACACTGAAAGGAAAAAGTTCCCAAACAAAATTTGCTCCCTCTCCTCAAATAACAAGTCAATCAAATATTTACATTTCAAATGTCACAGTTATAAATGAATTTGACCTCAATGTCTAGAAGAAGATAGATCAAGTATAACTATAAACTTAGAATATTTATTGAGTATTCAAATAAAGTTAGCTGTGCAAATAGGTACGTGATGACTAATGAGGTATTTTGTGGAGCGCTGAATTTCGTGACCTAATGACCGATGTTCTAGCCAAGCTAGCTTGAGCCTCGAATACCTTTACGAGTAAGTACCTACTAACTTTGTTGTAAAATCAACTTCGGAAATATGAAGTGGCGCATCAAAACTTTTATTCGAATAATGTAAGATTACATTAAAAAATAGTTATTTGTTATACAAGAGTGAAAAGTTGTTTTTTTAACTGCGTTCTCAATTTTGACGACCGAGCAAGCGAAGGATTCTAATATTAAAAATTAGAATCCTGAGCGTTAGCAAGGGAATCAAAATAGCACGAGGTGAAAACTCTTTTCACCCGAGTGCAATACGTAACTTTTCATCCCACCTCAGCGAGGAAATGACTAAATGCAAAAAAATCACAAGATAATATGACGTGAAAGAAAATGGTGTGCGCAAAGCAAATTAAAAAAGTACACCAAGAAGGTTACGAGTGTGTTTTTAACAAATTAAAAATTGTTCCTTGCCCTCCTTCACTCCCTTTATGTATTTTAGGTGTTACGCGATATTATGTTGTTCACAAAAATAAAACAGTTAGCAATTCCTACCGTTAAAGGGTTCAGATTGTACTGCTGTGAGGTCAGATTTGCATCGCGATTTTATGTGCTTACTCCATCGATAAACTGATAGACAAAGTTGGACAGTTTCAACTACATTTAGGCGGCCAGTACACAATCAATCTTGATCATGATCCGCAGATCAAAATCAATTCAAATGCGATCCAGATTGATGTCTGAGTACTGAGATGCCCCTCTGTGTAACTAACAGCAAATTAGTGATGGTATGAAAGCGACATAAGTCCACACCACATCACATTTTGTAGCACGTTTGAACATCGTCACCACCAAAGTATCCTACTAGCTTGCAGCCGCGTAGTTTTTTCCGTTGTGTCACCTGAATCAGGGGTCAGGCTGAAAATCAGCGCTGTATGGTTAGTGCTTGCACTGAACATACAGAATTATGCTGAGCCTAGGCCATTTTTCAGGTTGTGCCATAAAAACATGCGCATCGACGAGACCCCAAGCGCTCGTCGCAGTGCAATCAGTAGTGAGTAGCGCTTAGGGGTCTCGTCGATGCGCATGTTTGTGTGAGTGAACTGTTTCGAACGTTTCTAGGTAGTTTCTATACTGGTTGTATGTGTTTACTGTGTTCACGGTTCATCCCTGGGCCTCATTGTAGTTGTTTATATTCTAGATATTGTTTGGATCGTTAAGGCGCAGGGGTGATCTACCTCTTTAGGTATGCTTGTTATGTATGGCACAATTGTGAAATAAATGTTTTTCCTTTCTTTTCTTCTTCAAATCCCACAGAGACGTAAAGCACGAAACAAAAATTTTCAATCGAAATACAGCTCGCATATTTGGGTACCGTCGCTGAATTTGAAAGTTCTTTGATGTGAAAGCCCTTAAGTTCAAAAGTGGATCCTCAAATGAAGCGCCATTGAATCAGTATAGCTGTACTATACGCAATTAGGCATCGCATTGGTGTTTCAAAGATTGCCAACAGCCCTTGAGGGCGGTCGGTCTGTGTCAACTTGTCGTTTGATGCGGAGAAGAGTTCTCACCTAGAGAGAAATATTGCTTCAATAAAATGAGGTCACGTTCTTTGCTTAAAGCTTTCGGGAGGTTGCCTATTTCATTCGACTGGATTTCATTTGATTAAGTTCCATAGAAGCGGTGAAAGCCTAGTTTATAAAGACTTTGGCTTCCTCTAATCGTGGATGCCAATAAATAATTTTTTTCATACTGATTATTAAATATAGGGTCTTCCAAAAGACCTAAAATTCATATCCTCGGTTAGTTTTAAGTTTATTAACAATTTTAAAATATAGATTAAAGAAAATAAGTGCGTTGATTGTTTGATGACGTCACTATGTATTTCCTACGAACTTCCTTATATAATAGTACCTCGTTTTTAACCGACTTCTAAAAAAGGAGGAGGTTCTCAATTCGGCGCGTATTTTGTTTTTTTAATGTATGTCGGTACATATCTCCGTGGTTTCAGAACCGATTTGAATTTTTTTTCTATCAGTCGTTAGAGAAAGCTCTCGAGGTGGTCCCATAAAACTTCTGACCCCAAATTCCCCAACTCTGACACTAAAAAGTTAAAAATAAAAAATCTTTCCAAAAAACCGACTTCCAACGCCACTGTAAAGTAAAAAAAAAAATTTGATTTCTACCCACTATGTTAAAGTCGTGCAGGTATAACAAGGATATAAGCAAAGTTGACGCATCAGGCTCGTTTTTTTACTTTACAGTTGCGTTGGAAGTCTGTTTTTTGGAAATAATTTTTATTACGTTTGATAAAGAGTTGCTGATTTGATCGAGTTGTCATCATCCCTATTCCTGGCACGCACCCATAAATTTACTTTCTAAGAGAGTTCTAAAAATATCGTCTAAAATAAAAATATCACTAATTGTAACGGTGAAGCAAATGTTGTGAGAAAACATGCATGCCCAAGAGTCTTCCACAATGTTATCAAAGGTGTGTGAAGCCTAATCCGTCATCGCTACTTGTACTTGGCCAGCGTGAAATCCATACTAATATTATAAATGCGAAAGTGTTTCTGTCTGTCTGTCTGTCTGTCTGTCTGTCTGTCTGCTACGCTTTCCCGGCCCATCTTTTCAACCGATTTTGCTGAAATTTGGTACAGGGGTAGATGGTATCCCGGGGAAGGACATAGGCTACTTTTTATCCCGGAAAATTAAAGAGTTCCCGCGGGAATCAAAAATCTTAATCCACGCGGACGAAGTCGCGGGAATCATCTAGTAAATTATAATTTATTATTTATGGTTCAAATTTTAAATATATTTTACTACCTCGTTGGTCTAGCGGTTAGCATAGTCGACTGCGGATCACGAGGTCCTGGGTTCGATTCCCAGTCGGGCAAAAAAATAGTATTGGGTTTTTCAATTTAGAAATTCTCAGTGCCAGCCGGGATTTGGAAGTTGGCGGTGTTTCACCCCTGTGCCTCGAAGAACACGTTAAGCCGTCGGTCCCAGTTATTATCACTAACATGATAATAGTCGTTAAAGCCCGCCAACCCACATTGGAGCAGCGTGGTGGGTCTAAGCTCTAATTCCCTCTCTCCTATGAGAGTGGAGGCCTGTGCCCAGCAGTGGGACGTTAATAGGCTGTAGTGGTGGTGGTGGTGGTTCAAATTTAGAATATTTGCAAATCCCGTGGAGTCTCGTTGAATTTCGGGAGTAAATCCTATATCCTTCTCCGTGACGCAACCTATATCTGTACCAAATTAAGTAACAGCAGTCATTAAACCACGTCGACGAAGTCGCGGGCGTCATCTAGTTCTATCTAAATCTGACGTGAAACCTAATAAGTATATGGTGATTGATTCTGATTTAAGCTCCTAGCCATTACTTAGCTGTGAACCAACATTGATAACGTGATTAAGAATATGGCGTAAACCTAGGTTTCTTAAGTTCGAAAGATTTATAATAATATTATTTCCTGAGAATTCTTGAACGGTGATTTTAATACAGCTTTTACGTAGGTGAAAAGGGTCTTAATTACTATTTGAGCCCTTTGTCTCTACTTCCAAGAAGAAGATTTATTGACCAGAGTTACTATTCTTGCTAGGTTAGCTGGTGAATAGTTAAACATCGATTGATCTCTTTCTGACATCAGTAATCTGACATTCGAAAGAAGAAGGAAGACATTTATTCGTAGCAATTACCTATTATAATATATAACTGGTCTGTGTCGTAAGGCCCTAATAATATAAGTATACCTATATATAGATAGAAGATAAATGCTTTATTGCAACACTAAACATTAAAAGAAATAATAAAGTTAATAAGCAAAAAGAAATAACAAGTGCGCAAAGGCGGGCTTATCACTAAAAGTGATCTCCTCCGGACAACATTTAAATAAAGAAACAAATGCAATAAAGCGGGATAGTGCGGGGTAGTACAGTACCCGGCAATAAATATTGCACATCGACCTTTGGAAAGAGACAATCGGTTATTTCGGCTTCGTATAGCGTTATCTCTGTCGCACACTACCGATAGGTACCGATAGGTAGTGTGCGACAGATAGGTACCGATAGGTACCGATAGGTACCGATAGGTAGGGTACTGTACCTATTTTGATGTGTAGAAAAGATTAACCCACAGAACTGAATATTCGCTGATTATAGTTTTCATTTGTTGTGTCAGTAGTAGTAGGGGAGCCCGAGAGGGGATTTTTGGATTTACTCAGATTAATATAAAGAGGGATTCTTTGGACCCTGTAGAGTACCTTTACCATATAATTTGAGCCCTGTATATTGATGGGTCTGTCTAGGACAGCAGATCAATAAAATCGATCATCAAAAATACTCAAGCGCGTCAGATTAAGGTAGAGTGAGTTAATTACATGCTGAAAAATGTACATACAAATAATCTGACGATTTGAGCGAGACCTCTCGAGTATTTTTGATGATCGATTTTATTATTTTGATCTGCTGTCCTGGACAGACCCACCAATATACATATAATATATGGTGAAGGAAAATGAAAGATAGAGTCAGAAACTGTGACATAAGAGAAAGGACAAAATTATATGACATAACAAAAAGAACAAGGCTGATAAAATGGAAATGGGCAGGACATTTGTGCAGGATGGACAATACAAGATGGGCTAAATGTCTCACAGAATGGATCCCAAGAAACAGAAAAAGAAAAAAGGGACGACAAAGGAAAAGATGGCGAGATATTTTCAAGCAAATAGTCGGTACAAACTGGATGACAATGGCAAGGGATAGGGACGCGTGGAGACAACTGGGGGAGGCCTACGCCGAGGAGGCGACTTCTGCCACATAACGCGCAAAAAAAGGAAAAAAAAACAATAATATGTATATATTGTAATAATAATGTAATGTAAAACGTATAATATAATAATAATGTAGTATGTGTAATGTGTCGTCATGTGTGTAATGTGGTAGTAGAAATAAAAGGCTTTTTTATTTATTTTATTTTATTTATATGGTGAAGGTACTCTACAGGGTCCAAAGAATCCCCCTTTATATTAATCTGCCGCGCTGGGAGTAAATCCAAAAATCCCCTCTTGGGCTCCCCTACCATAAGCCCACCCGTGCAAAACTGAGGCGAGTAAGCTAGTGTTTGTATGAAATACAATACCATTTTAGTTTTAGCCGAAAGGTGTTGTTTGTCTTTGAATGTGTTGTGTGCCTAAAGGGATTGAGGCCCTTAGCAAAAGGGTTCGTATAAAGGTGTCCGTCCCACTAAGCAGATTGGTGGTAACGTGACGGTACAACTAAGCAGTCTGGAGTGTTAATCACCCCGTTAAGTTTCCTCCCACGTTTCTCAGTTCGGTTATTTATTGGTTATATAATATACTTCGCTAGCCGACGTCTGGGGCCTGAGCTTTTAATATAATGCTATGGAATCAGATCTTAGGTTTGTCTCTTTAAGAAAAATATCGCATAGATAAAGTTTGCTTTTTTAAAATACATAAATTCTTCCCTACTTACGCTTTATTAAAATTATATATATTATGAATGTATTTATTGTGAGTTTTATGTAGGCTCTATCAAGTGTGATACAAGTATATTACAAGAGACAGCCACTGTCTCGGGAACTGGGAAGGACAATCTGCGATCTACTGTAAGTAAATAAATAACAACAAAAAATTACTGCAAGTAATTCAAAATTCAGCTGTTTCAACAATACTAATTCAAACAACATAATAAAATTGTTTTGCAGGCCACATACCTAATATTTTACTAGAGCAGTGCATAGAGTTAAATGTGATAACAAGAAAAGTCACGAGTGATTCCAAACAGAGCCGTGATAACAAGGACCGGAACTGCCCGAAGATCTTATAAAATATCCTATGAATAATATTTAGTCACACAATAATAATAAACTGAGTGTGCGAGTCATTTTATCCGTGTAAAATAACATTGGTCAATCTTTAGCAATTTTTAAAAAGCACTATCTGACGAAATGATTTTGTATGTATGTATAATATATTTGTAATGTATATGTAATATGTATATGTATATGTATATGTATATGTATATGTATATGTATATGTATATGTATATGTATATGTATATGTATATGTATATGGATATGTATGGTATAATGTTTATGTACCTATTGCATATTTATATATTAATAGTGTTGAATGTATATGTTTATGTATGCATTTAAACTCTTAGCAATTTCCCGTCTCACAGTACTAACTGATTCATTAGTGTAGGTTGCCTGGCAGAGATCACTATCACTAGTTTATCACTAGTGATAAGGTCACCTTTTGTCTGTAGGTACTTTTATTATATGTCCTTTGTAATTGTTCTTTTGTATGCAATAAAGTTGTTTAGTAATAATATTAATAATTGGTCAGGCAGGGGCATAGTACTTCCATAGACCCAGTTCACCAGTCGATTATAGCAACTCAAACCCGTAGACCCATTCCTATCATTTGTTCCCATGTTTTGCAATAGTCCTGCACTAACCGGGTATTATCCTTGGGTCGCATAGTGCAATATATTCGCCCGTTGGTGTCACATGTTCTTTAGAGTAAAATTGTCGAACGGGCCTCTGCGAGTTGATTTCGATCCCTCGTACGATTTCCAAAGGTCCGGGACCTCATGATCCCGAGATGGAAGAGATAATAATAAGGGTCACGAACATAATAAATACGTATCGATAAAGGCTATGTTTGTGTAAAGCATACCAGGAATACCCGCAAATTCATTATAAAATTTTCGCTCGGTCCGTTATTCTGACAAAATCTCCTCGCAGACCCATTTCCGTGCCCATGTTACCCGCGTGAGCGGTGAGAGCGGCTAATTCTGTCATAATTAAATATTGCCACGTTTCTTTTCACTCGTACTTTTGCAATCACAGGATGTGTACGGGAAGAATCACAGAATGTACTACGGGATCAATTATAAAATAGTAACTAGGGAATATCTTCTGTACGTAGCACTGAATAACTCTTGCACTAAGACTTTTAAAACTTCTGATAAACATGAAAAATTTAAAATGGCAGTTCAAAAACTGCACTATTCTACGTGACGTGCGATTAACGGGCCGACTTTCGATTGGCTCGATTGGCCTACTAAAAACACAGAACGGAAGGGTGTCTGGACTACAGTGAAAAGTTCAAAAGTATGTTTTGTAAAAGTTGTAGAAAAAAATGTTTGTTAGTTAATAATTATGTAGAGAAGCTGTTGCCCTAACAGAATTTTGATAGGCAATAATATAATATTGTTGACATTCTCAAAAACGATGGTGTTCTACGCGACTCTTTAGTAAATTTGTTGATATAAAGATTATATACGTAGTCTCTATGTACCTACTTTTACGTTTACTACGTTTTTATGCTAATGACAGTCTAATTATAAAGTATAAGGCATCCTGAATTAATCTTGTAAAACGAATAAAAACCGGATAGTTACGAGTTGGACTCGTGCATAAAGGTTTCCGTTTCAGTATCACGCAATAATAAATATACCTACTCTAGAAAACTACGAAATTCGAATAGATGCATATAAATAGCAACATCAAGGCGACAAAAAACAAGGCGCAAAATGGCCTAACAAAGCAAAGCGATAGTGACCACGCTGGCCAAGTGCGGATTAGTCACAGGTATCCAAGTTACCTCACAATGTTTTCTTATATTTTAAAGAAAGTTATAGTAAAACACGTATAGGCAGGCAATATACATAATAAACAGATACAACCAGTATGGAAACTACCTAGATACGTTCGAAACAGCTCACTCACACAAACGTGCGCATCGAACATGCGATGACACGGCACTCACTACTGACGGCACTGCGACGAGCACTTGGGGTCTCTTCGATGCGCACGTTTGTGTGAGTGAGCCTGTTTCGAACATTTCTAGGTAGTTTCCTTACTGGTTGTATCTCTTTACTGTGCATTATAGCTGTAAACCGCGCATAGGTAAGCGCATTATAAACTAGCTGTACCTACACCCTTTCTGAGTGGTGTTACAGACAATCATATTACTATGTATAACTGTACGTTAAATGTTTGTTTTTGACACCACTGTTGAATAAATATATTATTTCTTTACATAACTCCAAAGAGTCAGAGGAGCGCGATCTGGGAAAGATCCCCGGAACCGGAGGCCGGCATAGCAAACACAGAGTCAGTACACCACTAAGCTATCACCCTATTGTATACGGAATCCTAAAAACGGTAAAACTTCAATAAAATGTAGTAAAGAGTGAAACAAAAGATTGCAGCCCAACGAAGCGTACGATCAAAGGGTTTAATCGCAATTGTTAGAACGACATAAAATGGAATTTTTTATTGTGCTAACTTGCTTTTATAGACAAATTAGCAATTGGCTTAGAGGCCAGTCATCAAATTATACTTTTCTGGTCTTTAAATGCACAATCGACGCTTTGACAATAACGCTTATAAAGAGATACTGCAATTTTCCACCACTACAGGTCACAATTATCAATAGATTTTTAAAAAAATTGCGCCATTTTGTAGCTAAATTACTCTAGGACGTTTTTCTTTCATTTTTTCTTATGTCGTTTTTTTCCCAAATATTTACAATTTAGTATACAAACACCCCCCTAAAAATATTGATATTGAACTCGTCGGACGTTTCGCGCGGACATGTCCCTTATATATTTTCACTCTCAACATTGATGCACTTGCTCGAAATTATCGTTTACTATTTCAAAGTAAGAGACAAAAATATCATCGCCGTTTTGACAATCCATCCATTTCAAACTTTATAACTCAAGGCGCTCTATCTTAAACTCGGACTGAACGTCAGGTTTTAATATAATTACATAGTTGTGTTGACTGTGTACCTATTTAATATTATGAATTATAACTTAATTTAGTAATTAATTCCCAAGTTTAATAATTACACAAAGGAGCCTTTTTCGTATAAATTAAGTCGTTGTAAAAATTAACGCACAGGTTAATTATTTATTTTTTATAAGTTTATTTAGTACCAAACTTAAAAACTAAACATTAACATTCAAAGGACTCACACACACACAAGGACAACTTATCTCTTGAAGAGATTTCTTCCAGCAGCCCTAGAATATGAGAATAGTGAAAAATAGATAAAACTGAGTAGGTATAGGTACGTAGATAAGATAGAGAATAGAAAACGTTTTATTATGTTTTATGATAAATATCATATAAATATACATATAATATAAACAAGAAAAACACAATTTAATATGGACTCTCGCGGATATTCCCTGTTAAGGAACTCTTTCTTACTACTATTGAAAACTAGCTAATGCCCGCGACTTCGTCCGCGTGGATTGAGGTATTTCGGTTCCCGCGGGAACTCTTTAATTTTCCGGAATAAAAAGTAGCCTACGTGTTATTCCAGACAATAATCTATCTCTGTACCAAATTTCATCCAGATCCGTTCAGCCGTTCGAGCGTGATTGGGTAACAAACATCGATCCATATATCCATCCATCCAAACTTTCGCATTTATAATATTTATTTGATGTGGCGGCCCCAACAGCGATTCTAGGCAGCGGCTATTTTTTGTGAATTAACGTATGAGAATTTCGTTCGAAAAACATTCAATTAAACTCGCGCCTAAACAGATTTTATTTCAAAAAATGTGTTGCCGTATAAAATACAATTTTCTTACAAAACTATGAGAGTGTTAGCTTTGCTTCAGAACGCTTTCCGATTTAGTAGAAACCTCGACGTAAAGTCTTCTACACAATCGCTTAACGGAGGTTGGACAATAGAGTTTACCCTTTTATCATCTGACAACGTCAGTAATCCCCTTTGTACGTGGTTTATGTTACGTACGGAACACATATTGGTCTATTGCGTGACGGGTTTCAGAAGAAAAGGTCCGTTCAGTTCCATTATTATTGTATTAAATATATGTACCTGATATGGTTTGGCTATCTCATAGATAGGGTAGAGCGGGGCTAAAAGGTCCGCGGTACAAAGTCCACCATTACTATTTCCGAAAATAATCTACTATTTATTCTATTACGAGATTTCGACTAACAATGTAAGAAGGGGTTTGGAGAGGGAAACGTACCGCATGGAGCGTAGTGACCTCTGGAATACTGTTCGGACTGCACACGGACGCGGCTGAAAAAAGTCACGTACGTAAATTTTTTCAAATTTATTTTTAGGCTGAGACGTTTGTTAGTTCACAAAGTTAGTTTTTCCTATAATACGTAGTTAACAATATAAAGTTTTACGCAGAACAATTGTTTTTTGAAATGTATAGATTAGAATTTGTGCATGAGCTCAAAATTCGTGAGAATTCAACTCGTGATTTATGGTAAAAAGATCCGTAATATGCCGATTTTCACACATTTAGGTTTTTATTTATCATTTCAGAATGCGGAATTTGAAAAGAAAAACTGACCAAGGTAAGAAGTCCGTCGAAAAGACTGAAATTCTGTGCCATTGTTTTAAGCTTAGTAACAAGTGAGATAAATATTTATATACCTAATTGTTATTTATCTTAAGAAATGTAACGAATTATTGATTTTTAGTATTATATAAAGAACTATTACATTTTATTACATTATCACATTTTATTTATATGCTTAAATCAACAATCTGCCGTTTATTTATACTGGTCCTTTTGGTCCCTAAAACCTCTCGAACTGACTTACTAAATCTTCAATATCTGACGAATAGACATAACTTATCATATTCTTTAGTAATTATGTTTAAAGTAAGTGGATATCTTTGGGAAACCTTATAGTTAAATAGTTACGAAGCAATACCACTAAATTGGACCTATTAGTCCCGCCCTACCCTACCATATGAGTATGTGTTTCCTGCCTGATCGGCTCAAGCAACCTTGATTAAATTCAGTCTTATCCATGCAATACTTATTTTATTTATTTAAAAACCAAAATCCACGCGTTAAATTTGGCGGCATCGGTTATTTTTTAATTATTAATAAAATTTGCGCCTCGACTGTAGGAAATTTTTATCATGCCACACCTGTTGCTTAAACCATTATAAAACATTTGCCCGTAAAATGGCTCTTACGTCACTGCTATTAAAACTTTAAAGAAGATTTTCATCCCCTTTGTACAAAAAAAAACTGGAAAAGTTTGTAAGACTTACTTATTTCATAATTAGTTTTCAAAATAATTATTATTTTGAAAACTATCAAGTATAGTAAGTAATTAATATGAGATTTCAGCAAACTTACTTGAAACTTAATATAGATTTCTCCTCGTCGTACAACGACTTTTGTAAACGAATAAGTTCATACACAGCGACCACGTTCGAGAGCTGCTCGGAATCTTTGCGAAATACTAGGTATAATTGCGTACAATACCGATTCAAAAGCTTTTCACTTGAGTGTACACTTAAACACTCAACGGTTCTCATATCAAAGAAGCTGTCTCACAGGATTCTTTTTTTTTCGATAGCTATCGTTTTTTTTTCATGAAAACAGACGGAAATAGCTTTTCACACATTTTAGAGCTTAAACGTTACGGAACGGACATTACAAAACGTTTGCATCGGCGAGGAAAGACGTTTTATCCTCTTGCCTAGGGTGCGCATTCCATAATAAGTTGCGTTGTTTCTCAAGAGCAAAAATATACTATGGACCGGACAAGTTGAAATGTTCGCGTAAAACGACAACGTCGGAGTGGAAAGACTTTTTGTCCGGTTGCCTAGTTTGCGCGATGCATTTAAAAAAGTGCGTTCGCCCTTTATAGCTAAAACACACTTTGGACCGGACAAACTAAAATGGCCGCGCAAAACTACCCGGTTGCCTAGTATCTACCTTTCTGTGCTATTATGCATGCTCCGTATAAAGTACATTTTCCATAAAGAGCCAAAACACAATACGCAGCGGACAACGTAAAAGAAAAACATTTTGTCCGGTTACCCAGAAAGTGCGAATAGTATCCTTTCGCCCTTAATAGTTAGTAGTACTTATAGTAGTACTTAACCTCTATAACGAAATATAAATATCCTACCGAGACTAATACGCCTAATGCTTAGCATATTTAGCACTAAAGCTTTGAGGGTTTCACGGAAGGATCACTCTAAGCAAATATTTCATGCTCGAACACTAAAAATAGTTCTGAGCGGATCAAACCATAAATCCCGCCCAAGTAAACTTTAACATGTTCCACTTTATAAAATAAACAATTACATTATTTTGTATTAAAACAGTAAGCTGGAGTAATTTATATTTAAATTTATCAAAGCCTTAAATAATATTTTGGTCGTCTACAAAGTAAAGTTATACCATGCTAGAGCTAACGTCATGCAGATATTTTGTAAATTTTTGTACGGAACTTTAATATTCTGAGGCCTAAATATTCTTCTACAATGCCATTTATTAAGGAGTTTCAAAGACTAAAATTAATTATAATTTTCAAATAAGTACCGTATTCGAAGAAATCATAATGGGAGCAAATTCAGCAAATTTCAAAGTTATGACAACCCAAGTTATGAGTGGAGTTCCAAAGATTTATCACAAGTTTGAACTTCTATCAACGAAATTCCGTGATGAAGGAACGAGTGGTACCTATTGGTGGAATCCGTCAGAGATATTAATATCTAACGTCAGCTGTTTCACACCTGCCAATGGCCTTAATAAAGCCGTCTTATGAACTCTGCTTTTATAAACTTTACCTCAGGCGAAAAGTTCCAACAGAAATAATACGTTTTTAGGGTTCTATAGTCAACCCTCAACAATACCCTTATAGTTTCATCCGTCCGTCCGTCTGTCCGTCTGTCGCTTAGCGCAGGGGTCTACTAGAAAGCTGTAACTTCACATACATATTAATCACGCTGACAAAGTGGTAAAATTGACAGAAATGATTCCAACGAAAAAAAAATTAAAGACACGAACGAAGTCATAAGCAAAAGCTACTCTGTCAATACGAGTATATGTTGTAAGTCTTATGAAATCTCCCTCGTATTGGAATAAATAGAGGAACTCTTATTCTTTGCTCTTATAGAGAAACCCAGTTGTGTATATTGTGAAGATAATGCCTTCTTTATTAAGTTTTAGCACAATAGCCATTAAGATGTAAGCTTCGATACGGCAGCCAATAAGCCGTAAATCTATCATTATATTAATTATTGGAAATGAACGGCCAGTAAGACAAATATCTATTATAATTATGTTATTGATGACCAGATAGAGTAATGATGCTGTAATAAAACGATTTTCTTGTTAGAATATAAATCATTATTTATAGCAAACAAGTTCGTAATTCAAGGCGCTAGAAGAAACTTCATAGCAAGAAGTTATATTACCAGCTAGACTAATATATTACGGTATTTTGATGTTCTTATTTTTATAAATATAGGCTTAATGTTTTTGCTTTAAGCCCGTTACATAATAGATACATAAAAATGTATACTAACTATAGTCACTACAGTATATTTTGTACTTAAAACTATTTTATTTAACCAAATTTATAAGGTTCGCAAGCTACAGCGCTGATTTCAGGAGGAACATAAAGTGTTAATAGGCGTTTTACTTCTTTAGCCTCTTAAATCTGTTGCACTAAATATTAAACAAAGTAAACTATATAAATTATTAATAACATACTTGAGCACCATATTACTTCAAAAAAATCTGACTGCTCGACCTTTAACTGAAACTTGCTATTAAAATAAAATTAACTTGATTTATAAGCCGTCTACCGTCTGTCGTTAGGTGCCGTTTTACCGCCTTTTTAAAGATTATACAGGATCAGTATGTGTATTTAACAGGATACTTAAACAGGTGATATTCTATGCTTCCCACTAAGTACCTACATAATTGAATAGGTGTACACCATTTACAATAAAATAAGTATAAAACTTATTTTAAAAAAACAGAGAGTACTATTTGGCGTCCTATATCTGCACTTTGATTCCTCCCAATCGCAATTAAATAATAAGTAGGTACCAACTCATAAAATATGTACATTACTAGCTGATGCCCGCGACTTCGTCCGCGTGGATTGAGGTTTTTGGTTCCCGCGGGAACTCTTTCATTTTCTGGGATAAAAAGTAGCCGATGTGTTATTCGAGACTATAATCTATCTCTGTGCCAAATTTCATCCAGATCCGTTCAGCCGTTCTGGCTTGATTGAGTAACAAACATCCATCCATCCTAACTTTCGCTTATATAATATTAGTATAGAATTTAGTTTAGGACCTAAACCTACTTTGGACTGTTTAGAAAATATGTTTGTAACAAATTCTTTTGACAAAAATCTCGTAAAATTCCTTTACTCTTCTCAAAGCGTTGAGACAAGCAAGAGGTCGCATAAAGGAGCTCGATACAATGGAGCCTTTTCCCTTCATCCTCGGACAACGTCGGTAATCGCTTTTGTACGAAGTTTATACTTTGTACCCGACCGATATTCGGTTATTTGGAAATATTATGCGAACTAATATTATGATCTACTTTCAGTTTCATGAATAAAATAAGGTTAGGACTTTATCGGATTAGCTATCATGTTCAAAGTTACCTACCAACCTTTTTTTTGCTTATAAATTAAGCGTGAAGATTTGGTCAACAGTTATAATAAATAACTGAAATTTTGTCGTTGTAAAGGAAACCGTATTTATTTTTGATATATTATGTTTATTGTATGATGTTATAATAGAGGTTGTTGTGTAAATTTATATGAATATAGCCATCGTACCTACTCGAGTACAACCCATTCTTAAAATTAAATAAATACCTAAGTACGTTAGATGTTACCGCTGGGAATCGATATTTAAAAGCGATCTTTCGGATTAGTCTTTCCGCTATAAAATCGTATAAATAAATATATACAAATAAATAATAAATTATTCAAAAAAATAAATTTTAACAAGCTTTTATCGTCCGCTATTTTAAATATCATGTGACGTCATGTATTTTTTTGTATTTTCAGCAAACCCTTTGAATTACATAATTTTTACTTCAAAGATTATTCAGGTACATGTCTGAGTCTAAATGACGCATTTATTTGATTGGTAAGTTTTACTAAAGCTTTCCGTATGGTGTTCAAAGATGGAGTTCATACAATAATACGCAGAAGCTCACCAAAATCGACTTCATCATCATGTGAATCTGGAGGCTGTAAAGCTTTTAGATAACACGGACATCAAAAGGAGACTTAAAAGAATGAAACCATTTGAACTAGTGTAAAAAGTGCATAAGTGCTGTGTAGTGAAGTAGTGTTTGTGCTACTTAAGTACCTAGGTCACAAAAACGTAGTGAACACTAAGTACATTAGAATAAACTAAGGACAGTTATTGGACTGTAAATTAGACGTAGAAATTAATTTTAAGCAGAAGTTTAAGCTAGAATAATATTACTTACTAGCCCATAGGCTAGATGGTAGTAGACAATAAAGTTGCCATTATATGGTAATGGAACTTTATGGTAAGAAAAAAAAAGGATTATTCAGTTTTAAAATCAATTTAAAAAATTCAATTGGCTCAATTATATTACCAGCTAGCTGATGCCTGCGACTTCATCCGCGTGATTTAAGTTTTTTCTAATCCCGCGGGAAGTCTTGAAATTTTCCGGGATAAAAAGTAAAAACAACAAAGAAACACACTTTCGCAGTTATAATATTAGTATGATAATTTACAAATAAATAGTTTATGTTACTTCGTTCGCAGTCATTACGTTCCAAGTGGCCTCACTCCTGGCAACCTCATTAATTATATTATATTTGTGTGAGTATAGTTCGCCCCAGTTTCCCCCCAGTTCGCCTCAAGTAGAAGTGACCTGTAACAAAGTCAACAAAACTTCTCGATACATTATATTGCAATTTCTGTCACTCCGACATTGCGACGACTAATAATTTTAATTCAAGAAAAGTAGCACTAAGAATGGTTGGAAATGTTTCCATTTTTTTTTTATTTAGTATGAATATTAAGACAAAATAAAGCAAAAATATGAAAGAATCATTAAAATATATCAATAAATTTAATAGGGAACTCAAAAGTCGCGCTTGCATTACGGTCGTGTGACGTCACACGACCTTAACAATAGACTTTATAAAGCCGAAATAAGAAAGAAATGGACCTAACGTGACTAAATTGAATTAAAAGCACTTAATTTGTGTGTGAAGATATTTTGACGTACTAAATCTCGGCTAGGTAAAAACTCACTCAAAAAATTTTTCACTCGAGTGAGATACAGAATCGCTGTACATTAAATATAATTAAATTATTGATGCATTTAAAAAAAACTATATTTTACTTCCGTTGCGTTAAATATGATATTCGCAACATCATGAAACTTCTCCATTACCCTATTAGGTTTCACATATCTATCTATCTATCTATCTAGTAAGCTACTCGTACTTGAGTATTTTACGATAAATTTCTTATGATATTTATCTCTCGATCTCTCTTCCAATAGTCTAGAAAGTTTTGATCTAGATTCTAGACACTAATTTAGCGGATAAAATTTCTTATTTGACCGCCCGACCGTTGGCCGTGAAACCTTACCAGACAGACCTTCGCA
This sequence comes from Erebia aethiops, assembly GCA_923060345.2. Taxonomy (NCBI): domain Eukaryota; kingdom Metazoa; phylum Arthropoda; class Insecta; order Lepidoptera; family Nymphalidae; genus Erebia; species Erebia aethiops. Next base: position 6,294,761 of record OV281082.1, read on the forward strand.
TTTTATGCATTGCCGTAAATGTAAATTTTATCAAAAAATATTTAAAAATTAAAATATTATTAAATTATCAATTGAAAATGCAATTAAAACTATGTTCACTAAGTAAAATCATAATAACTACGAGTATCAATAATTTCAGCGACCGAAATGAGCAGTTTAAATTCAAAACCGTACTCAGAAGCTGTCGTTTACACAGCCGCACTACGCTATCTTTAAATCCGTATAAATATTCATGAAACTGCTTTATAAGGAGCCCCTTGCTCTCTTTAGCTACGTAAACGAAACTTGAGTAACTTCACAGTGTTCCCTTGCCGCCGTGCCGCCGCCTCTTGGCATCATATTACCCCCTTCTTTATTTCTCCAGATTTTATAAAAAACTCATTTGGCCGTTAACTTAAATGTACTAACCTGCCTTGCAGGAAGAAAACAATAATACTATTATTTTCTTTTGAGTTTGCAGGAATTAGTAATACGACGCTTCAACTAAATCGTAATGTACGATTATCAAACGGATAATTTCAACTGTTTTAAAGGTTTTTTAGCTCTCAAATATTAACAATTTTCTCAATAATAAATACGCTGCATTATGTATTAAATACGCAAATGAAAGCCACCAAAATAACCTCAAGCCACGCGGACGAAGTCACAGGCATCATCCCGTATGTCAATAAAACCGAGTAGTGAAATGAAAAAATAATTAGAAACAAAAATCTTGGTACGTAACTCAGAACGTAAATTAATAATTTTGCTAGCACAAATCCCGAGCTTTTTAATTAGAAAAGGCCCGTCCCATGTGTCTAAAAGTAAACAGGAAAGGAGCATTATGAATTATGAGAAAATTAGCCGGTCTCACACGGGTAACGCGGGTCCACGTGGAGACTGGAGATTTTGCACGGATAGCGAAAATTTAATAATAAGAACTTCACGAATATTCCGGCACTCATTTACAATGTACAAACATTAATTCATTTGCCGAAATATGAGCTGTTTTAAAAATGTTTATTTAGATACATTTTTAATAGTTGAGTTTCCTCAAGTATTTATAGGCAGACAAAATGAATACAGCTCATTTTCGTGGGTCCTCGCAAGTAGGATTATCAGATAAGTACGTGCAGTTAAATTCAACTTCATTGTTAATATATTACGCCTAATAATAATAATAATTCCTTCATAAATTCTACCAGAGCGCTTACTACCATCGCTGAAAGCAGTATTACTTTATTATTATAATATCATTGACGCTCTTGTATCAGAATTATAATCCTTATTTTAAGGACGTCAAGTACCGTCTTAAAAAACGTGAATTTCAATGGCAATATGCCCACAGGCTTTTACTCATTATTTTGTAGCTTTGCGGTTTTACGATTTACAAGATGTAGTATGTAGCAAGAATCTTGACACGTCTTTGGGGACTTTCCTCGTTAATTATTATAACCACTTATAATAATCAACTTCTTTGATTTACAGAACAGAATTATCACGTACTAACTGATATCCGCGACTTCGCCCGCCTGTAATAAGGTCCCACGGGAAACTCCTTATTTTCCGGGCCTATGTCACCTATATGCCTAGCCAAGGTCCTCAACTATACCCATGCCAAAAATCATGTCGATCCGTTGCTCTATTCCACAGCGTGATTGAATGACGAATCAACAAACCAATAAACAAACAAATACACTTTCGTGAAATACATTTACAATATTTATAATTACGTACTAGACGAGCCCGCGACTTCGTCCGCGTGGATGTAGGGTTTGACAAATTGCAGCGAAAAGCCACATTTTGCCATCTACGGCAAAAATCCGCATGCGAACTTTTTTAAGGAGTGGCACATATTACCGCGACTTGACCAATCATGTTTTCTATACGACTTTTTGCCCTATCCGTTTGTAGTAGTTTGCGCCTTTGGTGGAAACTGCTTGATTTTCCGTGAAAAAGTTAGCATTAATATATGCAGACCTGCTAGCGAACTAATGCTTTATTAACACGGATAACCTAGCAGACAGAAAGATAAACAGACATACGTACAGACAAACTGCATTAATACTTTGCATATAATGCTAGAAGATGATACCCACGACTTCTTCCGCGCGTATTAAGATTTTGTGTTCCCGGGTAACTTCTTAACTTTCCGGGATAAACAGCTATTATAGATAGCCAATGCCCTTCCCCGGGATGTAACCTAACATTATACTAAATTTCATCAAAATCGGTTGCAAAGATGAGCCGTTAAAACGCATCAAACAGACAGATAGACATACAGACACCCTTTCGAATTTATAATATTAGTAAGTATGGAGGTTATATACATAGTAGGTAAGGATAAACTTAATATATACTGCGAAATGCTTAGATAATTAAATTGGATAAATGAAAAAAAAATCCTTGAATCGTGGATCGAGAAATAAGTTGTCGGAAAAAAGCTTTCCTAATGATAGTATTAATACCTTTTATATTAATAAAAATAACAAAGCTCACGGAAACTCTAGATCCATCTAACAGCCGAGCTAAATTAGCTCGGCTGTAAGACGGCTGTTTTATAAATAAAAATGTTTTTATTAACATTTTACGTAATCACAAATACCGTTAAAATTCCATCAGAATATTAGAAATATTTTCCGAGAAGCTCGAAATAATTTTCAACGCTATGCCAACATACCTATATCGTCAAGCAATACGATACCAACCCAAAATCCCCAGAGGGTTGGCCACAAGTACCTGATCACGGTGTCCCTCTACCCAGAATGTGAAGAGAATTATAATATGGTTAAGTTCTCTGCGGTGTACAGAGTAACTTACTTAAAAAGTTTCGTACATTTATGATGTGACTAGCAGATGCCCGCGACTTCGTCCGCGTGAAATAAGTTTTTTTAATTCGTGCGGGAACTCCTTAATTTTCCGTGATAAAAAGTCATATGTCCTTCCCGGGGATATAAACTACCTCCATGCTAAATTTCAGCGAAATCGGTTTAAAAGATGGACCGGGAAAGCGTAGCAGACAGACACACTTTCGCATTTATAATATTAATAGTATGGATGACACTCACAAATAATGTGGCTTTCTTTTCTATTGGTACCAGAATTTTCCAAATCGGTTCAGTAGATCCAGAGATTACGCCCTACAACGACACAAACTCACAAACTTTACCTATTTCTAATATTAGTATAGATGATGACAGTGCAGTGCTTACAGACGCAGTCCTTTTATTCAGGAAAACGGGGTTCGAACCCAGGGCTTCTAACTTACCAGAGTTTTCTATGTATGTTTTAACGGTGAAGGAAAACATCATAAGGTAACCGGCATGCCTGAAAGTTCTCCGTAATGTTCTCAAAGCTGTGAGAAGTGCGCCATTCCGCACCTGGCTGCACCGTGATAGACTTCTCCCTTTTATTCACTCTCAAACCTTCTCAATCTCATTCTGAGAGCTCGATAGTTAGCCCGGTGATGGGCAAAGATAATTAATGAGTTTTTTTAATCCACTACAAGTTAGCTCTTGACTGCGATCTCACCTGATGGTAAGTGATTATGCCTCGTGACGCGGCAAACCTCAGGTCGAGGCAACATCTCTAGTTGATGCTTGTATCAAGTAGACAAAACTATACAATTAGTATATCTATGTGAAAAAATGGAAGAATTGGTTAAATTAGAACCTAATATTATATTTGAATAGGCCGGTCATATTAATATTTATAAATACTCACTGAAAACAGATAATTGTGAAAGGGTATTATATTTTAGATAAAATATTGTATAAGAGCCACTTTATGTTATTGGTTGTTTTGTATCAAATGTTTTAGAGGAGAACTTACTGCTTATCTAAAATTCACACTTTATCAATATTTTATTTACATAATATATACCTATTTAACTTATGGATGTATTTATTCTTTGAAACTTTCTTGTTAGCAATTAGGCAAAGTTTTCAATTTCAAAACGTGAGAAATACAAATAGGGGTGTGTTTTAGACCTTATAAGTTAAAAAAGAATTGGACACCGTCACCAAATTATCTTCATTGTTTACATCAAATTTGCTTTATATACTTGCCTCGAAATTACCGTAACAAATAGTCTAATTACTTCATATTTTTTACTGTGAAAAACAAGGACCGAGTTACGGGTACTGAGTGACCCCAATATGAGAGAGAGCGCATTTGTTTCCCCAGCGCTGCAATCCACTCACAAATCTCACGAGAGCAAATCCCGCGGTTTGCGCATTACAGCCATTTGCCGCTCTCTTAACGACACAATAAACATGCTGTTTTGTGACTCCCGACATTGTTCCACAAAAATAAAGGTACTAACGCTCCTGGTTGGGCAATTATCGTCACGTATTCAATTTGTTGAGCAATGAAACTCTACTAACTGTGACGATTACCTCAAGTGCTGTACTTATTTAGAGTTAAGGGTTCGTAATATTGTTTTACGGGGAAACGTTACTTTTTTCGGTCACTTACAACGATGATATGCCTACGAGTTTCCACAGTCGATCCTTGCAGACAATGGCTGGAAAAAGGGCACTAGTCGACTTAAGAATTAGGAAGTGTCATCCATATCAGAGAATCATGTCCTACGTAAGTGGCAAACGCGACACAATACGACGCGAGGCGACAGTATCAAACAGTAGCTGACCCTTCACGTGGTTATGAAGTGTAGAGTAGAAGTAGTGTTATCTCTGTATATAAAAAGTGTCCGTCGAAATGCACCACATTGGGGGCGCCACATTAGCATTAAGGTAAATTTAAAAGGAAGAAAACATTCATCATTATTTTTTACAACGTAAGTTGTTGAAATTTTTAATAATTAACTATTTTAGTCGAATTCATACCATACCCTTTGGTACACCAGCGCCACTGTGGAAGGTTTTTGAACTGTTGCAACCACTGGATACTTTTTCAACTTTTCTCCCTTAAGAGATGTTACTCCTTCTACTCTATACTCCATACACGTGGTCTACGTTGTCGCGTAGGCAAGTTTGTCATTTTCTATGGCGTCATATCGCGTTGCGTCGCTCACGTCGCTTCTGTCGCTCACCTATGACAACGGGTTAGACAAGTTATTTACCCTTTCCTTCGCTGCTTCCGCCGCAGTATGGTAAAAATGATAGTCCAAGAGCCAATAGACGCTCAGCGGAGTTCTTCAACACGGCATCGATTTTTTGAAATTATTTTCTCAAACTCAAAAAAAAACATGAAAAATCAATTAATTATAATTAAGGTGCCATGATCCTAATGATATATTCATTATGATCATGGCACCTTTTTAATTAAAAAAAATAAATGAAATAAGTTAGCAATCTCTATCTTACAGCTTTGATGTTTTTCCCTTTGAACGCCCATTAAGTCTTTGTATAATTAATTATGTGAAAAAATATATATATAAAAGAATACGAAAAATGTTTTACCTCGCTAAATAGTTAGTAGAGGGTAGAAATTAAAGGTGAGTGCATACCACGAGATGAACTGAAAAAGGTATAAAAAAATACATGGACCGAAAAAGCCTCAAAGGAGCACAAACTATAATTTTTTTGAAACTAAAAATATCAGCTAAGCAGAGAAATTCAGCCGATCCTATCGCATCGAAGGAACACTATGTTACGCGGCAAATGTTGATACCTTTAAAGTTTGAAGAACGCAATATTATATTCGTTGATTCTAAGAAGTAAATACAGAAACAATACGGTTGGTCAATTTGTGAATAGAAATCACTTTTTATCACTATATTTTATATTTCCTATAAAAATCTAAAATTATTTTACAAAAAGACAGAGATGAATTTTCTTATTTATAAATCAAAGACACTTTAACCAGAGAGATAATTTTTTTTATTTTTTTTTACGACTGTCAGAGACAGAACACAGAGTGACAGAAGCGATGTCACAGACAGTGTTTTGTTTTTATGTTTACACTTTATCAAATACTATTAATTATATTATAATTTCAGAATTGCAATTTCTTCAGGCCGAGTGGGAGTTTTTTTTCGTGTTCGATCGCTATAAAGTTAACTCTAATTTATTTGGAACTAGATTCCCGTAACTTCATCTACGTGTATTAAGATTTTTTAGATTCCCGCAGAAACTCTTTAATTTTCCCGGATAAAAAGTAACCTATGTCCTTCCCCGGGATACAATCTACCCCTGTACCAAATTTAATCAAAATCGGTTGACCAGATGGGCCGTGAAAGCGTAGCAGACAGACAAACTTTCGCATTTATAATATTAGTATGGATTGATCGAGTGCCAGCTGTCAAGCGCTTGACAATTCCATACAAATCGTAGCTGACGTTGACGTGATCGATCATGGATCGATCACTTCAAAGGAAAAAAACTCGCACTAGGCACTCTGTATGTATTTTGACAATATCCCCTCCATTTACCGTCAGCTATGTCATGAACGCATATTTACAGCATCTTGGAAGGTCTTGCAACCATGTGCACTCACCTTAAAGCGTAGGTTGAGAGTCAAGACGCACTTGTCCAGAGGTTTTTAAGTGTACAAGTCAAAGCAAAGGCAAAGGTATGCATTAAGTTTACCACTTAATATAACATTTTCTTTTTAGTCTCGTAAGCGCTTTTAAGTATGAAAAATGGCTCCCCTAAATTATATTTTACTACTACACTAAAATATTTTAATTTATATACGAATAGAATTTTCTTTTTTAGATTGTCTGTTAAATACAATAGAAAAAGATATGTCCTATTCGTTGGTAAATCAAATACAGTAGAATTGAAACATATGAAGGTAGTTCACAATGTACTCACATGATATATTGAGTCTCTGAGAAATTCTCAATTCTCAGCACTATCTGTCCTGACCGAGTTGTATCTACGCAAATCTGCTCGCGTAGCCAATCCACTATAGAAATATTTCCTAGTATACTTACCCCACTCTCTCCACGAAGCCCTGCATGTCAGAAAAAACAGAACAACATGGCGCGACATCGTCCACAAATCAATTATTAGTGGAAGGGGCCACGACCCTCAGTAATGGGGAGTACGATGCAAGGAGGAGGACCCTACTGTCATAAAAAAATTGACATGGCACATAGGATTGATGGACGTTGGGGTCATAAGATGCTGGAATGGTGATTCCGCACCGAAAACCGCTTATTAGGCGGACAAATGACGATAAAGGCCACAAAACAGGATGGAGTGGAAATTCCAGTAATGGACCTACGTCCGGCAGTCACATCCTGGTTGACTGTCTGAAAAAAATAATCAATCTCTGGAATAAGCAAGAAAAATATAAATAAAGTTCGCCTTTGCAAATTTTCTATACCACAAACATTTTCCAAGAGTAAAGTGAGTTGGTACACGCTTTAAAGTTTAAACGCGTTTAGTCACACAGTTAAGCTTACTGAGATAGCTCTTGGCTTGCGTCATCACAACTCAAGCAGTACTTCAGTTGCCAGTACAAAGAGAGTGTATAGATTGCACTCGATCTATAATGGGGCGAGAAAAATTACACTCTTCGCCTTTGTGATAAAGGAGAGTTCACTGAATAATGCACATTGCTTTAACAAAATCCTTTCACTTGGATTATTCTTTACTTAACGTTGAGTTTAACCAAGGAGCAGGAAATACAACGAGTAGACCGAAGAAATTATACATCAAGCGTCAGAAAAGCGCCTCGCGCCGCTAAAATCTTGACGACCTCTGGCACACTCGTAAATTATGTGTGTTGTACGTACGTACCTTTTTGTCTTATCTACATGGTCAGGTCTAATAGTAGACACAGCCAAGGTTAATTACCACTATTATATAGCGACCCTTAAAACCAAACGATTCAGCGTTTCGGTACGATGCCACGTACAAGTCCGCGCACGAGCTCCAAGGAATCGGGGTCTGAAGAAACGACGGCTGTCAGTACGCCATCCCTGATCGTCATATCCAGCTCGCTCCCAGCACTAGTTTCAAGCTTGACGCGTGTAATTCTGCGATAGCAGTATTGTTTTGTACTTTAAACAACTATAGGTCATTACTTTAACATTCCATAGGATTCCTAGGAGCTCGCGCGCGGACTATAGAAACCGGTGAGCTGTCAATCCTCTCCAGATTAATGTGCTTGGCAGCATTTGAGACTGAATAGTAAAGCACAAATAAGGTAAATCTGGTTAGTTTTAGTTCATTTTACGTGACATTGCTGCTCCAGTACCGTAGACGATTCTATGGTTTTACGATACTAAATAGCAAATTCTACGTAACATTAAAGGGTAAAAAATAGCAGGATATAATCGCACCACGCCGGGTCAATACAATACAACAATAGCGCCAAAGGGATTTTGTTACATAATAGGTACAAGCCTTCAATAAAACCCCTTTTGCGCTCATTATGCTCCTTCAATTTTATACCTTTATTTTACACTAGAATGTATTTTTAGGAATCGATTGTGCAATTTATGAAATACCGTTAAAGCTGTATTTTATACGTAGACAGACCAAACGAATTGCACGGAGGCGGTTAGGGGTATGGGTTTAATATTACTGTAATACACCTCACAGGTTAGCGTGCTATTTTTTTTTCCACTACAAGTTAGCCCTTGACTGCGATCTCACCTGATGGTAAGTGATGATGCAGTCTAAGATGGTAGCGGACTAACCTGTTAGGGGTTTCTACACGACATCGTACCGGAACGCTAAATCGCTTAGCGGCACGTCTTTGCCAGTAGGGTGGTAACTAGCCACGGCCGAAGCCTCCCACCAGGCCAGACCAGGGAAATTTCAGAAATTATAAATTCCCAAATTGACCCTACCGGGGATCGAACCCAGGACCTCCGCACGTTAAAGCAACAGTGTTACACACTGCGCCACGCAGGTTGTCAGAATATTAGACTGCAGACTAGACTAAACTGGTTAAATTGCAGTTAAATTACTTCACATGGCCGCCACGACACACGCAGTAAGTATCGACGAACGTATTTCTCTTAGTTACTAATTAATATTGTACTCGTAGGTACACAATACTTTTTCTTCTTGGTCGTATTTTGTGTGTCTCTGTCACTCCCACTCTGTAATATTATTATAACAATTAAAATTTAAAAATAATTTAATTTTACAATTTAAAAATCAATAAGCATGATTGTCGTCAAGCGCAAGCCTTTAACACAATTTAAAAAAAATGCAATGCTGTGTTTGTTTGTTTGTTTGTTTGTCCTTCAATCACGCTGCAACGGAGCAACGGATCAACGTAATTTTTTACATGGACAAAGTTTCGGGCATCAGCTGGTATTATTATAACTGCCGGCGACTTCGTCCACGTGGCATAAGTTTTTTTGAAATCCCACGGGAACTGTTCAATTTTCCGGGATAAAAAGTCTATGCCACTCTCCAGGTCCTCAAGTATACCCATGCAAAAAATCACATCAATCCGTTGCTCTGATGCAGCGTGATTGAAGAACAAACCAACAAATCAATAAACCAACAAACAAACACACTTTAGAGAAATCTACGAAACCGGTTTTGATAAAGTTACGAGTAGGTAGGTACAAAGATAACTTGTATCCCAGAAGATATTCGGTACTCTTTGAGTACCAACGAGATTAAAAAAACCTATACCCACGTTCACTCGCGAGCATCTTCTATTTAAATGTATTTTTCTTTAAAGCGCAGGAAAAAGCGTCCTTAAAATAATAAAATATCGTGACATTATTCTTTATTACAAAATTAATATAATCCGTGTACACCAGCACATTTTAGGATATTTTTACGATAAAATTAAGTCACCCAAAAAGCTACAGCTACATTAATGTAACATAACTCAGACAAGTTTACGACTTAATTTGAACTTGTAATCAGTTTACCGAGGCACCTCTGCTCGTAGCAGATTATTTTGTGAGAACAAAATATGTCAAGGGTAGGTACCGTGTATGTCTAATGTAGTGCCTCCCTCGTGCATTCTGTACTTATTTTTATTATTTTGTTCTTCTTTTACTCTAGCAATATCTGGTATTTTTAGCTATTTATATGTTTATACATTTTGTACTATATTAGCGTTTAAACTACCATGAGTGACGTTATATTTTATGTAGCCGATTATTAATTTACGAGTCACGTGTTTCTAAACTAATAAAAGCCTATTCCAACAAAACACGTGAATTACTACCAGTTACTTACATAAGTACGTAATCTTATCTTACTAATATTATAAATGTGAAAGTTTGGATGGATGTATGGATGTATAGATGGATGTATGGATGATTGATACTCAATCTGAAAGGATCTAGCTGAAATTTGGCACAGAGATAGATTATAGTCTGGAATAGCACATAGGACTACTTTTTATCCTGGAAAATTAAAGAGTTCCCGCGGGAACCAAAAAACCTCAAACCATGCAGACGAAGTTGCGGGCATTCGCTAGTGTTATTATAAAAACCACAAAAAATCACGCAGACGAAGTCGCGTAGGTCATCTACCTATTGATCCAAACGACTGCGTCCACGTAAATTTGGATTTTTAAAATACCGTGGGATATAATATATTTGATTTTCCAACATAAAAAAGCATTATCAGTTAAAAAGATGGATCGTGAAAAGGTAACAGACAGACTCACTATTGGATGTAATATCAGTATGGATAAGAGCAAAGAAAAATAATTTTAAATAAATCAGACCCTTTAAAAATACTAAGATACATGCTTTTCTAGTTTCTACTTCAATGAAAGTAGCACAATGATGTATGTAGTTCAAATAGGAGAAGTGCTATTGAGTCGCTTGCCTGTTTCCGCCATTTTTCAGACTTGAAACTGTTTTCTGTTTTAGGACAAGGTCTCTATGTCAAAGAACACGTCTAGGGGTCTTGTCCCAGTTTAGAACAAACTATTCCGAAGTCGATATCATATTTTATAGGTACTGAAATAAGCAGGTGTGAGACGGACGGGCAGACGGACTTAGTCGCACCATAAGGGTTTCACTTCGACTATTTTGGCACCAAACTTTAACCACATACCTCTTTTTGACGACCTCCTTGGCACAGTGTGCGCTGTTGTCTTAACGCGTGGAGGTCTCGCTTTCGAACTCCGGTAGGGTCAATTTGGGAATTTATAATTTCTGAATTTTCCCTGGCCTGGCCTGGTGGGAGGCTTCAGCCGTGGCTATTTACCACCCTACCAGCAAAGACGTGCCGCCAAGCGATTTAACGTTCCTGCTAGTGAAACTGCATATACGCAGGTATTTATTTTATTAAACTAATAACTTAATTGCCAATTTTCATGTCTCTAACTTCAAATACAAAGGACTTTCATACAAACTTCCAACCCCCATTTCAACCCCTTGGGGGTGAATTTTCTCAAAACCTTAGCTGATTCACCTGTTCACCATAGAAGAAACCTAGCTTCCAAATTTAAAGTCTGTATGCTTTATTCCTGAGATATCGTGATTAGTCAGTCAGTCAGTGACTGAGTAATTATTCGCTTTTAAATAAATAGATTATGGTTCCACACTCCACAGTAGAAGACCACAGGTAGGTCCATACTACATCCTCCGCCAGCATTGCCGCTATCACAGCCGGAGCAGAAAGAAGCAAGGGTATCTGACCTCCAGTCAACTGAACCGATAAACTAAAAGGTGTCAGTATAAATGCCTATGCACCTTATTCATATTAGCTATGAATAGCTGAATATAATTATGATAATGAACTAAAGTTACAGGATATTGGTCCATGACGAAGTTTAATAGTGACCTGAGTTAAAAACGATTTATTTATGCAAATGCCGGTAGGTAAAACAGCACTTTACCGCTTCATTTCGGACATAATCAGCTAACAGCCCTACGCAAACGCCCTTTTCTTAATTGCAAGCATCTAAGGACTTAATGAGGGTAAGATTATTTGATAAATGTTGATGCTTTTCACTTTGAGTCTAGCAACCAGTAGGAAATTCAGGTAAATATCCATGCATAATATAATAAGTATTATAAATGCGGATTTGCCCGCATAAACATATGTTTAACCGATTTTGATGAAATTTGGTACAGGTATAGGTTGTGTCCCGGGGCATCTACTCGTAGTAATGAATATATTATATTATTATATATTATATGAAATTTCATGCAACTAAACTGAGGATTTTTTTTATACACTTCAAGCTAGCCCTTGACTGCGATCTCACCTGATGGTAAGTGATGATGCAGTCTAAGATGGTAGCGGGCTAACCTGTTAGGGGCATGGCAGTTATATTAAAACCATACCCCTTCACACGGCATCGTACCGTTGGCGGCACGTCTTTGCCGGTAGGGTGGTAACTAGCCACGGCCGAAGCCTCCCACCAAACCAGACCAGGGAAAATTCAGAAATTATAAATTCACTAATTGACCCTGCTGGTCAAGTCAGTTGCCGGTTAGTCAGTTGGTTTTATATTATTTTGGGAAAAGTCGTACAAGTTTTAGGTTTTCATCAACTCGTGTTCGTTAAAACTGTTACTAAGTTATCGTGCAAAGATACTATAGAGTGTATCATTGCAGAGATTTGCCACATTCCCACGTTTTAAAGGCTCGTTAGCTTTTAATTATTACTCGTATGATCCTTAATTAATTTTGGCGAACTAAACTAAGATGTGACACTGTAAATTTACGTTGTGTTAATCTTGATCCCTAAGTAAGACTCAGTCATTTGGTTCGTCCTTCATTTTCCTCTTAAAAAACACAGTAATGCTATAATAGAATACCAAGGAAAGGCGATCTTTATTTCATTGCTAGCCACACATACTTACAAAGAATGTAAGGTATCCTATAATGAAACTTCACATTATTTGCTCCGCTACCTTAAAGGTTGTTTAAGATTAAACCTTTTAGTCTCTATAAAATAAACTGTAGTCTCTCCCACATATTAAAACTCAGCTTGAGCCATTAGAAAAGCGCTCCCAGCACACAACAATGTCGTAACTTTGCTGAGAAATTCTAGGAACCATTTCAAGTCACCTTCTAAAGAAAGTTATTTGACATGGCGCAAGTAAGACTTACTGGACGCAGTAAAAATAATACTAACATAAGATTTTGTACAATTGTTACGAGGGGATAACACCTCGTGTTTCATTTTAGAAATAGCGTTTCATATAAAATACTTCTGCGAGAAGCTTTTTGAAATAGGTAGTTATGTGTGTTGCCATCCAAGACATCAGTGAATTCGGTTTAAGGAGATCGCATACAGTCTCAAGACCAATAAAATTTCTTACTTGGAACATTTTTCATACCGAATAATTATGTAGTTGATCGTATACGGATCCATGCTGGCATTACATATTATTATAATATGCTGTACCTACTGAAAATTATCATTAATTCTTCGATACACTCCATGTCATTGAATGTTTTTCCTAAGAGCTAAAACACACAAGCGATGTTCCGTTATGGTAACACGCAAAACCACTTTTGCATTTATAATATTTCTAAATTAACTGCAGTTGCAATATACCTACTATAGCGCGTGGAAACTCACAAATGTGGATAAAAAATATCCAAATTTAAAATACCGAAATGTGTCTGCTGATTCACGGCCCATCTGTTCAACTAATTTTGATACAGAGATAGTCTGCATCCCGGAGAATGAAATAGGTTACTTTTAATTTGGGTTTTTCAAAAACCTAAATCCACGCGAAAAAAAATTATGTTACGCGTTCGAGCTTCCACGAAGCAAACCAACAAAAGCTTTGTTACATGTAACTAGCCCCAAAGCGGGGCTGAATGTTCCGTTCCGAAATTTGACAAAAATTTGGTTTTGAAAAAAACCTATTGCGATATTAGTAGAAATGACTATTATATTACATAAACCTACAAACATCCATTCAATCTTTGCACATGTTGAAAATAAAACCCTTCATTTTTATAATAAAACTTCATGTTATTTGAAAATCGGAACTTCCAACCCCGCTCTCCCTAGTTAGGCGATAAGCTTTATACCACATAGATAGTACTATTATGTTGGTATAAATGAATTATTATATTACTAGCACTACTACTACTACTAATTTTTGTATTCATTTTCAATGCTCCAATTCTTGCGGGGACTACGAAATCTGTGAATTTTTTAATCTGGTGGGAATTTTCGGGATTTTCCAGACGGATTGTCTTTGGGTATTTTAACTAACTCTATACCAAATATCGACTGACATGACTCATTTAGCAAAACAGAGTTGGTGCGCCTGGTGCAGCTAACTCGTGACTCGTAATGTGTCAAGAGAGAGATGACAATGTTTTGTTAATGCCCTAAATTCCTTACGTCGGGATGTCATCTCGAAACAAGTAGGGAGAGCGGGGCTGGAAGTTCCCGGGGTAAGTTGTTCCGACCGCAATAAATTTGTAAGGTAAAGAGAGATAGTAATACATGTGAAGTATGCCGTTAAAGCGTCAGGTGACGCGCCGCGCCGGCAGCCATTTTAGTTACTCCGGCGACGACGGTTGAGAAGCTGTGTGCATGTAGCTGTCACTGCTGTCAAAACGACACGCAAGTACATTTTTTCGTGTCTAAATTATTTGGTCTATCTCTGTTTATTATGGGCCGATTCATACGTAACTTTTCTAAATTGTAGTGACATTGATAAGGTATATTATTGCATACGTATTTTTATAATTGATTATATTAGTTAGCCAGTATGTCAGATTTCGTATGTAAACGTAATTTGGGGCTAAAAGTTCCTTCCTGATGGGGCTGGTTGTTCCTATCAACCACTTACCCCAATTTACCTTCAATCATATACCTACCTATAATTCTTAAGACCTTTTTTATTTTTAAGGATGCGAAACAACAAAGTAAAACAGAGAGAGGAAAAATCTCCGAAATATCTCAATTATAATTAAACTAAGTAAAGAAACGTTTATCTCGAGCTCACCATTTATGTTTTGTTGTTTTTTTCAAGTTGATTTGTGCTTAGAATAAACATTACATACATAAATTTATAGAAAAGGTTGTTTTATTTCAGAAATTCTATGTTATTCTGATAGTTTGTCAGAATAACATTGTCATAATCTAAGTGGAACAATTTGCCTCAAAGCGGGGCTGAATGTTCCGTTCCGAAATTTGACAAAAATTTGGTTTTGAAAAAAACCTATTGCGATATTAGTAGAAATGACTATTATATTACATAAACCTACAAACATCCATTCAATCTTTGCACATGTTGAAAATAAAACCCTTCATTTTTATAATAAAACTTCATGTTATTTGAAAATCGGAACTTCCAACCCCGCTCTCCCTAGTTAGGCGATAAGCTTTATACCACACGATAGTACTATTATGATGGTATAAATGAATTATTATATTACTACAATGTTTATTTAAACACAATACATTTCCTTTGTTTCAGATGCTATACAGCGAGATGCGACAATTAGGAGTCTGCAATTCTGGTTTATTACCATACAGACCGACTCCGAGTGTATCTTACGAATACAAAATATATGTATCAGGAAATGTTCCGTCGTTGCAATATTATGTATTAACTTAACAAACACAATTTACGTTAGGGTCCGTTGATTTGCTTTTGAGTTATTATTAAGTGAAATACCTACCTACTATTTGAAAACTAATATTAATAGCTATTTCACTCATTTTTCTTGTGTTTTGCTTCTTATACTATATAACAAAATATGTTGCATCATTTAATTAAACAATACTTGAATTTAATTACACAATAATATTATGGTACGTTATTTATCGTAAGTTTTAAAAATAGATACAAAATATTTTGAAAATAATTTTTTGGAGTATGAATTTATGGGACCACCTCGAGAGCTTCCTCTAACGACTGAAGAAAACATTTTTCAAATCGGCTTAGAAACCACGGAGATATGCGGTAACATACATTAAAAAATAATACGCGCCGAATTGAGAACCTCCTTTTTTGGAAGTCGGTTAAAAATACATGGTAATATTATTGTAAATGCGAAAGTGTCTGTCGTTCTGTTACCATTTTAACCGTATATGACCCAACATATATAGGTTGCCCTAAGATGGAAATAAGCTGCTTTTAGCCTGGAAAATCAATAAATTTCTGATTTTTAAAAACTTAAATTCCCGGGTATGACGACACTTCGCGGGTATCATATTCCAGCCTATAATATTATCACGTCCTATGATTTTATCAATTTAGGTAATTTAAAATCCATGAATCGTT
The DNA here is from genome assembly GCA_923060345.2 of Erebia aethiops. Taxonomy (NCBI): domain Eukaryota; kingdom Metazoa; phylum Arthropoda; class Insecta; order Lepidoptera; family Nymphalidae; genus Erebia; species Erebia aethiops. The sequence continues at coordinate 6,310,859 of OV281082.1, forward strand.
TAAATACCTACCTACTATAATTCTTACCAATTAATAAATAAAAAAAATAAGTTAGAGTTTACACAAATCTTATTAAGTGCAACAAACTGCATCAACATCAGCCCATTATCATATGCTTATCATCATCAACACGTTTCTACTAAAACAAAATAGATAATACAAAATATACAACCTTTTACCTCAGCAACGCATATTTCGTGAGCTAAAAATAAAACGTTATTTTATTCGCAAAAAATATATAAATGGCTATATAGAAGCAATTATATACAAATTCAGCAATGTGCTCAGGTAAAATCTGCGACCATACAATTTGTTCACAAATTCTCATTAATAAATCTGTAAAACGGGCTTTATGTTCCCTAAAAGCAAATATGAATCGAAGGAAAGCGACAAATTGTACTAGGGCTGCGGGGAACGGAAATAAGAGCGACTGCATTGAAATTGTGTGCCAAGCGCTAAGGCACAATTTATATTAAGAAAAAAAAACGTCGTCACAAATTTTTTGTTAATAATATATTATCATATCTACTACACAACGTACTACTACTCCCAGACGCTACGCTGGCTGTTTTACTCTTTAATATTTTTGACAGTTTAGTTTTAAGAGAGTTATTTTCGTTAGAAAAAAAATGTGTGTACTTTGCGTCGGTACACTCACGCCAATGTTTTATGTGGGCAAAGCTGATAAGCTAATTAAATGCCAAATCAGTGCGCAGATTGGGTAACATTGTCTGAACCTGTAGCCACCCTGGCAAAATATGAAGGTATTTCTCCAATGAAGCGATCACTTGGAACACAAACTTTAGGTCCCTTCCATTTTGTACAACCACATCCGTCAAACGGATAGGCCCATTTATACAAGGGACATTGTTGCCAATGCGGATCTATTAAGAGCTGGGTCAACATAGAAGCTTATTGGACCGACAACAGCAAATAGCGCCCAGGAAGCAATGACGTTGTGATGCTGGCAATATTACCAGCTCTATTGTTCAGAACAAAACGAAATTTCATAAGAATTTTTTCATTAAGTATATTTTACACGCGCTTTAGTGCTGTTGCCTTTGTCCCAAACCACTTATGAAATTACGTTAATGCCTGACTTGGCTGTTTTTTCCTCGAGCCTGTAATTCGACGTACAATATTTTACCCTGGAGCCTGAAGATATTATGGTAATATTATAGAATATGGGAGCCAAAGCAGGCGACTGTTCCTGTATAAGACCGATTTTTATCCGCTTACTAGCTGATGGCCGTGACTCCGTCTGCATGGATTGAAGTTTTTGGTTCCAGCGGGAATTCTTTTTCCGTGATAAAAAGTAGCCTATGTGTTATTCCGGACTATAATCTCTGAATATGTCTGCGCCAAATTTCGTCCAGATCCGTGCAGCCGTTCTTGCGTGATTGAATAACAAACATCCATCCATCCATCCATCCATCTAAACTTTCGCATTAATAATATTGGTATGGACGCTGAACGTTAGACGCTGAGCAATGTATTGCTTTACCCCGACTAAACGTACACTATCGCCTAGCACGTAGTCACTAATGTTTCTTAAGCCTAGAAATATAGTCTGTTATAAATTTACACCTACTATTTAAATCCGTAGAGATTAATTAAAATCACACTAAGTACAATAATTTGATTAAATTAATGTCAAAGTAAAAACGGTAATTAGTTTTAATTATACAGAGGGATACTGCTATTTTCGAGTACCAACCTAACTATTTAGGTTTTGTTCTACTAAATGACTCACTGAATTTGATGATATACAGGTAAAAGTCACGCGACGAACACAATTAAAAAAGTAATTATTGTAATATTGCTAAGCTCGTAAAAAAGAGGCAATGAAGTATTATTCGTATATTAATAACTAAGCAATGTACTTAATAGAAAAGATTAATTTATATCATTATTTATAAATCATTCACAATTAATGTAGTACCTACATATTATTTCCACAGGTTTAACACGCTAACTTTGAAAAAAAAAAGAAAAAAAAATGATTTACTTATTTCACGTAGGACAAGTTGTGCCACTTATGATAAGTCGTAAGAATCTACCACCGGTTCGGAAAGTTGATTCTACTGCGAAGAACGAGCAAAAAACTCGGCGGTTGCTCTTTTCATAAACAGAAAAATGTTACACTTTGTAAATAATATACAATGCTTACGTTACGTAACAAGCATTTTATAACAATAGACGTAAGATGCGATGGATGGACTGTTTGGTCTGGTTAAATGCTCCAAATATGTGCCAGAAAAACCAACCAGAAGCTCGATATGTTAGAAAATCGAAGGTAGTGGTAGAAACGTGTGGTCAGTAGTGAGTTGGCTATAGGTTGTTATGGTGGTGATGGTCTCAAATAATCATTTGAGAGCTTGTAACGTAATAATTGTCCGAAATGTTGTCTATACTGCATCGATATGGAAAATTATACATCATTGCTTTATTTATGTACCTTTTTTTCATCAGCCAAATATTTTTGTACAGTTGGTACAAGTACACTTTGAGTATGTGAGTATAGACGAAAACATCAGCTCGAAATATCAGAAAGAGAGCAAAACATCAGCGCGAAATCGCGCAGCTGCACAGACCTGCGCGACACGACGGAAAATGTTTACATACAATGAATTACCACACTATACCCATAGTGTGCTTACGCCCTTACAAAATTCCGTGCCGATGGTCTTCCCAGTTTAAATATAGTATAGCCGAGTTTTAAAATCGCGGGCACTTGATAGCTTAGCTATTAAAAGATGATTTTCTTTCGTTTACACATTTCAACGCAGGCTTAATATGTAATTTGAGTTGTAACGCCGCTGTTACCGCTAAGCCGGTCATAAATATGCCAAGTATGAAATAGTGCTGCCATACCAAAATTCAAGTAAGTTATACTACCATTAAACCTAACTCAAGACCGAAAAATGTGTACATCTTTAAATGTTCGAAGAAATTTCTATGTAGGAAACTTAAAGGTAAAGGTCAAGGTCCCACACCCCTTTCATCAATAATATGGTGGGGGTTTCTGTGAATACATAATGCGGTGAGTTTTCAACCCTTTTTCAATATGACTCTACTAAGATTTTAAATATACCTAATTCCCGGATAAACTCTCGTGTTGTAACGGAAATGCCCGACTAGTTTCGAACCCGTTCGGGGCCCTTAGTCATAAGCCTATTCGCGCGACGCAACGATCTTTGCTTAGACTTAAGACACGATTAAAACGAGACAGAATTATGTTACTCACATAAGTCCATCTCGTTTTAACTCTGAGTAAAGTCTGAGCCAAGTCAAAGTACGCTTTATATATCTCAGCATAAGGTTTATAAGATTTATCGTAATTATATTGATATATGGTTCATACCTCTCCGAAGCCTATCATAAGATGGCCGATACGGAACCACCTGGTGTTCCAGTTGGTTCCGTATATTGACTTTAGATCAAAAATAAGAACAATATTCACTCATATCCATACTAATATTAAAAATGCGAAAGTATGTCTGTCTGTCTGCTACGCTTTCATGGCCCATCAATTCAAACGATTTTGATGGAATTTGGTTCTACGAGTAGGTATGTTATAGGTTACTTTTTATCGCAAAAAATTAAGGAGTTCCCGAGGTAATTAAAAAAACGCGGACGAAGTCGCGGGCATCATCTAGAAAGTTATACTTTAATATCAACGGACCGCCTTTCCAGTCATTTAGGCACCTATCCAGTTTGTGTAAATAGCTAGTTGGGTAAATAGTAGTAGATGGCGGATCAAAGTACTTCGAATTAACAGTAGGTAAAAAACAACGTACCAACCTACTTAAATAAAATAAAAACGTATAAGAATTCAACAAGTGTAATTCCCGAATACTAACCAAAATTGTTGTCATGATTAAAAAAGTTGTTAAAATAAAAACTCCGCGTTGTATTCCCACTCGGGGAAAGTTCATGTTGAACAAATTGAAAAATGTAAACTTCGTGGTATTGTGGTATTATGTAGATTATTTTGTACCTACGAGAGTATACTATATGTTTATCGGTGCATCCAGACTATACCAGTATAACTTCACATGTATGGGTTTTTACTACGACTTAGGTTTTACCGGTCAAGTGCGAGTCAAACTCGCGCACAAAGGGTTCCGTACCACCACACAAAATTAATTATTTCAGTAAATAACAAGAAAGGTGTCATAACAAACACGTAATCAGCTGTGAACTGGCATTCTTAATTATGGCGCTAAACTGGTAGGGCCTGACAAACAATTCAACTCCCCATGAGTACGATTATTAATACTAATTAAAATAATGTTTGTGCAGCGGAATCTGGAACACATGTATTTAAATACTTAGGAGCATCTTAGGAGGTTCCAGCCCCAATGTGATTCAATTGTATTGTGAACTGAAATAAATATTTACTAAATTTATTAATATTATTAACCCTAATTATCAATTTTCGGAATTTTCCCTATACGTGGGCTGTGAGACCTTTAATTAAATTATTATAATTATTTACCATAGAAAATAGAATTTCGCCTTTAATTTAATTTGAATTTTGAAATTAAATTACTTCCCCGTTCGCTCGTGTACTATAATATACTCGTATTATTAAAGGCACAGGTAGTTATTTTAAGCCATAGAGTTCCTTTGAGAAGGTATGAGCTGGCCTGAAGCAAGCAAGAAATGTGCAAACAAAGGCTGAATATTCATGCATGTTAATATTCATGCCCACGACACCTGCGCTGCTTCGGATAAACATCAGAGTCGATACAAGGTAAGGGATGGGTGCATTGATGTAGAATTTTTTTAGTACCGATGGGTGCGAGATTTGTTACCAAGTTTTAGCTGCCCGCAAAAATTACACTATACCTCAGGTAAAACTTAAGATTCCCTGAGATACTCGTATTTATAAAAGACGCAATTTAATATTATATAATAACTAGTCTGTGTGGATTGATGTTTTTTTCCACCGCGGGAACGCTTCAATTTTCCGACATATAAAGTAGATAGATAGATAGATAATAAATTTATTTGCCCACGAAAAAACAACTTACAATATTTACTTACATACTTACAATTAAATCTATTTTTAGAATTCGTGAAAAAATAAGGCTCCTCGCCCAGCACAAAGCCGCAGCAAGCTGCAGCGCTGGTTTTCAGGAGGCAGAAGTAACTCAAGTGCTTCCCTGGGGTGTAAACTATCTCCGTACCAAATTTCATCGAAATCGGTTGAGTACCTAGTTGGTACGTGAAAGCGTAGCAGATAGACAGATGGATAGACATACTTTCGCATTTATATATTATATTGGATGGATTTATATATTATGGATATGGATATGGATTAGTATGGATATCAAGGGTAGGTACTAGGCAAAATATTATAACTGCGAAAGTGTATATCTGTGCGTCTGTCGTATTCCTGTTTTCACAGGCCATCTGTTTAACCAATTTTGGGGAAATTTGGATCAGAGATAATTTGTATTCCAGGAAGAGCCAACTTATCCCGGAAAAAGAGTTCCCAGAGCATTTTCAAAAATCCACGTGGACAAAGTTGTGTGGGCATCGTCTAGTTTACTCCCTAGTATCTAAATCTAATTACAAACACTATATCTTCAATATCTTTTTTTAACTTATATTTACTCTGTCTGAGTTAATACAAATATCAATATGTATTTTCATACTCTTACTTAATTTCGTAGAAAGTATATTATTTCAAAAATAATTAATAAAAGCTAAGCAAACAGCACTAAAAACAAGTTAATATAGTAATAAAATAAATATTTATGCTATGCTATTCAATAATGTACAATAATGTTATTTTGTGCTATAAAATATTCCAAACCCCCCCGAATCTAATGTAGAGTCGTCTAATAAACGATGTGAATAACGTTCGATGCATTCAACAGGTAGGTAAGTAAAAGAACGAACATAATTCCCGAATACTGACTAAAATTCCTTTCATGATTGAAAAACTTGTTACAATAAAACGCTCCAAGTGGAATTCGTGGGCCATTTTCACAAATTTAGGAGAGTTATATGTTGAACAAATTGAAAAACGTGGAGCAAGCGTGGCGGTATGTTAGCCTGGTACGCCAGATATTTGCTCTGGCGGAGTAATCTGCGACGTGCCGAGGAGTTTCCCTTAACTGATTACGAGTTCAAATTAAGTCGTAAAGCCGGCTGAGTTACGGCGTTTTAATGTCCGCGGCCAACGCTTTTATACGGCTTAATGTTATCGTAAAACTTGCTCATTATTTACTGCGACAGGAGTTGAGTTTGTAATTTATCATTATCCTAATTTTTTAAAGACTAATCCAACTAAAGTAAGAATGTATCGTCCTTCTTGATTGATTGACACATCTTTACAGCCTCTCCATTTTTGTATTCGTCGTGCCAGCTGCACATACAATTCAATTCAATTTAGAAGTGAAACTTCTTTAGCATCGTTGTGATTTGAAAATTTTATGAAACGAAAAAGCGATACCAAAAAGAGACAAACATATTCATAATAGGATTTAGCCTGCGAGAGAATGAGATAGAATACAAGTTATATTTATCTCATTATCTCGTAGGCTACTTTTCTGATGTTTCACTTCTGCCGTGTTTTGCACACACACTTTTTTTAATACAAATTACAAAAGCTTTTGGGCCGTCAAGTTTAGTTACCGCGCTGGTTCAAAATGTCACTATGCTTATCTTACACCTAAGGCGAATCCCACACTGCGCTATGCGCCAACAACAACAAAAGAACTGGAAGGACTGCTAGCGGAACCGTCATTGCTTCCGGGGGAGCTATTTGTAGCTTTCTGAATTACAAATATAAGAACTCTGTATTATTTGCAAAAATAAAAATGTCTTGGTATTATTGCAGGGTTTTTGTTGAAACAGCATTGCGCTTATCTTAAAAGGGAACAAAGTGGCATGGGGGTACTGCCGACTACCATGATGTTGTTCAAAACAATGGTAGATATATAAAAAAAGATCTTTACTAGAACAGCCCGTTCTTGTAAAGATCTTCTGGCATCTTAATATATAAAAAAGTCGGGTTTGTTCGAACCCTTATAACTCTAAAACGGCTGAACGGATCTGGATGAAATTTGACACAGGGATAGAATAAAGTCTGGAATAACACTATATTAAAATAATATGAAACATATAATAACGCTACTTTTTATCCTGTAAAATTAAAGAATTCCCGCGGGTACCAAAAGCCTCAATCCACGCGGACGAAGTCGCGTGCATCGTCTAGTTTAATATAATAATTATGGGGCATGTGTAGTCAGCGTCTGCTATATATTTTTCCATTTGTAATCGTCTTCTATCTCACACCATTAAGCAGAGTAAGTATTTTAGTGTATTTCAAATAGTTCTGTTACGTAAAAATATTATTGTACTGTACGAAAAATCCAGTTGTTGAATCAAATTCACAATTTAAATAAATTTTCTCATGAAGCCTCTACGCAAGCTTCACTGCCCCTTATTTTTGTCCCTTGAGAATAAAACCGGGTTTCAAATATTATCTTTTATTGCGCCTACAAATAACGATAATTTGAAATAGAAGTATAATAAATCACATGAACAGGTTTCTGAAACTCAGAAAAAAAGAGGAGGTCAGTTATATCATAGTCACTTTAAATTTATTTACTTACCTATATTTTAAGAGATGTTCTGCATATAACTTACTAGATGATGCCCGCGACTTCGTCCGCGTGGATTAAGGTTTTTTAATTCAAGCGGGAACTCTTTAATTTTCCGGGATAAAAAGTAGCCTATGTCCTGCCCCGGGATACAAACTATACCTATACCAAATTTCATCAAAATCGGTTGCATAGATGGGCCGTGAAAGCGTAACAGATAGACAGACAGAAACACTTTCGCATTTTTAATATTAGTATGGAGTATGCAGAGGGGTGTTATATAAGTTTTCACACCACATGCTCGACAATGCCGAATTATATGTCATGTAAACCTTACCGAAAGCAAGACATTATATATCTTGGCTTTAGCCGGGTTATAATGTTCTATTGAATTTCATTATAACCCGCTGGTCAATAATGTGATTTTCACTTTCATAATTCTTATTGCAATGTTGATAAAGTCTAATTTCGCTAAACAGAATGTGTTCTCAGTGGGCGCGGCCAACTCGATTTTCTAAAACCGAAGCCGTGGCCCACTAGACTCGCACTGAGATGATCTTCGTTTGTTTGTCAAATCGAGTAGGCCACGCCAGCTGGAAGAATGTGCTATAGCCGTAGCTAGTAGTACCTTTAGAAGATTCTATCACAACTCAAATAAACTCTAGCTCAAACGTACCAAACTCGATAAACGTACCAAATAAAAATATAACGTTATCTTTCCATAATTGGACTAATGTCTCCAATATCAATTCGCACTTTTAATTTTCTGTAATAAACACTATCTACTAAGCCTTTTTTTTATTGTCTTGCATAAAGTGAGAAAAGTAGAGTATACACTATTAATTCCCTCGCTTTGCTCGGGAATTAACTTATACCACCCTCGCTGCGCTCGGGAGTTAAATTTGGAGTCCTTCGTTACGTTCAGGATTCAATGTAGCGCCCGTGACATAAAACAGTGCCTTATCCCCTTGGTGTATAATCTACTATTAACATTAATTTAGAAATAAATGGTTTAAACACTGTTTTTTGAAAATATTATAAAACAGAAACACTTATAATGGAAATCTGTAACCGTTTATTTCTATTAATTAATAAGTGTTGTTATCTATAACCCTAATAGGTGCATGCCCTAACAAACTGCACGGTGTGACAACGCGTTCTTCTCACTTTATTGGACTTTACACACGCTGACACAACATGGGCCATGTTTTTCTTAAAACAATAATTGCTACCATCGGTACTTTCCCCTAGGTTCAAATTTGAATACGCGTGAACGGTAAATTTGGCAACGTCGTTTTGGCAAAGATTCGTTTCTGTTACAGAAATATTATAAGTGTTTCGGGTTGACATAAAATTATTAGAAATATTGTAGAAAAAATAAATATTGGTAGAAATTAGTAGTTTGTGATATAAGGGCGGTAAATAGGTTTTGACATACGAGTTGACTAATGTCAGCCCGATGACGCCAGTCGAGGGCTGACCATCGTCACGAGTATGTAGAAACCTTAACGCCCGTGTATCACACGATATTTTTCAATACATTTGTGAGAAAACTTGAAAATAAAAGTCGAGTAGGAAGGTACTAGGTACTCACTAGAAAATAACTTTTCACGCCCATACTTAGTCGAGATTTTTGGTGGCTATTGTACAAGCGCGATTTTTTTTCTCACAGCTAAAATACCTAATTGTTGATTTAATTTTATGATCCCACATCACTTAAACCACATAAATTATTTAATAATTTATAAGAAATACTCAATGAAACTTTTAAAAATAGCGCGCACAAATTAAAGATTTGTATGAATTGTATCTACGGCGCGTTGTTGTAATTGCTTTTTTTTTAAATTGGCTTCATGGCTCTAAGTTCTAGTTCTTAACTCAGTAACAGCCTGAACTATTCAGCCTTTACTTTTTTGATTTATAAAACCTAAAACAATTTTATTTAATCATATTAAATACAATTTTTTATTTTATGAATTAATTTCATCAATTCACATCTAAATGTCATTATTTTTTAGGTTTTCTACATACAAAGTCAATATCATTATGAACCTTCTTGCAAGAAAACTTTTTATTTAGAAGTAACGTGGACTTAAATTTTTTTTAAAAAAACTGCAAATTTACTGCACGCGGGCAGTAAATTTAACTTACAAGCCCTGTTTACTGCCTCTGTAAGTGCATTTTTCGAGCAAGTGTATTGAAAAATAATATGTAAAATTGCTGGTAAAATTATATCCAATTATTTTTTGCTTTTTAGTTTTTGAAGGCGGTTTTTTTTTATTTAAAAATAATTTTATTGTATAAAAGAAAAATAGGTTCTCGAAAGGTAGACAGACCTACCTGTCCCTAATAACTATCTGGGTTCGTGTCCTTATAAAATTTAAGTTCCCTTGATTTCCCCAGGATTCCATCATCAGACCTAATGACCATGGGACCACCTGGAAAGTATACCCTTTCAAAAAAAAAAGAATTTTCCAAATCGGTCCAGGCGTCTTCGAGTAATCGGGGAACATCTGTCTTCGAAGATCTCGGGGAACATCTGTCTTCAAAGATCTTCATCAGATCTTCACCAAATTTATATGGGACCACCTTGGAAGTATACCCTTTCAAACAAAAAAATTATTTTCAAAATCGGTCCAGGCGTCTTCCTAGTAATCGGGGAAAATACATTTAAAAAAAAAAAAAGATTCCGACGAATTGAGAACCTCCTCCTTTTTTGAAGTCGGTTAAAAATTAAAAACACATTCAAAAGGGTTACAGCTTCGATTCTGTTACACTTTAATTCTGTAACACTTATATTTCTGTAACCTTTATGAATCTTTTTTTCAGTCCCTGCCTATCAGTGAGTCTGTCTGTGGCATCGTAACTGCCAAATGGATGAACCGATATTATTTTTTTGTTCGAAAGGTGTATCATCATCGAAATGATGAGTGCAGAAAACGTACGTAGCGTGTTCTACTTTTTTTTACTACAAACGTACTTTATTATATCTTCGTAATGAAGTACTAGATCATGAAAGTACGTCATAAGTACTTAGTTCACTTCAGATAGGTTAGTTGTGGAATTTTAGTCTACCTATATTGCTACGGTAAATCACTATCAACGCTAATAATTTACTTAGTTACTCGCTATTATCAGTCTCCAGGTTAGTTTCCAAGTAAATTGGAATACCAAACACAAACTATGATTGGGTCCTGACCCGAGACGTAGAGTACCTGGAGGCGTATCTACTCGTAATTAAGTAAGGGAACTTACCAAAGACAATACAATTAATTTGATCAAATCTGTACAAATTGATAAAATTTAATCAATAATATTATAGAACTTTTTTTATATGACCGTCTTAATTATGATTAATTAGTAACCATATTTTTAATTTAATAATTAGTATGGTTTAATAATTAGTACGGTTAAATAAGTAGTCTGGTTATTTAGGGACTGAATTACACATGTTCAGCTCTATTCAGTTTTTGTCCACACAAAAATGACGTCTTCTATGTTCTGAATTGAATCCAAGACAATTAAAACAGGGACATTGGATGAGCAGTAAATAATGGCGTAAACAGAGATCAAACTCCTTTCAAACCCGGAAAAACAAAGAGTGCCAAAAAGGAGCGCGAATTGAGTTGCTGGAGTAAGTATTAGGTATAATTAAAAAATATCGTGAAAAATAGAAACTAAACTTTTCAGTAATCATCTGTTACTCACCACTCCATGTATGATGTATACCAAAATATTTTGTAAAATCCTCTGCCTTCACTTTTATAGATATACTGGGATCTGAAATCAGAACGAGAGATCTCATGAGGTAGTTTTTTTTTAAAGTGTGTGTGTGCACACACGGCAAAAGTGAAACTTCAGAAAAGTAGTATTATATCTCAATCTCTCGCAGGCTATATCATATTATGAATATTATATTTGTCTCTTTTTGGTGTCGCTTTTTCGTTTCGTTTTTCGTTTTATCAACCAGAGGCGGACATAAAAAGCAATTAATACATCAGACTTTCTACTGCTTCTCTACATATTTTACACAATCAAACAGAAAATTACAAAAATGGAACGCTTTGTAAACACGTTCGTCCGGTGGCGCCACTTGTAACGTGGCGACAACATCCGTTTCATCGAATTTTCAAATCACAACGATTCTAAAGAAGTTTTACTTCAAAAAAAATATTGTACAAAAACTTTATACGCATTACGTTCTATCCATCTTGGTTACGGGTACTTGAAAACTTACTGTTTCAACTACCTCAAAACTTATATGAGAAGGGTAAAATACTTTCGTTCGGTAATTTGTCGCTAAAATCCTTATTTATTACATCACAGAAGTTGGATAGGTCCCGGGAGAAAATTCGTAAAGTTTGCTCCTTCACTTCGCTTCACTAAACCGAGCACTGCATGGAGGTGAATTATTTGTTTTGTTTATTTGAAGATAGGTTAACCCTTGAATCCGATCTCATCGATAGAAGTTTAGATCAAAAACACACTAGGGACTGGGCAGGACAAAACATCAAATGTCTGCGATTGATGGGAACGACGTTATCCATTGTCGCACAAGTCTGTGCATCTCCATACACGTTTCGCGCTAAAGTTTTTTCCTGTCCGGTACCTAGTGTGTTTTCGCCGTTAACCTGGAAAGGGTATGACAGTTCTTTTTTTTTATCCACTACAAGTGCGACTTGACTGTCCCCTTGACTGCGATCTCACCTGATGGTAAGGAGCACTTGCTTACCAAATGAAGTTTGTAATGAAAAATCTTTTAATAAATTAAAAAAAATACTTGTTTAATAGTAAGATTAGTTTGTAGATAGAAATTTAAGGTCACCATTTAATCTCTAAGCATAGTTTAAGTATTATTATTGTTTTCATATAAGTGAACCTTTGTTCTTCTTTGAGAAATAAAATATCTTTAAACCTAACCTAAATATGGTACCTGTAAACTTAAATAGAACTTTCACACTTCCGCAGTAGTTGCAAAGGGAACATTATTTTGATAAATGTTGTATGATAACTTCGACACAGTAGCATTTTCGTGTAGTGAAAACCATTTCCAAGCGAGATATACGTATATTACGAAACGGCTATTTTGTAATATGTATTACAAATGTAAAGCGTTGTATGTTCCATCTTTATCTTTCGAGTATATTCTGGTATACTAATCCATTAGAAGCATCTCTTTCTGCCTTTTATTCTCTACTAGATGACCCGCGTCTTGATCTGCGTCAATTTTGTTTTCCCCGCAAAAATATTTTCTGGGATAAAAAGTAGAAAGTTATGTTTCCCCGGGATACCACCTATCACTATACCTTTCATCAAAATCGGTTGAACAGATGAGTCATGAAAGCGTAGCAGACAGACACACTTTGCATTGATAAATATTAGTAAGTGTAGATAGCCGGGGTTTCTTTTTAACTAATTATTTTCCCTTTCAGAGGATGGGCTACCCGTGCCTCTCCTCCCTTATCTTTCACTATAGTTAAATTTAAATACATTTATGCTTTTATTCAAACAAACTTTTAAAAGGTATTTAGAATGATCAAGTATAACTAAAGATAATTAATAGGCGATGACCACGAATTCGTCCGCGTAGATTAATTGTTTGATTCCCCGAAAATTAAACAGTTCCTCTTTATTTTTCGGAATATAGGTATTTCGAATATAATTTCTCCTTCCCCGGTATGCAACCCATCTCTACATACCAAATTTCTTCAAAATCGGTTGAAAAGATCGGCCCGGAAAGTTCGTAATTATATATATACCTAATGTATAATTTTATATATTTTATAATAATATTATAAATGCGAAAGTGTTTCTGTCTATCTTTCTGTCCGTCTGTCTCTCTGTCTGCTACGCTTTCACGGCCCAACTACACAACCGAGTTTAATGTTGGTACAATGTGAAAAGATAAAATCCTTTACGATCTGAAAGTGGAACAAATAGAATACTATCACAACGAAACTACTACCTTTACTATCACAAATTTATACTAATACTGGATGATTCCCGCGACTTCGTCCGCGTGGATTAAGATTTTTGATTCCCGCGGGAACTCTTTAATTTTCCGGGATAAAAAGTAGCCTATGTCCTTCCCCGGGATACCATCGACCCCTGTACCAAATTTCAGCAAAATCGGTTGAAAAGATGGGCCGGGAAAGCATAGCAGACAGACAGAAACACTTTCGCATTTATAATATTATTAGTATGGATATGGATTATAAATTATGCGAAAGTTTGGATGGATGGATGTGTGGATGGATGGACGGATGTTACTCAATCACGCCAGAATGGCTGAAATATTTTGTAGGTTTAGAACAGAGATAGATTATATTCTGGAATAGCACATAGGCTACTTTTTATCCCGGTAAATTCTCACGGTAACCGAAAACCTCAATCCACGCGGACAAAGTCGCGGGCATCAGCTAGTAACTCCATAAAATAATACCTTCCAAACTTTCAGCTTTTATCAAGAACCACCTCGAAAGTTTCCACGAAGTCTCCAAACATACTAAGTCTAAGAAATAATGATTTATTCCGTCAAATATTTGCATGGCACTTTCAACGGTGGTTCTGCTAACAGATGGCTAACAGTGTCACCGAAGCAATTGAATCAGATTCAGATTCATTTATTTGCATTTAACATGAACAATACAATAATTGACATGTCACCCCGTTAGGGTATATGCAGTTTGAGTGACAGGGGTGCTTCGAAATTATTATTTTTATGTCTATAATTATTATTTCTCTGTAGGTATTTTAATAATGTCTTGTCGAATAAATTTATTATGTCGTGAGAATGTAGTTGCTTAGTTATTGAAGTCAAGTTAGAAAATAATAATTTCGAATAACAATTTCGATTAATATAAATACTTATCTATTACAATTTTTTATGAATCTACAATTTATCAATTTAATAATGGACAATAGTACAATTTATCAATGCTTAAAACAATTTTAGTCATACATCACAATGTCAATTTCAAAAGAAAGATAGTTTAAAAGTAAAATAAAAGAATATGTCAAAATAATTAATAGTAGGTATAATAAGAAAAATGTCAAAATATTATGTATTTATTTTTCTGTTAGATATTCATTGATCGTATAATAGCACTTTTTTATTAAATAGTCCTTTAACTTGCGGTAAAAAGTAGAATCACCTTCAATTTGTTTAATGCCATCTGGTAGTTTATTAAATATTGTCACTGCTCTTGAAACCGGGCTTTTATCAAACATAGTCATATTACATTTAGGTATCGCCAAACGGGTTTTATCCTTATTCCGAGTGTTGAAGTTTTGATTTCGTTTAATTTCCTTAAATAGGTGTGGATTTTTGCGTACAAATGTAGAAATTTCATAAATGTATATGCATGGCAGCGTTAATAATTTTTCTTTAATAAAATAAGGCCTACAGCTTTCACGTCGTTTTATATTAACTAGAATGCGAAGACATTTTTTTTGTAGAACGAACAGTTGATTGAAGTTAGTACTATCCCCCCAGACAACTATGCCGTAACGAAACCAGGCGTATGCGTATGAGTAATATGTTGATAGGGCTGTCTCAAAATTGGTTTTCCTTTTTATAACGCTTAGGGCATAGATAAATTTCGAGATTTTATTGGTTAAGTCTTCTAAATGGGTTTTCCAGTTTATATGGGTGTCTATAGATAGCCCTAGTAGTTTAAAGTGGTTTACCTCTTCTATATCTACTTCATCTGATTGCAATTTTAGACATAATGGTTGTTTTTGGTATGGCCTGAATTGAATAATTTTAGTTTTTTTGAAGTTTATTTCTAGGTTTATATTAATAAGCCAGGTTTTGAGGTTATTCAAAGTTTCGTTTAACAGCGAATTAGCGTCGTTACTGTTAGTGCAATTGAATATAATGGAGATATCGTCGGCAAACATGATACATAAGCCTTGTTGTACTATATTTGGTAAGTTATTTATATATGCTAGAAAAAGGACACACCCTAAAACGCTTCCCTGCGGTATAGATGAATTAATTGTTATTATATTAGAGGCAACGTTAGTGAATTCCGCTTTTTTTGTATTATATTCTTCAATTTCAACGTATTGTTTTCGATTTGATAAATACGATGCAAACCACTTATGTGTATTTCCACGTATTCCCATTTGGAATAGTTTTTCGAGTAGAACTTTGTGGGAAACTTTATCATATGCTTTCGTCATATCGAGTAGCAACCCTACTGCGTATTTCTTATCATTGATGTAATTCAGTATCTCTTGGACATATTTGGCCACTGCGAGTGTGGTCGAGTGATTTTTTCGGAAGCCGTATTGGTTTTCATTAAGTAGTTTAAATTTTTCGAAAAAATTGTATATTCGGTTTGTCATAGCTTTTTCAAAGATTTTAGAAATACTCGGGAGCAATGCAATGGGTCGGTATTGACTTGGGTCCTTAGAGTTTCCTCCTTTTTTTAGAATTGGTTTAATTTTTGCGATTTTAAGCAGATCCGGGAAAACGCCTTCTTCAAAGGATTGATTTATTAGCATCGTTATTGGTGATGTTAGCTGATACAAACATGCTTTTATTAGAGAAATAGGTACATCATCGCATCCGAAACTATGTTTGTTACTCATTTTACGCACCATGGCAATGACCTCCGCTTCAGTCACCGGGCTGCAATAAAATGAGTTTAGTGAAGACATACGTGCATCCTCCTCGGAGTGATGCCTTTGAATGGCGGGGGACACCGTGATCGTATTTTTTTGTTTATCGGGGTTTCCTACCGATGCAAAATAGTTATTAAAAGTGTTCGCTACTTCTGCCGCCGAGGTGATTTCCTTGTTCTGAATTAACAGAGTGATGTTGCGTTTTAGTTTCCCGCTTTTTTTATTTGTTATTTCTTGAACGAGTTTCCACATCGTTTTGTTTTTATTTTTTGATAGTTTTAATCGCTGTATATAGCTTATTTTATCACAGATTTTAACACATTTACCTAATAGCTTTGAATACCGTTTAAAAATACTTTTTAAGGTTTTGTTGTTTGATTGATTTAGCATTATCTTTAATATACGCTTATTTTTACAAGAGATTCTAAGGCCCGTAGTGAGAGTTTTTTTTGAGTTTTTTGGTATATGTTTAATTCTTTTTTTCGGTATGTGCTTATTTAAATATTCACAAAGTAAGTTTGAAAAAGTATTGTAGTTTTGATTCACGGTTTTGTTTTTTGATAAGGTTTTTTCCCAATTAATGTTCTGAATAGATTCTTTAAAAAAAGCTATATTTGTTTTATTGAATATTCTTGTTGTAAAGTAATAGGCATCAGAGACTTGACATTTTAAATTCGGGGTAATTATATTGCATTCGATGGCTTTGTGGTCATGAATCACCGTTTACTTAGGCTAAAGGCTAGAGAATGTACTGGATATAAAATTATAGATATAATATGTCAGTTACTTAGTTCCTAACCACTCAAGTAATTGCCTAAACACATTGAAATAAAAATAATTATAATAATGACTTCAAACTAGCTGATGCCCGCGAGTTCATCCACGTGGTTGGAGTTTTTTTTATTCCTGCGGGGAACTCCCTAATTTTCCGGGATAAAAAGTAGCCTATGTCACTTCCAGTATGGCTAGCATGCGCACTACGAGTAAAATTATGTCTATCCGTTATCTCTCTCTGTCTACGAAGCTAACATGGTTACTTGTCTCGTTACGTCAAAAGTAGAGATAAAAGTAATATTTCTTATTTGTGTTTTTTTTTTTCTCTACGAAATTTTACATGTCGACTATTTTTTTCTTGTAATATACTTACCGCATTTTGTGCATAAATGAAAAATTTCTCTCAACGCACGCAACGACAACATCTCTCTCTCTCTCGTCGCGAGATAATCTCGTTGTGCGCATGCTAACTCAACTAGGTCCTCAACTATACCCATGCCAAAAATCATGTCGATCCGTTGCTCCGTTGCGGCGTGATTGAAGGATAAACAACAAACAAATACACTTTCGCATTTATAATATTAAGTATGATTGTACACGCCGGAGTTGTACTGAACTTTGGTAACTTAATAAATCTAACTAAAGTTCGTGACGTGAAGCTCATTTGAATATGCATGCTAGTTATATAACTGTGAGGTTAGTATGAGATTTTAATTCTCACCAACGATGATACAATTCGATTGTCGACACACAATAACGTCAGAGTAAAATCAACTTCAATATTATTTGATCTAAAGATTCTAAATTTTAGAAACACAGATTTGGATTTCGCAAGTTTTCTGCTTGAAGCACTGGCCTCAGAAGTATGGACGAACTTGAGCTTTAAATGAGGCATTTAGATTTTATTGTTATTGTATTGTATCAACGACGGAATTCTATCGTCGTTGGTGAGATGTAAAATCTAATACTAGCTCTACCTTCATCGACAAAGCAGCAGCTATCAATTATCATTATATTTTCTTCTAATCCAATCATGCCACCTGGAAACGTTCGAAGAATGCTAATTACATATTTACCACTTAAAGTCGATCACACACTATAATCAAACCGCACGCATTTTAAGTATTTTTAGTATTGTAATATAGTAATATAGAAAGTATTGTTTTAGATTTAAATGCATAATTTGGTACAAAATCATACTCCGTACATGTTAGAAGTGGACGCATCGGCGCATGCATATTGCATGGACTATATAGTCCGAGATCCGCATATACCCCCGACCTTCACCGAGCTGGTTAATGGGTGAAACCTACTTTTTCTTTTTATTTAATAATAGATAAATACGCCTAAAATAGGTTGACTATCAAAATCCGGTCCAGGCTATTTTTAAATTGATTAATTTTAATTAATTTTTTTTTGACAAGTTTATTGTAGCCAATGCTATACCATCGCGTTTGTTATAAAATTACCTATATATTTTGGTATATAACTCAAGCGGTTAAGAGATCCGTGAAGTTACTTAAGGACTATGGTAACTTACCAACTTAATTTTCTGACATAATTATCACCGATAGCCCACTATGAATGAATGAGCACAGGTAATCAACACAGGTAAAGCAAGTGGCATTTAAATGCGTAAGCGCGCATAGCTGCGCAAAAGTCGAGGCGCGTGCCCGGATAAAATGAAATTTTAACCACTGGACCTCTTAGCTCCTGCAGCTCTAGCGATTCTCGCAGGTCATGCCTAGATATGCGATCACCTTAATTCGTTGCTGTGTTCGAAGTGTATGTAATCATTACGTTTTAGCTGTGTTTTTTTAAAGACAAAAGACAAACGCTAAAAATAAACTTGAACCAAATTGTCTTGTAAATTGAATAAAAGACAAATATTTTCCTGCAATGACGCGCACTCTTTCTTTGTCAGATATTTCTCTTTTTAATTCAATTTATCGGATGAGGGATATATTGTAATCCCCAGGGTAAGGTCGCGAATCGCGCTACACTGAGATTGGAAGTCATTGGGATAGTATTGGAATAACTGTATCTCATGTATTTATTTTACTAAAGAAATATAGAAAAAGTAACAAGTAAGATATCTGATCAATGCAATGGGTACTAAAAACTTGATATTTACACGTCGCACCTTGGCAGTAAATTAGTAGAACCCAGTGTATTTTTATGAAGTTTCAACTTGTTATTTAAATAATTGTAATGGATAAAGTCATGATCAAGAGCTAGTGGAAAAAAAATATGTAGGTATTTTAAATGTACAAAATGTACACAATATAACGCAGCATCTAGAAGAAGTTATATCAAATCCACAAATTCATAAAATCCGCTCACACAAAAAGCTCGGCAAACCTATTAATAATTCCGCTCCGTTTTCTGAAGTTTAATCGCTGAGAATCATAGAGAGATTAAAGTCAAAGACTAAAGTCATTTTGTCGAAGTGGGTACAGCCAACGACCTCAATTTACATAGACGGGCCCTGTCAAACAAAGAATGTGTAGGTACCTAATTTACTAATAAAATCTAGTCTGAAAGCGGGACAGGACTATGGCGGAGACAAGGACAGGGCTATATAGGTGTGGAGCGTGCTCTACAGGTCGGACGCACAATTGTTTTCTATGAAAGGGCCCATCTATGTAGTACTTACATAATATATGGTATGGATACAGCACCGTACACTTTTTGAACGTCACTTGTTGAATTTAACGACTAGATAATTATAACCAAAATATAGTAGTGACGGAAGATGATTATTTTTTAGGTTCGTATACTTAGTTCAAAACGCGACGGTCGGACGAGAAGCCGACTCAGCCGGATATATTTTTTGACGTTACAGATTTATGTTACAGACAAAACTCTGATTTGGCCAAAACTACTTTTAACTGACAAAAACAGCCAGAATTAATTTTTACCTACATCTATATTCAAAAGGACTTTTGATTGCTTACCTATTGCAGTTAAAAGTAGTTTTGACAGAGTTTTGACAGTAACATATTATACCCCTAAACCAGGTCACAATATTATTTCCTCGGGCGTATGTAAATACAAACGAGAGCGCTGCGTTGGTTTGTGATGTAATTATCACAGCACAAAGAGTAGGTTTAAATTACTCTTAACCTAAAAACGTGAACCACGAACGCATCTCTTGAAGCGAGAACTGTATGAAACTTTTTTATACCACTTTAGCTAATTGCATACTACGGAACGATTCGTAAGAACTAGGGCTATACTTAACTCATTTTGTAGTACTGAAAATGAATGAGCAGAAACAATGATGACGTCAGCAGTGGTTCAAATAAGATTACAATGCTTGCGGTTCTTCCTTGCGGCTGTCGCGACTCTTGCTGTAGTGTGCGGTCAGCTTGCAATGCCTATAGAATATAATCGTAAAAACTGGACCCATTTTTATCCTTCTTTGAGTACCTATCTGTCCGCTTGATTTTATTTATTACTCATCTCACTCAGTTAGATGATGAAATACTATCAACGTTGGTGAACTGTAAAATCACATACAAACGTCAGCGGCAAACTCGACTCAACTCGATACGATGCGACGCGACAATATCAAATAGTTTAGTTGACCCTTCATATTATGGCGTACGTTGTCGCGTAGATAAGTTTGTCATTTTCTATGGAGTAGTATCGCGTCGCGTTGCATCGCGTCTCTTTCGTTGCTCATCTATGGCAACGGCTCAACCCCTATAGCTATAAACAAGCGTTTCTTTTTTAACCTGTATAACTAGTAGGTACAATTATTGGATTAAAAACAGATAGAAGTAGGTAAAGTAAAGGCAATGTACTTTTTCATGTTTTGTTAAACTTTTGTCAGACTTTTAAGAAAAGGTTGCCGCTTCTGCTTTTAAGATAAAACCTTTCGAAATAAGAAAGTTCCAGTTGAAACACGGCTGTAAGAAATTTGTTGAATCCGTATTTTTCTTCTCACTTATTCGCGAGATTGGATTTCTTTGTTTTGTTGCCGGTTTCTAGTGTTCCTTGCGCGAAATTTTAAGTACCACTTTCAATAAGTGGTAATTTTCGATGTCTACCTGTAACCACCTCGATGTCTTGCATGTCTAGGAAAACATCAAAATCTAGTTAAAAAGCAAACATGCAAATAAGAATCAATAAATCACGTTTTGAATACCTATTTGAATATTTTAATTAGCTATTCTGACGACAAAATAGAGCTTTTTTCGAAGGTTAGGCGTTTTTTGACCTCCAACTAGCACCAGTCTTCTTCTTTCTCCAAATCCCAAATCTTTGCATCGGTGGATGTTTGCAACTCACAACACAAATTCCGAGAAAACATATTTAAATCCTGGAGTCTTAAGTTTTACTTACTAATCCTTCGGGAAGTAGGAAGTTCAAGACTCAATAAGTACTATATTAATATTAATATCTTCGGACGACCTCCGTGGCGCAGTGTGTAGCGCTGTCGCCTTAACGTGCGGAGGTCCTGGGTTCGATCCCCGGCAGGGTCAATTTGGGAATTTATAATTTCTGAATTTTCCCTGGTCTGGCCTGGTGGGAGGCTTCGGCCGTGGCTAGTTACCACCCTACCGGCAAAGACGTGCCGCTAAGCGATTTAGCGTTCCGGTACGATGCCGTGTAGAAACCGAAGGGGTATGGGTTTAATATAACTGCCATGCCCCTAACAGGTTAGCCCGCTACCATCTTAGACTGCATCATCACTTACCATCAGGTGAGATCGCAGTCAAGGGCTAGCTTGTAGTGGATAAAAAAAAAAAAAAAAAAAAAAAAATCTGAAATCTTAACGATAATTAATTATTTATTATAGCCTCATTTCTTAAGGTAACACTTTTTTAACTTATTGTTTTCTTATGTATTTTTTTAGCTCTCCATGTTTTTTTTGGTTTTCAGTCCATTCTGTGTTTACTGCAATCAGTACACTGCGAGTAGGTATTTGTTTGATTGATTTTATTTTTGTTAATTTGTGAGTGATTGTTAGTAAATCTTTTAAATAAAATTAAAATAAACTTAATTTTTTTTCAGCCGGACTATTCTTTTTGATAATACTGTGTTTTCACCCTTACAGTCATAATCCGAAACACGGTGCAGCACTTCCAAGTAATCGCTTACTTCAAGCACCTCAGTATTACTTATCGTGTAATTGAGGAAATGTATTTACCGAGGAACTCAATATCGGACCCAAACGAACCGCATATAAAGTAAATCGAACCCGTTGCTCTCATATGTTAGCAAGCGGAAGTTTAATCATAAGTTTAAGGCTTGAATCATACGTACGACACACCACACGACACTTTATAGGTACCTGCGCTTACTCCGAGTTTTTACATTGCAAATACGATTGATCGACGTGAGAGCTCACCACACCAAGTGTAAGCGAACGTTAAAGTAAAATGAACCTTAACTCCATTGGTTTAGAGCTCATTTTATCATTTCGTGTATTTATTCACAGCCAGAGCTCCAAACGCTGAATTTGTGACTTTAAAGCAAGAGGTTTTGGGTCCACTTTACTTTGACCGTTCGCTTACACTTTGCGAGGTGAGTTCTCACGTCGATCAACCGTATTTGCAATGTAAAAACTCGAGAGTAAGCGTAAGGTTCCCAGTATACAGTCGATCTGGAAAGCGGTCTGCAGCTGCACTTTGCGTACAGAGTGGACTGATGGTCACTGACCAATGTCAGTCAATTCACTTGATTGATCGCGGAGCGCCGATCGTGATCCAGATTAAGTGTGTACCGGAAGCTATAGCCGAAGAAGTCTATTCAGTCATTTTGGAGGCTGAGCGGAGATAAGCGATCTGGGGGCGGGTATTTGTAGCTGTTAGGTAAGAAGGAAGAACAACTTACCCTGGTAACTTCTAGCCCCGCTCTTCCCTACCACTGGCAGATAGAAAAAAGTACGTTGGTGACTGGACGATAGAAGGTCGTACACTCAGATCGCACCCCAGGCGTTTAAAGGCCCGCATAATATTCTCGTTAAAATTCAAACCCATAACTATGCCTAATGCTCATCATCCCTTCGCTTTTAGCTTTGAAATCAAAAAGCAACAACTCATACCGACGAAAAAAAAAATCTGCAATGTCCAGGAACCAAAAGCAAGAATCGAGGAGAGGTCAATTGTTACACTGCATTTACCTACCACTACAGCCCATTACACGTCCCACAGCTGGGCACAGGCCTCCACTCTCATAATATAATAGGAGAAAAGGAATTAGAGCTTAGACCTACCACGCTACTCCAATGCCGGTTGGCGGGCTTTGACGACTTTTATCATGTTATCATAATAACCGGGACCGACGGCTTAACGTGCACTCCGAGAGACGGAATTTACCTACACGAAGGTCTAAATTTCTAAAACATGCAAGTAGTTTACATTGTTGCCGATTTTGTTTACACCAAAAACAAATTCTATAATGGAAGTTATAAACCTACAAAACTTGGAAAGTATTTGCAAGTAAATTAAGAGAAAATATATCATAATATGACTTGGAATAATGGTTTGATGTTTGGAACGTTTGTTCAGAAGTAGTCTACTAGGTACTTCTTGCTTGCTTGTTAGTGTAAACTAGGGGTTAAAAGTGTGCTGTATGTTCCCGGCCTAAGTTTCTGTACTTGACTCCGAGACATACCTATTTACCGGAGCAATAATTACCACAACCTGCTTCCTAACTAACGATTAAGTTAAGACTCTTCATTCGAGCTGTAACGGTTCGGATCAATATTTAGCTCTTTTGTCCCCTGAAATTTTATTATTCATAGCATTAAAACTCAAAATTTATTTATACCAAATTGTAGGCAAATCGCTTATCTACCACAATGACTGACAACATTTTGAAATTAATTAATAGATTGTTCCTTATCGCGAAAATACCAAGAGGCTGTTATTGAATCTTGGATTTTGTGTAAACTTTGACGTTAGCGAACATCATAATTTACTCATTGTGGTCAAAAAAAGAGATACTTTTATTGAGTATAAGGTCCTGAACTACAATAGTTGAAGAGAAAAATTATTAATTTGCTATTATTTGTATTATAAAACTCGAAACAAAGAAATTTTCATTTGACAAAATTAAGGACCCATAAAACCGTCATTTTAGGAGGTTATTTAGCTTAATTTGCAAAGAAAATTCACAACTCCTAATAGTAGGACATATTTTCAATTATATAAAGCAAAAAAATAATATTTTTAACAATAGTTTACTTCTAAAAATAAGTTTCAAACACACAACAAAACTGCGCGATCAAGCACTAGGAAAACTAGTCGTAGCCGAGGCTTCTCCGAGGGTGGACGTAACGCTTTTTGTCTCCGCAGCTCAAAATAAAATACGTAGAATATACCTGAGATTGTAGTGCGATTGTCACTTCTCAATAGTAGGCATTTTATACTCGCTGCTTTTTCTTATTGATAGATGAAACTATTTTGTTTTAAAGAGTTTAGGGTTTGTATTTTATACTTTATAGTTATACTAAAGGCAAATTATATTGATGGTAAATATTTAAATAAGAATTCAGACAAGGTCATGTTTATCAGACTGTTATAAAAAACCTTTACACATTATTCAGAAAATTAACTAGAATTAGTTATAAACAATGATTAGTTATTAGTTATAAAATTGCATTTATAGGGCTTGTGGTTAAATTTACTATTATTATAGGCTGACCAGCAATCTCTACGTAGACAGGCCACCCCTTATCTCTACTAATCCCCTTGTCGTTTTGAAATTTCAGTCAGTTCATGAACACTCGTTCATTGTCTTTTGTGGCATACGCGCGGTATCTTGTGTTCGATTGTGAAATTGACTTGGGATTTTATTGGTTTGATTTGCATTGTGATTTGGATATTGTTTACCTTTGGATCGATGACCTCCAGCTTGAATTACTGACTGATACTGCTCACTATTGGGTATCGTGTTATATAATATATTAAATAGGTAAGTTACTATAAATTTTTAATTCTTACTAATTATAAATGCGAAAGTGTATTGCTGTCGGCCTGTCAATTAATTACCAGCATGGCTTATCCACAGATGCCTTGAAATTCAGTCCAGGGATGCAGCCACATGCTTGTACATTAGTAAACATATGCAATGTTCTTTCGGACAGTCTAATGTACTGTACACTTATCAGCCTTTTCCTACTTCCTCAGTTCACAGTTCACACCTAGACTACTCAATGAATCAAATATTTAGGTTTATCGATTTTGGCTGTACGTTTTCGGTCAATCAGTCAATCACGAAAAAATTTAATTAGGTTTTTTGTGTTATTTTCATGTGCATTTTTGGGATCGAGTTTTTATTTTACTGTCAAAATTATTTATTTCTAACAAATAACAATACACTCGTTAGTACAGCATAAAGTTATTTGAAAAATTGGCTGTAAAGCTGTATTTTTTTACTACCGCAGGCGCAGTAAACTTCTATTGTTATTTTGGTAAACTGAGTATACTAGCGCAACACCTGCAGGATTATATAGTTTTATTACCTTTTACAAGTGGTTATCGTTTACAGAGCGGCACTTGATGATTGTGTTTTATATTTGCCGAACCGGATCTTTCTTTTATTATTGTACCACTATTGACCCGTGATCGCTATTGTTATCATGATAAACAAAAACCTACGTTGGTAAAACACCTGCATCTGCACGTGCCTATCAGTTTTATTGCACTGGTTTCTTTCATTCTTTAGGATTCATGAAAGTAAATAAGTTATTTTTTTCAGATATGGGTTCTAAAACTCCAATTTTCAAACTAAAAAGAAAAAAATATTTACGTAGTGAACAATTAGCGAAGGCAAGGAAATTAATAAAAAGTGCTTCAAAAGCTGAAAGCGCTCTATGGCTTGAACCCAGAAGATTTTTGTTGACGGCATCAACATTTACGGGTATCGTAATCGAGCGTTCAATCACATTGGGGTCAAAGTAATATGGACCCAAAGGCTCTTGATTTAAAGTCACAAATTCCAACCGATTTTAATTTCAAACGTTTCCATTTGGAGCGCTGGCTGTGAATGCATACACGAAATTGAGCTCTAAATCTTTACTGTTAAGATTCATTTTACTTTAACGCTAATATGTTCGAATGGTTACGATCAATCGAATTTGCAATGTGAAAACTAAGACGAAACGTAGTGACATGTATATAAATGAACCATACAAATTCTAATAATTTTATATTGTAAATAACATTACGTAAAAATCAAAATAATGCTAATATTTTTATTTCTTTTTGTACAAAATGTATCTTTTAACTAACAGAAAACAAGTAAACAAAGACAATTTATGTTATAGGAAAACATAGTTTAAATGTGATTTTGTAAATAAATACGAATTATTCTGCATTTTTCTTTATATCTTGTCTTATATGAGTGCAATAAAATAGAGAAATTATAATTCGTCCGCGTTTTTTTTAAAACTCCTGTGGGAATACCTTAATTTTTCGGGATATAAAGTAGCCTATATCCTTCCCCGAGATACAATGTACCTCGTACCTGTAAGCGTAGCAGACAGACAGACAGACAAACTTTCGCATTTATAATATTAGTATGGATGTACCTAGGTACTTAAAAACATCTATACTAACAATCATGCAACCTACTCTTTATATGAATGCACTTTATATTAAAAAAAGTTTATATAAAGTGTAAACGTATGTAAAGTGAATTAAAACATATTTTTTTTAATATTGAAAAAATAATAGCCTGTTTGAAAATGGGATTAGGATCGAAACGGTTTGTCAAACTACATTGCACCAGACGCCTTCTGTTCGCTCCTTTGAACAAAGGACTATCCGAGACAAAGGATTTACCAGAGATAAATACCTAAACTTGCGAAGCGGCTCAAGGAATGAACGCTCTTAAGAACAGAATTGTGAAGTGTTGAGACGTTCTTGGTTTATGGAGAAAACTTATTTGGACAGGTTATAGCTCATGTTATTAAACTTTCATACTTAGTTACGTTCATTGAATTATATGTACAAGTACTACATAATACCTCAATGGTTACGTTCGATTTATGAAAGCACTAGCTGATGCCCGCGACTTCGTCGGCGTGGTTTAAGTTTTTTTTTTATTTCCTAAAAAGTAGCTGTCACTCTCCTATAAGTCAGGTATTCAACTATATTCATGTAAAAAATCACGTCATTCAGTTGCTCTGTTGCGGCGTAATTGAAGGAAAAACCAACAAACCAGTAAACCAACAAACAAACACACTTTCGCATTTATAATATTAAATTCCTAATTCGGCTTACTTTTACCTACAAGTAAGAAAAGTTATGCAACAGCTAGATAACAGTTATCTATATAAAGTTATCTGATCACTACATACCTTTAGATAAAAGAAGAAATTAAAATATCGGATAGCAAGAACAAATTCCGTAATTAACAGCATCCTAATCTAAAATTATAAATGAGGAAGTATGTCTGTCTGTTATCATTTCATGACCCATTCACGGTTCAATTAATGTTATTGGTAGGTACTACCTACTAGTTATTTGTGAAGGACATTGGCAACGTTTTATTCGAAAAAAAAGATACGCCCGAACTGAGAACCTCCCCCTTTTTGTAAGTCGGTTAAAAACAAAGAGTTCGCACGGTAAACATGAATTGGGTATTTGATAAGTAGTCAAATCAGCAACTTTTTTTTCAAACGTCAAGATGCGCGTTTAGTATGGAATTTTGTGTGAAATATTGAATTGTGACGTCATTTAAGTTCGACGCACTTTTTTACATTAATCGATAGTTTAAAATGTTTATTCGACATAAAACTAACAGGGAACGATGGTATTACGATTTTTGGTAGATCCTCTATTAATCATAAAAAAACATCGATATATACTCGTATGTAGGTACTAGATGAGCCCTTTCATAGAGAAAAGGCGGGCGTCAGACTTGTTGAGAACGTTCCACACCAGTCATAAGCCTGTCTTTGTCAGCGTCGTAGCGCTGTTGCGATCGCTCGTCGTGTAGATAATTTGTTATTATTATGATAACATCTAAAGTCTAATTAGTTTGGCACTGTATAATTTTTATTTTAAGGTAAGTGTTTCAATTCACAATTATACATTTCCAATAAACGTTATTTAATCTTAGTATTTTAATATTTTTATCCATTAATATATTTTTCACACCACATGCTCGACAATGCCGAATTATATGTCATGTAAACCTTACCGAAAGCAAGACATTATATCTCTTGGCTTTAGCCGGGTTATAATGTTCTATTGAATTTCATTATAACCCGCTGGTTAATAATGTGATTTTCACTTTCATAATTCTTATTTCTATGTCCATAAAGTCTAATTTCGCTTAACAGAATGTGTTCTCAGCGGGCGCGGCCAACTCGATTTTAGAAAACCGAAGCCGTGGCCCACTAGATTCGCACTTCATTTGTTTGTCAAATCGAGTAGGCTACGCCAGCTGAAAGAAGTGGCTATATAGGCCGTGGCCCACTAGATTCGCACTGGGACGAACTTCGTTTGTTTGTCAAATCGAGTAGGCCACGCCAGCTGAAAGAAGTTGCTATAGCCCTAGCTAGTAGTACCTTTAGAAGATTCTATAAATATTTAAAAAAATATTTCAAAAATGTCGAGTGATGTATATTTATGAGTGATGTGATGAGTATTTTGACTCCAGAAGCTATTAAATATAACGTTATCTTTCCATAATTGGACTAATGTCTCCAATATCAATTTTCACTTTTAATTTTCTGTAATAACGACCTCCGTGGTGCAGTGTGTAGCGCTGTTGCCTTAACTTGCGGAGGTCCTGGGTTCGATCCCCGGAGGGTCAATTTGGGAATTTATAATTTCTGAATTTTCCCTGGTCTGGCCTGGTGGGAGGCTTCGGCCGTGGCTAGTTACCACCCTACCGGCAAAGACGTGCCGCTAAGCGATTTAGCGTTCCGGTACGATGCCGTGTAGAAACCGAAGGGGTATGGGTTGAATATAACTGCCATGCCCCTAACAGGTTAGCCCGCTACCATCTTAGACTGCATCATCACTTACCATCAGGTGAGATCGTAGTCAAGGGCTAGCTTGTAGTGGATAAAAAAAAAACACTATTTACTAAGCCTGGTTTTTTATTGTCTCGCATGAAGTGAGAAAAGTAGAGTATACACCACCGGGATAAAACTGTTTTTTTCTTGGGCGCTTGAATCCCTCACTGCACTCAGGACTCAATCTTAATTCCCTCGCTTTGCTCGGGAATTAACTTATAACACCCTCGCTGCGCTCGGGAGTTACATTTGGAGTCCTTCGTTACGTTCAGGATTCAATGTAGCGCCCGTGACATAAAACAGTGCTTTATCCCCTTGGTGTATAATCTACTATTATTTTTACTAACTGGCCTTACGGTTTCTATGACTATGACCTATATTATCAATGACCGAGTCATACGTTTTCAAACTGTAATTCACGATTATTTATCTATTGGCATTAATATTATGTTGCAAGCAAGTTCCCGCTTTTCAGACTAGATAGCGTTATAAATAAGCCCACATTATTTGTTCGACAGGGCCCGTACATGTAAATTATTGAGGTCGTTGTTGGTCGTTGTAAAAAAAATTACACTAGTAGTCAAATACCCAATTGACGCGGACGAACTCCCGACTTCGTGAGATTTACACCCTGAAAACATACATTTCCTTTGAGATGCTTACGCCCCAAAATCTCTTCTAATTTTAGCAAAAATTGTTTGGCATACGTTTGGCTCGTATGTATAACAATGATTGGAATCACAATAATCGTATCACGATTTTCGTAATCGGGTAATACTTATATGGAAATTTTCCCTCTCGATTTTTATTCCTAAACATCATAAAGTAATTCTGGCCGCGTACATCGTACCTCTTAGGTTTGGATATCATTTATTCATGAACTCTATCTGGCACGCAATGCGTAATATTGAAATATTCAGTATTTGCATGTGGTACAGAAATCTAACCCGATAAGCTGTAGTGTGTTATCGAGATTGTCGATCTCGGTTTTTATTACGTAATGCGTGACCTGCGTTAAAGTCATGATAATGTTTAGCTATGTACCTACATCTTTTTTTTAATTTTTTTTTATCCACTACAAGCTAGCCCTTGACTGCGATCAAACCTGATGGTAAGTGATGATGCAGTCTAAGATGGTAGCGGGCTAACCTGTTAGGGGCATGGCAGTTATATTAAACCCATGCACCCCTTCGGTTTCTACACGGCATCGTACCGGAACGCTAAATCGCTTGGCGGCACGTCTTTGCCGGTAGGGTGGTAACTAGCCACGGCCGAAGCCCACCAGGCCAGACCAGGGAAAACTCAGAAATTCCTAAATTGACCCTGCCGGGGATCGAACCCGAGACCTCCGCACGTTAAGGCAACAGCGCTACACACTGCGCCACGGAGGTCGTCATCTTAATGTTCAAAAAGGATAATTTAAAAAAAATTGCAGTCATAGAAGAACTGCCGATAGAAGTGAAAACTAAATCCATTCAATTTTACTTCACATAAACATTTGAGTTTCTGACTGGGAAATGTATAAAAAGGTATTACCTATATTAGCTACAACTTCAGTTAATTATGCACCTTAGGACTAACAGATAAAGCTACATTACGATTGGAAAATATTATTTTTTAAGACGTTCTGTCATCAGAGAAAACGTAGGAATAACCTTTCAATCCAAAATAAAAAGTTGTTTTTAAAATATGTACACAAATATTAATTATAAAATAAACCTTAAAACTAAGAAATTAAAGTTTAATTTCGAATGTATTATATTTAAGACATATAAGACCTTTTGTCTTCGTAACAACGCGAGCATGTCGCTGTTCGCGAGCATGTCGGTCACGTGAATCCACAATTTTACCCCCTACCAAAAAGTGCTCAACGCGGCTAAAGCAGTTTTCACTTCAAAAATATCTAATACTAGTTAATGCCCAGGACTTCATCCAAATGTGCGTCTGAAGTCTGCCATTGCGCGCACTCGGTCAGCCACAGTCACCTATGAGGTCAGGAGTGTGGTCACTTTTCGATGCTAAGTAGCTGGCGATGGGTACTGTACCTACACATAACAATGAGTATCCCGTGATAATGTACATGTATGTTGGTCAAATTATCAGTTTAATTCGTATAGTAATAATAATTATAAAAACCGATCACAAAAGATTATCAAAAACCACAAAAGTATAACTTAATTGTATTATAAAGTAAGTAGTATTTTAATCTGCTTTAACAAAAGCGCAAAACGAGGAAATCTATTATTCCCCGGGGACTTTCCACATACATTGTGGGTGTGACAATCCGGATATAAAGGATTATCCCGCGATTGAACTACGGAGAACGTTCTTCGACAAAGAAAATACTTTAAAATATACTAGGCTATTTATTACATGTAAACACTTATGTTTGTGAATTTTTTATATTGAGTAGTTAAGAACCATTGCAACATGTCCAATTAGGTACATACTATCGCTGACTGCAACTATTATTTTTGTAGTAAGTAATTTTGCAATTTAGAAACCAAGTTTTGAGCGTAGATAAAAAGTATCAACTTTACCCCATATCTACGCAATTATTTCTTAGTATTACAAATGCGAACTTCACGAGAATGACGTACGAGTAAGTACCTACTGAATTGGTACGAGTACGGCCTTAGCAATTTTCATAATACATAATACTACACACTTCCATAATAGGTAGGTATTTTAGCTATATAATTTATTAGATACACAAAAAAATCCTCAGGCAACCATAACGTTTTAAACAATTATTTAATAATTTATTTTGGAACCAATAATTTGATATGGGTAGGTAGTAGCATCAAACCAAACCGTTTCGTTGCTAATTGCTAATCGTTCTGTAGCTCTAAATATAATTAAGTAAGTACATAATATATCAATAACTTCTATTTTTTTTAAACGTAAAATTTAAAATTCTCATGACACATTATTATGCAAAACATATTTTAGAAATATGGACAAACATAATATTATAGCTCTTTGATATATTGTCCCAACTCCCATAGCTATAGTTAAGAAACAAACTTACACAAAGCAAGGCAGTAAGAAACTTGGGCTAGGAAAAGCTAAACATGCAAGGGTATCGAAGAGGATTTCCCAACGAAAAAAAAATACAGACAGATTCATAGAATAAGTCGCACAAAAAGTGTTCAATTTTTACCTATTTGGTACGGAACCCAAAAAGGTGTAATTAAGATAATCCTTTTCCGTAAATCAAGATATCCCAGCTGTCTCTTTCATTGTGTCTTTGTCGATTCTGATAACAGCAAAGGTCCAGATTATTATCACTAACGCCTGGCAATTACCGTTAGACTAAGGTGGAAAATTATTCCAATGGGAATCTCTACGTGTAAAAACTGCACATTGAACCTGGGTAACAGAGATAATATCTAATCTCGCTTAATACCTTTTTTTTTTATCCACTACAAGCTAGCCCTTGACTGCGATCACACCTGATGGTAAGTGATGATGCAGTCTAAGATGGTAGCGGGCTAACCTGTTAGGGGCATGGCAGTTATATTAAACCCACACCCCTTCGGTTTCTACACAGCATCGTACTGGAACGCTAAATCGCTTGGCGGCACGTCTTTGCCGGTAGGGTGGTAACTAGCCACGGCCGAAGCCTCCCACCAGGCCAGACCAGGGAAAATTCAGAAATTATAAATTCCTAAATTGACACTGCCGGGGATCGAACCCGGGACCTCCGCACGTTAAGGCAACAGCGCTACACACTGCGCCACGGGTCGTCAGACCCATAGACATAGGATTTTTTCGTACATTCTAAGTCTATGGTCAGACCTACAAGGAAAAATTGCTTACATGGTTACAATGGTAGCGATATGTTATGACTCTAAAGTTTAGCCTTTTAAGTTCGATTAAGTATTGGTTTATCGGTAGCTTTGTTGCTGCGACATTAAATTTTGGCCATCAGCAAAAGACAGCAGCTAGCTATGTTTTCAAACGTTACTCTAAGACATTTTATTCGTAATATAGGTACAGTTCGCGCGCGAGTTGAATGCAGAGTAAATGTATGTATCACCATACATTTACTCTGCATTCAACTCGCGTGCTAACTATACGTATTTATGATTGCTACATTGTAACGAATGTAATCACCTCTGAGTTTTGACCGACAAACATCAAATGCTGAAACAAAGATCAAAATATTTAGAGAATAGTCTAGGCAATAAAGCTAGTGGACCCCAACATTAATACCTCAGGCGACGATACTTTACAGTGAGATAAATCATGTAAGTATCATGAGTTAAACGTACCTATATTATAAATATCCAATAAAAAATCATAAAGGAAGTTAGGTTTTTTTATGCTATACCCAATTGTCAAAGCAGGAAGGTACATTACCGCGCAAACGCAGTTGAGGTTTGATAATAAAAAATATCGATGTTCTGCATGATTATTTCATTTGATATTTCGGTTTTGAGTGTAAATATACTACCTACTATTATTTTAAAAAGAAATCGAGAAAATATTCAGTCATAAATATTAAGTTTAAGATATAAAAACCTCTAACTTCCGTATGGATTTTTTGTTGGATATTTTTGTATAAGTTTTGGTTCATACCATTCTAAAACCCTGGCAAGTTTCAACGACTGAGGATTTAATACGGGGGTCTCCATACAACGAACCACCCCATTGCCTAAGAATGTTGTCATTGATTCTGACATAATTTCGATTTCTCTCTTGTGTCCGGGTAAAAAAATGTTCAAAAAACTTTTTATTTAAGTTTTTAAAACTCCTATTTTTAAACTAATTGTTTTTGGTGTAAAGAATAAATTACAACGCGTTGTAAGAGAGTAATCTAATTTAGGACGATTACACACTATTGACAGGACAGGACAAAACGTCAGCGTTCTTTCAGTAGTATTTTAACCCTTTCGAACTTTTTGCTTCAATGTCGTAGAATACATTTTCCATATCAGGACTTAGAATACACACTACTGTACGCTTACTCTGAGTTTTAACATGGAAGTGTAAGCGAACGTCAAAGTAAAATGGACCCAAAAGCGCTTGCTTTAAAGTCATTCAGCGTTTGGAGCGCTGGCTGTAAATAAATACACGAAATGATGAAATGAGCTCTAAACCAATACAGTTAAGGTTCATTTTACTTTAACGTTCGCATACACTTGGCGTGGTGAGCTCTCACGTCGATCAATCGTGTTTGCAATGTATTAAACTCAGAGTATAATAAGCGTACTGACAGGACAAAACAAAAGGTCAGCGTCCTGTCAGCAATATTATCGCCCTTCCGATGTTTTTCGCTTACTTAAATGTATTATGCTGTATTTGTGCACAGTAGAATACATTTTCCATATTACTACTTAGTATGATTATCTCATTAACACAAAGCGCTTCCAGATTACTCTTAACATAAAAACGAACGGACCCGAATGCATCTCTTACCACAGCGCTCTCTTGCCCACATAAACAGGAAGCGATAAGGGCAATTAACGCTGCATGGCGCTACAGTGCACTCAAATTCATTGTACGTAATACGTAATTTATTTTAAAAGTAGTAACGAGTGTGTGGGATCACCGCAGGGGACACGAAAGGAAAACCAATTAAAAATTCATACATCAATTACAATATCCATGCCAGGTTCGAACGTTTCAACAGGATGTCCGTTTCTTTTTTTTTTACCCGACTCCGGAACTCACAGGGCTATGTTTAAATGTGTTCATCAATCTATATATGTTGCGAACTCACCTGGTGGTAGATCCAGTCTAAGATGGTAGCTGGCTGAAATGTGGGTGTGGCAGATAAAAGTACTTGGTCGTTTTCTACACGACATCGTACCGGAACGGAATCCATACATTCATACATCCATCCAAACTTTCGCATTTATAATAATTATTAGTAAGAAGTCCCAAGATCCCAACCCAATGCCAGCTACTACAGTAAGTCACGAGTCTCCTGCCAGAATTTACGTTTTTATTAGCCATACCTACGAGTACATCCGCATAGATTTAGGTTTCAAATATCCCAAAGGAATTCTTTTTTTCAACGGAATTTGCCTATGTCACTCAGATGTACTCAACCCATGCAAATCCATCGATCCTCTGCTATATGCCTCATGAGTGAAGGGAAAACCACCAAATAAACACTTATTATTATGTAATAAGCTTAGAGAGTCAGCTAACGTTTCAATTGTAAGCAAATAATATAGATACCAGTTGTACCATTCTTTATTTAAATTTTGTAATTCTGTCTCTTTTTAGCAAAAGCACAATGCGGTTGCTGAAAGTGATAGCATTTTAATAGGGATGACGACAACTCAATCAAATGAGCAACTCTTTATCAAACTTAAAAACGCACACCTATTCTGTGCTTCTAGTATCGAAGTTGTATGAAATTCACAGTTGTGACGTCATAAAATTTCAACGCACTTTTTTTTCTTTAATCTATATTTTAAAATGGTTATCAAACATAAAACTAACCGAGGGTGTGAATTTTAGGTCTTATGGAGGACCCTCTATTCAATAAATAATCAGTTAGGAATAATTTATTTTTGATATAGGCATCATCCCTATTGTGCAAGTGGGTAACATTAAGTAGGTAAATGCTTTGGGAAATTACAAAAAATATTTACCTACATCAATTCAAGATGCAAAAAGCGTTGTGTTATTTGCAAAAAGGGTTGTGTTATTTTCAAAAGGCCGTTGATCCGATTATGAATATCAAATCTTCGGTTTTCACATCCCATTGAGGTCACTGGACGTCATAAAAGCCACCCACCGTAGCTGTTATGGGTTATGGGTGAAAAAAGTCAACGCTGCGCTTTTTATATCACAGACTATCTATCTATTTTAAAGTCATGCGTCAACGTCTATTATTTTTAAAAATATAAAAGAATAGATGATGCCCGTGACTTCGTCCGCGTGGATAAAATTTTTTTATTCCCGGGGACCTTCTTAACTTTCCGGGATAAAATTAATAACGGGTAGTCTATGTCCTTCCTCGGGATGTTAGCCTACCTCTAAACCAAATTTCATCCAAATCAGTTAAAAATATGGGCCGTGGACAAACAGACACACTTTCGCATCTATATATAATATATCCATACTAATACTATAAATGCGAAAGTGTGTCTGTCTGTCTGCAACGCTTTAAACAAGTAGGTAACTACATAATTGATTAATTAAACCATGACAACAATATCACTTAATTAAAACAAGTTGTTAACACACGTGGAGGAAATAGGTTTAGAACACCTGAGACAAGACGAGAAATCCAGAGGGAACACGTTTCATGATGTACCCCTTTTGTTCTCAGGCGGCGCGGGAATTCGTAACTAAGACAAAGGATTTAGGCACTTACCTACAACGAAGAACATGTAAAATCTAGACTATAAGATATACTCTGTGGACTGTGATAGTAGTAACTCCCGATAGTGCTGGTATAGGTACCTACTCGTAATATAATATACTTTGGCAGTTGGCTGGCAAGAGGTTGAAAGAGGTTGCATATAAATATTGAACACTATAATAGTTCATCTGTGCCTAGCCAGTGATTTTTTTAATACATAACAAACATTTTAATTTATTTTAAAAGTAAATTAAATCGTATTGTAGAAAAAAAGTCGAAACTGCGAATTTCAAATGAATTTATTTTTTTACAAAACTGATTGCATTGGTATTTGATGGGTTACAGCGATTCAATTTTCGGTACTGAATAGTTGATCAACCCTTTTGACTAATAACTGCGCCACGCTGCAGTTTCAATTATCCGCTTGTTATTGCAAATTCAGCCTCCAATAGCTCTGCCACCAACTTGGCTATGCAACTTCTATCAACAATTCCCTAGGTCCCTACCCTATTGAATGGAAGCGTCATTTGAATTCAACACGGCATTTGAAAGTTAAGAAAGGAGACATTATGAAAGATGGCGCTGTCGACATTATGTCGTGAGTTTAATACCCCTGGGGAGTCACTCAGACATATTATCTTACTAATATTATAAATGCGAAAGTTTGGATGGATGTGTGTATGTATGGATGTATGGGTATATGGATGTTTGTTACTCAATCACGCCCCATCGGTTGAACGGATCTGGCTGAAATTTGGCACAGAGATTTTGGCATAGGCTACTTTTTATCCAGGAAAATTAGAGAGTTCTCGCGGGAACCAAAAAACCTCAAACCACGCAGACGAGTCGCGGGCATTCGCTAATTGTCTATACGGTTGTACTCATCTTGCTAACGGTGAGTACTTCCACAGTCATTTACGAAGTAACTAGCCAAAAAATTATTTCCAAAAAACCGACTTCCAACCCCACTGTAAAGTAAAAAATAATTTTGAATTCTACCCACTATGTTGAAGTCGGGCGAGCCTGATGCGTCAACTTTTACTTTTACCTGTTATACCCGCCCGACTTCAACATAGTGCATTCAAATTTATTTTTTACTTTACAGTGGCGTTGGAAGTCAGTTTTTTGGAAATAATTTTTATTTCTAACTTAACTAACGACTAAAAAAAACATTTTTCAAATCGGTTTAGAAACCACGGAGATATGGGGTAACATACATTTAAAAAAAAATACGCGCCGAATTGAGAACCTCCTCTTTTTTTGGAAGTCGGTTAATAATAATCCACCAACAACTGGCTCTCCCGTATGGACTTGTAGAGACAGAAGTACCATACTGTAGGTATGACCCAGTGTCATTTCTTGAAAATAGTAGTAGGTAGGTACTATTACCTATTCTGTGATCGGTCACTTAATATCACTGCCAGGTACAATACAATTATTATTGTGGTCAATAGTCCTGACATAGTATTTTTTTAATCCACTACATGTTAGCCCTTAACTGCGATCTCACCTGATGGTAAGTGATGATGCAGTCTAAGATGGTAGCGGGCTAACCTGTTAGGGGCATGGCAGTTATATTAAACAAATACCGTGCCCATACCCCTAATGCCTAATGCCCATTTTAATCCGACTCAACTTGCTATCAAAAGAGCCTACGGACGGCAAGTTAAATGGCCAGAGGGAGCTACGCTTTCAAGGCTCGTCTATTCGACCGATTTTGATGAATTTGGGTATATACAGAGATAAATTGTATAATAGTCTTATAGCTGGAAAATAAAAAAAAACACTTAAAAAATCCATACGTAGATGCGAAATCCATATTGTAGATGCAAAAGTGTTTCTGTCTGCTACGCTTTCACGGCCCATCTGTTCAACCGAATTTGCAGATGAAATATGGTATAGAGATAGTTTGTATCCCGAGGAAGGACATAGACTAATTTTATCCCGGAGAATAAACGCGAATGAAGTCGCGGGCATCATCTAGTTGATAATAAATTTTGCCTGGTGGGAGGCTTCGGCCGTGGCTAGTTACCACCCTACCGGCAAAGACGTGCCGCCAAGTGATTTAGCGTTCCCGTACGATGCCGTGTAGAAACCGAATAGGGGTATGGGTTTAATATAACTGCCATGCCCTTAACAGGTTAGCCCGCTACCATCTTAGACTGCATCATCACTTACCATCAGGTGAGATTGCAGTCAAGGACTAACTTGTAGTGGATAAAAAATAATTCAAATTGCTGTGCGAGAACTATGTAGGTATTAAACTTTTACGTAAGGCACTATTAAGGCGAGTCACCTCCAAGATTTTAGGAGGTGAGGTGTGGGGTGCCGCCCGCGCGTCTCGCGGTACATTTCTCGTAGAGACTAGCGGGGAAGCGGGCAGCGCGGTATATTCTGAAACCGCTTGGCAACGTTCAAATTCTGGGATTAATTTGAATTAAATAGATATAGGACTTCAGTGTGAAATAAATTTTAGCAGGTTCTCATTAATACTTCAAGAGGAATTTATCCATATAAAAATGATGAGCAAAGTCGAAAATTTTATTAATAAAAAATTCGTTTTAAACTTTTAATTTAGCCTGTTTCAAGATTTTTTTTGATCGAGTAAAGTTCATCCTATCGTGTAACAAATTAGCACATTCTTTAGACAATATCTTTAAGTGTATCGGATATTTTTTGTAAGACCGTTATTTAATAGTAAATACCGAAAAAATTTGATCTAGCAAACCAGTTTTCACCGCTGAGCTGAGGTGACTCGCCTTAAGCATTCCGTGCTTTTACTTGAGCATTTTTACATTATGAAAACGCTAATGAGATGGAAGTGGTTCAAAAGAACATTTTAAAAGGGAAGCTCGGTTACTGCTTTAGCTTGGCTGTAACTCTTCGCAAGCTACATTCCGCTTTGCATATTAAGTTGCGTTCTCAGTAAAAAGGGCCCAAGCATTTGCATCATACAAGGCGAAATATAATAAACAGAGCAACTACCTAACATGCATTTTATTATATTACAAGATAACCCGACCCGGCTTCGGATGCTCTCTCTTTGCGTCATTTTCTTCATTACTTCATTACATTACGTGAGTCGTGACCCTTTTCCATTAATCACATGAGTGATATAATGGTAGGAGTTTTCTTGGGATAAGAATGTGGTGAGACCCCACGTCCTTCCGCATACGACTCGACTAAAAGTCCTAAACTCTTAGATTTTTGTAACGATTATTTAATAGATGTTAGTGATAATAACCGGGACCGACTGCTTAACGGCACGGAGGAAACGAAAATGCCAAATTTTAACCTCAAAATTCGGTCAACTATCCAGTTACCGACTTGGGTCAACGTTGCTTAACAGTCGCAATCGACTGACATGCGTTGTCACAACTAGGCCACTCGTACCTCGCTAGGCTTCGGATGGGTGGCTTTTAAAAATAGGAAAATATAATAAATCTATGGTGGGTTTACATTGTGGCCAATAGGGATGATGACAACTCAATCAAATCAGCAACTCTTTATCAAACTTAAAAACGCTCTTCTAGTATGTAAGTTGTATGAAATTCACAATAGTTTCAACGCACTTTTTTTCTTTAATCTATATTTTAAAATGGTTATCAAACTTAAGACTAACCGAGGGTGTGAATTTTAGGTCTTTTGTAAGACCCTCTATTTAATAATCTGTTAGAAATAATTTTTGATACAGGAAATCTCTAAACTAAACTAAAATGACAGCTCTAAATATAGTTTTGCCCCTTTCCACAGGGAGCATTCTGAAAGGGATAGCAATATAAATAGAGCTGTCATTTTAGTTTAGAGATGGTGAATTTATTTATTTATTTTTTACCATAAAAAATACTTTTTGATCTAATAAACAGATCGCGATTCATTTTGTGTCACCCATTACAAGTTACAATTACAATTACCATTACAAGATACACAAACATTTTAAAAATCGATAATGTTAGCTTCGTTTACGTGGAATTTCTGAATTTTTTTTTACTGATCGATTAGCCAGTCAGGACAAGTCAATTATCTTTATGTATAAAAATTCGTTTATATGAAACCGGCACCACGATAAGGCCGCCAATTGTACCGACTTGTATTTTTTATTATTTTGTTTATAGTTACTGATTATTTATGTTATGTGTACAATAAAGAGTATTTCATTCATTCATTCATTCATTCATTCATTCATTCATACACAACTATTTTAGGTCGAGCATAGCTCATTTAGAGTTCCGCAGTCAACAAGGAACCCTTATAGATTCGCCATGTCCATCCGTCTCTCCGCGGCTTAGCTCAGAAGCCCCACTAGAAAGCTGTATAATGTGGCCCAACACGTTCTTGCCCTTTATATAAACTCTTCGCTTCCAAAAACTCGGCTGGCTCATCTTTGTCCGTTCATTTTGCGGTCGAGCCCGGGCTTGATAATGCGACCAA
This sequence comes from Erebia aethiops, assembly GCA_923060345.2. Classification (NCBI taxonomy): domain Eukaryota; kingdom Metazoa; phylum Arthropoda; class Insecta; order Lepidoptera; family Nymphalidae; genus Erebia; species Erebia aethiops. The sequence continues at coordinate 6,351,630 of OV281082.1, forward strand.
ATATATCCAACGCTCGGTTGCTTCGCTCCCGTACAAATTACGTAGAATTTCGTCGGGACGCGGGCGTCACGTCAAAGAATCAGTCACTGTGTAAGTGTGAGTCAGAACTTTTTTAATCTATATGTATAAATATGACATTCATCTTACCAAACAAACAACCAGTAGTTTGCCTGAAATTGAGATTAGTTGGTAGCAAATATTTATTTAGATTTAACTAAAGAAGTAACTTTGTACTCACGTAATTAAATTACAGAGTTCGTACAGAGCACTAAAAACAAGCACCGGGGGCTATTTGCGGGCAAATGAGATGTAAAATACGGAATCCGCTGCTTTAAGAGGATCTCTTAGTTTACCGACCGCGACGCAAACAAATAAATCTACTTTAATGTTACTTTAATCTCTTTTATCTATGAACTACATACATTTATCCATTTTTATGGTTTTGACGTTACCGATTAGCGTAAAAAGCTATTTTGGTGATACACATAAATTCTTCCGTCAGAGAAATCACACTAGGGACTGTGCAGTGGACAGGAAAAAGGAAGGAGACTGACGTGACTGTCCTGTCACACAAGTGTGTGTAGTATCGCCACTTACCATCAGGTGAGATCGCAGTCAAGGGCTAAGTTGTAGTGGATAAAAAAGGTATCCATATAAAAGTGAATTGCAAGGACTTCTCTGTCCGACATAGGATTGCTGACCCTGGTCTCATACGCATACCTAGCTTAGGATTTACTTAATGTCGCTTGAATGATTGCTAGCGACTCATTTTTAGCAGCATCCATACTTAAGCATTTCGATGGCTGACGTTGACGTAGCCAGAGCTTTGTATAAATTTCAGCTGAATTATTTTATACTAGCTGACCCGGTGAACTTCGTACCGCCTTAGTATGCAAAATTAAATGTATAATTTTCAATATTTCTGAGAGATTTTCTTAATTTTTTTTTCCGTAAGAACCTTCTCCTAATAATAACAAATACAACAAAAAAAAGAATTAGTTAAATCGGTCCCGGTCCATTCACGCGTGATGCCGTGACCAAGGAAAACGGGTTTCATTTTTATATATATAAGATCTGCCAATTAATTGGCATAGAATCGGTACAGCTCCGTCCGCTGAATTCTCTTAATTAGCGTTCAGAACAATCCTGACAAGTTTCTTAATAAAACTAGCCTCAACTAATAATTGCTTCGTTTTAAGTGCCCCGTTCGTACTGGATTTGCATTCTGTTAAATTCTGTTTTGTTTACTTATTTATCTTTGAAACTAAGTTTAAATGATAAAGTTGTAAAAATGAAAAAAGTAGAAGTTTAATTCGCTATAATCCGCCACAGAAGGCAAATCTATGTGGTACAGTGCGTATCTTGAACTCGCTGCCCGCGATACGTGTCAAAGTGTGTGTGTGTGTGTGTGTGTGTGTGTGATGCGTGTGAAAATTGTAAAAGAGTGACGTGCTATTCTTTTCTGGGTTTGGCATTAATCAGTTAAAGGGTGGGTTGAATGTGACGAGGTCGAGAGTTTATGAATTATGAATTATATCACTGTAATTTTTGGGCGTTTCAAAAGACCACGACGACCTCTGCAAGGTACTTCGTAAGTCTGTAACTTTTGCAAACAATTACCAATAGCAACTTGTTTTTCGCTTGGTTTATAATAATATATTGCAGGCACGACATTGGGGTCGTCAAGACGAGTAATAACTGTTTTAGTTCAAAAGATAGCTTTAAAAATTAATTAATAATAAAAATTAATCTTAATTAAGTATCATGAAAAACTGAAAACCCCATGGTATGGCTTTGAAGGCAAAAAGAAAAAAGCTAACTTTAAAATACGTTACGGAATAAGGATTGAGTCTGATCTTGTAGCTAAAAGTAGGTATAAAATGTGGTGAAAGATTTGCAAAACTCTACAGCTATGTATGTACTCTTATATTGATTCCTCGAACCCCATAGTAATGAATTTACATAGTCATTTGGGAGATAGTCAAAAGCTTTGTGTGGAGTGTTTCGTTTTATCAGGTTCGCAATAAACTTGAAACGTTCATCCTTGCCCTTTCACTGTGTTACTACCAATATTGTTATTGTATTTTTGCTCGATGTTGATTGTCGGCAAACTGCAAGGATATTGTTTTTACAGTTGCTTTTGTAACAACGCTGTCTATATGTAGATTTTCCTGAGTACATACGACAATGAACTCAGAAGTAACTCTTTAATATAATTATCTCTTCATCGTCACAGGCCATCGTCATTTACCACACGGTAATACCTATGACCGACAGTGGGAGCCACTAGGATCCCAGGTCATAGTTTTAAAATATTAGGTTGGGTGACCTCCACTGTACTAAATTTTTTCTGTTTTGCCTTGGGTTTTTATGGTCTAAAGGCATGAAAAATTCAAAGTAAAACAAAAAACCCTGTTGATAGTATCTAAAAATGTAAAAAAACGACTCTCATCTTTCACTAGACCTATCTCTCATATCTACGGGATATCCTGTCACCTTTGTGAATGTATTTCTCAATAGTCAAATAGGTATAATTCTTGAATGTAACAAGGACACGTCCAATAGATATAATTACAAGTTCGCAACCGCTTTCACCAACACCACCGTAAACTAATTCAATATTGCGTTAGTAATTGTAAATTTTGCTTGTTCCCGACTATTCGTACTTACCACTAACTTTGCAGTGCCAGTTTCATTTTAACTACCTAGTACTGCAGAATGTACTGTCACTACTGTTGCCAATGTAGTTTTAAGAACTGTGTATTCTAATCAGCATGTTTAACGAGTTAGTTGTTTTTGGGCGAATGACTGACAGTTAGCAAGCTGAGGATTATAATTCATAAGTTGCATATGATATACATCAAAGCTTTATCCAGATAGCCCCACTGAAGAACAAATTCGTCAGATTTCCTAAGCATTACTCAGTTATTTGAATAAAAATCGGACCTTAAATGTGGAACGGGAGTGAAACGATAAGCCACTTAGCGATGTCCAGCTGATATTGAAACAAACAAAAATTTATAGTGTACTCTGGTGACAGAAGGGCTGGCTCATTTTTTACGCAAAGGATGAGCCTGGCTGTCCATCGCAAAAATGCTGGCTGCATTTCAGCGCATTTTGCTACCATACCATGCGGGTATGGTTTGCATATTATTTAAATTTTAAGCTAGCTAGCTATCATTTTAACTCTAACGTTTTCAATCTATACTAATCTATACTAATATTAAAAATGCGAACGTTTGGATGGATGGATGGATGTATGGATGGATGGATGTATGGATGGATGTTTGTTACTCAATCACGCCAGAACGGCTAAAAGGATCTGGATGAAATTTGGCACAGAGATAGATTATAGTCTGGAATAACACATAGGTTACTATTTACTCTGGAAAAATAAAGAGTGAATAACATAATTATCCATAATTAACTCACTAAAAAGTTTTCCTTCTACAAGGTTTAAGAAAGCCTTATTTGACTTACTCTTAGATAAGCTATATTACAAAACTGATGATTACATTTAACTGAATTTCCGTAATTCTGGGTATTTATTATTGTCTGACATTTAATTCATTGTAATTTCTTAATTTTAACTTATTAATTTGGCTTTTGGTTATTATTTTAGGTATTATTTTATTTGCGACATATATGTATTATGAATCTGAATAATGTAATGTAACTGTTATAATGAATCTGAATATTTGTATACTTTCATCGGGGTTTAATTGTCAAATATTATTTTATTTTTTAGATTAAGCATAAAAATAATTTTGCACGCCAAACCTGGCAAGATATGTGGACTCTATAGTATATTTATTAACATCTATGTCAAAATGTTGCATATGTACCATATTCTGGCAAAAAATAAATGATTAATTGATTGATCCATTACACCAGAGCTTATTGCCGTCGCAGCGTCGGCTTTATGGTGTACTAGAAGATGCCCGCGACTTCGTCCGTGTGGTTTAAGTTTTTTTTGATTCCCGGCGGAACTCCTAGCCTTTGTCCTTTCCCGGGATATAACTTATCTCTGTACCAAATTTCATCAAAATCGGTTAAATAGAAGCGTAGCAGACAGACAGACTCACTTTCGCATTTATAATATTAGTATGGATTTACCATAGTATTTTATTATTGGTTTTAGTACAAGATTAAGATCACACATACAACAAGAAATTTTGTATTCGTAAAATTTTCAGTATTCTCACAGACAAAAGCAGTAAAGAGTAGAAATTATATTAAACTTTTTCCGTGTTAACAACTGAGAAAGAAAAGAAACCATAAAACAATATAAATGGGACGTAATTCGTGCAATCTACAGCAGTCTTAGCGAAGTTCGGAATAACCGACTAACTTCGCTCAATTTCTGCACCCGGCACTTTTACGGGGTAAGTAGTGGTGAACTTCGTGCATGGAGTGTTTGAACCAGGTACCTATATTATAAGCTGGAAAAGAGAAGTAACCATTCGAAATTCACATAAAAAGTGCCATGTTTTTCAGATATTTTAATAATACGTAATAAAAACAAAATAAGAATTTAATATCCGACATATCCTACTTATACTTAACTATTACTAATATTATAAATGCAAAATTTTGGATGGATGCATGTTTATTTCTCAACCACGCCTGCTGCTTCTCAGCCACGGCTGAACGGATCTGGATGAAATTTGGCACAGAGATAGATTATAGTCTGAAATAACACATCTAAGGCTACTCTTTTTTTTCCTTGCCATAATGTTCCATTAAAATTATATGGCAAATATATAATAAATGGCAACTTTATTATCTACTACCATCTAGCCTATATTATGGGCTAGTAAATAATATTAATTTGACTTAAACTTCTACTTATAATTAATATCTACATCTAATTTACAGTTCATTAACTGTCCTTAGTTTGTTTTAATATACTTAGGTTCACAACGTTTTTGTGACCTAGATAAGTAGCATAAGCACTGATCAACTGACACAGCACTTATACACTTTTTACACTAACAAATTCGAACAGTTTCGTTCTTTTTAGTCTCCTTTTGATGTCCGTGTTATCTAAAAGCTTTACAGCCTCCAGATTGACATGTTGACGAAGTCGATGTTGGTCAGCATCTGCGTATTTTTGGATGATTTTGGCTACGAACTCTATTTTTAGGTCCCTGTGGAGATCGTGATTTCTTACGTACCAGGGTGCATTGGCTATTTCCTTGAGTACTTTGTTCTGGAATCTCTGTATTACTTGGATATTTCTCGGTTTAGTACACCCCCAGAGTTGTATACCATACGTCCATACAGGCATCAGAACTTTATTGTATAGCATGAGGGGCTACTTTTTATCCCGGAAAATTAAGGAGTTCCAGCGGGAATCACAAAACTTAAACCTGAATAACTAAATTGACACTTAAGCTACATTTTATCCCGGAATATAAAAAGAGTTCCCACGGAAACCAAAAATCCTCAATCCACGCGGACGAAGTCGCGGACAACATCTGGTAGAATATATTCCCCACATTTTCGAGATCAAGCGCGTCAGTATCAATCAATATACAATTTAATTCCCAGGCTGTCCTGTCCCAGGGTGGGGGATGTACCCTAGTAAGTAGTGGTTTTACGCCCATTTTCACTAACAACGGACAAGGCAACGCCTAGTAAAGTAACGCCTAATTTTAGGAGATCCCTAGGCATACATTACGTTTCACCAATCTATTTTCACTAGGCAACTCCTAAGCTATGAATTGCCTAAACTTATCTATGAGTTTTTGTATCGTGTTGTCAATACACTCTGAAGTGTACAAAAACTGTCAGTTCTTGTATTAGACGTTTAATAGAGATTGTGGTCTGTGCCTGCATCATGCGACGTATTTCCCCCCTAGGCATGTCCTAAATATTTAGGCATCCGATGTATGCGTCTCCTAGGTTTAGTGAAAACGGTCGTTAGAGTGGTAAGTGGTAGAAGACGCCCCTAACTTATCGTTAGTACGATGCTGAACGCAATGTATTTTAGTTCATATTTTTTCAAATATTTAAAGAAAACTTGAGCAAAACGAGACGTCTTCATAGTAAGTAATCGTTTGTCAGGGATTTACAATAAAGCCACGTAAATCTCTTCGCCCGCCGTCTTCCGTACCCTAACAACCGGTTCCGTACTTACTCTGATTGTTCGCAATATTCAAATAGACTTGGCTCTTTAGAATAGAAATGTCATTTCGTAAATTTTAAATAGCATCTTTGAGGTGGACTAGTTTCTCGTAGGTCGTAAAAAAAATGCAGATTTAGCTTTATCTGCACCATTTTCCTGGTAAAATGTTGTATTTCTTTATATCTAGTACTAGAACAAAGCAGATGACTTAAAAGATATACTTAGATTTAACGATATTTGAAACGGTAACGAACGATAATATAATTAATAAACAGATATAAAACGCGCGCATCTATCATGTGATCTGTGGTGCGCGCTGTTTTAAAAAGTTTCATTGAGATTGCCTTTTAAATTATTAATTAAGTTTAAGTGATGTTTGATAATAAAATTGAATCAACAATTAGGTATTTTAGATGTGAGAAAAAAATCGCCCTATAAATAGCCGCCAAAAATCTCGAAATGAGTATATGGGCATGAGAAACCATTTTCTAGTGAGTACCTAGTACCTGCCTGCTCCATTGATGTATTATGGCCTGCTCGAGTTTTATTTTCAGGTTTTCTCACAAATGTATTGAAAAATATTGTATGATACACGAGCGTTAAAACTCGTGACGATGGTCATGACATGAGTCAACTCCTTTGTAATAACTACTTACCGCTCTTAAATCACAAACTATTATTATTGTCAAAGTTGTATGAAAGCAATCGACTTGGTGTCCAGCGCCCCACAGGATGGTATAATAACTTATAAAATATGCAACTTGTTATGTATGTAACATTTTGCTCAACACGTATCACACGTATCACATTGGTTTACTGTAAATAATTTGTTACTGAATGCAAAGAAAACCAAGTGCTTAGAGTTTGTTTGACCTAATGTAAAGAATATCGATAAATCAATAATGTTAAATGGAGAAACACTTAAAATGGAGAACTCCACAGTTTTCTTGGGGGTGAGCTTCAGTGGGGCGCTCATATAGAAACACTAGCGGGAAAACTTAGCTCGGCTGCTTTTGCTGTAAGGAAAATTAGATAGTTTATAGATATTGAAACGGCTAGGCTTGTCTGCTTTGCCTACTTCCACAGTGTCATGTCGTACGGCATTTTATTGTGGGGCAGAGCAGCTGATATCCAAACAATTTTTATACTGCAGAAAAAAGCCATCCGTTCTATTTATAAATTAAGATCACGCGAATCACTTCGTGAAAAATTTAAAGAGATTGGTATACTTACGGTACCTTCACAATACATTTACAATAATATAGTCTTTGTCGGGCGGAACATTAATCTTTATAAACAAACTAGCTGACGCCCGCGACTTCGTACGCGTGGATCGAGGTTTTGTGGTTCCCGCGGGAACTCTTTAATTTTCCTAGATAAAAAGTAGCCTATGTGTTATTCCAGACTATAATCTATCTCTGTGCCAAATTTCATCCAGATCCGTTCAGTCGTTGGGGCGTGATTGAGTAACAAACATCCATCCATACATCCATACCGACATCCATACATCCAAACTTTCGCATTTATAATATTATAAGTAAGTAAGATAAGTGATACTCACAATCTATGTACTAGAAACCGCCATAAGCTGGTAACATCGTCATATCGTGTGCGCAAGGTGCAGAAATCCTTTGTGGGGTCGGGTGTACGCTTTTATAACATGGTTCCCAAAGAGTTCCTAGATTTGCCATTTCATAAATTTAAAGACTCTGTTAAACAGCATTTATTAAGTCAAGGTTATTACACTATTGACGATTTTCTGAATGACAAAGTTGCATGGAAGAAACCGGGCTCGCATCCAGTGACCCACAAGTCAGTGTAATACTTGTAACGTAATGTATGTGTTGTATTGTTACTTATTGTAACCTTTTTCTTTATTGTAACCTTTTTCTTTTTTAAGAAAAGAGCAACTGCTGAGTTTCTTGCCGGCTCTTCTCAGTAGAATCAGCTTTCCGAACCGGTGGTAGACTCTTGAAGTATCATAAGAGACACAAGTTGTCCTACATGAAGTAAATAAATAAATAAAATAAAATAAAATAAAAACAGTATCTTCTTTCCGAACCGGTGGTAGATTCAAAACACGACGTAGCATCAGATACACTAATTGCATATCCTATTGTTTTTTTATTATCTACAAGTTAGCCCTTGACTGCGATCTCATCTGACGGTATGAGATGATGCAGTCTAATATGGTAGCGGGCTAACCTGTTATGGGTAGATATGGCAGTTATAACTTATATTAAACCCATACCTCTAATAGGTTTCTACATGGCATCGCTAAATCGCTTGGCGGCACGTCTTTGCCGGTATAGGGTGGTAACTAGCCATGACAGACGAAGCCTCCCAACAGGCCAGACCAGAGAAAATTCAGAAATTATAAATTCCCAAATTGACTCTGCCAGGGATCGAACCCGGGACGTGGGAACGTGGAAGACGTTAAGACAACAGCGTTCAACACTGGGCCAGGGAGGTCGTCAAATATATGAAATGAGTATTGAGTATTGAGCATTATTAGAGCACGGTTTCTTCAGGTCTGTAAGGAGGTCATCAAAAATTATATTTTGTTTATCTATATTATAAATGCGAAAGTTTGGATGGATGGATGTATGGATGGATGGATGTTTGTTACGCAATCACGCGCCAACGGCTGAACGGATCTGGCTGAAATTTGGCACAGAGATAGATTATAGTCTGGAATAGCACATAGGCTATTTATCCCGGAAAATTAAAGAGCTCCCGCGGGAACCAAAAAAACTCAAACCACGCAGACGAAGTCGCGGGCATTCACTAGTCTTTTATAATTCAAAAAGCAACATCTTTTGCAGAAAAGACAAAAGCCTCGAGCGGTTGGAAAAACACCGTCTAGGGAGTGTCGGCGTCCGCCATCACGGGCAGGCCCATGATTAATTAGGACTTAGATTTATGACGCAGAAAATTCGCTTTGGTGTCACTAATAAAGTAATACACCGAAAACTTGACTAAGCATGGACAAACAAGACAAGGTCACTTACTTGTAATATATCTTGTACCACTTCGCCTCAGTTTCACTTAAGTATATTGTATTTTTGAAAGTCTCTAAATATTAATTACCTACCTAAACAAAAGATACGTAATTTAAAAAAACTTAGGTTATTACTTTGATCTACGCTGCATTAATTAGTATTATTCAGTCAGTTTGACCTTTTATTAAAATAGTGCACCAATAACAATAATAATAGATAATAATTATGCAAATACTATTTTATCATATTTCAGAACACATTTCTTCTCTCGTTTTCTTTGTTCGTAAATATCCTTCATTGAATCCTTCCTTTTTTCTACAATTTCTTTTGCATAATCTTCTTGCATATAGTAATTTGTATTTCTTAAAAAAAACTATTTTACATTAATTCAATTTTTTTCCAACTGTAGTAAAAGTTAAAATAGTTAGATAAAGGAAAATTAAAGTCGTGTTGATGCGCCCTAAGCTCGACAAAATCATGATTATTTTTACATCACACGTATTATGTTCCTGAGAATATTTCGTTTTTACAAACAAAATAGACAAATAATATACGGTCTTTTCGATATATTGTTAGTCACTTAGACAAAGGAGGTATAAATTTCAATGTCCCAGGCTTTGTAAGCTAGACGTCTAGGCACGATGTTTTTCTGCGTCTGCTCTCTACACCACTGGTAAAACAAAAACTTTTATAGCCTGCTCTTGAGACGCTTTTTTATCATATTTTAGTCCCTTATTACGTCACAAAATATGATAAAAGATTTGGGAAACCTCAAACTGAAGATTAGATAAGCGACTTAATAATGTCGACCTACCTAGCGATTAGTGAAGTCGTAGATTCACGTTACTTGGAGTATTTTCCAATCTGTTCAGAAATGATTTGATATTTTTATGAGTTTATAATATAACTACCGACTTCTTCCTCATGGATTTATATTTTTTAAAGATCAAGTTGGAATTTCTTTAATCCTTCCATAGTTGAAGGTCGTTCACTCTGGTGGAGGTCTACGTTAGATAATGAGAGGTTTTTTAAAAACTCAAGTTTCTAGAAGCTTGAGCGCTAGCACGTCAAAATCCATACTAATATTATAAATGCGAAAGTGTGTCTGGCTGTCTGTCTGTCTGCTACACTTTCACGGCCCATCTTCTCTCAAATCTTTTTTGATGAAATTTGGTCTAGAGGTTAAAGTTGTATCCCAAGAAGGACATATAGTATCCCGCGGGAATAAAAAAAATCATCTAGTGTTGAAATAATAAACACATTGGGCACAGAGTTTCATTCAATTTCGCCCACTTTTACCTACCTGACTGAAAGTAAATACGCGCCAAACATTAATTCCGGGAATTATTCTTTGAGTATGTAACACGTGGAATCGAATAAGGTTCACGAGTAGTCAGACCGTTTTACATAATAATATACCTACGTCATGTGTTGTCGAAAATCGTTTCTTTCGTAATATATTGCGATAAATCCATTTTTATAGCCACTCGCTATGAAACATATCACTTGAAAGAATCAGAAGGGAAAAATTATAAAAGGATCCCACTAACGCGTTCCAGAACAGTTCCAGCGGAGTGACAAAGCCTTGCACAGTTCTTACACTATTTTATAAATATAACTTTTTCATTCACAATTCCTACTTACCTTAGTTTAACTCTCTCTAGACTCTCTGTATCAAGAGTCAAGAGTCAAGACGGTGGAGGGTGGAAATACCTACAAAAAAGGTGTATTTTATGTCCAGCTTTAGACGACTATCAGTTGAGATGACGAGACACATCACTGGAATATTATCCCCAACCACTTTATATTACCAATGGAATATTTATTGACCGAGCGAAGCGAAGGTCTCCGAGTCTACTTGAGTGAATTGGCACTTGTCCGTCCGTCCGTCTGTCAGAGGCCAGAGCATTATAACTTCTGAATTACTGAACGTAATTACTTCAGCTTTAAACATAATATTATGTAAACCAATGGCCTCCAGCCGAATATGGCTTAAAAAGTTATAAAAATCTTCATTTCAGGGGGGCTCTCATAGAAGCGAATGCGAAGTAAAATATTTTTTATAGCGTTACATAGGGTTGCGGTATATCATTTTAAAGATAATTAAGAATAGAGTTCAAAAATATATTTTTTTAATTTTTCCCCTAAAATTGACGAAATGGGGGGCTTTCAAAGTGGAGATTTTCTAACGTCCAAAGTTGACCTCAGAACTCTAAATTTACTGAAAGGCTGACCCTGAAACTTGATTAATTACTTGAATTATATCCTGTACTTGAACAACAAATACTAAAATTAGATAAATATTGTAAGGAAACGAAATTATTTAATTTTTAATGAGCTTCAGAATTTTTAACAGAACTTCACATTGTTGTCAATAGATGGCGCCGCGAGGTCTCAGTTCGGGGCGAACCACTAGTTAATATAGTATAGGGGGTAGGAAGGTATTCGTGACTAGATCACACGTCAGCATCACGTCACGACGTAGAGAAGGAATAAGGACTTTTTTTTATTAATTTAAATGGCGGCAAAGCCGAGAGCTGTTGCTAGTCATATACTGAGACTACTACTACTTTAACTGAGAAACAAATTGGGTTCAATTTTCATAGTTGCTTTGCTAAGAATCGCATGCTTGTGCCCCCTAATTCTCACGCATAATCATTTTGCCATTAGTACCTAAATTATGTTGTTTCTTTTTCTTCTCAAAGAGAGTTTAATGATGATTGAAGAACTATTGTGATTTCACAAATAAAGTCATATTTTTGTAACACGAAAACACCGTCCCTAAGTGTATATAATATAAGGTCGAAAATTACGTGAAGAATTTTAAAAGCTATTTTAGAGTGTGTTCTGGGTAATTACATTCAGCTCGCTAACGCCGTGTAAATAGCCATTTGGATGGTAACATCGAAACCACAGCGCAATAAATACTTCAACATTATTTATACTTTCCCGCAAATTTGCTTCTATAAGTATAACAACTAATTTCGCAATAATGTTTAATAACAATGTTTTACATGTAATTGTATGACAATAAACTCAACTATTTCACAGTACTTTTCAAAATATTTTATAATAATTAATATTCGTAATTAACATTATGTGACATAGGGAAAAGATTACCAAAATATTGTGTGGTAAAATTCCAAAAAAGGGTCAGTGGGTATCTAACGTCAAACGGAGTAAAAATATTTACCTATGACAAGGGCCTTTGAAGTAAATATTTTGTTATATCATACATAGTAATAAAAGCAAGTGTATTATATTATCCCCTGAAAAAAAAAATATCTCAAATTATGGACAACCTTGTTTCCTGAAAATATTTTGGGTTCATAATATATTATTATAGGTAAAAAATAACTTTGGTTAAAAATAAAAATTTTAGCAGGTATTTTAGAATAGCGATATTTTAAAACTGTCAAAAATACTTTAGTACCTTTCAGGGTAACACTACCTTTAAGTTATTTCTACCGTCTATTTAAGAACCCATATAGGTATTACCTAGATATAACTATAAGGGTCTAAAAGGGGCTAAGGGTCTATGAGGGGGCTTCTTCTAACCATATATCTACCTTCGTTATACTGCTGTTATGTCTACCATACCATTTACCTCATTTGATAGCGAGATATTCGTTCTTTTTACAAGCAAAACACCATAAATTCTTGCTATTCCATACGAAAAATTTGTACTGCAACAGTATATTTAGCTGTGCAAATATTTCTTCCGGCAATTTTAGTTTCTCGCACATTTTAGCCGGCTAACGGAACACTTAGGGGCCTCGTTACATCGTCAAGTGGTAAAACCTTTGTAAGATAGTGCGCTATTAATGCAGTGTTGCAGAGTTGTATAGGTGGCCTAGGAAGCACGGTTTATTACTATACCTACCCTAAATAGGGAATCTAGATGGCAGACTATGTTTCACTATTATAATATACTAGCTGATGCCCGCGACTACGTCCGCGTGGATTGAGGTTTTTTGGTTCCCGCGGGAACTCCTTAGTTTTCCGGGATAAAGTGCCAAATTTCAGCCAGATCCGATCAGCCGTTGGGGCGTGATTGAGTAACAAACATCCATACATCCATTCAAACTTTCGCACTTATAATATTTACTAGCTGATGCCCGCGACTTCGTACGCGTGGATCGAGGTTTTGTGGTTCCCGCGGGAACTCTTTAATTTTCCGGGATAAAAAGTAGCCTATGTGTTATTCCAGACTATAATCTATCTCTGTGCCAAATTTCATCCAGATCCGTTCAGCCGTTGGGGCGTGATTGAGTAACAAACATCCATCCATACATCCATACATCCATACCGACATCCATACATCCAAACTTTCGCATTTATAATATTAGTAAGATTTATTAATGTTTTGGATGTGTATAATTAATTAATACGTATTTATTTATAAAGGCCTGCATGCGCCGCAGTACAATTAATGCCATCTTACCTATAAAATAGTAGGCGTGACAGATCAACCATAGCGTACCTTTGAAATTCGGATGATAATATATTAATTGTGATCATATTGATAGAATTTTTCCCCTAGCGTGCAATAAATAATAAATTCTAACAAAATGATCTTTAAAAATAAACATAAATAAATGATAAATGATTTATTTATTTCACATAGGACAACTTGTGTCACTTATGAAACGTTAAGACTCTACCTACACATACACCATAAGACATACCTACATAAATTATCAGAGCAAATGAAGTCGTGAAATGAAGCTAGTATATCGCAAAATGCTCACGTATTTACCCATTCTATTCCATGCACTTACCGATACAAATCCTATTAAAACTTAATATGCTCACGAACTCTACAACCAGTATTAGACCATTAGTAACTGAACCCTCTGATATTAAGGGTTTAATTGTTATTAGTGCACGCTAGTAGATGTTCTATTGGAGTCTTTAAGTCGATAACTCGGTCCTGATGCCACCCATCTTTAAAATTAAACACGAAGCCAACCGTTTCTTTGTCTGCCTGATACCTTTTCACTATTATCCATCCGTGTTAATGATTCTGACAATTTTTTTATGCAATATACAGTTTGCGTCCGGGATATACGAATACGGATAGGCAATAGACTATATGCGTATCCGTATCGTATCGTATTTAACAAGTACTTATCCGTACGTACGATCCGTATCGTATCGTATTTAACAAGTACGTATCTTAGAAAATCAAGGAGTTTTTACGGGATTTCTTGAAAAACCTAAATCCAAGTGGACAAACCCGCAGGCTTCGTCTAGTAATAATATGTCACTATAATGAGATACCTATAAATTTACAACGACCAATCACACAATATTATTATTTATTAATCACCAGCTGATGCCCGCGACTTAGTCCGCGTGCTTTAAGTTTTTTATTCCGTTGGAATGTGATTGAAACACAAATCAACAAACTCAAAACAAAAAAAAAATATTTAAAAAATATATATATGGGTATATATAATATAATAAAATATATATAATATTATGTATGATATGTACAGATGTCCACCCTACGCGGCTGATTCTCCTGTTGAGGCTTCACTGATACGGAATGGCATCATTTCCGTTGCCTTGTCGATCTACAATTAGAGTGCTCATGAACTGCACACTGCATTGAACACACTGCGTTGCGGATATCACGAAGGCAACGCAATTAACGAGCATTGTAGAAAATAATTTGCCGTGTTATTTGACTTGAAATTGACATGTATTGATCGAAGTTACAAATGCCGACCGACAGTGTAATTTTGCCTATTCAAGTTGCACGGAATGCTTATAAATTTAACTCACTAGGTACCCATATTATAAAAACGAATGTTAGATGGTTTGCACTTCAATTGTACTGCAACGAAGAAACCGATCGACTTGTATTACTCCTATACCTATTGCTATTATCCCAGAAAATTAGAGTATTCGCGGGATTTTTGAAAACCTAAATCTACGGGGACGAAATTGCGAGCATCGTCTAGTAAGACCTTTTTTTTTATCCACTACAAGCTAAACCTTGACTGCGATCTCACCTGATGGTAAGTGATGATGCAGTCTAAGATGGTAGCGGGCTAACCTGTTAGGGGCATGGCAGTTATATTAAACCCATACCTACCCCTTCGGTTTCTACACGGCATCGCACCGGAACGCTAAATCGCTTGGCGGCACGTCTTTGCCGGTAGACTGGTAACTAGCCACGGCCGAAGCCTCCCACCAGGCCAGACCAGGGAAAATTCAGAAATTATAAATTCCCAAATTGCACGCACGTTAACGCAACAGCGCTACACAGTACGCCACGGAGGTCGTCACCTAAAAGCCAAATGTGTGAGCAACAATCACTTACAAAATAGCGAAAAGCGATTTAAACTTTGAACTTAAATACTCGCTGTATCTACAATTTTTTCATAACTCACCGAGTATCTTACCAACATCGCAAGAAATAATGCTTCAAGTCGAGGGGCTTCACGTTTTTTTTTTAATTTATTTAACAAAAAAGTTTAATAAGTAACGTAAAAACCATTCAAACACAAAAACGAATCCAATTTCGTAAATAATTCCAAAAGGTGGAAGAGAAATGCGGTTTGAACAAAATTTTGTGAGACACCATTTCACCTGAAACTTTTTACTTTGGAAGAGGTTTTATCTTTTAAAGCAAACCCGGGATCTTAAACAGAGATGTCATGTTTCTGGAAGCGTAATTCGCGTTTTACTCGCGTTGCTTTAACTGTGAACGCTACGAACTGCGAAGTCTTAACCAACCAATTCCAAGAAATTCACAGCATTTGCTTCACAGGGGAGGGCTGTCTACCCCCCTCCAAGTCAAACTCGTCGATTTCTAATAGTTTTCGAGATATGAATTTTTTAAAATTTCAAAATTTTGAGGTTACTTATAACTAAATTAAAAATAAAACCAGATCCCGGAATTGTACCGAGAAGAGCCGGCAAGAGCAACTCAGTATTTTTCATTTTAAAAAATGTTACAAAACGTAAATAATAATATACAACTACCTATTGATACGTTACGTTATTATAACCAATAATTATCTCTTTGCTCCCAGGCAAGTTGACGCCGTTATTGTGGGATATTGCCCCAAAATTTGATTCTGTTTTGTAATAATTATGTTTACTTCTAGTAGGTACGTCATAATGTCATAATACGACAACTCTGTGGGATCTTATATAAAACATCTTTTAAAAGATTGCTTACAAATAAGCTCACAAACTAAAACCGAAATTCAAACAAAGCGATACAGATAACATTTCTTACGCATGGATTTAGGCTCTCGTGCAACCAATATCTGAACCAAACTTCGTCAAAGTTGGTTGGACAGATTGTCCGTGGAAACTGTCTGAAAAGAGAGACAGCTGATTCCCGCGACTATGTCCGTGTGAATTGAGGTTTTTTGGTTCCCGCAGATATTCTTTCATTATCCGGGATAAAAAGTAGCCTATGTGCTATTCCAGACTATAATCTATATCTGTGCCAAATTTCATCCAGATCCATATAGCCGTTGTGCCGTGATTGAGTAACAAACATCCATCCATCCATCCATACATACATACATCCATCCATCCAAACTTTTGCATTCATAATATTAGTAGGTATAGAGTATAGATGGATAAAATCTATACTTACTTCGGCTGTCTGATAAAAATTTCAACATAAAATCTTGATCTTGTTGAAATCGGGATCTAGCACTGAAAAGGTATATAATTAATTACCTATTCAGTGGGCTCTAGACTGCTTTGGTACCTTACGAAGAACGCTGTTTTCCATTCCGAGCTATTTTACCTACCTATTCCGTAGAGTGTGTGTAAAGGGTCCCGTAACCGTGTGATTCCGATAGAATCACGCTTCGAAACAAACTAATCTCATTCATTTTGAACTAACTCAAAGATTGTGCTACCAAGTTACTATTTCTTCATATATTTTCGGGTTAGGGACGCGGTGAAGATTGCAAATCTTTTCTTTAGGCGTGAATAAAAACTTTCTGAGCCATAAAAGTATATGAGTTCGTTCCAATTCGGCGTCTATGACTTCCAATGCCTCTGTAGCGTGTCCCGAGTGCCGACCCGACCCGCGAGATTACTTTTCCCTCATCCAGTGAATTGAATGAAAAAATTTATCCAATGTAAGAAATAAAAAAATGAGAAAAGTTGATCAGAAAAGGTCTTTTTTAAACGTGGCAATACGTTTTAATAGTTTTTTTATCGTTAGGCAATGCAGTGTTAATTTAGATTTCTTTGCAGATTTGGCCTCATAAAGGTATAATTTACTTACCTATATACAAAAGATTGGCCCACCTTCTCTAAAACTGGTCTAAAGGGTGAATTTTTGAAAACCCTGGTAGTGTTAGTATAGTAGATACTTCAATGGGTTATACAATACAGACTATAGAGCCTATTTAGCCTTTAGTTTTAAGATAACGTTACCCATTATCACCATCATACTTTTTAAGTAATTTTTAGACGAAAATAAGTGTACCTACAGTGTACCGATATTTAATAAATAAATGACTATGACTATGACTATTTATGCAAAATCTCGATTTTCTAAACACAGTTGCAGTCAATTTAGAAATATCGTAACATCATACTTAATATTATAAATGCGAAAGTGTGTTTGTTTGTTGGTTTGTTGGTTTATTGATTTGTTGGTTTGTCCTTCAATCACGCCGCAAGGGAACAACGGATCGACGTGATTTTTGGCATGGGGAGAGTTGAGGACCTGGACCTTTTTATCCCGGAAAATTAAGGAGTTCCCGCAGGAATCAAAAAACCTTAAACCACGCGGACGGAGTCGCGGGCGTCAGCTACTAAACTAATATTTAATGTCTTTGGATAAATAAAAACTGTTTTATTATACCGTAGCTATTATACACCGGTTAAGTTGAAACGCAAACCATGTATTGGCGATTTGTTGACAGATAACAGGAGTTAAAACCCTTGCTATTATTAAGGATTTTGCTTGGCATTTCAGTTTAGCCTAACATAAAACATTATTATGCTCTTAAACGAACTCAAAGCTTAGGAACAGGTGAATTAGTAAAGAACTTACAAACAATCTTAAATTTAAAGACCTCATTTATTAAACAATGAGGATTTTGGAGAAATTGAAAGATAAAATATTATTCTGAATATTTCAGGAGCAAGCCTTAATGAGGCCAAGGCGCTTGCGGGCCGTGGTAAACATTTTTAATCCGCCGTATCTCATAAATGTCAGCCCGTGGAAGAACTTATTTATTTCTGCACCACTACGCTTCTGTATAATAATGTGTTTAAATATTTTTTAAACTTTACCAGAATATAACCTTTTTTTAGATTTCTTCGTCACCGGCTAAGCTGATCTAAAAATATTAAATTACTAACTGGTGGCTTGAAAACGATGATAGCTTGGTAGTAAAGATGCCCGGCATTACCTATTCTGAGGCTTCCTATTCGGGTGGTCAGGAGTTCAATCCCCGGGCACGCACCTCCAACTTTTCGGAGTTATGTACGTTTTAAGCATCAAATAATATCACTTGCTCTAACAGTGAAGGAAATCATCGTATGGAATCCATAGTTCTCAGAGTTCTTCATATTCTCAAAGATGTATAAAGTCTGCCATTCGCACTCGGTCACCGTGGTGAGAGGAGACTCATGTTCACTAGTGAGCCGGCAATGAGTTGAATTGATGATAATGATGAAACTTTGGTTCAAGCAAATAGGTATATTACTCAATATTGGATTTCCCATTCAAGTTTAAAATTTTCTATAGAATGATGTCTGGAATTTGAATGAGCTTGAACAGTCTCTTGGTCCATACATTTCAAAGACAATATAGAAATTGCGAGCGTGTTAAAGAACGTTTCCAAGTTCTCGTAACAGTATTGCAGCTCTAAACATCTTTCAACGGGTTTTAGAGATAGAATCGCAAAATAAAGTATGGACGTCGAAATCCATCGCGACTGATAAGAAAATTCCACGCCACACGCGAAGGAATGCCCTGGTGCCTGAAGCGAGCCGTATAGTACCATTGTGGAATCGTATATTTGTTTGCTGTACGGATTACGGAACGTGAAATCTTTTTTTTTGTTCCGCTACAACTTAGCCTTGACTGCGATCTCACCTGGTGGTGATAAAATTAAAGTTGGTAGCGGGTTAACCTGTTAAGCGTATTTCCAATATACATCGTCCATGCTTCTTGACTATTGACTTATACACGGCATCGTTCTGGAACGCTCAATCGCTTGGCGGCATATTACTGCCAGTCCTTAACTAGCCAAAGCCGAAGCCTCTAACAAAACCAGACCACAGCAAATCTACAAATTCAGTATCAGAATTCTAGGGTGTGGAACACCCTCCCAGCGCACGTGTTTCCTGCCACATAATATAACTTAAATACCTTCAAGGCAAGAGTGAATAGGCATCTTCTAGGCATGCGCGTTCCAACCTAGACCTCATCATTGCTTTGCACTGAGCATGATTGTCGTCAAGCGCAAGCCTATAACTCATTTTTTGTTAAATCTCTTTTACTCTGTCGGGAATTGAACCAAGCACCTCCCACTTGCAAGATCATAGTGCTCAACACTGCGTCAAAAATAGTCGTAATTCGAATGTTCAGTATTTATTTGGCCTTAAAATTCACCATCTGGAAAATAAGGACATTGATTACAGCAAGTTAATTAATTACTAGGGGAGCTCGTTCTTTCATCGCCATTTTGTCATTATTTTAATAAATATCCACCGTGAAAAGCGACAGTTTTGTTGCTTTTTCGGTGATGACGTAATGATTTAGACTTTGGCCTCGTATTCGAGGGGCCGGGGATTGAATCCCAGGTACGTACCCACCTAACACCTTACCTAGTTATAAGACTTAGGTATGTGCATTGTAACTCTATAAGAAATTATTTTAATATAACAATATGTTTTAAGTGTGAAGAAAAATACTTTAAGGAAACTTAATATATGCAATAATGTTTCTAAAGAAATCAAAGGTATAGAGGAAAGTCCGTCCGTTCACAAATCGGCACTTAGTTAGCGTGGTAGACTATGACCTAAACCCATCTTATTCTGAGAACCCATGCTCAGTAGTGGACTTGCAGCAATGAGTGGAGATGATGATGATGATGATGATGGTCTTTTTCTTCTTTCAATATAACTGTTCAGAAATCGTACCTACATCAACGTCAAGTCAAATGTCGTAGTGTCGCAGCGAGTCGCAGAGAACCGCTGGATCCAGGCGGCGCAAAAATACGTTTCGAGAAAGTCCCTATAATAAGACCAGCATGGGTATCTAAAGATTGGCGACGACTACTAAAGTGACAATATTATGTGGATGTAAAATACATTAATATATAATAAGTAAGCCAAGCTTAATAATAGTTTTAATAATGAATATCTACTATATTTCAAAGTAACACAGTATTATAATTAATGTCTACGAAGCAAGTTCTCCTTCAGTTGCGAAGCAAAGTAGATATAGGGCAGACACAAAGGAAAGTTGTAAAGTGGAATTGTAACTATGTTCATCATAGAATTCCACGAACTATTCTAATCTCCGACAAAAAAATCTGTCGTTTGTAATAATTATTTTCTGAAAGTTTTACTGTAACGCAAGATCCGAAAGCAATATATTTCTTGGCGTGACATGCGCAATTATTCGCTTCAAAAGTAGATAGGTATCCAAAAATAGTAAAGTTAGGTAGCCTTGAAAAAGTTCTTTTATCAAATTAAATATTGTGTGCACAAACTAAGCCACGCTGAAGTAAGGTAGTCAGGGAATAAGAGATACCTTGCGCAATTGGACAGCGAAATGGACTATTATTACAGAGTACGTAATAGTATATGTTCTATTACCTAAACCGTAAAGGAGACTTGTGCTCAGTAGGGAGCCAGCGATGGGTGACGAAGATGATAAGTAAGATAGATATCTTTTAAATACTCTAATAGTTTGTAATAGCCTAATACTATTCTAGACGACATGTTTTGAGATCTTACCTACGTTTTTATACTTTTAGGTAGGTTAGGTACTCACCCCTAAGGGCCCTAACGCAGATCTTTGCTCTATAATGCTAGTCATACACCAATAGAAAGCGTCCTTTATCCGAAAAACCTTTTGCTTTCTACGCACGTCGCAAAATATGGAAGTGGTGAATTTGTAGAATTTTCTCACTAGTCATCATCGCTAAAGACCTCTCGGACGTGACACAACCGCAATTATATCACAGTGGCAATCGCCAGGTTATAAATGCACCACAATAATTATCCTTGCATCCAACTGCTTAAATATAATTATTTAGGTCAATACCGACAACATCGCTAAACATGGCGTCGTTTTTTCCGCTATACATTGAGAGACCCTTCTGATTTGCTTGTTCCGAAACTTTTTATTTTCGTTTCATTTCAAAACAGATAAATTTTTCTTCACGTTTTTCGGTAGGGATTTCGTAGTTATCGAATTATACAATACGTAGGTATATAAATTAAATACAGTAGGATAAGTTATTACTATCATGCGGGGCACTGGACCCAAAGTCGAGTGCTTCCATACAAGTTTGTCACTAAGAAACTCGTCAATTGTATAATAGCCTCAATTAAACTAAAACTAAGTGTTCTTTTACAGCTTTTTTAAAATTTGTGTAACGGCAACTCCAAAAATTCTTTTAAAACCATTTTTTTTTAATATATAGGCTAGCGCTTGGCTGCAATCAGACTTGCATGCAAGTGGTGATGCAGCTTAAGATGGAGCGCGCTTGCCTAGAAGATGCCTATTCACTCTTGATTTGAAGGTACCTATATTAAAACGGGAGGGGAAAACGGAAGCCGGAAGGGCATTCCATATCCTAGCGGATCGAATTAGAAACGAGGAAGCAAAGCGCTTCGTACGAGCCCGCGGAATTTCGACTGCGTAGGGGTGCAGAGTGCAGACCTTGTCGATGCCTTGCGGTACGATAATAAAAAGGTGACGGAGGAACAAGATCGAACAGTTCTTGAGCACACTCTCCGAAATATATCCTGTAGAATACCGACAGACAGGCAACTTTGCGCCGATGTTCCAAGCTTTGCAGCTTCGAACTGACCAGCGCTTTGCTACCAATGAGTCTCCTAGCGCGACGATCCACCGAATCCAATGCATCAAGCTGGTACTTGGCAGAGCCGTCCCATAAATGGCTGCAGTACTCCATGCACGATCGAACTTGTGCTTGGTACAGGATAAGAAGCTGTTCCGGTGTGAAGTACCGCTTGACTTTGTTGAGGATGCCAAGTTCCTTGCCAGCTGTTTTTGCCTTGGATTCGATGCATTGTCCAAAGTTGAGGTTGGACGATATGTTGATACCGAGGAGCTCGACACTGTCGGTAATTGGAACGGATATATTTCGGAAAGTCGGAGTGAGTTGGAATGAACTCCGTTTCGCGGTGAATAGACACGCTTGCGTTTTGGGTCACCATAATATTATAAAAGCTAATACTCGACCCCACAAAAGATTTCTGCACCTTGCTTAGACAATATCATAAAATCAAGTTTTAGGTTTTGATCTCAGAATAGGAAATCCCTCACTGCATGATGTTTGTGGTGCGGTCCGTCTGAAAATGACATTTTGGATACACACGTATAACTGCAAGCTTGACAAGCAAGCCTGAACGATTTTCTGCGAACATCTGTTTGATGAATTTGTGCAAGCATAAGAATTGAATAGTTTTCATGATGATTTTGTTTTAAATTCACATCGAACTTTCTTTGTTGTAATTACAGATAAGAATTGAGAGGTAGGTAGTGTTACTGTATTCGAAATTATTTATAAAAGCTGTCTAACAAAGTTTTGACTCTATATTCCTTTCTTTGGTAAGAATTTGGAGCATATACGAGAAGAATCACTTTTGACTTCACCCAGTGTTAGTAAACGGTACATTAATAAAGGTCCTTCCACCTCACATACCGGAATTGGACCCATGGTTTTTTGTTTCCCACCATTAAAAAAAGTCATGTGAAAGAAAATCAGTTTGTTAAATTTTCTGTCTTTCTATGTCTGTCTGTGTCGAAAAACAGTCGCCTGAATTCAACAACGACCATCAGAAGGCAGAAAAAGGCATAATAGGTAGTATACAATAATTCGTTTTTTTACTTTTGTATGTTCCCGGTTAAGATCTTCTGCAGTTGGATATATTTTTACTAAATAACTTTTTTTTTATTAAATAATAAAAAGTAAAATATACTTTATTTTACATCATAAAGAATAAATACAGCAAAAATACAGGCACCTTATCGCTTAAAATTGTTTCGTTAGCCGGTTTAGTTAAATGAATAAAAGCAAGTATGCATTTATTCATTCGGAAGCTACTATTAATCCGGAGTATTTACAAATACAGGAAAGAAAATTTGGTCAACTAACAACTTTTACAACAGACCACGTAGAAAAGAAAGTATCACATTATCTCCCAGAGGTCCTCCACCTATTTATCTCCCAGTACCCTGTTCGATCTGATGCGAGTCGAAAGCAACCTATTTATCTGTAGCACGAATAATGTACGTCATTCGTCTACGCCCGCAATGGTTCATCATTCTGTCCAATCATATTCTTCTTCATTTATCAGCATCATTAGGAAAAACGAGATCAATGAAATATTTCAGCCTACTGCTACGGACAAAAATATTTTGATGATAATACTTTTTAAATATAATATTCTCAATTTTCAATATGAAATATATTTATTGCCATACTAGATTGGTCCTACAGGCGATTAGATTCCTGCCTGCTTGGATAAACTCTAATCCAATCAGTAGATAGCCTGGCCTAACTAGGCTATCTGCTTACTTTCTTAAGAGTTTTAAACAAAAATTGAAAAAAACTTGCTCCTAAAACACGAAATAGTTGGAAATCGCTTGGGTAATTTTTATAAGATTACAAATGCGTTACCAGCATTTGTAATCTTACCTGCCTGGTACCTACTTTTTCTAGAATAACATGGTATCTATACATTTCTTATTAATGAGGCAGTTGTACATATGCTTTGCGAAAAAAACAAGATTTTTGTTTCATTCGTATTTTATATAATTCCCCCTAGCCCCTTAATGATTTTAATTGGCCCATTAACCTGATCACTCAAATTTTGATTTAAATGCTATATCAAAGCCTATATAAAAGATAAGACGTATAATATATGTTTTATCTACTTATTTACATTTTACAGATATTAATATCAATACAATTCTGGTTCCTACCTGGTTCAAAGGTTATCCATCGCCATTCAGCGCGGCAATGCTGCAAGTTTGATGGGTACCTTTGGCCCAGAGGCAACCAGGGGTGGTCTTTTTGATTAGGGTTTTATTTTTATTTTTGTTAGTAGGTATATAAGGATTTTAGATTAACGTTTAGTCTATAAGTTTTTATTATATCTTGTAATTTTGTTTTAAATGAATAAATAATATATAAATACAATTCTCTATCAAATAATCACAATACATCTTCATCAAAATCTTGATCATTCTTCATCAAATCTACCTATAAATTGAATTGCTTGTTACCTATTGCCTAAGCCATTCAACATTTTGTATACCTACTACTTGTAATTCTGTTGGTAGTTCAAATAAAATAAATAAATCTTTAAAAAAAATATATATAATAACTAAAATATATTATTAAAAGGAATTTAGGCAAGGTTCAGAAGATACTGGCAGCGTTCCCCCTTTGAATAGCTAGACTAATTTTTTGCCCGAGGTAGCTGCCAGCTCTTCGGTCTTCTGTGATGTCGACCTTTTTGCTATTTCCTTAAGAAGCCTTATAGCGCTAGGACCCCACGGACCAAGGGTCTCGACACCGAATGGGACAAAATCATATTCGGAGCCTAGTCCCCTGTATTTGCATGCTTTAGCTTTTTATAAAGATAAGACTATATTATGTCTTTAATATGCAAAATAGGTGAATTCGCATTCGCGTGCTGGTAGCACACAAGTCAGTGGCAACTGTCAGCGGAGCCAGTATCAAGCGGTATCAAACAAACGCCCACCACCAGTCACTAATACCGCGCCCGGACATGAACACTGCTATAACAAGTGGTCGCGGAAATGGCTGGCTTTAAACTACCACCTTCTATATACGTTTTATACCACAGTGTTAGTATTGGGTAGGTCGTTCATATAGTCGGTCGACACCCGCACAAATGAGCCACAGAACCACTTAGTAGCACCTAGAGCTACGTTATAGCTCTCTATTAGTTCTCTCACAATCATAGGTAGCAATAAGAGACACCTGTATGTCCTACATATTTTAAACTTAATATTAAAAATGCGAAAGTGTGTTTAAACAAACATACTTTCGCTTGCAGGTTTATTGGTTTGTTGGTTTGTCCTTCAATCACGCCACAACGGAGTGACGGATTGACGTGATTTTTGGCATGGGTATAGTTGAGGACCCGGAGAGTTTTTACCCGGAGTACTTTTTATCCTGGAAAATTAAGGAGTTCCTGTGGGAATCAAAAAAAACCTAAACCACGCGTACAAAGTCCCGGGCATCAGCTAGTTTTAAATAAATTGAGAGGATAGTTTGATATAGAGGTCCGCGTGAAATAAGTTTTTTAATTTCCACGGGAACTCGCTAATTTTTCGGGTTAATATATATATGACTCAATATATCCTTCTCACTTTTTGTTTCCTTATAGCTTCTTAACTGTTAAGTTTACTTTTATTATTCACATCAGAGGTTGTTCCGTTGAGCCATTGTACTCCACTGTAGCATACAGGGCTGCTCTTAAATGTGCAGCGTTCTATGACTTTCCTATCAAAGACGAGAATATTTCATTTAATATTGCGCTATTCAGGGTTAGCATCATAAAAGTAAATCTGAGGTGAATCAGGTCTATGAATAAACCCGATGAATAGCAATGTACATAAACTCTTGCTCGAGAGGGATTTCTTTGCCCAATCCGAAAAAAAAATACTCAGTAAAAATATGATAACCACCGGCTATGGAGAAGTAACATCAATCATTACCTTCTACAATCTAAAACTAGAATTTAGATACTAGAACTAGAATTTATGATATTTTTGCTGTAACAATGTATTCTGGCCTACGCCTATAGCAATATTGTTAGCCAATCTTTCGATTGTTAGACTGTAGCTATAATTTTGTCGTAATAGACTGATTAATATTGATGCCGGATGCGAGACCTTTTTGCACGACATCACAAGAAAGAAATCTTATCTTTACAGGTTTGAGATAATATATATTATATTATATACGTTACAAAAGTTAACTTAGTAGGTATACGTTACAGAGTCTAAATTAGTATATTTCACAAACTAAAATTAGGGTACGTTACAGAAATAAAAGAAAGTCTTGTAAATACGAGTACAGTGTTAAGTATGCACGCAGACGCACAAACACAAACTGACAAGTGGCGCCCTACGTATTAAACGCGCGTTGCGATTACATAATTTATTTTCTAGAAGATTCTTACTTCTTAAACATATGTACAAGAGAGATAGATTAAGAAATTGTACCAAGGGACTGAAAACTTTAATCTAGCGTTTATTTTGAAGGGGCCTAATTAAAGGGTCGATAGTTTAATTAATTGTAGTATGAAATAGGTAACGTATTTCATTCAAGACCGTGACGGGTGTGTCCCGGCACAAAATTGATATTTATACGGTCGCGGCACGGCATATTTTTTTTAATATATTATAGGCTAGCGCTTGGCTGCAACCAGACTTGCATGCAAGAGGTGATGCAGCCTACGGTGGAGTGCGCTTGCCTAGAAGATGCCTATTCACTCTTGATTTGAAGGTACCTATATTAAAAGAGGAGGGGAAAACGGAAGCCGGAAGGGCATTCCATATCCTAGCGGTTCGGATCC
The DNA here is from genome assembly GCA_923060345.2 of Erebia aethiops. Lineage (NCBI taxonomy): Eukaryota > Metazoa > Arthropoda > Insecta > Lepidoptera > Nymphalidae > Erebia > Erebia aethiops. Next base: position 6,378,582 of record OV281082.1, read on the forward strand.
ATATCTTAGCAGTTCCATATCTTAGCATATATCCAGAACCGTGTCTAGATATACTTGTAGTTCTAGCTCTCTTATTAGATGCTAGACTTGAAAGACTTTTCTCGTATACTTCGGGCCATAACATCGTTTATTCATAAAGCAGCTTATTGCTTATTTGCATGTGACACTGAAATCTATCCTGATAGGATGTTTGCCGGTATCGAAACCGCTGATCTCGTTTTCATATAAAATTGTGCGTGACTTGCGTTTCTCATATTTTATGATCTCGATACTAGACCAATAAATAAATACAGTTGACTACCGCATTGCATTAGCATGCATGATACCTTTTGTATCTCTCCTTTTCTAATTTTCCCTTTTATCCGCTTATTTGACTGCTAAATTTCATCACGATTTCAGTGCCATTTTCACCAATATTCGTAGCCTACGTTACTTAGGTATATAAATGTTCATATTTATCTTTCTACTAGATGATCCCCGCGGTTTCGTACCCGTGGTATAAGGTTTTATGATTCTCGGGAACTCTTTAGTTTTCCGGAATTTTCTACCTTGACCTGGCAATTGCAAACACAACAAAAAAGAAATCACCAAATCTGTCGAGCTGTTGTCAAGTGATGGTCCGTCGTATTGATTTTTTTTATTTGTATATCTAAGTAAATAGAAGCTGAAAACTTGAAAAGCCGGGGTGGAAAAACTAAATTAGGTACTAATAAAAGTTCCAGTAACTTTTTTAAAATCTTATATTACTAAAAATTTAATACTTTAATTATATTTTATTACTAGTCTATAAAGTTATTAATTTTAACAATGCTAACTTGTAAATATTTCAAGTATTTAATTATTTCTCTATCTAAATAACATCAGCGCATTATTCTCGAACATCAAGCGTTACTTTTAACCAGGGACTGAAAAACAGTTTCATAAAGGTTACAGAAATATAAGTGGTACAGATTGAAAGTGTAACAGAAACGAATCTGTAACCCTTTTGAAAGTGTTTTTAATTCGGTTAACCCGAAACACTTATATTTCTGTAACCGAAATGAATCTGTAACAGAAATAAAGTGTTTTAAAGTGTTTTAATCGGTAACCGAAATAGCGACGTTGCCAAACTTACTGTGTACATAATATTATTGGCTATTAGATAGTAACACTGCCTCGTTGGTCTAGTGGTTAGCATATTCGACTGCGGCTGACGAGATCCCGGGTTCAAATCCCGGGTTAGGCCATAATTATTAAATACTAGCTACTTCGTCCGCGTGGATTGAGGTTTATTGGTTCCCGCGGGAACTGTATAATTTTCTGGAAGTAAAAGTACCTAGCCTATGTGTTATTCCAGACTATAATCTATCTCTGTGCCAAGTTTCATCCAGATCCGTTCGTCCATCCATCCATCCATCCAAACTTACGCATGTATAATATTATAGTATAGATTGGATTTTTCTATCAAGAAATTCTTAGTACTAGCTAGTAGCTCGAGTTAGGAAGTTCAGGGAAGTTGGCAGTGTTTCACCCCCATGCCTCGGATATCACGTAAAGCCGTCAGTCCTGCGCCTGATCTCTCTCCGCTCGTGTCGGATTTTCCGTCTATGTGAGTAAAGGAACAGAGAGCGCACCTGTGTATGCGCACACACTTTTGTGCACTAACCTATAATATATCCTGCGCAGATGCCCTGGAGATAGGCTGTCGTGGCCGACATTATTTTTATATCGATAGTTTGAGTCAAAAGAATGAATTTATTACTCGTAGTTATTTAATTACTTAAAACCAGTGTAAAAAGTTCATCATAATTTAACAAGAAAGCTTGAAACTACATTATTTTAAAATTACAAATCTTTAAGTAGGTACTAACTTATAATGCAACTGTATCAGGTCAAATTCTGTAAGTAAGTATATTGAATATATTCTGAATTTCTGTCTGTCTGTATTTTGACCGCGCAACATGCCGAAGCTATCTACTGAATGAATTCAAATGAATTGTAATTAGCATGATTATAACCTTTCATTTTGCTACGGTCAACATTTTCGTAGCTCTATCAGTTATTATGGAAATCATAAGAAATCTTTTCATGCAACACAGATAACATATTATCTCCGAAACTACTTATCGAAATGAACTATAAAACCTACCACCTAATACCACCTAATAACTATAACACCAGCTAGGAGCAAAGTTCCTTATTACATAAATATTAATTTCATGTTCTAGTCGAGGTAAAAAGAAAATAATTATTCAGGTATACATTTTTTATTATGATTTTTGAAGTCAAACTCCTTTAGCCGCTTTGAGCACTTTTTGGTAGGGAGTAAAAATGTGGATTCGAGGCGTCAACGACATGCATATCGCCGACATGCTCGCGTTGTTACGAAGACACAGTCGCAAACAACATATGGTAACGCAACAAAGTCGCTTCCCGCTGTATGTCCCTATGTACCTATGCTTAGATCTTAAAAACTACGCAATGGATTTGCATGCGGTTATTAAAAGAGAAACACTGATAATTTTAGAGGTTTCTAATGTGATGTCGTAAATAAACACATTTTTTGCGTTACATTGCAAACGCTGGCTGAACCGAGATATATCAAAATAATGTACTACAGTATTGTACACATTAAAAAGATCTACAAAAAAGTCCGCCATAGTATATGTCTATCTCTTAGGGATAACCCACAATAACCATTTTTAGGGTTCCGTACCAAAATGGTAAAATGGAACCCTTATGGTGCGACTTTCTCCGTCTGTCTGTCTGTCTGTCTGTCTGTCCGTCCGTCACACTCGATTATTTCAGTAACTACCGAAGCTATCGACATGAAATTTGGAATAGTTGTGTATATTAGTGGCCCAAAGACACTGGAATTAAAAAAAATTGGAAATTATTTTTGTTCTTATTTAAAAAGGGAGGAAAATCGGAGGGTTGAAATTTAAAAGTGAGATAACTGTACTCTGTGGGGTACCATATGAAAGGGTTTACTTTGTACATTCTAAAACAGATTTTTAATTATTTTTAGTCATGATAGTTTTTGATTTATCGGGGAAAAAGTCGAAAAAAATACCGTTCCCCCCCCCCCCCCTTATCTCCGGAGTTTACCAGTCGAAAAATCTGAAATAATTATGGTCAATAGGAATTTATGTATATTTTACAGAAAAACTATAGCCAATGCTCTAACTAGCATAGTTTTTTTGATATTAACAGTAAACCTCTACAAACAAAGTTAGTTTTGCGGTTCATTAACAAAGGTAATTATTACCGTTTTACATCTTTGGTCGTTACAGTTTTCAGTACGGAACCCTCGGTGCGCGAGTCCGACTCGCACTTGGCCGGTTTTTTTATTCTTTACTTTTTACTAGAAATAATGGCTTTTTTACGAAGCGTTTTTAAGCAATACAGCATTAATCCTTATCCAATTAAATACATTAAATAAATTGTGCATTTAGTATAGATCCATATGGCCCTTTACAGCATGTAATTTAAATTAATATTTTCGAAGATATTACAGATTTAAAATGCATAGCGGTTGCGGCGGCGGTCGGGGGTTATTTAATATCAGCATTGCACCCGTGCGAAGCCGGGGAGAGTCGCTAGTTTATAATAATAATATTATTATTGTAGGTATGATGTACAGACACCGTCAAAGAATTCAAAGAAATTCAAACTGAAAAATTCAAAGAATTGACAAAAACCTAAGTAGGTATAATAACAAAATTCTAAATCAATGTTTTTAACCTTGTTTCATATGCAACTAAATCTAATATTGAAAAATAGGAAAGATCTAAACTTAGTTATTTCTAATTTGGACCTAAGTTGTAGGCAACGAGGGTCGAAATTGGTAATATAAATAAAACACTAAAGTCTCGTGTACGTTGCTATACGTAATATCACACTGTTGACGCTTATTCAAATTTGAACCTAATTGAAAGCAATTATGGTTGCAATTGATTTAAGAAAACCATGGCCGATGTGGTGTCATCAGTGTGTATAAAGTCCAATGAAGTGAGAAGTTGCACAAAGAGAGAGACCGCGCATGCGGCGTTGCCACGCGCGATATTCAAGCGGTAGTAGGTTATTGCATGTACTTTATATCGGTTACAGATTAAAACACTTATTAACAGAAATAAAAGGTTACAGATTGATTCTGTTACAGTTTCGTTTCTGTTTCCGTTATAAGGGTTTCTGTTTTAAAACAGTTTCAAAAAACAGTGTTTAAACCCTTTATTTCGGTTACTGTTTCAGTCCTTGCTTTTAACTGTTAACTTTCACAGAAGTTTAAATTTGCTCGTTAAAACTTACTTTTAACTCCGGTAAAACCTTCCAAAAAGGTTTTTCTTGCTAATAAACTAATGAATACCTTGGGTTTTTCAGTTACAGCAATGCGTCAATCGCGAAATAATCATACTTCAATGTGTTTGTTTGTCCTTCAATGACGCTGCAACAGAGCAACGGCCCGACGTGATTGTTTGCACGAGTATAGTTGAGTACCTGGAGAGTGACATAGACCGGTAAATTTAGGAGCTCCCATTGCGAATTAAAAAAAACCTTATACCACGGGTATAAGTATAGGTTCTCAAGTTTTCAAAGGTGTGTGACATCTGCCACTCCGCATTTAGACAACGGCGTGGACTATAACCTAAACCCTTCTCATTTTAAGAGTTGATCTCTTAGAATAATAAGGCAGCGATGGGTTAAAATGATGATGTTGATACTGCACGATAATAAGTCTGCCAGGTTTGGGATATTCTCGTTCCTTCTAAAAGATTCCGTAGGTATAATATGTTAAAGTACAATGGGAAAATTCCAATCCTCTTTAAGTTCAACATAAGTATGCTTTAAGTAAATATTAGCACGCCCGAACGTTTCCGCAAACATTGTGGATGTCACGTGATCCGGATTTACGGGATAATCCTACCCGCATTGAACTTCAGGAGTGTTTATCGAAAAGTAAAATACTGAGAAGAAAAATATCAACAAAGCCTTTCATAAATAACAATCAAATACAATATTTTATTATACTTAAAACTAACGGCCTGTAATACTCCTCATTTAAATAAATGCTTCAAGCTTATGGTATTTACCTGTTAACCTTTGGGACCTTTTAATTTCGAAGAAAGAAATATCGTACAGGGTTTTGACCGTAAAATATTTAGTATGACAGTACAGATTCTGCAGCCAGTGGCGTTGGAAGTCGGTTTTTTGGAAATAATTTTTATTTGTAACTTTTTAGTGTCAGGGTTGAGGATTAGAAGTCAGAATCTTTATGGGAGCTTCCGTTAACAACTGATTTTTTTTTTTCAAATATGCACCGACATACATTTAAAAAAAAATACGCGCCGAATTGAGAAGCTCGTCCTTTTGTGGAAGTCGGTTAATAAGTACAAACAAACTAAAGAAACGAACATCTGTGACGCAGAAAAATCAATCTATACATAATCCCTCACTGATGTAGGTTATAAGTACACCACTATATTGCGCTGTTCTTCAGATGACCCCTAAAAAATTGGTCATCAAAATGCTCCCGATATACGCAACAATTTCTGAACACTTTTCTAAAACTGGATTAACAAAAGAAAACGTTTGTTATATTTAAAGTAATTTCGTCCCTGAATGCTTTAATAAGAAGATTGGTGGAGGGAGTGATCCCTAGAAAGCGTAGACGAAATATTAATCAGAATATTCCGGAGATTTGCCGTAATGAACTCAAGCGCGGCTTAGCGTACTGCAAACATTTTTAATCCGCGGCGCGTCTCATAAATTTCAAACTGCGGAGAAACACGCTTTTGTTTCGCTGAAAAGATATTTTTTCAACTAAATTTTCCTTGCTTAGGTAGATAAGTATCTGAAGTTGATTTTGTACTTTACACTGTGCCCAGATTTTTTTAATGGCTTCGAGTAAATCGAATGCCAGAATGTTATGTGGTGTTTAGAAAATGCAAGTTGTATTGCATGCTTAAGTTTTATTATATGAAACAGAAACGAAAATGATCTCATGTAAATGGACCCCAATAGGGATGATGACAACTCAATCAAATCAGCAACTCTTTATCAAACTTAAAAACGCGCATATGGAAGTTGTATGAAATTAACAATATTGACGTCATCAAATTTCGACGCACTTTTTTTCTTTTATCTATATTTTAAAATGGTTATCAAACTTAAAACTAACCGAGGCTGTGAATTTTAGGTCTTTTGGAAAGAAACTTTTAAACTTTTACTAAGACTTTTTCTAACTTTTTCTGTGCTTAAGACCCATACTTGATAACCTGTTTTGAGCTGATGTCGGTTTATTAATACGAGCTTTGGATACATCAGCTCGAGTCCGCCATGGTTCTAATGTGCACCATCGTCGGCTCCATCAAGCTTGGTCTAGTCCCTACGTTGTCGTATGGGATAAGTTTGTCTGGTTGGAGGCTTCGATAGTGCCCAAACGTTGCAAAGATCATGCACAGAACTGTTTAATATAAGTCACTAGCTGATTCCCGCGACTTTGTCCACGTGGTCTAAGTTTTATTGATTTCCGCGGGAACATTTTAATTTTCCGGGATAAAAAGTAACCTATGTCACTCTCCAGGTCCTCAAAAAACCCATGCAAAAAATCACATCGATTGTGATCGTGAGCGTGATCGAAGAAAAAACCAACAAAACACACTTTCGCATTTACAATATGAAATCCGAAGCAGCCAAGCCAAGCAGTCTTGAAAATGCCTTTATCTTTCTTTGACTGGCTTTACGAGTATTTGCGAATGCATAATTGAATTCAATAGTAAAATTATCTGACGTTATCCAACGAGAAGCCAAAGTACCTACTCATTGCAGAATATAAAGCACCAATTTGCGGGAACGACAACGCTAATAAAACGTGAACATTTCACATATCGCCGAACGAGCTATTACCATAAACAATTTGCGAATCGGCATCTGCACAAACCGATCCATCGGTTTTTGTTCAGCGATTTTGCGGTAATCCGATATTCATTTCCAATCTATTAGGATCCTGTAACGAAAGTGATTGCATTCGCACGGTCACTCACAAGAATATGTTAATGTTTAAGTTGTTGTTTTCTCTGTGTATTTTTGTGTCTTGTTTCATGTTGTTGATTTTATGGGGGTGACATAGTCAGTAGTGACAAAAAAAACAATGGAAATTAAAAATTTTAAAAAAATCCATAAAAACTCCACCATTATATTATTTCATAAAACAATTTGAATCAATTAAAAAGAAATACCGAACCGTTTGACCTTGCCTCATGTCTGATCTATATTAGCATTCAAGAAAGCAATAATGAGGTTGGAATGTGCTTGCCTCAGGACCGTACGTGTAATCTGAACTAATGGTCCTCAATTTATACTTGCCATGTTCGTATTTGTAACTTTGAAGACATTTCGTGCGAGTTGACTGGTCACTGGCATAATATATAAAATCATTAATAGTAAAATAACCTCGACTTAACATATTATGGTGTTTAAAAGTCTTTAAACTTATGCAACGGCAAATCCAGAAACACTTTTGGAACCATGTTAAAAAAGTGTACACTCGATACCAAAGGATAATCTGCACCTTGCGCACAGGATATGACGCTGTAAGGTGTAGTGATATGTTTGTTGCTTGTCGTTATTCTAAAGAAAGGTATATTATGGAAAGAAAAAGAGCATAAACTGTCTGAACACACTCACAAAACCTGATGAACACTGAATTCAAACTTCATTACGGCTGCTAGTTGCTAAATTGAAATTAAAAACTATTTGAGCTGGCAAGAACTCTGTAACGTAAAATAACATGTTACGTAATTGCGTAAGTGCGTATAAAATTTCTTAAATGCCGTTAAATAAAATTAGAGTCAAGACATAACGTTATACGCTGCGTTAAGATTCAGTGGAAGGTCTCTTATTGTGCCCATTCTTACACTCGATTACCCAACCGATGCAGGCGATCCCCGATAGTGGAAAAGTCCTGTGTCCCATAACATTTCTAACATATTGGATCATTTTCCTCGAGAGCTTTGAGACTACTTCCTATTATTGTAGGCTTAAATAAAATCACCCAATATATCGAACATCATGACAAAACTTTTTGAGAGGGCTTAAGGCTCGTAAGGAATTGTATGAGTAACAAGAATTGTTGCTAAAGAATTAGTAAGTATGGCTCTCATTGTGATTTCATGAACTCATGTATGTAAAGTTGCAATTCAGATGGAGTTTTTCTCATATTTTGATTCTATTTTTTGTCTTACTTTTGGACATTCACGTTAGGTTTATACGGTTATTGTTTACTAAGAAACCCCGGACGGATATAAATGCGAAAAATATGTATGACCGAAAGACAGCGGTCTGAAACGTTTTCACGGTTAATCTCTTAAACCGATGTTGACCTTATTTACAGAGATAGGTAACATCGCATAGGAATTACTTTTTATCTCAGGAAATTAAGGTTGTTTGTTTTCCGCGGGAAATTTCCGAGGAAATCAAACAACCTTAATCCAGGCGGACGAATTTACAGGCATCATCTAGTTATATCGCCTACAAAAGTGCACCTTATTCGGTTAAAAAAAGAAAAATCTTAGCGATACTTTAATGTTCTCACCAAGATACACAAGAAAGTCAACATTTTGCTCGCCTCTAGTAATTTGTATTCTACGGAAATTCTTTCTCGTTAAAGTCTCTTCTGTGCCGAATAGTGGGCGTAATTACCACGTCCACGGCGATGAGCTGACGTCTATTAACCGAAGCCTTGTTTAGTAGCTTTTCCACCTCGACTTTTCTACAACATCCGACACAATTTTTTACATTTTATTCTAGCTATTAGTTTTAATAAACTACGGCCACGTAGTTTTTAAAATGCCTCAAGAACTTTAAGAAGAACTTTAATAAAGTAAAAGTAAGAACATTATTAATGGTATATTGAAATTAATAACAAAATCTTTCCAAAAACCGACTTGAAATCAAAATTATTTTTACTTCACAGTGGCTTTGAAAGTCGGTTTTTTTGAAAGAATTTTAATTTTTAACTTTTTAGTGTACGTACTCTAAATCCCCAGCAGCATCAGAGTTGAAGAGTTGGGACTTGGGTTTAAGTGTGAAGTCGTTGCTTGACACTTACAATATTAATTCACCTTAAAAAAATCCTAAATCGCTATTTTTAAGGAGTTTTGTACCCTGCAGCATCAAGGTTGAGTAGTTGGGACTCATTCAACAATTCACCATCAAAATTTCCTAACTACCTAGTTTTGAGGAGTTCATGTAGTATGGGTACACCTACAGCATCAGGATTGAGGATTTGGAATCTGAATTTTTATGGGACCACCTCGCGAGCTTCTTCTAACCACTGAAGAAACCACGAAGATATGCACCGACATATATTTAAAAAAAAAAAAGATTCGCACCGAATTGAGAACCTCCTCCTTTTTTGGAAGTCGGTTAATTATTTAAGCTAATTCCAGCCTTTCAAGCAGTGTTTAAGCCACTGGAACTTGAGACACAGGATATTAATGGTTATTATGCACAAAAACAACAAGTAAGTTTTCAAAGTTTGCAGCCAGCAGGTGCTATGTAATGAGACTTTTTGAAACTTTTCACTAGCGGTAAACGCCGGTGAACGATGTACCTAAGATTCTAACTTGTATACTACTGCTTTTGTTATACAAATGAGTGATAGCTGAAATTGTTTTTTTTTAAATCTGGAAGAAATCTCTTCATGAGATAAGTTGTCCTTGTGCATGTCCTTTCAATGTTTATGTTTTTAAGTTTGGTACAGAATAAATAAATAAACTTGAACCTGTTTGTGTGTCCGAATATTCCAGTACAAGGCGTACTATTCTGTGGTACAAGTGACATGTTGTTGATATCGAGAGTTTAAATAATTATACTTACCTACTGTCGCTTTGTGGTAATTCGTCGAGGTTTCAGCCGGCATGTTCTTCTTCTTTTCTTGGTTTATATCTTTGAGTTGTGCCAAGAGAGCACAATGCACTTCGCTCAGGCGACATCAATCTCCAATTTAAAGTGGACATGGACATCAGTGATCAGTCGGCGTGGATTTCCACACAACACTTCAAAAGAAGAATTTTAGGAGTACACGAACTCATGCCGTTTGTGTGCAGAGACTCACAGCGCGGCGGTTTGCTTTATATTTTCCGTCCACCCCGTATGAGGTCAACCAGAACTGCGCTTTTGCATCGTCACTCCAGCGCCTCTAAATTATGTTTATGATTTCCACCGAGCCGCAAAATTATTATTTGTGTGGTATTATTGGTACAGGTATTTTTCCAGAATACTGAACAGATATTTCTTTGAAATTCCTATTATAGGGTCTAGAAAAGCCCTTTGTATTATATTATTATTTGCAATATCACGTGGGATGGTTACCTACTCCATCAAACGAGCATGGCAATCAACTAAATGGCATACCATTGTGTCTGTGCTTTGGCTCATTCCAACCTATATCGCGACCTCATCACTGTGATTAAAGGCAGAATAGCGTTGCTGTGTGTTGTATGTTGGTGTGGCCTCATTGATCTTCCGGCCTAGTGGTTGCTATGTTACTAACGTAAAAATATAATTTACGTTTCGAGTACGTACCACAATAATTACAGCGATAATATTTACGATAATATTAAAGGTTTCACAGTGCAAACCGTATCGTTATCCGACGTCGCAGCTATATCGAGAATGCAAATTACCTACCGTCCGTCAACTTTTCATATGTCATATACTTGTAAAACAGCACACCAAACTAAATTATAAAGAAATCACTCTAAAACTAGAAGGATTAAGAAGGACTTGGAAGGTAAGTATTATTCCTCAAACAAGATTAAGCTCTTCTCAACGTCAAGCAATTTTTATAGCACCTTACCTCTACAATAAATTAAATAAAACTCTTAGCATATTTAATAAAACAAAGGCAGTGGTTAAGAAAACAATAATTAATTACTTAATGACCTTAGATTATGACCAAACCGAAAACTTACTGACCATTATGAATTAACAATAACAGTGATAATTCAAACCTTTCATACTATTCTCCCTTAAAAATATTGAAATATAACAACAAATGCAAAAAAAAAAAAAAAAATACCTATAAATTATAAGACACAATTAATAAATACAAACAACTTTTAAAATATATTTCTAACTTAAACTCATACGACGACGACCTATTTATATATAAATAAACCTACCTACCTACCTACCTACCTATTTATGTATAAATAGTACAACACAACAAACATACATATTATATATTCACGACATTATGCATACCTACCTGGAGGAACAAAAATAAATAAATAATAATAATGGATAACAATAATAATACCTTAAATACGGGACATACCAACGACACAATGATCAAATATTACTAAAATAAACTCCGTAATTACGTTCAAAATATAAATTAACTAAAATCTTACTTATAGTTATACACATTATAACAAGGTTCGCCATTCTACGTAAGTAACAAGTACGCTCAATGTCTCTTCTTGCAAAGTGAGTCTAATATCTACGTAAAATATCGCAATGCTCGCGTCATGTCGCGTTGCGTCGACCGAGCCAGTATTTTTTGAAAGCGGGTAGGGCATACAATTTCTTCGGCATATTCTATTTAGTGTGGAGTTTTAGCTAAGTTTTCGTGCATTTTTAGGAGTATTTATGTGGAGTAAAGTACCTATCTTAATATATAATAAACTGGATAAACTGGATAAACTAACGAGCCGCAAACCGCGATGGAAGTGGGCATGAAATCCTAGTCACAGTCAAACTAGTTAGGATTCAGACCCAGCCACCCACGCAAATGGCCAAATTATTCCGTTATAGTTTACTAGTAAGTTAAATGTAATTTATATTTGATATTGGTGTGGCTAGTGTGTAAGTTTTTGGAAATAATAAATTGAAATTGAAATTGATATCACGGATCGTAGTCACGAGGCGATGTGGCTTACGATTTGCTTGAAATTCTAAGAAATATAGTACTACAACAATCTAAGATATATCTTAAACAATCTTAGTTCTTATACTTACTATAATATACTCTAAACGCTGTGCTACTACTATGCTATTATTTGCGTTTCGATAGTCAGATAAATCCAATACCGCTCCACAGTGTGACAGAGTCGGTTTCAAAATAAGCACATTCCGTTTACGCTATAGAATTTCCTTACACATATCGATAGAATTTATTCTACGGATTCCCACATTCTGCATGCACTTAAGGCATTATTGAATGTATTTTAACGTTAATTATTTAGTAGAACTTTAAGACATGCTCGCGTTGTTACGAAGACAAAAGGTCTTAAGTATAAATATACAACATTCGTGAACTTAAACTTTAATGCCTTAGTTGTAAGGTTTAAAATAAATTGACCTTCTTGGTATTGACAATGTAATGCCAAGAATTGCGTCTAGTTCCAAAATAGAGTAAAGGTACCAATTTGGCAACATATTATGACGTACCTTATTGCTTACACGTTAAGTTTTATTTTAATAATGAATATTTTTTTACATATTTTTAAAATGACTTTTTATTTGGGATTGAAAGGTTCATTTTCTCTGATGACAGAACCTCTAATAGGTAAATTAATATTTTCCAATCGTAATGTAGCTTTATGTGTTTGACCTAAGGTGCATGATTAACTGAAGTTGTTGTTAATATAATACCTTTTTCTACATTTCCCAGTCAGAAACGCAAACGTTTGTGTGTGCAAATTGGGAAATTTTTGCGATATTTTTTGTTTGTGACCCTGTTTCAGCAGTATATCTGTAGTATATAGGTGACGTATTGTGCATCATTAGTGCTGTATATATCTTTACAAGTTAGATTTAGTTTTCACTTCCATCGGCAGTCCCTATGACTGCCAACTTTCTTTATTAAAACATTAATCGAATATTTGGGTACCTAACTTCTGAGAATAATAAAACCTACCTACAATAATATAATCTGCCAAGTTAAAAGTTCAAATACTCGTAGTTTGTGCGTACAATAGACTTTGTATTTGTAACTGCCTCGTTGGTCTAGTGGTTAGCATGTTCGACTGCGGCCGACGAGGTCCCGGGTTCGAGTCCCAGGTCGGGTCACAACTCACAAGTCACAACAAGTATTGGATTTTTCTGACAAGAAATTCTCAGTACTAGCCTGGAGTTAGGAAGTTGGCGGTGTTTCACCCCCGTGCCTCGGAGAGCATGTTAAGCCGTCGGTCCTGCGCCTGATCTCTCTCCGGTCGAGTCGGATTTTCCGAGAGCAAAGGAACAGAGAGTGCCACACTTTTGCACTATAATATCTCCCGCGCAGATGGCTAATCTCTCTGGAGATTGGCCGCCGTGGCCGAAATTCGGTCGGGAGGACATTATTAGAGTTTTTAACCCTAAAACTATTCGTATTTGTATCGCCTATTTCAGTGAACCGCACCGTATCGGAGTATCGGACCCTCGCGGCCACCCGTGGATTTGTGGACACCCAGATAAGCACTATACCCTCACATTGAATATTGTACTCGTAAATATTAACCGCAGGACACTGCTGTACCCTTGTTAATGTTATATTATATAGAACTATCATTGTCTGTACCTGTTTGAGATAACGAAAGTACGATTTATATTTTCTTAAAATTCCATTGGAACTCTTTGATTTTATGCCCGTGTCCTTCCTCGAGATGGAAGACAGAGAAAAACACTTTCACATTTATAATATTAATTTTATGGATTGATTTTCATACTAATTACAGTTTAGGCCTAATTACAGAGGGTCCATTTAAAAGAGCTGAAAAAAGACTGGCTGACTCTTTACGCCAGACTGTTCGGAGCAAAATTCCCTCCTTTTTTGATCCAATTCCACGTGGCAAGACTTGTCTTCGAATAGTAATCGTAAGTTAGAGCGATAAAGGACCGGACAAATTACAACGTCCGTATCGAGGCTTCGTCCTGTCACGCTAATGTGTGCGGCTCCACAGAAAAGTATTACGCGTTATTTAGGCGTTATTTTGTCTGCCAGACGATATTTTTATCTCTAGTGTGTTTACGCATTTAGCAAGAATGTATTTTAGAACTTTATTTTTCAATTAAAAAAAAAATTAAGACGTAAACTCAGTGTGGAGTATGCCCAGCTGTTGAAATCGCATAAGTGGCTACCTTTTTTTTTTCGGGGGGGAAATCTTCCATAGATACCCGACCACATAGGATCAGGTTATGTGGGATTTTTACCCACTAAAACCCCCTCGGTGACCGTCCTCAGCTCATAATGAGGGGCCCCGAGAACTCTTAAAGAACTTACGCCGGTGCCCCTCTCTTAAGCGACGCCCATTATGGGCTCATTCCAGCCAAATAGGTGGCTACCTAGCTGCATTCAACAGACGATGTTGCGGTAGGGATGCCGTAATCCAGATGTTTATTCACATGAGGTTTGCGACTCGCATGCAATCATACCTACAGCATATTCCGTGAGCAACTAGCAAGCCAACATTACCCAGTACGGAATTTTGCACCTTATTACTATTCAAAATGTTAGGAGATTATTGCCAGATATCTTGGATAGATCTAGATATAAATTCTGTAAAACGTTTAGAACTTTTAAGCGAATATAACGATTTTTTTATACAATTTGAAGAAATGAAAATAAGTAAGAGAAAAAAATGACGACGACATAGAATTTCATAATGGGACGACGCACTGTGTTCGGATGTTTTGCAGGACCATGCTCGCCTTTTTGCGGCGTCTACGAGGGAATCAAGTTACTGGCTTCAAGCTCTCCCGTCTAAACATTTAGGCACTCTATTGGACCACCTCACTCTGACGATTGCGGTTGGTCTTCGACTTGGCGCCAAGTTACAACAGCCACACCTATGCCACTGTGGTGGGGCAGTGGACGCGTATGGTCATCACGCGCTTTCTTGTATTAAAAGTGCCGGTCGTCATGCTTCCGTGAATGACATCATTCGTAGGTCTCTTGCCACCGCTAAAGTGCCTGCGGTGTTAGAGCCTAATGGCTTGGCTCGCAGTGATGGTAAGAGACCTGACGGGATGACTCTTGTTCCGTAAAAGCGAGGAAGGTCGCTTGTTTGGGATGCCACATGCGTGGATACGCTGGCGTTGTCCCACTTGCAGGCGACCTCCATGACGGCGGGGGCGGCGGCCACTAATGCAGAAAGAGCCAAGAGGCGCAAATATGAAATTATAGAAAATAATTTCATTTTTGTGCCTTTTGGTGTTGAAACAATGGGGTCGTGGGGCGAAGATGCTAGATCCTTTTTGAAGGATCTATCTTCTCGTCTCACAGAGTTCACAGGTGACTGGAGGGCTGGCAGTTACCTCGGCCAACATATAAGTTTGGCTATTCAGCGGGGTAACGCAGCCAGCGTTCTGGGCACATTGCCTCATTGCAGCGGCATAGATTATATTTTTAATGTTTAGTTTTTAGTTTTTAATTTAGATTTTAAATCGATTTTTTAAGAAATTGTATATATTATATTATTAGAGATAGTTAAACAAAAAGGTAACACTATCAAACTTTTTAATAGGATTGTTCTGTAAAATACATTTATTTAAAAAAATAAAAATATCTTAGGACTAAAAAGAGAAAAAAAATATCTTGAATTTTCAACACTTTTAGTAGGTAAGTACCTAATAATATTGCGGATTTGCGGACCATCTCAAAACTACATTGAACTTTCAAATATTCATATTATCAGATACTACTCTTTAAACAAAGTCAGCGTGTTTCCCTACGAATATCCGATTAAATTGTTCCGTAATTCTTTATGCAAATAAAGCATAATTTCATTAAAACAAAGCAAATTATACCCCATAGCTTATTAGGTACCTGGAATGCCACTCAATGGAATAAATTTAATATCGTGACCGAAAGTCACCCAGTGGAACTTTTGTAACAAATTCCATTTATCTCCACTCTCCGAGGAATTTCATAAAATCGATCATTATCAAAATGATTTAATGTCAGCTCTAAATGAAATTTTAGATTTTAAATGCCTGTGTAATGCTAGTTGCTTCGTAAATTGTTATTTGTCTATTTTTCTTTATAAGCGAAATACTTGACTGACTAAGTAATCACGATATCTCAGGAACTACAAAGCATACAGACTTGAAAGAAAGGCAAGTTCCTTCTATGGTTTGGACATCAGTTAAGAAACGGTTTTGAGAAAATTCACCCCTAAGGGTGAAGTTATATTAGGTACCTATAAAAAATCGACTTGAGAACCTCCTCCTGGAAATCGGTTAAAAGAATTCCCTACAGTCATGTAGCTATTTCCCCGTTTAACAAAGTGTTATCGACACCAAGGATTGGTTTCCACGTCATAAATCTTGGTCGTAATTAATCATGAGCCTGACCGTAATGGCGGCGGGGACACCCCTGAGACAATATTTTTCCAACGCCGCGCCGCCCGTGGCTTTTGTCTTTTCCGCTAAAAAAGCTGTGCTTTCTTCCATTATTTTGTCTGAGAGAAAAATTTCAAAGTTATATTATTATTGCTGGGTAAAGTTAAGATAAAAGCAAGGAGAAATAAAATCTTATGGTGTTTAATTCAAAAATATTAATAAATGATACCTAAAAATAAATTTTGTTTGAATAGCGTCAGTTAAATTTAAAAAAACTTAGCTGAAGTAAAGTTAAACTAAGTTAAATAGAGGTGGGTACGTGTCTTTATTCTAGATCGAGATACGAACCAGATATGGGTAAGTGACGAAACAGTTTTAGATGAAAGCCGGCTATCTCGTTTTTCAAAACGCATAGTCCTGCTCGCAGCTCGGTTTCTATTCGTCACACAGGATTGCACCGGAAGATACTATACTTAATAATTGTAATCAATTAATAATTATCATTGATAATTATTAATTGCAATTGATAGATAATTGTAATCCGTCACCGGCTGTCAGTAATTGCATATTAATCGGTAATAATTAGTAAACCGTTACTGGTAGGTAGGTTGCCCTCGACTGCCCTCTATCCACATCGGTCGAGCGACTATTCGCCTTTGATTCGAACGGCGGCCCTTGCTTGTCCGAGTGGGTCCTGCTCATGGGCCCCAGGACCTGACTCTTTTGCCGAGGACAGTGGCCGAAAAATTTTTTGAACTCTGGAACTGGTAAAAGCAAACTTGTCACAAAAGATATTTTGTGTAGTTTTTCTTTTTATACATATTATGCACTACGCCCCGAGTTGAGCATTGCTTTGGGCGAAAGTGTCTACAGTAGGAATTGAAAAAAGTTGTTTGTTCCCAACTTCGCGCCAGCACTTCGCACTCCACTGTAAATTTGCGCGCAGCTCACGTCCCATTTATATTGTTTTATGGTTTCTTTCCTCTCCACTGAGGATTCAACTCGGCTAGAAAATATGGTTCCACTTCCTCGTATCGGTTTAGTTATCTTGGGAAAACATCCGTGAAGATATTGTGATTAAGATAGACACATCGTTTATTCGATTGGCAACCGCATATTTCTCTAAACGCTTTTTGTGGAAAGAGTATTTTTTCATAATGTTATACTATTTTATCTTATATGTAGTACTACTATTTACCTTACGGTTTCGGCTTTGCCCGCGTGTTATTGTTTTGTTCAGTAGTTTCGAAGCAAATGAACACAAAATAGCAGCTAATTATTTCTTGAATTAAAATAATGTGTACAGTAATTTATCATAGAATTATTTTATATTATTTTAGCATTGTATGTGTTCTGAACGTTTAGGTAAGCTTAAAGTTAAATCTGGTAGGACTTTTAAGTTTATCACTTAAAATATTCATAATATTAATATTTTAAATAAGTAAGTATTACCTTTTCACGGCGCATCCGTTTGCCACCAATGACTTTACATCCAGCGGATGGACAAAGGCTAGTTTTGATCCCGGAAGTGAAACAGTTTGCGCGGGACTTTCGAAACCTTAACCCACGCGAACGCAGTCGCGGGCAACATCTAGTTGTTTCAATAAAATCTACTTTTTATCCCTGAAATAGTTACATAGAGTGTATACTGTAAAGCAAAAATAAGCTTACTGGGGAGCATACGGTTGAATGAAAGTTTCGAATGTCATCTCCTTCCATCCATTATTTTGAAAGTTGAATTGATTTGATATCAAGTTCTCAGAACTCACGTTAAAGTTAAGATAACTTGCGCTACGGAAATAGTTTCAAACTTATATTCAAATTCATCACCGAGATGAAAGATATTGATTCATTTTTACCGATCAGACAGTTCTATTTAGTTGTAACTTTGAATCAATTTGAAGTAGAAAAATATAGATATTTGTTGTAATAATATGCCTCTCGTTGCCCATCATTGTTTAGGTGCTAGATTATGCTCGCAACTTCGCCTGTTTGGATTTAGGCTTTTTAATAGAATTTATTATTTTGCGGAATATAAAGGGGATATACCAATTTTCGTCATAACCCGTATAAAGGTGCCTGGCAGATACATTTTGGCATCTTATATATATAAAAATGAAACCCGTTTTCCTTGGTCACGGCATCACGCGTGAATGGCTGGACCGATTTCACTAATTCTTTTTTTGTTGTATTTGTTATTATTAGGAGAAGGTTCTTACGGAAAAAAATATTAAGAAAATCTCTCAGAAATATTGAAAAATATACATTTAATTTTGCATACTAAGGCGGTACGAAGTTCGCCGGGTACAATATGAATGTTACGGTTTATTTGAATGGCTCTGCAATTCGGGAGGTGAGGCAATTCAAATATCTTGGGCATGTGGTCACGGATGACCTTAGGGATGACTTGGATATAGAAAGAGAGAGAAGAGCACTGTCTATTCGGTGCAATATGCTCGCGCGTAGGTTTTCCAAGTGCACTACTGACGTTAAGCTAACCCTGTTTCGTGCATATTGTCAATGTTTTTACACTTGCCAATTATGGACGAAGTTCAGGCGATCGACAATGAGCACCATGAGGGTGCAGTATAATGATGCATACCGCATCCTCATGAGGTTACCGAGGTACTGCAGCGCGTCGGGCATGTTTGCCGAAGGGGGAGTCTCTGATTTCTTTGCGATTAGGCGAAATCGAATAGCTTCCTTCTGGGAGCGATTGCGACAGTCAAACAATGTCATCCTTAGGGTCATCGGTGAGGATATGTCCAGTGATATAATTAATCACTGGCGCTCTGTACACCGAGACGCAAATAAGAAGTAGGGTTAGATGTAAGAAATAGCATGTGCTATGTTTAAGGCTATTTAATTTTATTTTATTTTTACATTATTTTGTTCTTATATATTATATTAACAGTGGATTTTTATCTTTAATAAAGACATTATTATTATTATTATTATTATTATTATTAATATGAATGAATTAGTGCTAATGTTACTTTCTCCTTTGTAAAAATGAAAGATAACCGGATTTTCCTATTCAGGAACAATACTAATTGAATGTCTTTGTGTTACTAGGTACACTGTGCTAAATGTTTCAACGTGAAAGCTCTATTTACAGTTTCCAACTACAATTTATCCGAAAAGTTCTAAACAAACACGCAAGTAAAGTAAACATCAGAGCTGCAAATACTAGCACTGGTAAACAGCTCGACGAAAGAAAATAAAGTGTAGACTTAAAAGTAAAAACAGAGCTCAAACGAAACCGCTCCATTTTCTTTTTGCTCAAATATGTTTCTTGTCTTTGAACCCTTGGACTCGTATGTAGAACGGACTATTATTCAAAGACCTCTGGAGACTTGACGTGGTGATAGCATAGTGGTTGAGACGTTCCGCTTCTTGTTCAGGTGGTCGGGGGTTCAATCCCCGAACTTTTCTGAGCTATGTGAATACGCATACGTTTTCTCGACCCATCTGTTACGTTGCCACGGTTACATAGATAGGTGCCCCGGGGATGGCGATAGGATACATTTTATCCCGAAAATCTCACACGATTGTTAAAAAACCAAATCCAGAAGGACGAAGCCGTGGGCATCATCTTATTTGAAATAATGAAATGAAATGTTTAAAAGTGAGTAATCCAAGTCTGCTCAGCATAATTTATTATACTTACTTACTAATATTATAGATGCGAAAGTGTGTTTGTTTGTCCTTCAATTACGCCGCAACAGAGCAACGGATCGACGTGATTTTTGCATTCCCGCGGGAATTAAAAATACTTATAAGTCGCGGGCATCAGCTAGCCAGTAGAAAAAAATTCTGCCACGTTTCCAATAAATCTATTACAAACGATCTCTGCTGAAAGTTGTTTAAGCATTCACGGGATGTCGAACAAAGAATTTCGATTAAAAATAAAATCCATTTAGACTGGAACAAAAAAACGAGCCAATATAATCTGATTAGTTTCCCCTCAGAAACCGATTCCTATAACACTTTTAACGAAATTAAACGATTTGTAAAGGTTTAGAGATAGTACACACAGGGCTGAGCGCGGTGTTGGTAACGTTCATGAACGATTATGGTTCAACGAGAGTCCATTTTGACCAGACAAGCGTGACTAGACTTGAGTAGACTCCACATCTTTAGAAATGACGCCATCTTGTTTTAATCGACAAAGTTTAGGTGTTTTTTCGACGCTATTACGATGCAGCTATGTGGCTGGAGCTCGACCAATTAGAGTTTTACCGAAAAATCTCCAAACATGTACTTAGCATCCGCGCAGCCAAAAGCGTTACTCAAATCTCACTATAAGTTACGATTGTTCACTTCGCTTACTGTCAGATAAAAGTATATCAAGAACGTGGGTTGAGTTATACGTTGATAGTGACCTCAGTCAACAAGTTTATCCTTCCTTCTACAGTAAAAGAAGCGCACGGGTTCACTTTATGTATAACGGGCTTAAGACTTGAAAAGGAATAAATCAATTCGTGTGTTCGATTGCTCGGTGTTGAATGCTCGATTTTGTCAATATTTTGCAGGTTAAGGTAATAGAACGGCGTAGTTCGCTCCCCGGGCACGTTCTGGGCTATTCATCAAGTCGGGCGGCCATTACCTCGCCCGCCACCTGCACCACCCTGCACACTCGCGAACTTTATTATGCGAGATTATTCTAGGCTTTCATTCCATGCCAATATTCCTTGAATTGCTTACAGCACAAATTCAATTAAAGATTATTTATTTTTTCGTTGTTTCCAAGGAAATCCGCGGAATAATTACCATTGAATTGATCCCAATATCAATCATATTAGGTATAATTTTGATTGTGTAAAAGCGCAAGCATAATAGGATCCAGACAGGAGTAAACGTCACGTACCTAAAACACTTGTTAACTACGGTTGAAAATGTTTCTAAGTATCAAATCATTTTGTATACAAATTTATTTAATTCATTTTGTATTTTGTATCAATACATAAATGCAAAGGCGGACTTTTAAATATTACTGACAGCGATCTCTCACAGACAACCTTTGGTAAGAGAAGCAAGATTAAAGAACGGCAAAGTGCAAAGTATAAAGAGTTTACATACTAGTATTAGTATGTATATTACATAGCATGTAGTTTTACATGCTTTGTAATATACATGCAAGGCTACATAAATATAGCTAACTATGTAAATATTATATAAACCAAATAATACAATATACTACTTACAACACTTCAATACAATGTGTTGTTTTATTGCCATGGAATAACCGAGTCTTCTTATTATATATGTACTTACTCCAGCATTGTAGTCTTACAGAATGTAAGTATATTGAAATTTAAATAATATGTCGGTAAGTATAAACAATAGTTTTTAAATTATAAAAGTAAGTTTGGCGAAATATTTCAAAGCCTGAAAATATCTGACAAATCCTATCAGATATTTGGGTATCTGAATACGATGTGGCTAGCAAAACTATTCTATACAACAGCTTATCTATTCTTTGGAAGTCGAATTTGAACTGATGGGAGATTTCCAACTCGCGTGAAAGTTTAAGGCAAACTCGCGGTGCCAAAATAACTTAAACTTTAACGTTGGATTTAACTTAGATAGAATAATTTTAAAAGTAATTTTTAAAGGTGAATAAATACAAAATAGACTTAAAATTTGAATCCTCGTGAAGATATTCGTAGCAATAAATGTAAAAGTGTGTTGGCTTGTTGGTTTGTCCTTCAATCACATCGCAACAAAGCAACACAACGGATCGACGTGATTTATTGCTTAGGACCTGGAGACTAACATAAGCTACTTTTTATCCCGGAAATTCAAAGTTCCTTTTTTTTCAAAACTTAAATCCACACGAATAAAGTCGCAGACACCATAATATTTTCCTGCATAAAATGCATTCGCAATCCTCGTTTAAATCCATATAAAATATTTATAGCTTCAATGTCTTTGTAGATCTCAATGCAGGCATCGATTTTCACAAGTCAAAGTATTTTCAACAAGTCTGTGTGCTAAAAATTAAAATGGGTGCAGCTTTTTTATTCCATTCCCTCCATCCAGTTTGGCGCTTGGTAAAATAAATAACCGTAGTCAAGGCAAACGTACCGTTGCTCTATCTATACGTAAAAAAACAGCAAACGAAAAGAGGAGATTACAAAGAAATGGACCGTCCAAATACAAAGGATTTCTGCCCCTTTAATACAACCTCTTTTTGTCTTTGAGTCTTTAGGCCCACATGTGAATTGAACCATAAATCAGCTGCCTCTCAATAAATCTTTACTTCGCGGATGTTTTAATGTTGTGGAGCATACAAAAGCAACCTGAGTAACATTTTATCATCATCAGTCTATTCCTTCTACTACTGAACATAAGCACTTCAGTAGCCGCACCACTACAATAGACTCCGCATTTCTTCTGCACCCATCTACGCCAACTAGGCCCACCAATACATGGTCTTTACTTCAGAACACACTTGACGACCTCCCTGACGCAGTGTTGAGCGCTGTTGTCTTAACGTGGGAATTTATAATTTCTGAATTTTCTCTGGTCTGGCCTGGTGGGAGGTTTCGGCCGTGGCCAGTTACCACCCTACTGGCAAAGACGTGCCGCCAAGCGATTAAGCGTTCCGGTACGATGCCTTGCAGAAACCGATTAGGGGTATGGGTTTAATATAACTGCCATACCCCTAACAGGTTAGCCCGCTACCATCTTAGACTGCATCATCACTTGTCAGGTGAGATCGCAGTCAAGGGCTAACTTGTAGTAGATAAAAAAAAACCAATGGCCATCGGATTTTCCAATTGTAGTTCTAAGGTTCTAAGCCTATTTACACACCGTCTTTGTACACTCCTTTTGTATTAAGGATTGCCGTGAGTGTATGACGCTATACCCGACTTGATAGAGTGATGACATCCAGATAATGGCCGGCATCAAATGGATGCGAACAGCAAGGGATAGGCATCATTGGTGCAATCTGAGAGGCCTATGCCCAGGAGTGGATGCATACTGGCTGGTGATGATGATGAAGATGAGTTGTGCCGAAAACTTATGCCTTATAAATCATACTTTATACTAATATTATAAATGCGAAAGTGTGTTTGTTGTTTTGTCCTTACTTACGCCGCAACGGAACAACGGATCGACGTGATTTTGCCATGGGTATAGTTGAGGACCTGGAGAGTTACATAGGCCACTTTTTATCCAAAAAAATTAAGGAATTCCCGCGGGAATTAAAAGAAACTTAAACCACGTGGACGAAGTCGCGGGCATCAGCTAGTGCAAAATATATTACAAGGGAATTTACTATAGACATAGGTGCGTTGTTCCAGTTTAGTTAACATTGTTACCGCTTCATATTGGAAATAACATTCTCTCCTCTTTTGTACGCTGAGCATGCATACATCGTAAGCTGCTTATATCACTGAATAGCTACGTTTCATGACTATAATGAGCTTTCGCAATGAATCTGTGTTAGGAAAATCAGCGATTTTATTTTAACCTGGTTGTATTACAGAAAGGTACGGTAAGGTGTTCTGTGGTATTACTTTTAGGTAATTATGTGCCTCATTGGTCTTGTTGGCTTATTCAGCTACATATTGTGTAGTTTGGCGAGAAACATAACGTTTGTGCAAATTAGAAAAAAAACTGCAGATGACGCGTTCGCCTCCCGGTTCAGGATCAAAATAGCTTTTAGGTTTTCTGTCAAGAACGTAAAGCCTGATCTCTCTCTCTCCGTTTGTGTGGGAATGCCGTCCCATTGGACTATGATTATTGAGACATTGGATTACGCGATTTATTTTGCTGTGAGCAGAGATATGTCAGAGTTATCCTAGAGGTTGCAATGTCCCTCAATATTATGGTCTGTACCTTAACGTTGTACAAGGAATAATGGAACGAACACGATCATCAGTAGGAAATACATATAAACACACATAATTGCCGAAAACTACCGTCCATTTAGTAACAGCTAGTTTCCAGTGTTCCCTTAGTGGGGTAAAAAACAAAAAATAACATCTTATCAACGTACGGAAAAGGAAAACTTCCAAATTACACAAATGAATAGAAATTATATTGTAAACGAGCTCCATTTATTCGCTTATTGTATCCTTCCTTACAATATTCCCATTTTCTTTTTCGCCTTTCAAAATGTGCTTTTGAAGAAATATAAAGCGTATAGTCATGACTTTCTACTAAATAATGAATATTAAAACTATATAGATAGGTACATGAAGTACGTAGGCATCTACCGGTTATGTGCCAAGATAATTTAACTAGCGCTCAGGCTGACAATGTCTAGTCTCCTAGAATGTCTTATACTAAAAAAGATAAGGTTCTTATGCAAAGTCTTGCTTATCTTGGTTACGAAATATCTATCTATTGAACTTCTTAATATTTTGCATAAAACAACTTTAAATTCCTGCTAGATGCGTTACAAAAGGCAGCAAAAAGTAACCCGACAGTGTCACATTAATATCCACAAGACGTATAGTAAACTACCTATTACTTGTGCATTTTTTCTTAATTGGATTTCAATTCAATTTTATCGTCAGTCATGGCATGTCCGTTTTATGTGATGTAAATCGGAAAAATTACATCACCTCTAGAAATCATAAAATTCAATTAAATTTTCTGATTTTCATGAACCACTATGTATTCACACTAATATAGTACATTTTTCATCAAGGGACTAAAATGAGCCATTTTATTCGAGATGTTTAGCTTACCGAGCGTAGCGAGGTATGCTATAGAATCGAGTTGAATGGCTTTTAGTCCCGTGGTACTTTTCACTTCGATTGCGAGAAAATAAAATAAATAACGATTTTTAATTATTTGTTTGCCTTTCTGTTACATTTTCATATTAGGAGTAAGATCTTTATTTTTTTTACTTGATGATATTAACAAATGAATCAAATTCACTTTACCGGCCTTCACTTAATTGTGCATCGTGAAATGGATTAAATAACATCCATAAAACATCCATTTAATTTAATGTAAAATAAATACAACAAAAAATCTATGATTTCACGGCAAACCAAGTTTATTTTTCTCCGTATCGATAACAAAAAGGAATTTTAAAAAATACAGTAGTACCTACCATAGACATAGATCTGTAGGATAATGGTAGGATACGATGAGTATAGGTAACTGTGGTAGGTAACATTGTCATTCAAATAAGTGACATAACTTTTTTGGCTGTTGATAGACCATAGACAACAATTTTGGACCGAATGAGGTTACCATGGATACCGATATAATTATCTATCTATATCTATAATAAATATTATAAATGCGAAAGTTTGGATGTATGGATGTCGGTATGGATGTATGGATGTATGGATGGATGTTTGTTACTCAATCACGCCCTAACGGCTGAACGGATCTGGATGAAAATTGGCACAGAGATAGATTATAGTCTGGAATAACACATAGGCTACTTTTTATCCCGGAAAATTAAAGAGTTCCCGCGGGAACCACAAAACCTCGATCCACGCGTATGAAGTCGCGGGCGTCAGCTAGTTATCTATAAATTATGGTCTGTGTTATTACTATGGCCTACTCTCGGTGGGTGGGTGAGACACCTTATTTTCATATTACACATCTATCGGATTATTTATCGTTCGCAAATTTCATAATTTTGTCATAAAATTAAACACGTGTACCAACATGACTCTCATGTTGTACGCAATTCACGTTCACGTGTTCCAATATCAAATTATAGGTATTCGACTCTGAAAACGGATGTAATAATATGGACGCGCTCCTGGATATCAATTATTTTTAAAATATGCGAATGATACGTCGGTGGTAAAGAGGCGCTATTAAAATGTTACGATTGGCTTAAAGCCAAATCGATTTGTAACTGCGGCACAAAAAGCAATAAATGTTGAACGTGCATACATGATAGCGGAGGAAAAATAACTGCATTCGTCAAAGTGCATTGCTTCCGTGATAACGTTGAATTAACTGTTGACCCCATCCCGTCTTGCGGCTTCCCTTGAGTGGATTTTTGAAAATCCTTTCTTACAGCTTACATTATCTTATAGAAAATCTTCATGCGATAAAAATAAAAGTATTCACTTACTCACTCGCTCACTCAATCGGGATACGGCTTGAAACTGCTAGGTCAAAGAACTTAAGATTATTCCTTGCAGTTTCAAGCTGTATCCCGATTGAGTGAGTGAGCACAGATTAATACGTATAACTTGAGATATAAACTGGTGAGTGAGTGAGTAAGTCAGGATTAACAAATACGGTTTGCAGGACATTAAGCATTTCAGTGCGACATGGTGTATAAAAACTAAATGATTGTATGGAAATTCAACCTAGGACTGTATCGCCAGTCAAGTCGCATACAGTTTTGCTAGTTCTATTGCACGCTATGTCTTAATTGCGCTAAAATAGAGCTCTAAGTATAATATTATCCCTTTCATAATACTCCTTGCTGAAAAGGACAATACTTGATTTAGAGCTGTCATTTAAGTTAAGTTTAAAGATTGTGTACCTACTACAGAATTCGCAGCAATGGCTTGCATGGCATTTAATAAACAAAAAGTACCTACTGAATCGAATAAACATCTATACGATTAATTCACTTAATAAAACTTTTACTCAATGCCACAAAATGTGATTTGCTCGGTATTGGGATCCTGAAATACCAATTCAAGCGCTTTCTTTGATGGTTTGCCGATGGGTTGACGTTTCTCGAAAAACAAATATCAGACAGACTGTAAACAGGGATCTTTACTTGACGAGAGTCGACAACCTACCTGTTTAAAATGATATAAAACTAGGTAGGTACAGATTTCACTTTATTCAAAAAAATGATTAATAATAATTATTATTATTCTTTACTTTAATAATTATTATTCAAATAGGTTATTTCTAAGTCATAATTGCAATAAGCATAATTGGGTACAAATAATAGCTAATTAATAGAATAAAATCTCTTCTACTTTGTAAGGACAATGTTTTAAATAAATAATAAGAACAAATATACTTAATCGAGAAAGAAATTGTTTCACAAATACGAGTACCTACACTAGATGATGCCCGCGATTTTGTCCACGTGGATTAAGGTTTTTCAATTCCCGGGAAATCTCCTTAAGCTAAGGAATTTCCATAAAGAGAAAGGGAAGGACATAGGCTACTTTTAAGCCTATGTCTACAACCTACCTTTGTATTAAATTTCGGCAAAAACAGTTGAAAGATGAAAGTGTAGCAGACAGACAGACAGACAGACAAACACAATTTCGCATTTAAATATTATTATGGATTCTCTGACTATCAGCTTTAATATAATTAATTTAATAATTATATGTATACAGAGAACATAATAATATTCAAAGAATAAAATCACCCCACCCTATTTTAATTAAAAGAAACTAAGGAATAGGAAATAAGCATAACGTAATATTAAATTCATTGTCTTAATTAAACACAAAGAGGTTTCGATGCACAGTGGATATCGGTTTTATTTATTGCTACAAAATATGCTGCTATAAGACCACTTTTTTATGAATGTTAATGATATTCTTTGTATTGATTTCGCAGCTCTTTTATTTTGAAGAAGATAAAAAATACAGGCGGTGGTGTACGAAATTAAGATAAAATAGAAAACAAATATTGTACGTAGAGGCTTTAGGGTCTTACCTTACAGGTGATAAATAGGCTAAAACGTGACCTGCGTGGAACCGTTGTAACCTCTACTTGACTTGAAATAGTGACCTCATTATTTCTAATTTGACGGAGTTAGATCTAAAGCTTTGGTTAGAACAATAAGAGTAGGCAGGTCAGCTTTTGGTAAATTGTCGTTACTACCTTTATGCTCAGAGATGAGATAGTGATGTGTGTTTTTCACGCCCTCAGATTTTTTTTTTAATCCACTACAAGCTAGCCATTGACTGCGATCTCACCTGATGGTAAGTGATGATGCAGTCTAAGATGGTAGCGGGCTAACCTGTTAGGGGCATGGCAGTTATATTAAACCCATGCCCCTTCGTTTTCTACACGGCATCGTACCGGAACGCTAAATCGCTTGGCGGCACGTCTTTTCCGGTAGGGTGGTAACTAGCCACGGCCGAAGCCTCCCACCAGACCAGACCAGGGAAAATTCAGAAATTATAAATTCCCAAATTGACCCTGCCGGGGATCGAACCCAGGACCTCCGCACGTTAAGGCAACAGCGCTACACACTGCGCCACGGAGGTCGTCAAACGCTATATGGTGCTGGAACGTGGACACTTACGAACGGCCTGGTCTACAAATATCAATCAGTGTGCTACGGAGTAAGCTTTTTCCCGAGGAAGAGAACCGAAATAGCTTTAAGCATAGTGATATTCCGCAGGCAATTCGTTGAAAGCATGATAGCAGTAGGAGTGTAGGAGTATCCAAATCGCTAGGGTGTGGAACACGTCCGTTCGGCGCACGTGTTTCCTGTCACGTATAACTTAGGTACCTACAAGGCAAGAGTGAATAGACATCTTCTAGGCAAGCGCGTTCCAAGTTCCAGCCTAGACCTCATCATTACTTTGCACTATTACATGATTGTCATCAAGCGCAAGCCTATCCCACAAAAAAAAGTTGCAAAGCCGCCTGCTAACAGGCGAATAATCTGGCATATAAGGGTTTGTTATAATCAAGAAGATTGCGGTTTTACAAAGAAATGTTAGCTGGAACTCAGGATGGACAAACATGAACGTATTATTATTTTAACCTGTTTCAGTACCCTCCAATTTTCGGCAGTGGACATCCAAGAGCTGTTAAGATAATGCTTTAGGTATTAAACCATTATTATTTGAATTTATAGATTAATTGTAGAACTTCTCTAGCAGTTCAGTTTTTATAGATCTGGAACAAACAAGAATGCTACAATAAAATACTACGAAACGAGTCAGTTGCTGTTTACGCTTACGCTGTGTTCCAAAGTTGGGTCATTAGCAATACTAATAAAAACAGAGACCACAGTCTTTGGCATATAGTAGAGACAAAACTATACAAATATTCAGAGTATACTGATCCTAATGTGGTCCTTATTTAAATAATTCTACAATATTAGCGTTTGCTCGCAATTTAGGTATCGGTTAGCTGTTTTATATCCACCAAATCGGTTGCATTTAAGTTTCAAGTCAATTCATACCATAATAGGTAGGTATATCCACTTCCTAATCGAATCCTAAGAATAAGGTACATATGAATATCAATCTACTCTACAGAAACAGCACGGCGACGATCTTTAGCTACTCCAGCTTACTCAAATACCCCGCCCGTAGTAAATAACTTAAGTAGACTATAGTTGCGCCTATAATATTTTTTTTTACTTGCCACTATAAGCTAGCCCTTGACTACGATCTCACCTGATGGTAAGTGATGATGCAGTCTAAGATGGTAGCGGGCTAACCTGTTAGGGGCATGGCAGTTATATTAAACCCATACCCCTACTAAGTGAAGCATTATTACCACTCTTGAATTATCTGATAATAGGAATGATGACAACTCAATCAATTCAGCAACTCGTTATCAAACTTAACAACTCATTTCTAGTGTGGAAGTTGTATGGCATTCACAATAGTGACGTCATTAAATTTCAACGCACTTTTTTTCTTTAACACGTTCACTGCGGATCACACAGAATCGGCCCGCCACGGTGCTTACCGCCTGTGCGTACGGTAAAAACTACATCTTGCTCGCTGGTGCGGAACGATTATCTTAGGTATTTGTAGGAGTTAGACAGAGACAAATATAGATTTCGGCTCGTGGTGTCAAATGTAAATATTTGGCATTAAAACATCGTGGCGGGCTCTTTTCGACCACCATCGCACTGACGGTAAAAAACATCGCTCCTTGCGGCGGCGGGCCTATTGTGGTATATGACCGGTGCCGACCTGTTGCCGCAAGGAGCGCGCGCGCAAGCGTCGAGTCACCAGTCAGTGTTGTGCTCTCTACATGACCGTACGCGTGCGTATCGTTATTTTATCGACAGGTATTTAAGTATGGCGCAACGCAAATGTAAAAGAAAAATAACCCTGTACAGTGATAGTGAAGATAGTTTAGATGAAAATGCACAAATATGTCCACCTGTAAAAAAAAAACAAACACCGTCAATCAGCAAGATTTGTATTCTAGAAAACAAGTTGATTTACCCCGCAAATAATGTACAAAAATATGACAGTGACAGATGCAAATGTAAAACAAATGCAATCAATCTCTTTGCGTGCAGTGCTATAAAGAAAGACACATATAAGTTCACTGTTCTTGTCTGGCTCATGTGATTCGCTTAATACATACTTTTTATTTCTTTTACAATAATTCTGTTTTATTTTCGATAACCCAAATATTTTTGTCTGTCCCATCACTATGAAAAATACTTTCTAGTGCGATATCGGTCGTTTCCGACCTGACATTTTCCTTGGTTGATTTCTCATTTCCTGGTATTCAGATTCAGGGGCGAAGCGAATGTAAACAAATGGGGTTAATGATCATTTTAGCAGTATAAGAAAAATTATTATACACCACATATTCGCAAAGTTATAGCTCTTTAATCTTTCCTCGCGGTGTCAGGTCAAAAAGGATTGATACGCACTGTAGAAAAGGTCGATGGATGCATATTTGGACCGCCACCGCACCAGATGAAAGTTTTAAGGATTTTTGCCGCAGTGAGCGTGTTAATCTATATTTTAAAATGGTTATCAAACTTAAAACTATCCGAGGATGTGAATTTTAGGTATTTTGGAAGACCCTCTATTTAATAATCAGTTAGAAAAAAATATTTTTGATATAGGCATCATCCCTAATAGATAGATAGATAAAACTCTTCATTGCACACACTTAAAACAAACACAATAAACAAAAAGGTAAAAACGTAATACAGGTGCAAAGGCGGGTCTTATTGCTAAATATACATATAATTCGAATCATAACCGGGATGGAAAGTATATTGTGCTCTAGATAAAGATCGAGTTCAGAGTTGTTAAGTCAAATAAACCATCCAAGTTCCGCCTAGGGTCAATGTACCATCGATTCGTCGTAACTAAGGACACGTGTAGGTACACATATAACATGACATTACCTTCAAACAAATTCAGCAGTGTTTACATTTAGTTTACAAATTGCGTGGTAAATATTTGAATCAGCTGTGTTAACACCGCTAATAGCAGGTTGCCATTGATGAATAGCGCATCCAGCACATAGTAAGTACCTATCTACTATTGTACATACTATTGTATTGTTATAGTGAAATACGGGCAAGCCTATTACAATAGACTAGGTTTAGCGTAATCACAACACTAATATTACAAATACGAAAGTGTGTAGTTGTTGGTTTGTTAGTTTGTCCTTCAATCACGCCGCAACAGAGCAATGGATCGACGTGATTTTTAACATGGGTATAGTTATGGGCCTGGAGAGTGACATAGGTAACTTTTTATCCCGGAAAATTAAGGAGTTCCCGTGGGAATTAAAATAACTTATTCCACATGGACGAAGTCACGGGCATCAGATATAGATAGATACTCTTTTTATCTATTCTGTGCTCTTTATTGCGCACACTTAAAAAAGAAGGAATAAATAAAAAAGTAAGAAGATAATACAGAAGGGTGCAACAGGCGCTTAAAAAAGAAGCAATAAACAAAAAAGTAAAAAGATAATAAAGAAGGGTGCAACAGGCGGTCTAATTGCTGAAGCAATCTCTTCTAGACAACCTTTGGAGAGAGATTATCAACAAGAGCTATATTTTTATGAAACAAAAACCCCGTCTGCTGCTGACGACGCGTTGCGCCATACAATATATGACCATCTAGCGGCTAATTACCAGCTATGTCCGAAAACACCTTTAGCCATCAAATGGTCACTTACCAGGCAAGAGGATCGGGATAGTGGAACATGTAAACATTAAAAAGCTATACCTACACAGCTAGTAAAATAGATACTAATATTAGTAGAGAATACATACTTACTAATGAATCAGTCTTTACTAATAGGGACAATGGAAAGCATACGGTTAGAAATTAGTGTTTATACTTCATGAATTAAATAAACTCACAAGGTAGATATCTTTTTTGTTATGCAGTATATAATTATTATTAAAGCTCTACCTATTGTTTTGTTTTGAAGGTGGCAATTACTAATCGATGTGAAATTTATTATATTACAACCGGTCAGTGCGCTGATGAGGCATTACGGCCGTTAGTATCCGAAATTCATAAAAACTTAAGATAAAAACATCATATTACACCTAATACAACAGGTATAATGCATAAAGCAGTGTATAATGCAATGCGATTTCCTTTTAAATTGAAAATGTACCGTATCTGATATCTGTAAAAAATATTTTCATGACTGGAATACCTATCTATTGCGCCACATTTTACTTTTAAACACGCAGTTATGTACCAAAGTGGAAAAGAAAATAAGGAAATTGTAGGGAAGGATCCAATAAGCGAATAAAAGGAGCTCGTTTACGATATCATTTCTGTTCATTGGTATAATTGGCAAGACCGTCTTTTCCGGGTGTAAAAGGAAAATTATGTAAAAGGTGGTCTCAGGTAGGTATAGTATCTAGTTTGTAATCAAGTAATCAAATGATGATAAAGTTTTAGGTATTTTTTTGTAAAAAATGTACACTAGGTAGTATAATAATAAAATCAACCAAAACAAAAGCAGCTTTGTTTTTACTTTTCTTAGTAAGCTCTTCGTTTTATTTGACGGTAAGCAAATAAAAGGTCCAGACAACCCACGCGTTTTAAAAAATCATTAGTATAATTGAAACTGTTTTCTTCGGAAATAATAACGCTGTAAAATGGGTTTATTGTTTTTTTAACTTAGGTACCCCTCTTTTCGCATGTGAATAGATTTTAAGTATGAACGATAAGATTTTGAGTATGAAGAAAAATTAGGTGTTCATATTATGAGCTTTGATAAAACACAAAATTAAGTAACCGGACGTATTTCAGCGAAAAATTCTTATAAATAAGTATATACATAGTAATAGAAATATTTGAGAAAAATATTGTAAAGAGTTGGAATAAAATATGGCTGAGCATCTTTCTCTTACTTTCGTAAACATTTTTTTCGGAATAATGAAATTCTGTTCTTGAATCAAATTCAAAAGACAAAGTTATGAAATATAAAAATACAGGTAAAGCAGAAATAGCACTTTTTTCGATAATAACTCGGACTCTACAAGAATTTCGAAATATCGGAGTGCTGAAATCTTCGCTGTAACGTGTACAGTGAGAGTCAGGAGAGATTTAATTAAACATTCAACCCGTATCTCAAGTGCCGTCAAATTAAACCTGCTTTCGTTTAAATCTTGGGAAAGTATTTTTCGAGGCGGAAATTCTTTGTATTTAACGGTAAGATTACATAAATTTAAATTTAAAATAACATTAACAATTCTATTGTAAATTGCTTGCATTAACATTGAAATTCCAGCAATTAAAATCGCTAAATATCAATAGCAAGCAGGTATTTAATCCTACCATACTAATACTATGACAATTAATTGCGAAATTATGTTTGTTAATTTGTTGGTTTGTCCTTTAACTATGGTCGAATTAACTTTAATTTTTAAAAGGTACCTATAAAAATCAATAGAAAACGCTATAAATAATAAAAAAATTGTGAAGGTCGACTTAAGTTTTTTATTTATTTTTAACTTAGTTCTATTAATGGTTTTTTTCTTTCCTAAAATTTCAAGGTTAAATTTTGTATAATTTTAAGTTAAGATTTTTTGTTGTGTGGTTTACCTTCGATAATTTTTTCATTTAACAAGTGTCCTAATTGTATCTAGTTTTTTAAGGTATTTTTTATGTAACAATTTTTGCTATTCAGCGGGGTAACGCAGCCAGCGTTCTGGGCACATTGCCTCATTGCAGCGGCATAGATTATATTTTTAATTTTTAGTTTTTAGTTTTTAATTTAGATTTTAAAGATTTTTTTAAGAAATTGTATATATTATTATATGTTTTATTAGTATTATTTTTGGTTGCCCAAATAAATAAATATAAAATATAAATCTAACTTGAGGACTGTGCCCTTTTAAATATTAAGTCAGTCAATCACTAGAGGGTAACAAAGGCGACTTTTGTTTCAGGAAAAGTACGTTTCGGGCTGTTCACTGCTGGTTCCAGTGCTATTAGTTCCACTTGTGGGCACAGTAGCATTTTCAGATTCCAATAATTTGTCAAATACTGAATGTCTGAGATTTTCTCAGCATTTTAAAAACCAACATGCACGTGGACGGTGGATGAAGAGGCTTCATCTAGTGACTCATAGTTCAAACTTCACCTCATTCGCACAACTTTCCCTACCTCTAAAATGTATACATACCTATTTTTTAATGGATTTTAGCACGGAACAAGAGGCCACAAATACAAAGCACGTGCGAAGAGAACATTAATAATGGCCTGCAATATTTCAAACTACCCGCCACAGGGCGATAAAATCGTTGAAACATTAGATACTGGGAACAACCGCTCACCGCTGTAAATGCGGAAAGACAAAGGGCTCTAGTTAACATTTTAATCAGCTGTGTTGATACCGCTAATGGTAGGCTGCAAGTGATGCATGGCGTACCGGCTGCTCTGAACGTGGTATTGTCCGAATGATATATGATCAAGTGCACGTACATGCCTTTGAAGCCAATTTACCTAGATACTCGTAGGTAAAAAATATTAAATTACTTTAATTCTACAACAAGTTAGCCCTTGACTGTAGTGTTGTAGTTGTTAATCTCAACTGGTGGTGAGCGATGCAGTGCACAAACGCTGGCAGTCTATACTGATTTTCTTGCCGGATCTTCTCAGTAGTATCTATACATTCTAAACCGGTTATAGAAGCAAAACAAGACGTGTTATGAGAGACACATCCTTTAAAACTTCGAAGGTGTATGGCAACAGCTAACAAGTCTATGAAAAAAAGGTAATTTTTTTATTGTATGACAAAATGACTATGACTTCATCCGCGTGTTTTTTTTTAAATTTATATTTATTACAAAGATAAAAAGTAGCTTATGTGACTCTCCACGTCCTCAACTATTCCCACGCAATAATCAGTCCTGTTGCGGCGTGATTAAAGGAATACCCAACAAACCAACAAACAAACATACTTTCCTTTCCTTTATAATATTAAGTATGCTAAATAACAATGAAAAGGAGAGGGAACTAATGAACAATAAGCGTCGAATATACATTATGTGAGATTATTGTGTGCATTAAACAGGCCCAGCCCACTAGCGTGCAGGTGGCAGGCCGGTAATGACCGACAGACTTGATAAATAGCCTAGGACGTGTGCTGCGTGCAAACAAAACCCTTCTATTGCTGTAGCACGAGGGATTGAAGGAAATTTTGAAGAGGTACGTAATCTCAAGGGACGCATTGTACTTGTAACAGAGTGTACCATAGAAAAAATAAATGAGTGTACCATTCGAGTAGCTATACTCAACGTTTATGATACGAACTGTTAAGGAGTGACAGTGGCGGCCTTAGGGGGTGGCAAGCAGGGCAACCGCCCGGTGCCTCGCTTACCCGCGCTGCAGCCCAAGTAGAAGAAGTCATTAGGTTCTAAATGTGTATTTGAAACTCGCGCCCGCCACGTATTACAAAACCCATAAGGTGCGAGTGCAAGCATGTAATGGTCACCAGGATAAACATATTAATCTATGATGGCCACTCCCGTACTCTTGCCGCTTGCGTAGTATTATATTACGCATCGCGCCCATATCTGTGTCGTTCACTCCATTGCATATTTCTTCCTGTCTCTTTTACAATGATGAAATTTCGTGCCAGTGCTCGGGCAAAGCGGGCCTCGCAAATATCTACTTACTGCCCCGAGCCTTGCACTGGCTAAGGCTACCCCTGAGGAGTGGAATGCGCCCTTTCGACGACGAAAAGGTACAAAAAACAGCTTGCAACCAAAACATCGAAAAAATACAAGAAATTCAGAACAGGATCCAAGTAACAACCCTGAGTATGTATACA
Organism: Erebia aethiops; assembly: GCA_923060345.2. NCBI lineage: Eukaryota > Metazoa > Arthropoda > Insecta > Lepidoptera > Nymphalidae > Erebia > Erebia aethiops. Next base: position 6,414,849 of record OV281082.1, read on the forward strand.
CAACAATAGATATACTAGTGGTTCGCCCCGAACTAAAACCTCGCGGCGCCATCTATTGACATAAATGTGAAGTTCTGTTAAAAATACTGAAGCTGATTAAAAATTAAATAATTCCGTTTCCTTACAATATTTATCTAATTTTAGTATTTGTTGTTCAAGTACAGGATATAATTGAAATAATTGATCAAGTTTCAGGCTCATCCTTTCAGAAAATTTAGAGTTCTGAGGTCATCTTTGGACGTTAGAAAATCACCACTTTGAAAGCCCCCCATTTCGTCAATTTTGGGGGAAAAATTAAAAAAAAAATTTTTTGGACTCTATTCCTAATTATCTTTAGAATGATATACCGCAACCCTATGTAACTTTATAAAAAATATTTTACTTCGCATTCGCTTCTATGAGAGCCCCCATGAAATAAAGATTTTTATTATTTTTTAAGCCATATTCGGCGGGAGGCCATTGGTTTACATATTATATTTAAAGCTGAAGTAATTGCGTTCAGTAATTCAGAAGTTATAATGCTCTGACAGACGGACGGACGGACGGACGGACGGACGGACGGACGGACAAGTGCCAATTCACCCAAGTAGACTCAGAGACCTTCGCTTCGCTCGGTCAAAAATCCATCCATACTAATATTATAAATGCGAAAGTGTGTCTGTCTGTCTGTCTGTCTGTCTGTCTGTCTGTCTGCTACGCTTTCAAGGCCCAACCGTTCAACCGATTTTGATGAAATTTGGTACAGGGATAGGTTGTATCCCGGGGAAGGACATAGGCTATTTTATATCCCAGAAAAACAAACAGTTCCTGTGGGATAGTATGCTCTTTTTCTCGCATTTGTTGTTAAATTATGCGGCAAGAGCACAACGGATCGACGTTATTTTTTGCATAGGTATATTTGAGGACCTGGGAGAGTGACATAGGCTACTTTTTATCCCAGAAAAACAAACAGTTCCTGTGGGATAGTATGCTCTTTTTCTCGCATTTGTTGTTAAATTATGCGGCAAGAGCGCAACGGATCGACGTTATTTTTTGCATAGGAATATTTGAGGACCTGGAGAGTGACATAGGCTACTTTTTATCCCAGAAAAATAAACAGTTCCTGTGGGATAGTATGCTCTATTTTTATCGCATTTGTTGTTCAATTAGGCGGCAACGGAGCAACGGATCGACGTGATGATTTGCATAGGTATATTTGAGGACCTGGACAGTGACAGAGGCTACTTTTTATCCCGGAAAAAGAAACAGTTCCTGTGGGATAGTATGCTCTTTTTCTCGCATTTGTTGTTCATTTAAGCGGCAAGGGCGCAACGGATAGACGTTATTTTTTGCATAGGATATTTGAGGATCTAGAGAGTGACATAGGCTACTTTTTATCCCAGAAAAACAAACAGTTCCTGTGGGATAGTATGCTCTCTTTTTATCGCATTTGTTGTTCAATTAGGCGGCAACGGAGCAACGGATCGACGTGATGATTTGCATAGGAATATTTGAGGACCTGGACAGTGACAAAGGCTACTTTTTATCCTGGAAAAAGAAACAGTTCATGTGGGATGGTATGCTCTTTTTCTCGCATTTGTTGTTCAATTAGGCGGCAACGGAGCAACGGATCGACGTGATGATTTGCATAGGAATATTTGAGGACCTGGACAGTGACAAAGGCTACTTTTTATCCCAGAAAAATGAACAGTTCCTGTGGGATAGTATGCTCTATTTTTATCGCATTTGTTGTTCAATTAGGCGGCAACGGAGCAACGGATCGACGTGATGATTTGCATAGGTATATTTGAGGACCTGGACAGTGACAGAGGCTACTTTTTATCCCGGAAAAAGAAACAGTTCCTGTGGGATAGTATGCTCTTTTTCTCGCATTTGTTGTTCATTTAAGCGGCAAGGGCGCAACGGATAGACGTTATTTTTGCATAGGATATTTGAGGATCTAGAGAGTGACATAGGCTACTTTTTATCCCAGAAAAACAAACAGTTCCTGTGGGATAGTATGCTCTCTTTTTATCGCATTTGTTGTTCAATTAGGCGGCAACGGAGCAACGGATCGACGTGATGATTTGCATAGGAATATTTGAGGACCTGCACAGTGACAAAGGCTACTTTTTATCCCGGAAAAAGAAACAGTTCATGTGGGATGGTATGCTCTTTTTCTCGCATTTGTTGTTCAATTAGGCGGCAACGGAGCAACGGATCGACGTGATGATTTGCATAGGAATATTTGAGGACCTGGACAGTGACAAAGGCTACTTTTTATCCCGGAAAAAGAAACAGTTCCTGTGGGATAGTATGCTCTATTTTTATCGCATTTGTTGTTCAATTAGGCGGCAACGGAGCAACGGATCGACGTGATGATTTGCATAGGTATATTTGAGGACCTGGACAGTGTCAGAGGCTACTTTTTATCCCGGAAAAAGAAACAGTTCCTGTGGGATAGTATGCTCTTTTTCTCGCATTTGTTGTTCATTTAAGCGGCAAGGGCGCAACGGATAGACGTTATTTTTGCATAGGATATTTGAGGATCTAGAGAGTGACATAGGCTACTTTTTATCCCAGAAAAACAAACAGTTCCTGTGGGATAGTATGCTCTCTTTTTATCGCATTTGTTGTTCAATTAGGCGGCAACGGAGCAACGGATCGACGTGATGATTTGCATAGGAATATTTGAGGACCTGGACAGTGACAAAGGCTACTTTTTATCCCGGAAAAAGAAACAGTTCATGTGGGATGGTATGCTCTTTTTCTCGCATTTGTTGTTCAATTAGGCGGCAACGGAGCAACGGATCGACGTGATGATTTGCATAGGAATATTTGAGGACCTGGACAGTGACAAAGGCTACTTTTTATCCCGGAAAAAGAAACAGTTCATGTGGGATGGTATGCTCTTTTTCTCGCATTTGTTAATCAATTAGGCGGCAACGGAGCAAAGGATAGACGTGATTTTTTGCATAGGTATATTTGAGAACCTGGATAATGACATAGGCTTATCCTGGGAAACTAAACAGTTCCTGTGGGTTAGTATGCTTTTTTCTCGCATTCGTTTTTCAATTAGGCGGCAACGGTGCAACGGAGGAGGAAAGTGATTGAGGAGCTGGAAAGTCCAGGGGGACCTGTTTTCTTTTTCGGCGTAAAAAGTCTCCCTTGCCCAGGATGTAACCTACCTCTGTACCAAATTTCAACCAGTCGAAATCGACCAGTCGTATTTTCGAAGATTTATAAAGTTTAAGTAAAGGTGGGTTACTATGAGCTCTTAAAGCAGGACAGAAATTGAACTGCAGCACACTTCAATGCAGTGTCTGCCTACCAGGTCAGTGCCCTGAAGTTCAGCGCAGTTCAATTTCTGTCCTGCTTTAAGAGCTTATAGTAACCCGATAGATAGATGGCGTTAGTTGCATAATAGTGAACACAAACAGATAAGTATATATAAGTTTTTCTCAAGTAAGTATTATTGAAAAAAAAATCAAAGTAAATAAAAATTTTCAAACTCATACTCATACTATGCTCTTAGTCAACAGTACATAACATGCATAAGCAGTGTCATGTGCCTAAAATAATTTTGTATGCATAGGTATCAAAGTTATTATATTTTTACGCGGGCGAAGCCGCGGGTAAAAGCTAGTTCAATATAAATTCAAATCATAATAGTTTATATTAATATTATTTAAAAATTAAAGTCTGTTTTCTATGTCGGTGTATAGGCATTTCTATAGGCAACCTAGACCTTGGTAGTATAATTGACGTCAAAGGCGACCCTAGCTCGTGATAAAAAAAAAGATGAAAAAACTGGACCAAAGGTGCCTTAAATCAATCTCGCGCTAAGCAGCACTGCCACGCTGTGTGGTGGGTTTGTGAAATTAATTTGCAGGCCTATCGAAATCGGCCAACTAATTCTTAGGTAAGTATAGATTGATTTATTTTCTCTTTTTCAACGCTAAACGCTAACAAATGGTTTAATTTCGATAAAATAAGATTAACGGAACGCGGATCTGTGGGGAAAAGAGAAAATTTTTTTTTTACGGTTCGGTATCCAAAGTGCAAAACGGCGCCCTATTATGTTACTGTCTGTCTGTTTGTCACGACTGTGGCCTCTACGAGCAATTAGTATAATGTAGAAAGCTGGTATTTTTGGTTGTTGACACCAATGATAAATGTGTGTATTAAACTTGTGTCTGAAAGTAGTGAAACTCTGTGCTGTGGATTATTTGTGGCTTCAGTTTCTTTCATCGGCTTTCATTTAAAGTTAGATTAATCAGTTGATTTGCTTTTAAAATAAGTGTTTTTTTTAAAATCGTCCTGCGGCGCGCTTGTAGTCTGTAGATGTACCTACAACCCGTGCACATTTGCCACCAGATGCTGAAAGCGGTGGGAAATTCATTGAAAAAAACACTTCTAGAACGAAGATAGATAGAACGATAGAACGATGAAAACGAATATATTATAAATATTTTTTTGTGTTTTTTTTAAACCTTACATTTTTTTTAATAATATAAACGTTAACACGAAGTAATTCGTAATTTCGAATGTAGTATATTTAGACCTTTTGTCTTTGTAACAACGCGAGCATGTCGCTGTTCGCGAGCATGTCGTACTTCGCGAATCCAAAAGTTTACCCCCCAAAAAGTGCTCAAGTTTTCACTTCAAAAAAGCAGAACGATTCATTAATTTCCGAAAATTTGGTACGAATTTACAAAAAAATACACGACAAATTAAAAACTTCCTCCTTTTGGAAGTCGGGAAATAACACAATGTTATGAGCGTCACGCCGAAATGTCTCGTGGGTGTCAATGACCGCTATTACGGCGTGGCTCATGATTAATTGCGATCAAGATTTATGATGCCTACACCGATCCCTGGTGTCGATAACATGATCTAAACGAATAGCGATAGCCCTGTTAGGCTAAATTGGATTAAACCTGCCTATACTTTAATATCTCGTGCTATGTTTATACCTACGACCTCTGGCGCTGTTGTAGTATTAATAGGTATAATGCAGACTAATATTATAAATGCGAAAACGTTTCCTACTGCCTCGTTGGTCTAGTGGTTAGCATGTTCGACTGCTGCCGACGAGATCCCGGGTTCGAGTCCCGGGTCGGGCCATATTTAAGTATTGTGTTTTTCTGACTAGTAATTCTCAGTACTAGCTCGGAGTTAGGAAGTTGGCGGTGTTTCGCCCCCGTGCCTCGGAGAGCACGTTAAACCGTCGGTATCGGTTATTATCGCTAACATGCTAATAGTCGTTAAAGCCCGCCAACCCGCATTGGAGCAATTGGATTCCTCCAACGTTGTTGATGATAGGGTAGTAACTAGCCACGGCCGAAGCCTCCCGTCAGAGAAACTACTGAAATTATAAATGCCCAAATTGACCCGGGATCGAACCCAAGGCCCTCCCGCTTAAGGCAACAGCGCTTACCACTGCACCAAGGTCAAACCTTATATTCCAGCAAATTATTCTGTCGCAATTATAAAACCTCAATCCATGGAAGCCGAAGTTTGGCAAGTATAGAAGTTGATTTTATTTAAGCCTCACAATAAACAGAAGTGGTCTTAAGGCTCTCAAAGAAAATTGTCCAATGTGTTAGAAATGTTACGGGACACTGAGAGCTTTCTGCTATTATTTGAATGGCTGCATCTGTGAAATTGAGGGAAGGGGGGATGTAACAAGGGACCTTAGGGAGAGTCAGATACGACCCTACTTTAAATCGAACGCTAGTGAATGGTTCTTTTTTCTTAATTCTAGATACAACAACCTTTTTATACTATGAAATTAGACGATGCCCGCGACTATTGTCCTCATGTTACAATATTTTGTAATTCCCATGGGAACTTCTTGATTTTCCGGGATAAAAAGTAGCTGTCCTTCCTCGTACAGTAGCTTTCCTATCTCTGTACAAAATTTCATCAAAATCGGTTGCAAAAATATGCCGATTAACTAAGCACATACATTTCGCGCGCGAGTTGAATGCAGAGTACTTACTCTGCATGTAATTGTGTTGAATGCAGAGTATTTACTCTGCATTCAACACAATGACACATACATTTGTATGTGTCACCATACATTTACTCTGCATTCAACTCGCGCGTGAGCTATGGTTATGTGAGGTCGGAATCTACCAACCTAAGATATTTGAAATCAAACCCAATTATTAATATAATTTTTATACCATACGTTAAGACCATGAAACTACTGTACCTACTCGAAGTCAAAGTATGTTTATTCAAAATTGGTACCTATATTGTATAAGACTAGATGGTGATAATAAACGACGGTATCTTAAACTGAAGCTACAAGGGTTCCAAACACCCTAGGGCCAGGGTTCCAAAAACGTAGGGCTAGCATACGCACGAGTAAAATTATGTCTACCCGCTATCCCTATTTGTCTATCGAAGCTAACATGATTATTTGTCTCGTTACGTCAAAATCAGAGATAAAAGTAATATTTCTTATCTGTGTTATTTTAACGAACCCTTACATGCCGACTATTTTTTTTTCTTGTAATATACGAGTCGCATTTTGTGCATGTTAGGGTAACGAAAAATTTGCCGGCAACGACAACATCTCTCTCTCTCGTCGCGAGATATCTCGTTGTGCGTAGGTATGCTAAGCCTGCAGGTCTGAGAAAAACCCACAACAAACTATATTATTGGAAAGCAGATTCTACAGTGAAGACATCACCAAGAAATTCAGCAGCATAGATTTAGGATCTTTAATCTATGTTCAGCAGTTACTATTTTTTCAAAACAATACAAAAAAGTTAGGTTTTTCCATCTAGTAAGCATAAAACAATTTTGTAAAATGCCTTTCTCATTTTGGCTTTTTGAAATTGGAAGTACAAGTCAAATAGCGATAGATTCGTTGAAAAGTTTGGTTTTGTGCAGGTGCCGATTGCCGTTCGCAAATTGTTTATGGTAATGACCCGCTCGGCGACACGTGAAACGTTCGCGTTTTATTACTGTTTTCGTCCCCGCAAATTGGTGCTTCATATTCTCCAATTTCGTGTTTTACTGCGTCCAATAAATTTAATACAGTTTCTTGGATATCGGCTTTTTTTTACTATTGACGGCTTTACGTTTACTTTAGTAGAAAATCCATATAGTATCATAAATGACATAAAATACTTTTTATCTCGGAAAATCAAAAGTTCTCGCGAGTTTCTTCGGATCATATATCGGACATTCAAATATGTATATGAGAAATCGACTATATCACGCACCCGACTTTGACATACATGTAGAAAAAATATATTTTTTACTCTACCTATGCTCTACTCACATAAAAAGGAATCTGCTTAGTGGCTCTAAGTATTGTGACTTTGAAGGTCAATTTTAAAATAATTTTGATGTTACAAGACCTTTTTGCGTTTTTAAGGTTTTGATGAATGAATGAATTAGAATATTTCGTTATAAATGTCTGCACTTTTCTCCTTGCAAATGAGTTAATTGTGAATTTGCAAACTCAATCGGAATTCATGTATTTCAATTCAAATGAATGCTTAGTCATATAAATTCATTGGTTAACTACTGAGGGAACTATGTAAAATTTATTCAGTGTTGGAAAACTTCGAGTGCATGCGGGTCAAAGTGCTGTTAGGTTTCATTGATGAAAATTTATTGACGAAGTTCGAATGCACTCGTATCTTCGCTTTATTTAAGCATTTTGTATGCGGCATCGAAATTAAATGCAGGTATTTTTTATTGAGTAATATTATTAACTTATTAACTTTTTAATGTAATAAAGGCTTAATTTATTTATTATCATTTTAAATATTTATTATAGTTTTTTGTAATTAATTACTTTATTTATTTATTTTGTCGTTTGATATTACATTAATAAACGTATTATATTAATATTTTGTTTTTAAAGTCATCGTTAATGATGTATGTTTATTTTTATGTCAATAGTTTAATGCAGAAAGTTACACTTAGGACGACTTATGCCCTCTATGTTAAGTTAAAAATTGTAAGATTAAAATCGTAACGGTGAACTCAAATAACGATCATAGCTACCTACCTAAGAAAAAAGTATCTGGTATGGTCGCTATAAAAATCTCTAGTCGTATGTGGTCGTAGCAGTGAAAGATACTATTACCTATAATGTGGTAAAAGTCAAGTTTTAACACAAAATAACTGCATATGGAACGTTGGTTGTCGCTGGCGACTTCTAAACTCTACTTTACTACTTTTAACTTTTAATTCATTCGTATTAAAACAACTTAAAATACCAAAGTTTGATGCACTTTCTCTGCTTCTAAAAGAACTACTTCAGGTGATTTACTTATAAAAATATCATATTATATTATTCTTTACACTATCGCTCCGAAAATACGAAACAGTCAAAAATCGCTGGCAACGTTTGTATACGAGTTATATACCTATACCTACACCTTAACTGCAAACATAAGTAACTCTAAGTCAAGATTTTTATAGAATAGCTATTATAATTTCGAATAACTATTATTCGAACTACGAAAAGGTATTCTTTATTAAGAAGAATAAAGAAAATTTAGCAGTCAAGTGAACAATATTAATGCACAAGATCAGTGAAGAATTAGTGAAAAAACTCCCTAAGAAAAAACAATGGCGTTTCCAGCCGTAGTCTGAAATTAATGAGATGGGCCATGGATTTAAAGTGTTTGCTGAGCCCTCGGGCGCTCTATACAGCTTCATTATTTCATGGAATTTTCTAATTAATATTATATTTACCGTAATTGTTTGTACTATATCAATATTTACAGGAGTATATTCTAAAAGAGATGATTAGCTTTAGTCTAAACTAGATTATACCCGAGACATTGTCCACGTGCCTTTAGGTTTTTTAAATGCTCCTGAAGAAAACTCTTTTGTTTGAGGGATGTGTCTCCGGCTTTAGAGGGATTTATTTATCCGCGGTTTGATTACCACAATATTATGGTTTTGAGGGAAACCCGGAAACTCCAAAGTAATCCAAAATCCAAGTAATATTTTTGGTATAAAATTCTATCACGAATTTAGATAGAGAAAAAGTGAATATAACTATCAGTTTGACAGTTCAGATAGATTTATTCTAACTTGGATTTCGTTTAATTTCACGGTTGAGAACACAGATTTATTCCAATATTGAGTAAAGCTAAACTTTACTCCCTCTGAACGCTGATCAGTGTGTGATTTATAGTAGACTGCGTGATATACGAGAAAGGTGTTGCGAGCTAAGCAAATAAAGTATGCGAAGTCAACGATTCCCGGGAAAGTGACGATATAGTAAAGTTCTTCTTTCTTTTGCTTGTCAACCATGTTATACTCTCTGAATCCATTTACTGTCCACGTTGCTCTGCATCATGCCCTGGACAGATCAAGATTACGAAAATCCCCCCTGCGTAAGAGTGACGACCCTAAGCAGTGAGGTTGGATGCGTGGAGGAGGACTCACCGCACCTTCCTTGTTCATCCTCTTATTAGTCGAATCTGTTTGTCCAAGTAACGGTATCGCAGCTATTTTAGAAATCAACTATAAAGGCTTCTATACAGTTTAAAAATCAGTTCGATACAAGAACCATACAGAATAGCAAAATTTTTAAAAGAAAATAACCTTTATACTACCTCCTTATCTAATATGTTCTTACCTCCAGAAAATGAAAAGCGAGAGCTACAAAAAAAAATTTTAGTTTACCAGAAAAAAGGGAACTGTTTACGATATATGAACGTCAAAGTTTTTAGAAATTTTTTTTTTAAATAAAGTTAATGATTTATTAAGAACATGTTAAGTTTATATTTAAAACAAACTTTAATTTTAAATTGAGTATTAATAGAAACTTTTATAATATCATAACATTCCAATTACGAATTAAAATAATAACTAAAATATATTATTAAAAGGAGTCCCTTTAGGCTAGGTTCCGAAGATACTGGCATCGTTCCCCCTTTGAATAGCTAGACTAATTCTTTGTCCGAGGTAGCTGCCAGCTCTTCGGTCTACTGTGATGTCGACTAACCTTTTTGCTATTTCCTTAAAAAGCCTTATAACGCTAGGACCCCACGGACCAAGGGCCAAGGGTCTCGACACCGAATGGGACAAAATCATATTCGGAGCCTAGACCCCTGTATTTACATGCTTTAGCTTTTTCAGCCGCTTCGCAAGCCGCATCAGCTCTGTTGTTGGTTCCATGTAGATGGGAAGGGGCTAGCGTGTCTGAAAAATTGCATCCCATACCAGCACCCGGCCCATCTTCCATGGAATCAAACTCATACCGTCCGTTCTCTTGCCATCGTCTCTTGCAATACCAGTCGGCTCAAGTAAACTTGGCACGTTGACGGTGGCAAGGGACCAGCAATTGTATATTTTAGTAACTTGTATAACTACGGAACCCTACGACCTATTACCTATTACCATACTGTGACCCTACCTTATGCGTATTCTAACACGCACTTTTCTAGTTTTTGCGGATTGCGGGTAAATAGGACTATGGCTGCGCTTGCAGGTTCGTGGTCTCCTCTTCTGGTCGCCTAAGATCCGCCTAACTACTCCTTTTAAAATTAAACCTGCTAACGTCCTGCGAAGACTTATGTAAAACTCCCTATCTAGCTTTTTTCAAGAATTCATTAAAATATACAGAAATATAATACGTTGGATCTATAAATAATGATTCAGTTACATAATACTTTTTTTTTTTTTTTTTTTTGTTGTAGGAGGGGAAAATCCTCATGGACATCCAGTCCGGACCGGATAGTGCCGGACTCCTACCGGCTAAAAACCCCTCCTGTCACCAAGCAGCAATGTACCTGCCCAAAAGTTGGCCTACCACTACTGCCGAAATGCCAGTCTCATCCACGCCCGTCTCTTTCATCCTTCTCTTTCTTTAACATTATATTTTCCATATAATTTTGGATTATTTGCCAGTTATTTTTGGACTGTAGCATTATGTCTATGAGGCTCTCCACCCCAATTTCTACTCCCAATACGTCCACGACCTTCCTTCTTTCTTCTTCGAACTGTGCACAATGGAACAGTGTGTGTTCTGCGTCATCAACAGGATGTATGCAGTACATACACTTGCTGTTGTTTCTTTTCTGGATACGCTGCGTGTACTGCATAAAAACCCCGTGCCCCGTGAGACACTGTGTCATGCGAAACGTTACAGTGCCGTGTTTCCTGGACACCCAGCCTTTTAACTCTGTTATCAATCTGTGCGTCCACCGCCCATTCGTGGACTTATTCCATTCCTCTTGCCATCTAGCAAGGGTCTCTTCTCTGGCAGCTTTTCTTTCTTCGGGCAGTTTCATCCCGTAGCTCTGTGCTCTTTCCCTTGCTAGGAGATGTGCGGGGATTAGGTTCGCTAGTACGAGGGCCGCATCGGTGGATATGGTCTTATAAGCGCAGCAAGTTCTTAGAGCCATCATACGCTGGGTACGCAGCACTGTTTTCTTGTGCACTTCCTTGTCCATAGCCACTGCCCATATCGGAGCCGCATACATAACAGTGGACTGCATTGCCAGGGCCAACGTTCTTCTCTTCCTTGAGTTCGGTCCGCGGGTATTTGGTAATATTGCGGCGAGTGCCTTAATAGTTTTTTGGGCTTTCTCGCACGCCGCATTTATGTGCTTACCAAAGTTCAGGCGCGAGTCCAGAGTCACACCTAGGTAAGTAACTGTTGAGGTTGGTTGTACCTGCGTATTGCTACAAGTGAAGCTATTTTTTGGGCTTAATCTTCTATTGAAAATGATAGCAACCGTTTTTTCCGGGGCGATTTCTAGTTTATTGTGCGTCATCCATAACATAACACTGTGCAGAGCTTCATTTCCTTTCCTTACCAGATCTTCGGCGTTCTTAGCTGTCACTGAAACTGCCAGATCATCCGCGTAGCAAATTAGATTTACCCCTTCTGGAACTTCCACTGTCATAACATCGTCATATAAGATATTCCACAAGGTTGGACCGAGAACGGAACCTTGGGGAACACCCCCTCCTATCTCTACTTTGACTCCATTTCTTAACTGAACAGCTCTTTTTTCCAGGTAGTCGATTATGCTGTTTATTATATATTTGTTTATATTTCTCCTTTTCAACTTCTCTATTATTTTTGGCCAGGAGGCCGTATTGAACGCATTTCGGACGTCTACCAAAATTAAACCATTCCATTTATTTTCTTGTTTGGCATGTCTTGCAATACTTACTACCTGCTTTATTGCATCTGTAGTTGATCTACCCTTCCTGAAACCATACTGACTTTCCTGAAGCCCTCCATTTTTGTCTATGTCCTGTGTGAGTCTGTTATTAAGTAGACTTTCATATACTTTTGCAAGTATGTTTATTAGACAGATTGGTCTGTATTTAGTAGGTTCGCTCAGCGACTTCTTTGGTTTATCAATGAGGATGAGTTTTGCAATCTTCCAGCTTTCAGGAAACTCTCCTTTTTCTAGGAGTCCATTGAACAACTGGACAAAATATCGAGGATATTTCAGTATAACCTGTCTAATGACTTCCGGTGGTATTGAATCTAGGCCTGGTGCTTTTCCGTTCTTAATTCTATCTGCAGCATCTTTGACGTCTTTCTCTGAGATCCTTAAGCTTTCCAAATCCTCAACTTCTTCATCTAAATGCTCTCGTTTAAGCTCTTCGCATTTCGTTACTATAAACAGTTCTTTAAACACTTTCTTTTTTCCTTCTAGGGGTAAAGTTGTTTTAGGGTTGGGTAGCTGGAGCTGACTTTTTACTATTTTATAGGCACCACCAAAAACATCCTCTTCTAGCTCGTTACATAAATCATCCCACTTTTGTGCTTTTGCATGAATTAGAGCGATTTTTAATTCACTTTTACAGGATTTATACTCACGTTCTAGTTCTTCTCTTTTATTTTTATCCTTACATTTCTGGAACTTTCTTCGCTTCGATCTAGTTTCTTTTATTTTTTCTTGTATACCTTGAGTCCACCAGTATGGTAGCATGTAATTATCATCACATCTTACTTTGGGTGTGCTTCGGTTATACGCAACTTTAAGGGCGTTGTCACATTCTCTGTAATTAATATCTCTATTCTTGACTATTTCTTCAAATGTCGCATTAAATATTTCTAAATTAGTTTTGCCAAATATATATTTTGGCGTGTCTTTATCCTTGTTTCCTCCCAAGCTAGTCACTATTATCCTATGATCGCTCATGGATACGTCATCTTCTAGAATTGTCCAGTTGAATTTATCTGCTAACGCGTTGTCACTTACAAATGTCATATCAATGTACGATGTCCCGTTCGGTCGTATACAGGTTGGTATAAGTCCGTCGTTAATGATATTTAATATTTAAGTTTTGTTTTAGTGTTTAATAGTTACATAATACTGAGAAATATAATAAAATATGGACCGTTTATTGTTTGCATACCCTGCGGGCACTCCCTGTAACGTAAGCATAAAGCTGCATAAACGGAAAAACTCTTCCGTTAAATTTTCTTTCGTTAATTCGAAAGTGAGAATTCAATATTTTAATAATATTTAGAGTTTGCTTAAATAAGTCTTTAGTATATCATTAAAAATCATTTTTAGAAACAAGCTTTTATCGTCTGCCATATTGTATTTAGTGTGAAATAATTTTATTCTCAGCATACACTTAATACCCATATCATGGAAGTGCACATAATCCAACTAGTCCGCCATCTTTGGGAGTCCGCCATTTTGATTTAGAATGACGTCACATAGCTGACCATGCATTGTCATCCCAACTAAACGTGTAACGCGTGTGTAAAATTACAGCTCAATCGTTTGCTGTTAACGGTTTTAAAATTCAGAAGACCTAAACAAACCCACAAACATTATGTATTTTGTCATTTACTTAACTGTAGTTACGTTAGTAGGAATAGGTTATACATATCTACAAAGCGGTGATAGCCTTAGAGTTTCCCATAATATTCTCAAAGGTGTGTAAAGTGTAGTGATTCCTCGTTTGACCAGCGTGATACTATTATTTTTTCCATGCAGTGTGATAGACTATGGCCATAACCAAATATTTCTCAGTTTGAAAGGATACCCATGCACAGTGCAGTGGGCAAGCGATGAGTTGAGAAGATGGGTATCTCCTCATATTGAAAATTGACATGGCCTAAGTATCACAATAACATGCTAATAAGTTGCAAAGAGTCGTTACAGTCAAGTGGTACTCTTTGCCACTACAAAATGTCGTACTAATGCGGGTAAGCGTTCTCCATTACATAGAATGACGCAATCATACTCGTAATATAATGAGACTTTTAATAATATTGATATACCTATTATCAACGCGTATTGGCGCCTTTTGCAATTTTTGCAAGCGGGTCTCGAATTTTGTCAGAAAATCATCTACACGCTATTCCGAATCTAACAACACCTCGTTCATATTTTTCGGAGGCGGAGAAAAAAGTTGGACCCAAAAAGCACTTGTTGACTAGACCATAAGCCCACTTAAAAATGTACCCTTATAATTAGTGGTTTACGTGGTTGACGCCAAAGTTATTATTGTTATACTGTACCTATGAAATACCTAATGTGTCGTTGTTTGTGAACCCAAAGATATAAAATGAAAATAAATACAGGGCCGTGGAGTAAGGAAATTTCTAAAAGAGGCTTACGTCTAGCTTTGAGGATCCATCAATGGTGGCCGACGAATTAATTAACGACTAAAAATAAATGATTAGGCTCTAAACAGAATTATGTATAAAAGTCGCTGCAAAAGGCTCCTTCCTTTTTTTTAAATTGTGAGATAGGCTTGCGCTTGACGACAATCATGCTTAGTGCAAAGCAATGATGAGGTTTAGGTTGGAACGCGCTTGCCTAGAAGATGCCTATTCACTCTTGCCTTGAAGGTACCTAAGTTATACGTGGCAGGAAACACGTGCGCTGGGAGGGTGTTCCACACCCTAGCGGTTCGGATAACGTCGAGCAAAAACGTTTCGTGCGGGCAGATTGGCAAACAACACTATCTACCTATACATCAGTATCAGTCATAGACTAACGTCCTCCAGCTACATGAATAAATTGTCTATTCACAGTAGATAGCCTAATTATACCTACTAATATTATCAATGCGAAAGTGTATGTGTTTGTTGGTATGTCCTTCAATCACAATAGAGCAATAGATCTCTGTAATTTGACGACGTGCAGACCTGTAGAGTGACATAGACTGCTTTTTATCCCGGAAATCGAGGAGTTCCCCTGAGAATTAAACAAAACTTAAACCACGCGGGTGTAGTCGCGGGCATCAGCTAGCCCTAATAGAATAAACTCAGTAATAGCGATTGTGACCATCGCCTGACCCCTAATGGCTACGAGGTGCGACAGATCGTTATCGGGAAAATGGTAATTCTATGGTTACTTTTGTTGATACTCGGAACCATAGTGGCTGTAGTGTTTTGGATTAAAAGCATACCAAAATACCGCGTGTATAATGCGGGTCCTAATTTGGAACAAAGTTTTACTATTTTGTGTTAACAAGTGAACATAACTTTTAAAAAAAGACGCGACTTCCCTGTTTAATCGTTTTTTTTCAAAATAGACACACACGTCACTCGGGAGGATGTAAGGAATCTAACGATAACTTATACATCCAAATCTGTTCAGGCTTTTGGAAGTTATGGTGGAAAAAAACTCACATATTACGTGAACCTTGAAAACATTACACTCCTTTTTTTGAGCAGTCGTGTCGAAAGCGGAACAATTAATTTTATTAAAGATCCGTCAGAGTAAACATCTCTTATAGATGCTTCGGTGGCAGTCTAGCAGTACCAGTGTTTTAATGGAACTGTGCTATTTTTGGATGCTGGTTACCTTTTAGTTATTACGTAAAAAAATAGCTTTCGTATGAAATATCGCTTCAAGGATACTTGGCACCGTCGGTACCGTAATAAGGCTTAGGCTCAGGGACTCATATCTCAGCTCCGACTCGGCTACAATCCAGTTTGTAGATGTGCGTTACGCCTTAGAATTTTGATGTACTTATAAGGCAACTTTTACTCGAATTGATTGTAGGTATTCTCGGTTATAGCTATTCTTACTTGAAGACATGCACCACGTAAATAGTATATTTCATTACAAGTGTGGGAAGGCTGTCATTGCAAAGAGTTCCGACAAATGTCTACCCAAGCCGAGGCGCAGCCGAAGGCGAGGGTTGACAGTCGGAACAAGTTGCAATGACGGTTCCGCACGTGTACTGAACGACTATTTTTAATACAGTTGCGAAAAAATGAAGCAATTTAATAAAATAATAAAAACACAATAAACTCAACTAACTTTACATTTATTTCTTATAAAAGTTATAGTTCACATATACATTGAAATTGGTACAGTTTTTATACTAACTGGGGAAGTTTTAGGTTGCATATTTACTGTTTGAGACAAACTATTATTAATTTCGTATGATTGTTCATGTATATTTGTCATACAATGGCGTTTGCTAGTTGATGGAGTTGGATCTGATGAATTATCATTATCAACGAAGGTAGATGGACGAACGTTCTCTGCAACATGTGAAGGAGACGGACTGGACCTTAAAACAAAAATACTAGGGTCGAAATTACTCATTTTGTGCAACAAACAACTAAACTCGCAAAGAAAATTTCTGAAAAATGGCGCCAACCGTAGAATATAAGCAGAGTTTTTTTTTCTTCACCCATTCTGGTAGGCAAAGGGAACTATGCCCATACAGCCAAGTCTTCAGTAGAATTTTTTTATTAATATGAAATGAAAATGAAATTTAATGAGATGAAATGAAATGAAACCTAACCAAACTCATTAAATCAAATCATTAAATCTGATATTGAAACAAATTAGTAGCTTCTTTTTAGAAATATACGTATTTGCATGAATCATAAAAACTTCTATGATTTTTTTTAGTAAAAACTTCATGGTTGGTTTTTCTTTTTAATAGACATTATTTTGACAGTTGGGAAAGAGAACGCACGAGTTCGGGAAAGGTAAAAAAAAAGCACGAGTATGTAATAGCCCACATCCCGAACGCTATACGTCCCTGCAATACGCCACTTTTTGAGCAACTGTATTAAAAAAATATTTTTAAAAAAACACACACAAAAGTCGTCGGAGGGGAATGACGTTTAAGGCTGACGCTCTAGTGTGTGTGGCTCCGTATACAAGTGAGTTTCACTTTTGTTCGCCCTAGTGTGATTTTCGCGTTTTGACGACGCGAAGATGTAAGGCGCAAATTACTCATAGATGTATACGTTAATCTACATAACTTTGTCGTCTGTTTAGTAGGGTAGGTAGGTATGCATAATACATTTGTGGACGGAGGGCCTAGCCCCGCAATTAGCACCACATCACTCAATGTCTAACCTCTGTATATAAGTGCTGCCCAAGACCAAGTCGCCGTGAGACTTGTTAGTTAATTATTTAGAGAGGACCACACGCAAAATTATAATATACCTATTGTCACTTAAGATTTAAATCTTTCTCTTTGAAAACGACTACCTACGGTAACCCACAGGCTACGAGTTGATACAACCATTTCTTAAACTCCTTTCCATAGAACTGTTTTGCTATAGCAGCTCATTACCCAGCATGTTTGCAAAAGTTAGTAGGAATTATTTACATTTCGTTATTAGTTCTGACTTAAGTAATATTTCATTTGCAACTCTCATCATACGAGTATTACGAAGTTAATGCATATTGCTCTAATTGCCATAGTAAATATGGTCTCGGGTGGCTTATGGGGAAACTGAGTTATACAATTATTGAAGTTTTGCTTGTCGACCTTACTACCTACGTTTGCCGAACTAACTGTAGGTACTATCCATTTGAAGTTTTTAATCCTTACCATATACTAATGAATGCGAAAATGTGTCTGCCCATCTGTCTGTTTGTCTGTCTGCTACGCTTTAACGTATTTTGATGTACAGAGATAGGTCGTACAACAGGGGAGGAAAAAGTATCATGAAATATTGAGAAGCGCCCGAGAAAATAAAAAACTCAATCCACGCGGACGAAGTTTTAGTTTGATACGTAAATAACTACCTACTTGAAAATATACATTTACGCAACGCGATACCTACTGTCTTATGCAAAATATTCTGTTACAGTGATATATAACAATCTTACCTATTAATGAAAGATTTTCATTAAATTAATGTAATTTAAAAAATTATACTTAAGTCTGATGCATAATGGTACATAGATAGAGATATCATGTCTTCATGTGTCATGGTATTATATAATACCATGACGTGGTATTATATCATATCTATCTACATGCTAATTTGAAAATCGAATTCGCCAAAAATGCGGATGTCCTTTAACAGCACTATAGTACGCTTCTAAATATATTATTTGCAATGATATAATGCACCACGCAAACATGCAGGAAAAGTCTTCAAAACCACCTTACGTTTGACTACGATACCGGAGCATCTTTAAGATATGTTGACTCAATACAATTTTGCAGTAATCTGGTTCCATATGTATCATGGACAAAGTAACGCCCACTCCAACAGAATAAATAAGTGTTCTTATTATCTTATCAAACAAAACGTAGCATAAATAAAAATAAACTATCGAGTAGAAAAGACGCTTGTAAATAAATGTATTTCTCAAAGGCAAAGGCAGCGGCTCTGATTGGCAAACATTCCACGTCTCTCACTATTTATCAGCATCAGCGGACCGTGACCCGGAGAGTGATACGCCAATAAGACTCCTCGTAGATATTGAGTGTTGACAAATAAACCAACTTATATCTAAATACTTTTACTAGACTAGCAGATGCCCGCGACTTAGTCTGCGTGGCTTTAGTTGTTGTTTAGTTCCCGCGGAAACCCTTTAACTTTCCGCGATAAAAAGTAGCCTATGTCACTCTCCAGGTCCTATGAAATAAATCACGTCAATCCATTGCTCTGCTACGGCCTGTTTGAAAGACAAACAAACACACTTTCGCATTCATTAGTAAATTTGTGATTAGTATGATATATATAGATAAAGAAGGTCGGCAGAAGTCGTTGTTGGCGGGTGTTATCTGAAATTGTTACCAATTATAAACAATATATCCTTTATCCCAGCATTATTATCTATTTTGTATCCTCGTTGTATTTATTAGATAAGAAAATTGAACAACTAATCATGGTAGCGTCCTATCCCCGAAAACATCTAATCGAATGGGTTGTAACTCCACACAATTGCTACGCCACCTAGTTTTAGACTAATAGGGTTACTCTCCACGGTCCTTTGTCTCAGACTGGAAAGGTAATTAATTTACTTTGCCATAAAATTTGGTATGTTTGCGTAGTTTGCAATTTAATTTAAATAAGTCTTAAATCAATAAAATCTTTCTTTAAACAAACTTTTATCGTCTGCCATATTGAATATAGTAAAACGTCATTAAATTTTTCTTATTCGTCTCAGTAAACCCTTTTAGGTGATACCTATCATCATAATATCCTGGGGGTATAACAAATAACTAGGCCATCATTGGGAGTCCGCCATATTGAATTTAGAATGACGTCACTTAGCTTACCATGCAGTGTCAAAATTTATAAAGTTCAGCCCAATCGGTTATGGGGATAACAGTAATTTTATTCTAAGTGCTCGATTGATCGTATAAGCCTTCGATGACATTAGCGTCAACATAAAATGAAAGTAGAATAAGAACTGTATTCAAATTCAGTTGCAAGATTTGACCTTTAAAAATCTACATACATTGCAATTTAAATAAAAGCTTCAAAGTACAATGAGTCTTTTATTATAACATGTCGCGCCCAAATGTTAACAAGGTGACTTTGACATTTAATAATAAAATTTAGTTTCAGAAAAATATTGACTGTTCTATATTTGAACGGACAGTTCTTATTATAATAAGTTCGCAGTCTACGGCTACTATGGTATACCTACCTACTATTATATGATACGTAAATAATAAAAGTTGGTACAGTCAAAGTAAAATTTATTTCTTTCAATACTAATAATATAAGTTACATATTCCATTTTGGTAGTTGCTAACTTTCCTGGTTAGAGGAACACTTTCAGGCGCTTTCGGGTGGTAATTTGTCGCTAAAATCCTTATTTATTGCATCAGCAAAGTTGGATCGGCCTCGAGAGAGGTTTGCAAAGTTCGCTCCTTTAACTTCGCTTCACTGAATGCCTACACCTTGAGCACATATTGAGGTTGAATCCTCGCTTTCTTGTTTTACTTGAAATATGGTAGTGCCAGAACTTTAATACGATTTTCTCAGAACTTTGTCCTTTTACACTGTCGCGTCGACTACAGTTTTTGGTCTCTTCCAAGGAACTAAGGTTACTTTAAGTGAAACTATTGATATGGCTTACTATTACTGAGCTACAATTCTGGTAAACTACACTCGCACAAAGAATCGGCTTAGCTGTGCAAATTATATCTCATTACTGCTATTGAGGTAAATAAACCAACACTGTGCGGCTATATTAATTATGAACATACAAACAATGCAAGCCTCAGCAATATTCCTAGGAGCATGAAGTTGTTTCGCTGACGTAGCATAAACATACATATAAAACGGTATTTTGTCAAGTATGCCATTGCCTAGTTTCCAATACCATCAGAGGTGCAATCATGTAAGGATTGCATATATAGCATATCGTTCATATGCTCATCAATAGATGAGCCTGTTTACCACCTTTAAAATTATACTTAGTCAGACTTTTTTGTTCTACTACAAGACTGCAATCTCACCTGGTGGTAAGTACTAAGAAGACGATGCAGTCTAAAATGATAGTGGGCTAACCTATGGTATGGTTTTTTTATGAACTACAATTCCTGTCGCTATTTATTATGCGACATCCTTGTTTTGTTTACAAAATATTACTAACTAGCTAATGCCCGCGACTTCGTCCGCGTGAATAATTTTAATTTACCGGGATAAAAAGTAGCCTATGTACTATTCCAGACTATAATCTATCTCTGTGCCAAATATCAACCAGATCTGTTCAGCCGTTGGCGCGTGATTGAGTAACAAACATCCATACATCCATCCATACATCCATACATCCATACATCCATCCATCCAAACTTTCGCATTTATAATATTTATTTGATTGATGATACATTCTCACTATGAGTTGAGTTGGGCGCCATGTGTGTATTGCTCTTTACAATAATAGGTACATACTGTCGATTTAACAAGACATTTCATGTTTGATTGGTACTGATGTAGTGATTACATTACAATTTTGCTATGTGCTTTTTACTATACTATATTGTAACCTATGGTATGGTTATGGGTATATAAGTTATATGAAAATAATTGGATTCTACACGACATCGTACCAGATTGCTAAAAAAACGTCTTTGCCGGTAGGGTGATAACAGCTACACACGGCCGAAGCCTTCAGAACAGAAAAGAGAAAATTTCTAAATTGACCCTGAGATAGAGAGTAAATACGATAACAATATAATTTTAGGTGAGTATGTACTTTAAATTTTTACCGCCTCACGTCGTATCTACCGCTCTCTTGCTTATACATAAACGTAAGAATTTTATATTCCAATTTCCAATACGCATTCCCCGCGGCGTTGGATTTCTTCTCGGCTAGTTTACTCTTTCACGTCACGTCGGTTAAAGGGGTAGTAGGGTAAATTTGTCCAATTTTTGTAATAACCGCCATCAGCAAGGTCTATTCCCTCTCGATCGTTCCGTTATAATATGTTTATCCTTTACCAGTTTTGCCTCGTTGGTCTAGCGGTTAGCATAGTCGACTGCGGATCACGAGGGTTGGTCACCTGGGTTCGATTCCCGGTCGTGCGAAAAAATTGTTAGGTATTGGGTTTTTCAATTAAAGAATTCTCAGTGCCAGACCGGAGTTGGAAGTTGGCGGTGTTTCACCCCCGTGCCTCGGAGAGCACGTTAAGCCGTTGGTCCCGGTTAATTATCATTATCACTAACATGATAATAGTCGTTAAACCCCGCCAACCTGCATTGGAGCAGCGTGGTGGGTATAAGCTCTTATTCCCTCTCTCCTATGAGAGTGAAGGCCGGTGCCCAAAATGAAATGCTAACAAAAATTTGTTAATTAATTTATTGAGCTTGCATAGCGTGCTTTATTGAGCTTAAAATTCAAAAAGCAAATACTTCCTATGATCATATATTTAAGTTTCCACCACAGTAAAGCTTGACATGACGATGTTT
Organism: Erebia aethiops; assembly: GCA_923060345.2. Taxonomy (NCBI): domain Eukaryota; kingdom Metazoa; phylum Arthropoda; class Insecta; order Lepidoptera; family Nymphalidae; genus Erebia; species Erebia aethiops. Next base: position 6,436,948 of record OV281082.1, read on the forward strand.
CTTATCTTGAGGTACGAAAGAGAGTCGAGGCACGATTAGACCATGTAAAGTCTACGATGGACGTTTCTTTGAGTGGACGACTGTGAAGAAGAGCCTGTGAAAACGTATTATCAAGTGTACTTTGCTAAGAGTAAACAACTGATACTAATACTTTAAAGCACATATACATTTCTCTGTAATCCTTTTATTTAGTTAACGGTATCGCATTTACTCATGTCACTCCGTTAACTAATTCTCAAATATTTTTTACCAAATTATTGCCTCAGCAATAAAAGCGAATGAAACAGCGGTAAAATCTTTTGTTTATTTCCAGTTAATACAACAATACACGCTCACATTTGTTCAGTACCTAGCGTAGTTATAAATTTTACGGTTTTTGTAACCCCACCGTAGACAACGCTCAGAGTAATGTTTATTTGAATAACATTTCACTCTACCGCAGTCATTTACGAGGAAAGGTCCCATAATACATTTTCATTATGATCCATATAAATGGGTCGCCGATATCGAGTCGTTATGTCCTTACCTTCTACAATAACAATGTACATTCTGATGAATTTGTATCGGAATAAGATTTGATTAAATGTACATATAACCATCAACAAAAGAGGATTGCAATTTACAATGATTTTTCGTTTGTTGCATAAATAGAGAAATTTTCCAAGGCTTTAGAATAAAACTTAACGTATTCTGAGGGATCGCCAATCCAGTGTTCTAATCTTATAGACTTGCTAAGCTTTTTTTTTAAATAGCGCAAGTGGTGATGCAGCCTAAGATGGAGCGCGCTTGCCTAGAAGATGCCTATTCACTCTTGATTTGAAGGTACCTATATTAAAACGGGAGGGGAAAACGGAAGTCGGAAGGGCATTCCATATCCTATTCGAATTAGAAACGAGGAAGCAAATGGCTTCGTACGAGCCCGCGGAATTTCGACTGCGTAGGGGTGCAGACCTTGTCGATGCCTTGCGGTTCGATAATAAAAAGGTGACGGAGGAACAATATCGAACAGTTCTTGAACACACTCTCCGAAATATATCCTGTAGAATACCGACAGACAGGCAACTTTGCGCCGATGTTCCAAGCTTTGCAGCTTCGAACTGACCAGCGCTTTGCTACCAATGAGTCTCCTGGCGCGACGATCCACCCTTTAAAGCTTTAATCCCGCAAACTTAACTGACCCGATGACCGCGTCGCTAGTATCTAAGAAAAATATAATTTTAAAAAGTCAGGCCTAAAAATTAGTTCCAATTTTGGCCAACGGGTCAGATAAGTTTGACGGACTGTACGAAGATGTCAGTTCCTGGTGTTTATTCTTTTATGTGTATGTATTTCTATAGGTATTCATTATTTGTTCACGTGGAGATACTCCTAGAACAATTCAACGTGTTTCGGTACTCTAATTAACATACAGTCCCTCACTATGGCTATGATAAGATTTAAGAAAATTCTGTGTTGCGTTGTTCTTGGAGTAACTCTACGTGAACAAATAATGGAAATGGGCAGCTCTTCTAACCTCGTGAATTAAGTTACTCCTAACATCAGGACTAAGAATTTTAAATCTGAAGTTTTTAAAGGTTTTTTTATTTAGATTTTTTCATTTGTCAGCCTTTTACCTGCGATAATATCTTGTTTTAATTGATGATTCACATGTAATAATACGTACAGCTAAAAAACTGAAATTCAATAAGAAGGTATCAAAAATGAACTCAAGATATTGAAGGAAAACATTTAAAAATTTCAACAGCTTATCTTAAAGTAAAAAAAACTATTGGTCCTCAAAAAGTGTCGGTTAATGATCATCAGCTTTTCACTGGGGACGTGGACATTACGCGAACTACTCGCAGGCAGAAACTACTTTAACGAGAAAGAATTCCTGCGGAATACAAATTAATACAAGCGAGTAAAATCCAACTCTCGTTTGGATATCTTGGACAAAAAAAATTAAAGTGCCACTTTGCAGATTTTTCCTTTTCCGCTCATAAATTAACGTCTGCTCTTCGAGAAACTCTAAAGTCATGCTAATTGCCTGCAATGCTCTGGCTAGTTAGTATTTATAGTGAATTATTGTAAAGGTTAAGTCATTTAAGCCTTCACAGAATATTTATTATGCTGACTATACTATATTTTTATTTTTGTTATGTATTTTTATTTCTGTAATTTGTATTATGGGTCCCTACCTGAAATAATATGTTTTTTTTTTATATTTTCATTTATTTTAACTAACGTTAGCATAATTATGCTTCGTGAAGAATTACTTCCCTAAAATATGTCAGACATGGTTAAGTAATCTGTTGTCAACCATTAAAAACATGTATCTACATTTCCACTATAAGCTAAACGCTAATTATGAGATTTGTATCAAACACATGATGCATAGCCTGAACAAGTGCAGAAGCTGCCTCAACCATGTCACGCACTGAGGCTTTAATCGTGCCATATTTATGCATATTTTTCTTACCCTCCATGGAACTCATCATCATCAACCTATGGACGTCTCATGTCGAGTTGTATGAGCACCACCACACCCGGTCCTCAGCCACTCACTCCACGCCACCAAACACTCTTTAAAAATATCTATATATGAAATATTCTTGTGTTATCACCAATTCGCTTTGAAACACGGGAGTTCCTACTCGTATGTTTAAGTATTCATACATTCTCGCAAATGAACTTCCCTTAATGCATATTTTATGATGACGCAATTAAAAATGAGTATTCGTATTTGCATACCTATTCGTACAAAGTGAAAGCTCAAAAGATCTTTCTTTAATAAGCCTTCAATTTGAAATGTATGATAATATTGTCATCGCTACAATCTATGAACGAATCCTTCCATATGGATTTTGGTTTTGAAAATCCACTACGAACCCCATGTCAAAAAGTATTCTTTGTCCGTACGGGGTAAAAAGCTTCCCCAGTGACAAATAAAGTTAAAACTGATTTAGGTGGTAGAGGTGTTTTTAAAATAGCAAAGAACTAGAAATAATGCTAGGAATTAGGGATTAGTATACTAGATAGGTTTAAATTCTAAATCTATCTGTTTATCGGAGCTGCATTGCAGCATTATATATTTGTGAATAAAATTATGTAGTCAAAAGATTCACGTTCAGATTATAGAATATTTTTGTAAATATTCACAAAAAACGACGAAAACAGCTTTGACGACCTCCGTGGCGCAGTGTTGAGCGCTGCAACAACTGCAACATAAAGACATTATGTGCGGAGGTCCCGGGTTCGATCCCCGGCAGGGTCAATTTGAGAATTTATAATTTCCAAATTTTCCCTGGTCTGGCCTGGCTTCGGCCGTGGCCAGTTACCACCCTACCCGCAAAGACGTGCCGCCAAGCGATTTAGCGTTCCGGTACGATGCCGTGTAGTAACCGAATAGGGGTATGGGTTTAATATAACTGCCATGCCCCTAACAGGTTAGCCCGCTACCATTTTAGACTGCATCATCACTTACCATCAGGTAAGTGTGAGATCACAGTAAACTTGTAGTGGTTAAAAAAAATTATATCTAATTCAATTGCATGACACCTAAAAATATTTCTCATTCATATTAATGTATTCATTAAATAAGACATTTCTAAAAACTAAAAGAAACTACTAAATAAAGTATCACATTTATTAAAATCCAAGATTGGAAAACTCCGCATCGCACGCGAAGAAATGCTCGATGCCTCCTATTCTTCCTTCTGATTCTTGCTTTTCTTCTAAATTGTGCTCAGAATATACCTATTGGGATAAACTTGCTAAACTATTGTGTGATGTCTAACTTTGCCTATTATAGGCAATCATGGTCCATGGGTCAATAGGTTCACGTACGTAAAAGTAATGTAACTTATTTATTTCGGGCGTAAATTAATGCAAAAACTGAGTATGTTCCCCGAACAACCTGAAAACAAATGAAACACGGTTTTTAAAAAACAATTGACATTCATAAAATACACTCATATCACGAATAGGAATTCCATAACCCACCACTACAGCCCATTAACGTCCCACTGCTGTCCACACTGCACAGGCCTCCACTCTCATAGGAGAGAGGGCATTAGAGCTAAATTGTTAGGTATTGGGTTTTTCAATTAAGAAATTCTCACTGCCAGCCCGGAGTTGGAAGTTGGCGGTGTTTCACCCCCGTGCCTCGGAGAGCACGTTAAGCCGTCGGTCCCGGTTATTATCACTATCATGATAATAGTCGTTAAAGCCCGCCAACCCGCTTTGGGGCAGCGTGGTGGGTCTAAGCTCTAATTCCATAACAAGAAACAGAAATTCGATAAGCTCCTAGAGAGGAAGACACAGGCCGTCTCGGCAGCTCAATGGAGCCACTACCTCTCACTAAACATGCTTTACTATGCGGTAAATCGTCACAAAATTTTAATAGGTTTTTTTTCAGGTTCAAACTTAGTGGTAAGGATAGTATGTTGAAGAAAGACAGAAAGTCTTGTAGATACGATTAAACTTCCTTTAATGGTCAACAATACAATATTAAATTCTAAAATTACTAATTGCAAACGTACTGTTGCCGACATTGAAATAGAATGAGTACTACTAAAATTCTAAATCAATGGTTGCCGAGTAGGTTTGTAATTAGTAGCCGGAGTGTCCGATGAACCACGCCCAAAGCTAGCGCCCCGCGAGCGTAAACCGGTTGCGAGGCGTAGTCTCCAACACTTAGTTTGCCTGATTTCGAAGACGCTTGATCTGATGCTGCTCAAGTAGATACAGAGCATTTGCCCGATTATCGAGAAGTATTAAATAAAAGCGTTTCTCACCAAGAGTAAGGTTCCATAGGTAAGATCAAGCATTTTAAAAGCTTTCATCACAATAGGACGTTGTGATTGTGCACATGCTTGCAATACCAGCTTTCCCAAGTTTCGTCGCGCCTTGCTTGGATACTGGGAAGGACACGCATGCCAACCACAATAGAAAATTGAATCTGATAGTCGAGACGCCTGACAAGAAACCATTTATCAGCAAGTTTTTATTAAAAATTGAATTTGCATGAACTTTTCTTATTTGAAACGAATACTTAGTATGTCTAATATTGTTATTTAAAGATTGTTACCTGATAGGTAATGTCGCCAGCGTTGCACAAAAAAAGTCCCAATAAGAAGAACACGCCGATAATAAAAAAGAGTATCTTCATTCTAGCGACAAAATTTAACTGATCTGAAAGCTGTGAGAGCACAATATAATACGAGAAATAAAAAATAAATTAAAAAGATACCATAAAGTTCATGGAAAGGGTCGTCTAATCACACGTACACTCTTTGATTAGAACTTTCTCAAGGTATAGAGTAAAAGCACAGCAATATGTCCTTTCGAAAAAGTTAACACGAAAAATTTCAATTTCGTTGGCAACGCAATTTGCGGCTCCTTGAGTAGAGGTGTTGCTGTCTTTGAAACATTTTAGAATAGCTGCATTGCCGCGCTTCTTGTTTCAACACTGCCTACGTCGAACTTAGCTTTAAAGGAGGAAACTACAATAGTAAAAAAAGTATACTTCACTGTAGCTATTTGCAGCAGAAGTGATACTGCAGACCCTGAACTTAGACACAACTGTAAAGTCAAAATTATTCCAAACGCTTTGTCAATTCCCATAAAGATTCTGTAAAATATTTTCATGTCAAGTAATCAGTACTATAAATCAATATTACTATATATATATCTCGGTTATCGAACCCGTTCGGAGCCCTTATTCATGAGTCTATGCGCGCAACGCGGCAGCTGAATGAGCTGAACAACAAAACACGTGAGTTATAACCAGGATCTTTATAGTAATAATGATTAAAATAAAATTTGCTTTATACCACTATTGCTAAAATACGTTTTTTTTTAAAGTTCTCCTAAGCAACTCGCAGGACAACGAAATGAGAAATAAAATAATTCAAAGCAAATAAGTTTCTAAATATTATTTACCTTATAAGTTCTTTGTGCATAACGATGCCTTCAATAAGTCCCCGCGTCAACCGCTCCGCTGCTATCGTCGGATTACTCGTGTTAAGGAGCTTATCGAAGTCTTCTCTCAATCTTTCAAAATAAACTTTCAGCGTAATAAATTTGTATTTAAATATTATCAAATTGGCTAATGCAAAACAGTCCACTGATATGAGCATCGTTAATAACATTATTAAGAGAATGAAAGTTGTAGTTATTCGGGTTATGCCAGCCAAGAGTGAATCGTCCCCAAATGACGGATAATATGTTATAACAGTTACAAAATGTGACCCTGCGAAACAATAAATAACTAAAAAATAAGGTCACATAGGAAACATTACTTGACTATTTTTGATATGTGACCTTATTTTTTAGGCTAATAAATCAATAATAAAATGTATAAGTTACTAACCATCGTACATCTTTCGTATGCCTTCAAATACAAAACACAAAGTACAACCGAAAACAATTGCTATATAAGCAATAATATTTATCTTCATTATCCTATATTTTTCTACCATCAAAGAGTCCTCCTCGTATAACTCACAAACTTTTATGAGATCTCGAATCAACTTTTTCACCACCTTCTTGTTCGATATTACTGAGATAATTTTTATCATTACAATTGTATGAGTAACTGCAAATGTCATCGAATCTCTCTTTTCATCCTCTGGAAAGTCGCCAATTAAAGCAGCTAATATTTCCAGTAGAGTCATAAATCCATAAGTCAGAAACAGAGTGTGATTAAATAGTTTATAAAAAAAACTATTATCATCTCCTACTGCTTTTTCTTCGTACCAAAAATTGCCTGAACCAACCAGATAAATATTTTTACAGAATGTTTTCAGTATCAAATAATTCTTCATATTTGTCTTTTTTAAAGAATTCAGATATGAGTATTCCTTGAAACTACTATCCTCTATCTAAAGACATTGTAGTTCATAATCACGTAATAGCTAAAGTTTTTTATTTACCTGTACGGTGGTGTCGACTGTGTCAGGCCAATTTTTATTATGTCATTCACTACGTTCCGTATCAGAACAAGTAACAAAATTAAAAATTTTAAAAAACCCACGACGAATTGCAGAGCTCCATTAAAACAACACTTAGAACTTAGCAAAAGTATATATAAAATAATAACTAAAACACAAAACTGCATATTTGCCGGCTCAGTAGTTTTTTTGACCAGCGTGGTGGACTATGACCAAGCCCTTCTCATTCCGAGATAAAACTTGTGCTTAGTAATGAGTAGAGGTGTCAAATAGTGTTAAATTTTAATATTCTGCTAAAAATTGTTAAAAAAAATGTGATCTCTTAAGGAGTTCCTGTGACCACTTCCTGGCTCCATCACGAGACCCTGGGCAACATCTAGGTTTAAAGTGCTTGTCAAGACTAATCCAAGAGTCCAAACACGGCGGGTTTCGATAAGAAATTAAGGAGTTCCTATGACCACCTCCTGGCTCCATCATGAGACCATGGGCAGCATCTAGGTACAAAATGCTAGTCGAGACAAATCAAAAGAGTCCAACCACGACGGGTTTACGATAAGAAATTAAGGAGTTCCTATGACCACCTCCTGGCTCCATGATGAGACCCTGGGCAGCATCTAGGTACAAAATGCTAGTCAAGACAAATTAATAGAGTCTAAACACGACGGGTTTACGATGAGAACTTAAGGAGTTCCTATGACCACTTACCAAATCACGATTGCAGCTCAACTTGATTGTCTATGGTCCTGAAACCTGGAACCTTCTCACAAGCTATACATATCTAATGCAAAAAACCTCATCTCAATCGGCCCAGTACTTTTTGAGAAAAATAGTAACATATTGAAAAAATTAAATCATAGACTACAGCTCAGATTGATTGTCTATGGTCCTAATATATATCTAAGAACCTTCTCACAAGCTATACATATCTAATGCAAAAAACCGCATCTCAATCGGCCCAGTACTTTTTGAGAAAAATGGTAACATATTGAAAAATCATAGACTACAGCTCAGCTTGGTTGTCTATGGTCCTAAAATATATCTAAGATCCTTCTCACAAGCTAAACATATGAAATGCAAAAAACCGCAACTCAATCGGTCCAGTACTTTTTGAGAAAAATGGTAACGTATTGAAAAATTAAAATCATAGACTACAGCTCAGCTTGGTTGTCTATGGTCCTAAAATATATATAAGTACCTTCTCACAAGCTATACATATCTAATGCAAAAAACCGCATCTTAATCGGCCCAGTACTTTTTGAGAAAAATGGTAACATATTGAAAAATTAAAATCATAGACTGCAGCTCAGCTTGGTTGTCTATGGTCCTAAAATATATCTAAGAACCTTCTCACAAGCTATACATATCCAATGCAAAAAACCGCATCTCAATCGGCCCAGTACTTTTTGAGAAAAATGGTAACATATTGAAAAATTAAAATCATAGACTACAGGTCAGCTTGGTTGTCTATGGTCCTAAAATATATCTAAGAATCTTCTCACAAGCTATACATATCTAATGCAAAAAACCGCATATTAATCGGTCCAGTAGTTTTCCAGAAAAACGGTAACAAAAAAGTGCACAAACAAACAAACAAACACACAACCTCTTAGGGCAAACACATATACCGTCTCCGTTTCGTCGAGGGTAAAAAATGGTTTAAAAAAACTTAGGACACTCAAAGGCTGCTTAAAAGTTAAAAAACAAAAAGCTTCATAAGTTAAGATCTGAGTATATCTGTCTCATATCGATAATGAAATGTCGATATTACCTTGTTTCTATTTACCAAAATAACCGATGGCTCTTTTATTTCGTTCCCCATTCCTAAACGGTAATATCACCTAACCTCCTCATCGTTTAAAAGTTTCCTAATTTGTCAAAAGTTCTAAATAATATCAGAACTGTAAATGATTTATTAGCAGCACACGGCAGGAATAAACACACTAGGCAAATAGTACTTATATCAAGTTAAATTAACTACTTTTAGTTATACGAAAGTAGAAAGTTTTGTATGTAGGTATTTCTCTCTATATTTGACAATCACCTTTTTCTCGGGAACGCGTGGAGGTATCAAGTTTAAATGAATATAAGTATTTATTTATAAAATACTTCCAGGCCTGGCTCACTTGTCACGTAACCTGAGATATTTAACTACTGCTGCGTGGACGGGCGACGGCACTCTTATAAGTTGAGTGTTGCGCGCGAATGAAGTTTTACGTTTGACTTTTACTCAAGTTCTCGTTGTGGTTAAACAAAGAAATATCAGTAAACGATATCGTATCGCATTAGTTCGTTTAAACTTTAATTGTTAAGATCTAACTTATCGTTCTTTGCACTTCCTAAGGACCCCGAAAGGTAAGTTTGTATTATTTGCATATCTACATAGTGCCTACTTAGAGTTCTAAACAAAACTAATATAACTGCATAATGTGGGTAGTTTTATTTTTATATCCAGACATGATACAGTTTTAAACAAAAGTTATTATAAAAAATTCTAATAAAACGTCTTCCAAGAAGAAATTGGCCAGCGTGGAGGCCATAAATATATGGCTTCATTTTTTTATCCACTACAAGTTAGCCCTTGACTGATATCTCATCTGTTGATAAGTGATGATGCAGTCTAAGATGTTAGCGGGCTAACCTGTTAGGGGCATGGCAGTTATATTAAACCCATACCCTTATTGGGTTTCTACAAATCTATTAATATTATATCTTAATTATAATATATATCTTTTATCTATTTTTTTAAAGTAAAATCGTCATCATTGCAACCGACCCATAGTAATTACAAGAATTTAGAAGTCAACCCTGAGGCTGCACGCGCCGCGTCTGAAGGGATAAGAGTTACGCGATAGAAAGAGATATATGGAGTTAGGTATTTAATTAAGCTGTAAAATTCAAGCTTCTAAAGTCAACGCAATCAAAAGATACGACCATTCGCGCCGCATATTTTGACGTTCGCTAATAAATCAAAATCTATAGGGTAGGTACTTCCCGTTGACCTAGAATCATAAAATTCGGCAAGAAACAAGGTCTCACAGCAAAAGTGTAGAAAATCGATAATAATGGTTCCGTACTTATAGGTTGTCGAATTGTTTGTTAGGCGCTACGTGTTGTTATGACATCTTTCTTGTTATTAACTTTACAAACACAATTTATATTGTGTTATGCATAGAAAAAATAAATACTCTATTCCGTGGTGTTATGATACGGAACCCTTTGTGCGCAAGTCTGACTCGCACTGGTCCGGTTTTTTTCGCAACAGTTAACAAGTTTTGCAAACTCGTAATATTATACCTAGATGAGTACGAACAAGCTAATAAATGAAAATATGTGGTACATTCGAAACGTTTCTATATAAATACCACAAAAGAAGTCATATCAAAAATGGAAAACATTTTAAATGAATAAGTTTAATGGCTTTTATTAAAAATCTCGCTTTTTAAGAAAGCGAGATTTTCAAGCAGATCTACTACATAATATTGGAAGCAAGACGCCATTCTATTTGTTAAGCTTCTAAATGGATACGTGATCGCATTGTTGGCGCATCACTTTCCACTTCATAGATCACTGGGTACCGATAAATCCGATGAAAGAGGAGATATTTTTAATAGATTTATATATTTATGTCTATTTCTTTATTAAGTTTGTTTTACGTGTGGTTCACAAAGAATATCTACGCGACGGGACAATAAGTTGTTCCCCTCTAATTTGACGTGTGGACACAACCGTGCGAGCGGCTAAACCGAAACTGGGGACAGATTTAGTCGTATTTTTTGTCAAAAGTGAAAAAAAAAATTGTAGGTCTAAATACGCTCTACAAGTTTGATACTAGACATTTTTTCAAAATATTTTACGAAAATAGCATAAAACTAATTTCACTACCTAAGTTTATGGTTTAGTTCGAATATCTCAATAACGATGAACGATAGGTGAAAAATGTAAAGGACCTTAACTGTAGATCGTAAAAAAAGCAACAAAAAAGTTTTGCATCAAAATGTTCTTTTCTCAACGGAGAGTTATTGTGGAAAAACTGAATTTACCCCTTTTTTCAACATGGCGGAATATGCACATAGGAAATCTTGGTCGACAATTTGAAGTTAAGCTTTTCTAGGCCTCCCCCAGGCCCCATCTAATATCCAAAATTTTGCTTTCTCGGTTCACTTGCAATTCTAACCCGTTTTTTCCGACGTACCTAATGACTGGACCATAACGCGGACGTTTTGTCGTATTCGGAACGTGGTGAGCTTTCGCACTATCGATATTATTTACTAATGAAATGCAAATGATAAATTTTCGGGAAAGCCTCTGGTCATGAGCCAGTCTCATTAATTTATTATGAGAATAGACTCACTAACGAAGCACAATAATTTAATTAATTATTTCACGCTAATAAGGCATTGGCTTTTCCGGGTTGGAGAATATTTTCTTTTATAACAATAATTATTTTCAACAAAAATATTTATTCATCTTTGTTTACAAAGTTTAAATTATACGAACAGTAAAATTACAATTATAGTTAACCAACCACGAAATAGTAGGCACGAAGAGGCGTAGCGGAGCTTTGAAACAGAGTGTTGACGAAACTCAAGACTCTTTCCACCAAGCATATGCGAATCCTCGCATATCCTTGATCGCTGAGCGCTGAGCTGTGCACAAATCACTTAAAAATGTCTCCGTTAATCTACATCACTTTGTCGTCTGTTCAGTAGGGTAGGTATAGGTATGCATAAAACTTTTGTGGACGGAGGGCCTAGCCCCGCAATTAGCAACACATCATTGGTCTAACCTCTATAAGTGCTGCCCAAGACCAAGTCGCCGTGAGACTTGTTTAGTTAATTATTTAGAGAGAACCACACGCATAATCTATACTAATATTATAAAGAGGTAAAGTTTGTGAGTTTGTGACGTTGTAGGGGGTAATCTCTGGATCTATTGACCACCGATTTCGAAAATTCTGTTACCAATAGAAAGCCACATTATTTGTGAGTGTCATAGGCATATATAATGAAAAGAGTTTTTCGTGTTAGTCCGATTTGCAAAATAAGTCGGTGAAAAAACGGTCGAACAAAAACGTTTCTTACGAACGCTGCCTTAACGATGAGAGATATATGATTGAGTTCTAGAGAAAAGTTGTAGAGCTTGATAATGCCTACAAAAAAGTCAGCGACAGAATATGCCCAACTTTTTTATTTAAGTCACAAAAGTAGTTTTATATATAAAAAAATATTTAAACCGTTAGGTCATGTTTATTGGTCATATTAATAACAATTATGAATTTTTATCAAAATAAGTAAAGTTAAAACAAAAGACAAACAAAACAAAAGACTTTTCCCTCTTACTACATATAATTTGGACGAATGGTTAAAGAGATAATACGACATAGGTATGGAACTGCGACCGTGTCGTAATCTATTGAGTGATATTTCTATTAGACGGTTTTTTTCATATACAACACGTCAATCTATTTAGAAATAAATTGCTTCATTACCAAATTCGTTTTTATAGTATGTGTTTTGGTTGCATAGTTTAAGAGATAATTTAAAATATTAAATTGCGAGACAATTTTATTAATGTTCGGCCAACGCGACCGCGGCGGTCGCTGTGGGGAAAGAGGCGTGGCCTCCTGGCGAGTACCTCTGCAAGACGAGCTAGGAAGGCTAGCACCGAAAGGTCTCAGCGACTGGCTAACCATAGGCAGAATATGTTACAGACAGACGGAAAGACACACTTTCGCATTGATCGTGGTCAATAGTCAATGTGCAAATTACATCTCATTACTGCATGTTATAAGGTAAATGAACAAACACTGTGCGGCTATGTTAATTATTAGCATACAAACAATGCAAGCCTCAGCAATATTCGTAGGAGCATGAAGTGGTTTCGCAGACGTAGTAATTATGCCTCATAATAAACATTTTGACGACCTCAGTGGCGCAGTGTGTAACGCTGTTGCCTTAACGTGCGGAGGTCCTGGGTTCGATCCCCGGCAGGGTCAATTTGGGAATTTATAATTTCTAAATTTTCCCTAGTCTGGCCTGGTGGGAGGCTTCGGCCGTGGCTAGTTACCACCCTACAGGCAAAGACGTACCGCCAAGCGATTTAGCGTTCCGGTACGATGCCGTGTAGAAACCGAATAGGGGTATGGGTTTAATATAACTGCCATGCCCCTAACAGGTTAGCCCGCTACCATCTTAGACTGCATCAACACTTCCCATCAGGTGAGATGCACTGGCAAGCGACCGCGTCGACTACAGTTTCAGGTTCTTTACCTGAAGCTTTTGATATAGCCTACTACTACTTCCATAACTCATAGGTACCTACTGTTAAAATTCGGTTTTAAAATTTAAAATTCAAATACTTCCTATGATAATTAATATAAGTTTCCTCCACAGTAAACTTTGACATGACGATGTTTCTTATCTTGAGGTACGAAAGAGTGTCGAGGCGAGATCGACTGTTATTGAGAACTGTATGCTAATTAGAATATCGAACAGAAATGTTGTATAGCAATGCTTTAAGATGCACTAACATAATATCCAGTTAATTATGCTTTAGGACGAAGCTACCCGAGTGAAGTCACGGGCTACATCAAGTACAATAATATAGTTAACTTACATTTATTCATGCAACATTTTGTATATTGTGTTACAGTTTGAAATAAGTCTCATTACGTAGCACCTGCTACGCTGCTACGTCGCTACGGGCGTATGGTATTACACAATTATGTGTATTAGTATTTTGTGTAACATCATCGCAATATAATTCACTCTAATAACATAAATATAAAATAAAGTGGGTTTGTCTGTCCGTCGTCTGCCTATATCTGCTACGTTTTCTCAGCAGATAGATATAAACATGTTCAATCCCGGTGTAGGACATACACTTATTCTCGAGGAAAAAGCATTTTCAAAGAAAACTAGATTCGCGCGAAGTCGAGGGCTATATCTAGTACAGTAATATTATATTTTGAAAGACTTAAAATAACACCAATTTATTTACAAATTAGTGAATATATAAAGTGTTGTTAACATGCATACAGGCGGTTGTTAGTCGCAGTTTGAGAAAAGTTTGAAATAAGTCTCATTACGTACACCTGGTACGCTGCTAGCGTATTACACCATTACGTGGCTGAGTCACTCCTTTTTGCTTTGCATAATCCATTTTAAATACACAGTTCACTCTACTGTAATGACTTGCTTGAATTTAAGTATAACAAGTCATAAGTTGAAATTCTAAGTTTAATGATGAGGTATGAGGGAGCAATATTACTAATTGAAAAGAGGCAGATATTCTACCCTCGTGAATAAACTTACTCCTACAGCATCAGGACCAAGGATTTAAAATCTGAAGTTTATTTAATGTTACTTTTTCATTCTGATTTTTTTCATTGATTAGCCCTTTGCCTGCGATCTCATCTCGCGGTAGTTGATGATTCAATCTAAGATGGAAGCGAGCGGCACGGCTTTGGTGGATACTAGCCATGACCGAATCCACCCACTTGATGCATTTATTGAATGAAATTCAATACAATCTCTTTAATTACAAGGTGTCTCAAACCTTTTTGCTGCGATTTTTGCTCTGAAAGAAGGTGCCAACTCACGATGGTCGTGAGGTAGGTGTGTGTGCGTGTTTTTGTTTCGTTTGTTTATATGTGTATGATTGTGAGTGACCCTATCTCCAGCAGCCAGTGAATGCGTGGTGGTTTAACTCCCCGTATGCATCGGACAGGATAGTGTTGACCGTGTTTTAAGAATTAATCTGAGTATCAACACTTTGTTAAAGAGTTTGATTATCAAATAAAAACAATTATGAGAAGAAAATATTTACAATAAGTAGGTAAATCGCCATTATGTTACAAGTATGTTATACCGACCCTTAAAGGAGAACCCTTGTTCGTGTATAATTTTACTTAATAAGTTTTAAGTTGATAGTAAAATGCATGAATTACGCAATGTAGGTAAAAATGCGCCACGAAAAAATATTCCATTTTAAATACAATACTTACCCTGGATATTGAGAAACAATCCACGTCGAACTTCTGGTCGGTAGATACAGATGTATCAATATACTTATACCTAATACTTAATTAATCTGATGACTCGGAGATACTGTAGCCCAACCTTGTTAGAAGTGTTTGTATCTCATTTAAATTCAATTTACTGAGTGAGGGAGAAAAAGTAATTCCGGGGTTTGGGTCGGCTTTCGGGACACGCTACAAAGAGATTGGAAGTCATAGACGTACTATTGGGACGAACTCATACACTTTTACGGCAGAAAGTTTTTATTACCCCAAAGAAGATTTGCAATCTGTACCAAATTGTATGCACAATCAACGCTTCAGAATACTAGGTATACGGAGACATTCGATGCATAAAACAATTAAAATCTTATTCTACGTTTACGTATTGATCCGGCTATACAGCAAAAGAATAATATACGGAAAGCAAAAAGCTCAAACTCCTAAAGGTAATTCAATCTGACTTTATTTCCACTAGACTAATATTATGTTCGATTATATCAACGCTTATAAGTATGGTTATCCAAGTAAAGATTAATACTGTGAATCCATCTATTCTGTTATCGGTTTATTTAGTCTAAATATTTTATAACAGCGACATACATTTTAATATCACCTGCGTGACCTGCTTCTCTGCTACAAAGTGCTCAGAATAAGTGCCCAGTGTGTGTTCCCAGTAGGGCTACTGGGATTAACTACTTGCTAAACTTGGGTGTGATGTCTTCCTTTGCCTATAAAGTTATGTTCATGTGCGTAAAAATTATGTAACTTATTGATTTTGAGCGTAAATTAACGCAAAAACTGAGTATGTTCCCTGAACAACCTGAAAACAAAAGAAACACGGTTTTTAAAAATCAAATTTAGCAAAATCCATTGACATGCACAAAATATACTCATTTAATCACGAATTCCTTAACAAGAACTAGAAATTTATTAGCCTTCGATAAGCTCCTAAAGAGGAAGACACAGGCAGCTCAATGGAGCCGCTTTCTCATACTAAACATGCTTTACCATGCGGTAAATCGTCACACAACATTTTAATAGGATTTTTTTCTGGTTCAAACTTAGTTTGCCTGATTCCGAAGATGCTTGACCCGATGTTACTCAAATTGTTCGTTGCAAAAATTGAATCGTTAATTCTTCATATTGTTTTTCGGCTGGACACATGGGCACCTCATTAGCACCAAAAAATATTGTTATAGAACTACATTAACTTTTCTAAATATAATATATTCGGTTATAAATTAAAACTAGTGTTTCGCCCTGTGCGCGAGCTGCTAAAGCAGCTCACGGGTTGTGGTTTGACTTACAAGTAGTACAAACTTTACTATACGATTTTGAACGAAATCGGTCAATTAACAAAGAATTTCAAAATGGCGCTGTTTTTTTAAATTTTTGGTAACAGTTTCCGGTATTGAAATCCCAGGGAGCCCTTAATATCGATTTTGAACGAAATCGGTCAATTAAAAAAGAATTTCAAAATGGCGCCGATTTTTTAAAACTTTGGCAACAGTTTCCTGTACTGAAATCCCACGGAGCCCTAAATATCGATTTTGAACGAAATCGGCCCATTAACAAAGAATTTCAAAATGGCGCTGAATTTTTAAAACTTTGGTAACTGTTTCCTCTATTGAAATCCCAGGGAGCCCTAAATATCGATTTTGAACGAAATCGGTCCATTAACAAAGAATTTCAAAATGGCGCTGATTTTTTAATATTTTGGTTTCAGTTTCTTGTTTCGTAATCCCAGGGAGTTCTCAATATCGATTTTAAACGAAATCGGTCACTTAACAAAGAATTTCAAAATGGCGATTTTTTAAAATTTTAGTACCAGTTTCCTGTTTTGTAATCGCAGGAAGCCCCGTCGTGGGTAAAACGAAACCGTATCAAAATCTTGCATAGTTCTACACAGTCTTGTAGTATTCTTCAATATTGGCCATATATTTTCTATGGAAAAATAAATTCCGCCATCTTGAAGTTTTTTCCTGTTATTCAAGTAGACCGTCAGGTCCTGATCATCTCTTGCCAAGAAACCACACTTCCATCTCTTATACTCTCCGAGATAGACACTGACGAAATTTGTATGGCGGCCATCTTGAATCCACCATTTTCGAGTTTTTTTTAAACTTATCGCCAATTGGATGTGGTTCCGAGTGACATTAGTTCGAGGACCCCCCACCTATCTTCAATACCTTGGCCGTGCCCTTTACCCGTCTCCGAAATCCTCAATCATCAGCTGTCTCCATATTTGTGATCAAGTTATATTTTTTACTTCTATACGAAGCCATCAGTGAAAAAAAAATTTTTCATACAAAATTTTACAGGAGGACATTTTTGGGGAAAATCTCGAAAACTACCCCAAATGTGGCAACACTGTTTTGATATCTCGATACTGCCGGTCGAGTTACACAGTCGATCCCTACATGTCAACTTTCCCAAATGTTGCCAACTGCCTCAAAATCGTGATCGAAATTTTCAAAAACACAAAAAGAATACAAAATGGCCGCCACCTCGTTTCACACAAGCATTTTACATAGTTTCATAATTTTCCCGTAAACTACAGGATATACCGCTCCTGATGACGTTTCAATTTTTCATCTCGCTCGCACCCAGCCGAAATGATAGCTCCTGAAAAGAGACCATGTCGAAAATCACTTTTACTTTGATAAATTCCAGTGTTGCCAGACCTCGGCGACGGAAATACCCAAAAATCATTCGTACAAGTGGGACACGTGGTCGCTCGTACTCGAACTTTGCAAAAAATACGTATTTCGATTTTTTAATTTTTGAGGAAAATCTTGAAAATTTCCCGAGAAATGGGGTAAATTTTTTTCCCCAATCCATTCTTCGAGTCGGTACACACAATCGCTCCATAGAAGTCGAAACGCTCCGACATTGCCAACTGGGAGAAAATTGAATTTTAAAATTGCGTTTTTTCGTACCTCAGACTGAACGGCCGCCGCGACAGCCGCCATCTTGAATTTTTAAAAACCACTCCCGTTCTGTCAAAATACAGGATAGTTGTAGGCGAAAAGAGAAAAAAATATTACGCTCGACCACGCCGTTTCGGATCTGTGGCGCCGCGGTTCGGGGTCGAAAAATCAAAAATTTCAAAACACTACAGCTCGGCCGCCATCTTGTTTTTTCAATTTTTTCCACTTTTTCTATAAATCGTTTCCTAGTTTCTTCAATCGTTGCGAGTTGTAACGAAATCGGTTGGAAAACAAAAGAGTTGCAAGAATCACGTTGGCCGCCATCTTGTTTTTCCGAAATGTCATAATTTTTCCCTACTCGACTCCCGCACCCGAACACATCTCCCGTACATCGTTGTATCGTTTTCTGTCTCTTTCTAGGAGAACAATTATGTCAATGAGTGAGTGAGTCAGTGAGTGAATCAGTGGTAATTGAGCTATATATAGTATAATATTTTTTTAGTGTTTGTGGTTATTGAAGCCGGTTTTAATTTTTTTTTTTTTACAACTTTTAGTGGTCACGGCTACTAGATGATGCCCGCGACTTCGTCCGCGTGGAATAAGGTTTATGATTCCCGCGGGAACTCTTGAATTTTCGGGGATAAAAAGCCCTTCCCAGGGATACAACCTATGTCTGTACCAAATTTAATCAAAATCGTTTGCACAGATGGGCCGTGAAAGCGTAGCAGACAGACAGACCGACAGGACACACTTTCGCATTTATTATATTAGTATGGATGTCTGGTTAAAAACCTACTGTTTACTAAGCTATTACACTGATCGCGAGCAATTTACTCTTATCCATTGAGGAGTTCCATTCGCCATGTCCGAAGATATTCATCAGATCTCCACCAAATTTATATGGGACCACCTCTGAAGTATGATCTATCAAAAAAAAAAGAATCATCAAAATTGATTCATAATTGGCGGAGTAATCGCGTAACAAACATACAAAAACATACAGCCGATTTGATAACCTCCTTTTTTTTGAAGTCGAAATAAAATGCGAATGAAAACCATATTCGTACAAGAACAATGAAATTCGAAAAAAAAGTTCAGGTTCAAATGGCCATATGTCGGTCAATTTTTAATCAAAAAAATATTTCACTATCTACTTGTTTTTATCTACGCAATGCCTATACCTATCTCAGCCCAAAGAAAAGAGATAGACGAAAAAGCACAAAAACGAAATTTTGGCTTTTTTTTTTCAAGTTTGTTTCGACTGTATTGGCATTTTTTTTTTTCAATATTTAAAAAATGCTATTCCGATGGGAATTTTGATTTTCTACAAAAAGTTTTATGTACAACATATCGAAATTTTGCTTAGTTTAAGAGATATATTAGAAAACCCAAAAGGGGTGCTTATTCGCCCTTATCTTCAATTTCCACTCTTTGATTTAATAGCACTCCGCGGTTTTTTCTTCTTTTATAACCCATTGAACGATTCCTGCAATAAAAACCCGTGAACGTCTCAGTTCCTTTCTAAATGTTATAATCAATAGCCTAGGCCACTGGTCTCTCTGTTACCCGAATATAGAGAAGAATTAAATAAAAAGAGTTTCTCACCGAGAGGAAGTTTTCATGGGTAAGATCATACATTTTAAAAGCCTTCATCACAATAGGACGCTGTGATTGTGCACATGCTAGCAATACTAGCTTTCCCAAGTTTCGTCGCGCCTTGATTGGATACTGGGAAGGACACGCATGCCAGCCACAGTAGAAAATTGAATCTGATAGTAGAGACGCCTGACAAAAAACTATTTATAAGCAAGTTTTATTAAAAACTAGATGATGCCCTCGACTTCATCCGCTTAGATAGAGGTTATTCGTTCCCGCGGGAATGAAAAACCTCAACTCTTAAATATTCTGAGATAAAATGTAGCTTATGTGTTAAGTCAGGTTATAAGATATCTCCATTCCAAATTTCAACTAAATCGGTTCAATCTTTGCGGCGTGAAGGAGTAACAAACATTCAAAATATCACATTTCAAAGTTATATAAGTAGGATAGAATCGAATTTAAGATGGAGTTTTGGCGTATGTCAAAGATAGCTATTTAAAGATTGTTACCTGATAGGTAATGTCACCAGCGTTGCACATAAAAAGTCCCAATAAGAATAACATACTTATAATAAAAAAGAGTATCTTCATTCTAGCGAGAAAATTTAACTGATCTGAAAGCTGTGAAAGCACAATGTAAAACAAGAAATTAAAAAAAATTGGCAGTCATATGGGACTGCCGATAGGAGTGCCGATAGGAGTGAAAACTAATCAATTTTACTTGTAAATATATTATACACAACACTACACCACAATACGTCACCTGTATTTGGAACTAGACGCAACTCGTGGCATTACATTGTCAATATCAAGAACGTCAATTTATTGTAAACCTTAAAACTAAGCCATTTAAGTTTAATTACGAATGTAGTATATTTATATTTAAGACCTTTTGTCTTCGTATCAACGCGAGCATGTCGGTGACGCGGAGCGTGTCGGTGACGCGAATCCACAAGTTTACCTCCTACCAAAAAGTGCTCAACGCCGAAGATGTTTTCACTTCAATAAATAAAAGAGATAGCATATGGATCATGGAACGGGTCCGGGTTTAATCACACGTACACTCTTAGATTAGACTTTCTCTAGGTATAGAGTAAAGGTGCAGCGACCACTCCTTTCGAAAAAGTTTCAACGAAAAAATTTCATCTCAATAAATGGGGGTAGAGGTCTACCCTCCATATAATTCATTAGCAACGTAACTTACGGCTCCTCGAGTAGAGGTGTTGCTCACTTAACATTTTAGAAAAGCTGCATTGCCGTGCTTCTTATTTCAACACAGTGTTTAAAAAGAAGAAAATTACAAAAAAGTGTACTTTACTGTGGCTAATTGCAGCAGAAGTGATACCGCAGACCCTGAACTTTGACACAACTGTAAAGTCAAGACTGTTCCAAACGCTTCGTCAATTTCCGTAAAGATTCTGTAAAAAACACTAATGTCGAGTAATTACTATACCTACCATTTTCCTGGAAAATTACTGGACCGATTAATATGCGGTTTTTTGCATTAGATAAGCATTTAATTCATAGATATGTTTTAGGACCATAGACAACCAAGCTGAGCTGTAGTCTATGATTAAAAATTTTCAATAAGTTACCATTTAATCAAAAAGTACTGGGCCGATGGAGATGCGGTTTTTTGCATTATATATGTATAGCTTGTGAGAAGGTTCTTAGATATATTTTAGGACCATAGACAACCGAGCTGAGCTGTAGTCTATGATTTTATTTTTTCAATATGTTACCATTTTTCTCAAAAAGTACTCTGGTCCGATTGAGATGCGGTTTTTTGCATTAGATATGTATGGCTTGTATGAAGGTTCTTAGATATATTTGTAGATCAAAGTACACCACGTTGCGCTCCAAGTGATTTTTATTATTTTTATCATGTTACCTTTTTTCTGAAAAACTTCTGTGCTGATTTATACCTAGTGCTCTTTGTACCCAGATGCTGCCCAGGGTCTCATGATGAAACCAGGAGGTGGTCATAGGAACTGCCTAAGTTCTCATCGTAAACCCGTCATATTTGGACTCTTTTGATTTGTCTTGACTAGCACTTTGTACCTAGATACTGCCCAGGGTCTCATGATGGAGCCAGGAGGTGGTCATGGGAACTTCTTAAGTGATCATATTTTTTTAAAATCCATAATAAGTATTTTTTGAACTGATATATTTATTTTATATTATTTATCATAATATTAAAATTTTATACTATTTGACACCTCTACTCTAATAAGTAGAGGTTTCAAATAGTATTTTTGTGGCCAAATGGATTACCATTTGGCCAGTCCAGCACGCTGGATAAAAAACTACTGTGCCGACAATGATGCAGTTTTGTTTTAGATATTATGTTATATACTTAGGCGAAATTCTAATTGTTGTTTTGAAGTTATAAAGTCACAATGCAGCGCTGCAGTTCGTCGTGGGTTTTTTAAAAATATTTTGCAGTCATACTTTAAATACTTATTATTAACCCCAAGATATAAAAAATATTATTTTTTTGGTTTGTTTTTTTCGTCTGCGAACTAAAGGGTTACTGGTATTAGATTAGATAGATAAGTATAGCTCGTCAAATCTATCAGCGCGTTGAGTACTTACCAAATTGGTGGCATGGATTTAGGATCCTTAACCTAGCCCGCTGTCAGTGGGAGTCTCTTTTGAAATTTATGTTTTTTGGAAACATAAAAACAATCTGACCTGACTGAAATCTTATTTCAATATACGTAGGAACTTTAGATAAAACGACCTCAATTTACATAGACAAACAAAGAATGTGGACCTATTTTACTAACGCCATCCAGCCTGAAAAGCAGGACAGCGCTATGGCGGGGACAAGGATAGGGCTATACAGGTTAGGAGCGTTCTCTAAACGTTGGACGCCCAATTTTTTTCTATGAAAGGGCCCATTTAGTACCTACATATATATCGGTGTTGAGATATTTTTGTTGTTTAACATGGACCATTGCTAAAACATGTCTTTCAGAAAGTTCTCCCAAGCAAATCGTTGGACAAGGTCTATAGCATCAGCTAGTTTAAAAATTGGAAATAGTAATAAAATAAATCAAAGCAAATAAGATTTTAAATATTATTTACCTTATAAGTTCTTTGTGCATAACGATGCCTTCAATAAGTCCTCTCGTCAACCGCTCCGCTGCTATCGTCGGATTACTCGTGTCAAGAAGCTTATCGAAGTCTTCTCTCAATCTTTCAAAGTAAACTTTCAGCGTAATAAATTTGTACTTATATATTATCAAATTGGCTAATGCAAAACATTCCACTGATATGATCATTGTTACTAACATAATTATGACAATGATAGTTGTAGTTATTCGGGTTATTCCAGCCAGGAGCGAATCGTCCCCAAATGACGGATAATATGTTATAACAGTTACAAAATGTGACCCTGCGAAACAATAAATAACTAAAATATAAGGTGGCATATCAAACACAGTCAAAGCTTATAAATCTATATTAATATTATAAAGAGGTAAAGTTTGTCAGTTTGTGACGTTGTAGGGGGTTATCTCTGGATCTACTGAACCGATTTTGAAAATTCTGGTACCAATAGAAAACCACATTATTTGTGAATGTCATAGGCATTATCCCGAAAAATTAGGGAGTTCCCGTGGGAATTTAAAAAACTTATTTCACGCGAAGTCGCTGGCAAATCTGCTAGCCCATAATAAAATGTAGAAGTTACTAACCATCGTACATCTTTCGTATGCCTTCAAATACAAAACACGAAGTAGAACCGAAAACAAATGCAATGTAAGCAATAATATTTATCTTCATTATCCTATATTTTTCCACCATCAAAGAGTCCTCCTCGTATAACTCACAAACTTTTATGAGATCTCGAAGCAACTTTTTCACCACCTTCTTGTTCGATATTACTGAGATAATTTTTATCATTGCAATTGAATGTGTCACTGCAAATGATATCGACTCTCTCTTTTCATCCTCTGGAAAGTCGCCAATTAAAGCAGCTAATATTTCCATTAGAGTCATAATTCCGTAAGTCAGAAATAGAGTGTGATTAAATATTTTATAAAAAACACTATTATCATTTCCTACTACATCTTCTTCGTACCAAAAATTGCCTGAACCAGTCATAAATATTTTTTTACTGAATTCTTTCAGTATCAAATAATTCTTCATTTTTTTTCTTCAAAGAATTTTTTCAAAGAATTAAGATATGAGTATTCCTTGAAACTACTACTCTCTATCTAATCACCTAATAGCTAAAGTTTTCTATTTAGCTGTACGGTGTCGACGTGGTGTCGACTGTGTCAGGGCAATTTTTATTTTTATATTATTAAGTCATTGACTGTGTTCCGTATCAGAAAACTTGGTTTAAAAAAATTTTAGATATGAAAAGGTTGCTCTAAAGTAAAAAACATAAAGCTTCAGAAGTTAAAATCTGAATTTACCCGTCTCATATCGTTAATGAAATCTAGATACCTAGTTTCTATTTAAATAACCGACGGCTCTTTTATTTCTTTTATCATTCCTAAACGGTAATGTCACCTATCCTTCGTATCGTTTAAAACTTTTCTAATTTGTAAAAAGTTCTAAATGATATCAGAATTGTAAAAGTTAGCGCGAATAACTACGAGTAAATGTTTTATTAGCGGCACACGGCACGGCGAAACACACTAGTTTAGCAAATAGTAGGTACTTTTATCTAGAATTTTAGAAAGAACTTTTAGTTAAATGGAAGTAAAGAAAGTTTTGTATGTATTTCTCACTATTACGACTGTCATTTCGAACGATTGTGTTTCAAGATTCAAGTCATTTATTAAATATAGGTACACTGTAGGTACACTTATTTTCGTCTAAAAATTACCTACTTACTTAAAAAGCATGATGGTGATAATGGGTAACGGTATCTTAAAACTAAAGCTACGAGGGTTCCAAACGCGCCCTGGTCTGAGAAGAGCCCACAACAAACTCAGCCGGGTTTGTGTTTTTGAGTTTATAAAGGTGCCTATAATTTTAACAATTTTTTCATATAACCTGTATTGAAAATGCGAGTTTCAATGCCTGTTGAGCCACCTGAACTATATAGTCACAATTTCAGACGAATACGTCACGCAGCGGGTAAAAAAGGACAGAAAGTGATGGTTTTCTTCCCGCTGAATGACGTAGCAGCCGTCCTTTCAATCCTGTCAGTGTATCTTATCTTTATTTCAAACCTTTACCCACTAACTAAACTGACAGATATGATATTTGTAAACAACAACCCAGCAACTAAAATAAATAAGAAATACAATTTTAATAAAACTCGCACTTTTAATGCAGATTATATGAAAAATAGTGTGTGCGCCACAGGATGAAACACGATTTCAGATTTCGGATGATGCCAGCCCTCGCTTCGCTCAGGCAGACAACTTCACGCTCGTCTGAATTCGTCTTGTTTCACTCCTAAGCACACACAATATACAATTTCCGTAACATTTATCGAGCTTTGCAAATTCACCAACTCATAATAATATACTCGTATCTAGACTAGCTTTTGCCCGCGGTTCGCTTACTTTAGGTTCAATTTTCATACAAATTTCAAAGCCCAATTTTGGGGGATGTGTTCTAACCATAGAAAAAATTGGTTCTTACAGATTTGTATACTTAGGTCTTTTTCTTTATTAAGTTTGTTTTACATCTGGTTACCGAGGAATATCTACGGGACCATAGACATAGAATTTTTTCATGTACGGGACGGGACAATGAGTCGTTCCCCTCTAAAATCTAAAATCTAGTCGCGGACG
The DNA here is from genome assembly GCA_923060345.2 of Erebia aethiops. NCBI lineage: Eukaryota > Metazoa > Arthropoda > Insecta > Lepidoptera > Nymphalidae > Erebia > Erebia aethiops. Next base: position 6,462,190 of record OV281082.1, read on the forward strand.
TTTTGTCGTATCCGGACCGTAGTGAGTTTTCGCTCTATCGATACTAGTGGTTCGCCCCGAACTGAGACCTCGCGGTACATATCTATAAGATAGTTTTAACTATATAATGCGCGCTCATCTTTACCTTCATAGACATCAGTACTATCAGTAGGTAGACTATTTTTTTATTCCACGTATGATGGTGCTAACGTCTATTATTTGTAAGCACAAACGAATAAACTAAACCAATAACTTCACAATTATTGTGGTTCGTTAGTGAGTCGACCATTCTCATCCGTCCATCTTCATTTCATTAGCAAATAATTGACCGAGTAGAGCGAAGGTCTCTAGGAGTCTACTTGAGTTAATTTGCACTTGTCCGTCCGTCCGTCCATCCGTCCGTCCGTCGGTCTGTCAGAGCCTTATAACTTCTGAATTACTGAACGTAATTACTTCAAATTTAAATATAATATTTATGTAAACCGATGGCCTCCAGCCGAATATGGCTTAAAAAGTTATTAAAATATTTTAAGTATATAGCGTTACATAGGGTTGCAGTATATCATTTTAAAGATAATTAGGAATAGAGTTCAAAAATATATTTTTTTTAATTTTTACCGACCGACACCGTCTCCGTGTTGTTACGAAGACAAAGGGTCTTAAACATAAATATACTACATTCGTAATTAAACTTTAATGTCTTAGTTTTAAGGTTTATAATATATTTTAATTATTTAAAAAAAATCGTTTTCACTTCTATCGGCAGTCTCTATGACTGCCGATTTTTTATCTAAGTATACTTGAAGTAACCACGAACTACTTAAGGCTGCATGCTATGCCAGCCGAAATTTCATTTTGTGAGAGAGGTGACAACTAGCTCACTCCACCGTCTCTTACCGGTTGCGAATGGCCACAGTGTAGGATAATAAAAAAAGACGCACCGCTTTTGCATAAATTCTTTACTTCGTACTTCCATTCAAGTTTTCTCTGTAAGTTTGTAAGTTTGCGCGAACTTAATAATTATGTTTATTAATATTAATACCTAAAAATATATGATAATTGATTACCTTTAATCTTTAAAGTCTAAAATAGTGGGCAATTAAAATAAAATTAAAATAATTTAATTTTCGGGATTAAAAGTCTTTCCCTGGGATAGAAACTATCTTTATACCAAATATCATCAAAATCGGTTGAATAGATGGGCCGTAAAAGCGTAGCAGACGGACAGACATACAGATACATTTTCGCATTTATAATATTAGTATGGATTAAGCTAATATTAATATCACTGTACTTTTTCTTATTAATTTTATACAAGTAAAAAAACTGTGATGTGAGTTGATAGTAGTGTAAGATCGAAACAATCCTAATTGCAATAATTTTCTTATTGAATTATATGCGGCATCGACTCAATACGCTAAATTGAAACAGTAAAAATAGAATCAAAAGATAAATATGTACTAGGATTAGCATCGTATGAAATAATCATTACTTTCCAAGCATTCTAAATTTTGTATTCTTACCAAGAGATTTCTTATTTTGTTTAGTTCGTATTAGGTATGGAATATAACCTTTAATAAAAAAAAAATATAACAATCTATTGATACAATTCAATTTATACTTTAAAGGTAACTAAATAAGGTAAGTTTTAAGACAAATATTTTACACTAGTAACTTTTTCTATGACGGCGAGCTTAAATGGTCATAAAGCTTATGTTGTATTGTTTCTATTGTATTGTATTGTTTGTATTTCTCGCAAATTTGAACAAGTTTTTATAACAACTGCTAACTGTCATCCAAATAACATTTGGATATGATAGTACTACAAATCATGTTTTCATTATAATTTGTATGTCATAGGGATACGTTATAAAGTGCTAAAAACCCACTAAAAACGACTAGATAAGGAATTATTATATTTTTTATTATTTTTAATACATATTTCACAAAAGGTTTAAACAAATACCAACATTTATATAATAAAATAAAGGAATTCGAGTAAAACAAAATGGAGAATTGTCAAGGATGCCAGCATCCATGCATAAATTTGTCAAACACCGTATCTAGTGAAGCGCAATCTTCACTGCCAAACCATTCTCGACTTTGCTGACGTGGAAATAATATTGAAAATCAATCGGCAGTAAAAATAACAGAAAAAAACGACATTACACACTTTATATGAAGCTAAACTGATGTACTAATCAACTCTAATTACAATTTCGGTGCAACTTACCCCTTTACTTTTGGAGTACTTTCAAACACTTTTTAATAATATACCTACGTTTTTTTGATGACATATGAATATCGTTGCTTGCAAATTAATAGATAACGATTTCTTTAAATTCAAAAATAGCCAAACTGCTAAACGACACTATAGGACACGTACACTATGCGTCCTAACCATAGTTTTAGGATTCACGCGCTCCACGGATACCAATCCCAAATCTTATTTACCTACCTTACTAGACAGCTGATCGGTAATGGCTGACCGTGATCCCTATTTCACCTCAACTGTACGGATAATCTTAAAAAATGTTAAAAAGGAAAAAATGCCCTTTTGAAGACGTCTCAGGTTTAGAAAATACGCATCTGCGGTATATACTCTGTCGTTTAACCGCTGCGCTACCAAACGATATGATAATTCAAGTGAAATAATCTAATGAAACCAGCCCAATTCTGATGACATTAGTTATAAACGAATAACTACATTTATAATAGTATTACATTTAGGAATGGTAAACTCCACTTGCTCGGGCTGGAAAACTTATATGGGTTTTATTGTTATTTTTTTAAAAATGACATTAAAGTACCTACATTCTATAATAACCAAAACTGTTAAGTTATGGATTTAAAAATTTGTACGTAAAGACTAATAATTTGAAGTACCAAGAATCATAAGAATCCAAAAATGTTTGGTGTTAATTTGCACTTCTGAATTTGATACATGTAATATGTATCTAATTTAGTAATCAAGTAAAAACAAATTCACTGCCAAACCATTCTCGACTTTGCTGACTTGGAAATAATATCGAAAATCTAGCAGCTAAAATGGACAGTGAGGGCAAAGAAATTAGGGCTAGACGTTGGTTAGCAATGACCGATATAATCCATAAAAAAATACTAGTCCTACCGTTGCGCTAACAAGCGGGATTGTAAAATCCTTTTGTCCTATGACAAAGGAAGGTGTCCGCGGCTGACAAATGTACCTACAAAAAATGTAAAGAAATCGAATAAAACATCCATACTATATAATATTATAAATCGGAAAGTCTGTCTGCTACGCTTTCACGGCCACACGGCGGTGTTTTACTATGCACCATAAAAGTCAAATCAACTAAAAATATTTAGTAGGTTCTGGATTTCAATTTATTTGAAGTGTACATTACTACTACATTACAAAACTAAAAAGTAAATTATAATGAAGTGATAGAGTCCGAACACTATCATAGATATTCCGATAATAATATCGGATAAAAAATTACACTCAACTAAGATTCTTATCCATCAATAAATATGTCCTTCCGTTGCGCTAATAAGCGGGGTTGTAAAATCCTTTGTCTTTTATGACTATAAACCACTGTAGAACACAGGTGTGCAAAAACATCTGAAAGAAAAGGATTTTTTATATTTCAACGCACCTGCAAAATAAAATGACTTAAAATTTTATAATTGTGTTTTGTTTATAAGTTAAAATCCTTGTTATTGTAAATTCTGTCTTTAAAAAAATATCTTAAGCGTGCATATGTTTCAGATGTTTTTATATCGTACTAAATAAAACCGAAAAAGATAAGATTAAGATGCGTAATAATAAAAAGGAGTCATGAAGCCGAGTCTATTTGGATAATAGGTTAAACTTAATTTATGTAAAAACCACATATTCACATTTCAAAACATATTTTTAAATTAAGCAACTAATCGAAAGTAAATACTACAGCTAAAATGTAGTAATAACTCGAATCAATTTTTATCATTATTTCAATAACATAAATAAACAGCATATTAACTCATTTTGATGGGCATAAAAATATTTTATTATTACCTACTTTGTCATTTTCTAATAAGATACCATTCTGAATTCGTTACACTATGGCGTTTTTTGGCATCGTAATAAGCCCTAGGCGCTTAGAGAACCTGACACAGGTCCAACCGCGCTGAAGCGTCGCGTGTGACTGACAATATAACGTAACTACGGCCCATAACTCTCAAGCAATAGGGTCGACAATTCTTTGTACTCGCTTTCCATGCGATTTGAACATTTCATGGAGACATGCGAGAATTAAAGTAATCAAGAATATCATTTGAAATACGATACCTACCGCAAAATAAAGTGATCCAAATCTTAATTTGATTGTTGTACACCTATACTGAAAGTTTCGTTCTTATAGGCCGAGCCATTTAAGAGAAAAAACCTTCTTGCTCTTTTATTCTTCATGACTTTGGAATTTTTTTCTATCGAGAAAATTTCGTCCAATCATGTTTTCCTGTGATCCAATACTTGAAAATATGATGAATTATAGTATATATTAATTTCAAATTTTTCCATCCACGCGTTACAAACTTATATCGATTTTAGAATCGACGAAAACGGAGAGAGCGGCGTTAAACGAAGAGGAGTAGAAAACATTCAAAACTGGAGTGACTCTTTCCACCAAGGCTATGCGAGGACACTGAGCGATGCAAGGATGTGCAGCAAACTCGTTTTAGTAAGGCGTGCGAGTCTCGATCGTCTCGAAAAAAGATAATACCTACTGTCCATGCAAGCGATGATCGTGTCCAGATTTTGGGCATTCTTCTAGACTCAAATATATGACTGGTTTGATTTGCCACGAGCCTCACCCACGTGCTTTGTCCATGACATCTCTCGGTCAAGTACATGGTAGGTACAGGTACATGTACAGAGACCTAGCTCTGCTCTTTTTCACTAGAGCTAGGTATACCTACTAGGAAAACGAAAAAATCCTATTGGTGGATTTTCCCTAGCAAACTACTCAAGTTCCGTGCACATCTCTGGTGGAATCGCACACTTATTATCTGGGTATGGGATGACGGCTGTAACAAAAATTCGACGAATTTATGGCTTCACCCCTTTAACTGACGTGACCCGAAGCTTAAGCTGTGCGTGAGTGAGCAACATAAATAGCAACAAAAGAAATTTATTCCACCAGAAATAGAAGCATGCTCCTGTCAGTAGACTGAGAGTTCGAGACAGTAAGGTACTGTCTTTCAGCGATTTTTACAGCAACTGGAGCACGCTCCATGTGAGACATCTCTTGTTGCGCTGATTGTGCTTGCAAAAGTGGCCAGCAGTAGGTACATAGGTACGCGGACGTGACGTGACTTTTGAGTCTGGAGACGATCTGTTCACTAAAATTGTTGAGAAGGTAAAAATCTTAAAGTTATTAGTTCTGTCAGAATAAGCCGTGTGATATCCTTTCCTGTTTCCTAGGGTTTTAATAAATTATTGTTACGCTCTCAGCGACCTACAGAACAAGAGAATCATTAAAATAAGTAATAAGTTACCGAATCTGCATATGTTTTATCCACTAAAAGTTAGCCCTTGACTGCGATCTCACCTGATGATGGAGTCTAAGATGATAGCGGGCTAACCTGTTAGGGGCATGGCAGCATTAAGCCCTATTCCCCCTTATTCAGTTTCTACCCGGCATAGTACCGGAACGCTGAATTGCTTGGCGGCACGTCTTTGCCGATAGGGTGGTAACTAGTCACGACCGAAGCCTCCCACCTGGCCAGACCAGGGAAAATTCAGAAATTATAAATTCCTAAATTGACCCTGCCGGGGACCGAACCCGGGACCTGCGCACCTTCTTCTTCTTCTTCTTCTTTCCCTGGGCTTTTCCGCACTTAAGCAAGGTTGCCCGTTGTGAGTGAGACCTCTGGTGCGACTCCCCGCCGGATCACTCCAGCCAGCCGAGCTCACTCCAGAATCCAAGCAGGCCGCCGGTCGGCTGCGCCACGGAGTTCGTCAAAACGTATCGGTCGTCATATTACAAAGATTACAAAGATTTTCTTTTCTACCTTTTAGGATAACTCTATGAACTTACTAAAGACATTTCCAGTGTGCTTCAAAATATTACAAAACGGGTAGGTACTGACTACTGGGACTCTACAAGCCGGTGCCCGGTAGTATGGACGCCACGCGTCGTCGACAGTTGACGGGGTTTTTGTTTCTTTATAAATCTAATACCATAGACATAGAATTTGTTCGCTAAATACTATCTCGATTCCTCTCAAGCTTACGTAAAAACTAATAGGATAGACAAGGAAACAGTGGGAATTTTTTGGGGGCCCTACTCAATGAAATAAATATAGGGGTAGAAGTTTCGTGCGAGCAGGGCACGACCTGTAATTTGATACTTTTTTTTTTTTAATTTTTTTTAATTTATTGTTCAAGATAAATTTTAATTTTTGGTTTTTTTTCTAGAGTGAGAAAAATGGAAAAAGGTCTTTGTTTCTGTTTTTTTTAATGTGAAATGACCAACCATTGAGTGAACCATAGTTTAAAGATAAAGATACCTACTGGTTTTATGGTATTTTACCCTAGATGAAGGGAAAGAGACACACAGAACAGCTGGTAGCTCTGTCCTCTTCGTAGTCTTTGTTTCGTGCATGGAACTAATAAGTACTACGTACAACTGGAATGCGTACTACAAACTTATTTAACTTATTTTTAATCCTTATTTCACGGACATAAGGACCACTACGCACGCAGTATAAAAATGAATCCGAGTGAGACATCCACAACATACCGCGGTGTCCCTTTCTAACAGTGGTCTTTGTGTTGCTATTTCACATTTAACATTATACCTACTTCAAATTTGGTACTTTTATAAAAGAAATCTGAAAAATGGTTATACTATCGAATTAGTCACCTCTTAACCTCCGATTAAAATTTCAAGCATTTAGAAAATTAGTACGTCAATAATTCACTTGTTTTCGTGTTGAAGGCGGCAATCGTAGTAGTAATAAAAATAAAAACGTTGCAACCATGGAATTATTATGTACTATGATGGTTGCAACACAAACGGCCATTTTGATGAATCTTACGATAGACGAAATTTCGGGTGACATAAATTTAGGTACCAAGTATACGGGATAAGTATCGTAAACTATGAAACACGAATTATAACAGGATAGATATTTTTTTCATATTTCAGATTACCAAAAAATGATACATTGCGTGAAAAGTGGTTAAGCATTATACCTGGTGGTAACAGAAAAGTGACCCAAAATTCTGTAATATGCAGCAAACATTTCATGCCAGAGGATTATATTCCTCTATATCTATAGAGGATTATATATCACGGCCCGTTTTAAAAGAAAATGCTCTTCCCTCACGATTCCTCGTGGTAAGCAAGATCAATTTTATTTTTATCTTGAATAGGTACGTTTACAGATAATGATAAAAATCCAGCCCGTAACTGTTCCACTACTGGGCAAGGGTCTCTTCTCACTAGGAGAATGCATGAGCATTAATCACCACGCTTGCTCACTGCAGGTTGGTGATTTCAGACTGTCAAGTCCAGGTTTCCTTACGATGTTTCCTTCACCGTATGTGCTGTATCGCCGTACTTCAACAGAATGAAATTAAAAACATTTTCAAACATGGAGACTGGCATAGTGATGAGATGAGTTCAGGAGCGACAAAGAGTTAAAAATATTTTTTGTATGAAAAATTTGAGCATGTTGATAATTTTATATACCCAGTATGTTCGAAAAGTCAAATATGTATGGCTCGAAAAGCCAAATATGTATGGTTCGAGAAGTCAATTTATGTTTCGCTTTACAGCAATACCAGTTTTATTGAATTTTTAACCGACTTAAAAAAAATATTTTTTTGTTAAACCATCACCGATAATTATCTGTTTTTACCTAAATGTTTCGTAATTATCGATCCTAAATGGATCGCTGGATCCAGGCGGCGCAAGACCGTGGCTTGTGGAGGACCCTACAGGAGACCTATGTCCAGCAGTGGACGTCCATCGGTTGACGACGACCTAAATGCTTACTTGTGTAAGAGACTTACTAAGAGGCAATAGGCACTACATATAAAATATCAACATCATTATAAATATAAATATTTTAAAATTATTTGCTGATTTTTATTTCTTCATAGAGGTATATTTATATCCCGTATATTGAAGTATCCCAAAATTCAAAAATGGTGTGGTCACTCTTGTGGAAAAGGGACACAACTGTCAGTATGATATCTCTCACTCGGCACACTTTATTAACAAGAGCTCATTCCGGTTGTACGTAGTACTTATTAGTTCCATGGTTTCGTGTTTTTCTAATGTGAAAATATGACTAACCATAGAGTGAACCATAGTTTAAAGATAAAGATACTGGTTTTATTTTATTAATTATTTTATTGAGTTTTAAATTACCCTAGATGAAGGGAAAGAGACACAAAATATACAAAGGCAGAACAGCTGGTAGCTCTATAGCTTCAAAAGTCGTCAGTTGCACGTGACGTACAGACATTCAATAAAAATAATGGGCAACAGCCGTTAGCTCTGATTTGTTTGTCAATTTTAAAGAAAACTTTCAAAACTATGTATTCAAATTTGTATTGTTGTAACTGAAACAAGCAGGTGGAACGAATGGATTGGTCATGATGGATTAGACAGGGAGGTCGATCTTAATCGAGGGTCCTTTCTATCCATGTTGGTATGGAATCCTAAAAGCTATGAAATTGTTCCGAATCATTTTAAAAATATTGCAAATGATAATTTGCTCAATTTTACTCACATTTTCTAGTAAAATTTATAATGTTATGCGATCAATAATTTGTAACCTATAAAATTAAGGGTATTTTTTAAAAATACGATTATCTATATTATTATTTTACTTTTTTAAATATAACATGACGTAATAATGGTGAACTTCAAATAAGTACCATTCAAAAACAGAAACCACGAACTGACGTCGATTTAACACCTATTTCGTTTCGTTCTTCTTCTCTTCTTCTTTTGGTGCCTCTTTTATCAAAGGTTGGCGATCATATTGGCCACTTAAACTTTTCACACTGCAGCTCTAAATAATGATTGGGTGCTTGTATTGAACCACTAGCGTAAGTTCTTCAGCTTCTCCGACCCACAACCCTTCTACCTTGTACCTTACACCTTCATTTAGGTATATACTAGCTGATGCCCGTGACTTCGTCCGCGTGGATTGAGGTTTTTTGGTTCCCGCGGCAACTCTTTAATGTTCCGGGATAAAAAGTAGCCTATGTGTTATTCCAGAGTATAATCTATCCCTGTGCCAAATTTTATCCAGATCCGTTCAGCCGTTCTGGCGTGAAAGAGTAACAAACATACATACATCCATACTCACAAACTTTCGCGTTTATAATATTAGTAAGAAAAACCGCCCAACGCAGCGTAATTTTGGTTACGCTGCGTTGGGCGGTTCGATATGTAATGTGAATGGAGTGTAAGATCGGTTTCTATGTTTATTGTCGTTCACTGTATGAAAATAAAATCTAGGATACAACCATAGGCCCGGGGGCAAAACGAAATTAGGGCCTGGCAGCACTGAGTGTCGACTGTCATGTCAGTTGTCACTGTGGTCACTGTCAAGAATCATTTGACATTTGTCTTGTCCTGTCGAGTCGATCGATTTGGTGGCTCTGCACCCTCGGGCTTCGTCGCCGTTTAATTTATAAAATTAGTCATATTAGAAAGTTGTAATTATCCCATAACATCATGGGAGACTCCCTTGATGGGAGTGAAAACGCCCCAGAGGTGCAAAACGTAGTTGTAGTGGATTTCCAAGATTTTGCAAACTACTTGCGTCGTGCTGCTACGGTACTTTTGCCCGAGGATGACATCGTTCCGCCGGCATTAAACGCTGCGCTTGACGACAAAGTGAATCAAGAATGCATTCGGAAATTCATTTCGGACCCGCAAGTGCCGTCTTTGTATGTGCAGCGATTTTCACTTAAAGGTATGAATGCTGTAAAAGTAATCGATTGCATGTGCTCGACGTTCTAACTGCATTGACGTATTATGCAAATGAGGTGTATCCTACCCTTCACTGATTACTCATCTCTATTCATAAAGTTTTATGTTACTTTTACTAACATTAAACTAATATTTTTTTGTTGTTATTTAGACAGTATGAAAAACTATTGAGGTTGATTCAATAGTACAATTCATTTTAATGTATAAATTATGTTTTTGACATACAGAAGATGAAAGCGAACAACCAACAGAGGGTGAAGAAGAAAAAGAAGCTGTCTCCTACCAAATTACTAATGAGGTATGTTTGTTTGAAATGGATACTTGCTTATTTTATTTTTGGAATGCTATAAGATTTTAATTAATTAATACTATTCTTTTTAGGGGAGTATTTGCTATAGCTATATAATTGCAGAACAGTAGAATTTGTTAATAGTTATCATATTGTTAGGTATATAGAATTATTGATACTAATATTATTAATGCGATAGTATGTCTCTGTCCATCTGTTAAATTTTCATGGTCCATCTGCTCAACCAAATGGAAGAAATGCATTCCTTTTAAATTTTCAGTTGCAACTACAGAAAATAGTCACAATATTATAATTTGTGAATTCTGAAACTTCAGAGAATATTGAATGCAATACAGCAATAAAATAATAATACTTTTACTCTAAAGACTTATTAAAATGATACAGGTCTTTAAATAAAAATTAATTTAACCAATAAAAATATTTATCTTTAATTTAATATAGATAAATAAATTTGTGTTCCATTAATAGGTACATTTCACATCGCCCCAATGTGCGGCGTTTGTCTGCATCAAGCGTGGTGCTGTCATCGAAGCTGACAAGTCCATCCACAGTCAGATGCGTCTCATCAATCTCTCCGATGGCTCCCCTTATGAGACCCTCCATGCGTTCATCAGCAAAACCATGGCTCCTTTCTTTAAAAGCTATGTTAAGGAGAGTGGTCGAGCGGACAGGTCAGTGTAGCATAATATATTTGCATGCTAGCTCAGTTAAGGAGAAAGTATACTGAAACAAATGAGTTTTGGTTTTTTATAAATATTTACCTTAACTACCCATATTATATACTAAATAGTTTCCATGTTATGTATGTACTGAGTTTTGATTGTTTATAAATAAATAGCCCAAAACAGTTACTAGTCCACTTTTCTGGAATACTAAATTATGGAGGATTAATTTCAAAATACAAATAACCCTATGCACGGTCCACAGTCCAACCATACAATTTGCTCCATCAGCATTAGCCTAGTTTTCATTACACATTCAATCTAACAATAATACAGTGTGCAAATCATCATCATGACCAGCATGTGTGCTACTAATTTGTCATCAGCATTTATCTTTTAGCATTTCAAATTATATTAATAATTCTAACTTGGCAATCAATAAATTATAAATATATCAATTCTATTAAATGGTCCTAGACCAAACACTCCATAAGGATTATTTGTCTTTAGAATACTGAACAACTTTTGTTCTGTGACTTGAAAACTCCCATTGGAAAGAAAGATATTTATACTGGTCTCTCTAAAGCGGTATTACTCTACACGGCACATGCAGTTATTTTAAGTCTACAAAAAATATTGTTATCAGGGACGGAGACAAGATGGCACCTTCAGTGGAAAAGAAGATTGCAGAGTTAGAAATGGGTTTGCTACATTTACAACAGAATATCGACATCCCTGAAATAACACTTCCAGTCCACCCATTAGTTGCTGCTGTTATTAAAAGGTAAATATGAATATAGAATATACATAAAAGTTGAAAGTGCATTGTTTTGCAACCTCTGGTTCAGTCGACATCCGATCTACTTGCATTAAACAATTTTGATAGACATTATTTGTTGTTATTGTTCTTTGATGTGTTGCTTTTGATTGCATAGCACATTTTTTATATGAACCACAAAGATTTTAAATTTTTTTTCAAAAAAAGATTTGGAATTTGTCCTCCTGGCATGCATGTTTTCCAAGATCTATTTATTGATGCTAAGTACGTTCAGGGCAAGATGATTAAATAGGCATATGAATTGCTTTAGGGCTGCTGATGAGGGACGCAAACCTCGCGTAGCTGACTTCGGTGATAAAGTTGAAGATTCCACCTTCCTCAACCAGCTGCAAAATGGTGTCAACCGCTGGACTAAGGAAATTCAAAAGGTATATTTGATTAATTAATCATTATTGACAAAATAATTATTGTACCAATTCAGTTGGATATAAATTCTAAACTTAACTTATAGGTTTTTAATGTAGTCCTATAGACTTTGTCATATTATCATTATCTGCGGCAACAAAGCGCTATTCTTAAACTTTTGACTTTTTCTAACTGTAAATAAGACACTGTAATTTGATTAGTATTGAGTTCGTATTAAATTGATCTCGTGTATGGAATATTTCTTGAACTCTAAAGTTTATTTTTAGGTCACAAAATTGGACAGAGATCCGTCCAATGGTACTGCTTTACAAGAGATTTCATTCTGGCTCAACCTAGAAAGGGCACTGCATCGCATCCAAGAGAAGAGAGAAAGTATTGAGGTATGTGTGTTGGTAGTTCATCATATTAATAGGTCCCTCATAATAATTATTGTGAAACTCATTAGCTTATTTTGTTTTATGGCTTTTTGTTGTGCACAAACAGAAATAAAACAAATAAATAAAAAAGTGGCTTTACCTTATGTTAGGCTGAAAATTCTGTCTTAAATCTAAGCAAAGACAAAGTTCTCTCTCTAGATCTAGCAATAGGATAGAGAGTCAAGATGGCGCCGCGGCCGTGTTGGTCAGTTTTTGTGTGGATCGCTAATTAAAAGTATAGTTTTAAATGGATAACCGAGTTTTTTTCTAATACTCAGAGCATTCCATCAGACTGATAATGCAAAAAACACAAAAATAAGTCCTAGAGTCATGAAAGACACACCAACTTGGGATTTTGTTTTATCAAGCTTGTGTTGAGAAACTATTGTCTGTTTTATGTTTTGATTGTGTTCCAGGTTGCCCTGACACTAGATATTCTCAAATACGGCAAGAGATTCCATCCTATTGTATCATTTGATACTGACACAGGACTCAAACAAGCTCTTGCCACAGTCTCCGACTATAATCCCCTGATGAAAGACTTCCCTATCAATGACTTGCTTAGTGCAACAGAACTTGAGAGAATTAGGTAAGAAAATAATAAAAAAAATTTTTCAGCACTATAACCATCAGTCTTCTGCCCTCTTTATTTGTGTTCTTTACCTCTCATTTCAACTTTGTTAATTTTTCCAATGTTTCTATCATTTCTTTTGAATCTTATTTTTTGTGGTGTCAACTTTATCACCACTCTAACTGATCTATGATTTGGCATCCTTTTATTACATACCCATTGCCCTCAATATTACTCACTTTATACACAACTAGATGCTGTCCACGACTTCGTCCGTCAAAAGTAGCCTATGTAGATGTAACCTACCCCTATACCAAATTTCATCAAAATCAGTTGAAAAGATGAACCACTAAAGTGTAGCAGACAGACAGAGATACTGTCGCATCTATAATATTAGTATTGAACAGTTAAGGTGCTCAGAAAGCTAACACAACCTAGCTTTCTGAGCACCTTAACTGTTCAAAATACTTTATTTATTTCTTAATCTATTTACAAACTAAATCAATTACAATAATATCGATTGATTGTTATAGACTTGCTGTTCAACAAATATTTTCGCATCTCCGTAAAATTCGATCAACCAAATATCCTATTCAGCGAGGTCTGAGACTTGTCGAAGCTATCTCGCGAGATTTGGGCCAACAGCTATTAAAGGTAAAGAACTATGCATACTTCTCAATTATTTTTTGATTTATGGGTTTGTCTCATATTAACTAAATCAATAATCAATCTTTATTAGGTTTTGGGAACTCGTCGATTGATGCACATTCCGTTTGAAGACTTTGAGCGCGTCATGACCCAGTGTTTTGAAGTATTCTCCTGTTGGGATGATGAATATGAGAAACTGCAAGGTCTTTTAAGGTAAGCTCCACTAAAAGAATGCTTGAAGTTTACTTTATATTTAAATATTTTAAGCGTATCACATTTTGTTAAATTTTAACTTTTATGCTGTACCATTCATTGTACTTATACTTAGTTTAAAATGTAAAATAATTGGATTTTTTTGACCCAATATTAAAGTTATCCTAATATGTCTACCTCATTAACTTCGGCCTAAACACTCTGATTGTTGCTTTTGATGAATAATATGAAGTATAGATAATTATATTTGCAATTTATTGTTTCTTTCATTAACTTCATGGGAGAGGGAATACAGGATGTATTAGGGCTTTTGGGGCCTTGTATCTCGTTGACTGCAGTTGCTGATCTGTCGCGATCGCGGCTTTCCAATACAGAATGCCGCTAGATACAGAGTCAACTTCTTGGATGGGAATTATAATGTGATGGGCTTGTCGTTTACCAGGGATATAGTAAAGAAGAAGCGTGACGAACACCTGAAGATGGTTTGGCGCGTGTCGCCGTCGCACAAGCGGCTACAGGCGCGCATGGAACACATGCGGCGCTTCCGCAGGCACCACGAACAACTGAGGACCGTCATGCTGAGGGTAAGAGGGATCTGTTCCATATATTGTTACTGTATATTGTAAAGAAGAGTGCTCCGAGCACCTGAAGATGGTTTGGCGTGTGTCACCGTCGCACAAGCGGCTACAGGCGCGCATGTAACACATGCGGCGCTTCCGAACCAGGGAAGCCAGACCGGGGAAAATTCAAAAATTATAAATTCACTCACAGGAAGGACGTCAAAAAAGATGCGGTGATGAAACGAGCAACATTGGCTGGGCAGCACCAATCGGGCCGATGACGCGATACACGTGTCCATTTTAAGTTTAGGCTATATGCTGACTCAATTTTGAACTTAAGTTTAACGGCCCATTATCCCGGTTTTTAGCGACTACGCCACTTTTCAAACCAATTCAAAGTCATGAAAAAATAGTTTTTTTTCACTGTTAAAAATACATATTAAAGATACATGCCTTATCTCTTTAATGTACTCATGAAAACACGATAAGTTAAACTTGCCTCGATCATAAAAATTTTTGAAAACAGGTTGTTTTTGTTCATTTTTCTAATGGCATTTCCAAAGCTTTAGACTAAATTTCATAAAAATTATACGTAAATTAAGCTCATTGTATTACCTATTCACTGTACAGACAGATTTTAAATAAAAAAATTGCTGCAAAATTTCGCCTAACAGAAGTCATAAAATGATCTAACGCATCGAAGAAGCGATGTACTCAGTGGCTCACGAGCCTCTATACGAGTAGGACCTGTGCAAGTTTTCACGAATCACGCTCCTTTCGCGCTAAAATTATTTATTTTTTAATTATTTGTAAATAAATTATTTTGCTACATTTAGTGATAAAATTAAAATAGTTTTAGTTAGCCTGTAAATATAGTGTTTCTTTGCTTGTGATTTTTATTTAAAATGGGAAATAAAAGTGCCGGAAAAAAAAACTATCTGACAGGAAGCGAAGGAGAAATAAAAAAAATATATGGTAAGTGTTTCTTGAGTTTATCAAAATACCTAGTCCTCAAAAGCTCCGAAGAAAATCTGATACGAACTAAGAAAATTATGATAGGTAGAGTAAATTCCGCCACGTGCAAATACCATCACGCGTAACCACAGTTTATACCTATATACAGTCAGTAAGGGAGACGAGGTTTTTTTTGTTTGGCTATACTGAGTTTCTCATGAATACATGATATAATAATATCCTATCCTAAATCTCGACTTTATTTTGGCCATGGCGGTCAATAGAAATTTACCAACTGCGCGGGAGATATTTCTGAACTTCCAACCCCTAGTTTGGTTCATACTAAATAGAAATACCTCACCTACCTACTAATTAGTTTTTAGAAAAATACAAATAATATTAAGGAGCCCAAACCCGGGGATAAACCCGAGACCTGCAGTCGAAGATAGTAGTTACCATAAAACCAACGAGACTCTGTTAGCGATTTTGTACTATCAAAATAATAATTCTTTAAATTTTTATTTCAGTTCAAATATCCCTCGTAAAGGAAATCGTTTTGCATCAAAAAAGAGAGACGACACACCGCTTGAAAAAGATGACATGTGAGTAGTTTCCATACAGATTATATTTTGTTTGATACGTGAGAAAGTGAGACAGTAGCGGACTAAGGGCGATAGGGCACACCGGTGGCCGGACCCTTGGTGTAGAGTTCCCCAAGAACCTTATATACCTAATCTATACCTAATATATCGAACCTATAATAATTATATTTTCAAGGCTTATAAAATTTACATTATATTGTGCTCGTAATTTAATTATTCACTAAAAAATTAAATATTTGTGCTAGCTTCACTGGCATTTCTTTGAAATACTAAATTCAATTTGCTTAATTTTTTTTTAAAGTGGGGCCTCCAGTAACTCACCCTGTAATCAAATTATATTCAAGTTCACCACCTCACCGTAATATTATTTCACCTTTATGTAATTTCAAACAGTGAATCTGTAGATGCTGTTAGAGTTTAAGGTGGTTTAAGAGCTTTTGTCAATATTTTTTTTCATTCGGTAACAAATACCTACTCTGTGAATTTTATCAAACCTAGAAACGTACCTAAAAATATTTTTGTTGTTACAGGAAAAGTGTGTCTGCTTGGAATCTGGGCAGGCGAAAATGAGCCTTTATATACAGAGTACATCGATAAAGATGATACTTTCTGGTTTAAGAACATGGAGCCAAAGTTTCAATTTTATTTAAAATACCTACTGCCTGAAATTATAGATAGTTGATATGAACGTGGCATGCCTATACGAGACCAGGAAGATATAGAAAACGTGCAGCCTAAAAAACATTCATCTAGTACACCCTCTGATTTGCAATCAGATTTGCAGCAACCAGGTCCAAGCTCACGCGTGATTTTTTACGATGAATTTTGATTGTTTTTGTAATAATAATTTTATAAGTATGTAGGCGCTTTTCAGTGGTTTAAGTTTGTTCATTTAAAATCAAATAAAAATGTGTGTATTTTATTTTAATAAACTTAATTAAAATTTTCTTAGCACAAATGAAAAAAACGAAGTCTATATTAGTATAGTTATAGTATTGTTGCATACCAAAAAAGTGTCGGGTAAAAGTAAATTAGTGAATCAGTAACAAAAGAGATTTTCACCAATGTATTTAAAATACAGCAACCCCCACTGAGATTGCCGCCCCGGGCTCCAAATGGACTTAGTCCGTCCCTGACCACTGTATACACGATATTGACAGCTAATAAATTTAAAAATGCTTGATGCAAAAAAATCTGTCAGTAGGTCTATCGGCTTTAAATTATAAAGAGATTATAAAGATCTATAGAAATTGTGTTGGAAAATCCCCTTTTAGTAATTATTTATTTTTATTCCCTTTTAGTATTTATTTAATAAAATTGGGGATGACAATTAAAATGGGAAAGTTTTAATATTTTTACTCTTATTTTGAAATTTGGAATGTAAGTTGGCTGAAATTTGCAATATAGATACGAGTAGATTATACCCTGAATTTCATTTTATATAGTCTAAATCAAAATATAGATAAAAACGCAACTTCCAACATGTATTTCGTGAAGCGAATTATAATGTAAATAGTCCAACTGTAACAGTTCATACTGTGACGCAAATATTTATGATAGGGTCACGGAGTTCATTTGAACTGCGCGACTCACGGCAATGATCGGTAGGTATCGTAGCGCGGGTCTGAGTGAGCGACAAATGCCTAAAGTGCTGGGATATAGTAGCCTTAAGGTTTATTTTACCTCTTTAGGTTCTGCGTCCCCGCGCCGCCGCTGCTACGGAGACGGGCGCGGCGGGCGAGCCGGCCCAACCACACTCACTCACCATGGACGCTGCAGATGCCAATGCCATCGCTGAGGTATTATATTATGCCAACTCATTTTTAACCGACTTCCAAAAAAGTACGAGGTTCTCAATTCGGCACGTTTTTTTTTTAAATGTATGACGGTGCATATCTCCGTGGTTTCTGAACCGATTTGAATTTTTTTTTCTATCAGTCTTTAGAGGAAGCTCTCGAGGTGGTCCCATAAAAAATTCTGACTCCAAATCCTCAACTTTGACACTAAAAAGTAAAAATAAAAATTCTTACCAAAAAACCGACTCCTAACGCCACTGTAAAGTAATAAATATTTTTTATTTCTACCAACTATGTTGAAGTCGGGCGAGCCTGATGTGTCAACTTTGCTTATCCTTGTTATACCTTCAACTTCATTTTTTTCATTCAGAAAGAATTTTTTATCAGCACCACAAACACACACATTATACACCCACAAGTTCTCAAGGAGAAGATAGTGTGGATCTGCATACTAACCAACACAAGCCCACAGTCGGTAAATACTATATAAGCGGAAGTCCCAGTGATATTGGAAGATGCTAAAAAATGATTTTTGAAAGATATTATTTAGATTATTGTTTAGTCTAACACATTTGAACTAGTTCTTTAGACTTCAAAAACTAGACTAGACTAGTCTTCAGACTAATTTTGTTTTCGCTTTTGTGTTATTAGGTCAACTTAGCATATGAGAATGTTAAAGAAGTGGACTGCTTGGACATCTCACGGGAAGGATGCGATGCATGGGAAGCAGCCGTGCGTCGCTATGAAGATAGAATTGGTATGAATTAGTTCACTAAGCTAAGTTTTACAGTATATTATGTACATAGGTCGATCAAATTTTAGATAATAATATCTAGATCCTAGTATTAGGTCATTCACTGCAACACACTTCAACTCATTGCTGGCTGATTGAAGCTCTTGACTCATCAGTGCGGATTTTCAGCCTTCACACCCCTTTGAGAATGCTATGAATATCTCTCGCGAAACTATCCATTATTTTATGAAAATAAAACAATAGATAAACTAGCTAAATCCTTACCCTAAACCATAGTATAATCCAAAACTTAAATCACTATTGATACTAAATAATATGGTCTCAGATCGCGTTGAAACCCGCATAACGGCTCATCTCCGCGATCAACTCGGCACGGCAAAGAACGCGAACGAAATGTTCCGCATCTTCTCGCGGTTCAACGCTTTGTTCGTGCGCCCGCATATCCGCGGCGCGATTCGCGAGTACCAGACACAACTCATACAGCGAGTGAAGGACGACATTGAAGCGCTGCATGAAAAGTTCAAGGTAAAGTGTTTTTAGCTTTAGTAGTAGTTTTCGATCACCATCATTTTTTTATGTAAGTAATGGACGTCAATATGTGTGCCTACAGTGTACCTAAATTAAATAAATGATTGATTGATGGATTGATAACGGATATTTCCATAAAGGTGGTTGTCAAATCAGTGCGTATTATTTTTTCCAAGCTTTTATTTACTTTTACCTGTCCCGGCGTCTGTCTGTAATCAAATCTTGCAATTAATATTTAAACCACTTCTCGGTTTCCGATTCAGCTGAAATTTTACATGTATGTTTAGTTTGGATGATACTGCGTGGTCTAAGTGACGTCATTCTGAATCCAGTATGGCGGACTAGTTATTTTTTATACACCATGGGGTGTATAAAAATAACTAATACTATATCATCCTATGTCCTATACCTAGCTAATATCAATTAAAAGAGTTTGCCGAGAAGGATACGAAAAATAAATTGACATCACACTAAATTCTATATGGCGGACGATAAAAGCTTGTTTTTTAAAATGTTTTTAATATTATTATCAATAAAAGCTTTTCCACCGACATTGATGGTTTTCCTTTAGGGTGTTTTTACACGAGCCACCGCACAGCATGATTTACGGTCACGAAACAACATACGACACACTGCACACAACGTGTCTTTCGTGCGTTTTTCCACGAGCGACAATTCCGCAACCACATTTTGCTCGGAATTTCTGAGGTATAGGTGTCGTGTGACGTGTGGTGTGTCGTCAGCAAGTTTATACTTGTTTCGTACAGCCACTATATTATCGTTACCGCAAAAATCTCGTAACAACATAGCGGCATGGACGACATAGCCAAAAAGTCGTCTGCACAACGTACGTCGTTCTGTGCAGCGTCGAATGAGTAAACGGTCCATAAAAATATATGACGCTCGGAGAAAAAACGCCCGTATACTTATCAACCGATACCACATAAGCTTGCTACTAGCATAAGCTGCCCTTTCGACCTGTAAATATTAAGAATAACACACTTATTCCGGGAAAGCAATGGGTTCCTACAGTTCCCGCAGCATTCTTACAAAACTTGTAGATGAAGTTGCAGGTTAGAACTAGTACTTCAATATGCTAACTTTTTAATTTTCTCAACATAGGTTCAATACCCCCAATCGAAGTGCAGTCGTCTGTCGTTGGTACGCGATCTGCCTCCAGTCGCAGGTTCTATAATTTGGGCCAAGCAAATTGACCACCAACTTACTGCCTACTTGAAGCGTGTTGAAGACGTACTTGGTAAGATTTTTTATACTTTAAAGTTTAATTTACTATTATCAAGTTACTTGACCGATGCGACATCTACACTACAAAGAGCTAATAGGCATGATGACTGATTTTGAAAAATAATCAGATTATGTTCGGAAGTATCTACTATTTGGATAAAATATTTTATTTCAGCAGAAAAATAAGGTTTGGTAGATAAAATTGGCATTTGAAATTTAAATTTTAAAATTCACGCCAAAACGCTCGCCGGTGTCATGGCTTCGTATGTGAGGTCACTATTATTCTTGCCAATGTGCTCTGTGCAGTGTGCAGTAAACAATAGTGTGATTTTCAAAGCTCGAAAACAAACAATTGTGACGTCATTCGCTTCTTGGTGTTTAATCCATTATGAAGGATTGCTGTATTTTATTATTTTATTTTATCAAAATAAATAGCAATCTCACTCGAAATAGAAAAATGAATACGTTTTTTATAATCCATGAATCCTATTTCATTAGATAAATTCATAATTTCATTGATTCTTGGTTAATGTCATCATGCCTATTCTTAGATTATTTTAGCAGGCATATGGCTTTAGGCACTGCAGTATTGTAAATGTTATATTTTATCGTTGTTAGGATCTCTTACCATAAAAACGATAATCGATTGATGGAGTAAGTATATGGTTATAATTTTTTGTTGATGATTTCGTTTTTACCCATAGGAAAAGGGTGGGAAAATCACATTGAAGGGCAGAAACTGAAGGCTGACGGAGATAGCTTCCGTCAAAAACTAAATACTCAAGAAGTTTTTGATGATTGGGCGCGTAAGGTAAATTCATACATTTATTATGTTGTGCACCTTAATACAGTAGTATTATGTAGTTGAACGAAGTTTTTACATGATCGAATATAACTACATATTTATTTACTAAAAAATGTTTATTTAGGAGATGAAATCATTTTGTGAGTATTTTTAGGTGCAACAACGTAACTTGGGTGTATCTGGACGCATTTTCGCGATCGAATCCGTACGCGCTCGTTCCAGCAAAACTGGCACTGTACTAAAATTGAAAGTCAACTTCTTGCCAGAAATCATCACACTGTATAAAGAAGTACGGAACCTCAAGAACTTGGGATTCAGGTATGACTTGTTGAAACAATTTTATTTTCGACGATGCGACGTTTAGAATCTTACGACGACGTTTCGAATCTTACAACGAATTTATCAATTACTTCTACTGAAGTGATTCCTTTGGAACTTCGCACACGAATTTCGTTTTGAGGACAATACAAAATCATGTGATCTTCGGGTTCTAATTCTTAAATTCTGACACTGCAAGTGTATTTCCCTCTTGGATTATTTTGTTTTCCCGAGATTCATAATATCGTTGTCTTTCTTTGAAATTGATCTATGTTGAGCATTACCACAAGATTACACACGGATACAAACCATGTGCATATTTTATATTTAAGAGGCCGGTTCGCGCCGCTCGCAACTTCTATTCGAACCGCAAATATAAATTTGCCGGTATATTGCTATCTCTATTTCACTGATGACACATGATCGCGTTCAAGCGAGATAGCAATATGAGCTTACAGAATTTGTTATACATTTAGTCTTGTTCCGTGAATACCAAAAATGATGAATGAAAACTTATCGTGCTTTTTACTTCGTTTTGTTATTCTGTAACTTGACAATATAGGCTATGCTGCTGACCAATTAATACGTAAGATATCGTTGGTTTTAATATGAAACAAATAAGAGGGAAACATGTCCATCTTGTCGTAAAAATATGCAAAACGCAATTCATTTACATTTCATTTTAGGAAAGTATTTTGAAAACATATAAATCCAGGGGACTAGATAAATACAATTTGAATCCAAATAAACTCTCATTTTGGTGGAAATGTTCTCGAATTATTAATTATTTTGGTATTACGTTTGTATGGGCAATTCATTCTCCGCTGGCACCTTAAAGGATCAAGTATACAGAGTGAAATAAAATAACGGGACACAGAAGAAAAGAACTTTAACTATTGACGATATCAAATTTCACTCCAAGGAAACATGCCTTTATTTTTATAAATGAGAATATCTGCATTCAAACATTTTTTTAAAAGCTTACCTGAGCCGAGAATCGAACTAACTAAAAATGCGAAAATTACTAAATTGTGGATATTGAATTTTCTATTTTAGAGTTCCTCTTGCGATCGTCAACAAAGCACACCAGGCGAATCAACTCTATCCGTTCGCGATTTCTCTTATTGAAAGCGTACGCACTTACGAACGCACGCTCGAAAAGGTACGTACTTACACACGCAAATCATTACGTACGTTTAATATAAATTATCGATACCACTGCCAATGGTCTAGACGCTAGATAATAGCAAACCTATTTTTTACCTCGAATTAAATTAAAATACTAAGTCCTGAGAAATTGAATAATATTTACAGGGGTTTTAACAAGGAATTTTTGTTTATTAGCTTGCCATAATCTCAAATAGAAGGTGATGCTGACAAAAACAATAAATAAAGTCAAATAGTTTCTCATTTAATTATACTGTCATTCAACTACTTGTATGTTTTGAGTTCCAAACCCTAACATAGAGTACCACCTCTGGCAGTGGGATTGATGCCTAACTACGATTCAGTTACATGCACCCCAATTTATCATAGAACAGAATAAAATGGGCACTAAAATCATATATTATTTAGACAAAATTGAAATACACTGTTATATTACATAATATTAAATATTGTACAATAATGTCACTAACACGTGCGTTTTGATTTATGCAGCTAAATAATAGGAATCATACGAAGGTAGTTTATTCATAGGCTGCATGATGTCTGACGCAATGCTCTTAGAGCTTGAATAACGCACTTTTTTCTATTGTTGAGTCTAATTTTATACATAGCTAACTTTTAATAACATACTAAGGGCTGATTTTCCAATCCTAAAATAAACTTACAAAGAGGAATACATTTGATGTTTGTACAGTTTATATAATGGAAATCCGTTAAAATATCAAATTTATTTGTCAGTCATGAGTTATTTGAGGATTGAATGAACAACGGCTCTTAAAAAAATTGATTTTTATTTGGGATGCTTACTATATTCAAATATATTTTTTTCTAATAATATGTGCTTTGTACGTTTTTCGAGCTGTTGAATGCATACAACTATATAATAAGCTTTATTTCATTCTTCTGCAATGTAGTTAGCCAAATCTGTGAATACTGATATTTTTATCTATCAAACTTTTGCTTCGTATTCTTTGCTAAATACAGCAAGGTTTTTTTTTTTACACAGTGCTCTTCTTAACTCTTCTAGAATTGATAATAATGTATGTAAGTGCGTGTTCATATCAACTAGTGGACGCGGTCGCAGACGCGCTCGCATAGATATCCCTGTCTTCTGATCACACTTTATGTTGAAAACAAATTGCATCACAACCATGTGGATGTGTGGTTTCTATTGTTATTTCAAGTATTTTCTATCACACATTTGCAAATGGAACCAGCTTATACATTTTCCTCGAAACTACAATATGGGGTTATTCGAGGATAAACAAATTTCTCGAAAGCCGGCAAACAAGTCGTGCCCGCATTGTACGTGTGAACACACACTTTAATGTTTGGGGAATCTATTGTACACAATAAAACAATTTCTTACGATAAAAAACTTTCCAGATCCGGGACAAGGCCTCCATTATTCCACTAGTAGCGGGCCTTCGTCGTGACGTTCTATTCCAAGTATCGGAAGGCATGGCTCTTGTGTGGGAGTCTTACAAATTGGACCCGTACGTGCAGAAGCTTAGCGAAGTCGTACTCATCTTCCAAGAAAAGGTAATATTAATATAGAAAATATTCTTATTATTGCTTTTTGACGTGATAACGTCTTATAAATCGATGAACACCGGCTGCATGCACGAAAAAGTGTCACGTTCCGCCTGAGCCTGAGCGTGCAAGTGAGAGCGCGGAACAAGCGATAGACAGGCACGATCGCGTGACGTCAGAGCTAGCAGTTTGAATAGTTCTGCTACTGGAACGCCGCCACGCGAGCGCGCGAGAGAACTTCTAGTCATCACGTAAACCTATCATCCGTAAACCGACTTTACAGACAACCGTAATTTTTTTTTATTGTACCTGGTACCTGCACAAATCTCACAACCAAATGAACATGTCTAAAAGTAGTGCTATCTCTTAGTGGAAAAAATACTGTGCTTCCAGACCTGTCAATTTAATGAAGCCTCCAAAAATAAGCTTTCTGTACATACCATTGAATTAAATGTAGGGAATTGCTATGGAATATAACAATAAAGTATTCAACAAATCTGTCGAACTAAACATGACCTTGGATTAGTTATAAGTAATGGCTACAACTTGTATAAAAAATCTCTTGTTTAGAATGACTCTAAAAAAATACTGTGGGTCTCTTATTGCACTATAGTATCGTGTTTTAATTGTTCTTCTAATGTGGTGTCTACCTCGAAACAGGTGGAAGACCTTCTAGCGGTAGAAGAGCAAATATCCGTGGATGCTCGTTCACTGGAAACCTGTCCATACTCGGCGGGAAGCTTGGCAGATATCCTCAGTAGGCTCCAGCGAGCGATCGACGACCTATCCTTACGCCAGTACAGCAATTTGCATCTGTGGGTGCAGCGTCTTGATGAGGAGGTAAGGATTAAACGGAAAATTAATCAAATAACGACCCAGAAATATTTTAGAAGTCTTAAAATGTTTTCATTTTAGAAGTAAAAACTCAAACTGGCAAATATAAATGGTTGTAAAACCTGACTAATGAAGCGGACTCATCATACAACTTTGATTTTCCAGCCGAAAATGTTACTTCAATTTGCATTTTCGTACTTCTGAATTTGTGTGAAGAATTAGAAAAGAGATTATAAATAGAGCCTTAATGTAATAATAACGTCTGATAAATATTCTAGCCCTCCATTTAAATTGCCAAATTAATACACTGCAGTATAAAGAGTTTTCTGCAAAACTTCTCAAAGGTGGGTAACATTACTTGCCTTGCCTACGACAAAAATTAGTTTGACGTAAATGTGTCGGTGTGTAGGTTGAGAAAAGCCTCGCTGCACGTCTTCAAGCCGGCATCGAAGCTTGGACCGCAGCTCTACTCGGCAAAACCAATGAACTGGATCTCTCCATGGATACGTACTCGCCCGCTGAACCCACACACAAGCCCGGTGGTGAGCCTCAGGTATGTCAGGAAATTAACAAAAACCCTATCTATGAGAAATCATAGAATATTTTGCTCTCCTAACTAAAATCCGCCACGGTAACCTGTCTCAGTGGAGACTCGGTCTTTTTTGGCTCGTGCACTAATTTATCGTCATCACGCTTACGTCAGCATAGATTATGATTGGTAGGTACTTATCAGTAGGCACAATTTGGTCAATGTATATTTTTCGCCGGACTTACCAACAGCGAACGACACAGTGTGTGTGCAAAAAATGACACTGTGCACAAATAGTGTACAAGCACAGATGCGCTCTAAGTATCCACCTTCACTCTAAAAATCAAACATGCAATCCAAGATGACTGAAGAGATCAGTTGCTGCACAAAATGCTTTACGTGCTCTCCAAGACGGGGTGTAACACTGCCAACTTCGCAACTACAACTGCAATTGAGTAATTCTTGATATAATCTGTAATAACTAATTATTTATGTTAGATAAATTTGACGATTCAAAAGCACTCATAAAATATATTTGAATAAAAAACATCTGAATGTGGATTTTTGAAGTGAAAACTTCTTTAGCCGCGTTGAGCACTTTTTGGTAGAGCGACACCTCGCTCCGACATGCTCGCGAACAGCGACATGTTACGAAGACTAAAGGTCTTAAATATAAATATACTACATTCGTAATTAAACTTTAATGCTTTATTAATATAAAGAGATAGCTGCACTTTTTGTAACTATCGCTTGAAAAGCTGATTCAGTAATAGTTGGGTGCTACACTCTCCACTAAGGACGCTAGTGAAATTCTGAGCGCATGCTGATGGGCCAATCACTAGATATGGCCGATCAAAAACGTGATATGGTTACCAAAATGAACCATAATTTGAAAAGCTGATTCTTGTACAGTATTAAAGTATGCACAGTACCTATATAAACAATACAATACAAAAACTGACGCTCGCCTTTCACTAGATATCACCTCTCAAAGACGTTATAAACTTACAAACTATAAAAATTTATTTGCAATCTCTTAGTCAATTAGTTTCAAAGTTTATATTTTAATAATTTAAAAAAAAAAAAAACGTTTTCACTTCTATCGGCTGTCCCTATGACTGCCAATTTGTTTGTTTGCCAAGAGCAATGGATTGACATGTATTTTGGTATGGGTATAGTTCAGGATCTGGAGAGTGACATAGGATCCCGTCCTTTTATCCTGGAAAATTAAGGAGCTCCCGCGGAAATCGAAAAAAATTTAAATCACACGAATGAAGTCGCGGGCATCAGCTAGTGTACTGACACGACAACGTGTTCTCAGATCGCTCGCGTGGTCCACGAAGTGCGCATCACAAACCAGCAGATGTACCTATTTCCGTCGCTGGAGGAGGCGCGCTTCCAGCTCATGCGCCAGATGTTCGCGTGGCAAGCCATCGTCACCAGCCAGCACCGGCTGCAAAGCACCAGGTTTGTCTGATAGTGTGCCGGGATGGAAAATAAATATAATTTAGAAAAAAAAGGGAATGTAATTTAAAATGCAAAATGTAATAAACGGTAAAATATGTTTATTACGGAACTCTAAAATGGGCACAGAGATACCGCGACTGAACTCAATTGGTAGGCACACAAATTTGTAGGGTCGTGGTGTAACGATGTCTGCTTTGACCTCAGTGGTAGTTAGGTACTCCCCTAGCCGCGATGGTAGTAGTAGTGGCAGGCGGGGCCTGAAGTTAACGCATCAATTGATGCAGAAACCGATTAAAGTTTAATTAAACATTCCGAAAGTCCCACAAGCTTATCTAACTTATATTGTAAGCATAATTCCAGAAGTGGGTGAATAATTAAAATTACTTTTAAAATATGTTTGTACTCTCTTCAAAACTCACAACTTGCAGCGGTTTCACGAGATATTCAATGCAAACAGTTAATTATAAAAACTTGGTAAAAAAACATAGGTATATAGACTGATGAACACATAACCCTGTGCGTTCCGCAGTCGGGTAATAAAGAAGACACTCACCCGATCCCGGCCACGACTGCCTTTCAATCGTCAAAATATTCGTATTTATGCGAACTATACTAATATGGCGTATCCCCGCCAACAAACTGACCGAGTGAATTACATCGAATGAGTCAAATATCAACTTAATTAAAATTTCGTCAATAAGCAAATAAGTACACAATCTTTTATATTTTCTAAAAATTCAATTCAATTTTAAACACAAAGCTGACAATATCCATACTATAATATTATAAATGCGAAAGTGTGTCTGTCCGTCTGTCTGCTACGCTTTCACGGCTCAACCGTTCAACCGATTTTGATGAAATTTCGTACAGGGATAGTTGTATCCCGGGGACATAGGCTACTTTTTGTCCCGAAAAATCAAGGAGTTCCCGTGGGATTAAAAAAACTTGATCCACGCGGACGAAGTAGCGAGGAATCATCTAGTTGAAAATAAAATAGGCATAAAAATGTTCAAATTTTGGCCACCGGCCAGATTAGTTAGTGGGTGGGTATAACCCTTTCAAGTTAGTGCACCTCTACTTACAAATGTTTGACGAAAACAAAGTTACTGGATTAGGTTAGATGAGCTGGCATAGTGGCACACGGTCAACGTGCGGAGGCAATTTGAAAAATTGAAATTTCTAAATTGTTTCGGGAATACTTGTGCCAAAAATCAGCTTTACTCAGCTTTTTGAAGTGAAAACTTCTTTAGGCGCGTTGAGCACTTTTTGGTAGGGGGCAAAAATGTAGATTCGCGTGACCGTGACCGACATGCTCGCGAACATATGAATATACTACATTCGAAATTAAACTTTAATGCTTTAGTGTTAAGGTTTATATTTTAATAGTTTTTTTTTTTTAATTAGTTTTCAGTTCTATCGGCTGTCCCTATGACTGCCAATTTTTTTTTATTTTGGGGTTACCATACAAAGCTTGCATACAAAGCCTGAGCTAATTCTATGACTAATCCAACAGGTACCAAGTGGGTGTGGCGCGTGCTCAAACCGCTACGTACAGAAACTTGCTCACCAAGCTGCCCGGCGGTTCCTCTCCGCTAGAAAACGCCTACGATGCCATCGAACAAAAGATATCGCAAGTGCGCGAATACGTTGACGAATGGCTACGGTGAGTTATGGAACTTCTAATTTTAGAACAGCTTACAAGACTCATTAGTTTTTACAATTTTACAGTAAATGTGACAATAATAGCAAATAATGCTTTTGAGAATAACCGCTATTTTTAACCATCTTCCAAAAAAGGAGGAGGTTCTCAATTTGGCGCGTATCTTTTTTTTACTTATAATATTTTTTGTATGAATTATTTAAAAAAAGCAACCACCGAGTTTCTTGCTGGTTCTTCTCGGTAGGAATGGCATTCCGAACCAGTGGTAGATTCACTTGACGATTCAAAAGTACTTGTAAAAGTTTATTTGAATAAAGAATATTTGATTTGATTTGATTTGATTTGATTTGTATTTTTCTGTTCAAAGTTAAAGATTAATATTTTTGTGATTGTATGTTTAAAGTACATATATACTCATATTCCTTTCTGTCGATTATATATAATTTGAAGCAATAAAAAAAAGTATTTTTAAGGGTAAATTATATTGTTGTATTTTTGTTATTATGATGGATTGTGCGTATTTTTACAGTTACCAAGCTTTGTGGGATCTCCAACCAGAAAGCTTGTACGGTCGTCTCGGGGAAGACATCACCTTATGGATCAAATGCCTAAACGATATCAAGTAAGATATGCTTCACTCTCTTATTAACAAAAGTTTTAAATGTAGAACAAAGGTGAAGACTAAATTCGAAACCATTGAACACTTAAAATAAATCTAGAATTTGACCTTATGATTCAGTCATGTGTCTTCATGTTAATTATTAAGATTGTAGACAAAAATTAGTAACTTGTTAGCACGAACCTCTTGTAAAAGTTTACACGTCTCGAAAACATTCATGTTTTTCGTGAATTTCGATACTATAAACTTAGGATTGAAATGGACTAGAAGATCCTTGTTTTGTGTAAATATCGCAGGCACATAACATCCAAAATATGGTACCACTACAGCCCATTAACGTCCCTCTGCTAGGCACAGGCCTCCACTCTCATAGGAGAGAGGGAATTAGAGCCTAGACTCACCACGCTGCTCCAATGCGGGTTGGCGGGCTTTAATGACTATTATCATCTTACTGATAATATCCGGGACCGACAGTACGGGCTTTCGTAATTCCTAGGCACGGGGGTGAAACACCACCAACTTCCTAACTCCGGGCTAGTAGTGCGAATTTCTAGTCCGAAAAACCCAACTCTTAATTATGGCCCAACCCGGAACTCGAACCCGGGACCTCGTCGGCGGCAGTCAAACACTATACCAACGAAGTCGTTGAAAATGAAAAAATGGTACAATTATTTTAAAATAATCGCGGTGAAATGTTTTCGACAGAAAGTCTCGTACGACCTTTGACACGTCGGATACCCGTCGCGAATACGGGCCAGTTGTGATCGACTTCGCTCGCGTGCAGAGCAAGGTTGCGCTGAAATATGACGCGTGGCATAAGGAGGTGCTCGGCAAATTCGGCGCCTTGCTTGGGGGAGAGATGGTGCAGTTCCACGCCAGACTTGCCAAGTCTAGAGGACAACTTGAACAGCAAACTATTGGTATGTTTCGTTATAATTGGGTATTTGACAACTAGTCAAATCAGCAACTTTTTTTCAAACGTCAAAACGCGTGCTTAGTATGGACTTTGTATGAAATTTTAAGTTATGACGTCATCCAAGTTCGACGCACTTTTTTTACTTTAATCGATAGTTTAAAATGGTTATTCAAAATAAAACTATCAGGGGACGTGGATATTACGACTTTTGGGAGATCCTTTATTTAATAATCACTATAAAATAATTTATTTCACTAGTAGTCAAATACCCAATTATGGTATGAGTAACTCTCGATGTTCTAACTGCTAAAATTTTTGCTATTCTAGTCTGACTATCTATACATAATATTATAAATGCGAAATTATGGATGGATGTTTGTTACTTAATCAAGCCAAAACGGCTGAACGGAACAAAAATTTGGCACAGAGATAGATTAAAGTCTGCAATAACAGATAGGCTACTTTTTATCCCGGAAAATTAATTTGTTCCCGCGGAAACCAAAATATCTCAATCCACGCGGACGAAGTCGCGGACATCAGCTAGCTGGGACATAATATTATAAATGCGAAAGTTTGTGGGCATGAGCTAGTCTCTGTATAGAAGCGAAAAAAAATGTGATTATGTCGAGAAGAAGAGAGATTGAAGCAAAACAGACAAAACATTTACTTGTAGCTAATCTTTTATAGTTTAATGTTCTATAGCAAAATTACATGCTAAATCTCATGTTTTAAACTATTTGTTTGAGATGTCTGTTAAGATATTTTCTTAGCACCCTTGTATGGCTACAACAAGAAAACTTGGCCAATAATTCCATTGACTTTGGAATCCAAAAGACTGGTTAATTCCTTTAATTTCTCATTTATGGTCATTGGCGGTTGCGTTAAGTAGAGTGAATGATAGCATGAAAGGAAATAAATAGGACACTATTAGAACTACACGTCTCATGTATTCTTGTAGAGGCAGCCTCTACAAGCGATGCAGTGTCCCTCATTACTTACGTGCAACAACTGAAGAGAGAGGTATTGGCTTGGGAGAAACAGGTCGATATCTATAGAGAGGCCCAGCGTATTCTGGAACGGCAAAGGTATATCTATATATATTTCTTATCTTTTTATTTTATTGGAATTTTTGAAGGTATGTGAAGAGAAACGCTTATGAATTAATAATTATTTATGTTATTTGACATATTTAAGTTAATTTTATTTAGTTATTGAACGTATGTACAAAACGCCATACGAATCCATACTAATATTATAAATGAGAAAGGGTGTCTGACTGTCTGTCTGCTACGCTTCACGGCCCATCTGTTCAACCGATTGTGATGAAATTTGTAAACCGAGGAAGGACGCAGACTTTTTATCCCGGCAATTCATGAGTTCCCGCGGGAATCAAAAACTTTAATCCACGCGGGCGAAGTCGCGGGCATCATCTAGTAAATAAATAAATAAAACTAGATTTTAATGTTATCCTATCACCTTATTTTTTCTAGATTCCAATTCCCAGCCCAATGGCTGCACGTCGACAATATTGAAGGCGAATGGAGTGCATTCAATGAAATCATGCGCAGGAAGGATTCGTCCATTCAGACTCAGGTAACATATACTTATTATATTCTTCCTAATGTTCCTTACTTAAGGAATATAGGAATCTGATTTTATTTCATGACAAGTCTCTGTTAACCATAACCATATCATAGAATATGATAAACATTAAATAAATCTGTCAGATCAGGAACTTAAGCGAACTTGGGTATAGATTGTCCATCTTCATGGTTCCTTATATAAAACCCATTCCTTGTGCGAAATTATCTCAGTCTTGTTGGAACATAAATGTAACAGATGTTTTTTATTCATACTTGTTTAGGCAGGGCTTCACTTATTTTACTGACACAGTAGGTCATATCTTGTGTTGTAGAGATTAACACAGCAATTCCTTCCAGGTTGCATCTCTCCAACAAAAGATTGTAGCCGAAGACAAAGCCGTCGAGGCCCGAACTCTCGAATTCCTCGCTGAATGGGAACGCAGCAAGCCAACTGATGGCTCAACCAGACCTGAGGACGCCTTAACTAGACTCCAGGCTATGGAGACTCGGTACACTCGCCTCAAGGACGAGAGAGACAATGTTGCTAAAGCAAAGGAGGCATTGGAACTGCATGATACTGGTAAGTTATCTTAAAAAATGATTCCCTCTCAACTGTCAAGCGATTCAGCCGCTTGCTGTTACTGGCTGAAGTTATGTACTTCTACCATGTTTTGTTGTACCATGGCATCTTTGGATTTGTTCTTAGAAAGCATTTTTGGCATTTTATTTTATTTGAACAGTCATCAAAATGCGATGATATCGTATTTAACTATCATAGTCTAGGCAACGGGGCGTTGTATGGAGACCCCCGCATTAAATCCTCAATCGTTAAAACTTGGCAGGGTTGTAGTATGGAATGAACCAAAACTTATACAGGTAAGGTATGTAGGTAGGTACTTTCTATTGATTTTCTATAAACTAATTAAAACGAAACATGACGTCAGGTGACCAAAAATTGCCCATAATGAAGTGTAAAACAGTTCTTTTATTTTGTAGACGAGTTTT
This sequence comes from Erebia aethiops, assembly GCA_923060345.2. Classification (NCBI taxonomy): domain Eukaryota; kingdom Metazoa; phylum Arthropoda; class Insecta; order Lepidoptera; family Nymphalidae; genus Erebia; species Erebia aethiops. Next base: position 6,495,051 of record OV281082.1, read on the forward strand.
CAACCGTTTAAAACGATTTATTTGTGGTTAAAAACGGCAACATTTGGTTTAAAACGTTTTAAATCGGTTGTTTTACATGTATAGGCGCGACTAAGGTTTGACATACAATAATTTTCGTATAACAGGCAGCTCAGTAAACAATGAACGTATGACGGTGGCGCTGGAAGAACTGCAAGATTTACGTGGAGTGTGGTCCTCGCTCAGCAAGATATGGACGCAGATTGATGATATCAGGGAAAAGCCCTGGCTCTCTGTACAGCCAAGAAAACTGAGGTACCTACCACAAATATGTTCTTCTAAATTCTTTACCTAAAGATATAAAAAATCTGAAACATAATTCATAACATAATTGATTGATTGGAAAAGGTACAGGTATGAAATTAATGGCGAGACCAATTTTGTGTTATTTATATTGTGAGTACGATAATATTTCAGGCAACAATTGGAAGCAATGTTGAATGAATTGAAGGAGTTGCCAGCTCGGCTGCGTATGTACGACAGCTACGAATACGTCCGAAAACTACTTCAGTCGTACACTAAGGTATGTTCAATATTAAACGTGATACTAACACAGCAATCAAACAAGGAACACATTGAGGCCAGTTCTGTATAACACAATCTCTAAACTAAACTAAAATGACAGCTTTAAATCTAGTTCTGTCCCTTTCTGCAGGGTTTATTTTTTTTAGCAAAAAGCTGTATTTTAAATGTCGTCATTTTAGTTCAGTTTAGAGATTGTGCTCAACAGAATTGGCGCTATTATCACATTGAGCTAACCTGCTCCCCAACTAGATCCCCAAATTAGTTAATGTTACATAATGCGATTTATTTTAACTCTAAATTGACTTTAGTTTTTCACCGAACCATGGAGTGACGTTTTAAATGTTTTTCTTTGCTTTTTAGCAGAATTTATGTTGCGATTTTAGCAAAACTGAGTAAAGTTAGTAGGTTTTTTATTATTGCGTTGATATTATCAAATTACGGCCCGACCCGGGAACCGAACCCGGGATTTTCTGACTAGAAATTCTCAGCACTTGCCCGGAGTAAAGAAGTTGGCGGTGTTGTATCCCCATGCCTTGGAGAGCACGTTAAGTCGTCCTGCGCCTGATCTCTCTCCGGTTCTGTCGGATTTTCCGTCCAATCGGGCTATGAGAGTAAAGGAACAGAGAGTGCACCTGTGTTTGCGCACACACTTATCCACACACATATCTCTGAAGACTGGCCGCAGTGATCAAAATTCGGTTAGGAGGACAATGGGGCTGATTCTGTATAACACAATCTCTAAACTAAACTAAAATGGCAGCTTTAAATCTAGTTCTGTCCCTTTCCGTAGGAAGTATTATGAAAGGGTTAGCAATATTTGTAATGCTCTAATTTTAGTTTAGTTTAGAGATTGTGCACTACAGAATCAGCCCCATTATCAAAACTGAATGTTAAAAGTAAACAAAAAACAAAAATAATATCATGCTTTCAGGTCAATATGCTGATCGTTGAGTTGAAATCCGACGCACTCAAAGAGCGTCACTGGCGCCAACTGTGCCGCGCCCTCAAAGTGGACTGGTCCCTTTCCGAGCTGACTCTGGGTCAAGTGTGGGACGCTGATTTGTTGCATAACGAGCACACTGTCAAAGATGTGGTGTCTGTTGCCCAAGGAGAAATGGCACTCGAGGAGTTCTTGAAACAGGTAAATCTATACTAATTTTATAAAGAGGTAAAGTTTGTGAGTTTGTGACGTTGTAGGGGGTAATCTCTGGATCTACTAAACTGATTTTGAAATATCTATCTATCTGATAAACTGAAAGCCACATTATTTGTGTCATGGGCTATATATTAACCCGGGATAATATAGGGAATTCCCGTGAGAATTCAAAAAACTTATTTCACTCGGACGAAGTAGCGGGTATCTGCTAGTACACAAATAAAACAGACTTTACCCAGCTGTATATATATTGATTATTCCATTCTATTTTCGTTGATTTTTACTTTTTAATACTATGTATTTTATTATCTATTCCCTCATCACTTCCAAAAGTAAAATCATATTTTTTTTTTATTGCGTATAGGCTTGCGCTTGACGACAATCATGCTTAGTGCAAAGCAATGATGATTATTTGAGTATTTGTATGACTTTTTGACAAATCCAACATGAACGGCAATGATAAACAAAAAACTACTAAACAAAGAAAGAAAATCTACTTAAACTCTATAATTAATCAATAGAGCTATACAATGAAATAACGTCAGACAATTCTAAATTGTCAGCAAATCGCGCCAAATATCCTTTGATAAGTGTATTAAAACCAACAAAGTTGGGCAAAAATCTGCCAGCGCTGACTGTCACTCACTCTCTCTCTCTCTCTCTCTCTCTCTCTCTCTCTCTCTCTCTCTCTCTCTGTCTGTCTGTCTCTTGGCCCAACGCATTCGGCAAACATGTACTCATTTGCCGAATGCGTTGGGCCAATGTGTACTTAGCTCTATAAAAGTACCAAAGTTACTACACAGTTCATTTTATTACCAGGTTCGCGAATCCTGGCAAAGCTATGAGCTGGACCTCATCAACTATCAGAACAAATGCAAGATCATCCGAGGCTGGGACGATCTGTTTAACAAAGTTAAGGAGCATATCAACAGTGTGGCTGCCATGAAGCTTTCACCATACTATAAGGTATACAACTGGAAATCTTCCATCTTATTATTTCTTAGTTGTTCTAGTACAAACAAACTATGAATATTGCTACTTCTGACGTAAACAATGACGAAACATGTTTGTTCTTTTATTAGTTTGTCATCTTAATTGTACAATGTTTCTTACAAATAAACGATTGAATTGAATTCTGTTGTAAACTTCATTAAAAACAAGTTTGTAAGTTACTCAATGTTCTTTGCAAAAAGCTTTATATTTACTAATTTTTGAATTCTCAATTTTATTAAACTTTTTGTTCTACAGAAATCAGCACTATTGTTTATATTGAGCTTTTTTTGACGTCATTACAAAATTAATATGATATTCCGATGAAATTTGATACTATAGTTTCAAAATTATTCAAATTCAAAATGATTTTTATTCAAATAAACTTTTACAAGTACTTTTGAATCGTCAAGTGAATCTACCACTAGTTCGGAATGCCATTCCTACCGAGAAGAACCAGCAAGAAACTCGGCGGTTGCTCTTTTGAAAAAAAATAATTTACAATTTCATTAATTTGTAAAATACATAAGTAACAGCTGTCCTTAGTATTGCTGGAGCGAGTCAAATCAATGCTCCTTTGTCATTTATTTTTATCGATGTAGGTCTTTGAAGAAGAAGCGCTAACATGGGAAGAGAAATTGAACCGTATCAATGCACTGTTCGATGTGTGGATCGACGTACAGCGTCGCTGGGTGTACCTTGAAGGCATCTTTAGCGGCTCCGCTGATATCAAGACTTTGCTGCCAGTCGAGACTAGCCGTTTCCAAAGTATTAGGTTGGTATTTAAGAAATATTTGAAGAAAAATGTGTTAATTTTGAACCACAGCTTCTGATACTTCACTGAATGCTCGAAAGAGAATTTCCTCGCCTCTCTCTGATCAATGCCTTAGGCCTCTTTAGGATGTACAATGTGTTTCCCAACAGGTATGGCTGGCGTTTAGGCATGCAAAAACTTTTTTAAGAATTTCCAACATGTTGCATCATCACTATAGAAGAATAATAATCAAATACTGGCAAGCATTTGATTATTATTCTTCTATACTATAATATTATAAATGCGAAAGTTTGGATGGATGGATGGATGGATGGATGGATAGATGGATGGAAGTTTGTTACTCAATCACGCCAGAACGGCTGAACGGATCTGGATGAAATTTGGCAAAGAGATAGATTATAGTCTGGAATAGTTATTCTGAATCATCTTTTACAGTAATTGAAACAATTTTTACTTTAACAATTTGTATTTTAATAATTAAAAAAAAAACAATCAAGATAGAATAATCGCGCCGCAACAGAGCAACGGAATGACGTGAATTTTTACATAAATATAGCTGAATACCGGAGAGTGACATAGGCTACTCTTTACCCTGGAAAATTAAAGATTTCCCATGGGAACCAAAAACCTCAATCCACGCGGACGAAGTCGTGGGCATCAGCTAGTATTGTAAGTTTTTCTTCCACCCCAGCTCTGAATTCCTGGGGCTGATGAAGAAGGTGAGCAAGTCTCCGATGGTGATGGACGTGCTCAACATTCCGGGCGTGCAGCGCTCGCTGGAGCGGCTGGCCGACCTGCTGGGCAAGATACAGAAGGCGCTCGGCGAGTACCTGGAGCGCGAGAGGAGCAGCTTCCCGCGGTAAGCGCCATGTTTAATGTGAAACTTTCATCGATATATATGTAGGAACTAGATGGGCCCTTTCATAGAAAAAAGTTAGGCGTCCGAATTGCGGGGCGTGCCCCTCTCCTGTATAAGCCTGTCCTTGTCCCCGCCATAGCGCTGTCCCTCTTTTCAGACTAGATGGCGTTAGTAAAATAAGTTCACCTTCTTTGTTTGACAGGGCCCGCTATGTAAATTGAGGTTGTTGGTTACTTTATAAAGCCATCATGTGCCCATCACTACAGCTCATTAACGTCCCACTGCTGGGCACAGGCCTCCACTCTTATAGGGGAAAGGGAATTAGAGCTTAGACCCACCACGCTTCTCCAATGCGGGTTGGCGGGTTTTAACGATGTTGGTGATGTTGGTGTCGAACTAAGACTAATTGAACGTTATAATTGTACTTATGTCAGCTCTCCACGCATTAGACATCATATTTTTCGGGAGCGAAAACATCTACTGACAGGCTGCGTATTCTTTAGGGGGAAATTAAACAAAATTAGAAATTGTAAGGCAAACTATCCTGTAATGAGCAGTAATTAGCATTTGATCTCAATATGACGAGAAATAATTTGCTATTCTGTGAAACAATTTCTCACCCCTAGCAATTTGTTATCCTACATCACCATATTTTATTGGAACAAAATTTCAACAGTTTCTACTTCGTGGGTGACGAAGACCTTTTGGAAATCATCGGTAACAGCAAGAACATCGCTCGTCTCCAGAAGCATTTCAAGAAGATGTTTGCCGGCGTCGCCGCCATCATTCTGAACGAGGACAACACTATCATCAATGGTATAGCGTCCCGCGAAGGTGAAGAGGTGAGAATTTATTATAGACTGTTACAACCAGTAGTAAATAATCCTCTGTATTGATAATGCTTGTTATTTTGTTTGTGTCGAGAACTATGTTCAATAACGCTTGTTGAATACTGCGTATGCGACGTAATAGTGTTCCCAGAATGTTTTATTTCAAATATTTGTAGACAGGAGGTAGCAAATTCTAAATAGATTAAACTTCAGCGACACCAAAACTCATACTAAGTTTTGATGACGCTGAAATACACGTAACTTTCTTATTACAAAATCTAACATCAAACGTGCAGTGTATGGAATAAACGGCCTTTGTATGTTTAAACTGTGTCATCAGTTTTAGTAGTAAGACAGAAATTGTTTGATTTCTAGGTCTATTTCACATCGCCGGTATCAACGGTAGAGAACCCGAAGATCAACTCATGGCTTTCCATGGTGGAACGGGAAATGCGCGTGACGCTCGCGTGCCGCCTCAAGGACGCTGTCGGCGAGGTCAAACAGTTCAAGGATGGAGATGTTGATCCGCAGAAGTTTATTGACTGGTGTGACAAGTATCAGGTGAGATTTATTTTATCTTAGATCAATAGTTATTTATTGAGCAATAAAATTGAAAAAGAGCAATTTTGGTACTAATTATACTGTGATAATATCAAAGTAGACAAGCTGAAACCTTTAAAAAGAGCATTTTACATATTCGAAGTATAGAGTAAGACTGCTCCGTTCCTGAATATTCATTGTTAACTGTTAACAAAAGAACTGTCCTCTAAAAATGTATACCTCTTATCACGATATCAATGCAACACAAATCAGGGTCTAACAATAAAATCGACAAATAATAGATAGAACCTGATATTTCCCTTGTTTCAGGCGCAAATCGTAGTTCTAGCGGTCCAGATCCTATGGTCTGAGGACGTGGAGGCGGCTCTGGTGGGCGGCGGCGGCGAGGCGCTCGGCCGAGTGCTGCAGCACGTGGAACACATGCTGAACATTCTCGCTGACTCCGTGCTGCAGGAGCAACCGCCTCTGCGGAGGAGGAAACTGGAACATCTCGTAAGTTAACATCTTTTTTTTTTTTAATTTAATCCTGTGATAGTCATAAACCTTTCCGTTACTCATCTAGCCACTTCCCGCCAAATAAAATGAGTTATTTGCCTCACACTGCGCTTGTACACAGAATCCATTCTAAGACTTTCCGGCTCCAATAGCCAAAATTTTTTTTTTCCGGTGGATCTCTTTAATTAATAGCTCATTTTTCAAGCCATAGAACTACTCTGAATTATTTATAATGTTTGAATTGAAAGTGCATTTTGGTCTTTTCAAAAATATTCAAAAAATATAAAAACTGATTTCCTTTTTTTCCCATTTTGATACCTTCCATTTATTTAGTCATCAGCATTGCCATCCTTATGTAGTTAACGTCCTATCTGCACGAACGAAACGTTCTTGCTCGGCTTTTGATCTGAACCGCTAGGATGTGGAACAACCTCCCAGCGCACGTGTTTCCTGCCATGTATAACTTAGGTACCTTCAAGGCAAGAGTATATAGGCATCTTCTAGGCAAGCGCGTTCCAACCTAGACCTCATCATTGCTTTGCACTAAGCATGATTGTCGTCAAGAGCAAGCCTAATTTAAAAAATTGAGAGCCATCGTGTTCGAATAACAAGTTATAGCAAATAACAATAATGTCTCCGCACAGATCAACGAGTTCGTCCACAAGCGTACAGTGACGAGACGCCTCATCGCATCCGACGTCAACAGCCCGCGCTCATTCGAGTGGCTTTGCGAGATGCGCTGCTACTTTGACCCCAGAAACAACGACGTAAGTATTATTTGTCTAGTCCTTTTCTACGGTACGTAGGAAGGATATTCACACAGAATTTTTGAAGTGAAAACCTTGTTGTTTAATAATTACAATGTGAATGAAAATTATGGATTCGCGTCAACGACATGCATGTCGCCGACATGCTCGCGTTGTTACGAAGACAAAAGGTTTTAAATATAAAATATATACTAAATTCGAAATTAAATCTGCGCCAGAGAGGTCCCATTTAATTCGAAAAAAAATAGATAACACAGTAAAAATTTGAAATGAAATGTTGTGTATAATAATAGTTGATTATTTAACATGGGGGTAATGCAATATTTTACGTCATGGGCGCCGGGATAAACCCCAAACGCAACACGCTCGGGAGTTGCATTTAGAATCCTGAGTAAAGTGCGGGGTTTAGGGGCGCCGAAGACGAAGATAGCATTTCATAAGGCCACTTATTGGTTGAAATAAAATAATACTGATAAAAGTTAATTTGTACAGGTATTGCAACAGCTAACCATCCATATGGCAAACGCCAAATTCCTTTACGGCTTCGAATATTTGGGCGTCCAAGATCGCTTAGTGCAAACTCCATTGACGGACCGCTGCTATCTTACTATGACCCAGGCTTTGGAAGCAAGACTTGGAGGTTCTCCTTTCGGTAAGTTTGTTTTCTAACGACTTTTATTGAACGTCTTTTGTGTGGCGTCTGTTTATAACAGTTTACAAAAAGTTATATTAATACAAAAAATGACAATTCAATTTTTTTTTGTATAGGTCCCGCTGGTACGGGTAAAACGGAATCCGTCAAAGCTCTCGGAAACCAACTGGGTCGTTTCGTTTTGGTGTTCAACTGCGACGAAACGTTCGACTTCCAAGCCATGGGAAGAATCTTCGTTGGTCTTTGTCAGGTATGATATAGCTAGTGCAAAATGGGTCTTAACGACAGTGATGGGGATGTATGGTTTTTTTTCCTTTCCATAAAGTTCCATGACAATTTTATATTGCCAACTTTATTGTCTACTACCATCTAATGGGCTAATAAGTAATATTAATTTAGCTTAAAATCATATTTATGTGGTCACAATAAATTATTATAGTAGTAGAATAATAGTATTTGAATTTTCTACAGCAGCACAGGAAATGAAAGTTTTATCAATAACGCAACAAGACACATACATACTTAAGGATCTCAGTGTGAGATCTGTAAAAGGAACTTTGACTTTGCTTAGACTTATGACATGGTTAAAACGAGACAGATTTATGTTCCTCACATAAGTCCATCTCGTTTTAACTCTGAGTAAAGTCTGAGCCAAGTCAAAGTACGCTCTATAGATCTCAGCATAAGAGTAGCGCTATCCTTAGCTTCGACGGAAAATTTTTAAATGCCTACTTTGGATTGTATATTCAGTTTTCAGACTTTCAAATGGACAGTAAAGATTGTTGCAAATAAATATCTAAATAAAGATCTTGAAATATTTCGATTTAATTTTATTAGGTCGGAGCATGGGGTTGCTTCGATGAGTTCAATCGTTTGGAGGAGAGAATGCTTTCGGCAGTTTCTCAACAAGTGCAGACCATACAAGAGGCCCTCAAGAGTCACCAAGAAGGTGACAATACTAGTAAGTACCTAGATTTTAAATTGTGAGAAAGCAGTTCTTGTAATTTGATTATAACAGCTTTATTTATTTTTTGTGTACAAAATAGGGGTAGAGGAGGGACTTCCTATAGTAGCAGAATTTTCAAGGTTCTTTCCTTTTATTTTACATAAACATAAACAAGGTAATATATTAAAAAATAAAAATAACAATTGCAGCACAGCTAGGTGGACTATGGCCTTAAAAAATATCTAAGAACCTTTTCAGAAGCTATACATATCTAATGCAAAAATCCGCATCATAATCGGTCCAATAGTTTTCCAGGAAAGTGGTAAAAAAAAGTGCATAAACAAATAAACGCACAACCTCTTAAGGCAAACACAATATATACCGTCTCCGTTCCGTGGTGGGTATATAAAGAAACTGTATTATATTTTTTTATTTGTTTCAGGTAAATCTATAACAGTGGAACTAGTGGGCAAGCAAGTCCGTGTGAGCCAAGACATGGCGATATTCATCACGATGAACCCGGGCTACGCTGGGCGCTCCAACCTGCCCGACAATCTCAAGAAGCTGTTCCGCAGTCTAGCCATGACCACCCCGGACAGGCAGCTCATCGCTGAGGTGATGCTGTTCAGCCAAGGGTTCAGGACCGCTGAGAAGCTGGCTTGCAAGATTGTGCCATTCTTCAAGTGAGATTTTTTTATTTTTTTTGTCAACTACAACATCTCACCTTGATGGTAAGTCATGATGCAGTCAGTTGTATTAAACCCATAACCCTATTCGGTTTCTACACAGCATCGTACCGGAACGCTAAATCGCTTGGCGGCACGTCTTTGCCGGTAGGGTGGTAACTAGCCACGGCCGAAGCCTCCCACCAGGCTGACGGGAATAGTGCCAGGAAGGCACTATTTGATGTGACGTGAATTTAGATCCATGTTAATCAATCGCTTATCTTAAATAACAAATTTAAATTAATCCTTCACAATGTTTGATACAGAAAAGGAAGGCACAACATTCAGACTTTAATAAAGTGGCAAATTCTTAACACAATCTCTAATCTAAAATGACAGCTATAAGTGTGATATCTATATAGCGAGCTTTGACTTTGCTTAGACTTAAGTCATGGTTAAAACGAGACAGATTTATGTTACTCACATAAGTCCATCTCGTTTTAACTCTGAGTAAAGTTTGAGCCAAGTCAAAGTACGCTCTATAGATCTCAGCATAAGTCTAGTGCTGCCCCTTTCAGCAGGGAGTATTATGAAAGGGATAGCAATACCAAGAGCTGTCATTTTAGTTTAGACTAGCTGACCCGGCGAACTTCGTACCGCCTTAGTATGCAAAATTACATGTATATTTTTCAATATTTCTGAGAGATTTTCTTAATATTTTTTTCCGTAAGAACCTTATCCTAATAATAACAAATACAACAAAAAAAGAATTAGTGAAATCGGTCCAGCCATTCACGCGTGATGCCGTGACCAAGGAAAACGGGTTTCATTTTTATATATATAGATGAGATGGTGTACAAAAGAATTGGCCTCAATAATTAACTTAATCGAGATATTTGTGTACTAATTCAGCACTATTATAAAACTTTTTCGTGAAATGACAATTTAAAGTAGCGATAAACCGCTAAAAATATTATTTATTTTCAGACTTTGCGACGAACAACTGTCGAACCAATCTCATTACGATTTCGGGTTGCGTGCCCTTAAATCTGTATTGGTATCCGCTGGTAACGTCAAACGTGACCGGATTCAAAAGATAAAGGTTAGAAAGATTGTTGAATAGTTTTACTTAGCTACACCCAAGTATTGTTGTAAATGTTCTTTTTTTTTATCCACTACAAGTTAGTCCTTGACTGCAATCTCACCTGATGGTAAGTGATGATGAAGTCTAAGATGGTAGCGGACTAACCTGTTAGGGACATGGCAGTTATTTTAAACCCATACCCTTATTCGGTTTCTACGCGACATTGTACCGGAACCATAAATCGCTTGGCGGCACGTCTTTGCCGGTAGGGTGGTAACTAGCCACGGCGGAAGCCTCCCACCAGGCAAATAAAAATCTTATAGGTTAAATAAAAAACTGTATTTTTGTGTTTAAATTGCCTTGCTGTGTCTGTCGTAGGAGAACCTAATCGAGCGCGGTACAGAGGTGCCAGATGAAGCTTCAATCGCAGAGTCGCTCCCTGAACAAGACATTCTCATACAATCAGTATGCGAGACAATGGTGCCTAAGTTGGTAGCCGAGGACATTCCACTGCTGTTCTCGTTGCTTAACGACGTGTTCCCTAACGTGGGCTACACTAGAGCCGAAATGACTGGTAAGTTTTGTTCCATTCCATTTCTTGAATATAAGTTATTTTTGGAAGTCTGAAACACTTGTATTTTACTAATTTAATAAATGCGAAAGTGTGTATGTCTGTCTTCTACGCTTTCACGGCTCATCCGTTCAACCGATTTTGATGAAATTTGGAAAGGACATAGGCTTTTTATCCCGGAAAATTAAAGAGTTCCCGCGAGAATCAAAAAATCTTAATCCACGCGGACGAAGTCGCGGGCATCATCTAGTACTATTACATAGGCTTTTGTTCAACGACAGTCAACCTACAGTCAGTACAACCTATCTTTATAATCTATCGTTATTGTATCTATTTCTACAATTAATAGAATCATATTATCGTAAAAGGTTCGGAGGAAGGTGACGACACTCTTAGCACAAGTTGTACGAATGTCTAAGCACTACTTTGTTCATGTATTATGGATAAACAACTTTGTTTAGTTTTTAAGGAGTATATGATTTTGTACATGTTGTTGAAATATCAATAAAAAAAACTCATAAAAAGCAATGATGAGGTCTAGGTAAGAGCGCGCTCCATAATGTCCCTTATGATAGACCCTTTGACTTCTGCGGTAGAGCCGGCATTACTAAACACTGGCTGAAGGCGCATAGGGAAGTGCTAAATTTGCCTCAACCGCAACAACTAAGAAGATGAATAGTTACCAGGGATATAATGACTATGAGCCAATGAAATAATAAACCGGTTACAAGTTTTAAAGCAAAGTCAAACACTATCTATAATTTAACTTTTAATATAATTTACTACTTACTGCTAGCCGATGCCCGCTGCTCTCAATGTCTAAGGATATTTCAGCGATTGAGCCGCAAACAGATAAACGGCAGACAGACACACTTTCGCATTTGTAACATCTTGTAGGAGTTATTTATACCTTGTAGAATTGATGCAAATTGCAAAATAAGTAAAAAGTAAGTCTAATCTTCCTAAAAATATTTTTTTTAGGTTTGAAAAATGAAATCCGCGCCGTCTGTGCTGAAGAATTTTTGGTTTGCGGCGAAGGCGATGAACATGGCAATACATGGATGGAAAAGGTATGTACAAGTTGAATTATTCAATACCTATAACAGTTACTTAATATGGACATTGTGAGTACTTTTAATACAAAGTTATTTACTAATTTGGTTAAGGAAAATATAATTTCATAAGAATTCGCTAATAAAGTGTGAACTGCATCATTCATAATCATTTGTGATTCGTTCATATGATTTTGAATAATTTCCGAGCAGCACAATTATTTATAATTTCATCCATAATATATGTACCTACATCAAATATGTTAAATTTCATTGAGTGTAATTTTATTAACTAATGATTCAAAAACCAAAATAAAAAGAATTAAATTGGTGACGGTATCAAAACAATGTTATACAATAATATTCTAACATGCATTAACAATTACAAGTAAAACAAAAATATAACAAAATCTGCTTTATTATAATTCAATTTATTTTTTAACGGCACTGTGTTTTATATTCCAAATTATATATTTATCACACCCTTTTTGAAACCAAGTGTCAGCGGTGTAGTTAAATTCACATACAGGTTTATATTACATATTTGCACACACGGTTCCCCGATTTTTGTAGAAATCCTCTTTGAACCTTAAATTAATTACAATGTATAGTAACCACTTTTATCTACACTCATAATTAACCTGAAATTCTGAACATGAATACAAAAAGGGAGAATAATGACATATTTGTTTCTTGTGATATCGTATTCGTGTGAATAAGCATATACAGCGTAAACACTTTTAAGGTCCCTCGTATATAAAAGCCGTGACTGATGCTCGGGTATTAAACTTTGGGATTGGTTTTAAATAATAAATATAACATCAGTTTCAAAAACTATAATCTTAAGAATATAGATAGGGGTATATAAATAATATAAAGCACAGTGTCGGCATGCGTACGGTCCGCTGCGTCGCATAGACCGTGAGTGTGAATGCATATGGTTTCCATGCTAACCCGCTAACGGCACGTAGAGGCGCAGCGCTGCCTCGCGCGCTCAACACAGCACGTGGATCGAGAAGGTCAGTCGCGGTGCCGGTGTATGTCTGAGTGTCTGTCCTGTGCCTTACACCCATCACTGTCTCTAACACTCTATTGTCATGCAATAGAGCTATAGTTAGGATGTGGCTAAAATATTTATTTGGTATTTTTGTATAATCTATTAATTATATCACGCCATAGCATAGACTTACAATATATTGTTTGTACTGACGTAAACTAGAGTTGCATAAAAAAACAAACTAAAAAAAAAATCTAAGTAACGGATAACTCTATTTTTGAGAAAAAAATCTAAGTAACAACTTTAATTTTGAGCGTTAAAAATCTTACTAGTCAATCAGATCCATTCGAAATTTTCAACTATTCTTATCACAGACATTTTCGGATTTATCTCTTAAATGTTATTTTCAAAAACTGGCATGTAGTATTTTCGTTGCACCCTCGCCTGTTCATAGCACGGACATCTTACATTTACAATTTCTATGCAATTTTTTACTTATATATTTCTTTAAATAATCGATTTATAATATAGACAATTTTAATCGTATACCTATCACGTTACGTCTTTAAAGCTTTTGCTTTGTAGACTAAATTTTCTATTTTTGATCGATAGCATCCAATTATTCAAATGTTAGATTTTAAGTTATGTGTTTTATCTTTAGCCCTTTAATAGTGCTAACCGCTTTGGACTTCACTATTCTTAAATGTCCCAATTTTATTTTTGTATTTTATATAATACATAACAATTTCTGCGCTTAGGTTCTGCAATTGTACCAAATCTGCAAATTGAATCATGGTCTGATGATGGTTGGACCATCTGGAAGCGGGAAATCCACTGCCTGGCGAGTGCTACTTAAGGCTTTAGAACGGTAAGTTTATTATTATCGTTCAAGATGAACTTGCACGTTAGTAAGCTACATGTAATACAAGTTAAATTAAGGCAGGGTAAACAAAAAAACTCTAAATCAGATACTCTACTTGTAATTTCATTTAATTCGTTGTTTAAATGTATTGGAAAAAACCTTACATGAAATAAATAACAATATAATATTATTGAGAAATACATACAACACTTTGTCAACAGGTACGAAGGCGTAGAAGGGGTAGCACACGTTATCGATCCAAAAGCAATGTCCAAAGAAACTTTATACGGTGTATTAGATCCTAACACTCGTGAATGGACGGATGGGCTGTTTACCCATATACTGAGGTTAGTAATGTACCTTCACCTTAACGGGCCGGCGATCGCCGGTCGCAACTTCTATTCAAGGCGCGAACAAAAATCTGCCGGTATATAGCTATCTCTATTTGGCCAATGAAACATGATCGCATGCAAGCGCGATAGCAATATATGCGTTCAGAATTTATTATATATTTAGTCTTGTTCCGTAAATACCAAAAATGTTGAATTTTCACTTTGCGTTGTTATTCTGTAACTTGACAATATAGGCTATGTAATTGATCAATTATTACGTAAGATATCGTTGGTCTTAATGTGAAAGAAATAAGAGGAAAACATGTCATTCTTGTCGTAAAAATATGTAAAACGCAATTTACTTACATTTTATTTCAGGAAAGTATTTTGAAAACATAAATCCAGGTACCTAGATAAATACAATTTGAATCCAGATAATTTCTAATATGGTAGAAATATTCACCCTCCGCAAGTTTCTTAAGATAAACAAGTAAAACTCAGCATTTTACCTATTTCTATACTAATTTAAAAGCAGCTCGGCAATTTGTCAGAATAACAATTAATCAAACTTTCCATTGCTCCATTAGGAAGATCATAGACAACGTTCGCGGTGAGATCAACAAACGTCAATGGATCATCTTCGACGGTGACGTGGACCCCGAATGGGTGGAAAACTTGAACTCAGTGCTTGATGACAATAAACTTCTCACTTTGCCCAATGGCGAACGTCTCTCTCTTCCACCTAACGTGCGCGTCATGTTTGAGGTATGTATTTTTTTAAATTGGGAATCTATATTTTTTTGGTTCCAAAACTAATTATGTACAGAATTTTAAAATTGACCATAATTTATTTACAACATATTTGAATACTAGATGATGCCCGCGACTTCGTCCGCGTGGTTTAAGGTTTTTTGTTTCCCGCGGGAACTCTTTATTTTCCGGGATAAAAAGTAGCCTATGTCCTTCCCCAGGATACAACCTGAAACCTGTACCAAATTTCATTAAAATCGGTTGAACAGATGGGCCGTGAAAACGTAGCAGACGGACACACTTTCGCATTTATAATATTAGTATGTATATGTCACCGTAAGATTGTAAAAACCGTTAGATTGTAATCTAACTAGCTATATTGTAAACTGTCGACAGATTACAATTTAACGCATTATTTTTCGGTAGATTGTAATCTGTTAGGTATATTAACCTGATAAAACCTAAACCTAAAACCTGATTTATTATGTCGAACCCTAATCTAACCTACAAGAAAGAGACAAGAAAACGTAAATACTATGAATATTTCAAAAATTGACCCTCAGAACATTGAACGGTTCACAATCTGTCGACAGTTTACAATATCGCTGGCATATACAAATGCTAGGCGAAATAGCCTAACTAGTCTATAAGGTAATATTAAGGAAGAATCAGTCCTACACTTAGCCCTCTCACTTTTGTAGAGATTGTGTAACTAACTGAATAAACACCAGATCAATACAAAAAAATATCAAAAAGCTAATCGCACATCTATTCTTCAAAACTATATGCATGTACTTCACGTACTGATGACGTCATTCGCGTTTTAAATAATGAGTAAAGTAAATAAAGTAAAATAATTGTGATACTTTTATTATTAAAACTTCTGTTAAATTACACTTCATTAAAATGATTAGCAAGTAATTGTTCAAGTTCTTCATTTTTAGACACTTCTGAAGCATCTGTTACAGGAATTGTCTCCTCATAGTTAATCTCTATCTCTGGTGGGACGTCTTCTATATTTTTCATTATACAAATGTTGTGAAGTATGGCTGTTGCTATAATAACCGCATTAGAACTCAATACACTTGTCTGTAAAATTTGTGTTAGCACAGGAAATCTTCTTTTCCAAAGGTAAAAACATCTGAAAAAGAACTTTTGTTAGTAAAATTCTAAGTAATAGTCATAAACTATATAATTAAGTCATACTAAAATTATAAATGCGAAAGTGTGTTTGTTTGTTGGTTTGTCCTTCAGTCACATCGCAACGGAGCAACGGATCGACGTGATTTTTCACATGGGTATAGTTGAGGACCTGGAGCGTGACATAGGCTACTTTTCCCGGAAAAATAAAATAAATAAAATAAAAAACTTAAACCACGCGGATGAAGTCGCGGGCATTAGCTAGTGTAAGATATTCACTTACCTATCCATGCAATCTCTTGGTTTTTTGTGAGATTCATTATAAAGCTTTTCACTTTTACTCTGTGGGTTCTGTATTGGTGTCAACATGTATGGTTTCAGAGGATAAGCATTATCTCCGAGCAACCATTTATTACCAAATGAGTTTCCTTCACATTGTGCTAAAACGTGAAGACACAAATACCATAATCTATTAATCAAACAGTCAAATCATTAGTACTTTCTTTATTTTGGTTCCGTGATAGCACTAAGCTCTAAGCTCGTATTTTAAGTGAAAACTTGAGCACGCTTCTGTTGTTACTCATTGGAATCACACCATCCATCCAAGCTACATAAGGGTATTATTTAAAGATATAAAACAAAAACAAAAAAATGTTTATTGATCAAAGAAATATAAACAAAAATCTTCTGCATTTTACAATCTCACATAATATCCTTAAATATAGTACTTACATAAGATATTTAATGTAGTAAAAAATATTACCTTTTAAGACAGAGTTGGCAAAAATAGTGGCATCATGAGTTGAACCCGGCCATTTAGACTCTATATTCATAAACTTGAGATTAGCATCGCACACTGCTTGCACGTTGATTGAATACGAGCCTTTCTGGTTTTTGTACTCTTCTGGTATATCACCGCCTTAAGCAAATAAACATTTTTACTAACATAGAGATATAGAGCTAATTTCTATAGTAAACTCTACAGTAGATCTGCACACAATATGTGCAGGACACAATATCACACATCAGGACCATGCGACAATCAACAAAGGCCTCTCAATGATATTAGAACAGCGTCATACTTCATACTTATATTATAAAATGCAATAGTTTGTGAGGATTGATTGATGGAGTTTCTTAACTTTTTCACACAAAAACTACTGAATAGATTTTGATGAAACTTTAGAGTAATATATATCTTTATACATCAAAATAACATATTCGCAATAATTTATAAGGATATTGGGTAAATTGGACCTAAGTCACAGATGTCCACTAGTAACATATAACAATGACTTACGTGGGTTGTATATCCTAAAGTGAGTGCAATCAATTACTCCAAGTACGTGTGGAAATCTAGCAATTTTGTAAAAATCTTCAGTTGTATTGTTAACATAAATATATTTGCTGTATAACTGGTTTATTGCACAGCTCACATCCCATATGATTTGGATTGCGGATGATTTGGATACATTAGTGAATTCCACCACAGATCCTGAGGCATAAAACCTTAATGTTGAAAGCAACTGCTGTATAGGAGTAATACCATTATTCCTGCAACAATTTTACATACTTATAGTACCATTGTTTAAAATCACCATGACACTTTTGAGGTTGTTTTATTTTGTTTGATGACGATAACATGTTGGTGACAGACCTATTTATATAAAACGATTTATGTAGCAGCTATAAAAACAATATTATTTGTGACGAGTATATAATGTTGTACTAACCTTCTACCAGTAACTGCGAGATGGGGATAAATTTCTCCTAACAGACTTTCAACTTGAGTTTTATGTAAGCGAAATCGAAGTAGAAATTCTTGAGCGTCGAATGTGGTGGTACCATTAATCGATTTCTTGTAAACCCAAACTGGATGGGTAGCTTCCATAGGTGAAGAACTATTCGCGGCTTCACTATCGTCCGAATCGTCCGATTCATCCAAATCGTCCAATTCATCAGAATCGTCTAAATTATCCGAATCATCACATTCTGACAACATGAATAACATTTCCAAATCACTTAGATCACTGTCTGAACTCGACGACATCATATTTAATGTATTTCTCATTCATAAAATCAAAATTAAGGAGGAGTGTGAAATTCACCACGATGACAAAATTACAATTCGCGCGTAAGTGTCACTTTGACAGCTTTAACATTGAAAGTAATAGCTCAAGACCTCCTCAAGACTCACGAAACCTTACATCGTTCAGAAAGCGAAGGCCTTGTCTTACGTCATTATAATGTATTTTTTACTGTCTATGGTTGGACGATTTCAAAACTCGGGAATTGGCGGGAATGGCGTCATAGAACGTGCCCAATAATTAATTCAAAACAGTGCTTCCACTAAACTGTACTGATTAAATTTCTTTATCGACATTAAAATATCATTGTCAAGAAAATCTAAAATCAATTTGCTATTGGCTAGTTGAATTTTTGGAACGAAGTTCCATAAGGGACGATACGGAGGGGTACCCTAACCAGCAAAAAACGTCCGTAACGAAAATGCGTTTATATTTTAATATTTTTTATTTATTTAAAAAAATAAATAAATTTCAATATTCGTTTTTACTTCTATCGGCAGTTCTATGACTGCCAATTTTTTTATGTATAGTTCATATACATGTTCATGCATGTACATGTGTTATGCATGTTCGCTATACAGTGCCTTATTATTATTATATAAATTTTCATGAATCATTGTGAATAAAATAAAAGTGTTATTTGTAAAGTAGTTTTTGATTTTTATAAATTAAAAAATCATATTGTAAAATTTATACTTGAATGATTATTTTCTTTTTACCTCAACTAGAACTTGAAATTAATATTTATGTAATAAGGAACTTCGTTCCTTCTAGTGTCCCACGATATCACACGTTTCTTTCGTATTGTTATTGATTCTTGTCCTGATCTTTATAGGTGCAAGATTTGAAATATGCCACATTAGCTACAGTATCTCGCTGCGGCATGGTATGGTTCTCTCAAGATGTACTCTCAACTGAAATGATCTTTGAAAACTACTTACTACGGTAAGAGATAGAAATGACAATGAATCACTCCATTCTAATCAATATTTTATAGAAATATAACAAACTACTTTCGTTTTCTTTTTTAGATTGAGAAATATTCCTTTAGAGGATGGTGAAGAGGACTCGTTTAGCATTGTTATGGCAGCACCAACAGCTGGTGGGGACCAGAATGCTACTGAAAACATCTTGTCACCAGCACTTCAGGTATTATTTTAACAATATTATTGTAAGTATAGATTACATAAGGAAACATAATTATATTATCTAATAACTATATGTTAGTCACAACATTTTTGAAACAGGTTTTTAACTTGGCTTATTTTTAACGTAATTTAGTATTTGTGCAAATTAACACGAAGTGGCAGTACAATTGAAAAAAGTACAAAAACTACGTAAAATACTAAAAAAAGTTTAGTTACTCACATTATGTTGTCATTTTGTTGTAGGCTTTGATTAGTGAAACGAAATAATTTCATCTTCACCCTGATCTGTTCCTAGGGTTCCTACTACATTTAATGTTATTTAAGAATATTATAATTATTTCGTAGACCCAACGTGACGTAGCAGCGTTCTTACAACCGTTGTTCTATGGCGATGGTTTAGTGGTGAAATGTTTGGAGCGCGCGGCGACCCTCGACCACATTATGGACTTCACAAGACACCGGGCTCTGTCATCGCTGCATTCAATGCTTAACCGCGGTGTCAGGTAATATCCGCCGCGCCTTTGGAACCGATCGCCAAGCAATAGACATAGACTTCTTTTCATCCCCGAAAATCACAGAATTCTCTGAGGATTCAAATAACTACTGAATAAACATGAACTGCATCGTTTGTCTAGTGGCAAGCATGTTCGACTGCGGCCGACGAAGTCGCAGGTTCGAGTCCCGGGTCCGGCCATAATTATGTATTGGGTTTTCTGACTTGAAATTCTCAGTACTAGCTCGGAGTAAAGAAGTTGGTGGTGTTTTACCCCCGTGCCTCGGAGAGCACGTTAGCCGTCGGTCCGGTTATTATCACTAACATGATTATAGTTATTAAAGCCCGCCAAGTCTCATTGGAGCAGCGTGGTGGATCTAAGCTCTAATTCGCTCTCTCCTATGAGAGTGGAGGCCTGTGCCCAGCTATGGAACGTTAATGGGCTGTAGTGGAAACATGAAAGTCATGAGCATCAGCTGTTGGAGATATATTAATTTTTTACATTTGTTTATTTTGCAGAAATATCCTGGGCTACAATAGACAACATCCCGATTTCCCGATCACCAATGAACAACTCGAGGCGTATGTGCCAAAATGGTTGGTCTATTCTCTGCTGTGGTCATTCGCTGGCGACGCCAAACTCAAGGTAAATCATAAAACTTTTTTTTTTTTCAATGCGATACATAGAGGGACGAATGGCCTAGCTGTGATAACATATCAGTCTTGCGATTGTTAAGCAACGCTGACCCAAGTCAGTAACTGGATCGGTGACCTAATTTGGACGTTCAAATTTGTCCTTTTCGTTTCCTCCGTGTCTCGGAGAGCACGTTAAGCCGTCGGACCCTGTTATTATCACTAACATCTGATAATAATCGTTTTAAAACCCTAAGAGTTTAAATAATCTTGGTCAAGTCGTATGCGGAAGGAAATGGGAATTCACCGCATTATTATCCCAAGAAACTCCTACCATTATGTGATTGATGGAAAGGGGTCACCCTTAGTAATGAGGAATACGACGCAGAGAAAAAGAGATACGTAGTGATGACGCGTTCTACATAAAAGTGTTATTCTTTTCTTTTCTTTTTTCAGGATCGCAACGAATTGGGCGATTTCATAAGATCAGCGAGTACCATGCAACTACCCAACTGTGGACCCAATCAACATATCATTGACTTCGAGGTATGAATTTGCAATATTTTCGAGTAATTCATCGCAAACCATGATAATAAACGAATGTCGCCAAAAGTTAACATTCGTTTATTAAAATGTACTGGAGAAGGGTTTCACAGAATTTCAAGCACTGCAGACTGCAGTGGTGTGCACAGGGTTTGAAGCTAGGGTAGGCATTAGTTAGTCAGCATACCTATTTACTGACTGTCACGATGAAAAATGAGCATTGACGTAGTTCCAGTTAGGTTAGCAGTGCTTTTATGCCTCTATGAACTGCACGCCACTGCTGCAGAGAGCTGGAGGAGGCCTTTGCCGTGACGCATACAGAGTTTAGGGACATTTAGAAATACAATGTTTATAGAAACTAACACTGTAACTGAAATTAAAGGCTATTTTATTTTATTTATTTATTAAAATGTAACAAATATAGGTAAAAAGTATTGGTAACTTCTGTTGTTGCTTCAAAGCGTTTTTGTTACATTTGGACTTAAGAACCCAGTCTATAGGATCCTAGGATTTTTGAAGTGAAACTTCTTTAGAATCGTTGTGATTTGAAAATTCGATGAAACGAAAAAGAGACAAACATATTCATAATAGAATTTAGCCTGCTAGAGGATGAGATAGAATACAAGTTATATTTGTCTGATGCTCTCGTAGGCTACTTTTCTGAAGTTTCAATTCTGCCGTGTGTGAATTGCACACATTTTTTTTGGTTTATTTTACTTATATGGTGTTCTAAAGGTATCCATAACTGGTGAATGGGTGCCTTGGTCAGCGAAAGTGCCTCAGATCGAGGTGGAGACGCACAAAGTGGCCGCTCCGGACATAGTCGTCCCCACACTGGACACAGTACGTCATGAGGCCCTTCTATACACTTGGCTGGCAGAACACAAGCCACTTGGTATGTCATTTGTTGTTCATTTACGGTCTTTACTGCCTTTACACTACTATTTTACACTTATCTCTGTTGCTATTATTAAAAAGAAACTCGGTTATCCATTTATTTAGCAATTTACACAAACACTTACCAAACCAACACGGCCGCCATCTTGACTATCCATCACAGAGTTAAGACTATTGTTGCCACTCTCGAGAACCATAGAAGCAGTAAAGTTTTCTAGTAACACATGTCAGTACTGTCTGTCGGTCTATTACCTTTTCATGGCTCATCAGTTTTAACAACTTTGAGGAAAGAGCAAAGCCTACTACAGCCTAGAAGAATTTTTTGAATGACGGTTGGCTGAATTATATGCTGCGTTTATGGAAGAATCTAAATGTATGACATATCTCAATCTCATATATTTTATATTATCAATCTCAAAAAAATCCTTTTTTTTTTGTTATTTTATTTATTTTAAAAAATTGACATATTGTATTAAATAATTTTACAACAATAATTAACTGAATACTATTAACTTTAATTAAGATTATTTTTAAGTATTGCACGCCAATTAATGGTAATACACTTGACTTTTTTATCTTTTATACCACCTTTATAATATTTGTGTATAATGCAATAAATGATGTCTGATTCTGATTCTGAGAGCAATGGCGAACTTCCATACATCAATATTGCAGATTAATAGATCCATAGATCATTAGACAGATGACAACTACAGACCAGTAAAACATTCGGCACAACCACAGACAATCATCGCCAGTGCTGCCATAATATTCTTTTATTTATTACCATTCTGTCAGAGATTATTAAATAATGGATGCAAGAAAATTCACCTAAGAAAAAAAAGAACAATACTATCATATATAATAAAATTTAATATAATTCTTCTGATTACCTCAATCAGGAGAATTGCTTAAAAGCAAACATCAAAATAATTACAATTTTTAAAACGATACAAAATAATCTACCAATTTAGATGCTATAATTTATTCTAGCTACTAGGTAGATTATTAAACATAAAATGGTAACACGAAACTGAGAAACGGAACTTAATAATCAAAAAAGATTCCATAAATATTTTATTTTTTTACCTGGCTCCCATTAATTAAGTTACTTGATAAAATATAAGAAATACAAAAAAATTTTTTGTTTTTATCTTGTGTACAATCAAGATTTAGTCAATGAAGCCCATACAAAGTACTTCATTGCTCTTTGGCACAGCGAGCATATATCTACTTTGTTCTGTAGTCCTCTGCGGTCCCCCCGGGTCCGGTAAGACCATGACGCTGTTCTCTGCGCTGCGAGCTCTGCCGGACATGGAGGTAGTCGGCCTCAACTTCTCTTCAGCTACCACGCCGGAGCTGCTTCTTAAGACCTTCGACCATTACTGCGAGTATCGCAAAACGCCCAACGGAGTCGTTTTGGCGCCTGTACAGGTAACTATTAAGAGCTTTAATACTGTCACTTTTTGTTACGTTTGTTCGGGGGTTGACATGAAAAGGTCAGTTATAGAAAATTTACCCGAAAACATTTAACGACCAAGTGGGCTTAAATGTGTTAGAAGTGTACACGATAAAATAAATAAATTTATTAAAATGTTGATTCATATTTTACTTTTGTATTGTCTACATTTGAAACATTTTGTTTGTTGATAAGAACAAGAGATTCTTGTCGGCTCTTCCGAGTAGAATTTGCTTCCAAGCCGTGGTAAAGAAAATAAGACAGGCGTTTCAGAAGCGACACGAGTATTTGCTGCTGAATTCAAACGCTTGCCTTATCAAGAAATTAATAAAAAAAAGCATTTGTATTTAGAATGTGTATGTAAACTTTTTAAATCTATATTTTTACGAATTTTACCCCTTTGTATTATAGCTTGGAAAATGGCTGGTGTTGTTCTGCGATGAAATTAATTTACCAGATATGGATCAGTACGGCACGCAGCGTGTTATCTCGTTCTTACGGCAGCTTCTCGAACACAAGGGCTTCTACAGAGCAAGCGGTAAGTAATTATATGAGTCTCATTTATTATTATAAAAATTGACTCCGCAAGGAACGATTGAGAAAGAAGTTCGAAATCATGATAGACTTTACTGGCACTGTTTTCCAACAGTTATGATTAGTTGATATATCGATACGTGTAAGTCAGGTAATATTCAAAATATGACGAGACACGTATGCACAACGCAAGGCGTGACGTCACCGGTGAAAAAGTGCGAGTGAGGTGATCCGACTAGGCTACCTCTTGTTGCTGACTGGTGATGTTTTCACTGAAAAAATACTGCTAACTACTGATCTATTTGACGGCCATTTTCAGTATAGGTAGCGTGTGGACATTACTAAAATGACTAAAAAAATTACCTCAAGCAATGTCCGCAAATTGTGCCTAAAGAAGTTCCTTTGAAAACTTTTATCGTTTTCCTGTTGCATATAAAAATCAAAGGAAACTATTGATTAAGACTGTAATATTATACAATAAAAATACTATGTATGGGCGCAGATCATTCGTGGGTCCATCTGGAGCGTATTCAATTCGTCGGCGCCTGCAACCCGCCCACAGACCCCGGCCGGAAGCCGCTTTCACACAGACTTTTACGGCATGTGCCTGTCATATACGTGGATTATCCCGGAGAAACCTCGCTGGAGCAGGTGAGTGTACAAATCCTTTACAATACCAATAATAATTAATCTTTTCAATTCTCTTTTTACGCCAGTTTTAACAATCATAGCTTATCACAATATTGGGCATAAATAAATAAGATTAGGAATATCAAAACTCCAAAATAATGTCCATAAAGGCGTTACAATAACTTTATTTTGCACATGTTAGCAGTTTTCCCCAGACGGTGTTCAACACCTTTCGTGCGCTCGATATCTGTAGTTCTGTACGAATAGTACACAATATCACCAATCACACTACAAGACTATGTTCGCACTGGAAAAAAAATTCGCGCGAATATAATTCTTACCGCACCGTATAAAACTATATCCATCTGATTTCTAGTGTTACAGAATTGCGAAAAAAAAATCTCGCGAAACGTTTTCGCAGTGTGAACGTAGCCTAAATCACACGTTGCTACGTGTACTCGCGAGCCTGGAGTGGCATTCGTAAGGGTACGCTTACCACTTTTATACAGAGGCATATTGTCAAATAATGACTGTCGCACTCTGCGAATATCAGATGCGTACGTAAGATCTGGCAACATTAAATTCTGATAACAGGGGTCAACACAAAATTTGACTTTGACTTTAAAGCATAAAATTTCGATATTTTAGGACATGAAAAGGTTTGCTTTGGTATTTAGGAGATTTTGTATTTATCAGTATCATATTTACACGTTCGCGACGACATTTTTTAGTTTAGAGACAAAACACCTGATCGTTGTTTATCACTCGAATGCCATCTAGCGGCACTATGTGAACGTAAAAGCCCCACTCTGATCGCGCGGTATTTTTGAATGCCTTAAAATTTATAAAAAAAAATCAAAAATGAGTATTATTACTATAACTATCACAAAAGCAAACTTTATACCAAAAAAAGGTATTTTCTTTCCGTTTTTGTGCGTAATTAACCGAAAAATCGTAAAATAAACTTTATGACAAAGATCTAAAATCTTTTTGTAGAGTCGTCTAATATGTGACAAGCTCTACTATGATTTCGTTGCCCGTCCTTGTACCAGATCTACGGCACGTTCACCCGCGCGATGCTACGCATGCAGCCCGCGCTGCGCGGCTATGCGGAGCCGCTGACGCAAGCCATGGTCAAACTGTACCTGGCGTCACAGGAGCGCTTCACTCAAGACATGCAGCCGCACTATGTGTACTCGCCCCGAGAGATGACGAGATGGGTGCGCGGCATATGCGAGGCTATCAGGTGTGTACTGCCTTTTTGACTGTAAACTTCTTTAGGGCTTTTTCTAAAGGACAACCGCAGCTTTCTAGAGAGGGTTGGTACCTAAAATAAATTAGAGCGTTAAGCAACGAAATATGGCCTATTGGAACATATATTTTTTCTTTAATTTTTAGTATATTTTTTGTTTCCCAAAAATATGGGGTTCTCGAGATATTAATTTTTAAAAAACCATGAAAATCGATTATTTTTGACGTTTAACGACCATATTTAGTCTGTTCAAGTTGAATTGTCACTGTTCAGTCTTCAGGTGACAACTGTCTAGAGTGTCAGTTGTCAATGTCAATAATTAGTGATTACTTTACTCTATGGTCGTTGGTCAATGTTATAGACAAGCAAATAGTTCGGTAATAATAGTTCATCAATTTATGGCTGTTTATTTGGTAAATATTAAAATAGTTTGCCCATATTTTAAAATTAAATTATTTATATTTTAAAAACCCTTGAAAAATGTCTAATAAAATTACATTTAATTTAATGTGCAACAAAGCAAGTATTGTTTGGTACCATTTTTGCGGTTGTCCTTTCTTTCTTTCTTTGAAATTTATTTGGGAATTTATAATTTCTGAATTTTCACTGGTCTGACCTAGTAGGAGGCTTCGGCCGTGGCTCGCTACCACCCTACCGGCAAAGACGTGTCGCCAAGCGATTTAGCGTTCCGGTACGATGCCGTGTAGAAACCGACTAGGGGTATGGGTTTAATATAACTGCCATACCCCTAACAGGTTAGCCCGCTAACATCGTCACTTACCACCAAGGGCTAACTTGTAGTGGATAAAAAAAATTATTAAAAAATAGGGCGAGTTGGTTGTTCTACCACAGGATATAAGACCCACCCTACACGAATACGCGCTGGAATAATGAAAAATTCGAAGCCACAGTTATATCTACTTAGACTTAGGCCACGTTTGAACTAGTGAGTTTTACTCACGTACGCCTACATGTGTAATTTCGTATGCAATTTGTGGATGACCGTGTGTGGTGGCACGCTCTCGAGATATCTTTTTAAGAAAAATTGCATTAGTAAAAATCTATTGATAAATATGATGATATTTGTCATTGAATTAACTCTTAATTGTATTTCCAGACCTCTGGACAGCCTATCCATAGAAGGCTTGGTGAGACTTTGGGCCCACGAAGCGTTGCGTCTGTTCCAAGATCGTTTGGTTGAAGACGCGGAGAGACAATGGACCGACGAGAATATAGACAACGTTGCTATGAGATTCTTCCCAGGTATGCTTTCGAAATTCAATTCTTTTTTATTAAAACTTACATATCATACTAACATAATAAATGCGAAAATGTGTGCATTTGTTGATTTGTCTTTCAATGTGGACCAGGAGAGTTCCCCGAAATTTTTAAACCAATATACACGGGGATGAAGTTTGGGGCATTTACGGATACATGAGAAATTATATGTTACAGTCGGTTAAAAAGAGTGTAAACTCCATATAAGGTAATTTTTTCCTACAGGTATCAACAGGGAGCAAGCATTGGCTCGGCCAATTCTCTACAGCAACTGGTTGAGTAAGGACTATGTACCAGTGCAGAGGGATCAGTTACGTGAATACGTCAAGGCTAGACTGAAGGTATATAATTTATTTTCAGTGTCATGTCATACGGCATATTATTGAGGGACAGAGTAGCTGATATCCAAACAATTTTAATATTGCAGAAAAGAGCCATACGTTCTATTTATAAACTCGGATCACGCGAACTTAAAGAGATTGGTGCCTTCTTAATACATTATTATACTATATATAGCTCAATTACCACTCACTGACTGACTGACTCACTCATTGACATAATTGTTCTCCTAGAAAGAGTCAGAAAACGATACAATGATGTAAGGGAGATGTGTTCGGGTGCGGGAGTCGAGTAGGGAAAAATTATGACATTTCGGAAAAACAAGATGGCGGCCGACGTGATTCTTGCAACTCTTTTGTTTTCCAACCGATTTCGTTTAAACTCGCAACTATTAAAGAAATTAGTAAACGATTAATAGAAAAAGTGGAAAAAATTGGGAAAACAAGATGGCGGCCGAGCTGTAGTGTTTTGAAATTTTTGATTTTTCGACCCCGAACCGCGGCGCCACATATCCGAAACGGCGTGGTCGAGCATGATATTTTTTTCTCTTTTCGCCTACAATTATCCTGCATTTTGACAGAATGGGAGTGGTTTTTAAAAATTCAAGATGGCGGCTGTCGCGGCGGCCGTTTAGTCTGAGGTACGAAAAAACGCAATTTTAAAATTCAATTTTCTCACAGTTGGCAACGTCGGAGCGTTTCGACTTCTATCGGGCGATTGTGTGTACCGACTCGAAGAATGGATTGGGGAAAAAAATTTACCCCATTTATCGGGAAATTTTCAAGATTTTCCCCAAAAATTAAAAAATCGAAATACGTATTTTTGGCAAAGTTCGAGTATGAGCAACTACGTGTCCCACTTGTACGAATGATGTTTGGGTATTTCCGTCGCCGAGGTCTGGCAACACTAGAATTTATCAAAGTAAAAGTGATTTTCGACATGGTCTCTTTTCAGGAGCTATCATTTCGGCTGGGTGCGAGCGAGATGAAAAATTGAAACGTCATCAGGAGCGGTATATCCTGTAGTTCATGGAAAAATTATGAAACTGTGTAAAATAATTCTGTGAAACGAGGTGGCGGCCATTTTGTATTCTTTTTGTGTTTTTGAAAATTTCAATCACGATTTTGAGGCAGTTGGCAACATTTGGGAAAGTTGACATGTATGGATCGATTGTGTAGCTCGACCGGCAGTATCGAGATATCTAAACAGTGTTGCCACATTATGGGTAGTTTTCGAGATTTTCCCCAAAAATGTCCTCCTGTAAAATTTTGTATGAAAATTTTTTTTTTCACTGATGGCTTCGTATAGAAGTCAGAAAATATAACTTGAAAAAAATATGGAGACAGCTGATGATTGAGGATTTCGGAGACGGGTAAAGGGCACGGCCAAGGTATTGAAGATAGGTGGGGGGTCCTCGAACTAATGTCACTCGGAACCTGTTCCAATTGGCGGTGAGTTTAAAAAAAACTCCAAAATGGTGGATTCAAGATGGCCGCCATACAAATTTCGTCAGTGTCTATCTCGGAGAATATAAGAGATGGAATTGTAGTTTCTTGGCAAGAGAAATGAAATTAGTAAACGATCAATAGAAAAATTGAAAAAATTGGAAAAACAAGATGGCGGCTGAGCTGCAGTATTTACAAATTTTTGATTTTTCAACCCCGACCCGCGGCGCCACAGATCCGAAACGGGGTAGTTCATATATTGGAGATATGTTCGGCTGCGGGACAGGAGCAGGGAAAAATTATGACATTTCGGAAAAACAAGATGGCAGCCGACGTGCTTTTTGTAACTTTTTTGTTTTCCAACCGATTTTGTTACGAGGCGCAATGATTGAAGAAATTAGTAAACGATCAATAGAAAAAGTGGAAAAAATTGGAAAACCAAGATGGCGGCTGACGTGACTCTTGCAACTCTTTGGTTTTCCAACCGATTTCGTTACAACTCGCAATTATTGAAGAAATTAGTAAACGATCAATAGAAAAGTGGAAAAAACTGAAAAACAAGATGGCGGCCGAGCTGCAGTAAATTCAAATTTTTGATTTTTCGACTCCGATCCGCGGCGCCACAGATCCGAAACAGGATAGTTCATGTATAGGAGATATGTTCGAGTGCGTGATGGGAGTGGGGAAAAATTATGACATTTCGGAAAAACAAGATGGCGGCCGATTAGCCGAAATGAACCGATCGAAGCATTCAAGATAGGTGCTCGATCAAATGTCATTCGAAACCTCAGCCAATAGACCGTGAGCTGAAAAAAAATTCAAAATGGCGGATTTAGGATGGCTGCCATACAAATTTATTTGGTGTCTATCTCAGAAAGTATAAAAGATGGAAGAATAATATCGTGGCAAAAGATGATAAGGACCTGAAGTTCAACTTGATTAACAGTAAAAAAATTCAAGATGGCGGAATTTATTTTCCATAGAAAATATAATTATGGCGAATATTGAAGAGACTACAAGTGTAGAAAGAACTATGCAAAATTTTGATACGTTTCCGTTTTACCCTGGGATTACAAAACAGGAAACTGTTACCAAAATTTTATAAAATCAGCGCCATTTTGAAATTCTTTGTTAATTGACCGATTTTGTTCAAAATCGATATTTAGGACTTCCTGGGATCACAAAATAGAAAACTGATAACCAAGTTTTAAAAATCAGCGCCAATTTGCAAATTCTTTGTTAATTGGCCGATTTCGTTCGAAATCGATATTTAGGGTTCCCTGGGATCACAAAATAGAAAACTGATACCCATGTTTTTAAAATCAGCGCCATTTTGAAATTCTTTGTTAATTGACCGATTTCGTTCAAAATCGATATTTAGGACTCCCTGAAGTTACAAAATAGGAAACTGTTACCAAAATTTTCAAAAAACCAGCGCCATTTTGAAATTCTTTGTTAATGGACCGATTTCGTTCAAAATCGATATTTAGGGCTCCCTGGAATTTCAATACAGGAAACCAAAGTTTTAAAAAATCGGCGCCATTTTGAAATTCTTTGTTAATTGACCGATTTCGTTCAAATTCGATAACTGGGGATCCCTAATATCCCAAAAACCACAACCCGTGAGCTGCTTTAGCAGCTCGCGCACAGGGCGAAACACTAGTTATACTATATATAGCTCGATTACCACTGACTGACTCACTCACTGACTGACTCATTGACATAATTGTTCTCCTAGAAAGAGACAGAAAACGATACAATGATGTATGGGAGATGTGTTCGGGTGCGGGATTCGAGTAAGGAAAAATTATGACATTTCGGAAAAACAAGATGGCGGCCGACGTGATTCTTGCAGCTCTTTTGTTTTCCAACCGATTTCGTTACAACTCGCACCGATTGAAGAAATTAAGAAACGATCAATAGAAAGAGTGGAAAAAATTGGAAAAACAAGATGGCGGCCGAGCTGTAGTGTTTTGAAATTTTTGATTTTTCGACCCCGAACCGCGGCGCCACAGATCCGAAACGGCGTGGTCGAGCGTAATATTTTTTCTCTTTTCGCCTACAACTATCCTGTATTTTGACAGAACGGGAGTGATTTTTAAAAATTCAAGATGGCGGCTGTCGCGGCGGCCGTTCGGTCTGAGGTACGAAAAAACGCAATTTTAAAATTCAAATTTCTCACAGTTGGCAACGTCGGAGCGTTTCGACTTCTAGGGGGCGATTGTGTGTACAAACACGAACTATAGATTGGGGAAAAAAAATTACCCCATTTCTCGGGAAATTTTCAAGATTTACCCCAAAAATTAAAAAATCGAAATACGTATTTTTTGCAAAATTCGAGTACGAGCGACCACGTGTCCCACTTGTACGAATGACATTTGGGTATTTTCATTGCCGAGGTGTGGCAACACTGGAATTTATCAAAGTAAAAGTGATTTTCGACATGGTCTCTTTTCAGGAGCTATCATTTCGGCTGGGTGCGAGCGAGATGAAAAATTGAAACGTCATCAGGAGCGGTATATCCTGTAGTTCACGGGAAAATTATGAAACTATGTAAAATGTTTCTTTGAAATGAGTTGGCGGCCATTTTGTATTATTTTTGTGTTTTTGAAAATTTCGATCACGATTTTGAGGCAGTTGGCAACATTTGGGAAAGTTGACATGTATGGATCGATTGTGTAGCTCGACCGGCAGTATCGAGATATCTAAACAGTGTTGCCACATTTGGGGTAGTTTTCGAGATTTTCCCCATAAATGTCCTCCTGTAAAATTTTGTATGAAAATTTTTTTTTTTCACTGATGGCTTCGTATAGAAGTCAGAAAATTTAACATGAAGAAAAATTTGGAGACTGCTGATGATTGAGGATTTCGGAGACGGGTAAAGGGCACGGCCAAGGTATTGAAGATAGGTGGGGGGTCCTCGAACTAATGTCACTCGGAACCTCATCCAATAGACAAAGAGCAAAAAAAAAATCAAAATGGCGGATTTAAGATGGCTGCCATACAAATTTGTTTGGTGTCTATCTCAGAAAGTATAAAAGATGGAAGAGTGGTTTCTTGGCAAAAGATGATCAGGACCTGAAGGTCTACTTGATGACCAGGAAAAAATTCAAGATGGCGGAATTTATTTTTCCATAGAAAATATTATATGGCCAATATTGAAGTGACTACAAGTCTGTACTACTTGTAAGTCAAACCACAACCCGTGAGCTGCTTTAGCAGCTCGCGCACAGGGCGAAACACTAGTTATACTATATATAGCTCGATTACCACTGACTCACTGACTCACTCATTGACATAATTGTTCTCCTAGAAAGAGACAGAAAACGATATAATGATGTACGGGAGATGTGTTCGGGTGCGGGAGTCGAGTAAGGAAAAATTATGACATTTCGGAAAAACAAGATGGCGGCCGACGTGATTCTTGCAACTCTTTTGTTTTCCAACCGATTTCGTTACAACTCGCAACGATTGAAGAAACTGGGAACCGATTTATAGAAAAAGTGGAAAAAATTGGAAAAACAAGATGGCGGCCGAGCTGTAGTGTTTTGAAATTTTTGATTTTTCGACCCCGAACCGCGGCGCCACAGATCCGAAACGGCGTGGTCGAGCGTAATATTTTTTTCTCTTTTTGCCTACAACTATCCTGTATTTTGACAGAACGGGAGTGGTTTTTAAAAATTCAAGATGGCGGCTGTCGCGGCGGCCGTTCAGTCTGAGGTACGAAAAAACGCAATTTTAAAATTCAAATTTCTCACAGTTGGCAACGTCGGAGCGTTTCGACTTGTACGGGGCGATTGTGTGTATCGACTCGAAAAATGGATTGGGGAAAAAAAATTACCCCATTTCTAGGGAAATTTTCAAGATTTACCCCAAATATTAAAAAATCGAAATACGTATATTTTGCCAAGTTCGAGTACGAGCGACCACGTGTCCCACTTCTACGAATGACGTTTGGGTATTTCCGTTGCCGAGGTCTGGCAACACTGGAATTTATCAAAGTAAAAGTGATTTTCGACATGGTCTCTTTTCAGGAGCTATCATTTCGGCTGGGTGCGAGCGAGATGAAAAATTGAAACGTCATCAGGAGCGGTATATCCTGTAGTTCACGGGAAAATTATGAAACTGTGTAAAATGGTTCTGTGAAACGAGGTGGCGGCCATTTTGTATTCTTCTTGTGTTTTTGTTAATTTCGATCACGATTTTGAGGCAGTTGGCAACATTTGGGAAAGTTGACATGTATGGATCGATTGTGTAACTCGACCGGCAGTATCGAGATATCTAAACAGTGTTGCCACATTTGGGGTAGTTTTCGAGATTTTCCCCAAAAATATCCTCCTGTAAAATTTTGTATGAAAATTTTTTTTTTCACTGATGGCTTCGTGTAGAAGTCAGAAAATATAACTTGAAAAAAAACATGGAGACAGCTGATGATTGAGGATTTCGGAGACGGGTAAAGGGCACGGCCAAGGTATTGAAGATAGGTGGGGGGTCCTCGAACTAATGTCACTCGGAACCTCATCCAATAGACAAAGAGCAAAAAAAAAATTCAAAATGGCGGTATTAAGATGGCTGCCATACAAATTTGTTTGATTTCCATCTTAGAAAGTATACAAGATGGAAGAGTGGTTTCTTGGCAAAAGATGATCAGGACCTGAAGGTCTACTTGATGAACAGGATAAAAATTCAAGATGGCGGAATTTATTTTCCCATAGAAAATATATGGGCAATATTGAAGAATACTACAAGACTGTGTAGAACTATGCAAGATTTTGATGCGGTTCCGTTTTACCCACGTCGGGGCTCCCTGCGATTACAAAACAGGAAACTGGTACTAAAATTTAAAAAACATCGCCGTTTTGAAATTCTTTGTTAATTGACCGATTTCGTTTAAAATCGATATTGAGGACTCCCTGGGGTTACAAAACAGGAAACTGATACCAAAGTTTAAAAAATAGGCGCCATTTTGAAATTCTTTGTTAATGGACCGATTTCGTTCAAAATCGATATTTAGGGCTCCCTGGGATTTCAATACAGGAAACTGATACCAAAATTATAAAAAATCAGCGCCATTTTGAAATTCTTTGTTAATGGACCGAATTCGTTCAAAATCGTATAGTAAAGTCTGTACTACTTGTAAGTCAAACCACAACCCGTGAGCTGCTTTAGCAGCTCGCGCACAGGGCGAAAGACTAGTTATACTATATATAGCTCAATTACCACTGACTCACTCATTGACATAATTGTTCTCCTAGAAAGAGACAGAAAACGATACTATGATGTACGGGAGATGTGTTCGGGTGCGGGAGTCGAGTAAGGAAAAATTATGACATTTCGGAAAAACAAGATGGCGGCCGACGTGATTCTTGCAACTCTTTTGTTTTCCAACCGATTTCGTTACAACTCACAACAATTGAAGAAACTAGGAAACGATTTATAGAAAAAGTGGAAAAAATTGGAAAAACAAGATGGCGGCCGAGCTGTAGTGTTTTGAAATTTTTGATTTTTCGACCCCGAACCGCGGCGCCACAGATCCGAAACGGCGTGGTCGAGCGTAATATTTTTTTCTCTCTTCGCCTACAACTATCCTGTATTTTGACAGAATGGGAGTGGTTTTTAAAAATTCAAGATGGCGGCTGTCGCGGCGGCCGTTCGGTCTGAGGTACGAAAAAACGCAATTTTAAAATTCAATTTTCTCACAGTTGGCAACGTCGGAGCGTTTCGACTTGTACTGGGCGATTGTGTGTACAGACTCGAGCTATGGATTGGGGAAAAAAAATTACCCCATTTCTCGGGAAATTTTCAAGATTTACCCCAAAAATAAAAAAATCGAAATACGAATTTTTTGCAAAGTTCGAGTACGAGCAACCACGTGTCCCACTTGTACGAATGACGTTTGGGTATTTCCGTCGCCGAGGTCTGGCAACACTGGAATTTATCAAAGTAAAAGTGATTTTCGACATGGTCTTTTTTCAGGAGCAATCATTTCGGCTGGGTGCGAGCGAGATGAAAAATTTAAACGTCATCAGGAGCGGTATATCCTGTAGTTTACGGGAAAATTATGAAACCATGTAAAATGCTTCTGTGAAACGAGGTGGCGGCCATTTTGTATTCTTTTTGTGTTTTTGAAAATTTCGATCACGATTTTGAGGCAGTTGGCAACATTTGGGAAAGTTGACATGTATGGATCGGTTGTGAAGCTCGACCGGTAGTATCGAGATATCTAAACAGTGTTGCCACATTTGGCGTAGTTTTCGAGATTTTCCCCAAAAACTTCCTCCTGTAAAATTTTGTATAAAACATTTTTTTTTCACTGATGGCTTCGTATAGAAGTCTGAAAATATAACTTGAAGGAAAAATGGAGACAGCTGATGATTGAGGATTTCGGAGACGGGTAAAGGGCACGGCCAAGGTATTGAAGGTAGGTGGAGGGTCCTCGAACTAATAACACTCGGAACCTCATCCAACAGACAAATAGCAAAAAAAAAATTCAAAATGGCGGATTTAAGATGGCTGCCATACAAACTTCGTTAGTGTCTATCTCGGAGAGTATAAGAGATGGAAGTGTGGTTTCTTGGCAAGAGATGTTCAGAACGAGGAGGTCTATTTAGCAAAATGAAAAAAAATTCAAGATGGCGGAATATTTTTTTTCATACCAAATTATATGGCAATTAGGAACTTTATAAGGACTGGGTACTTATGGTTCCCTCATTCTAACGAATCTTTGGGGGCAAAAATGTGAAGCGAGTTGATGATTGAGGATTTTGAAGAAAGAGGTGTGTTCGACCAAATGCATGAAAAAAAAAACATAAAACTACCAACATGCCCGCATAATTGTTCTCTTAGAAAGAGACAGAAAACGATCCAATGATGTATGGGAGATGTGTTAAGGTGCGGGATTCGAGTAGGGAAAAATTATGACATTTCGGAAAAACAAGATGGCGGCCGACGTGATTCTTGCAACGCTTTTGTTTTCCAAACGATTTCGTTACAACTCGCAATTATTGACGAAATTGGTAAACGATATATACAAAAAGTGGAAAAAATAGAAAAACAAGATGGCGGTCAAAGTGATTCTTGCAACTCTTTTGTTTTCCAACCGATTTCGTTACATCTTGCAATTATTGAAGAAATTAGTAAACGATCAATAGAAATATTGAAAAAATTGGAAAAACAAGATGGCGGCTGAGCTGCAGTATTTACAAATTTTTGATTTTTCAACCCCGACCCGCGGCGCCACAGATCCGAAACGGGGTAGTTCATGTATTGGAGATATGTTCGGCTGCGGGACAGGAGCAGGGAAAAATTATGACATTTCGGAAAAACAAGATGGCAGCCGACGTGCTTTTTGTAACTTTTTTGTTTTCCAACCGATTTTGTTACGAGGCGCAATGATTGAAGAAATTAGTAAACGATCAATAGAAAAAGTGGAAAAAATTGGAAAACCAAGATGGCGGCTGACGTGACTCTTGCAACTCTTTGGTTTTCCAACCGATTTCGTTACAACTCGCAATTATTGAAGAAATTAGTAAACGATCAATAGAAAAGTGGAAAAAACTGAAAAACAAGATGGCGGCCGAGCTGCAGTAATTTCAAATTTTTGATTTTTCGACTCCGATCCGCGGCGCCACAGATCCGAAACAGGATAGTTCATGTATAGGAGATATGTTCGAGTGCGTGATGGGAGTGGGGAAAAATTATGACATTACGGAAAAACAAGATGGCGGCCGATTAGCCGAAATGAACCGATCGAAGCATTCAAGATAGGTGCTCGATCAAATGTCATTCGAAACCTCAGCCAATAGACCGTGAGCTGAAAAAAAATTCAAAATGGCGGATTTAGGATGGCTGCCATACAAATTTATTTGGTGTCTATCTCAGAAAGTATAAAAGATGGAAGAATAATATCTTGGCAAAAGATGATAAGGACCTGAAGTTCAACTTGATGAACAGTAAAAAAATTCAAGATGGCGGAATTTATTTTCCATAGAAAATATAATTATGGCGAATATTGAAGAGACTACAAGTGTAGAAAGAACTATGCAAAATTTTGATACGTTTCCGTTTTACCCTGGGATTACAAAACAGGAAACTGTGACCAAAATTTTATAAAATCAGCGCCATTTTGAAATTCTTTGTTAATTGACCGATTTTGTTCAAAATCGATATTTAGGACTTCCTGGGATCACAAAATAGAAAACTGATAACCAAGTTTTAAAAATCAGCGCCAATTTGCAAATTCTTTGTTAATTGTCCGATTTCGTTCGAAATCGATATTTAGGGTTCCCTGGGATCACAAAATAGAAAACTGATACCCATGTTTTTAAAATCAGCGCCATTTTGAAATTCTTTGTTAATTGACCGATTTCGTTCAAAATCGATATTTAGGACTCCCTGAAGTTACAAAATAGGAAACTGTTACCAAAATTTTCAAAAAACCAGCGCCATTTTGAAATTCTTTGTTAATGGACCGATTTCGTTCAAAATCGATATTTAGGGCTCCCTGGAATTTCAATACAGGAAA
This sequence comes from Erebia aethiops, assembly GCA_923060345.2. Lineage (NCBI taxonomy): Eukaryota > Metazoa > Arthropoda > Insecta > Lepidoptera > Nymphalidae > Erebia > Erebia aethiops. The sequence continues at coordinate 6,532,340 of OV281082.1, forward strand.
CCAAAGTTTTAAAAAACCAAAGTTTTAAAAAATCGGCGTCATTTTGAAATTCTTTGTTAATTGACCGATTTCGTTCAAATTCGATAACTGGGGATCCCTAATATCCCAAAAACCACAACCCGTGAGCTGCTTTAGCAGCTCGCGCACAGGGCGAAACACTAGTTATACTATATATAGCTCAATTACCACTCACTGACTGACTCACTCATTGACATAATTGTTCTCCTAGAAAGAGACAGAAAACGATATAATGATGTACGGGAGATGTGTTCGGGTGCGGGAGTCGAGTAGGGAAAAATTATGACATTTCGGAAAAACAAGATGGCGGCCGACGTGCTTTTCGCAACTCTTTTGTTTTCCAACCGATTTCGTTACAACTCGCAACGATTGAAGAAAATAGGAAACGATTGATAGAAAATGTGGAAAAAATTGGAAAAACAAGATGGCGGCCGAGGTGTAGTGTTTTGAAATTTTTGATTTTTCGACCCCTAACCGCGGCGCCACAGATCCGAAACGGCGTGGTCGAGCATAATATTTTTTTCTGTTTTCGCCTACAGCTATCCTGGATTTTGACAGAACGGGAGTGGTTTTTAAAAATTCAAGATGGCGGTTGTCGCGGCGGCCGTTTGGTCTGAGGTACGAAAAAACGCAATTTTAAAATTCAATTTTCTCACAGTTGGCAACGTCGGAGCGTTTCGACTTCTATGGGGCGATTGTGTGTACCGACTCGAAGAATGGATTGCGGAAAAAAAATTACCCCATTTCTAGGGAAATTTTCAAGATTTACCCCAAAAATAAAAAAATCGAAATACGTATTTTTTGCAAAGTTCGAGTATGAGCGACCATGTGTCCCACTTGTACGAATGACATTTGGGTATTTTCGTCGCCGAGGTCTGGCAACACTGGAATTTATCAAAGTAAAAGTGTTTTTCGACATGGTCTCTTTTCAGGAGCTATCATTTCGGCTGGGTGCGAGCGAGATGAAAAATTGAAACGTCATCAGGTGCGGTATATTCTGTAGTTCACGGGAAAATTATGAAACTGTGTAAAATACTTCTGTGAAACGAGGTGGCGGCCATTTTGTATTCTTTTTGTGTTTTTGAAAATTTCGATCATGTTTTTGAGGCAGTTGGCAACATTTGGGAAAGTTGACATGTATGGATCGATTGTGTATCTCGACCGGCAGTATCGAGATATCTAAACAGTGTTGCCACATTTGGTGTAGTTTTCGAGATTTTCCCCAAAAATGTCCTGCTGTAAAATTTTGTATGAAAAATTTTTTTTTCACTGATAGCTTCGTTTAGAAGTCTGAAAATATAACTTGAAGGAAAAATGGAGACAGGTGATGATTGAGGATTTCGGAGACGGGTAAAGGGCACGGCCAAGGTATTGAAGATAGGTAGGGGGTCCTCGAACTAATGTCACTCGGAACCTCATCCAACAGACAAAGAGCAAAAGAAAAATTCAAAATGGCGGATTTAAGATGGCTGCCATACAAATTTGTTTGGTGCCTATCTCAGAAAGTATAAAAGATGGAAGAGTGGTTTCTTGGCAAACGATGATCAGGACGAGGAGGTGTACTTACCGAAATGAAAAAAAATTCAAGATGGCGGAATATATTTTCTCATACCAAATTATATGGCGATTAGGAACTTTATAAAGACTGGGTACTTCTAACGAATATTTGGGAGAAAAATGTGAAGCGAGTTGATGATTGAGGATTTCGGAGACGGGTGAAGACCGCGGCCAGGATGTTGTAGAAAGAGGGGGTGTGCTCGACCACATGCATGAAAAAAAAAACAAACATAAAACTTCCAACATACCCGCATAATTGTTCTGCTAAAAAGAGGCAGAAAACGATACAATGATGTATGGGAGATGTGTTCGGGTGCGAGATGGGAGTAAAGAAAAATTATGACATTTCAGAAAAACAAGATGGCGACCGACGTGCTTTTTGTAACTTTTTTGTTTTCTAACCGATTTCGTTACAACTCGCAATGATTGAAGAAATTAGTAAACGTTCAATACAAAAAGTAGAACAAATTAGAAAAACAACATGGCGGCTGAGCTGTAGTATTTTCAAATTCTTGATTTTTCGACCCCGAACCGTGGCGCTACAGATCCGAAACGGGGTAGTTCATGTACAGGTCATATGTTCGCGTGCGGGATGGGAGTAGGGAAAAATTATGAAATTTCGGAAAAACAAGATGGTGGCTGGCGTGCTTTTTGTAACTTTTTTGTTTTGCAACCGATTTCGTTACAACTCGCAATGGTTGAAGAAATTAGTAAACGAACAATAGAAAAAGTGGAAAAATTTGGAAATACAAGATGGCGGCTGAGCTGTAGTATTTTAAAATTTTTGATTTTTCGACCCCGAACCGCGGCGCCACAGATCCGAAACGGGTTAGATCATGTAAATGAGATATGTTCGGGTGCGGGATGGAAGTAGGGAAAAATTATGACATTTCGGAAAAGCAAGATGGCGGCCGACGTGATTCTTGCAACTCTTTTGTTTTCCAAGCGATTTTTTTACAACTCGCAATTATTGAAGAAATTAGTAAACGATCTATAGAAAAAGTAGAAACAATTGGAAAAACGAGATGGCGGCCGAGCTGTAGTATTTTCAAATTTTTGATTTTTCGACCCCGAACCGCAGCGCCACATATCCGAAACGGGGTAGTTCATGTATAGGAGATATGTTCGGGTGCGGGATGTTAGTAGGGAAAAATTATGACATTTCGGAAAAACAAGATGGCGGCCGATTTGCTTAAATGAACCGATCGAAGCATTGCAGGTAGATATACTCAATAATATGTCATTCGAATTCATCTAATAGAAAATGAGCTGAAAAAAACTTCAAAATGGCAGATTTAAAATTGCTGCCATACAAATTTGTTTGGTGTCTATCTCTGAAAGTATAAAAGATTGAAGAGTGGTTTCTTGGAAAAAGATGATCAGGACCTGAATGTCTCCTTGATGAAAAGGAAAAAAATTCAAGATGGCGGAATTTATTTTTCCATAGAAAATATATGGCCAATATTGAAGAATACTACAAAACTGTGTAAAACTATGCAAGATTTTGATACGGTTCCATTTTACCCACGACGGGGCTCCCTGCGATTTCAAAACAAGAAACTGGTACCTACTAAAATTTTAAAAAATCGCCATTTTGAAATTCTTTGTTAATTGACCGATTTCGTTCAAAATCGATATTTAGGACTCCCTGGGGTTACAAAACAGGTAACTGAAACCAAAATTTTAAAAAATCAGCGCCATTTTGAAATTCTTTGTTAATGGACCGATTTCGTTCAAAATCGATATGTAGGGCTCCCTGGAATTTCAATACAGGAAACTGTTACCAAAGTTTTAAAAAATCAGCGCCATTTTGAAATTCTTTGATATTTGACCGTTTTCGTCCAAATTCGATATTTAGGACTCCCTGGGGTCACAAAACAGGAAACTGATACCAAAATTTTACAAAATCTATTTTAATACGTTACGTATAAATTTACTACGTTAATGGACCGAATTCGTTCAAAATCGTATAGTAAAGTCTGTACTACTTGTAAGTCAAACCACAACCCGTGAGCTGCTTTAGCAGCTCGCGCACAGGGCGAAACACTAGTTATACTATATATAGCTCAATTACCACTGACTCACTGACTCACTCATTGACATAATTGTTCTCCTAGAAAGAGACAGAAAACGATATAATGATGTACGGGAGATGTGTTCGAGTGCGGGAGTCGAGTAGGGAAAAATTATGACATTTCGGAAAAACAAGATGGCGGCCGACGTGATTCTTGCAACTCTTTTGTTTTCCAACCGATTTCGTTAAAACTCGCAACGATTGAAGAAACTAGAAAACGATTTATAGAAAAAGTGGAAAAAATTGGAAAAACAAGATGGCGGCCGAGCTGTAGTGTTTTGAAATTTTTGACTTTTCGACCCCGAACCGCGGCGCCACAGATCCGAAACGGCGTGGTCGAGCATAATTGTTTTTTCTGTTTTCGCCTACAATTATCCTCTTATTTGACAGAATGGGAGTGGTTTTTAAAAATTCAAGATGGCGGCTGTCGCGGCGGCCGTTCGGTCTGAGGTACGAAAAAACGCAATTTTAAACTTCAAATTTCTCACAGTTGGCAACGTCGGAGCGTTTCGACTTCTAGGGGGCGATTGTGTGTACAGACTCGAACTATGGATTGGGGAAAAAAAATTACCCCATTTCTCGGGAAATTTTCAAGATTTACCCCAAAAATTAAAAAATCGAAATACGTATTTTTTGCAAAGTTCGAGTATGAGCGACCACGTGTCCCACTCGTACGAATGACGTTTGGATATTTTCGTCGCCGAGGTCTGGCAACACTGGAATTTATCAAAGTAAAAGTGATTTTCGACATGGGCTTTTTTCAGGAGCAATCATTTCGGCTGGGTGCGAGCGAGATGAAAAATTGAAACGTCATCAGGAGCGGTATATCCTGTAGTTTAAGGGAAAATTATGAAACTATGTAAAATGCTTCTATGAAACGAGGTGGCGGCCATTTTGTATTCTTTTTGTGTTTTTGAAAATTTCGATCACGATTTTGAGGCAGTTGGCAACATTTGGGAAAGTTGACATGTATGGATCGATTGTGTAGCTCGAACGGCAGTATCGAGATATCTAAACAGTGTTGCCACAGTTGGGGTAGTTTTCGAGATTTTCCCCAAAAATGTCCTCCTGTAAAATTTTGTATGAAAAATTTTTTTTCACTGATGGCTTCGTGTAGAAGTCACAAAATTTAACTTTAATAAAAATATGGAGACAGCTGATGATTGAGGATATCGGATACGGGTAAAGGGCACGGCCAAGGTATTGAGGATAGGTGGGGGGTCCTCGAACTAATGTCACTCGGAACCTCATCCAATTGGCGATGAGTTTAAAAAAAACTCGAAAATGGTGGATTCATGATGGCCGCCATACAAATTTCGTCAGTGTCTATCTCAGAGTGTATAAGAGATGGAAGTGTGGTTTTTTGGCAAGAGATGATCAGGACCTGACGGTCTACTTGATGAACAGGAAAAAAATTCAAGATGGCGGAATTTATTTTTCCATAGAAAATATATGGCCAATATTGAAGAATACAACAAGACTGTGTAGAACTATGCAATATTTTGAAACGGTTCTGTTTTACCCACGACGGGGCTCCCTGCGATTACAAAACAGGAAACTGGTACTAAAATTTAATAAAATCAGCGCCATTTTGAAATTCTTTGTTAATGGACCGATTTCGTTCAAAATCGATATTTAGGACTCCCTGGGGTTACAAAACAGGAAACTGAAACCAAAAAAAATCAGCGCCATTTTGAAATTCTTTGTTAATTGACCGATTTCGTTCAAAATCGATATTTAGGACTCCCTGGGGTTACTAAACTGGAAACTGATACCAAAATTTTAAAAAATCAGCGCCATTTTGAAATTCTTTGTTGATGGACCGATTTCGTTCAAAATCGGTATTTAGGACTCCCTGGGGTTACAAAACAGGAAACTGAAACCAAAATTTTAAAAAATCAGCGCCATTTTGAAATTCTTTGTTAATGGCCCGATTTCGTTCAAAATCGATATTTAGGACTCCCTGGGGTTACAAAACAGGAAACTGAAACCAATACTAAATTTTAGAAAAATCTGCGCCATTTTGAAATTCTTTGTTAATTGACCGACTTCGTTCAAAATCGATATTTAGAACTCCCTGGGGTTACAAAACAGGAAACTTACCAAAATTTTTAAAAAACCAGCGCCATTATGAAATTCTTTGTTAATTGACCGATTTCGTTTAAATCGATATTTAGGGCTCCCTGGGATTTCAATACAGGAAACTGATACCAAAGTTTTAAAAAATTAGCGCCATTTTGAAATTCTTTGTCAATGGACCGAATACGTTCAAAATCGTATAGTAAAGTCTGTACTACTTGTAAGTCAAACCACAACCCGTGAGCTGCTTTAGCAGCTCGCGCACAGGGCGAAACACTAGTTATACTATATATAGCTCAATTACCACTCACTGACTGACTCATTGACATAATTGTTCTCCTAGAAAGAGACAGAAAACGATATAATGATGTACGGGAGATGTGTTCGGGTGCGGGAGTCGAGTAAGGAAAAATTATGACATTTCGGAAAAACAAGATGGCGGCCGACGTGAATCTTGCAACTCTTTTGTTTTCCAACCGATTTCGTTATAATTCGCAACGATTGAAGAAACCAGGAAACGATTAATAGAAAAAGTGGAAAAAATTTGAAAAACAAGATGGCGGCCGAGCTGTAGTGTTTTGAAATTTTTGATTTTTCGACCCCGAACCGCGGCGCCACAGATCCGAAACGGCGTGGTCGAGCGTAATATTTTTTTCTGTTTTCGCCTACAACTATCCTGTATTTTGACAGAACGGGAGTGGTTTTTGAAAATTCAAGATGGCGGCTGTCGCGGCGGCCGTTCGGTCTGAGGTACGAAAAAACGCAATTTTAAAATTCTATTTTCTCACAGTTGGCAACGTCGGAGCGTTTCGACTTCTATGGGGCGATTGTGTGTACCGACTCGAAGAATGGATTGGAGAAAAAAAATTACCCCATTTCTTGGGAAATTTTCAAGATTTACCCCAAAAATTAAAAAATTGAAATACGTATTTTTTGCAAAGTTTGAGTATGAGCGACCACGTGTCCCACTTGTACAAATGACGTTTGGGTATTTCCGTTGCCGAGGTCTGGCAACACTGGAATTTATCAAAGTAAAAGTGATTTTCGACATGGTCTCTTTTCAGGAGCTATCATTTCGGCTGGGTGCGAGCGAGATGAAAAATTGAAACGTCATCAGGAGCGGTATATCCTGTAGTTCACGGGAAAATTATGAAACTGTGTAAAATGGTTCTGTGAAACGAGGTGGCGGCCATTTTGTATTCTTTTTGTGTTTTTGAAAATTTCGATCACGGTTTTGAGGCAGTTGGCAACATTTCGGAAAGTTGACATGTACGGATCGATTGTGTAACTCGACCGGCAGTATCGAGATATCTAAACAGTGTTGCCACATTTGCGTTAGTTTTCGAGATTTTCCCCAAAAATGTCCTCCTGTAAAATTTTGTATGAAAATTTTTTTTTTCACTGATGGCTTCGTGTAGAAGTCAGGAAATATAACTTTAACAAAAATATGGAGACAGCTGATGATTGAGGATTTCGGAGACGGGTAAAGGGCACGGCCAAGGTATTGAAGATAGGTGGGGGGTCCTCGAACTAATGTCACTCGGAACCTCATCCAATTGACAAGGAGCAAAAAAAATATTCAAAATGGCGGATTTAAGATGGCTGCCATACAAACTTCGTTAGTGTCTATCTCGGAGAGTATAAGAGATGGAAGTGTGGTTTCTTGGCAAGAGATGTTCAGAACTAGGAGGTCTATTTAGCAAAATGAAAAAAAAATTCAAGATGGCGGAATATTTTTTTCATACCAAATTATATGGCAATTAGGAACTTTATAAGGACTGGGTACTTATGGTTCCCTCATTCTAACGAATCTTGGGCAAAAATGTGAAGCGAGTTGATGATTGAGGATTTTGAAGAAAGAGGTGTGTTCGACCAAATGCATGAAAAAAAAACATACAACTACAAACATGCCCGCATAATTGTTCTCTTAGAAAGAGACAGAAAACGATCCAATGATGTATGGGAGATGTGTTAAGGTGCGGGAGTCGAGTAGGGAAAAATTATGACATTTCGGAAAAACAAGATGGCGGCCGACGTGATTCTTGCAACTCTTTTGTTTTCCAACCGATTTCGTTACAACTCGCAATTATTGACGAAATTAGTAAACGATATATACAAAAAGTGGAAAAAATAGAAAAACAAGATGGCGGTCAAAGTGATTCTTGCAACTCTTTTGTTTTCCAACCGATTTCGTTACATCTTGCAATTATTGAAGAAATAAGTAAACGATCAATAGAAAAATTGAAAAAATTGGAAAAACAAGATGGCGGCTGAGCTGCAGTATTTACAAATTTTTGATTTTTCAACCCCGACCCGCGGCGCCACAGATCCGAAACGGGGTAGTTCATGTATTGGAGATATGTTCGGCTGCGGGACAGGAGCAGGGAAAAATTATGACATTTCGGAAAAACAAGATGGCAGCCGACGTGCTTTTTGTTTTTTTTTTTTTCCAACCGATTTTGTTACAACTCGCAATGATTGAAGAAATTAGTAAACGATCAATAGGAAAAGTGGAAAAAATTGGAAAACCAAGATGGCGGCTGACGTGACTCTTGCAACTCTTTTGTTTTCCAACCGATTTCGTTACAACTCGCAATTATTGAAGAAATTAGTAAACGATCAATAGAAAAAGTGGAAAAAACTGAAAAACAATATGGCGGCCGAGCTGCAGTAATTTCAAATTTTTGATTTTTCAACTCCGATCCGCGGCGCCACAGATCCGAAACAGGATAGTTCATGTATAGGAGATATGTTCGAGTGCGTGATGGGAGTGGGGAAAAATTATGACATTTCGGAAAAACAATCGATCGAAGCATTCAAGATAGGTGCTCGATCAAATGTCATTCAAAACCTCAGCCAATAGACCGTGAGCTAAAAAAAAATTCAAAATGGCGGATTTAGGATGGCTGCCATACAAATTTATTTGGTGTCTATCTCAGAAAGTATAAAAGATGGAAGAATAATATCTTGGCAAAAGATGATAAGGACCTGAAGTTCAACTTGATGAACAGTAAAAAAATTCAAGATGGCGGAATTTATTTTCCATAGAAAATATAATTATGGCGAATATTGAAGAGACTACAAGTGTAGAAAGAATTATGCAAAATTTTGATACGTTTCCGTTTTACCCTGGGATTACAAAACAGGAAACTGTTACCGAAATTTTATAAAGTCAGCGCCATTTTGAAATTCTTTGTTAATTGACCGATTTTGTTCAAAATCGATATTTAGGACTTCCTGGGATCACAAAATAGAAAACTGATAACCAAGTTTTAAAAATCAGCGCCAATTTGCAAATTCTTTGTTAATCGACCGATTTCGTTCAAAATTGATATTTAGGGCTCCCTGGGATTAAAAAACAGAAAACTGATACCAAAGTTTTAAAAAATCTGCGACATTTTTAAATTCTTTGTTAATTGGCCAATTTCGTTCGAAATCGATATTCAGGGCTCCCTGGGATCACAAAATAGAAAACTGATACCAAAGTTTTAGAAAATCAGCGCCATTTTGAAATTCTTTGTTAATCGATCGATTTCGTTCAAAATCGATATTTAGGGCTCCCTGGGATTACAAAACAGAAAACTGATATCCATGTTTTTAAAATCAGCGCCATTTTGAAATTCTTTGTTAATTGACCGATTTCGTTCAAAATCGATATTTAGGACTCCCTGAAGTTACAAAACAGGAAACTGTTACCAAAATTTTCAAAAAACCAGCGCCATTTTGAAATTCTTTGTTAATGGACCGATTTCGTTCAAAATCGATATTTAGGGCTCCCTGGAATTTCAATACAGGTAACTGTTACCAAAGTTTTAAAAAATCAGCGCCATTTTGAAATTATTTGTTAATTGACCGATTTCGTTCGAAATCGATATTTAGTTCTCCCTGGGATCACAAAATAGAAAACTGATACCCATGTTTTAAAAATCAGCGCCATTTTGAAATTCTTTGTTAATCGATCGATTTCGTTCAAAATCGATATTTAGGGGTCCCTGGGATCACAAAACAGAAAACTGATACCAAAGTTTTAGAAAATCAGCGCCATTTTGAAATTCTTTGTTAATTGACCGAATTCGTTCAAAATCGTATAGTAAAGTCTGTACTACTTGTAAGTCAAACCACAACCCGTGAGCTGCTTTAGCAGCTCGCGCACAGGGCGAAACACTAGTTATACTATATATAGCTCAATTACCACTGACTGACTCACTGACTCATTGACATAATTGTTCTCCTAGAAAGAGACAGAAAACGATACAATGATGTACGGGAGATGTGTTCGGGTGCGGGATTCGAGTAGGGAAAAATTATGACATTTCGGAAAAACAAGATGGCGGCCGACGTGATTCTTGCAGCTCTCTTGTTTTCCAACCGATTTTGTTTAAACTCGCAATTATTGAAGAAATTAGGAAACGGTGAATAGAAAGAGTGGAAAACATTGGAAAAACAAGATGGCGGCCGAGCTGTAGTGTTTTGAAATTTTTGATTTTTCGACCCCGAACCGCGGCGCCACAGATCCGAAACGGCGTGGTCGAGCATAATATTTTTTTCTCTTTTCGCCTTCAAATATCCTGTATTTTGACAAAACGGGAGTGGTTTTCAAAAATTCAAGATGGCGGCTGTCGCGGCGGCCGTTCGGTCTGAGGTACGAAAAAACGCAATTTTAAACTTCAAATTTCTCACAGTTGGCAACGTCGGAGCGTTTCGACTTCTAGGGGGCTATTGTGTGTACAGACTCGAACTATGGATTGGGGAAAAAAAATTACCCCATTTCTAGGGAAATTTTTAAGATTTACCCCAAAAATACGAAAATCGAAAAACGCATTTTTCGCAAAATTCGAGTACGAGCCACCACGTGTCCCACTTGTACGAATGACATTTGGGTGTTTTCATCGCCGAGGTCTGGCAACACTGGGATTTATCAAAGTAAAAGTGATTTTCGACATGGTCTTTTTTCAGGGGCTATCATTTCGGCTGGGTGCGAGCGAGATGAAAAATTGAAACGTCATCAGGAGCGGTATATCCTGTAGTTTACGGGAAAATTATGAAACTATGTAAAATGCTTCTGTGAAACGAGATGGACGCCATTTTGTTTTCTTTTTGTGTTTTTGAAAATTTCGATCACGGTTTTGAGGCAGTTGGCAACATTTGGGAAAGTTGACATGTATGGATCGATTGTGTAACTCAACTGGCAGTATCGAGATATCTAAACAGTGTTGCCACATTTGGGGTAGTTTTCGAGATTTTCCCCAAAAATGTCCTCCTGTAAAATTTTGTATGAAAAATTTTTTTTTCACTGATGGCTTCGTATAGAAGTCAGAAAATATAACTTGAAGAAAAATATGGAGACAGCTGATGATTGAGGATTTCGGAGACGGGTATAGGGCACGGCCAAGGTATTGAAGATAGGTGGGGGGTCCTCAAACTAATGTCACTCGGAACCACATCCAATTTGCGATGAGTTTAAAAAAAACTCGAAAATGGTGGATTCAAGATGGCCGCCATACATATTTCGTCAGTGTCAATCTCGGAGAGTATAAGAGATGGAATTGTAGTTTCTTGGCAAGAGATGATCAGGACGAGGAGGTCTATTTAGCGAAATGAAAAAAAATTCAAGATGGCGGAATATTTTTTTTCATACCAAATTATATGGCGATTAGGAACTTTATAAGGACTGGGTACTTCTAACGAATATTTGGGAGAAAAATGTGAAGCGAGTTGATGATTGAGGACTTCGTGTAGAAGTCAGGAAATATAACTTTAACAAAAATATGGAGACAGCTGATGATTGAGGATTTCGGAGACGGGTAAAGGGCACGGCCAAGGTATTGAAGATAGGTGGGGGATCCTCGAACTAATTGCACTCGGAACCTCATCCAATAGACAAAGAGCAAAAAAAAAATTCAAAATGGCGGATTTAAGATGGCTGCCATACAAATTTGTTTGGTGTCTATCTCAGAAAGTATAAAAGATGGAAGAGTGGTTTCTGGGCAAAAGATGATCAGGACCTAAAGGTCTACTTGATGAACAGGAAAAAAATTCAAGATGGCGGAATTTACTTCTCCATAGAAAATATATGGCACTTAGGAACTTTATAAGGACTGGGTACTTATGGTTCCCTCATTTTAACGAATCTTTGGGAGCAAAAATGTGAAGCGAGTTGATGATTGAAGATTTCGGAGACGGGTGAAGAGCACGGCCAGGGTATTGTAGAAAGAGGTGGTGTGTACGACCAAATGCATGAAAAAAAAACAAACATAAATCCCGTCCAATTGTTCTACTATATAGACAGAAAATGATACAATGATGTATTTGAGATGTGTTCGGGCGCAGGAAGGGAGTAGGGAAAAATTATGACATTTCGGAAAAACAATATGGCGGCCGACGTGATTCTTGCAACTCTTTTGTTTTCCAACCGATTTCGTTACAACTCGCAATTATTGAAGAAATTAGTAAACGGTAAATAGCAAAAGTGGAAATTTTTTGAAAACAAGATGGCGGCCGACGTGATTCTTGCAACTCTTTTGTTTTCCAACCGATTTCGTTACAACTCGCAAAGATTGAAGAAATTAGTAAACGATCAATAGAAAAAGTGGAAAAAATTGGAAAAACAACATGGCGGCCCAGCTATAGTGCTTTAAAATTTTTGATTTTGCGACCTCAAACCGCGGCATCACAGATCTGAAACGGGGTAGTTCATGTATAGGAGATATTGTATTGATAATGGCATTCCGAACCAGTGGTAGATTCACTTGACGATTCAAAAGTACTTGTAAAAGTTTATTTGAATAAAGAATATTTGATTTGATTTGATTTGATTTATTATTATTTTAGAAAAATGTCGGATTTGCTGAAGTTAACCGATCGAAGCATTGTAGATATCTAAGGGGGTGCTCGACCAAATGTCATTAGAAACTTCATCCAATAGACAATGAGCTGAAAAAAAAATCAAAATGGCAGATTTAAGATGGCTGCCATGCAAATTTATTTGGTGTCTATCTCAGAAAGTATAAAAGATGGAAGAGAGGTTTCTTGGCTTGGAGATGATCAGGATCTGAAGGTCTACTTGATGAACAGGAAAAAAATTCAAGATGGCGGAATTTATTTTTCTATAGAAAATATATGGCAAATAATGAAGAGACTACAAGTGTAGAACTATGCAGGACGGAGCTCCCTGGGTTTACAAAACAGGAAACATACAAAATTTTAAAAAATCAGCGCCATTTTGAATTAATTTGTTATTTTACCGATTTCGTTCAAAATCCATATTTAGGGCTCCCTGGGATTACAAAACAGGAAACTGATACCAAAGTTTTTAAAAATCAGCGCCATTTTGAAATTCTTTGTTAATTGACCGATTTCGTTCCAAATCGATATTTAGGACTTCCTGGGATTACAAAACAGGAAACTGACACCAAAGTTTTAAAAAATCAGCGCCATTTTGAAATAATTTGTTATTTTACCGATTTCGTTCAAAATCGATATTTAGGGCTCCCTGGGGTTACAAAACAGGAAACTGTTATGAAAATTAAAAAAAACCAGCGCCATTTTAAAATTCTTGGATAATTGACCGATTTCGTTCAAAATCGATATTTAGGGCTCCCTGGGATTACAAAACAGGAAACATACCAAAATAAAATAAAAAGGCGCTATTTTGAGATTCTTAGATAATTGACCGATTTCGTTCAAAATCGATATTTAGGGCTCCCTGGGATTACAAAACAGGGAACTGATGCCAAAGTTTAAAAAAAAACAGCGCCATTTTGAAATTCTTTGTTAATAATACTTGTAAGTCAAACCACAACCCGTGAGCTGCTTTAGCAGCTCGCGCACAGGGCGAAACACTAGTTTACAATAATATAGCCTTTGTCAGGAGGAACATTAATCTTTATAAGCAAATATTATATAAGTTATACTCACAATCGATGTACTAAACCCGCCATAAGCTTGTCTGAGCTTGTTGTAACAGCATCATATCGTGGCTCTTCTGAGTAAAACAATTTTCCGAACTGGTGGTAGATTCTTGCAACTTATCATAAGTGGCACAAGTTATCATATGTGAAATCATTTCATTTCTATATTTTAGGGTTTGAATATTTAAAAACAACTTTCTTAGCAGATGCCTACGTCATTATAGCTATCTGTATGATTTTATATATTTATATTTTTCGGTGTTTATCAGGTATTCTACGAAGAAGAGTTGGACGTGCCATTGGTTCTGTTCGATGAAGTGCTGGAACACGTGCTAAGGATCGACCGAATCTTCCGCCAGCCGCAGGGACATCTGTTGCTTATCGGTGTATCGGGAGCCGGCAAGACTACGCTCAGTCGATTCGTCGCGTGGATGAACGGACTTAGCATCTTCCAGATCAAGGTTTTTATTTTGTACTATTGATTTAAAATAAATACCTAATTAATCTTTAATTTTATTTATGTTTAGAATTTACAGGCCTAAATCTAATGCTCGTTCAGAACAGATCTAATGCACAGAAAGTATTACGAAAAGGATTGCAATATATTTTAGAGCTGTCATTTTGTTAGCCATAGTTAGCCACTGTTTAGAGTACAATAATAATAAAAACATACTGAAACATTTAATTTTCCGAATATTATGTGCTGTCCAATTCGTTTATGAGTCTTTATATCAATTATTTTATTTCTATCAATAATAATCGGCTAGAACTCACTGCTAACTTCAGAGATGGTGTAATGTAAACAGGTCCACAACAAATACACCGGTGCGGACTTCGACGAAGACTTGCGATCGGTACTCCGCCGTGCCGGGTGTCGTGATGAAAAGGTGGCCTTCATTCTAGACGAATCCAATGTGCTCGACAGCGGCTTCTTGGAGAGGATGAATACACTGCTCGCTAACGGGGAGGTAGGTCGATATACCTATACCTGAGTGTGATATAACCCTGTACTGAAAAACGCAATATAGTTGCCCCCCACTAGGTTGACAAATGACATCAAACTTGGGAATTCCTAAAACAGACCTGTCTGTGTCCAGATATAGACTTCCATTGGTTGAGACGACAATGGTTTAGCATACTGTCTTGTTGAACCTAATCTCGACTGGCCGTCCGTTGGCTCAATTTTGGGTTTACAAATTAAAAACTGGAGTCTTTTTAATGACAGTATAAACCTGCCTTGGAAAGTCTGTTCGCAAATAGGGATTTGACTTAATGCGTGATCGTAGTGGCTTGTCCAATTATAACTGACTCCTCCAACAAAAAAAATATAAAGTCAATATAGGAAATTAAACTGTAGGTCCGGTGATTTCCAGGTACCTGGATTGTTTGAAGGCGATGAGTTTGCAGCTCTGATGACGCAATGCAAAGAAGGCGCTCAAAGAGAAGGCCTTATGTTGGACTCCAACGACGAATTGTATAAGTGGTATGTTGACAGGATAACCTCAAATGTAAATTGTCAATTACAAACACTGATTTTATTTAAACTATAAATTTACAATAACGTTGATACAATTTTTTTTTCCATTAATAGGAGTATATAGTATACAACCTATACTCACTAAATTACAATCTAGCCTTATAATACCTTACTAATATTATAAATGCGAAAGTTTGGATGTATGGATGTCGGTATGGATGTATGGATGGATGTTTGTTACTCTTATCTTATCACGTCGCTCGTCTACTCAATCACGCCCCAACGACTGAACGGATCTGGTTGAAATTTGGCACAGAGATAGATTATAGTCTGGAATAACACATAGGCTACTTTTTATCCCGGAAAATTAAAGAGTTCCCGCGGGAACCACAAAACCTCGATCCACGCGTACGAAGTCGCGGGCGTCAGCTAGTATTACATATTACATATTGATACAATTGACTTCAATATTGCTCACCGCCATACAAACTTTCGCCCTCTATTTAAGACCCTAAAAAAATGTTTAGTACCCCCTGGGCCCTGCCTAATAGCCATTAAAAAAAATTTGTGCCCCCTGCTTATCTACGTTATATAGGAAATCTGTGCAAAAGTTCGTTCTTATTTTGTTAAGGTTCACTGGTCAAGTAATGCGCAATCTACACGTTGTGTTCACTATGAACCCATCCTCGGAAGGTCTTAAGGACCGCGCCGCCACCTCACCGGCTCTGTTCAACCGTTGCGTACTCAACTGGTTCGGAGATTGGAGCGACGGAGCGCTATTCCAGGTTTGTTATAAAGCTGAAAACCTCTTTAACATGTTATTATTAAATGGAAATAACTAAAAAACTATAACATTAAAAAATATAAGATTTTCTTTAAGTGTCTTAAGAGGTAATGCCATCAATGGGAAACTTTGAGAATAGGTTTTGAACAATTATATTGCCGTCGCGCTGCTCCTCTAATAGAATCCCATAACACCTGATAGGGATATCTGCAGCTTGGCACCGATTGTACCTATGAAAAACAGTAGAATTCTTACTCTTGTATTTTCCTGTTTCCTCCTCCAAAACGGAACTGTTTTTTTTTTTCAAGAATAATTTCAGAAGGATTCAGGCTATGTCGGTATGTTTTTCATTTTTTTATTATATTTGTCTTTGTTAGCGGGATGTCGGATGATGGCGCAAAAACTAACCCATTTTTGCAATTTTTGAAGGGTCCTTGTTCTTAAAATTATTAATTTATTGAAAAAAGCAAAGCATAGGGACATAGCACGCTGCACGGACACATGTAAGGATTTTATGGTACAAAAATATTTTCTCTACTGTAATTATTATACATGGAGAAAACAGATAAATACGATTGTATGGGGAAACCGCCGTGGCATTACCTCTTAGAAACACGTAGAAGCGTTCACTAATCTCGAATAAAATTGTCAGGTCGGCAAAGAGTTCACAACGCGTATGGACCTAGATTGGTCAGAATACGTCCCACCGGAAGTGTTCCCGGCCGCGTGCGGTGAGATTGGGCCGCGGCCGTCGCACCGCGCCGCGGTCGTCAACGCGTGTGTGTACGTGCACCAAACGCTGCACCGCGCCAACGCCAGGCTGGCCAAGCGGGCCAACCGCACCATGGCCATTACGCCAAGGTACGCCAAGTTTTATTGCTTTGTAAAGAAAAAAAACATTGACAGCATTGTGCCTACAGTACCAGTGCCTACAGTACATGACCTGTGATAGTAATAGGACATCAATTAATTTTACGCCTTCAAAATATTTCTTAGCAATCATCGTTACGTTACGACACGGTACGACGTACGATATACGATCTAATAATTGCTAATATTTTTTTATAGTTTGTTTATCACGTCTTTGAGAGGTGATAATAATTAGTGAACGGCCAGATGAATAGCGTCAGATTTTATACTGTTTACATAAGTACTGCTGTACAAGAATCAGCCTTCCTAGTTATGGTTCATTTTTGGTAACCATAACATGTCTTTGAGCGGCCATATCTAATGAAAAGCGCATCCTCATGCGTGCAGACTTTCACTATCGTCATCAGTGGAGAGCCCTACACCCACCTAATACTGAATCAGCCTTCCTAGTGATAGTTACCAAAAGTGCAGCTATCTCTCATAATATAAGGTAAATGTTACCATGGCGCTTCCAGTACTTGAGTATTAAACTCATGATCAAGTTATAGTAGCACCATGATAACGCTTGTGTGTGGCACAACCTGAAAAAAGGCATCAGCTCAGCATAATGCTGAGTGGCTTGCAATAAATTACAAGAGCATTCAGTGCTGGTTTTTAGCTGGAGCCCTCCTCCAGCAGTGTGTTGTAGTTACCAGCACATTGAAAGATCGTGCCAGCATTTAAGTAGTACGGTATTCAGTTTCTGCAGATTCTTCTTCATTATCATAGCAAAAAGCTATATTTCAATGCTACTTCAGATATTCACCAATATTTTTATTTTCTGTAACTCGTATAATATGGTATGGTATGGTATGGTAGCTTGGTCGGATACCATGCCATACGTGACGAAATAGGAATGTTTGCTTGTACCAGTCACAGGACTCTGCCAAAGCTATATTTGTCAAGGTCAATTGGCCAACAACCATTGCTATAACTTTACTGCCCCTCCTTTTTGCCGTTATTTTAGTTACAAGAAGTTATTTTAGTTTTAGTTACTTTTATAAACGATTTTCAAGAAGTTATGGATTTTGATTTGATTACAGACACTATCTGGACTTCATCCAGCAAATGGTAAAACTGTACTCTGAAAAGCGCGCGGACCTCGAAGAGCAACAACTGCATTTGAATGTCGGTCTCGGAAAGATTGCTGAAACCGTCGAACAAGTCGAGGAAATGCAGAAGAGTCTTGCGGTTAAATCACAGGTTCGTAGATAGCCAAACATACAAAAATGACCTTTATTTCAGGTATGTACCTTTTGTCCTCATCGTCGCTCGCTGTATCTCTAGTTTTTAAGCTTAATAAATAGATTTAAATGAAATTTTGAGGAGAAAGCGTAATTTATGTACCATCCCTTCTGATTATGATAATGTGGTCTCAAGGTATAAATGCGCCCATCATAGATGCTTTCTCCAGAACTTAAATACTTTAATATTATATAGTAACTAGTAACACACAAATACATTTCATATTGATCATGATAATATATTTTCGTATAGATTTAACAAATGTAGAAATATTCCAGGAATTACAAGCAAAGAACGAAGCCGCCAACGCCAAACTACGTCAAATGGTCAAAGATCAACAGGAAGCCGAGAAGAAAAAAGTTGAAAGCCAAGAGATTCAGGTTTGGAAAGCAGTTCTTTTGAAATTAACTTTGGTTAAGACAAATGTTTAATGTACATAATAAAATTGTCAAATCAAGTCTCAAGTCTCAGGCTGAGAAAAAATTGTGCCAGATACATAAAATTATCTTGTTTAGCTCCTTAGTAAATTCTGAGCTACGTCGATATACATTCTGGGTTATACAAAAAAAATAGGAACCATTATTTTGAGTAAAATGGTAACAGACACCCAAACTACAGAACAGATTTAAACTATCTCCATGGGGTAAAATCATTTAATAATAAGTTGTTATGTTGAAACATACAGGTTGCTTTAGAGCAGCAAACAAAGGAAATAGATGCAAAACGCAAGGACGTTATGGCCGATTTGGCTCAAGTCGAGCCCGCTGTCATCGAGGCGCAAAACGGTTTGATTCATTTTCTTATTTACTGTTTGTGAATGTCTTAATAATAACTAATTCAATTTGAAAAGCTTTAGTAGTCCAGCTCATCCGCAAAAATAACAAAAAAATGTGTCCAGAACTCGTCAGGAATAATTTTTAGCCTTATCTCTTTCGTTCGCACAGAAACACCGATAAAATTAGAGATTGCTTGCATGCGAATATACTCGTAATCGTATCTCAAGGTCCAGAATGAAAACTCATTCTTAAATTGATAGCAATTCTATCTTATGTACGCTTTATGACCGTTTTCAGGTCAAAATAAAAATCTCTCACTTCTGCTCTATCTTACCCAAAATACTAAGTTATTTTTGTGGATGACTTATGTGATAATGTTGTAACTTGTACCCCTATGTAGAAAAAGAAGTGTATTAATCGTTTGTATTCATAGACTCACAAATAACTGTCACATTAAGCTTAGCGTAGCGTCATATGCCGATTTTACTAGCGGAATTTATTAGTTGTAAGTATTGAGTACATTTGGGCTGCACTGCAAGGCTTCTTTGCAAAAACATCAGTTTTATAAGTTTCATAAGGTTTTTTGTACCAATTAACTGTGAAGTTTCCTTGATTGAGTTATACAATAAATCTTCTACCATTGCATACCTTTTCTTTAAGCCATATACGTACGTACGTGCGATAAGTACGTACAGTAGGTACGCACCCATAAGACTTAAGTTATCTGCTTTCATGATACATTATAACAGAATAATTTCAATGGATTTTTTATTTATGTTTGATTGACCAACATTTAATCCTAGGTGCACTTATGTTTTTTCATTTTCCTCACTAAATCCCCTTATGAAACTGATAATAATTGATGACAATAATCGCGTTGCATTGCGGCCCCCCGTAATTTGCGCTTAGCTTTGAAGCTGAAGATGATTCCAAAATACAGCGGTCCGTTCCATCAAGAAGCAGCAATTGGTCGAAGTGCGCTCTATGGCCAACCCGCCCTCGGTCGTCAAAATGGCGCTCGAGTCGATCTGCACATTGCTCGGGGAGAAGGGCGACACGTGGAAAGGCATCCGCTCTGTCGTTATGAAGGACAACTTCATATCTACTATAGTTAACTTCGAGACTGAGAATATCACGTTAGTTCCGTTCTGTTTACGTCGGGGAAGATCGCACGTCCGAAACACCGTTACTCATATGTCGTAATGGGTGTTTTATTGTTTTGTTTAACTGTTGTAATTCATACACAAAATATTATTAGTCTTTTTATGATTGTCAAGTTAGCTTTGTCTGCACAAAAGACGTGTTATCTTCTCAATTTAAAAAAAATAGATAACCATGTAAACTTCACCAATGAGACAAAAAGTTAATCCATAACCCATTAATGTTACTGTAGATAGCAAGCGTAGGTCTAATCGTTTTTCTCAGTCCGATATTTATTGGCAAAAACATTTTAGTGTATTTAGTGCATCGAAAATTGTGACATGATAATTTTATTTGTAACTACATACTTTAATAAGCATCCTACTGTACTTCGATATAAGTTTCGTATTATTTATTAATGTGAATGATTCTTTCGAATTTATTAGATGGTTAATATGATTATTGTAAATATGCTAAGCTTGCTCGCATCATAATTATGTGACCGTTGTTATTAAAACTTAATGTGACTTAAATAACACAAATACACTGTTCGTGAATTGAATCGGCATCCATGTACGCCACTAATAACCAGACAGCGTAATGTGACTAACCCGCTGCGCATTGGGTTGCCAAACGGAAGAAAATACCTCCTTTTCCAGAAATTGTCCTCTCTCATCTACCAAACCTGCTTTTTTTTAATGAAGCTCGTAGTACGAGACCATTACATCTTTGACCTATACACTTTCATCTTTATAAAATGACGCCCTGTAATCGTAAAGTCGGTTTACGGACGGACGTGATAACTAGAAGTTCTCGCAGAAGCTCGCGTGGCGGCGTTCCAATAGCAGAACTATTCGTACTGCTAGCTCTGACGTCACGCGATCGTGCCTCTGGTTCGCTGGTTCTGCGCTCTCACTTGCACGCTCAGGCTCAGGCGGAACGTGACACTTTATCGTGCGTGCAGCCGGTGTTCATCGATTTATAAGACGTTATCACGTCAAAAACCTAATGTCCCTGTTATTTTGCGAAACCCTCACTACTCGGCTGTCCTTTTCAATCTGTCCGTCTGGCAAACCTAGATGCGCAACTTCGCGGCAAGTCGCCGGGGCCGCTAGCGACGGCCCAGTAGCGGACGTTAACGCCAGCCGCATGAGGCACCTCAGCTAAAAAGGCCTTTTTGTTTCTCTCTTCCGTACTCTGTCGCTCTCGCTTGGCGGGTGGCGGTCGCTGGCGGCTCACAGCGGTCAAATCCATTAAGAAGCAGCACCTGGTGGAGGTGCGCTCCATGGGCAACCCGCCCGCCCTAGTGAAGGTGGCGCTCGAGTCCATCTGCCTGCTGCTCGGCGAGAACGCAACCGACTGGAAGGCCATCCGCGCCGTCATCATGCGAGAAAACTTCATCAACAGCATCGTGACCAACTTCTCCACCGAGGACATCACGTGAGCACCCGCGCCTCGACGCCCCCCACCTCACACCCCTCCCCCCTCCCGACACACTGGTGACGGTGCAGCGACGACGATGCCACTCCTCATTTCAAATCACGCAAACATAATCGATTACATTTTATCGATAGATTTTCACCTAGATAATGTGGCTTGGACACAATCACTAAACTAATATGATAAGTCTAAACATATTGCTATCCCTGTCGTAATGCTTCCTGCGGAAAACAGCACTAGATGTAAACCTGTCTTTTGCTTAGTTTAGAGATTATGTAATTTTTAACTACTTATGCCATAAACGATCTCTAAACTATTCTAACTATGGAAAATCAAATAGACAGATTTAAATCTAGTGATTTCTGTGTCTGCGAAGACCATTATGAAAGGCATAGCAATACTTTTAGACTTGTCATTTTAGTTTAGAATTAGCCAATTTTAGATATGTTTTACAACTTCAAATGATTCTTACTTTGCTTATGATGAACATGATGAGTGGTATTCGATTTACTTTTCGAAATAACATGTGGTTTATATATTAAGGCATTTAAAATTAGTCGCTTCAGGCTTGCTTCTGCATGGTGAATGTCTGCATTTGTATATGTACTGCACAACGACTTTTCAATCCTGTAGTAAATTTATTAAAACGTATATTTATCAACGAATCCTATGCATAACACCTTATCACTAGGTAGAAAACTATGTTATGACCTTGTTATGTCTGAATAATTTACATATTTATTGTTAAATGTCTAGGATTATAATATAAATCAAAGTTTCTTTCTGCATCTCGTTTTGGCATGTTTTTGTTTGTTGTGGGTGGATGCGGTGGAAATCGTTGTAGGGGACTCATCAGTTTCATAAATCATCATACATAGTTTCTATCCGTAAAATCCGGTACATGGTACATCAATATTTGCCATTATTACAGTCAAGACTTAAGGATACGAATTGGCAAATATTAAAGAGAATCAGACATCCATTCTCATATTTCAGATTGTACAGGTACAAAACAAAACACATCGTCGAGTTGCATGAATGTATTTGCCAATAAATAATGTCCTTCCATAAGAGGTCTCCAAATGAGTTGTTGAAAATCACTAACGGCAGTGAAGCTATTTGCTTTTCTTTTTGGTTTGACGTCTTTTTATGTTCGTTTGTTTGCTATCTATATTGTTTTTCAACAGTACTATGAGGCATAGTTTTTCTTTTGTTTTTTGTTTGCTGTTTGGGTAAGTGATGTCCATTTCATATCATCCAGGCTAAAGGAAATCAGGAGGTTGATGGAAAACGAATGTGCATGAATCAAAGAGGTCAAAATTTTATTCATTCTGACATGGTTTGGTACATTGGTTTCACATATAGCACACCTTGAACGTATCATTGGTGAGGGCAAATATTCCAGATACTAACCATTTTTTTTATGTGTCAGTGACGATGTACGTGAAAAGATGAAGACACGTTACCTTAGTAACCCGGATTACAACTTCGAGAAGGTGAACAGGGCCAGTATGGCTTGTGGCCCAATGGTGAAATGGGCTATAGCCCAGGTAAAGAACATTTACTTTTATTTCATCGACATACGGCATAATTTGTCTTGCACGTAACCGCAGTACAAGTATGGGTAATATTTACAGATCGAATACGCAGACATGTTAAAACGCGTGGAACCGCTGCGCAATGAACTGAAGGCGTTGGAAGATCAAGCGCAAAGCAATGTAACAGCTGGTAACGAAGTGCGTGATCTGATAGCACAATTGGAGAAGTCTATCGCTTCGTACAAAGAGGAATATGCGCAGCTTATTAGTCAAGCGCAAGCTATCAAGACTGATCTTGAAAATGTGCAAGCTAAGGTACGTAAAAATACCTTAACTATTATAAATCTAATACTAGTAGTATTATAAAGAGGTAAAATTTGTGAGGTTGTAGGGGCTAATCTCTAAATTCTACCGAACTTTTGGTACCAATAGAAAGCCACACTATTTGTGTCATAGGCTATATATTAACCCGAAAAATTAGGGAGGTCCCGTGGGAATTTAAAAAACTTATTTCACGCGGACAAAGTCGCGGGCATCTGATAGTGATTTATATAAACATTTATAGAACGGCTCAATACCATTTTCTGCGTCAGAATATACGCGACTAGACTCCGAGCCCATCCGGGATCCTTATACGTGAACAAGTTCACAAAGCGTGTTGCGCGGGCCGGAACATGCCGGGCGTGCTCTGTCTGGCTGAGATTGGGAGGAAGGTGACTCCACTCATCTCATGACAATAGGGATGATGCCTATATCAAAAATACATTATTTCTAACTGATTACTAAATAGAGGGCTTCCAAAAGACCTAAAATTCACATCCTCGGTTAGTTTTTAAGTTTGATAACCATTTAAAAATACTTTTTTTCTTTAATCTATTAAAGAAAAAAAGTGCGTTGAAATTTGATGACGTCACTACTGTGAATTTCACACAACTTCCATACTAGAAGTGCGTTTTTAAGTTTGATAAAGAGTTGCCGATTTGATTGAGTTGTCATCATCCCTATTCCTGCTGATATTCCTTCGTCGGTGCAATTTAGACATTCAGAAGTAATGGTGTATTCGAAGTTAGTCGGTGGCGTACGATGAAAATTGGTTTCAAGGCTGGAGGTAGTACCCATCCCCTATCTCAATTAAATATGCTTAGAATGAATATCAGTTATGACAATTCACACGCTCCGCTGATATTTTATTTCTCGTAAATAATTTTAGGTGGATAGATCTATAGCACTGTTGAAGAGTTTGGTTATTGAACGGGAAAGATGGGAAGCCAGTTCAGAGGCATTCCGCTCGCAAATGAGCACCATAGTAGGAGACGTTTTACTTTCTGCCGCTTTCATAGCTTATGGTGGATACTTTGATCAGCATGTAAGTATATATTCAATATTAAGAGTAAAGTAAATACCATTTACCAGTAATGTAAACTTATAATTGAGTTCATACGGTTGTACTTACTTATTATAAAATAATTATAAGTTTAGAACTTATTTTATCTGGTACTGTTAACTTCTCATTAAGTTTCATTTTGAAAAGGCAATGAGTACTGTTATTTTACTTGTTAGTCTTGTTTAGGATTTGAAGCGGCGCTATTTATTTGTTTTATATTACTTACAGTACCGTCAGAATCTATTCTCGACGTGGACAACCCATCTAGCAGCAGCTAATATCAAATTCCGTGCTGACATAGCTCGCACGGAATACCTCAGTAACCCCGACGAGCGTCTGCGTTGGCAAGCCAATGCGTTACCAACTGATGAATTGTGTGTTGAGAACGCGATCATGCTTAAGGTATGCGCTGTAATCAGTAACTCCCTTAGTTTCCATTTATGTTTGGTTTGAATGTTCTTAATCCAATCTTCGTTCCGTGGCCCATTCTTTTTCACACTATTGCATTAGATCGTCCGTTCTTTCTTTGAGCCAGAAATTTCTGATCTGCAAATCATCGATACAAAATCCTAACATAAAGCCACTTTGAAAATATCTTATAATCTTTGAAATTCTGTCCATTGAGTAAATATACCTAAATTTTTCAGAAGTGTCTACAAATCACACTAAAATGATCTATTTTTACAGCGGTTCAACCGATACCCACTTATCATAGACCCGTCAGGCCAGGCCACCGAATTTATAATGCGTGAATTTAAGGAGCGAAAGATTACCAAGACTTCCTTCCTTGATGACTCGTTCCGAAAGAATTTGGAGTCAGCTCTACGTTTCGGTAATCCTTTGCTGGTCCAGGTTAGTGGCATTGATTTCTGGTATCGAGATTTTTAAAAATATTTATAGAATCATCGTAATTCGTAACCTTTGTTACGTTTACAGGACGTTGAAAATTACGACCCGATCCTGAATCCCGTACTGAATAGAGAATTACGTCGTACGGGCGGGCGTGTGCTTATTACACTTGGAGACCAGGACATCGATCTCAGTCCCTCATTCGTGATCTTCTTGAGCACTAGGTTTGTCTAAAACTTGAGTTAATAGAAATATAATGTGTTGTCATTTCCCCCTTTGTTGCAGAATTTAAGCATTTAGTTTTATTAAACTAAAGATTCTTTGATAAGCCTAATCAGCAAGGATAAAAGTATATTTGACTAAATAGTTCTCCAAATGAACTAATTACATCTGTTGTACCGCTAAATATTCTTATTGACATGGAAATTATGTTATTTTCGAATGATTTCAGAGACCCAACCGTCGAGTTCCCTCCCGACATGTGTTCTCGAGTAACATTCGTTAATTTCACTGTGACACGCTCTTCACTCCAGTCGCAGTGCTTACATCGAGTGTTGAAGGCTGAAAGGCCTGACATTGACACTAAACGCTCCGACCTGCTTAAACTTCAAGGTACCCCAACTTATATCTAGCTTTCATATTATATTGAGTAAAGAAATATGCGAATAAATCTGTCAACATTGCCATATATTGACAGAATTTTAGAAGTACCTTGGGATACTCCATAAAATCGTAGTTTCTTGCGCACTATATAAAATCTTGAACTCTATAATAATTGCATATGAGCTTATATTTCACTTATTTACACGAGCATCAATACGTGTTCCTACATATCCAAAAAATGAACCTAATACGGTTCATTTTTTTGAAGCTAGGTCTCGCTTCAACAACCTTAGTAATCCTGGCATTACAAAATTACATTCAAGTTTAAACTCATAAAATGATTTAACAATATTTTAGGTGAGTTCCATCTCCGTCTCCGTCAGCTAGAGAAATCCCTGCTTCAAGCACTGAATGATGCAAAGGGCAAAATCCTCGATGATGACTCTGTCATTGCGACACTCGAAACCCTTAAGAAAGAGGCTGATGATATCGGGTTGAAGGTATATAAAGTTTTAATCACATAGGCTTGGGCGCACAAGTGACTTTTGCAACTGTGAAAGTTAAGTCACTCACATCCACTCCACGAGTACTCCCTTGCAATGAACCCCCTTATATTTATATTTGTACATAAAATGAAATTGTAAAGAGAGCTGGAAATACACCCTTTAATAGAAATTTCTTCCAGCTTCCCTCGAAAGTGAGTATGTTTATTTTTCAGGGTTGTTAAGTGAATTCCAGCGGTACATACGTAATATGTTATGCGACCTTTACTGAGGCACCTTATATTCGGAGATTATTTAAAGATATACATGTACTTCTTTAGATGTGGAGAACTAAACTTTTACGAATACAAAAAGTTGCTCGTGCGTTCCAGCTTCTATGGTACCTTAAGTTTTATTTTTTTAGTTATTTTAAGTTTTGCTTTATTTTCACAGGTCGAAGAAACAGACAAAGTCATTGGTGAAATCGAAACCGTCAGTCAACAATACTTACCCTTATCCCAAGTAAGTTTAATGTAATGTGATACACTATCAATACAGTATCGTTATGCAGGTGTCGTAGAGTACAGGGACAGCGTGGCAGCGCCCTATTAACATTATAGGTCTCGAAAGTGGCTTCAATATTTCTATGATTTAGGAGTTCGACTGAACCCCGAAAAGTTATTTCATGTTATACTATCCTTTGAGTTTTAATAATGTACCCATTACTAGGCAGCCTATTTTAAGGTAATGTTGACAAGGTTAATAGGCCTTACATTCATGTTTTAATATAAATTAATTTTATTTTGTTTGCAGGCATGCAGTAGCATCTATTTCACCATGGAATCTCTTCACCAAGTGCACTTCCTGTACCAGTATTCCTTGAAAATGTTCCTGGATATATTCAGCACAGTCCTCGTGTGTCCCGGCCTGAACGGCGTCACCGACTACACCGCTAGGCTAATGACCATCACTGAAGAGCTGTTCACTGTAAGTCAATTTTATTACCACCCTCAGTATTGCAACATAAAGAAAATATCTTTATTCGACACTAGTAGGTCGATAAATAAATGGACCTTAAGTTTACTGTTTTAAAGGCTAAAATTCAGCACCACTGTTGTTGTTAATTTCCTTTTACCGCTTCTAGCGCTGGCTGTGGATATAAGGGTGAACTTGAACCTCTAAAGCCTCCGAGCTGGCGCTTGGATACTGTCAATTTTACTTTACTTAGATTAGGTCAATGAAACCACTATAATTTGCTTCAAACATATTACCATATCATATTACCTTAATACTACATTAAAACATTGCAGTCATACGGTACGCACATCAGTTGCGTGTTTACGACGGCAACTTTTGTAAATCAATAGTAACTATTTTCCCCTCCTAATATTCCTCGAATTTTCTGAACGATTCCACAATAATTTTTTCAGGCGGTATACGAGCGAGTGGCGCGTGGCATGCTCCACACAGACAGGCTAACGTTCGCATTGCTGCTGTGCCGCATCCAACTGAAAGGCACCGGTGCTGAAGACACTCTGGACCAGCAGTTTGGAGTGTTCCTGCGAGGTCGGGAGGGACACGTGGCGTCTACGCCGCAACTCGAGTCTCTGACGCAGCAACAGCATGAAGCGGCTGCTAGGTTGAGCTCCCGGTATGTTATTGGTTTGTTTCCCCCTAGTAGCATAAGGCTGGGATTACACTTGTAAATTGTACTATATTGTAAGTCCTAAGACTTTTACCGTTTTAATTTGTTGTACGCGCGTAGCGAAAAATAACACCGGACTGAAGAAACTTTGGCGGTTCGAAAACATACTATAATGAAATTGCTTTGAATAATAAAATTAAATAATAATAACACACTAAGAATACATTCTGAAATTTAAATTGGATTCTTGAAGACTCCATCTTTAGTAATATATATATTTGTGCAAATTGAAAAATATATGCTTCTTTGTAGACAATTCTTTCACTATATTATGTGTCATTGCAAAATAATTTGAAGACCTAATTGTACCACATTCTTGCAAATAAATTATTCTATTCTATTATATTCTATTATATTTTGTATGCTTCGAGCATTAATGTGTTCTAAAATTTAAAAACTTTTTTGAGACAGCGAGATAAATATAATATAGATTTCAGTGTTCTGGAGTGTTCTATCCGTCTTTTTTGTTAGGCTGGCATAGTTCCTTCACTTGCTGAATATGGCAGCATCTTTGCCCTGATACAGGTGTCCTGGTATTCCAGTATATATAGTACTAGCTAATGCACCCGACTTCGTCCGCGTGGTTTAAGTTTTTTGATTCCCACCATTGAACCATTTTCCGGGATAAAAGTAGCCTATGTCACTCTCCAGGTCCTCAACTATACCCATGCCAAAAATCACGTCGATCCGTTGCTCCGTTGCGGCGTGATTGAAGGACAAACCAATAAACCAACAAACAAACACACTTTCGCAGTTATAATATTATTATGAATTATGATATGAATTATGATAGTATATTATTTGTTGTCAGGTTGTCATCATTCCGTCGCTTGCTGGATAAGGCGGCATCTCTGCCCGAGCTGTCAGCCTGGCTGGCCCAAGCCGCGCCCGAACAATGCGTGCCGACGCTGTGGGACGGCGAGCCGTCCGCGCCGCCTAAGCCGCACACACTCGCTATGCACCGCCTATTGCTGATACAGGTATGTGGCGTCGTCGTGAACCTACAGATAATGGAGGAGCTAGAAGTTTAATTCGCTATAATTTTATTTTTGCATGATAGGCAATCATGCTTAGTGCAAAGCAATGATGAGGTCTAGGTTGGAACGCGCTTGCCTAGAAGATGCCTATTCACTCTTGCCTTGAAGGTACTTAAGTTATAAGTTGCAGGAAACACGTGCGCTGGGAGGGTGTTCCACATAATCCGCGATAATAGATAATTATATGTGGTACAGTGTGTATCTGCATCACCACACCACAGAAATCTTCCAAATTATTCTCGACGTACCGGAGTGAAACATTCGTTGAGAATAATTTGGAAGATTTCTGTGATGTCGTGTGTGCAATCTACACACTGTACCACATAGATTTACCTATTATCGCGGATTATAGCGAATTAATCTTCTAGTCCCTTCATTATCATGGACTTCCGCAATATAACGTCTGTTTCTATCCAATATTCGAACCTACAGATGTTCACTGCTGGACATAGGGATGAGCCCTAGGGAGAAATTTTTACGTGGTCTTGGACCGTTTGGATTATTTGGCTCCTTGCGACTTGTTTGATGTCATCATTCTGTTGACACCGTGATTTCCAGTGCAAAGCCACCATTCTTGCACCTAAAAGTTCTAATACCAAATCAAGACTCTACAAATGGTTTGGAAAGAAGATTTCAAAATGTATATTTATATATTTGATTTAGCAGTTATGTAGTTCTCCCAGTCTCGTCAGAAAGGTAAGAAAAGAGTTTAGTATTGGAAACCGATTGTATAATCGAATCTTTATTTATCTACTTTGGATATTTTCAAATTTCTAAGATTTTATTGTAATTTTTCTACCGTTACTTTCATCGGCCGTCAAGTTTATTTTGAAAGAAACTCTTGAGAACATTGTTAATCTTTTCAACAGGCCTTCAGGCCGGATCGTGTGATAGCGGCGGCTACTCAGCTCGTAGCCTCAGTGCTAGGCCCCGGGTTCATGGCCAAGGCGGAGACGGAATTTGATCTGTCCAGTATCACGGAGAATCAGCTGAATGCCACTACACCGGCACTGCTTTGCTCCGTGCCCGGATATGATGCTAGTGGTAACAATATTGACAATTATTTTGCGACATTTGATTCAAAGTAACTTAAGTGTACTAATAAACTTAATGTAATATATTTTTATAGTTCGATTTTCTAGCGACTTCAATCAGAAAGGTACATAGTTTAAATGTCCTTTATCTACTAATAAGTGCCGCCAAGCGATTCAGCGTCCCGGTACGATGCCGTGCAGAAACCGAATAGGGGCATGGGTTTAATAATTAACTGCCATGCCCCTAACAGCTTAGCCCGCTACCATGCTAGACTGCATCGTCACTTACCGTCAGGTGAGACCGCAGTCAAGGGCTAACTTGTAATGGATTAAAAAAACTTGTTTTCGACGAGAAACACGTACATTCGTCGTATTCGTCTAAGACTTTATAGACTCTCAGTCTTGGGCCACCTATCCTCCTCCATTCCGACTCCATTGGTAATGTGGCCAATTCTGTATAACACAATCTCTAAACTAAACTAAAATGACACCTCTATCAAGTTCTTTTCATTTCTGCAGAGCTTAAGGGGAAGGGTTAGCAATATTTTTAATGCTGTCATTTTAGTTTAATTAAAGATTGTGTACAACAGAATCAGCCCCAGTCTGTTAACCTAATCTAATAGTTCACCAGTAAGCTTAACGATACGAAGTTGCCATTACAGCACTTTGAACTGGCTCTCAAGGTTCTGGAATGGTGACGTCAGCAACACTTGAAATGCTATGAGTTTTAGCTTGTTTATTAGCACCAATATTTCATCAATGTGTTTGTTAGGTCGCGTGGATGATATGGCAACCGAGTTGAACAAGCCACTTTCGAGTATTGCTATCGGATCAGCTGAAGGATTCAACCAGGCGGAACGCGCCATCAACACTGCTTGTAAAACTGGAAGGTATGTACTACTTGTATGCATTCGCTGTAACATTACCGTATATATTATATTTCTTTCGTGGACCAAACATGCTTTAGAACCTTAATTATCACAAGTGTAGTTGTTTTGTAACATATAACTCGACTATTCGAAATCGACGTCACAGTTGTAATCTCAATTCTATTGTATTGAGTTTTATATCATTCAATATATGTCAGATAAACAGTTTTCGATGTATGAATAAAGCTTTATGAGCATGAAGCTTAAGGGTCAGTTCAGACCAAGAGTAAAAGAAAATATAAAATTCGAAGTAGACAACAAGCTTCCTTTTTCTATCGAATTTTATACTTAAAGCCGATACAGTTCTTTATTGAGTGACGCCCAAAAAGTGCGCAAGATTTTTCCGTTTGGCCTGTAGAAATAACGTAGAAATATGTGATCAGATGGGTAATGCTGAAGAATGTCCACCTGGCGCCCGTGTGGCTGGTGCAGCTGGAGAAGAAGCTGCATTCCCTGCAGCCGCACCCCAACTTCCGCCTCTTCCTCACCACGGAGATCAGCCCCAAGTTGCCCGTCAACTTGCTGCGCGCCGGCCGCGTGCTCGTCTTCGAGCCGCCGCCCGGCATCCGCGCCAATCTGCTCAGAACTTTCGCGACCGTGAGTACACACTCATCGTCAATCGATACACGTCCACTGTCGGTGGTCTCTCTTTCACACACACACACACACACACACACACACACACACACACACACACAGTCTCTCCACACGTAATATGAAAAATAGTGTGTTTAACCGCAGATACTTTTAAAAAAACTTTGATAAAGTTTTTGTGTCGAGGTAAAAAGAAAAACAACGTTGTTACGAAGACAAAAGG
Source organism: Erebia aethiops (assembly GCA_923060345.2). Taxonomy (NCBI): domain Eukaryota; kingdom Metazoa; phylum Arthropoda; class Insecta; order Lepidoptera; family Nymphalidae; genus Erebia; species Erebia aethiops. Next base: position 6,564,127 of record OV281082.1, read on the forward strand.
TCTTAAATATAAATATACTACAATCGAAATTAAACTTTAATTCTTTATTGTTAAGGTTTAATTTCGGATAAACTATACATAAAAGTCTTACTCCACGTATTTTCGCTACGGACGTTTTTTTCCGGCTAGGGTACCCCTCCGCATCGTCCCATAATGAACTTCGTTACAAATTATTATTATTCAAGAATCTTTGCTTGAATGTTGTCTACTCAGAATCAGAATCTATGGGACTAATGAAAAAAAACTATCATACCTTTAGTCGTCAACATCATTATGTGCCTTCCTCGATATGAAGTTTGGCATTCCCTATCTAAAGCTACTTCTTCTTTATCTTTGTTTCTTCCAAAACTAGTTGGAGGGAATGCGATGTATGATTACTTTTAACACAATCTAAAGTTAAGATTTAATTTCATTACTATTTATTAGGTACCAGCAGCTCGAATGATGAAGCAACCATCTGAACGCGCTAGACTTTACTTCCTGCTGGCTTGGTTTCATGGTGAGTTCTGAACCTTTACCGTATTATAAATTAATAACTTCGTCAAGATAAAGCAATTTTCCATACAACTTTAATATGTATTTGATTTACCAATAATTAATATCTTCTTCAGGTATCGTGCAAGAACGTTTACGCTATGTACCTTTGGGCTGGGCCAAGTATTACGAGTTCAACGAGAGTGACTTACGAGTGGCCTGCGACACGCTCGATACGTGGATCGATGCTACGGCTATGGTAATTGTGAACCAATAATACAATACTCGAATACTCGGAAATAAAGCGTTCAGGCTGAACAAACAGAGACGGCGCTCTACGATGGTGAAGCTGCCGATTCTCTTTCTAAATGTCGATGTTTACTCTGTAACTAGCTGATGCCCGCGTGGATTGAGATTTTATTGGTTCCCGCGGAAGCTCCTTACTATGTGGTATTCCAGGCTATAATCTATCTCTGTGTCAAATTTCGTCCAGATCCGTTCAGCCGTTCTGGCGTGATTGAGTAAAAAACATCCATCCATCCACCCAAACTTTCACATTTATAATATTAGTATAGATACTGAGTACTGTACATATTATTATGTTTTCATAGGTTATCCTAACGGATGGCCGGCGTGCGTGTTGCAATGCCTCTTTTTTTTAATTGATCAGAAACCTTCACTCAATTACCAACAACAAGAAGGTTTAAAGTCAGTCGGGTGAACGATATGTGAACAATTTATTTACCTAAACTCCTATATGTCTATAGAGTTTATGTCGCCGTCGTCAACCGATAGACGTCCACTGTTGGATAGGTCTCTTGTAGGGTCTTCCACACGCTACGGTCTTGCGCCGGCTGGATCCAGCGGCTCCCTGCCTCTTGAGTTTATAATATTGAATTTTTCTCATTTTGGTTGCCTGGTAGAGATCGCTTCAAAGCGATAAGGCCGCCAATTGTACCGTAGCTTTATTTCTATTGTGAATTGTATGTGTTTCTTGTATTGTTGTACAATAAAGAATATTTCATTTCATTATTATTGATTAGTTATAACCTAATAATTATTTGAATTTTCGAGCGAAGGACTGACTTCCCACAGCACAGGGAATCCTAGTTTGGGGGCCAGGAAGGAACGTTAGTTAGGCAATGGTTTTTATAGCTACATACCAACCACTGTTATTGAATTTTTACAATATGTTATATAAGTTTGTACTTGTACTTATATCTACATTTAAAAACCAGTGTGTGACACACATATTTTTCATGAATGTTTTATATTCCCAGGGTCGTACCAACTTGCCCCCAGAGAAGGTCCCGTGGGAGGCGCTGGTAACACTGCTGTCTCAGTGCATCTACGGGGGCAAGATCGATAACTTGTTCGACCAGCGCTTGCTGCATTCCTTCCTCTGCAAACTCTTCACTCCGAGGTCCTTCGAGGCTGACTTCGCTCTGGTGGCTAACGTGGATGGGGTAAGTTTGGCAAGCAATTAATTATTGGTCTTGTGTATAAAAATTCTCAAAAATATAATATTTTTCCTGTAAATCATCATACCTACCTCTATTCTTGTAAAGTTTTAACATCGTCGTGAATTAACTCACGGTACACTTTTCGAGCGAAACGAGCAATTTTTTTTGAGACAAAGTTTGTTTAATAAGAGTGAATATCGAGATTTGCCTCATTTATTAAGACTAATTATAAACTATTAATAAATCCTCCCAGGCCTCTGGAAACCAACGCCACATAACGATGCCGGACGGCAACCGGCGAGACCACTTCCTCAAGTGGATAGAAGAGCTGTCCGATAGACAGACGCCTTCGTGGTTGGGACTGCCCAATAATGCTGAAAAGGTAACGTTACATTACCCTCTGTAAACGTCTTTCAACTAAGAAGAGAATCGCCATCCTTAAAATTTTATATTCGGTTTATGTTGGGTTTATTTTTTGTTTCATTCTTATATTTTTGTTGGTTTTGGTAAGTTATGAATCAAGCTCTTTCATTTTACCACTGACGTGGTACAAGTACAATGGATATGCTAGTTACACATGGCACATATGTTTTTTTGTATATATTTTCGGATGACTTCCATATTACATTAACATTTTCATGTCGCATTTCGTTATCATATAGGTTCTGCTGACAACCCAAGGTAGCGATCTGGTCTCCAAGCTCCTGAAGATGCAGCAACTCGAGGATGAAGAGGAACTTGCTTACAACGCCGCGAGTCAGGACCATGATCCAAGTAAGAACTCTTTGTTATGAAATATTTTGTTCTACTATCTAAATCCAAAAAAGCTTTACTTATTCTTCCAAACCAAGCAATCTTACCCGCAATTTTGAATTTTTAAAAATTTCCTCAACGCGTCGCCGATTTTGAACAACTCATATAAAATAATTCCTGATACATATCTAATAACCAAAGCAACGTAAATATATCTCTATAGTGACACAAACTTTTCTGACCCGGTGGCCAGAATTGGTACTAATTTGTATGCCTGTTTAGTTTTTGTTTTTATTTTATCCATACTAATATTATAAATGCGAAACAGTGTCTATCGGTCTGTCTGCTACGCTCTAACGGCCCATCTTTTCTACCGATTTTGTGGTTTGTGATTTTAATGAAATTTTATATAGAGATAAGATAAAATTTATTTATTTTATTCATACATCCCGGGGAAATGCATAGGCTAGGCTTTTTTCTTGAAAAATTAAGGAGTTCCCCTGGGAATCAAAAAACCTTATCCACGCGGACGAAGTCGCGGGCATCATCTAGTTTTTCATACATACTAGCGACGCTGTCGCCGGGTCATTTAAGTTTGTGAGAATATTAATAATGCTATGAAGATAAGTCAGGTTTCACAATAACTCGCGCTGCTATGGTACATCTGTCACACTTTGTTTGAACTCTATGAATGATCTTGTTACAGATTCGATTGTCGTGGAAGGCGACGGAAGGCCCGCCTGGATGAAGACGCTACACCAGACCGCTACCAGTTGGCTGCAACTGTTGCCGCAGGAACTACCGGTATGTCTCTATTATTGTTCTAAAACTGTTTGTGTATTTTTATCTAGTGGTCTTAAAATCCTATAAATAGACACTTTATATTATATTTACTTAATATTATAAATGTGAAAGTTTGGATATTTGTTACTCACGCCGCAACGACCGAACAGATTTGGCTGAGGAATAGATGGATTAAAAAATTAAGATGGTTTATACCTTGAACATTTTCTCCCGAGTTAAAAGTTAACCAAAAACCCTTATCCACGCGTACTGTCGCGGGTATAATCTAGTTATTAATATTTCTTGTCCGAGTGAGCTTGCATTTCCGCATGTTCTTGGGTGAATCTTGAGCCTCATAACTCACAAATAATATGTAGTTGAATGGCCCAAGCCAAGCAAATTCGGAAATTAATTAAGTAACAAATATTTAAAAAAAAACTCCTACAATCCTTACGTGATTTGGCAATATAAATTATGTACATTTGTAACATCTTTTTCAACGTTAAAGTCAATTAAATTTGAACCAGGAAGCTTTTTAACGGACGATTGAAATGAATGCGTATTGCCCATCGAGCGAGATATAGATTACAAGATTTTTATTGGCAATCCGTAAGAAGTTGAGGGAAATAACTACTGCAATAGCGGTCCGTGAATTTTGATTACTGGCTAACTGCTCGAGCAGTCCGTGTATGGCCGGCCTTAGAGTTTAAATACTCTTAGTCAAGTCGTATGCGGGAGGATGTGGGAACTCACCGCAATATTGTCCCAAGAAGACTCCTACCATTATGTCCATTATTTGATTAATGGAAAGTTGTCACGACCCTCAGTAATGAGGAATACGAGAGAGAGAGAGAGAGAGAGAGAGAGCGAGAGCGTAAGAAGTTCCGCTTCTGTCGCTTGTTTCACGGTGTATAATCTCTATGTTGAACGCCAGACCCTCCGGCGCACGGTGGAGAACATCAAGGACCCGCTGTATCGGTTCTTCGAGCGCGAGGTGGCGGCCGGCGCCTCGCTGCTGCAGCAGGTGCTGCACGACCTGCGCAACGTCATCGCCATCTGCCAGGTGAGTGCGCGTCTCACGCAGGCCGCCCACGAAACGTGACTATATTTATGTTCCTGGGGGGCCACTACCATCGCTTACAGCAGTACTCTAAAATGACAGTTTTATATCACGTACCTTGACGTCTCTAAAATAAGAATTACAATTCTAAAACACGAACGCCCAGAAGTATGCCCCCAGGACAAAACTCCCACTTGAAAGATTCTGTGAAAAATCACTAATTAATTATTCTACATGATTACATAACTAATATCACATCATCTAGATATTAATTATAGGGTTAGGCACACACTGTACAACCGATAGACATGCACTGCTGACTGCTGAACATCGGTCTCTCGCACGGATACCCACATGCCGCGGTATTGCGCCGCCTGGATCCAACGGCTCTCGGCGACTCGTTTGAGTCCTCCCACCGAGTGGGAGGCACCTAGCACTTTTGGACCCAACGTTTCCCTATCGGGGACCTTGCATGAAAGAAAACGTTCAAATATATCATGTTTTCGGTGTTGTCAGGGGTCGATGAAGCAGACTAACGAGACGCGCTCGATGGTGGGCGCGCTAGTACGCGGCATGCTGCCGGCGGGCTGGCGGCGCTACGCCGTGGCGCGCGGCTGCACCGTGCAGCAGTGGGTGGACGACTTCGCGCGCCGCGTCGCGCAGCTCGCGCACGTGTCGCGCACCGTCGCCGACCAGGGCGCCAAGCGGCTGCAGGTACGCGCTCCACTACAGCCCATTAACGTCCCACTGCTGGGCACAGGCCTCCACTCTCATAGGAGAGAGGGAATTAGAGCTTAGAATCACCACGCTGTATGAGGTGGCGAGCTTGAACGACTATTTTCATGTTACTGATAATAACAAAAAATGTTGGTGATAATAAAAAAAAAAACCCGGCTGAGTTTGTTGTGGGCTCTTCTCAGACCAGGGCGCGTTTGGAACCCTCGTAGCTTTAGTTTTAAGATACCCTTACCCATTATCACCATCAAGTCTTATTCCTTATTATTATTATAAATATGACGTTCAGAAAGTGTACTTTGTAGGTACCTATTTTGAACAAAGTTGCTTTTGAGTTTCAGTTTGAGTTTAACCGGCAACGACGGCTTAAAGTTCATCAGATAGCTGCACTTTTGGTAACTATCGCTTGAAAGGCTGATTCAGTATTAGGTGGGTGCTACGCTCTCCACTGATGACAATTCAATTCAATTCAATTTATTCCAAACATGTAGGACATACAGGTGTCTCTTATGCTACGTCATGTTTTGACTCTACAACCTGTTCAGAAAGGAGATTCTGCCAAGAAGAGCCGGCAAGAAACTCAGCAGTTGCTCTTTTTTTTTTTTTTGACGATAGTGAAAGTCTGCCCGCATGCGGATAGGCCTTTCACTAGATATGGCCGCTCAAAGAAGTGTTATGGTTACCAAAAATGAACCATAACTAGAAAGGCTGATTCTTGTACAGTACACATAGTTCAGTACAGTCTATCACGTCTTTGAGAGGTGATGTCTAGAGAACAGCCCGATGAATAGCGTGAGTTTTTATACTGTTTACTTAGGTTCTGCGCATACTTTAACACTCTACAAGAATATGTAGAGTGACATAGGCTACTTTTTATCCCGGAAACTTATGTTCCCGTGGGAATGATAAAAGCTTATTGCACTCGGAAGAATCAGCTAGTTACTCATATGAAATAGAATTATAGAAAAGGAATGTAACGGCGGCTGTCCACTTTCAGAGTATCCCCGTGTGGCTCGGCGGGCTGCTGAACCCGGAGGCGTACATCACCGCCACGCGCCAGTGCGTCGCGCAGGCCAACTCCTGGTCACTTGAAGAGCTCAACCTACAGGTGAGAATATACTTGACGACCTCCCTGGCGCAGTGTTGAGATCTGTAGTCTTAACATGGGCGGGCCCGGTTTCGATTCCCGGCAGGGCTAATTTGGGATTTTTTTTTTTTTTTAATTTCTCTGGTCTGGTGGGAGGCTTCGGCCGTGGGTAATTACCACCCTACCGGCAAATACGTACCGCCAAGCGATTTATCTGCCATACCCCTAACAGGTTAGTTCGCTACCACCTTTGACTGCATCATTTCCACCAGGTGAGTTCGCAGTCAAGGGCTAACTCAAATAATCAAAATCAAGTTCCCTTTGATCATTTAATTCCATTCCATTTATGTCTGATACTAAAATTGAATTGTCCCACAAACTTATCTGACCCGTTGTTAGCGTCGCAGTTATTACATTTAGTGTTCCTAATAAATATTACAAACGTACAATTTTTGATTTCCCATGAGATTATGAAATTTTCCCGCTGCAAAAAGCATATAACCTATATACGCTATATAACCTTCCAACCCCTTAGGGGTGAATTTTCTCAAAACCGTTTCTTAGCTGATGTTTACATCATAGATGGAACCTACCTTCCATTCAAGTCTGTATGATTTATAGTTCGTTGAGGTATCGTGATTAGCCAGTCGGTCAGTGAGGGAGTGAATGAGTGGTATTTCGCGTTTACGAAAACTAAACAGTCATAAAAGTTAGTTCCAATTTTGGCCACCGAGCCAGATAACTTGATGAGACTATAATCAAAGTAAGAATTTTAGATTGTATTTCGACTGATTTTGGTATTTCATCCACAAAGCGAACGTGTATACGGAATGTACTATAATGTGGTTGTGTTAGGTGACGATCCCGGACCCCGGCGCGCCGGCAGAGAGCTCTCAGACGGAGTGGTCGTTCTGTGTGACGGGGCTGAAGCTGCAGGGCGCCACCGTCAAGGGCAACCGCCTGCTGCTCACCAACACCATCATGGTGGACCTACCACTCACCGTGCTAACTTGGATCAGGTACTATTGACGTGAAAACTTCTTTAGGCGCGTTGAGCACTTTTTGGTAGGGGGTACGTGGAATACGCGAGATCGACACCGTTCTTCTTAAGACAAAAGGTGTTAAGTATCTTATTAATATTATAAATGCGAAAGTTTGGATGTTTGTTACTCAATCACGCGCCAACGGCTGAACGGATCTGGATGAAATTTGGCACAGAGATAGATTATAGTCTGCAAATAGCACATATGCTACTTTTTATCCCGGAAAATGAAAGAGTTCCCGCGGGAACCAAAAAACCTCAAACCACGCAGACGAAGTCGCGGGCATTCGCTAGTAATAATATAGTGCACTCGTAATTAAACTTCAATACTTTAGTTTTAAGGTGTGTAACCGTGGGCGACACCTCGCGTTGTTACAAACACAAAAGGTCTTAAATATAAATATAGTACATTCGTAATTAAACATCAATGCTTTAGTTTTAAGATTTATGTTTGAAACATTTTTGTTTTTTTTTTAATTAGAAAAAAAAACAATATTCGTTTTCACTTCTATCGGTACTCCCTATGACTGCCATTTTATATATTTCATTTTATAATCTCTAAAAATTAAAAATAATTGCCGTTCTTGAAAACGGTTGAACCGATTTGGATTTTTTGAATGATCGTGATTATCCGAATAAGGAAAAGAAAAATTTTAGGTGATACTTTTTTCTACGAACTTTTAGTATGAACACAATTTATTGGAATTTGCTGGGGCGTGTCATTTTATAAAACTAAATTAGGATTGAAGCAACTAAATTAAGGCCCACGTGTTTATGTAAAATTTGCTATACCTGTCTTTTCATATTAGAATAAAATCAAAAATTAAACATCTAGTCTAAATCAGTTTAGGCAACGTTGTGCAAGTCAGCCTAAGAATTTAAAATGCATATTTGAATATACTTAAAATATGTGATCTGTTTATGTATGAAAGAAATTTTCTATATTACGAGTCTACTCTGTATAAATTATTTTGGTGATTTTCTTTGTTATAAAACGGCTATTCAGAACAAAAATCGTGTTCCACATAGCCAAAAATTACACTGGCTAGGCTTACAGGCTACAATTCCTGTTTGAATCTCAATCCAGTGTGTTTTACACAGAAATGGTTGTAATAAAACTTATACGTTTTTACAGAGGTGCGGAACCAGCAAGTGCAGGTCAAACGTTGACACTGCCGGTGTATCTCAACAGCGCGCGATCGGAACTGCTGTTCACTGTCCGCCTTCCCATCGCGGCCGGACAGGAACCGCACGCGTTCTACGAGCGCGGCGTGGCTCTGCTCACCTCCACTGCGCTCAACTAAGCCCCATCGAGATCAACTGAGTTCAACTAAGCGCAATCGAGATCAACTGAGCTCAACTAATCCCAATCGAGATCAACTGAGCTAAACTAAGCCCTCTTCAATATTAAACTTTGCCCTCACTAAGCTTTGAAAAATTTTGTCGGTTATAACCAGCTTCCCAGATATTCAAATGTAAAATGCACGTATCATTAGAATGTTATTAAATTATTATAATTCGTCACTCGTATATGATATAAGCATATAATATGTTATTTATTTATTATTTAATCTAAAAATAAAAACAATATGAATATAATTTTTATGGTTTTATTTAGAAGAATTCCCTTCTTCCGATGGTCAGTTTGCTCTCGACTATTCAGGGCTTTTGCCAAACACAAGGCGAAGAAACGCGTGGTGAAGCGTTTTTATTTTTAACCGACTTCAAAAAAAGGAGGAGGTTCTCAATTCGTCGGAATCTTTTTTTGTAATGTAACTACGCTGTCGCTTATCTTGATGCGAAATTGAAGCTTACCGTTACCGCCACATGCCAAGTGTTCTATTTGTGTTGTATGTGACAAGGGCAAAGAAGCTAAACCGCACGAATGGGTGCCTTCATATGCGTATCCGCTTGAGATTGTATTTTTTCGTCGCCGTCTCTTATACAATACTGCTACGGAAAGTTTTGCACTCCACGGGGACAAAAGGCTCTTGTCTATAAAGAGGCGTATTTTAAGAAAATAAAAGTTAATTTTTAATAATAATTTAGATTTTATTTCACGAGTTTTTGATAATAACTTAATATTCGACAATCACAAAGTAATAACTAATGCTAATTTAAACTTATATCTGGCTCGTTCCTTGAATAACTGTTTTTATACCAGGCGGCTTTAGTTTTGGTAATCTGAAACAAGCAAATTGCATAATATTATTGAAAGAATGGGAACATGACAAACAGTAATTCGTGCTAGATCACGCAGACTGAAACTCATATGTATCTGCGGGTTTGCCCCGGTAACTCGAAGCCTAGAGGTAGCACTAGAACACCGTAAAATTAAACTTGTCCACAAAACATTATTATTTCCTCTATAATTAGGGCCCCCGCCCACATCAGACAATCGGTGACCGATTTTTGGTCAGCATAAACATTGCAATATTATTAAAGTCGGTCAAAACAAAACCGGTCCGGCCACTACAATCCTGGCGATCCGATTGTCAGTGGAAAAAGAAAGGTTCGGAAGTTGAGTCAGTTACAAAATCGATGATAAAAGTTAAATAGGCCTGATTTGTAGCACCCAAAGTGGAATTTTCAGATGGTATTTTAACGTTCGGTAACCGAATGTAGTGCGATACAAGTTACAACTAACTCTGGCACTGAACGTTCGACTCGAAACTAGTCCGGTACAATGTTATCACGAGTAGGAAGGAGTAAGCGGTTACCGGGTGTGTATGATCTTGCGCGGCGACGACGGATGCACGAAGGTGTCGCGCTGTCGCTCCCACTCCATGTACTTCTGGTGCTGGCGCTGGCGCCGCCGGTCCACGTAGCTTATCTACACAAGCAGTAAGTATTCATTAAAAACCCCGACAACGGAAAACATTTCAGAGACATTACAGAATCGAGTAGAATAGCTTTTGTGAAATTGAAAATAAAGATTTTTCTCTTAATATGGAAATGGAGCAGACAGGCAAAAAGTATTTTCAAAGTTGTTATTTTACATATTATTTTCTCGCAATCGAAGTGAAAAATAGAGAAGTAGAAAAGTATTTAGCTATGGACTAAAAGTTATTCTACTCTTTTTCACTTATTGACAAACATGAATGCAAAATAAATAAATCTGAATCTGAATTTGAAGTCAGGAAACAATGACTACTTACGACACAGCTGGCGGGTATCCAGACAAAAGCGGTGCCGAGCACCACAACGCCGACGATGTTGTCGCGCAGGAAGTCCAACACGTTGTTGATATTGATGTCCTCGATTATGTCCCAGAAACGCTCCACCACGTCTTGGATAGTTTTCTCACATACACCCTGGCCATGAAATAAAATAAGCTATATTTCTAAATTCTTAATAACTTATAGGTCGAAAGCGGGGCCTGAAACTTATTTTTCTGTATCATTAAGGTCCGGTGAAAGGCGATCAAAATTACGTTAATAGAAGAAAAACGCAAAAGCCAAGGTTTGCCAACTTTCGACCAATGTATATTTTATCTATGACCTCAAAAAACTCAATTTATTTATAACATGTAGGACATACAGGTGTCTCTTATGTTACATGTTTTGTTCTGTACGTGTTTGTTCGAAAAGAAGGTTCTGCTTAGAAGCGCCGGCAAGAAACCAAAGAGGCCTCAATCAAAGACATATCACTTCTCAATCTACTTTCCTTTTTATTGGTGACCAACGTTTAGCGGTAACTTACGTACGACATAAGCCTGTCTGTGCGTAAATGCCAAACCTAACTTAGCTCAATGCTCACTTGTAATTTAGACACGCGTGAAGTTAATATGGGCTTGGGCAAATGGTGAGAGTATCTCTGAAACGCGATTTGTGAAGTCAAATTCGATCGTTTCTGTATGAAAATACAGAGGATCGTAAAATTCGGTTGCACAGAAAATTTCGGCTAAATCAATGATCCAAGACAAAGAACTTTGGACGAAAAATGGCCGAAGACCTGTCAGACTCACCTTATTACAAAAGCCTTGAATACAGGGTGTGCCATCAGGCAGGATGTCATTGTGTGCCACCGGGAAGCATGTCTTGTTCAAACTTTTACGACAACATCGTTTGCAGGCATCCGCAACTGGGAAATTTAAAAAAAAACGCTTTTATATCTAATATTTACTCGGTTTTTTTATTAGATTAATAATTACTAAATTTAGAAAGTCTGAAGAAGTTGTTTAGATCCAGTTAAAAGTTGTTAAGTTATTGTCCAGTTAAGTTAAAATAGAAACCGTATATATAGGATACCATGTATATAGAGTACCGTGTATATAATAAATAAAAATAACCCCATACTACAAAAAACAGAATAAAAAAATAGAATTATAGATAAATAGAATTAGAGAGTTCTATACATATATACAGAGAATTATAATATAGAGTACAGAGTACCGTGTATATTGTTCATACCGATATCGCACATGCAGCTGTGCAGGCCCTGCGTCTCGCAGTACGGCACGCACGAGCCGTTCCGGCAGCGCCCGCGCTCCAAGCACTCGTGCTCGTCCGCGATGGCCGGCGCCTGCGCACGTATCACCAACAACATTTAATTGACATCGCGACTTACGTCAAATAACTTGCCGTCAATGGCTTATAGCATTAGGCACTAACATAGCGCCCCCATGCTATCTAAAAACACGCTAACATAATATTGTTTGCCTGAGTGGGGAAGGGTATAAGGTATCAGGTGAGATCGAAGTCAAGGGCTAGCTTGTAGTGGATAAAAAAATAAAAAATTCAGCGTACTTTTGAATAGAAACGTCAATCCTTGAAAAGTAATCGAACATTATTTGTCGACTATTTATAAATTCGCAGGAGATCGCTATGTTTTGCTCATATGTTTTGTAAGATTTTTTGCGCTGGAGACTCTGCCTTCACAGTCAAATCAAAACCTCCTCCTTGCGTCGTATTTCCCATTAATGAGGATCGTGACCCCTTCCACTAATAATTATTTTGTGGACGATGTCGCGCTATGTTCGTTCAGGCAGGGCTTCGTGGACCTTGCTATCGAGAGCGTAGCGGATTTGATCTGACCAACGCCAATCCGAGGTCTCCAATCAATACATCACAGACATAATTGAACTATAATACAGCACGTCGAGTTGTTGTCGCTCTACACAACACGCCACCACTGCACGCGTGTACCTTGGGACAGTCGGCGGAGGCGCCGTTGCAGGTAGCCTCGCCCTCGCAGGCCGAGTGCGCGGCCTCGCGACACACCACGCCCGGCGCCGCGAACACGCAGCCCGCGCAGCACGGCGAGTTCTTGTCGCTGCACACAACACGACACACATTCCACTGCTGATCAGTACGGTTAGGGTTTCTAATGAATATTCAGGTAGTGCCTGAATATTCATGGCACTTAGGTTCTATCGGGTTAATATACCTAATATATTACAGTTTACCGAAAAATAACGCGTTAAATTATAAGCAGTATGTTACGGTTCACAATCTGTCGACAGTTTACAATCTATCGAGATAAAAAACGTTATATTACAATCTAACGGTTTTTACAATCTTACGGTGAAATATACATAGTATAAACGGTATATGTATGAATTGAAACATTGTATGTTACACAAATTCACCATAAATTATGGGTAATCTCACTTACCTGCAAACAGCGCCTTGATTTTTCCGGAGCTTACAATTTTTGTCGCAGCACATGTCGTTATCCTCCGTACCTGAACAAAAATAAACTTATGAAAAAATGTCGATCGCAATACTAGAAAAATTATAATTACTATCATATCCGGATGATATTAGGATGCCAGTTAGCATTCTATCCTTCTCACTTGTAATCATAATATGAAGAAAAGAGATAAGCCTATTACTAACTATCCTAAACTAATCTATCCTAATAGCATCCTAATAGTCACCCAGCAGGCCGGCGTCGCACTCCTCGCCGCCCTCGACGCGCAGGTTGCCGCAGAAGCTCTCCTCGGGCTCGGAGAAGCAGCGCCCCGACTTGGCTTGCAGCACCTTGCGGATCGAGCGCAGGCTGCATGGCGAGAAGCGCTGCCACCGACAATAACCATACTTATTATTTAATAAACTATATTATACATACTTCCAAACTAATATTAAACATTAAATTAACAACTACTAAAAAACAACTAAAACATTAAAATATTATTATTACGGAAATGTGTCTGTCAGTTTTCTACGCTTCCATGGCCCATGAACTTACCCGATTTTGATGAAATTTTGTACAGACGTAGTCTACATTCCGGGGCAGGACATAGGTTCCTTTTTATCTCGAAAAATAAAAGAGTTCCCACGTGTATTTTCAAAATCCAAAACCCATGAAGACGCAGTCATTATCTAGTCAATATTTTTGAAATACTTTATCATATTATGATATTTTCAGTCAATTTAGCATGCACGTGTCATGGTACATTCGACTGACCTTATTGTTGACGTCATACCCGCTGACGCTGTAGGTGTACATAAGATAGGAGCCGCCGTGGCTGGCGGCGGGCGAGCACTCGGCCACGTCCGGGTCGTGTTCGGAGCCCCAGTTGTGACCGAACTCGTGCGCCGTCACCAGGTCGGCCTCGCGCGTGATCACCCGCTGACCGTAGTGGTTGCGCGACGACGACAGCCCGGAGTTCAGGTACAGTGTGTATCCGTTCTTAAAGTACTCTGGGTATCGCGTTGGAAAATAGAGATCAGTTACCCGTGATCAGAACTTCAGAAGCATGCAAAGAGTTTTAGTTAGGTTAGTAAGAAATAAGCCTCGTAGTCTGCTCTGCTCAGTATATGCTCTGTCTCTATGCTCTGTTCATATAATATTGGATACTTCAGATCAGAGGCGTGCCAAGAATTTTAGTTAAGAAAATAAGAAAAAAAAAACATCAGTTTTAACTTACGGAAAATTGCAAAATTTTTATAAAGGCAATAATAAATTATTGCACTTAATTATTAATGATATAATTAAGTCTTACTTCGTAGTTTAACGTCATAATATTTATTATAACGTAGTAACGGCTACGTAGGTACTCGGTACATAGCTAGTACTAAAATACAATTAAATTGTTATTGCATTTTAGTACTAGCTGATGCGCGCGACATCGTCCGCGTGGATTAAGGTTTTTTAGTTCCCGCGGGACTCTTTAATTTTCCGGGATAAAAAGTAGCCGATGTGCTATTCTAGACTATAATCTGTCTCTATGCCAAAGTTCATCCAGATCCGTCCAGCCGTTCTAGAGTTATAAGTGTTCGAACAAACCCGACTTTGTTTTATATATTTAAGAAGATTTGTAAACCAAAAGATACTAAAGTTTTTCGATGACAGAACATTATGGACTGAAGACAACACTTACACACAAAGTAAATGATAAAATATGTATGTGGGAAAATGAGAATAATTGAAATATAACTACTAGTTATTAATGGTTTAACTGAATTTACCGAGTTCATGCTACGGACATCACAAAACAGCATAACTGAAAATGAAAGTGCCTATGGTGAATGTAACAAACATGCAAAGCGAACAAAAACGACATAAAATAAACACTCACATTTTGCACCGAAACAGCTGAAAACAACGAAAACAAAACTAAAACATTTTGTGTAAAAATATAATGAAATAAATTCTAAAAAGCTTTAAAATTAGAAGCTACATATTTTGTAATCATGCAAAATAACAACACAAAATTAATATTTGTAGGAAAAAATTGCTTCGATTTACCTACTTGTACTTTTTGGTGCTATAAACATCAACAAATTGTGATAAATTGTTTATGTAACATGACTGGTGGAGATATCTTTTTCACAAAATTTTATTTGCATTTTTTTACACATAGTACGCAACCTGGAAGTTGTAACATAGCAAGGAGCAAAATTTTCAGTAAATCATGAGTCACATACCGGGAGTGCAAATCCCGCCGACGGAGTTCCTCCTCGGCGAGCCGACGTACGCGAGGCCGAGGATGCCGCCCTCGAACTTGAGGTCCGTGAACAAGTGCGCCAGGCAGAAGTCCTTATGCGAGTATTCGCGACTGAACACCTGCGCATTAACACTTTTTTATAAATGGACTCCTTTATTCTTATTTATTTATTTTACTAGCCAATGCCGGCGACTTCGTCCGCGTGGATCGAGTTTTTGGTTCCCTCTGGAACTCTTTAATTTTCCGCAATGAAAAGTAGTCTAAGTGTTATTCCAGACTATAATAATCAATGTCTGTGCCAAATTTCATCCAGATCCTTTCAGCCGTTCTGGCGTGATTGAGTAACAAACATCCACCCGTGCGAATATTTCTCTAACTTTACTTGGTATAGACTATAGAATGTTAACCCAAAACTGAATATTAATCTTATAATTTTATTACAGTGCTTCACATACGAAAATTTTAGATATGTATTTAATTAAGTAAGTTTAGAAACTGAATATTAAATTAGGTGCATGGGCTTCAAATGTACCAGGGCCACATAACTAGCTCACCTCGAGCAGGTTGCGCACGTCCCACTTCTCTCGCACCATGTTGTAGTGCGCCTCGCCGCCGCGCACGCGCGTCGGCTCCGAGTGCACCAAGATCTTTTTAATCACAAAGCCCATACCCTTAAACCCATCTGCATCCTGCAAATCGATTATTTTCATTTTATCTTAACATTATTATTGACTAGCTGTAGCCCGTGACTCTGTCCGCGTGGATTGAGGTTTTTCGGTTCCCCGGAACTTAAATTTTCCGGGATATAAAGTAGCCTATGTGTTATTCCAGTTTCCAGCTATCTCTGTGCCAAATTTGATCCAGATCCGCTCAGCCGTTTTGACGTGCGAGTAACAAACATCCTTCCATCCATCCATCCATTCAAACTTTCGCATTTATAATATAAGTATAGATTTTTTAAATGTTTTTGGTTGGATACTTACTTGACGATCTTGCCATACTGTATCATTGTAAATTTTATGAACTCTGTCAATTAAGCTGATCTGTAACAATGAAAATCGTTACACAGAAATGCTCTTATTAATAAACTATTTACTGGTAAGCCAATTCAATATAGCCCAACACACTCAGCCAAATTCAGCCAACTTGTACATGCAGTGTATTTACAGCATTGGATGACAAAAAAAGTGTGTTTGTGGAGCAGAAGTGAAACTTTAGAAAAGTAGCCTACGAGAACATGAGATAAATAAAACTTGTATTCGCAGGCTAAATCCCATAATGTTTGTCTTTTTTCGGTGTTGCTATTTCGTTTAATTTTTTTGATTTGTTGAATTTTCAAATCACAATGATTCTAAAGAAGTTTCACTTCAACAAAGGATCTTGCCATGTTCACATGTAGGCCAGCAAGCGCTTAGGCTTATCTGAACTGGAAGCTTGAGATATTGATCATACCAAATAACTGATTGTGCTTTTGGTATTACTTGCACCCATTTCTTGAAAAAATCTATAATCAGCCACTAGCAGCAACGGGCATCGTGTCTTAGTGGGTGTGTACTCATAGTCGCTCTGCCTCTTAACTCTTTTGCCTTGTTTTAGATCCTCATCATTTCTAATATCTGACGACTTTTCGGCAATGTGTCCATTTTCTTGTTTTTGGTCTAAGTATTTGTTTTTTTCAGATTGTTCGTGCTTGGATTCCAAGTCATCCTTGTAGTCATCATCATTATCTTCCAACTCTGCAAGAAAACATGAAATATTGAAGCACAATTGAATACTTAAATTTATAATTAAGCTTTGTACAATATTGCTGCAGATTTTTTTTTAAATTGTCATAGGCTGGACGACAATCATGCTTAGTGTAAAGCAATGATGAGGTAGGTTGGAACGTGCTTGCCTAAAAGAAGCCTATTCACTCTATTTGGGAAATATATAAACATATGTACAGCTTCTCTTGTCCTCATAAGAAGACTTAAAAAAAGCTGTACTTAAAAAAATTAAGGAATTTGGTGTAGTCAAAATGTTCGTAGGCAATAGGATTGCATATAATACTTACTAACATTTTACCATGACCATTTTAACATAACTGATTAAACATGACAAACTGTGAGAATTTAATTATATTACTCTTGTAATTATATACACATACTTACCCTCTCCTTCCTTGATGTAACCACAAATGCGGGGATTGTGGTTCTCAGTACCGGCCCAACTGAGCTTTATATCTGAAGAGCGATATGTGATCATGGTTTTGTCACCAAGATGTGGCAAGTGCCTCCATGATGGCTGTAAAGTAAAAAACTTGTATCTTGTATGATGTAATGTAACCTCTTTTTCTGTTTCTATGCACAAGAGAATAAACAAGCTGTCAGCAAGAATCATTAGGGATTTGGAACAAAAGTGTTGAGAGACCAGTCCACCTCTGAATTTCTTTCGATTATTATGTATGAGTGAGTTACTTATACTCAATTGAGTTGCAAGTTCTTTGATGGTTTTTCTTTGTAGGAAGGGCATTCCAAACTAGTGGTAGATTAAATTTGATTTCAAATTGTTTAAAAAATTCAAACCTCAATGTGAAAGGTTTCATCAGGTGTGTGAATTATGCCAGTGATGACTCCATCATCAATATGAAATTTAACTTCTGATGAAACTTCACCAAACACTCTGCCAGTGTAGAATTGATCATAATCTGCAAAATATAATTCTGGTACTGACATAAAAACATTGTCTCCATCATTCTGTTTACCACCTTTTGTATAAAACATGTTTCTGCAAATAAACTGGAATAACACACAGGCTACTTTTTATTCTGGGTAATTAAGAATTCCTGCAGGAACCAAAGAAACCTCAATCCACACAGACAAAGTTGCAGGCATCAGCTAGTATTAAATATTCTATACCAATAATTTTTGATTATTGCTATAAAAAAATAAGTATTATTTTATTTAAAGTAGCACAGACAAAAACGTAGCAGTCTGGACTCTTACTTCTTATCAACCACAGAGTTTCTAATTTAAAATCACTTACCAATATGAACCACAGTTTTGTTTCCATCGGCATCCACAGAATAT
The DNA here is from genome assembly GCA_923060345.2 of Erebia aethiops. Classification (NCBI taxonomy): domain Eukaryota; kingdom Metazoa; phylum Arthropoda; class Insecta; order Lepidoptera; family Nymphalidae; genus Erebia; species Erebia aethiops. The sequence goes on from OV281082.1 coordinate 6,582,486, forward strand.
GCTTTAAAATTGGAATGCAGCACAGAGTTGTGTGGGTGTAGAATAAGTCTGAAACTCTTTCCCAGTGTTTGAAAGTGAAGCTCTTTTATTGTGTTAAAGGGATGCTTGGAGAGCTTGGCACCTCGCTTCACTATGTGATGTGTTAACTTTGATGCATGTAATGTCTCATAATATTTTAAGTTCTGATGTATGGAGCCTAAAAATGCATAGTATTAGTTAGTAGTGCGATTAAAATAACATTGGAAGCTTCTGAGGTGGTCATTTATCACAGTACATGCAAAGCACCGAATAGGGGTATGGTTATGGTATGGGGCAGTATATAACTGCCATGCCCCTATCAGGTTAGCCCGCTATCATCTTAGACTGCATCATCACTTACCATCAGCTGAGATTGAAGCGCTAACTTGTAGTGGATAAAAAAATCCATGCCGGCAAGCGACTTCGCATTTTCATATGATTTTGTGCAGATACAGCATACAGGTATGGTCTAGTCATAGAACATGACATAATGTATGAGCACTCATACTCCTTCTAGCTTCATGTCATCAAATAAATAAATAAATTATATCAAAATTCCGAAAAATAGAAAAGTTACTTACAATTACCAAAATACAATAGAAATATGACCACAAATGCTGCTAAAAGGTTTCGACTCATAACTTCGCAATTTTCTGGCAGAAAAAGACAATAAGCGTATGTCTTATGAATTGAAAATCTCAGAATTAGGCCGAAAATTGCACACAAAAACTTTTATTTTTCATCATCAATATAATATCACATCACCTGACATCACCATTCACCAACACATCACTTTATCCACCGACTTTATCATAGAATAGTGATAGAATAAATAATAATATAACCTATAATCTTTATCCTATAAGTTACCACCGACCAGAAAAAGAAGGTTACTTGTCTCTGGTCTGACGTACGTCCAGACCTGGTCCAGACGTCCAGTAAATATGTTTTGTGTATGTTCCAATTTGGTTCCAATAAGTTACTTGTCTCCATAGACATAGGATTTTTTCGCTACGCTCCTTGTCTCTGATGTTCCTTAACGTCCGACCAGAGACAATTAACATCTGTGCAGAGGCCAGAGACAAGTAGGTATTCAATGAACTCTGTGCCTCTGTGGTACTGTGTGTATTTGTTACCTCCATGTGTTTACGTAGCTCCGTGGCTCCATACAAGTAATACGAAAAATAATTTATGTCTATGGGCGCGGGCCTGGCCCCACAGAGTACTTTATAAATACCCGGCCCGCCGGCGGTCCGGAACATGTCTCTGGTCCGGAATTTCGACACCTGTCACGTGACCTAACGCAGTTGCTACGCGCCATTTTTAAATGGCGGCCGCAGAGGAAGGAACATTTTATTAGATGTATAAAAATTCTTTCCATAAAACCGACTTCCAAAGCCACTGTAAAGTAAAAAATAATTTTGATTTCTACACACACACGTGTCAGGCTCGCCCGACTTCAACATAGTGTGTAGAAAATACACTATGTTGAAGTCGGGCGAGCCTGACACGTCAACTTTGCATAACTTTGTATACTCGCCCGACTTCAACATAGTGTGTAGAAATCAAAATTATTTTTTACTTTACAGTGGCTTTGGAAGTCGGTTTTTGGAAAGAATTTTTATTTTTATCTTTTTAGGTACACTAAAAAGATAAAAATAAAAATTCTACTCTAAATCCCCACAGCTTGAGAATGCAGTAGGCCCTGCAGCTTGAGGTTGAGGAGTTGGGACTCAGAGTTCGAATCGTATACCTATACGTGACTTGATACCTACTATATGAATTCACCATCAAAATTTCCTAACTCCCTAGTTTTGAGGATTTCATGTAGTACGGTACACCTACAGCATCAGGATTGAGGATTTGGAGTCAGATTTTTTTATGGGACCACCTCGGGAGTTTCCTCTAACCAATGAAAAGAAAAAATTTCAAATAGATTCAGAAACCACGGAGATATGCACCGACATACATTAAAAAAAAAAGATACGCGCCGAATTGAGAACCTCCTCCTTTTTGGAAGTCGGTTAAAAATTAGAATTACCTTTATCAATCTCGCAAACTAACCATGTATGTTACTTGTTTCTGAATGTTAGTAAAGATGTTACATTATTTAATTTAAAGAATGAAGGCGCAACGCACACCGCCAGAGTGGAGCGGACGGAGTCGAGGCGCAGCGGAGTTTGCTCTATAATACATGAATCCTATTTCATTAGATATAGGTATTAAAATTCTACATCAATGAGATAAATTCATAATTTCATTGATTCTTGGTTACTGTTATCATGCCTTTTGCTACATTCATAATTTCATACCATATAATATATTCAATATACCTACTCTGTGTTTCATACCATACCCTTTGCCTACACCAGGCACAAGCGCCAATGTGGAAGGTTTTTGAACTGTTATTTATAGCAACCACTGGACACATTTTCTAACTTTTCTCGCGAGATGATTCTCCTTACCTCTACCCTCCATAGGCAGCATTTACGAATTCCAGTACGCGTTTTACGACGTCACCTTTTAATATTACCGTGCCTTTGACCTTTGTCTAAGTAAAGGTTTTGTGTCACACACACACAAGGAAAGACACTTCGCTACTTCATGGCTATTTCGCATAATCCATATATATATTAAAAATGTGAAAGTCTGTCTGCTACGCTTTCACGGCCCATCTTCAATCGATTTCGATGAAATTTGGTAGGGCTGGACAAAGACATTTTTTTCAGATTTTTATCCCGGAAAATTAATTAATTAATTATGTCCCCCGGGAATCAAAAAAATTTTTTCCACATGGACGAAGTCGCGGGCATCATCTAGTCCATACCGATATTATAAACAAGATGATGCCCGCGACTTTGTCCGTGTGAATTAAAGTTTCTTGATTCCCGCGGGAACTCGGGAATTTAACGGGATTAAAGTACCCATATCCTTTCCAGGGATACAAACTATCCCTGTACCAAATTTCATCAAAATCGGTTGAAAAGATGGGCCGTGAAAGCGTAGTAGACAGACAGACACACTTTCGCTTCCAAACTAATATTATAAATGCGAAAATGTGTCTGTTTGCTACGCTTTCACGGACCAACTAAGTAGTTCAACTAATTTTGATGAAATTTGGTACAGAGATAGGTTTCATCCCGGGGAAGGACATAGGATATCCTTTTTATCCCGGAAAATTGAAGAGTTCCCGCGGGAATCAAATACATCAATCTACCCGGACGAAGTCGCGGGCATCATCTAGTTTATAATATTAGCATGGATGCGAAAGTGTCTGTCTGTGTGCTACGTTTTCACGGCTCATCCGTTCAACCGAATTTGATGAAATTTGATACAGGGGTAGGTTGTATCCCCGGGAAGGACATGGCTACTTTTTATCCCGGAAAATTAAAGAGTTCCTGCTGGAAACAAAAAATCCTAATCCATGCGGACGAAGTCGCGGCAACCGTCTAGTAGTATATATTATATGTGATGACGATCATAGAAAATAATACAAAATATTAAATTCAGCAGCTGTTTTATTTTTGTAAGAGATTATTTAGATTAGGTTTGTTACATTCCTCCTCTCAAACGCAGGACTAAGTGAAGTGTGGATTCCTTCTGAATGTTGTAGTCAGATAGTGTCCGCCCATCTTCAAGTTGTTTACCAGCGAAGATAAGCCTTTGCTGGTCTGGAGGAATGCCTTCTTTGTCTTGGATTTTGGCCTTAACATTTTCAATTGTGTCAGAAGCCTCAACTTCTAGAGTGATAGTTTTGCCAGTCAAGGTCTTAACGAAAATCTGCATACCACCTCTCAAACGTAGGACTAAGTGCAGCGTGGATTCCTTCTGAATGTTGTAGTCAGATAGTGTCCGCCCATCTTCAAGTTGTTTACCAGCGAAGATAAGCCTTTGCTGGTCTGGAGGAATGCCTTCTTTGTCTTGGATTTTGGCCTTAACATTTTCAATTGTGTCAGAAGCCTCAACTTCTAGAGTGATAGTTTTGCCAGTCAAGGTCTTGACGAAAATCTGCATACCACCTCTCAAACGTAGGACTAAGTGAAGAGTGGATTCCTTCTGAATGTTGTAGTCAGATAGTGTGCGCCCATCTTCCAGTTGTTTACCAGCGAAGATAAGCCTTTGCTGGTCTGGAGGAATGCCTTCTTTGTCTTGGATTTTGGCCTTAACATTTTCAATTGTGTCAGAAGCCTCAACTTCTAGAGTGATAGTTTTGCCAGTCAAGGTCTTGACGAAAATCTGCATACCACCTCTCAAACGTAGTACTAAGTGAAGCGTGGATTCCTTCTGAATGTTGTAGTCAGACAGTGTGCGCCCATCTTCCAGTTGTTTACCAGCGAAGATCAGCCTTTGCTGGTCTGGAGGAATGCCTTCTTTGTCTTGGATTTTGGCCTTAACATTTTCAATTGTGTCAGAAGCCTCAACTTCTAGAGTGATAGTTTTGCCAGTCAAGGTCTTGACGAAAATCTGCATACCACCTCTCAAACGTAGGACTAAGTGAAGAGTGGATTCCTTCTGAATGTTGTAGTCAGACAGTGTGCGCCCATCTTCCAGTTGTTTACCAGCGAAGATAAGCCTTTGCTGGTCTGGAGGAATGCCTTCTTTGTCTTGGATTTTGGCCTTAACATTTTCAATAGTGTCAGAAGCCTCAACTTCTAGAGTGATGGTTTTGCCAGTCAAGGTCTTGACGAAAATCTGCATACCACCTCTCAAACGTAGTACTAAGTGAAGCGTGGATTCCTTCTGAATGTTGTAGTCAGACAGTGTGCGCCCATCTTCCAGTTGTTTACCAGCGAAGATCAGCCTTTGCTGGTCTGGAGGAATGCCTTCTTTGTCTTGGATTTTGGCCTTAACATTTTCAATTGTGTCAGAAGCCTCAACTTCTAGAGTGATAGTTTTGCCAGTCAAGGTCTTAACGAAAATCTGCATACCACCTCTCAAACGTAGGACTAAGTGTAGCGTGGATTCCTTCTGAATGTTGTAGTCAGACAGTGTGCGCCCATCTTCCAGTTGTTTACCAGCGAAGATCAGCCTTTGCTGGTCTGGAGGAATGCCTTCTTTGTCTTGGATTTTGGCCTTAACATTTTCAATTGTGTCAGAAGCCTCAACTTCTAGAGTGATAGTTTTGCCAGTCAAGGTCTTAACGAAAATCTGCATACCACCTCTCAAACGTAGGACTAAGTGCAGCGTGGATTCTTTCTGAATGTTGTAGTCAGATAATGTCCGCCCATCTTCAAGTTGTTTACCAGCGAAGATAAGCCTTTGCTGGTCTGGAGGAATGCCTTCTTTGTCTTGGATTTTGGCCTTAACATTTTCAATTGTGTCAGAAGCCTCAACTTCTAGAGTGATAGTTTTGCCAGTCAAGGTCTTGACGAAAATCTGCATGCCACCTCTCAAACGTAGGACTAAGTGAAGCGTGGATTCCTTCTGAATGTTGTAGTCAGACAGTGTGCGCCCATCTTCCAGTTGTTTACCAGCGAAGATAAGCCTTTGCTGGTCTGGAGGAATGCCTTCTTTGTCTTGGATTTTGGCCTTAACATTTTCAATTGTGTCAGAAGCCTCAACTTCTAGAGTGATGGTTTTGCCAGTCAAGGTCTTAACGAAAATCTGCATACCACCTCTCAAACGTAGGACTAAGTGAAGAGTGGATTCCTTCTGAATGTTATAGTCAGACAGTGTGCGCCCATCTTCCAGTTGTTTACCAGCGAAGATAAGCCTTTGCTGGTCTGGAGGAATGCCTTCTTTGTCTTGGATTTTGGCCTTAACATTTTCAATTGTGTCAGAAGCCTCAACTTCTAGAGTGATGGTTTTGCCAGTCAAGGTCTTGACGAAAATCTGCATACCACCTCTCAAACGTAGTACTAAGTGAAGCGTGGATTCCTTCTGAATGTTGTAGTCAGACAGTGTGCGCCCATCTTCCAGTTGTTTACCAGCGAAGATCAGCCTTTGCTGGTCTGGAGGAATGCCTTCTTTGTCTTGGATTTTTGCCTTAACATTTTCAATTGTGTCAGAAGCCTCAACTTCTAAAGTGATAGTTTTGCCAGTCAAGGTCTTGACGAAAATCTGCATACCACCTCTCAAACGTAGGACTAAGTGAAGAGTGGATTCCTTCTGAATGTTGTAGTCTGAAAGAGTGCGTCCATCTTCAAGTTGTTTACCAGCGAAGATCAGCCTTTGCTGGTCTGGAGGAATGCCTTCTTTGTCTTGGATTTTTGCCTTAACATTTTCAATTGTGTCAGAAGCCTCAACTTCTAGAGTGATAGTTTTGCCAGTCAAAGTCTTGACGAAAATCTGCATACCACCTCTCAAACGTAGGACTAAGTGAAGCGTGGATTCCTTCTGAATGTTGTAGTCAGACAGTGTGCGCCCATCTTCCAGTTGTTTACCAGCGAAGATCAGCCTTTGCTGGTCTGGAGGAATGCCTTCTTTGTCTTGGATTTTTGCCTTAACATTTTCAATTGTGTCAGAAGCCTCAACTTCTAGAGTGATAGTTTTGCCAGTCAAGGTCTTGACGAAAATCTGCATACCACCTCTCAAACGTAGTACTAAGTGAAGCGTGGATTCCTTCTGAATGTTGTAGTCAGACAGTGTGCGCCCATCTTCCAGTTGTTTACCAGCGAAGATCAGCCTTTGCTGGTCTGGAGGAATGCCTTCTTTGTCTTGGATTTTTGCCTTAACATTTTCAATTGTGTCAGAAGCCTCAACTTCTAGAGTGATAGTTTTGCCAGTCAAGGTCTTGACGAAAATCTGCATACCACCTCTCAAACGTAGGACTAAGTGAAGAGTGGATTCCTTCTGAATGTTGTAGTCTGAAAGAGTGCGTCCATCTTCAAGTTGTTTACCAGCAAAAATAAGCCTTTGCTGGTCTGGAGGAATGCCTTCTTTGTCTTGGATTTTGGCCTTAACATTTTCAATTGTATCAGAGGGTTCTACCTCTAAAGTAATGGTTTTACCAGTCAAAGTCTTCACGAAAATTTGCATGTTGATCTGAAATAGATACAAAATCTACAATAAATAGTTATACAAAATGATTCAAAATATTTTTTGATGCAGGGTGGGGTAATCCATACTAATATTATAAATGCAAAACTGTGTTTTGCATTTGTTTTGCAAAAAGCGTAGCAGACACACTTTTTCCGATCAACATATTTTGATGAAACTTGATATAGGGATACTTTGAATCCCAGGGAAGGACATAGGCATTTTACATATATGTATAAACATTTTATCCTGGAAAATTAAAGAGTTCCCGCAGGAATCAAAAACCTTAATCCACGCGGACAAAGTCGCGTGCATCATCTAAATTTTAATAATAAGTAGGTTATATATTTAAGTGTGCACAATCTATCACCTAAACAGGCAGTTGTTCGTCTAGTTAAGTACCTACCAGCAGGTATTTTTCAAGTATTTTATTTATTTTTTGAATCCCCTTGATCTTTCAAAACTAAGTAAGTACCTACCTTCCTATACTTTAATCTATTTTCTAAAATCAGCTCTAAATCTAGTGCTGCCCCTTTCCGCAGGGAGTATTAAAAGGGAAGGGGGAAAGGGATAACAATATAAATAGAGCTGTCTTTGATTAGTTTAGCTTTAAGCCTTTAGTGATCGTATCATACCTAGTACCTACCTACGCCTGGCTTTATCTAAAGGTAAAGGCTAACAAAATGGCGAACGAGCCGAGCCATGAGGCATGACGCATGAGCGAAGAGTTGAGGCTGACCTGAATACAATGGCCTTGCGCCGTGCGCGTTACGGTAGTAAAATTAGTAGGTACGCAAGCAATCATTTTAATTTTTAATTCGGTATCCGCTATTAGGTACACCTTATCCTAATCAATAGACATCTTACGAGATAAGCTTACGTCAAATTTTAACTTAATAATGACTCATGAGACAATAATACTTAATTATTTATGATGAAACTGGAAGTAAAAATTACAAATGGAAACTTTCGTATAACATATTCAAATACTTACGGTTTTTTTATGGAGCTGAAAGATTTCCCGGCCAAACTGATTAATAAATCGCTGATAAAACGTATTTATCAAGCACGAAAACAAAAACGAGTAAAATAAACCTTTTTTATCACAATTATTCACAACAACTTCTATATTCTTCGAATTTTTGTTTGAAAATACATTGAGAAACTGCCGTCTGATTCCTTTTATAGACGCTCCTCTGCTTACGTAAAGTCGTAAAATCAATATGAAGTGAAGACCGTCGGGTGCCGTCGTTGAAAAACTGCGAAGTTTACCGAAAATCTTTTTTCTCTTTTCTATGTCATATATTCACGTGAGATAGCGATAGAACAATGGAAAATCTTTCTGGAAAGTGGGTTGCGACTTGTTTTGATGAGTCTCATCCATGACTCATAACATTTTTCTGCTTTCTGTTTTCTAATCCTAAGGCTTATTAATAGGTTAGTACTATTAACTTATATACTGTAGGTACTTATTATTACAAAATTAAATAAGTTTTAAGCATCGTGGCATTAGCATTTTTGAGTACAATGTATGACCTAAAGTAAACCATTCTTCATTAGTCTATAATGTTGTTGTAAATGATCTTGATCGCAAATACATCTGTGATCGCAAAGAAGGTACCTAGCACAACCTAGTTACCTCCACGGATAAATTGCAATAATTATACCTACTCAGATAATATGTAAAAAAAACAAAGAGGTCAATCTCTTTGTTACATTATAAGTAGGTAAGCCATTGAACTTTAACGACATGGTGCCAAAAAGTTGTTGTCAATTTCAAGGAACATATTCTCTGTACCTACTTAATTAAATAATTAATAATTAATTAATTAATTAGTACCTAGTAAATTACTGATAAAACCTGGTACTTTTACTAACTCAGGTACGTCATGATGTTAACAGGAATCTTTTAATTATTATATGTACCAGTTTTAAACTCTGACCTAGGCATCCAGGATTAAGGGAATCTCTTAGATGGACTAAATAATAAAAACAAAGATCTCTTCTGTGTGCAAAGAATGCAAACAAATCCTTTGCATTCTTTGTTTCATTTTAAGTCATTGAACTTTTATTGGTGCCAAAGGGTTGTTGTCTTTCGTACTGTTACTCGGTATGCATGTACTTAAATTGGTGACATGGTACATACCTATACTAAGTAAAGTTACCAACAGAAAAAGATGAGAAAAAGGAATCTGCTTGAAATAAATGGAAGTCACCGGGTCTTTGTGGACTATAATAATAAGAGGAAATTGGATATATTTTTTTGGATAGAATTTAGATTTTGCAGTCCCCGCAAGAAACGGCGCCTTTATCGGAGCATTGAAAATGAATACAAAAATTTACGAAAAAAAAATTTACCAATAATATGAAATTTTTATTGAGATTTACTTCCCTAAATAGATACCTAAGTACTTACAATTAGTCCTACAACCTTTTCAAAATCAAAATTTATTTACCGACTAGATGATGCCCGCGACTTCGTCCGCGTTGGTTAAGATTTTTAGAGTCCCGCGGGATCTATTTTTCGGGTCGGTTTGAATCGGTTGAACAGATGGGCCGTGAAAGCGTAGCAGACAGACAGACAGAAACACATTCGCATTTATAATATTAGTATGGATATGGAATTTCAAAATCCCAAGTCGAATAAGTACACTTCGCCGGCGTCCGCATCGCGTTAGCGTATTCAATAGAAGGAAGTACCTACTTCCTTCTATTGAATACGCCATATAATAATAAGGGTTTGTTACGCTAACTTCCTTTCAAACTCACGCGCACGGGTTTGCGCCCTGATAGGCGTATTTATTTCCGTGTTTAATAGAAGGCAGTATTTGCCTTGATGCACGGAATCTGTGTTTGTTTGATGTGAGGTGTTTAATGAATAGACAAGAAATCTCAAAATTTTTAATTTTTATGGGTTAGTTACTTATAAACGTATAACGATTTATAAAAATGTAGGTGTAAAATGGATGGGCTACGCCAGAAGACTCGTTTCGTCGCCCCTTCATTCAGCTTCACCGACGGAGGTCACTGGGCTAGCTTCATTTACGACCTCCTTCGCGAGCTTCTGGCTTCGCGCTTTACAAATACACTGTAGTTAGTGGTAGGGTAGACAAGACTACGTGGAGTCGGGTTGTGCTGATTCAGTTTTGGGAGAGATCTAAATTTTTTAATAATATTGACCCTTTTATAGCATGAAATTCACCATAAAATACCGTTGCCAACGCTCCCAAACTCCCGTGCTACACAGCGTTGTCGGATTGATCGCCTTGAATTGAACACGCGTTGGGAAGATAATTTCGGTTGCAAACACGTGCGCGATTGGAGGACGACTTCCCTATAATGAACGAGTTTGAATAGAGTTAGCATATCAAACCCGTGCCGGGTTCAAGGCAATGCTGCCTTCTATTGAACACGCAAACGAAAATACGCGTCCGCATCTTTTAACGCCATTGCCATGACGATCGGTCAATAATAACTCCAGCTTTTGTTGATTCAAAAAAAATCTCTTCAAAATTTTACAAAAAACTATTGACCGATTTTCAAAATTCCAACTCGAATGCAAATCTCGTCTGCATCTGCATCTTTTAACATCATTACCATGACGATCGGTCAATTATCATACAAGCTACATCACTTTTTATATACTTAAACGGAAACCCGTTTTTCTACAATTCCAAATCTAAAGGGACCACCTACAGGTTACAATTACTAACCGATTTTCAAAAAAAAACCACCATTTTGTAGGTAAACTAATACCCTAGGACCATGTTTTTATTTTTTTCTTAAGTCGGTCTTTTTCCGAAATATTTACAATTTAGTAAACACCCGACGAAAAAACCCGACTTGTTCTTATCTTACTTCTTACTAATATAATAAATGCGAAAGTTTGGATGTATGGATGTATGGATGTGTCACCGTAAGATTGCAAAAACCGTTAGATTATAATCTAACTGGCGAAATTGTAAACTGTCGACAGATTACAATTTAACGCATTATTTTTCGGTAGATTGTAAACTACCTGATTATTTATGTCTAACCCTAACCTAACCTACAAGAAAGAGATAAGAAAACGTAAATACAATGAATATTTAAAAAATTGACACTCAGAACATTGAACGGTTCACAATCTGTCGACAGTTTACAATTTCGCTAGTTAGATTATAATCTAACGGTTTTTGCAATCTTACGGCGACAGATGGATGTTTGTTACTCAATCACGCCCCAACGGCTGAACGGATCTGGATGAAATTTGGCACAGAGATATAGGCTACTTTTTATACCGGAAAATTAAAGAATTCCCGCGGGAACCACAAAACCTCGATCCACGCGTACGAAGTCGCGGGCGTCAGCTAGTTTAAAATATTTTCGAAGTGAAAAGTTCTTTAGGCGCGTTGAGCACTTTTTGGTAGGGGGAAAAATGAGGAAACGCGCGACACCATTCTTCTTAAGCCAGTCATTCAAAACATCAACACACAAAGATACATGAAATTCAGTTATTTTATTGTACTAAGTATATAATTAACTAGGAAAATTATTTTCTAATTTACAACAACTAAGTATAGTAAGTACATCACAATGTTTAAATGAATCATCATTCCATAAAAAATTTAAGTGTTGTACATATAGTGACTAAACACCTTTTGTTGCAAATGTATTGTACCTATCTATGTGCTAGCTAGTAACCCCTATGCATAGATAAATAATTAAATATGTACAACCTGAAATTACATTGGCACAGTGCATTGTGCTGGTGTGGGCACCACTAAAACAAAACAAAATCAGAAAAAATTAGAAGATAATTTAAAAAAAACCGCACACACTTGACACTTGATTCAAACTTACTCAAAAAGTTGTTGCTGCAGTACTTATATTTACTTAAGTAATAAAATAATTGTTACAGAAAAATGATATTTACACTATTTTTGGTTGGTTCAGAGTTAAGAAAATTCAGTATTTCAACTTTACTATAACAGCTTTATTAGCTTTTTTACTTTCAGAAGTTTAGAGCAAAAAAACAAACAACATGTGGTTAACATAGCTTTTCTTTTTCAGTAACAGTGAGTATCCATTCAGAATCGTAAACACAATTAATGTGCAATTAGTGACTTTAAACTAACAAACTTATACAGAACATAGGGTTTATTGAAATTATTGCTTCTGCTCTGTATTCTCCCAGGGTCGTGGTCCTCTCTTATTTTCCCAGTTATCAATATCCAGGGTCTTTATTTCATTGTATACTTCTTCAAGAGTTACTTTTTTATCTCTATGGAGACCCATTTTTTCTGCCTCTTCATTACTCACACCTTTCACCTGTGCAAATTGATACCTGTTAAGAAATTTTGACTTATTTTATATGAGATACTATTTCCTTTTTACCATACTACAGCAAAGCCAAAAGGAAGACAACGATTATGATTTTAGCACTCTATGTATGTGTGTGTATATGTAAGTAAGTAAGTAAGTATGTATGTTTGTATTTAAGTATGTTCCGCCATAGTGCATGAAATACAAAAAATAAAATACTTACAACTGATTTTGATGAATGAGGTGTCAATCCATTTTTTATTAAAGTCCAGGTGACATAAGCTACATTTTACATGAACAAAATTAATATGAAGGAACATCCAAAAAAGGGTCTCTGAAAATTTTTCCAGTTTACAAAAGTCGGGTTATACTTTTTAATACATAATAGGTCTATTACACTGCACTTTTCACAGAGACCCTTGACGTGAATCAGTGTAGTGTAATAAGATGTAGGATAAGGGTCCCTAATTTGGTCCTTATTGCTTTGTAATAAGCCACGCCAAAACTAGCGGCCACGCCCACCCTCTCCACAGAGCCCTGTGAAGAGTGCAGTGTAATAGGCCTAGTATTTCTTGTTTCATCGAATTTGTCAAAACGTAGGTAAAATGTCAAATCTGAGGTGCAATTATGTAAGGATTGCCGATCAAATTGTCAAAGTTCGACTTCAAAGTAAAATAAACCATAACAGCATTGAATTAGAGCTCAATTTCATGTATCCATTCTCATATGTTTAGGTATGTAGATGTACGATGACCTAAACGTATGAGAATGGATACACGAAATGAGCTCTAATTTTAATTTTAATTCTGACGATTTAACCGACAATGGAGAAGTTTACCTTTTTTTAAAATTTAATATGAAAATTGAGACAAAATAAAACAAAAATATGAAAGAATCATTAAAATATCTCAACAAATGAAAAAGTTATGGAACTTTAAAGTTGCGCTTGCAAGACGGGAGACGCGACGTCATAATTCCCTATCAACATACTTTATAAAAAAATTAAGCCAAATAAAAGAAATAAATGGACTTAGCGTGACTTAATTGAATTAAAAGCACTTAATTTGTGTGTGAAGATAATTTTGAAGTATTAAATCTCGGCTAGGTATTAAAACTCACTCACAAAATTTCTCACTAGAGTAAGATACAGCAATCGGTGTACATTAAATAATTAAACTTTTAAATCGTCATTTCTAAGTCATTTATTGATGGATTGTAAAAAAAAAACAACTGATTTATTAGTTTTATATATTTTACTTCCGTTGTGTTAAGATATTCACAACGTCATGAAACTTCTCCTTTCTTACATAATCGCACCTCTGGTCTATTTTAAATGTGACAGCCTGGATGTTTGTGTGGTTTATTGTTTGTCAATATATGTTTTGATGTTACAACACAAAAATTACTGAACCGATTTGGCTGAAACTTGAAATGGAAATAGCTTATACCCTAAATTAATACATCGGACGAAGTCGACGGCGTCTTCAAGATAAAGATAGTAGTTACTTTTCTTACCTTACTTGCGTCCATTCTTTAAGAGCCACCGATCCCCCAACCATCAAAATAAGAAAGGGTAAACCATACTTCACAGACTTATTTTTGGTATACATTTTCCATATTAAATTGTGCAAATATTTTAACCGCGAAGTCTTTTCTTCTTGTAACGTCATTTCTGATTTGTGATCTGTAATCTGAATAATATTTTCGGTGAATATTTTAAATTACTACGACTGCACCAATTATGAATTAACGGTAGTAAATATAATAACTCTATAGTTATTTCTTTAACGGAACATTTGATTTGCTCTCTTCTGATTCCTGTAGACCTAACCTAGTTTTGCTTTTCAGTTTTTGTTTATTTCCCTAAAATAATAAACTGTCAGCCATAGAGTTGCATAGAGTATCAATAGAGTAGTATTTTTCTCAATGACTTTGATTTTTCTGGAGTAGTATGCCGTCAGCTGACCGTCAGAGCTAGAGCAGAGACAAGTATGAACCTAGAGCTACAGAGCACCGACCAGAAAAAGAAGCTACAGAGAAGAGATAAAATCCATAGATTTTAATATATAAGAGAGGATGTGCCCTAACATATTTAAATTGAAGCTTCCTGTATCCTATAAATGGCGTAATGGGCGGAGCTTAAGGTGGTGTTAGGGCTGGTATTATCGATACTTAAATAATCGATATAAAATTATCACAAATATGCTAGAAAATAATAAACATAATTTTTGAAAAACACTAGTATTCGTATTTTATAATGAACTAGCTGATGCCCGCGACTCCGTCCGCGTGAATTGAGGTTTTTTGGTGCCCGCGGTAACTCTTGAATTTTCCGGAAAAAAAACTAGTCGATGTCTATAAAATTGTCCCAAATTTCATACAGATCAGTTCAGGCATGATTGAGTAGCAAACATCATCCATACATCCCAACTTCGCGTTTATAATATCGTCGACCGTAATCTAACTTGACGTAAGGGACAAATGGCTACTTTACAGGAGAGCCAAAAAAAGTAATTTAAATAAAAAACAAAAAACCCGACTGCTTGGATACCTAACGATAAAAGTGAAATCACTTATCAGCCTTACAATCCGCTTAAATGCTCAGTTACTTACCTACTAAAAGTTTTACTCAGAAGCATTATTTTGTTCCCTTTCTTTTAGCTGTCCGCTAAAGTGAGACGGGCGTTACTATTTAGTAACTTCTTCATAATACAGCAATATTTTATAATATTTAATTTTAATTGATTTAATGGACAATTTTCACAATTTTATTTAAGTTCATAAGACGTAAAAGCCATTCAAGAACAAACAAATAAGTTTCATATTGAAGTAAGGGTCGGAGCATTTTTACTTTTGTCCTATACGCCTTAATTCTCTTTGAAAATTGATTTTTTGAAAGCTATTAAAATGTTACCTATACCATTCGATAGAGCTCAAAAAACTGTATCGGACTGCATTCAAAGTTCATTTTGAGCAAAATGTCCCTTACGTCAAGTTAGATTACGATCGACGATATTAGTATAGATTTATATTATTAGTTCATGTGAACCTTACAAACAATACTGTTTCATAATATAAGTTGGAATTCCTAGATATTATTGAAAAAATAGTACTGAATGTGATGATATGAATAATAAAAGTAGACTGATTTTAAAAATGATTTATTTCTAAAATTTATAAAACTGCAGACAGTAAAAAAACACGATTGCAGCGCAGCGTCGTGGACTTTGACCATAAAATATATCTAAAAACTTTCTCACAAGCTATACATATCCAATGCAAAAAACCGCATCTCAATCGGCCCAATACTTGTAGGCTTGAAATCAGGCCTGTTTATAGCATTTAGCCATTTCAGCCTTAATTCAAGTTTTTTTGGGAAACTGAAACAATTGTAAAACATTCATTAAAATGATACACAATAACTGAAATGAAGGGACCAAAACCACTTAAATAGACCATAATGTAGTAATTACGAGTTTACGTTTTTATGAAGAAGGTACCGGCTTGAGTCCCCTTAATCACTAGGTTTTCATAGCTACAGCCTCAAATGAGTTTGGCAATATTATAAGTAGAAGCTGACTGTTTAATTTCATCTCTCTACCCCTTAGAGTGAGAAACAGTAAGAGTAATATGAAGTTTTAATTTTATCGATATTCAATTTATTTGTAAACAATACAATCCCCACACTGTACATACACTCCAAACAAAAACTAATGAAATAATCCAAATTTTTGGGGACAGCGCAAAAATTGACGTGTTTTGGATTCAGTAAAGAAGAAACTAAGCTATAATTAGTCGAAATAACTTAAAATACTCGCTACAAAAAGAAAAACTAGACAACTTTGTTACTCACCTATGAAATGAAATTCCTGGGCGTTTTACAATATTATTATTCGGACACCCCACAACTGAGCACTTCACCATATTTGATTACTTAAAACTAAGCAAAAACACATGAAAATATCCAAAAAAACACGTAATTATTCACAGCTGACACACCGGAAGAACAACAGACACCATTTATAGTATACAAAAAAAGGCAAAAAATTGGCTTCAATTGCTAAATTTGATGACGTCATATGTCAATTGCGCGACATGTTCACGCAATAACACAATACTCCTGTCTCGTTCTAATAACGTAGCTTTCACTATGTAAGAAAAGTAAAAACATAGTTGTACATGTTTTATTAACAAAATGCATCGTATAACTATAATTGAGTAAAATGTAACGTATCCTCTCTTATATATTAAAATTTATAAATCTGTGATAAAATCAAGATAAAATAAAAGACCTTACACTTACTAACTAGTAAGGACTAACTTAGTAAGTGTAAGGTCCTTGGATAAAAAATTGCAGAGATATGGTAGTTCCATAGATACGTAGAGAATCTGAGGCTCAGATTAAAAACCTAATTTTAATCTGAGATCTGAGGCTAAATGATATGACCGCAAAAGGTACTGAATGGTACTATAATTATGGTCTGCGGTCCCATTTTTTTTATTAACTGGCTTTACGGCCCCGGGTTCTAGCTCTTCTGAGTCTTATTACTAAATATTACATAGTACTTACAATCATGCAACTAGTGTAAGGTCCTTGACATATTATATTTAGATAGCAGACCCATAGAGCAGACCCACAGACTTTTTGGAACGAATGTTCTATAAAACAAAGGGATGGGCAATAGTGCGCTGCAAGTGCAATGTCGATAGAATACCACAGACAATAAATCTGTGTAGAATATATCTAAACCATATACGTATATACTGGGAATACGAATCACCGACCAGAAAAAAAAGTACGAATATACTGGACTCAGATTATTTAATCTGAGATACTGGATCTATTTTGCAGAGACAAGTAAAACGTAGTGGTTATATTCTCTTTGGAGACAAGTAAACGGTACGATACCTATTGTTTGTATGTGTTTGTAACCTATCGTACTTAATATTGTTAATGCGAAAGTGTGTTTGTTTGTTGGTTTGTTTTTCAATCACGCCTCAATAGAGCAACGGAAGACGTGATTTTTGCATGGGTATAGTTGAGGACGTGGATATTTATCCCGAAAAATTCGTTTCTATTGGTGTCCCATGACACCACACGTTTTTTTTATTAACTTAGGTTGCTCTGGGTTCCAGCCCTTCTGAGACAGACCACGGTGTAGACAGAAATATATAAGGACCCGGACTTAGGATGTAATGGCCTGAATGACATTACCCTATTTTAAGTGCCCTGAAAGTAGGGTGGGCGTAACCCCTACTTATGCGTCGCTTGTTACACTGCACACAGTCAGGCCCTACCTCGGTCTGAACCAGAGACTCTGTAACATTTAGGCGACGACTGAGCTCTTTAACTACCCTTAATTTTATTACATTGTCCGATGTGCAGCGCGTTTAGACAGTTAGGCAGTTCGGGACGACCCTTTTTTCTAAATTTTATTACACAGTACCAATTGGCAATTTACGAAAGGTCCATTGAAATCGGGCAGTGTAATAAGCATATTAGTCGAAGACAGAGAAACAATGGGGAATATGCATGTGATTTAGAAATGGACAAAAAAAATTATGTGTAATCTTTATTGCTAAATAAATATATACAGATGATTATTTTTACAAATTATCGTGTTTCTATTAATAAATTTAATTATTTAAAAGTAGTATTTTTCAAGTTCCCGCTCAAATTTCCAAAACGCAACGCTATTGGCGGAACGAAACATGACGTCATCATCCACTCTGTAGTCTGTGTCGACTGTTAACAGGTCGTTTGTTTTGTATGATTATTGAAGGTTATTCGCATTGTTTTGCCGCTGTTTATGATAAATTATTAGTGTTTTTGGGAATTATTAACTGAAAGCAGTGATTTCTTGTGAAAAAAGACTCGCCACAATAAACAACTATTGGTAGTAAACGCGGGAACCCAAAACCGCGCGGACGAAATCGCGGGCGCTAGTATTATATTATAATCAAAGATAATATGTAGGTATTAGGAACGTTAAATGTTGAGAATATCTTTATGAACTTTAACAAACTAGGTTGTTTTCGTCAAGGCAACTGAGAAATTCTTTTCCAATAGAACTTTAAACAGTGCAAAAAAAAAAAACCTAGTTATAAACTTATAACGTTTTGTGATCAAAATCTGCACTCGTAGTCAGCTGTTGGTCAATGAAAACCATAATATATTTTGTAACATTTATAATTGGGAATCAGAATAGTTTTATGAACATGTAATTAATTTTTTAGGTTAGTTTATTGTTATTGTTTGCGATTCCTAATGAAAAAGATTTTTGGTAGGTAGGTAGGTACATACATATTTAATACTCACGTCGAAATAATCTTCACAACGATATAAACTAGGTACTCAAGCACGATACATTTTCTCTCCTCATCACCTTACACAATGATATTATATTCATTGACCTTACACCACTTTTTCCTTATACCTAGGTATGTATTTGTATCTTTGGGCATATGAAAATATATCTTGTCAGGTGCAGTTTTAATATTATTTTTGCACATAGGGACAATACATTAATTATAATAAGCTTTTGGGTGCTCTTCCATCACAATAAGTTAATCTTTTACGCTTTACTACACTCAAACACTTCGTTGTTAATTTATTCATGTGCACGGTGACGTCACAACGAGCGCGCCAAAATGGGGGCGTTTAAGTCGTCCGAAAATGATAGTAGTTTTAATTATTATTTTTTAGCTTATTTAATAAAATTTTGCAAGTGTTATATTTTTTTCCGGTTATATAATCACTTATAGAATAGTTTAAAAAAATAAAAAAAATACATGCATATTCCCTATTCTAATCTGTAAATAACATAGACAACCAAGGAGAAGGAGTGAGGTCCAAAAATAAATTTATAAAATGGCGGAGATCTGCGAGTGACGTATGTGTTGTGTTTATGAATTTGAATGATTTTAAAAGTGCAGTGAATAATTATTTATCTAAGAATCTATCTATCTTTTGGGAAAAAGAGTGATAATTTTTGATTTGCCACCAGAAATTTCTGGTAAGTACGGTTTTACCGCTATTACCTATTTTATTATTATCAAGCCTCTCGCCTGGCTGCCAAGTGCTGATGGCAATGTTGTATATTGTAGGCGGAATACTTCTTAGTTCGTACGAAGCGCTTCTGGAAATAGGCTATAGGAATTAATGTATAAGGAACTGCAGCAAAATATGTAATAAGTCAGTATACAGTATTCAAAAATTACCATTTAGAGTTCCTTGATTATACCAATATAGTGACCCAATAGTAGCGAAGCCTTGAAGATGGTTATAAATCGACCTCATACTTTGAGGGTAAATAAGAATCAAATGGGTTATCAATTTCTGAAAGTATTTTAGAATCAGTTTTATCTTTGTGTTCTTGTCTCTATTCAATCAAAATGTAAGCTTGTGCTTGGAGGAATTCCTGTATACCACTGCTTGAGTGAATACATCTGAAAGCATTACAACATTGATTTGTGAAGGTTTTTACTCATTTCTATTCTATTACTAGAGATCACTTGCCACTTTGTGTGCGTACAATTTCTGATTTCTTATGAGAATACTAGCTGATGGCCGCGACTTCGCCCGTGTGGTTTAAGATTTTTATTAATTCCCGAGGGATCTTAGTTTTCCGGGATACCGGGATCAAAAGTAGCCTATGTCACTCTGGTCCTCAACTGTACCTATGCAAAAAATCACGTTGATCCGTTGCTCCGTTGTGCCGTGATTGAAGGATAAACCAACAAACCAAAAAACAAACACAGTTTCGCATTTATAATATTAGTATGATTAAATTTTCCAGCTGCAAGTAGAGTCCTATAGAGTCTAAATATAGTTTATGTAGGTTTTTATTATTTAAAATCATAGAACTTTTATGTAACCTCCCAACCCCTATTTCTTGTAAAATTGCATGAAGGTTGTTATTATTTCCCTGCACGTGTCCCCTGGGTGGTGCTAAACGAGCGACGAATTTGCAGGCGAAATAAGCGTTCTTTTTATAAAAACGCTTATTGTGTACCAAACGCCATACGATTAAATAAATTTAAAACTAATAACCTACATCCAGATTTTCAAGTCTAACTTTTAAAACGTAGGACTTTGAAAGTCCCATACTTCCGACCCCATTTCACCCTCTTTGGGGTGGATTTTCTCAAAACCGTTTAGTTAAGAGATTATGCACTACAGAATCAGCCCCAGTGAGGGAGTGGTAGGTATTTCGCTTTTTTAATACATAGAGGTATCAAATTGTATAATATTTCACTAGATTAAACAGTATGAAAAGATCTATTTTGGAGCACAGCATCATTGATACTTTACAATACTTAATTCAGTTTATTTTTCAGGGATGTTTTTTAAAAAGAATCGCTTTTAGCTGGACAAATTAAAGTAATGTGTGTTCTATTTTATAGAATACGATATATGTTTAAGTAATATATGACATATGTAAAAGCAAGAGATTTTCTCATGTTTTTAATATTTTACATTTAGACTAGAGCATTGTCTGAACTTTTTTTACTGTGTCATGGGAATGAAAGTATGAATAGTACTATTGTATGACTTTACTTGCTAGTAAGACTGCTGCATTATGCATTTTCAGTCCCATATGCAAAAACTTGAAGGCATGTCTTTTAGTTTGTGCTTAGTAGCTGCCAAATGGTTGGCCTATCAGATTTTTGTCATAACAGCTTCTCAAGGTTTTATTGTATACAGTGTGTTTCTCCATAAATTAGATTAAACTATTTTTCATCAACGCTGCATGCAAATACACCTTTATATGTCAAACAATCAATTGCCAAATATGAATGCTATTTTTATGATTTACTACATTAATCCAATGTAATTTATTATGGTTATAGGTAGATATTTATTCCACTATTCTTGCAAGTATATTGCCTGCACAATAGTACATATTAAACTGTATTTTTAAATTCTTAAATAGGCTTAATCTGATAATTTACAGCATCTCTAAATTAAACCAAGTAAATGAGTTTAAGCTGTTTAAGGTTTCTTACACCAGGTAGTAGTTAAATAAAGTCCTAAAAATCAGTGTCTTCAGATGTGTCAACAAGACTACGTTTATACTTTAATTTACAATCAGTTAATACCCATATACCTACCAACTAAGACATTTCTTCCATACTGAATATTAAATTACCTGAGTCCAACCAGCTCAACCTACCCTAAAAATAAGTCAACTTAATAACTTAGTTAGTTATTAATAAGTTGACTGGGGATATGTATCTGACTTTAGACCGACCAGCATAAGCAACTGACGGCGCTAATATAACGACGCGTAAAACAGGTCGGTCGGATACATAACAGAACAGAAGACAATCCATTGTTTTTTAGCTGTGATGTTTAAATGAACTGTACATTAGGCCTCCCGCCACAGTTTGAGAGCTACAGGTTGACTATGGAAAACACCTTTGATATCCCAACACTTTCACTATTTGCTAAAATGCAAAAGTAAGTAAAATTGCTATATTGACAGTAAGCACGCCAGGTTTTATCTGAAATGCAGATTGGGTTGGGACGACATGAAGTCAGTTGTGTGAGCGTCCTAACTTGGAGCTGTTAAATTTGGCGTGTCTGTAGATGCTATAATAATTATAAGGCCATGCGTGTTGACGGACGGTAAGGAGTGACGGCTGCGCGTCGATGACATCATCGGCGTCGCGTCGCCGTCTTCAGTCGCCGTGACTGTTTGCGCACGTAATTTAATGAACACATTTTGCTGCCATACAGTAATTACCTATTCGACCATATGTTAGAAAAAGCTGTCCATGGCTTTAGTCACGCAAAACTGTGAGCAGATTCAGTAGGTATTATCATCCGGTAAATTTTCTCTTGTTGAACTTTATTTTATTTTTTAAATCGGCACCTATATACCTAGGCTAGCGCTTGGCTGCAATCCGACTTGCTTGCAAGTGGTGATGCAGCCATGCGAAGATGCTTATTAACTCTTGATTTGAAGGTACCTATATTAAATCAGGAGGGGAAAACGGAAGCCGGAAGGGCATTCCATATCCTAGCGGTTCGGATTAGAAGCGAGGAAGCAAATCGCTTCGTACGAGCCCGCGGAATTCTGCGTAAGGGTGCAGACTTTGACGATGGCTTGCGGTTCGATGATAAAAAGGTGACGGAGGAACTAGATCGAATACTTCTTGAGCACACTCTCAGAAATAAAGGTATCCTGTAGAACACCGACAGACAGGCAACTTTGCGCCGATGTTTCGAGTTTTGCAGCTTCGAACTGACTGAATGCTTTCCGGAATAAGTTTTCGACACGAGCGCATTGAAAGTTTTAAACTGCGTTAAAATATCAGTCCAAATTATTCAAAGCTGCCAGAAGTACCAAGAACAGCCAAATATAATATTTTTTTAAATCGAGGGCTTATGGGAGGACTAAATAAAAGTTGTCGATGTTCCACTTCAGGACAATTCAATATTGCACTCTCCTACTGGTTATCTGCATTTTTTTATAGCTAAACGTCTAGACTCTCTAGAGTCATTACTGATCAGTAGGTAGGTTAATTGAATACCTGGTATAACAATGCATTTAATTAGTTTTGTAAAGCCGGGCTGTTTGAATGGAGGACATTGCAGTCGCATTCGCTTCGTGGAGTCGGTCACGGCATCGACGTGAACACTACCGTATGCCGGATTCCTCTCACGCTCCAGTTGTCACAAACACCACTTATTGTATTGTGTTTAACCCCGCGCGGATGTTCACTTATTGTCATGCTAACACGACTGCATTTTGTTGCTGATCCTAAAAGCGTTGCAGTGCATCGCCGTCCTCTTTAAATCCCGGGAACATGCCAGGGTGATGCAGAAAACTCTTCTTCATTAATAATTGTTAAAGAAAAAAATCTGCATGCTTACCATTTTCTTTTTAGGGTTCCGTACTTCAAGAGTGAAAAGGATCACTTTGTTGTCCGTCTGACTGTCTGTTTTTCAACACAAATTTTCTCGGGAAAACGTCGAGGTATCAAGTTGAAATTAATATCAAATACTGACTGACTGAATACTTATATTGTCTACGGTCCCTTGTACTTAGCCGTAAAAAATTCAAGCTACTAAGTCAACGCATTACGCAATCAAAAGATACGATACGGCCGTGTATGCTGCATATTTGGCATATTTTGACACTCGCCAATAAATCAAAATCTGGGTACTTCCCGTTGACCTACAATCATGAAATTTGGCAAGAAGTAAGGTCTCAGCACGATAGGAAATCCGAAAATCGTTAATTAGGGTTCCGAATCCGTAATCATAGGGTTTCCAATTGTTAGTTATTTCATCATTGTAAAGCCAGTTAATTGTTACAGAACCCTTTGTACGCGAGTCTGGCTCGCACTTAATCGGAATTTTTTAATTTTGTACAAATAATCGATACGCAATAAAGCAACATTGAGTATTTAGAATGAGTAAACAAAGATTTCACGGCAATCAGTAATAAATTGATTACAGAAGGAAATAAACTGTGTGTATTAACGTTAATTAGGAAACTTAACCAAGAAAGTTGATCAGGCGTACCAAACTATAAGAAGTTAAGGGTCGGACAGATGCAACGCGTGGCGACACGGCTTCAAGAATTGGAGGTTGTACCTGTATACAAATACAGGTATTTTTATTTTATGAAGTTGCTGCGGTCATCATCGCGTTCTGAGGTGTGACGTGCTTTAATATTTCCTAGTGATGGGAGCTCGAGCCCTTTCACTGCCGTGAACATAACCAAGAGTCCAAAACGACGAACCGCAATATTTTCATAACATGAAACCGAGTAGACAATCCAGTCCAGCGCGCGCCGAGTAGACTTGACAACTAGAGTTAAAAAAATGAACTTTACTTTCCATTACTTATATTTTATTGTATTATAATCTCCAAATTATACTCGCGTTCAGTGCGCTTTGCGATGTTATACCGTGCTAATGCCGTCGCGCTTGTCGCTTTGTATTTGTTCAGGCTTTACAAAGGACGAGCCCTCCGACACCGGTCGGTCACCGTCCACCGACAGTTACTAGTTAGTAGTTAGTGATTGACGATCACTTCGAGAGCACGTTGCGCGTAGAATAAAATTCATGGCCATCGCAATAATTACGAGGCTCCGTCGGCGTCTTCCGCGGTTCCACTGGTCACGCTGTTGATGTAAATAAACAAAGGAGCCTCCCGCGCGCTGTTGACTCACTAGTCACTCCTGAACATTGACAAGTGTGTAAACAAACCAGAATGGCATGTATTTGTATAATTTTTATTAGATTCGCAATAAATCATTAAATAATATTCTATTTTAAGCGCTTGCTTAAACTCTTTTACGTATTCGTATCCGTAATTAGCACAACTGTGTATAATATTAGGTATATTGTGCACATACCTAGTCAAAGGTTTACTCGGGTGACATGGTGTTAGTTGTGTCTTCTTGTAATTGTGTATTAAAATAATAATTAAAAATAACAATTTATCTTCATGAACAACTCAGGATTTCTTTTATGGACTTTGTCGTCACTAGCTGGTAAGCATTTAAACATTTTTACTTTATACTTTGTTAACTAAGTATTATACATTGTAAAATTCTGGACCGCCACTATGCAAAATTGTCTATTTTGGACATGAATCGATACTCTTGTTTAAAGTTAAAACGTTGTATGTTTCGCTGCTCAAACAAAATAAACCGTATGACTGTCCTGTTGACTGGTCTACAGTCTAAGTTTATTTAAGTAAGTAAATATGTACAATGTATTTAAGTACATACTACCTGCCTACTTATTTATTTTGTAGAACTTGAAAAAAAATGTGTAGCTTCTTTGATCAATTATTAATTTTTATCAGTAAGTACCTCTATACTCTAGCTAGGTGATAATTAATTATTTTAACGAATTCTCTTATTGAGTCTTAAAAAATGACTTAGAATTACTTATGGATAATCTAAACACTTCTTTAAATACATTAGATTATTCTTAAAGGCCATGAATTATGCACAAATATTTGGTAATATGATAATATTATTTCGGCACTAACTTCCACCATATCTAACTATTCATAAATAACAATTAATACCTGCCGACATATAAAACGATTTTTTCGCGTTCCCAAGTCCCCTTTCGTTTCTCTGTCTATGTTAAGGCGCTGTCAGCTCTTAAAATCAAAACACAAATCGAGAGGTTGGCTCTCCTCAGTCGTCACCCCTCACGCCAGTTATGCCCACTTCGGCCGGGTGGCGCTCCCGTCGCGGTTTTCTTTATTTTCGCGCGCTTGTCATAGCATGACACGGATGCCCTCGGATGACAAAACACGGTAACTCAAAATTTGTGAAATTGATAGAATAACGTAAGTGAGTAAATCACGTACCAAAGTCTCTTACATGAGTAGGTAATTGACAAAATACCTATTGTAAATCGCATATCGTGTGCAAATCCATTTTAATACTTAATATTATAAATGCGAAAGTGTGATTGTTAATTGAATTGCCCGTCAATCACGCCGCAACGGAGCAATGGTTCGACGTTATTTTTGGCGTGGGTATAGTTGAGGGAGAGTGACTTTTTATCCCGAAAAATTAAGGAGTTCCCGCGGGAATAAAAAAAACTTCAACCACGCGGACGAAGTCGCGGGCATTAGTTAGCCCAGCATACTAATATCCATACAAAATATAATAAATGCGAAAGTGTGTCTGTCTGTCTGCTACAATTGCACGGCCCAACTACTCAAACGATTTTGATGAAATTTGGTACAAAGATAGATTACATCCCTGAGAAGGACATGGGCTACCCGGAACCATTATCCTGGAAAATTAAACAGTTACCGCGGGAGTCAAAAAATCTTAATCCATGTGGACGAAGTCGAGGGCATCATCTAGAGTTACATAAGTATCTTATTTACATAAACTACTTACGTGAGTTAATTACAAGTATAATTGTGGCATAAATCAATATCATACGTATATACAATGTACTTACCGACTAAGAGTCTGATATTCATTTTTTGTCAGAAACAAGAAATACAGATGTTATTTCAAAAATTTAAATAGCAAAAAGATGTTGGAATCATTGAAATCAATTTCTAGTCTTTTGCAGACATATAGTATTATTTACAGTGTTTGAAAAATACTCAAAAATAAAAAACGAAGAAAATCATACAATTTTGGTGTCATGATTTTTTATCTTTACATACAGAATTATCTATATGGTAGAACTTCGTAAGAGCCAAAACCGCAAATTAGCCAATTTATGTAAAATTTCAAATTTGTACGTTGTTTCCGTACTCTAAAATTATAAGTTTGATTGACAATATTATGTCCGAAGCAAAACCTATTATATTAATTAACTGGACTTAGGTTGGGTGAAACTAAACAAAAATCCCACTCAATCAAAATTAAAAATAAATCTCGGGAACGGCAAATTTTAAACTCAAGGAAACGGGAATAAAATTGGCCGATTCCCGGGAATTCCCGAGAATCGGGATTTTTTTAAAAATAGGTATTGCTACTTTTATGTACCTTATATCCAGTTTTTTTTTAATTAAATACAAGTTAGCCCTTGACTGCGATCTCACCTGATGGTAAGTGATGATGCAGTCTAAGATGGTAGCGGGCTAACCTGTTTGGGGTATGGTAGTTATATTAAACCCTAGTCCATATACCTAATCGGTTTCTACACGACATCCTACCGGAACGCTAAATAGCTTGGCTGCACGTCTTTGGCGGTAGGGTGGTAATTGGTAACTAGCCACGGCTGAAGCCTCCTACCAGGCCAGACCAGAGAAAATTCAGAATATTTAAATTCTTGAAATACAATGCAAGAAAATATTGTTGCCGTGAATTCATTACGGTCCTTTAAGTAACTCTTTCGAAATTGTCAGTCAATTGAACAAATTGGTACTCAATGGATTTCTAAAGGTTTGTACACGGTTAAGCTTTTACGGCCCCGAGTTTTGCATTGGAAACGAGTATTGTATATATTAAATTATTCAGGTGTAACAATGGCGCTGACATCTGGTGAAATAACAAGGCGGCATATAGAGAAATTAAAGAGGGACTCTTAAAAGTTCAAACAATAATATATAAGAAAATAACACTTGGAGCTCGTAAAATCTAGAACAAGAAAAATATCCGAGGTGAGATAAAATATCAGAAAGGGAGAATCGAAGAAGACAAAACGCAAAAAAAATTGTTACTTATAATCATTCTTACAATGTGATTTAACATACTATACATTGGTTGGAAGTTCTACTTATATTTTATAGACGACATTTTACATAATTTAAGTACAAAATAAAGAATAAAGAGTTTAAAATACTCAAAAGTACCTACTACGACTATTATAGTTTTATGGTAAGAAAGTACAATAATTCTTAACATTGTGATCAGTGCCCTTACTTTTCCTTTGAGTAATTGTCAAGGTTCCACTGACAAATTGTCCTCTCAAAAAATCCTCCAAAAAGTTTGGACAGATGGATGTATGGATGTATGAATGGATGTATGGATGTTTGTTACTCAATCACGCCCCAACGGCTGAACGGATCTGGCTGAAATTTGGCACAGATATAGATTGTAGTCTGGAATAGCACATAGGCTACTTTTTATCCCGAAAAATTAAAGAGTTCTCGCGGGAACCACAAAACTTCGATCCACGCGTACGAAGTCGCGGGCATCGGCTAGTATTGCATAAATACTTATAATATTGACAATTTATCATTAATATAAGTTATTGTTATGTTATATTTAAATGTATATTTTTTATCGTAAACTAACTTACTTGCAAAAACAAAAATAAAAAGCATTGTCTATTTCAGAAGTTATATAATAAATTATGACATAAATTTGCCTTTACGTTAGTCAAAAGAACTAAAATTATCAAATTTTGATAGTGTTTCTGTTATTTTATGTTTGCCTGTCCTATTTTTGTGATTGGCATGATTGTTAAGACTAGTAAAACACTTCTGTGAATCTTATCTAAAGTTGTTTTTTTAAGTGCCTTTTGTGAGATAAAGTTTAGTTACTCAATGGAATAATTCTCCGTCACTTAATTTTAAAATGATTGTTTTTTTTACTATAATTTAACATAATATTTGTAAACAGTGCTACTGCTCATAAAGATAAATAACTAAGAAACACAAATTTATCAATAAAATAACAAAACATGATGAAAAAAAAACATCGATTTTATTTCATGTACAATTTTACAAAAATACGCCCAATTCCCAAATTCACTCTGCTGGGGATTAAACCCGGTACATCCCACGTTAAGACAATAGTGCTCAGCACTGCGCGAGTGAGGTACCTAGTCAATAGGGCATGCTCCCGATAATTCCTGGTACCAAAAATTCCCGGTACTTCTGAATAATTTTCAGTCCCGGTTCTCCACACCATAAAACCGGTACTTTTGATACTTTTGAGACTCGAAGTACATACATTCTGTCGATTCTTCTCTAATTAAGTGTGGATATTTCTGCATGTAACAATAATTTAATTCACTATACTGTATTTTATGCTCACAAATTCGAGGTATTAGTTTAAAAACCCCTATTTTTACTTTGGCTATAACGATTATTTTACTGCCACTTCGTACAGTTTCGTATGTTAGTCTTTCTGGTAAGTATTATTTACCAGCAGAGAAGAGCTTTTTTGAAGATCAATGAATTGATGGATCTGTCACTGGAATAAAATTTGTTCAGCCATAATAAATTACAGTAGATTATGCTATATTCTGTTAATTGTATCGTTACTTTCATAAATTTCACATGAAGATTGACAGGAAAATATTGATAGACTGTAATATAAAATATACCTCATAAGCCCGAGGCTACTAAATTTTGATTTTTGACTCCACTGTCAATTATACCAATAGCAGAGGGAAAGAAAATATGGATATCCGTATCCATAATTCCCTAAGATGCTCAGGAGTTCTCCATACAATGTTATGTAAAAACCAAGACTGTGAACAGTCCAATCTTTATGTATGGATGTGAATCCTGGACAGTAACGCAGCAGTAACGAGGCTCTTTATGGCTGATAGGAAACGTCTTTAGAAAATCCTAGGGTCCTCGATCCTAGGATCCTCCATACGTACGGGGAGGACGGTGAATGGATACCAAAAATACTAAGAGGTACCATATCCAATATAATTGTAGAGACCAAATCAGCGTGCGGCAAAACCAAAAAACGGCACAGAATAGGAGAGAGTAACATCTTCACGAGATTCTCTTGGGAATACTGAGTATGGGTTGGAAAATATTGTTGATTTAGATTAACATTTGTAATTCTTTGAGGTTAGGTTACTACGTACGCCTGTCTATAAAAAAAGACCCGTAAAGGATCACTTTGTTGTCCGTGTATCCAAGCCTCAAGGCTTGTTTCTCATAAACTGCTTGATGTAGTAAATTTATATTTGCACTGGCTTCTAATTGCTATAAAAGTAGTTACATATGAGCGTATCACGATAAAAAAAAAATCAACTTTTCAAAGTGTATTTTCATACAAGACGCAATCTCTGTAAAACCTATGAACTACAATAAAACTTTGAAATTTGTAACGAAGCGAGTTATGGTACAAGTACATGAAAAAATCATGAATTTACAGTCCTGTGTGAAATATTATGCGATAAATTTTTGTATAATGCCTAATGAATAGTAATATTCAGTATATTCCTGTGTGAAATATTATGCGATAAATTTTTGTATAACGCCTAATGAACAGTAATATTTGGTCTATTTCATACTTTCTGTAATGTCTTAGCCGTGTTTTTGTGATAATTTAAGGTAGTATCGAAAGTATTGAAAGTCCCGGGAATTCCCGGTTCCGTGCCAATATCGGTCCAAAATTTCCCGGTACTCAAACACAGCACCGAATGCATGCCCTAGTAGTCAGGGAGAATTATAATAAACAAGTTAAGAGATCAACTTGTTCTCAAATATTTCTCAAGAGATAAGTTAAAAAAATACTCTGTACACAAAAACGGGAAATCACAAAAAAAACCAACGACGTATTTCCCGGAAATTTCTAACTCCCGGGTCCCAGAAACGAAACCCTAAGGGTATCTAATATCCAATCAATTAGTAATAAAACTTGCAATAGGCACTTATTTGAAGTATTTGAGACACTACTAGGTCCTTACTCAGCAAGTTTTCCATATAATAATATTATCTGGTCGGTCTGGTCAAGTAGCAAGCTGAAGTGGCAATGCTTGATTTTCAGTTTTCCTTTCTGTCTTACCACTGTTTTGTTATTTTCCATTCATATCAAAAATTGCACTGGAGGCATACTACTATCGCTTAAATCCGTATTGTTTTAATATTGTTGACGTTCGTGTTTTTAGAATTATAATCCTTATTTTAGGACCTTCAAGGTACGTGACATAAAACTGACATTTTTAAGTAATACTGCTTTAAGCGATGGCAGTGAACCCTCTGACAGTAATTGGATGTTTGACAACTTACCTACTTCTTGGAAATATTAAAAGACGTCATTGTTACAACCAGCAGGAGTTTTTTTTTTAAATAGTGAAGCGACGTGCCTTTTTATGCGATATTTCGCAACTCGTATGTCAATCTAGTAATTACTAGTACGATTTTAATTTTGAAAATAGTTTTCAAAATAATTACGAAGCTGCAACACAAGCTCACTTGATTGTCATTTAAGTAGCGTCATCTTTGGCGTTGGATGGTTTCTATGACCTGCCTTATTGATGTTGCCAAATAATAAAATATACATTTACAGCATTGCTTCACCAAAAATATTTATTTTAATACATAAAAAAGACATTTTAGACGCCTGGGTATGTTTATAAAACAATACAAAAAGTTGTAATATCAATGTGTCAAATCGATTAAAACTTCTTCGTAAATGAAGTCGATTGTTGTCAAAAATCGAATGGATAGCGCATTACGGCATCATTATTTCGAGCTGTCAAAAGTTTGGTCAGAGAACACATATTCATACTTTATTTGATTATGTATTTTTAGTTATATAAAAGAAGATAGCTCACGAAAGTTGTAATATCCACGTCTTCTGTCAATTCATGTTGAATAAACATTAGTCTTATTCATGTTATGTTTGAAAACCATTTTAAAATATCGATTTAAACGCTGGAGCAAAGGAGCACAGATCCATCGTCTGTGAAGTTCTTTCGAACACTGGCGGAGGTGAAAATGAGCTAGCGCTTCTCGAAAAACCGGAATACAATGGAAAACAGAAAATATGTGTACTTTTTAATAAATATTAATAAATCAATGGATGTCATTTAGAATTTGGAATTTAATGATATATTTTTCAAGTAAATTGAGGTTTTCAATTTGGAGATGTGTTGATTTGAAAACTGAAATAAGAGGTATGTTTGAATTTATTTTTTATGCAGCGAAGTTGTTTAAATCGTGTTTTGGGATAAAACAATATCTGAGTTAAGGTCTTGAAAACATCATATATTTTTTTCAATCTTCCATATGCCACCATTTAATGGATACACTGCTTTGGAGACCCCCCCCCTGACCACACACAGCGCCTTAATTCACATGAGTAATAGCGTTTAGTTACCTACTAGAATACAGCAAACACGAATACAATAATATTCCTGATTTGATCGAATTAAATGAAGATATAAGTCCCTACGGTTACGGTAAACCTACTAACCCATGAGTTTTTATATATTCATATTACCTATTAAAAAGTTAGTGTTAATTCGTTTCGTGTTCTACTTGAAAAGTGGCGAGTTACCACGTTATCTTGGCGATGGTTTAAATTTCCTATAACGTTAGGTTAGGTTATGTTAGAATAAAGTATGAGAGTAGGTTTATGTCTACAATCTACATAAAGAACTCCTCAATAGTGCGATTTAAGATAATAATAGCCTATAGGTAAGATATGATATTGAATGAAATTCGTGTTTATTCGACGAACAACCCTGAATGAAGCCCTGAACACATACAGAGCAAAATATATATTCGACCAACATCAAACGTACAAGGATCAAAAACATATGTTAAGTCTGAAGCAATTAACCGAAGTGCATTGATACTCTTATGGTCGGTTCTACTCCAATTGTAGATGGTAATGGCGTGAGTCATACATCCCACGTACATCAATACAAGCAAGGCAGTTAAATATGTTTTGGCCTTGTACATAATATGAACTGCGGCGATGTCTATCTACAAATCACAGCACGAAGATCAACGTCTCCAATTTACATAATGAATATGGCAGAAAACGTGCCATCGTATCATACTCTATATATAACTAGCGATCCGCCCCGGCTTCCCACGGGTAGCACTAATAAATTAATACTTTAACTATTTACACAGCGCACGCCACGTAAGCTCTTACGATTTTTTCCGACTTAGTTCACATTATTGCAATTTTAGTAAGGACCTCTAATTTTTTGAAAATAAAATATAGCCTATGTTACTCGCTGATAATGTAGCTTTCTATAGGTGAAAGGATTTTTAAAATCGATTGAGTAGTTTATTAGTTTATCCATTTCTATTACAAACAAACAAACAAATAAATTTTTCCTCTTTATAATATTAGTTTAGATAATTATATATTATATACTATTGCAGAAGCAATAACACGTATACTGTATAGGGTCCTATTACTAATTTCTATTTGGTGTATGATAGGTAATTGATAACATTTAGGTGCGGATAACGATGGCAAGAAAATACTACCTACCTACTTAATACCTACTAGACAAAACTCAGAAGTCGAAATCTCTACGTCTCGCATCCAACAATGGGAACAGCATATTAAGTGTCATATGAATTTTATTTTATGTTTGCAAATCCTTAAATAAGGGGCTAATGATGAATAATTCAGTCTGACGGAGTATTTAGCAACGTGATTAGGTAAAATTGCTAACATTTAAGACTCCATATTTAATGTAAACATAGGAAGTGATAAGACTTGTATTTTCCTTTTATAAGTAAGGCCATGGAGGGAAGGAAGCTGTTGCATTAAGGTCAGTTCAATTTACTCAGTAATTCTGCGCATTCGTAAAATCAGCCTAAGCGGATATTGGATGGTTAAATTAAGTACTTACAAAATTAATATTGTTATTTGCAACATATTGTTTTACTTATTGCATAAACAGCATACATTTATTTTCAATATTATTTAAAATATATAAGTACCTAATATGTTTAATTGTTTATGTTACATAATCAGGGTATAAAACATAATAATAGAGTAAGTTAGTAATCCGCATTGCTTCCCACGTTCAAATATTATTTATGTCTCGTTTAATTAAATCCAAGTTCCGGGTACGGTCTACTGAAATACATGGGATAAAATTCAACTGTAAACAAATTCTGTTAACATAAACAGCGGTTTTCGTGGACACGTTCATGGATGCATGGCCGCATCTGTACATTGTAATTTGTATTGCAATTAAATTTTATACTTACTCGATTCGATGATTATCTCGTTTAAAGTTGAAACTCTCGATTTAATCGCTATATTACTTGTATTCAATTCAAATAAACTTTTACAAGTATCGTTTTAATTGTATATCTTTGGTGAAACTAATTTGGTACTAATTCCTTGAATCGTGGTACAGGGTTCAAATAATACTTTTGTATGATATTTTCATAGATTTAGCATTGGTCTTTACGCGCGAGCCCAAGACTAAATCTATGGATATTTTTTTTTTAAATAAAAAAAAGTCAAATCTGGTAAACGCTAATACTTAAGCTTATGATCGTACTTCTTAATGCTAACAACACCAATGTCACATTTCTCACAAACAATGATGTACCTACCTAACTACCTATCATGTAATACGCTTTAAACTTAACCAGTAAAGAATAATTAATCGATCCAATATTACAAGTAGGTACCTATTTGTCTTTTGTTAAAATTTTTGTCTCAGTATGACTTAAAAATGCTGTGCCTTTCTATGATTATACGTTTTATAGTATGAATTATGCAGAAGAATAAAATTCACCTATTATTTTTTATTTATATATTTATTTATTTATTTATGCTTCATATTTTCTAGTTTATTTTTCTTTTATTGCGAGAAAGCCTTGCGCTTGACGACAATCATGCTTAGTGCAAAGCAATGATGAGGTCTAGGTTGGAACGCGGTTGCCTAGAAGATGCCTATTCACTCTTGCCTTGAAGGTACTTACGTAAGTTAAAAGTTGAATGTGTTTGAGAAAAAAAACCGCCTTCAAAAACTAAAAAGCAAAAAATAATTGGATATATTTACATATTATTATTTCTACCCATATTGCTTTTTAGTTTTTAAAGGCGGTTTTTTTTATTTAAAAATAATTTTATTGTTTGCTTTTTAGTGCTGTAAATATAAAAAAAGAAAAAAGAAAAATAGGTTCTCGAAAGGTAGACAGACAGACCTGTACCTAATAACTATCTGGGTTCGTGTCCTTCTAAAATTTAAGTTCCTTTGATTTCCCCAGGATTCCATCATCAGACCATGGGACCACCTGGAAAGTACCCTTTAGTAAAGACCCCGTAAAGACCCTTTCAAAAAAAAAAAGAATTTTCCAAATCGGTCCAGGCGTCTTCGAGTAATCGGGGAACATACATAAAAAAAAAAAAGATTCCGACGAATTGAGAATCTCCTCCTTTTTTTGAAGTCGGTTAAAAATCATCTTCACTTATACGGACAGTTTTGCTCGTTTTATAGACCCAGGTGTGGTAATATTGCTGACATCTTTATTTACTTTAATACCGGTTACAGTGACAGCGTCGCTAGTAGATATGAAAAATAAAATGAAAACAAAATCTAAACAGACATATAATATAGTTCCAATTTTCTCCACCGGGCCAGATAAATTTGACGGACTACCTTCTTACAGTCGTATTCTCTCAAGGACAAAATTAAAGCAACGATAGTCGATATGCAACTGTGTGTGTATAGTCTATATCTAGAAACTGTCTTAAATGTTCTTTATAAAAAAACAAGTCGGCTACTCCACTCCCTGCCACTTCTAATCAAGGCAATATTAGATCCATACGTTTAAAAGCTAGCGCACAGAACAAGATATTAGCTTTCTTTTGTTCTTTTGTACACTTTTTCTTTTTTTTTCTCGTCATTCTTAAGGCTTGTCAGTAATAAAAAAAATTGGTCCGAGTATGGTCAGCGTAAGGCGGGAACAATACTATTAATGTGGTTATCAATATAATAAAATATGTCAATAAAGGTCAAGCATAATATCTTTACCGCCAATCGGATTCGGCCACTGGTTTACGCGGCTCCCGGTTTTGAATCCGGCTCAGCTCTCCTGATATGGAACGAGGCTAATGTGCCACTAGCCGTCCCATATAAGAGTCTGTCCTTTAAACTGGCGATTCTATCAGTTAATTATATGTGTACAATGTACATATTATATAGCAAAAAACATACAATCTTAGCTTAGATCAATAAGGAAGAGTCTATCGTAAAAAACCAAAATAGCAGCCATGAAAATCCTCTGAACAAGTTTGTTTGTCCCATAGACTTAGTTGAGCGTAGCGAAAAAATCCTATGTCTATGGTTTGTCCACATATTTTTAGTGTCCGACTGAAACCGAAACCGATACCGAATTTCGGCAACAGGCTCAGTTTCGGCCGAAACCGAAACCGAAACTTCCTTACAAGGATCATGTTTTTAGGGAAAAATAAAGAAATTTTCGTAATTCGTGGCACCCTCATGAGCACACTATTCCCAATGTGAATTCTGAAGCCGTCGTACTGATTCGCTTCTAAAATAGACTGTGTAAGAATGTGTAATCTGTGGAGTAGAAGGTCGTGACGTGTTTGTATAATAATATAATCAATAATAAACAGGTCATAGTTTAACCAAGTACTTTTGAGAGGTCATGAGCAAATATTTATAAAATTGGCACTGAGCGCAGCGGGAGCCGTTGCTAACTTGCTAGTAGAGTAGGTAGGTGAGTAGAGAGGATGAAATGAAAGTGAAACGTGCGTAGAGTGGTCGTTCAACTCGGCACGCGTCTGCATCCTCGCGGGGCGCCGGCCCAAGGCGGTCTCTTTGCCTCTAGTGATTTCTGAAAGCTTGCCAGCCGTCGCGTAGGGATTTAACACTGGTTGGGCTGAGACGAATGCAATCGATCAAATATAAAATAATTTGACGATGCGACGCATAATAAACGTAATTTGTATCCAGAGGTTTTGTATTTTGTCCCAGTCTGCGGTGTGGTCAGTGGCGATTGTAATTTTTATATATTATTCCCTCGCTAACAGTAGTCTGATTATAATATTGTATGATATCATTTTTATGATTTATTATAATCTTGTCATGTGTACCTACATTAATAAGAATGTGGTTGGTATCTATTGTCTTTTAATAAATAACATTACAATTTACAATCGATTAGTGAATCGGTTTATTCTTCCAATCAATTCTAGAATATAATTTTTAGATTATCCCGGATGTACCACTTGCATTATTGTCCATAATTTATGTGACATTCAGTACCATTAAATACCTAAGTATATTCCCCACTTGGGAAATATTTTCGATTTATCGATCAATTTATATTTTATGATTGCAAAAGGAAAACAATTATGTATGACCGATGGAAAGAACTTTATCACAATAATTATGTCAACATTTGACCATGAAGTGTCGTTTTAATGGCGTGATAAAAACAAGTTATAGTTTTGGTATGTAGAAAACGTTGCATTGGATCGCACGCGGCGCCGTGCGCCGTATTTGATATTACTAGTGCGCTTGCGCAGGCAGCTATGCACGCGGCAAAAACTGCGACTAATCACCGGAGCGCAGGGTTATGCAAGCACATACCTATAGACATATTCGAGCTCATGTGAAGACTTATTAATTACTATATCCGCTCTAATGATACAAGGAATATACTTAGTACGAGATGATTCCCGCGACTTCGTGCGCGTGATTAAGATTTTTTTATTCCCGTGGGAACTCTTTAATTTTTCCGGGATAAAAAGTAGCCTATGTCCTCCCCGGTATATAATCTATCCCACATTTCATCAAAATCAGTTCATCAGACAGACGGACAGACAGGCACACTTTCGCATTTATAATATTAGTATGGATAAGTATAGATATTTTTTAACGATTTGTCGATATCTAGTAAATACTGCCAGTTTATTGCAAAAGTTATCGACTTGGAATCGTTAGGTAGGTACACTCAGTGGGTAATTTGTGCGACAGCGACATCAAATTAATAGAAAGTAGCGGTACAATGTTATAGAAAATAGCCTACGCCGCATTAACCACATCTATCGACGTCAACATTTAATTTCGATTTGGCTTGGAGAAATCAAATTCGCGCTCCTAATGATGCAGTAAAATGACAACATGTCATTTACGGATACCATCGGGCTATCGGCTAAAACTGACAGCTACAGTGTAACGGTCGCAATCACCTCTGATTGGATAACACTTCCACTATTGGACAAAATCCATTAACGCAGCCAGAATACCATAAATTCAGCCAATCACAACAATTGATACTGTAACAATGATTGATGCAGAAGTTACGCGGTTGCCCTGCTGAATCGTTATTCGTTATCCATCCATTCGAGCTTCTAAACAAATTCTTAGTTCTTATACGTATTTCTTTGTTGTCTATTGCGGCGCAGACAGTTGGTGGTAATTTAATATGCGTTTTCCACTCGACACGGTATAACAGTATTGCGTTACAAATATGTAACTACTAATATAATCGCCTCTTTGTAGATAAGTACATATTTCACTCCGTGCTCATATTCCTCGCCAAACTTTATTTATTTCTACCGCGTTGATATATTTTGTACTATGTTTTTACGTAACATTGTTAAACAGCATTTGTTAAGTCGAGGTTATTACACTATCGATGATTTTCTGAATGACAAAGATGCATGGAAGCAACCGGCCTCGCATCCAGTGACCCACAAGTCAAGTGTAATACTTGATGTATTTGTTGTATTGTTTACTTATTGTAACCTTTTGCTTTCTTGAGAAAAGAGCAACTGCTGAGTTTCTTGCCCACTCTTCTCAGTAGAATCATTTTTCCGAACCGGTGGTAGAGTCTTAACTCTTAACGTATCATAAGTGGCACAAGTTGTCCTACATGAAATAAATAAATCATTTATCAATTATCATTCATCTAAGAAGTAATGTTTGGCTAGCTAGATGTGACGACCTCCGTGGCGCAGTGTGTAGCGCTGTTGCCTTAACGTGCGGAGGTCCTGGGTTCGATCCCCGGCAGGGTCAATTTGGGAATTTATAATTTCTGAATTTTCCCTGGTCTGGCCTGGTGGGAGGCTTCGGCCGTGGCTAGTTACCACCCTACCGGCAAAGACGTGCCGCCAAGCGATTTAGCGTTCCGGTACGATGCCGTGTAGAAACCGAAGGGGTATGGGTTTAATATAACTGCCATGCCCCTAACAGGTTAGCCCGCTACCATCTTAGACTGCATCATCACTTACCATCAGGTGAGATCATAGACATAGGATTTTTTCGCTACGCTCGGTGAGATCGCAGTCAATGGCTAGCTTGTAGTGGATAAAAAAAAAATGTAAATATTGACCGAACAACAGCAAATCTCTGGCTATATATTTGTGGTTTGTTTTCATAACAACAACCGACGGGTTTCCTGTTCTTGCAAACGTTTACATAAATTACTTGATAAAAGCGTAATAGAAGTAGGAGTCACGATAGCCGACACGCCTGGCCAGCTGAACGATTCGCATGTTCTATATAAGTTATAACCGGCAGGAGAATGAGAGTGAATCAGCGGGGCCACTCCCACACAACACGCATACTAATGCTCGCATTTAACTTTGTTCATTCGTTAAGACTTGCGGATTATAGCCAGGTATATTTGATTGCTTGACAGGATTGAGTCACCTGCCCGATTATGAAATAAATTAGGGTACAATAAAATACTTAAGGTACAATATAAGGTAGGCTTAGGGTACAATATAATATTAAGTATGAAGTATGATGGGTACACCCATTATACTTCATACTTAATATTATAAATGCGAAAGTATGTTTGTTTGTTGGTTTGTCCTTCAATCATGCCGTAAAGGAACAACGGATCGACGTGATTTTTGCCATGGGTATAGTTGAGAACCTGGAGAATGACATAGGCTACTTTTTATCCCGGAAAATTAAGGAGTTCCCGCGGGAATTAAAAAATCTTAAATCACGCGGACGAAGTCGCGGACATCAGCTAGTCTTAGTATATTATTAAATACTGATCCATATCTAGCATACTAAATATCAAGTTTAGTCCTATTACCACTGAGTAGGGAATTTATGTTATCTATGGTATAAACATATTATACATATACCTACTCGTGTGGTATTAACTGTGTTTTACTTCAACGAAGATAATATGTTTATTTTATATATTTGAAGATTTTAAACTCGCATCTTGATTTTATTTTACTTTAGCTACAGTTATCTTGAGCTTGCAAACGTAACGTGATATTCTTCCGATAAACGTATACCTATGGCATAGTACGAGTACCTTTGTACCATGTGAAATGAGATTAAGTTACTAGGTACTTACTGCTATGCCGCAAAGGTTCACTGACGAAATCAAATATGTATCCTTTTCATATTATTATCTCAAAGTCATAAGATAAAGGATGTCTATCTGCTTAAACCATCAAAGAAAACTTCTTGACCCAACAAAATCTTAATTTTGGATAAGTAGTTAAATTCAACTTTACATTTCATTTCCAATTAATGTATTTATTAAAACTCGATTAACCCGAATACAACTTAAAATATTATTTTGTTGACGCATCATTCATTAAATATCATACCTACAGTAACTGTTTCATACACAGATTTTCACGAAAACCATGAATATAGACTAGACGAGTCACAGACTATAGACTTAGAGACTAATGTCCTCCTTGTTTTAGCTTAATATTCTTAGACATGTATTTTAGTGCACACAGCACAACTCATTTATTTCGGGATATATCCGCCTGCACTGCGAGACACAAAATAACGAGGTCAAGATTTCAAGGAATATTGCATATTTTTATTTATTTCGCTTTTGTTAAAAATATTTTGACTTATCTACTGTTACTACTATTTACTAAAAGTATTCGACACAAAACGAAAATTACCTACATTTCCTATCCTGGGAAATTTATATTATATCCTATTTAATCTATCTATCTATATCTATATAAAAATGAAACCCGTTTTCCTTGGTCACGGCATCACGCGTGAATGGCTGGACCGATTTCACTAATTCTTTTTTTGTTGTATTTGTTATTATCAGGAGAAGGTTCTTACGGAAAAAAATATTAAGAAAATCTCTATATATATATAAAAATGAAACCCGTTTTCCTTGGTCACGGCATCACGCGTGAATGGCTGGACCGATTTCACTAATTCTTTTTTTGTTGTATTTGTTATTATCAGGAGAAGGTTCTTACGGAAAAAAATATTAAGAAAATCTCTCAGAAATATTGAAAAATATACATTTAATTTTGCATACTAAGGCGGTACGAAGTTCGCCGGGTCAGCTAGTATTATAATAATATCTATTATGTTCTGTGATAAAAGTTACAATCCGACAAATTTGTAAAAAAGTGACGTAATTGTTAAATTGTACGATATTTCTGTATGAGATTGGTAGTACAATTTTACAATTGTCACTTTGTTGTAAATTTTATTCAATGGGGGCCAGGTGTTTTTCAAGTAATAGTACGGAATGCCTAATGTTGCACGATCGTTTAATTCCCCATAACTTCGATGTCACATATTATTTGAACTTGAAAACTTACCATAGAGTCTACTAGCCTAGGGGATGCAATCTAAAAGCAAACATTCTGTTGTCCATAGATAATGAGGTGCACTTGAGGTGTTGAGGCTGTGGTCGCCCGGGATGAATTCGGACGTACACCGGCATCAGGCTCATCCGCCGCTCGCACAGGTTGGCACGACATTAAAGAGAATTTTTTTATTTATCTTCATAATATTGAGTCGCTCCGACTCAAAGAAGGCATATTAAACCAGTTAACAAAGGTTGTTCGTCTTCGTACAGCCGAGACTGCTGCACTTGTAACATTACAAACAATGATGATCATATATATGACAAATATTCTCAAAAGAGTTTATCCAAAGTTTGCTTTGGACCACGTAAAATAATTGAACCATATTGCGGTCATAAACTTTTTAGGACATCATATAATAAAAAGAAAATATGTGACTGTGAAGTCAATCTATAGCAGTAGAGCTCCCTCCGCTTCGTTTTTCGCAATCGCAATAATTGTGTGTCTAAAATATACCAAAATTATAAAATTTAACACATAAATCCAAAGAGTCGGTGAAAGTGAAGAATAACAACATACCTTAACCAGGCACCGTTGACGTAATAATATGTATTTATAAAAAATTGGGCTTCACTTTCAAAATCATAACATGTGCAATTTTTATTTTTGCTCGTAAAATTAATGATCTGCCAAAATTCCAAGTTATCTAGAGCAATGACTTTGTTTTTGTTTCTATCCGTTATATTTTAACAAACTTTGAAATAAATATAATATTTAGGGTTGAGTCGAGTTTTTTTAGAATTAAAAAGTTTTTTTAGTCATTCTCAATTACAAAATAATGTTCATAAGTTACGTAAACTTTTTATCTTTGTATCTGTGAGTAAGTAAGTAGATGGAATTCAGATGGCGTAAGTCATTCTGCTAACAGAGGTGCGGGTAATATTGCAGTGCACTGGGCACAGTCTATTTGTAATAGAATAATAGGTTATCGCAAGTTATAATAAGTCACGTGCCTAAGTAAGGGGCTTTTATGGCAAACAAGAGAATGATTGTTGCATTCTATAGCCACAATGCCATAATATCCCTCAGTATGGCAATGTATCATTTTCATTGTTAGGTATGTTATAATACTTTCTTAAAATTTTACATTCGACCATTTCTTTATTAGCTGACAAAGAAGTAGGTTGTTATAAACCTAACAGACATCCCTAATGTCTGGCATCAGTTTAGTTTTTATATAAAATATGTAAATATAATTAAAACACGTCCTTAGAATGTCCTTATTTAAGGAAAGGCACAAAAAAAGTATAAAGAGAAAATATGGTTTTGAGTTTTGGGTGCAGTCTGAGGGTTTCATATACTTACTATTATATAGGTACATATTTCCTTATTTATGCGCTTGGAAAATGTTGATTTGTCATAGCTCAAAACACTTAAAACTGAGAACTCCTGATTATATTGCCACATAAGCAGATTCCTTTTTCTGTGGATATCGCAGACCATGATATTCAAAATTTAAGACTCAAGGTTAGGCTTTCTTTCATGTGTCACCTTGTGAAGGTTTCTGTTTCAATTAGTAACTCATCGAAATTATTTTGTTCAGTAAATTCAACCTTCAAATGTAATTGTCGGCTAAAATAAAATTAAGAACACTCAACAAAGTACTTGAATAAGATCCGTGTGAATTTAAATCACAGATTTAAAATTTAAATGATGAGAAAATGTTTCTTGCGTACAAAATCAAATATTAGTGCTCGTGCTTTTCGGAATTTCATTTCTGTTGCAGCCTCATATGCAGTCACTTGAGGCTTGATCTTACACTCATATTAATAATATGTATAATGTATATACAGTGGCGTGCATGGATTTTGTAGCTATGGTAGGCATTAGTTAGAACCTATTTACTAGCGGTTTTGATGAAAAATGAGCATTGACGTATTTCCATTTGGGTAAACAGTGCTTTTATGCCTCTGTAAACTGCACGCCATTGCACATAGTTATTGAAAATCATACACAAACGATGTATAAGTATAACATGCAGGACTTTCAGATTCGTGACGAAATTGCAGGATATCAAACATATAATTTCTTAAAAAATTTTCTTTACGTAAGCATCGTGATAAAACAAACACTATATTAGAGAAAATTACGGTCGTTTACATTGTATGAGCAATCGCTACTATTAAAGTGATTTTGCAAATCATCTGCTCTT
Organism: Erebia aethiops; assembly: GCA_923060345.2. Taxonomy (NCBI): domain Eukaryota; kingdom Metazoa; phylum Arthropoda; class Insecta; order Lepidoptera; family Nymphalidae; genus Erebia; species Erebia aethiops. The sequence continues at coordinate 6,625,716 of OV281082.1, forward strand.
CGGGAAAACGATTTTTTCCGAGAACCTGCCTGAATAATACCTACTTCTAGTATTTTTCAACTACCATTTTGTGTTTTCCATTAGTTTCATTATAATTTGCATTATGAGGCATACTGTTGATCACAAATACCAAAAGGAGAATTTGAGAAATTGACATGACATTTGGTTCTCTCTAAAACGTATAGGTATAAGTCTCATTTAGAAAGGATTTTGAGAAATTCAACCGCGATCCTTATCCACGCGATTTGTCCATTAAGGTACCATTATAATACCCTGGCAAGCTAGCTACCTTTCATGTTCATGTATTGTTTTTCCATATGTTTCATTAGTGTTCATCCTCGTGAGATAATTATCTTCGTGTAACAATTATCTGTTCACGTTTGGAAAATAGTGACTCATCACTGCCTGCAGGCTGTCACGCCAAGCCCGACTAATGAAGGTGCAAGAAAGCATGAAAGCTCTTTTTAAAGTATCCACTACAAGTTAGCCCTTGACTGCGATCTCACCTGATGGTAACTGATGATACAGTCTAAGGTAGCGGGCTAACCTGTTAGGGGCATGGCAATTATATTAAACCCATACCCCTATTCGATTTCTATACGGCATCGCTTGACGGCACGTCTTTGCCGGTAGGGTGATAACTAGCCACAGCCGAAGCCTTCCACCAGGCCAGACCAGGGAAAATTGAGAAATTGTTAATTCCCAAATTGATCCTGCCGGTGCGGGGATAGAACACGAGGCCTCCGCACGTTAAGACAACAACGCTTAACAATGCGTCACGGAGATCGTCGATTTGTTGCAAAAGGGGTGCGGCTTAACTAGAGATAATTCGTGATCATGTATTTGTTCATCTTCCTCAGATCATTAATGTACCTATTGAATAAACTAGAAGTTTAATTCGCTATAAGCCGCCACAGTAGACAAATCTATGTGGTACAGTGCGTGTTTTTCACCTACAACATGCGACACCCACCATCCAGTACTTATCCACCATCGGCTCAGTATTTTACAATTGTGAATTGTCGAGTCAACATCTCCTGAAGATGCTCCGGTGTCGTAGTGAAACGTACGTTGAGAGTGATGTGTGTGGTGGTGTGCATGTTGTAGGTGAAAGACACGCACTGTACCACATAGATTTGTCTACTGTGGCGGATTATAGCGAATTAAACTTCTGGTTTGTTCAATATCATGGACTTCCGCAAAGTAACGCCTGCTTCTATTCAACATTCATGTATTGTCTGTTGTGTGATGCAGCACAGTGTTCATGGTGCGCAGAGCGTGGGTCCGTGCGGCTGGTACTCCGCGTCGGCTGCGCCCGCGCCCACAGCGCCTGCCCGCTTGAAGAGAGCGCAACCACCGCTTCAGCTACCCGTCAGTACACTTATTGATTACCTAGAATCGTCATTTTGGACTATATTGGGGCTGATTCTGTAGTGCACAATCTCTAAATAGAGCATTACAAATATTGCTAACCCTTTCATAATACTTCCTACGGAAAGGGACTTAATTAGATTTAAAGCTGCCATTTTAGTTTAGTTTAGAGATTGTGTTATACAGAATTGGCCACATAATCTTCTTACTAATATTTTAAATATGAAATTGTGCTTGATCGTTGGTTTGTCCTTCAATCACGCCACATCGAAGCCTGAAAAACCTAAATTGACGTGGCCACCAAGTCGCAGGTATCACCTTATACTAATGAAGCAATTATTTATCAGTATTAGCAATTAGCAACAGAATCACGCAAATCGGCTAAAACAAATTTAAGTTTTACAGGAATCACAATTTTGGCTGATTTTTTAACTATATTTTAAATTGACAGTTACTTATGTCAATGAATAATAAAAATCATCCATCAATATATTCTCCAGATATATGGGAGGGATGAACTTATGCTTTTACGAGTTGGATCACTTAAATAAACACATTGGTGGCAGTCTGATAAGGAATATTCTTACTGCTATTAGGAGTCAAACACGAAACTAGCGATGGCCGAGCGACGGCGACAGCGGGGCGATGTGGTACGAGAGCTAGCGACGGATTTCGGGAAGGCCCTTTAGGCAAACTGAAATTGTGAAAAAATATAATTTTGTCAACTGGCGAATCCAGTGTGTCAGTCTGGTAGAGCGTTTGCGGTTATTTCTCTTCAAAAATATTTTATTAAAATTCCCAAAAAATGTACTTTTGGCAATCTGAAATTTTAATCACGTATTTTTTGAGTAATTTCAATAATACCTGCAAATCGCCAGACAAATTTTGCGGTTTTAAACGTGAATAAAGTTTTCAAATGAGTACGACAAAATTGCGGCGAAATTCGTCTCCGACTACAGCTCTCCGACTAATCGCATCGCCCCGCTGCCGCGGTCGCCCCGCCGCCGCTCATTTCGTGCCCGTATACTTAGTATAAATTACTGTGTAGTGATCGTATCAATCTTGTTATTGTGTTGTCTGTAGTCGGGTGGGGGAGTCAGCGGAAGCAATGGTCCTCACGCCCCTCTCTCGCCGACAGCTTTGCAGAATTCCGTCGCACATAACGTAAGTATTCTATACTTTGTACACTCTGACATACTTATCTGTGCGTGTGGCAGAAATGGAAACTAACATAATCTCCTCTGTGTTGATTCCAAAATGTTGATTTTTTATAAACATTGGCGCCTCCGTCACTCGCACAGATTAATTTGCTAATATGTACCACAAGCTTATCTGATGAGCACGTTAAGCCGTCGGTCCGGTTATTATTACTTTCATCTGATAATAATCGATACAAAAACCTAAGAGTTTCAATACTCTTAGGCTGAGATCTATAGAGCGTTCTTTGACTTGGCTCAGCCTTTACTTAGAGTTAAAACGAGATGGACTTATGTGAGTAACATAAATCTGTCTCGTTTTAACCATGTCTTAAGTCTAAGCAAAGTCAAAGTTCGCTCTATAGATCTCACCCTCAGTCGAGTCGTATGTGGAAGGACGTGGGAACCCACCGCATTATTATCCCAAGTAAACTCCTACCATTATGACGTGTTTAATGAAAAGGAGTCACGACCCTCAGTAATGAGGAATACGACGCATACTACTACTATTAAGGCCAACGACGATGCCACACGTATCGCACTGGCTAACTGTCAATAATAATATTAATAGGTATATAATTATTTAATACTTTACCATTTTATTTAATTTCATACAAACAGTCATGTTCCAGTATATTGATGAAAATTACTCGATAACATTGTTTTTCCTATAGCTTTTCCTTATAATTTCAGTAAATTATTAATGTACTAATAATATAATAATTAATGTACGCTCGCGACTTCGCCTGCGTACAATTTTTGATTTCCTATGATATTATGAAACTTTCCCGCTGCAAGAAACTTATCGACATAAGTCCTAGCGCTAGTACTTAAATACCGCGACTTCAAATTATTTATTTATAGTATTACAAATTATTTATTCATTAATTTAATTTTTTTCGTACCACTTGCTCAAAAAAGTGACATTCTATGCCACAAAAAAAAATTCCGACGAATTGAGAACCTCCTCCTTTTTTTTGAAGTCGGTTAAAAAGCGAACATAACAATATTCATTTTTAATCTGTTAAAAACAGGGAAAGAAAATTGTACTGAATTTCATTCATCCTCTAGGGGGAGAATGTGATTTAAATTTGGAATACTTACCGAAATTTATACTGAACTACATCTGTGTTTACACCATTGAGTTTGTATATAAAGCATTATATTATATCTTTTTGAAAAAGGAATACGCATTTATTATGCAGTTATGATTATTAAATAAAATTACGAAAACCGACGAGGCCGTAATCCTCGGTGATAAAGCTGTCTTAGTCTTGGATGAACTTCAATCCCTCGCTACACTCAGGACTCGTCTTAAATCCCTCGCGAGCGAACTCGCTACGCTCGGGAGTAAACCTCGAGCCCTTCGTTACGCTCGCGATTTAAATCGTCACCCGCGACAGAAGACACTGCTTTATCCCCTTGGTTAATAATCTACTATTTAATATTCGTAACGAATAAAAAAGTTTACTGGTTATGAGTATGAATCCTCGTCTCTTTCGTACCTAAACATATTTTTAACCGACTTCCAAAAAGGGCGGAGGTTCTCAATTCGGCGCGTATGTTTTTTTTTTTTAGCATAAATATTTACACTGTGCAAATACATTAGGTACCGGCTTTTGATAACGGGAATTGTAAAAAAATATCAGTCTTAATTTATGTTTGCAGTAATTTCAGAACGTACGTACGCAACGTTCTAGAAATCTAGAGTAAAACAGCGAAATTTTTTCTATAGAATTCTGTGACTTGTATAGAGGCACACAAAGTCGCCAAAAATGCGCGCTAGCGTTTTCATACAACTTTCTTTCTGATGTCACAGAGTTGAAAATCATGCTGGAAAATTGCGCAATGAGGATTTACCCTAAAGAACGAATTGTTTTCTATCGTTATACCTCGCAAATCCGGCAAGCTTCGACAGTGACGCGATAATAATTCATTTCATAGTTATTAAAAACCCACTTACCTACACAAGACCGTGCCATTGCTCGCCGAGAGATTAATTCATACTTCATAGTCATAATGGAGTAGTTTTTATGTTTTATAATTTCATCTACACAGTAGTATTACCATAATTGGCATAGTTATAATCCAATTATTAAGAAGCTGTAAAAAGATTTTATTATTACTCAGCTGTTTTTTCTTTTCATACTGCACAGCTCTGAATTCCAGCCATTGAGAGTTCTCATATAAAAAAACGGAAGCCCTGACCCACCGACATACTGATTCAACAACGTCCAGCACAAACCCTTCAGCCAGAAAATTGAAATCATGCACAGAAAAACGCCCGATTTTTCATAGTTACGGCGGGATCGAAGCGGGCTGTCGCTAGTACTATTATTTTCATAAAAAGCGTAGAATTGACTAGCTCCAGCAAGGCGCAGTTGCGATAATATATAAAAATAATAATAAATTAAAAATAAATAAATTAATAGTAAGTATATCTATCTATGATCTAAAACTGTAACATATTTCAATGGCTCTTATGTTTGATTCTTAAAATGGCTGTGACACAGACTGACAGGACTGGAGGAAACTATAATTGTTTTTTTTTACTACGGATCCCGAAAAAACTTGTGTTTTACAAACCTAATCAATTTAACAAATGTTTTAACTTTTGCAGAACGTGATGTCGTCGTCGGTGCGTGCGGCGGCGCCCGGCGGCCCCGCGCCCGCCATGCACACCTCGCAGACTAACGCCGGTGCGTACGCAATAAATAAGAAAAAATATTGGCAGTCAATAGGGACTGCCGTTAGAAGTGAAAACGAATATTTAGAATAGTTAAAAAATAATTTAAAATACTTAAAATATAAACCTTAAAACTAAGTTTAAAATACTTAAAATATAAACCTTAAAACTAAGGCATTAGAGTTTGAACAGAACAATTTATACCCATGGCTGCCTATCATTCAAATAATCTTTTACACTTACTTACCTTTGAAATTATTATTAAGAACTCTCGGGCATGCGGGATTCTGCCCATTGCTGATTGAGATGGTAACACTGTAGTTGTCATTTTACCGTAATAGGGCCCTCGCTCTAGCACTGTCACTTGAGAGTTACAGTGTGAGAGTCAACGTTGGCCAAAATGCACATTGCAGCGGGAATACCATAAATATCACAACAATAATTGAGATTGTTACAATGATTGATGCAGCTTTTACGGAGTAGGACTATAGTGATAGACATGCAGAATGCATCAGCCCGAATTTGTTCATCTGTAGACAGTGTTGATAGTAATAGATATAGTCTTGGCAATAAAGCTAGTCGACCCCAACAATAATTCCTCAGGCGACGAAACTTTACAGTATTATAAAGTGTCATGAGTTAAACGTATATTATATCCAATAAAAAATCAGAGAGGAAGTAAGGGTTTTATGCTATACCTAATTGTTAAAGCAGGAAGGTACATTACCGCGTAAATGCAGTTTAGGTTTGATAGTAAAATCGGTTTAAATATCGATGTTCCGCATGATATATCATTATTGATATTTCGGTTTTGAGTGTAAATATACTACCTACTATTATTTTAAAAAGAAATCGATAAAATATTCAGTCACAAATATTAAGATTTAGGTATAAATACATAACTTCCGGATCGATTTTTTGTTGGATATTTTTGTATAAATATTGGTTTATCCCATCCTGCAACCCTGCCAAGTTGCAACGACTGAGGATTTAATGCGGGGGTCTCCATACAACAAACCGCCCCATTGCCTATAGACTAATAGGTCAGCGCAAAATGGAAACAAACCCAAGAATCTGCCTTAGCCGTAAAATATACAGACATAGTACATAATAAGTATAATATGTATAGGTATGATCTTCAAAGTTAGTTTGCATAAGAATTACGATGTAGTGTACCTACAATTTAATTGAGTCACATGGAAAATTCTGTGTCATCCGATGAGTCTCGAGTTACATAAAGAATATAGGTATTTTAAGTGCAAGACAGCTTGTAATCATAGTCATAGTCATTTATTTATTAAATATAGGTACACTGTAGGTACACTTATTTTCGTCTAAAAATTACATAAGTACTTAAAAAGCATGATGGTGATAATGGGTAACGGTATCTTAAAAGTAAAGCTACGAGAGTTTCAAACGCGCCCTGGTCTGAGAAGAGCCCACAACAAACTCAGCCGGGGTTTTTTTTTTTTTAATTATCACCATCTCACAAATATTCTTACTAAGGAACTATCAGAGACATTAGAGCAAATTATTGCCAGGCTTCCTTGTCGTTTAAGTAGTCCTTTACATGGTAATAAGACTTTTCAATGAGTTAACGTTTTACATTAACTTTGAACTTATTCAGAGACATCTTCAACATGTCTTCTGGAAGCTTATTATTAGGAAACAGGCATTACAAGTTTAATTTATATAATTTATATAAACCCTCATAGAGATTCTATTGTTTAGCAAAAATCCCAACAAAGTAATTTTTTTGTGATCATGATCATAAATAATCGTATGATAATTCTTCTTCTATCTATGTCAGAATCCATTTTGAATGGGTGTTTGGAATGGAGAATGTGTCTGACAGAGAGACCTATTTATTTTATTTTGTTTGTATGGATAATGTATGTAACGGAAATAGAGAATTTGCTTTTAACTCTATGCACAAATCATGTCATAACGTGTGAATTACTAAAATCATCGTTAAATATTTGTTACGTATTTTAAATGTGTGTTTATTTGTTTGCAGCTGTCCCCAAAGGAGCAAGTGATGTGCTGGTGAACTCATCTGCTCAAAACCCACCGCCTGCGGCTGCCAGGCTCGTCAATAAGGCGCATTGGCCGTAAGTGCAATAATATCATCTCAATCCATTGCCGGCCCACTAGATTAGACTTACTTAGACTACTTGTCTTATCATGTATGTTGATATTTGAAAAAATATGTTGCTTAATAAATTTTCGATAAAATCTAATGACATTTAGAGCACAGATGAACACAATAACTGATTTACTCGTGATAATTTGATAAGATATTGCTTATCTCGAGTGTTTTGATAGTACAAGTTAGTATTCGCCAGTTATGGAGACAGAAGTCGAGTGTCCAGAGCGCGGAATCGAAGAAAAAGTTGTATCGGATGTCCCACTCATAAATTGTAGCGAAGAGTAAATATCACAATAACATGAATCATAATTTTCTATCTTCAGTGCTGTGATTATTGTTTGATTGTTGTAAGGTTGCGAAATTTGTCTTATGAAACAGAGTCATCACTTCTGCTGTAACTGAATAATTACATAGTTACCGGGGTTTGCGTCACTTTTAAATTGTTGCAGACAACTGTACTTACCTAATTCTTTATCGCATGGCGAATGATTTACGCGCCTGCTCAGAATACATTTTTTGAAAGACGTCGCTTTGTTTAGTCTCATTTTAAAGGCGCTAATGACAGGTTTAGACTTTAGCAACAGCAGAATTCGAACATGTGATACGAGCAATGATATTAAGCATTTTCTTTGGCAAAAAGCAATATTTCCAAAGCAATAAAAAAATATGTCGTGATTGTAAAAGGGGCCGAAATCGTGGCGTTGTTAAAAATGGCCCCCATATCACTGAAGTTACATTACGGGAAAAATAACATCGCTAAAACATACTTAGTATTGTGGTCCCAAACAAAGGGAATTTACGGTTTAGAAACCACGGAGATATGCACCGACATACATAAAAAAAAATACGCGCCGAATTGAGAACCTCATCCTTTTTTGGAAGTTTGTTAAAAAGCTACAGTAACCGAGCCTGACTCGTATTTAGCTGGTTATAATATTCAATAAACTTTTCTTAGCAATTATTGTTGGTGTTGCATTCGTAGCAAGTGAATTTTCCTTTATAATTTTGTACGGTAACGGCACGGTCCGGTATTTCCACAGATCACGGAAACAAGGGAGATGTGCTAAGGGGGCGTGTTGCGTGCGAACTCATCAGGCACAAAATAGGCCTGATGGCCGTTTTTGTCTTTAGTCGCATGTCATTCAAAGATTGGTTCACTTCTCTCGGTTTTTAACAAAATGCCGCGTTGTTCAGTGGTTGTTTGTAAAAATTCAAGCTGCAAAGTGAATTACATGAAAGATGGCATCTCATTTCACACGTAAGTACAAATAAATTGTTGTAATTTTCCATTAAAATCAATAAAACATTATTTAGTGGTATCATAATGTAATAGAGTGACAAGTCTATATCTCATTATGAACAAAGACCATTGCTTGCTTAGTAGAAATCTATCAATGAATCGGCCAGTCTTACGACGCAATGGTTAAGTGTTCTTTACCGATTCTTTCACTAGCACGATAGATCAAATTTCGTAGTTCGGCCGCTGTCGGCGTGCCGTGAACTAGAGATGTGACGATGCAGGTACGAGTACAATGCAGTTGTTGATATTTTAGCGACCAAACGATGATCTGTGATACAATAATTAATAGTACCTTAATTATAACTTAGTAAACAATTATTGCTATTTTAACGTTTAAACTATCGTGAGTAAAATTCATTATAACTATATTTTTAGTCATAATTATTACTATTTTTTTTAATGTAAGTACTCGACTTACTTAGCTGACGAAACGTATAAAAAATATACTAGGTGAATTAATATAATGTCAATTTACGTAGATACTCATTACTCATTTATTGATATATTTATTCTGCTTTCATCTGTGAGTCCCACATACCCGCCTTGTGCGGGATGCGTAAATGCATTTTTCCAGCAAAAAAAAAAAGTACAAATTCTGTGTCTAGTTTGGGTGATATTTTCGTCGCCCAAGGGTGGTTAAAGTATATTTAATAACGAGGAAGTAAGAGCCACTTTACGAGCAAAGGTCTTGTAAAATAATTTTTCGATTAATGTGTACTTAAAATTCACCCAAACAAACAAACAACCAAACAAACTTGAAGAAAAAAGTGTTGTAATGTGCACAAAAAGAACCTCGTCCTTTTTTCGGAAAGTCGGTTAAAAATAATCTAATATGAGATGATTTTTTACATCTTATTTTTGGTACACAAGTAAAATATCACTTTTCATAATCGGTAGTCATTGTCAAAAACCCAAATATTAAGAAATTTAGCATCGATAGATCCATTTTAGTCAACCACTAATTGTATCATATTTGAATTTTGCACAGCACATCGACAACGTTTTACGTTTGTGTGAGTAAGATGCACGGTGATTGAAATTGAACCCTGTTTGGTAAACAATAAAGTGTATATTTGTTCGTGCCTCATGCACTGATCTATCGGTATGCGTGTGTGTGAGTGAGACTTCTTGTCTATTGTATTTATTTAGTTGCTTGTATTGGTAGCTTTAGTAGCTAGAGTTGGACAATTATAGACCAATTAGCCTCATGTCAAATATCTACAAAATTTTCGCAAAAATACTACTGAATAGAATATCTAAGACTTTAGATGAACACCAACCACGCGAACAGGCTGGCTTCAGGAAGCACTATTCTACTGTCGACCATATTCAAGTAGTTACACAATTGATAGAGAAAGCAAATGAATACGGCATGGAGCTCTACATGTGTTTTATAGACTACACGAAGGCATTCGACTCAATACATCATAGTGTTATATGGTCCTCTCTATTGGAACAAGGTGTTCATCCCAAATACATAAATCTCATCAAAAATGTATATTCAAAATGTAGAGCAAAAGTTAGGTTAGAAAAGAAGGGTTCGGAGTTTGCCATAAGTAGAGGCGTGAGACAAGGTGACCCGGCATCACCCAAAATCTTCACGGCAGTACTTGAGGCCATTTTCAGAAACCTCCAATGGGAAAATAAGGGCCTGAAGATTGACGGTGAGTGCTTGAGTCATCTACGTTTCGCAGACGATATAGTGGTGTTTGCAGAAAATTCAACAGATCTTGGCACTATGATAGAAGAACTGACAGAGGAAAGCAGGAAAGCTGGCCTATCTACAAAAATTCTAACAAACGCTGAAATAAAGGAGATAAAAATAGGGAGTGAAAAAATTGAGTACGTGAATGACTACGTATACCTCGGTCAATCAGTCTCTTTTGAAAACTGCACTGAAAAGGAAATAAATAGGAGGGTTGCCATGGCTTGGACTAAATATTGGAGTTTTAAAATGAAGAGCAAGGATATCGATATAAAAATAAAAAAGAAACTATACGAAGTTGCTATAATGCCATGTCTGACCTATGGATGCCAAACATGGTCATTACGAAAGGAAGAAGAGGAAAAATTAGCTATCTGCCAAAGGAAGATGGAGAGAAGCATGCTAGGCTTGAGATTAAAGGATAAGATAAGTAATAAAAAAATTCGAAAGACAACTAAACTAGTAGATATAACTAAAAGAATTAGAACATTAAAATGGCAGTGGGCTGGACATCTTTGCAGGTTAGACAACATGAGATGGACCAAAAAGGTCACAGAATGGACTCCTAGAGATAGGAAGAGAAAAAGAGGCCGTCAAAGAAAGAGGTGGCGAGACATTTTTTCAGAAATCTGTGGGTCGGACTGGATGAGACAGGCTCGGGACAGGAAGCGTTGGAAAAATTTGGGGGAGGCCTACGCCGTAGAGGCGACTGATACGTGAAGATAAATAAATACTTACCTATTCTACACATTATTTGGCTAAATTGAATTTGAAATCTATCATAATATTGCAATTATTATTTATTGTTTAATTTATTTATTCATTTAAAACAAAATTACAAGATATAATAAAAACTTATAGACTAAACGTTATATTGCAATTGTAATTATTATGTACTTAATTATATTAGAAATAAGTAACTGACATTGTAATTTGAATTAATGATTAATTGTATGATATTGTAATGATAATAATTATTGCGACTTCTAAATTAAATGAATGAATACAATAGAATAGACAAAACATATCAACTGTTTATTGAATGAATAAGTACCTACTAATGAACTGTATTGCAAATGAAATGCGAAAATTGTATGTTGTAACTTGTAACGTATTAGAAATAAAGGCTTTTTTATTATTATTATTTATTTATTTTATTATTGGTAGCAGGTAGTAGGGATAGGTAGGGATAAACTGGAGACAGCAGGTTTCAATACAATTTGATACATAGGCATATCTCCCTTGTTTCCGTGATCTGTGGGTATTTCTATCGTTGCAATTTAACAGAGAACTGAAAGATGGGATTTAATTTGTCGTCGACGATAACGTGCCCGGCATGACGTTATCGTTGACGGAATATAATAAAAGCGCCTAATGTTTAAAGTCTGTGTCACGAAAGAAGTTCCGCCGCAATTCGTGGAACGAATACATTTTACGTATACAAACATTCGAATATTAGAACCGCCTCCAGGGGACTTGCTTCGTGACTTGTTTGACGACCTCAGTAAGTGTCCGTGGCGTAGTGTTGAGCGCTGTTGTCTGTCCGATCCCCGGCAGGCTCAATTTGGGAATTTATAATTTCTGTGTTTGCCCTGGTCTGCCCTGGTGGGAGGCTTCGGCTGTGGCTAGTTACCACGTCCTACCGGCAAAAACGTGCCGCCAAGCGATTTAGCGTTCTAGTACGATGCCGTGTAGAAACCGAATAGGAGTATGGGTTTAATATAACTGCCATGCCTCTAACAGGTTAGCCCGCTACCATCTTAGACTGCATCATCACTTTCCATCGCAGCCAAGAGCTAACTTGTAGTGGATAAGAAAAAGAACACGGATTGTACAAGTGAGTGTTGTGTTGGCAGCTGGCACCACGGCGCCATCTCGCGGGAGCGCGCGGAGGCGCTGCTGTCGGGCTCGCCGGACGGCGTGTTCCTGGTGCGCGAGAGCACCAACTTCCCCGGCGACCACACGCTCTGCGTGCGCTTCCGCGGCCGAGTCGAGCACTACCGGTAATACACACATCACGCACATCAGCACAACAGATCTCCAACTGGAGGTTTAAGTGCCTGCCCAGTAGGAAGAAAGAACACTCGCTGCGCTGCTTAGTCTAGGCAATGGAGCGGTTAGTTGTATGGAGACCCCCGCATTAAATCCTCAGTTGTTGAAACTTGGCAGGGTTGTAGTATGGTATGAACCAAAACTTATACAACAATATCCAACAAAAAATCCATCCGGAAGTTAGGTATTTATACCTAAAACTTAATTTTTATGACTGATTTTTTTATCGATTTCTTTTCAAAATAATAGTAGGTAGTATATTTTTACACTCAAAACCGAAATATCATACGAAATAATGTTGCAGAACATCGATATTTAAACCGATTTTAACCTAAACTGCGTTTACGCGATAATGTACCTTCCTTCTTTAACAATTAGGTATAGCATAATAAACCTTACTTAGTTTCTGATTTTTTATTGGATATTTATTATAATATACGTTTAACTCATGATACTTTATCATACTGTAAAGTTTCGTCGCCTAAGGAATTATTGTTGGGGTCGACTAGCTTTATTGCCTAGACTGTGCTTCAGACATGCTATAGACATTTGCTGAGTCAATCGTTCAATCTTTCGTTTTCACAATATATTCACACTACTGTCACAATTTAAGGAAATTTATCGACCAAGAAAAGGACGAGAGATCCATCATGAAACCCGCGCTGTAATCGATCAAACCCGACTGTTAATTCCTTGCTAATATTATAAATCCATCTATAATCTATTACCTTTTTAACAAAATCGTTTCATTTTGCTATTTTGACGACCTCCGTGGCGCAGTGTGTAGCGCTGTTGCCTTAACGTGCGGAGGTCCCGGGTTCGATCCCCGGCAGGGTCAATTTGGGAATTTATAATTTCTGAATTTTCCCTGGTCTGCCCTGGTGGGAGGCTTCGGCCGTGGCTAGTTACCACCCTACCGGCAAAGACGTGCCGCCAAGCGATTTAGCGTTCCGGTACGATGCCGTGTAGACACCGAAGGGGTATGGGTTTAATATAACTGACATGCCCCTAACAGGTTAGCCCGCTACCATCTTAGACTGCATCATCACTTACCATCAGGTGAGATCGAAGTCAAGGGCTAGCTTGTAGTGGATTAAAAAAAATATCGTCCATGAAAATTTTAAAAAAAATTGTTGTACACAAACTTCTCCCGAAATATTCAAATTTCCATCTGATATTATTATTTATTATATGACTGAAAAGGGATAAAACATTCTTGAATATATGGAAATAAATTAATATTCCAGGGTAAAATGGGCGACGGCGCCGGACAGCCAGAATCAACGTCTCACGATCGACGATGAGGAGTTCTTCGATAATATGATGGATTTAATTCAGCATTACCTGAAAGACGCGGACGGTTTATGTACAAAGTTGGAGCGGTGGCTTCCCAAAGCTTCTCCCAATGGTGCCAACAACAACAACGTACAACCTTTCTCACCTCTCCCTCAGGTAAGCATTTACTTTTCGGTTGTCAAAAAATACTAACTACATAGAGAGCCACACTGCTAAATCGTCGCCCTTTATCGTGGATCATATAGATACGTCTGGAGTTATTATAGTGTATGACATTTTTCTTATTAGTAGTTGCAGGTAATAGAATTAATGTCTTGTGTAAATTGGTTGAAATATGACGATCATTGTTGAAGATGTCGGAAAAAATCAAGCCGACTGGAAGCTTTCATCGAAAACGCTGCCTAATCCCTTTGACTTATAACAAAACAATGTATGGTGGAATTGTTCCGCTTTCATAGGTCTACAGAAAAGTCCGCGATATGTCTTATTTTCTAAGGATAGCTTCCTATACCCATTTTAAAGTTTAAAAAATGCTCACATGTAATTGTAAAACTATTTTTACGGATTCGATATTAATTATTATCAAATTAAATGCGTTAGTTACTTTAAGCATTTCATGCACATAATAATTGTCCTTGACACCATACAATTTTTAATAATATCTTAGGAGTTTAAATCGCAAAATTAAAACTATCGCGTGACCAAATAAATTCAAGCCGTCTCACTCCTTGAAATTTGTATGAAAGTCGAATGTAACGCGAGTGAAACCGCTGACAAGAGCTAGTTTTAAATAAAATATGTTAACCCACAGCAACCACCGCCATACCCACCAACCCCGAGCGTGTCCAGTGCTCTAAGTTCGGGTCACTTCCAGCACGCGTTTGGACACCTTTCAGGCGACCAGCCAGATGGCGCGCAAAAATTCGTCGATGCGCGTAAGTTAGTTAAACTGACCTTAATAGTTATTGAATTAAAACCAAAAAATAAAAAAACAGGAAATTTTCGTGTAAAATGTCTTTTTTTTACTTAATGGAATAATTAATTTATATATATTGTCTAGGATGGATAATAGCAGAGCGGGATTTAGAAATCCGTGAAAACATCGGTAAAGGAGAGTTTGGCGATGTCATGCTTGGTATTCTGAACGGGACACAAAAAGTGGCCGTTAAAATTTTAAAAGACCGGGAGGCAGCAAGCAAGTTCCGGGCGGAGGCGAGCGTTATGGCGTAAGTTACTCAGTGTTATACAAGTATTTATAGAGCGTAATTAAGAATATTTTTACTATATAAATGATTTTAAGGCTAACTTAAAAATATCAATAACCTCTCAATCTTGAGAAGACGTTGATATCTATAAATCATGCTTTGATTTTGCTCAGACTTTACTTACGAAAAATTTGGCGGAGTATGCTCAGCATAATTTTTTATTTTGAATTTAAAGTTGTATCGGACTAAGACTATGATAAGCATACGCTAAGTCAAAAATTTGTGGATACTTAATTCCATCCATTATGTTCTTGATCTTATTGTATATAAAAATTATTTTCAAAAAGCCGACTTCCAAAGCCATTCCAATAATTTTGATTTCGACACACTAGAAGTCGGCCAAGCTTGACGCGTCAACTTTCTGTATCTATATCTACAGTAGTATTTACATCTCTACTCGCCGGCCGCTCGTCGAGCAGAGATGTATCGTCGAGGAATGCAATTTTAGAGCAGTCTATTTCAATCCTTTTATTTTTGTATCGAAATAATTAGAATTTTTTAAAAGTGGTCTTCACTATTATTTATGTTTAGAAGGTGCTCCTACCTATGCCACATGTTTTTACCATTTAAATATTTTATTGTTAAAGCTCACTAAAACACGAGAACCTGGTGCGGCTGCTCGGCTGCGTGGTGTTCAGCTCTAACGGCAGCACGTGCATCGTGACTGAGCACTGCGCGCAGGGCTCGCTGCTGGACTACCTGCGCAGCCGCGGACGGCACTACGTCACGCAGCTCAATCAGATCAACTTCGCCTAGTGAGTGCCTTGTTAACCAAATTAGTTCAGTTAGTAGTACTAAACATTCTATAATTACAATCAGACCACTTTAGGGTCGAGTGCACCGACTTTTAAAACATTTAAATTGATTATCAGATTTGATAACGTTGATTATCAGATAAACAACTGAATAAATACTTTTTAATGTTCATCACAGGTTAACTAATTGTCAAAGCGCCTGAACGCCCAATTATCTTAACCGAGCTCGGAAAGGTCGTTTATCACATTTTGACGTTTGAATTTTTGCGTTAGTGTCATTTTTGGGTTATATGTATATAATCGATAGAAAGAGAACCTACCTAGTTTCTGTGTTTTTAAATTATAGCAATTAAAAAAAACTCTGTGTTGTTATATTTTAATACTAACTACTACTAACACGTTGTGAAATTGGGAGTGCGCTTCTTTTCATCCATCAGTTCGGGTCCTTTTGCTGTGAACGATTGATTATTGCCTGATTTATTGATCGTGATTCAAAATAATGTCGTGAACAGTAAATATTTAAACGGTTGTTTAAACGATGTTGAGAGATTTACCGGCTGATTAACTAACCATCTGTTAAGTAGAATTCGATGCGCTCCACCCTTAAGATATTTCTTGAGCTGTTTGCTATTCTGGCTGGACGATTTGTCTGCGCTGCTAGATCCCTACTTGTAATATTGAAAATTGACACAATATTCAATATCGTGCATACAATACAATGAAAGGGTGGGTAGGTAACGTGCACAGTAAACAGATACAACCAGTATGGAAACTACCTAGAAACGTTCGAAACAGCTCACTCACACAAACGTGCGCATCGAACATGCGATGACGCGCAACTACTGACGGCACGGTACTGCGACGAGCGCTTGAGATCTCGTCGATGCGCACATTTGTGTGAGTGAGCCTGTTTCGAACATTTCTAGGTAGTTTCCATACTGGTTGCATCTGTTTACTGTGTAACGTGTGTGCTCGTGTGCCCGCAGCGACGCGTGCTGCGGCATGGAGTACCTGGAGCGGCAGCGCGTGGTGCACCGCGACCTGGCGGCGCGCAACGTGCTCATCTCGGCCGAGGGCACGGCCAAGGTGGCGGACTTCGGCCTCGCGCGCACCGACGCCGCGCCCGACGACCCCGCCGACGCGCTGCGCGTGCAGGCCAAGCTGCCCATCAAGTGGACCGCGCCCGAGGCGCTCAAGTACAACGTGAGTGACGACAGACCGCTACGTACTGACCGATACGTACAGTCCGCGCGCGAGCGATACAGGAATGAGATAGAGTTGTGATTTAGTCGATATTACGTTATCGATTATAAGCTGTGGCAACTAGAGTTGTTATAAACCCATAACACGTTACGGACTATAAACTATAACGCTTAATATTTATGACGCCGTAACGTCATGGCGGCTCTTCACATAACAGAAGTGTAATTATGTAAGGATTGCCGATCAAGTCGTCAAAGTTCGGCTTCAAAGTAAAATAAACCATAACAGCATTGTATCCGTTCTCATACGTTTAGGGTATCGTACATACCTGAACGTGTGACACTGGATACACGAAATTGAGCTCTAATTCAATGCTGTTATGGTTTATTTTACTTAGACGCCGAACTTTGATGATTTGATCGACAATCTAGTGGCAACCTCCAAGTGGGTTTACAATAATAACACGTCTTTCGTATCCGCGCGCGTGCATTGAATTAATTATGAATTCTATGAGGATAGTATGTGCAATAAGGAAGAAAAACAAATTGTATCATAAAATAATTAAAATGGACTGTAGCACGTAAAATCTATTCACGTAATCTAAAATCTAGGCGTCCGACTATTACAGCGCGCTCCTCACCTGTATAGCCCTGTAGCGCTATGGCGGGGACAACCCCACCAAAGCGCTGTCCCGCATTTCAGACTAGATGGCGTTAGTAAATTAGGTACAAATTCTTTGTTTGACAGGGTCCCTCTATGTTAATTGAGGTCGTTGTTAATAGTACAATATATTTGACCGAGCGAAGCGAAGGTCTCTGAGTCTACTTGGGTGAATTGGCACTTGTCCGTCCGTCCGTCCGTCCGTCCGTCTGTTCTGTCAGAGCATTATAACTTCTGAATTACTGAACGCAATTACTTCAGCTTTAAATATAATATGTAAACCAATGGTTCCTCCTCCCGCCGAATATGGCTTAAAAAATAATAAAAATCTTTATTTCAGGGGGGCTCTCATAGAAGCGAATACGAAGTAAAATATTTTTTATAAAGTTACGTAGGGTTGCGGTATATCATTTTAAAGATAATTAGGAATAGAGTCCAAAACTATTTTTTTTTTAATTTTTCCCCCAAAATTGACGAAATGGGGGGCTTTCAAAGTGGAGATTTTCTAACGTCCAAAGATGACCTCAGAACTCTAAATTTTCTGAAAGGATGAGCCTGAAACTTGATCAATTATTTCAATTGTATCCTGTACTTGAACAACAAATACTAAAATTAGATAAATATTGTAAGGAAACGGAATTATTTAATTTTTAATGAGCTTCAGTATTTTTAACAGAACTTCACATTTATGTCAATAGATGGCGCCGCGAGGTCTCAGTTCGGGGCGAACCACTAGTCTATCATAGCTATCGCAAAATTAAAAACAGAACTCTTGCAGCGTACAAATTCGACACTAGTACTGGGAGCATGCGGGGTATGAAGCGAAGGTCGGGCGCGGTGCGCACCCGCCCGCTACCTCCCGCTACCCCGAGTCCTCGGAACTCGCGTGTGGACTGTATATAGTACCACTCACATATTTTGAACAATTATAATTATTATTAATACAAAACTAATGCAGATATTCCTTTTATTTTTCAGAAATTTTCAAATAAGTCTGACATGTGGAGCTTCGGTATTCTACTTTGGGAAATTTACTCATTTGGAAGAGTGCCATATCCCCGAATTGTAAGCGATTTTCTCTTTCTCCCTAACATCTATTTCATAAACTGTTTTATATAACATACTATTAGCATACACTACACTTGCAGCAAAATCTGGGTTGTGATTGTAGTAAATAACTAAAAAGATTGTATATCTGTCCAACCATTTATTTTACTTTAGATATAAGCACGCCTATGAAGTTTCATAATTATTGACAGGCAACTATCGACAAAAAAATGCAATACTCCATAGACGCATATCGTTTTTTTTACAATAGTGAAGCGACGTGCCCTATTATCCGATATTTCGTTACTCGTATTCTGTAATTACAAGTACGACTTCCTTTTCAGAATAGGCTGCAACACTAGCTTTCTTGATAGTCCTTTAAGCAGTGTACATCTTTCGCGATGAATGGTTTCTATGACCTGATTAATTCATGTACATAGTGTTGTAGCGACGTGACGTGATGTTGTCGGTTGCAGCCGCTGGCGGAGGTGGTGCGGCATGTGGAGCGCGGCTACCGCATGGAGGCGCCCGAGGGCTGCCCGGCCGGCCCCTATGACGTCATGCGCGCCGCGTGGCACGCCGACCCCGCGCAGCGCCCCACCTTCGCGCACACGCGCCTGCGCCTTGCCGCCATCCGCGACGCCGTGCACGCGCTCCAGGTAACGTCGCCTCATCCGCAGTGACGTCACACTAAATTCAATATGGCGGACGACAAAAAGCTTGTTTTTAAAAACTTTATCTTGATGAAGAGTCATTAAGATTACTACACTATAACACGCATTACGATTTTATAAGAATTTGTCGACATTTTAAAATGTTGACCAGTACTTGGGCATACCAAATACCGCCCCCGGCCTCCGCTACATTTACATGTTCTACGGGTTTAAAAAAGCCAGCACGCGGTAACATATTCAAAAATTCGCCAACATTGGTCAATTTATAAAAATCTTTAAGCTCGCTCCACTTACGCTTTTTCAATCATACTTCACAGTATACTGGCGTTGCTCCCGATACACGTTTTTAATTTTGTCACAATCGCCACTCCCTAATACAAGTCACACAATGAAATTCATTTGGATATTTTGTTTCAGTGAATATCCTGCTCCAGATATGGCGGAACTTAAATAATATATAACTTTATAATAACGTCTAGTGGGCAATATGAAGATGCAAACTGTATTTTATTATAAACGATTTTAATGTCTCATGTAAGTCCTAAATTATTTTGATAACTTTTAAAGACACTTCCTCACTAAAGAAGTAACCATAGAATAGAGTGGAACTTGTGTGTATAGAAGTTTTGATCATGTCTTGTATTATCGCTCTCGCAGGGCTTTTAGTGGAAGGTTAATATTTTATTAAAGAGAAATGTTCTGTTTTGTAATTTAAAAAATGTTAAAAATCTTAGCACAAATAAAATGCACAATATTTTAGCAGTTTCCTAAAAAAAATATATGATAATCAGAAAATTTTAACGTAATACTTATTATTAAATTATCGTCAACAATACTTTTACTATATTGCTAAGATCAATGTCCATTTCATAATTTCCGCTGTTAATTTGTGATATTTGTGTACCTTCTATGAAACTTCACCGTTAGCTTGTAATAGTTGCACATCATTTACGCTAAAAGCCCTATTCAGATTTTTAAGGCCTATATTATAATAAAGCGCTTGTGAAATTGCCACAGTGTGACTACGTGACCGTATGTCGGTACTAAAGTACTGTCTAGTCAAATAACATTTGTAGTTTTGTTTGTATCATATTATTTTTCAATTTATTTAGAACATAATGGTGACTGATCACATGTAAAAGTGAATATAGAGAAATATAATATTGATAACTTATAATTTGCTGTAAGATTTAGTCCTAGGGCTTCACTAGTGACTGGTTATTTACTGCGAAGTCAGTAGTGAGGTTAAGACCCTACTATGTCTTGGGAAGTGCATAGAGCAAACTTTGACTTTGCTCAGACTATCTTAAACGAAACAGAGCTATGCTAGTTAGCGAGATAAATCGGTCTCGTTTAAACTGAAACGTATGCTGAGATCTATAGAGCGTACTTTGACTTTGCTCAGACTATACAATACTTCTGCCGCACTCAGAATCGCTTGACTACTTAAAGACCTCCTTAGTATAGATTTTGTATTGCGGCAGTTAAGGTTCAAACGAAAAAGCTAAGTCAGTGAGATAAAGATAGACTTATTCGAGTGACATAAATGTGTCTCGTTTTAACCGTGTTTTAGGTCTGAGCAAACTCCTAGCACGCTCTATTGATCACACACTTAGTATGAGTCCAAGTAAGCTCAATAGAACAGCAAACTCCTAGCACACTCTATTGATCTCACACTTAGTATGAGTCCAAGTAAGCTCAATAGACCCCAGCATTAGTCTAGTACGCGGAACCTTAGGCGCGGGACATATACAAGAGGCGTGAGGCCTATTGCGCATTATAAGAAAATGTCTTGTGTCTTATAAGTAATGTCTTATATATTGTACGCGCGTGTCTGATCCGACACAAGAAAAATTTCTTGTAATATTTATGGTCTCATCTCATACAACAACAATTTTTGTTTTAAATGTGTTCCTTCCTTTTTTCCTCCGACATGGCGATCGGAGACTGTTTTAGGCACTGACATCTAATGGGGAGCAGACAATTTTATGTCCAAAATAGCGTATCAATTTGAAACACACGAAAACATTACGCACACATACATAAAACTCAGGGCCGCACCTTGTTTCTGCATAAAACATTATATTAATATGTAGGGTTGAGTCGTGTGAAAACAATCGACCTAAATGTTACCTATCATTTGGAAGCTATAATTAATTGTGAGGATATACAACAACCATTGCGATTGAATTTCTTTTAAGACATGATAAGAAACATGAAATTTTCTTATAATGTGCAATAGGCCTCACGGCAGTGCAGCGGTGGCGTGGCGGCAGAAGTAAGAAAGTGGCGCCCACTTCGCGCAGCTTCTGTTTATCTTGCGTCCCGTCGCTTGTATATGTCACCGTAAAATTGTAAAAACCGTTAGATTATAATCTAACTCGCGAGATTGTAAACTGTCGAAAGATTACAATTTAACGCATTATTTTTCGATAGATTGTAATCTGTTAGGTATATTAACCCTATAGAACCTAAGGGAAGGTAGGGCACTACCTTACCATAGATTCTATAGGTTCTACCTGAATATTTATGTCGAACCCTAACCTAACCTACAAGAAAGAGACAAGAAAACGTAAATATAATGAATATTTCCAAAATTGACACTAAGATCATTGAACGATTTGACGACCTCCGTGGCGCAGTGTGTAGCGCTGTTGCCTTAACGTGCGGAGGTCTCGGGTTCGATCCCCGGCAGGGTCAATTTAGGAATTTATAATTTCTGAATTTTCCCTGGTCTGGCCTGGTGGGAGGCTTCGGCCGTGGCTAGTTACCACCCTACCGGCAAAGACATGCCGCCAAGCGATTTAGCGTTCCGGTACGATGCCGTGTAGAAACCCGGCCGGGTGTGGGTTTAATATAACTGCCATGCCCCTAACAGGTTAGCCCGCTACCATCTTAGACTGCATCATCACTTACCATCAGGTGTGATCGCAGTCAAGGGATAGCTTGTAGTGGATAAAAAAAAAAACGATTAACAATTTTTCGACAGTTTACAATCTATCGAGATAAAAACCGTTAGATTACTATCTAACGGTTTTTACAATATTACAGTGACATACATTTTGTATGAAATATGATAGAAGCGGCGGCGCGCCCGCGCAGCACCTTAATCTCGCCCGCGACCGGCGCCTCTTGCGTATGTCTCGCGCGTTACGCAGTTCTTGTCCAGTCCATGCACAAGAAAATGGTGTATTATGACGATTTTTCATTACGTTTTTTTAACACTGTGATGAAATCGACTTACATTATTGATTCATTCCTTTACATTTTAGTGTTAAAGTCTGTATAGAACTGTGTATGCTAAGTTGAACTTAAGTAAATGTGATTACAAGATTGGTGTTTGCACTTTACTATTTAAGACTTGTAATGAGTGTTTAGTCAAACTAAGAAAATAAAGTTGTTTAACCAACTTTTACAGGTTGTGTGCTAAAATTTAGTAATTACCCACGGTAATTTAAAAATCATGCGAATATGTTGTTTAAATAAAATGTGGTTGTATGGTTAATATATTAAAAAGTATATGGTTAACATGACAAGCAAGTGGAGAAAAATGTTATGAATCTCAAGTGTGATCGTGTAAGAAATTTTCGATTCAATTATGATGTGGGTGTTCTAAGTATTCTGTGCTTGTACTATAAATTATAAAAATATTATGATATTAAATTTGTAATATGTAATATAAATGTTAAAAATACTTGTTTTTTTACAATACAAGCATACGAATTGACACCAGCCCGTGAATACTTTAATAGTGATATCTGGATGAAAGCTTACACGGGTGATGTAACCGTTCATTTTTCTTATGCAATATTAGTTGTAAGTGTTACATTATTTTTTACGATTTATTTATAAATTTCTTAAAATTGGTTAGTAATCCGAGCCGTAAACGGTCTATTGGCGGGTCGCGATGTGTATATTATAACAAGTATACCTTCATCCTAACCTCTGTTAAATGTCTTTAGATAAACGAATTATTAGTAAAATTTCCTACAATTGTATCTATAAAATTGAATTACCTAGTTTTCACTTCCGAGCCACGAATAATATAAAATTGCTTATGATAAAATGTACCTATAAGACTGCATGTTACACAATATGAAATATTTATCATGAAAATGTAAGTAGTATAAACAATATTTTTATTGCCTTTATTTTTGCACTCGCTAATAGATCCCTCCGACTCCTTAGCAAAACAATGTGCTCACTGGTGGATCATGTTTCTATTACAATTTCTTTATATTTCCCCTCTTTGAAATGGAACAACACTTCGAGTTCCATTCCACATATTCTTTGTTATCTGCAGTTTTAGAAACAAGTAGATTCCCAACTCTGCTATAATATTTATTAGTGAATAAATAGCATTAGAGTCATTTTTTACCAAAGTTACATTATTTGCAGTCTTCCTTTTAATATTATGTAGTAAAACGTATTTTCGGTAAATTATAATATTATATCTATGAATTATCTGTCTCGTTATTGGTCAAAAGGTATGTTTTATTAACCCTAACGACTGAAAAGTGCAGCTGAAAGATTCCGTAATTTTATATTTTAAAGGTAAAAAGTGAAAATCTCGTTTTGTTTTTGTTTATGATTGTATTATTTTTTAAATGTAAATACATGTAACAATAAGGGATAAATGTATTATAAGAAACTATAAATACAAAGGACGTTGTTTTATTTTATCGCCGATCGGTTTCCGATGTATTGCAGTAACAACTACTAGAAAAACAGCTGCATGTCTCACTTGAACTATCCTTTATTTTAAGTATTGGTTCCTTAGACTTTAGTTTTTTCGACTTTTTCGAAGTTTTTGTCTGTGTTTCCCGACCACCCTTTGCAATGTCTCCTGTTGCTTGATCGGCACAAGTCATCATAGATTTGTCTGCAGTATCCTGTGTTTCCACTTTACATTCACAAACATGATCTCGTTTAGGTGTTTTTTTGTTTTTTACAGTTTTTTTCTTATATTTTTTAAGTTTCCGTTGTGCTGCTTCGCTTTCACTGTCGACAGACATACAACTATCACTGGACTTCGTTTGCACTTTTGGAGTACAATTATTATGTTCGATAGTTACATGCTTTTGTACATAATTTGATTGACAATAACAGGGTCTGTTACACCCGCCATTTGGAGCAAGATTATTACTTGGATAGACTAATTCAGTCTGAGTTTCTGTACAGTATTGCAAACATTTCGCTTGACGTAAGCTTGGATAAAAGTAATGAATGTCGGACGTTGATGTCCATTTATCGTTGTGGAACTGCAATAAATATACTATAGTGTTATAATACAAATATTATTGGATTGGAGTGCACTAGAAGTCAAATTTCTTATTAATAAATATTTCTTTAAGCCTCTTATCCACTGGGGACAAAACGCGACACGTCGAAGACGTCGCCAGGCGTCTTGTCTAATGTCTCGCGACCGGTTGCCTATTGTTACCTGTTGCTGCAGACTAGTCGCCCGACTTCTCTAGCGACACGTCGCAGGACATATTTTGTACCCTAGTGAATACGAGGCTTGTAAACTACATATTAAGTGTAATGCAAAAATTAAGTATTTATGTAAGTACATACTTATATATCTTTTTTTTTTGTTTTTTTTGTTTCGCACTCAGTTATCCTCTGACATGATGTCAGAGACCTTTTTAATGCGAGTTTTGCTCTTAATTAGGTGCCACTAATATATATCATAATTAATAGTACCTACTTACCTACCTTTTGTGTATATTCATGGTATAAAGGTGGGTATGTATTCATGCAGTAATTAGGAGGCGTATAAGGTGGACATTCTCCAATTGTATTTGGAAGTTGACTATTAAAATATCCAGGCGGAACGCTAAAAATAAAATAGGATTGTAGACTTAAGAGATCAAGTTCTATTTGGTACTTTACGCAAACATATTTCACTGTTACAACAATTATTATTGAATGTGTCTCGAGGGTTTCTATGCCATCTAAGCAAAGCTGGGTACACTGGTTATTTAAACAAAACTGGCATGAACTTGTTAATATAGCTTGTTTATTAGAGATAATATACTTTATGCTTGTATCTACCTGTACTTACGAAAAATTTAGATTCGCTTGTGGATTAGTAATGCTTCTTACAAACCAGACCTCTGCGTTTGTTGGAGCAGAAAAAAGGCTGCTGTACGGACTCCTTACATTACATGGACTAGGAAAATGGTTTTGTTTGATTATCGGAACGAAATAAAACTGTACACATCCATCCGGAAATGTTATTGCCGTTACATCACCTTCACCTGCTATTTGAGGCACTAAAAACAAGGTAATTTCTGATAACCAGTCCTGTTTATTATAGTCTGAGCGCTCCATTCTAGAATCTAGTTCCGGTAATGTTTTCGGGATAAAAAGTTGTCCTGTCCATCCTCGACCTTTGGTCAAAAACGGTTGAACAGTTGGGCCGTAAAGCGTTACAGACACTTTCGCACACAATTTATATTACCTACTATACTAGCTGATGCCCGCGACTTCATCCGCGTGGATTGAGGTTTATGATTCCCGGAGGAACTCTTTAATTTTCCGGGATAAAAAGCCTATGTGCTATTCCAGACTATAATCTATCTCTGTGCCAAATTTCATCCAGCTCCGTCCAGCCGTTCTGGCGTGATTGAGTAACAAACATCCATCCATGCATACATCCATCCAAACTTTCGCCTAGGTACAGATAGTATAGACTCGTAGGTATAGTGCGACCTGACTGAGGCATTAGCACTTAGCAGTAGGTAGGTATTTATGCTACAAAAAAGCAGGAAATGAACACAATAAAATTAGAATAGAGTAGGACTGACCTGTTTTTGGATAATTTTGAAAGCCATAGCTTCCAAATGGCTGATTCCACTGCATTATGATTAAAAAGTAGTGCCGTTCATTAAAATTTTATTTAGTCAGAATTGGTGTATGAAACATTGTAGTTTGGTTTAATTAATAAAATAAATATTTTTTGTTATGGGCCCCATGTTAGGAATTATTTTGATGTAATGTGACAGAAATCAGAATAGTGACAAAATATATCTTGGTTAAAAATAGAGAAGGTAAAGTTAAAAATCTAGATACCAATAAATGTGCAATAAATAGATCACTTGCCCTTTGATTATGTCTATAGAAGAGATTTGCCCTTTTTCTGCTCTATGAATAGAGCGATACCTCATACATAATCAAAGTACCTCATATTTTAGGTCGGTAGGTTGAATCAATGAATATAGAGCTTATAAAAATAAAATAAAATAAAATAAAAAAATAAAAAATAAAAAAGCCTTTATTTCTACTACCACACATGACACAATATACTAAATTATTATTATTGTTTTACATTACATTTTTTTTATTTATTCTTATTCTTATTATTATTATTACATATAAGTATTATCTTTTTTTTTTTGCGCATTATGTGGCAGAAGTCGCCTCCTCGGCGTAGGCCTCCCCCAGTTGTCTCCACGCGTCCCTATCTCTTGCCATTGTCATCCAGTTTGTACCGACTATTTTCTTGAAAATATCTCGCCATCTTTTCCTTTGTCGTCCCTTTTTTCGTTTTCTGTTTCTTGGGATCCATTCTGTGAGACATTTAGCCCATCTTGTATTGTCCATCCTGCACAAATGTCCTGCCCATTTCCATTTTATCAGCCTTGTTCTTTTTGTTATGTCATATAATTTTGTCCTTTCTCTTATGTCACAGTTTCTGACTCTATCTTTCATTTTTATTCCTAATATACTTCTTTCCATTTTCCTTTGGCATATTGCTATTTTCACTTCATCTTCTTTTCTTGTTGCCCACGTTTGACAACCATATGTTAGCGATGGCATAATTACTGTTTCATAGATTTTTTTCTTAATGTTGAGGTTGACCTCGCTCTTCATAATTTCTTTCAGACTCCAATATTTGTTCCACGCTAGAGCAATTCTTCTTTTAATTTCATTTTCTGACTGGTTTTCAAAGGATACTAGTTGGCCGAGATATATGTATTCTTTGACATATTCGATTTTGCCGCTTTCCACGACGACATCGAGAACTTTCCCGTTTGTTAGTATCTTCGTTTTTGTGGCATTTAGCGTCAACCCCACGCGTTTACTTTCTGTCTCGAATTCCTTTAACATATGTTCAAGCTCTTGTGCATTTTCTGAGAAGATTACGATATCGTCTGCGAATCGCAAGTGGCTTAGGTATTTTCCATCAACCCTGATCCCTTTCCTGGACCAGTCTAGTTGTCGAAATACGGCTTCTAGTACCGAGGCAAATATCTGGGGTGATAAAGGGTCTCCCTGTCTTACTCCTTTTTTGACGGGAAACTCTTCCCCTTCCCTTTCCAGTTTAACTTTGGCCGTGCCTTTGGAGTAGATGTTGTGGATTAGCCGAACATAGGTATTGCTAACACCTTGTTGTAGGAGTGCTTCCCATATAGCATT
Source organism: Erebia aethiops (assembly GCA_923060345.2). Lineage (NCBI taxonomy): Eukaryota > Metazoa > Arthropoda > Insecta > Lepidoptera > Nymphalidae > Erebia > Erebia aethiops. The sequence goes on from OV281082.1 coordinate 6,653,499, forward strand.
GTGACTAAGAGAGTCAAAAGCTTTTGTAAAATCTATAAAGCATAAATACATGATTATGTCATATTCTTTGGCCTTTTCTATTATTTGTGTTACTGACTGGAGATGGTCTATTGTAGAGAATTTTTTGCGAAAACCTGCTTGTTCCGGTGGTTGATTCTCTTGTAGCGTTTTTAAAATTCTGCCCAAGATTATCTTTGAGAATATTTTGTATATATTTGACATTAAACTTATTGGGCGGTAATTGTTTAAATCGTTTCTGTCACCTTTCTTGTGTAATAAAATGATTTTCGATTTCGACCATTGTTTAGGGGTTATTCCAGTCCTCAGAATGTTGTTAAATAATGTCTCCAGGGGGTTCTGCAGAATTTCTAGTAGTGATTTTAGTGCTTCATTTGTAACATTGTCCTCTCCTGGTGATTTATCATTCTTCTGCGTCTTTATGGCCTGTTCTATCTCCGAGCCTAGAATGCTTTGTAGAGGTTCCGTATTATCGGTATATAGGAGTTCATTTTGAATACGTGGGGATATTTCTTCATGTGATGAATATAGATTTTTATAGAATTTTGTAGCTTCCTTTATAATATCTTGACGAGCCGTCAATAGATTCCCTCTTTTGTTTTTTATATTAGCAGTCCATACTGATGTCTCTCTAAGCTCTTTCAGAGCTTTCCGCAGAGCGCCCTTTCTTTCAATAAATCTTGTAAACACCTTTTGTCGATATATTTTCCTTTCTGTACTTATATTTCGGTTTATTTTCTTACTAATGTTTGTTATTTTCACTTTAGCTTCCTTGTTTCTTTTTCCTTTATATAAAAGCATTCTCTCTTCTAAAAGTTTTAGTGTTTCTGAGCTAATAAGTTCTATATCTTTGGTTTTAGCCTTCGGCAACTGTTTTAAAATGGTTATAATTTCTTTTTCAAAATTATCGTACTGTGTCTGAATGTCAGGTGATACTTGTAGGGAATGTAAAAGGTTTTGTTCCCATTGAGTTCCGTTCCCTTTAGATATTGCTGGGAGATTTCTCGTGATATGAGATGTTCTATTTACGAAGGTTCTCTTTTTACGGGTTTTCAAGTTTAGTTTACACCTTATCATACGATGGTCTGTGTTGAAGTTCAAGTTGCTAATGATGTCAAAGTTGAATACGTCCTTTTGTTGATTAGTTAAAATGTAGTCAATCTCATTTAGGGTTTGTCCATTTGGAGCGCGCCAAGTCCACTTCTTATGTGGTTTCCTTTTAAACATACTGTTCACAAACTTAAAGTTCTTTTCTAGTGCGAATTCCACGAGGTCCTTCCCATGACAGCTTCTTTTGCCGTGAGAGAATTTTCCAAAAATTCTTTCTTCTCCTATTTGCATTTTTCCTATTTGCGCATTAAAATCGCCCATTAGGATAATGTTCTTGCTTTGTGCCTCATCAAGAGCAGTTTCCACATGTTGGTAGAAACCGTCCATTTCTTCGCTTGTGTACACTTCCGTAGGGGCATAGACTTGTATGAATGTCCATGTGGTGTTATCCTCCGATTTTATATCTAGTGAGGCTACTCTGTCCGAAAACGCTCTGAAGCTGTTTATATTGTTTCTAAGATACTTTTTAATTAGAAATCCGACACCATTTTTCCTCTTAGTTCCATATGTGTGATAAAGTATAAAGTCATCATATTCTTCGATAATTTCGATATCTCTTCTGACTTCGCAGATACCGATGATATCCCATTTTATTTTTGCTAATGCATATCTAAGTTCAGTAATTCTGTTATCAGACAGTAGTGTTCTCACATTTAGGGTTGCAATATACCAACATTTTGTATTTCTGTTGTTTTCTTTGATATATTTATTATTACTATTATTATTATTATAGGCTTCTATGTTTGGGGGGTGTTGGTCTAACTCCTCCTCGGGGACCAGCCGGCTTGGAGGAGGCAGCTGAGGGGCTGCGTCTACGCGTTTTTTGGAGTTTCTTTGATATGACTATTTGATGTCCCAGCTCTTGTGTTCTGTTGTTGCATATATGATGTTATATCATTGCTATTTCTAGCTTTACTTTTTTTGTATGTGGGTCTCTACATCGCCTCCTTCTCTGTTTTTCTATTGTCTTGTACTTCAGGCGATGTTGATAAGAATCTTTTATTAGTAGTCTTTCCCTTTTGTTTATCTGATCTGATAATATAGAGCTTAGGTAGTGATTAATACGACCTCTTATTAGGGTGATCCGGGGTCAAACCCAGGCACGCACCTATTTTTTTAAGCAATTAAATATGACTTACTTCTATGGCCGAATCATACCGGCCACTTTTACGTCTACGTGCACGTGCACGTTACGCAAGCAGTTGGCAACGTCTCATACAATACCTACCATACAGGACAACGCAGTGGTACGTGCACGTCCTCCCGTACGCAGCCGGTATGTTTTATTTTATTGTGAGATAGGCTTGCACTTGACGACAATCATGCTTAGTGCAAAGCAATGATGAGGTCTAGGTTCGAACGCGCTTGCCTAGAAGATGCCTATTCACTCTTGCCTTGAAAGTATTTAAGTTATACGTGAAACACGTGCGCTGGGAGGGTGTTCTACACCCTAGGCCTTTCGGCCCTTATTGTGAGGAAAGATACATGCCTCAGAGTTTCAGACTCCCGCTTTTCAGACTAGATGGCGCTACTAAAAATCGTCTAAAAATAAGTCCACATCAGGGCTAGGGCTTTCGAATACCGGTTTTTTTCAATACCGGTATTAATACCGGAAAGATTTTTTTCACTGGGATTGATTTTACTGGGATCCCGGGATCCCGGTATTGAAAATGCTCTTATTGAGCTAATGTGCTTAAGGTGGATGACAAGGGTCTGCCCGCGAAATTCAAATTTAATTTGGTTTTTCACAATTTGTAAACTAATACGACAAAGTAGGCTTATGGCATTCAAATTGCGAGCCTAGGAATATCATCTTCACAGGTTTATATAAAAATCTTTACTTGAAAGTGTCCAGTTTAAGAAATTAGTCAAAATAATGAGTTTGACGTGAGTTACTCACAAATTAGTTAATTACTCGCAATTTGAATGCCATAAGCCTACTTTGTCGTATTAGTTTACAAATTGTGAAAAACCAAATTAAATTTGAATTTCGCGGGCAGACCCTTGTCATGCACCTTAAGATACAAGTTTTAAACTTGGCCGAATAAAAACAATGGCATGTACCAAGAAATATGTGCAATAGTCACTGTTTCGTTTATAGTGTCACCAATACCGGTATCCCGGTATTAGAAATTTCAATACCGGTATTGAAAACAGACGAAAAAAGTCCGGGATCCGGTATTGGAAGCCCTAATCAGGGCCCTTCTATGTAAATTGAGGTCGTTGGTCTGTTTGCATTGACCTTTATTATGTTCATACAAAATCTTGAAAATTTCATCAAAATCTATAAACTAAACAGCTCAATAGGCAAAAAAATCACGCCATTTAAAATACACAAATATATCAAAAATAATATTATAATTCCATTTGTTTATACTACAACTTTTATAAGATTATTAACTATATATTATGTACAATATTCACAATATAAAATAACAACTTATTGTCAACTGAACACTGCATTTCTTATGTGGAAGTTAACAATATATTCAGAGTTAGTCCTTTGCACACTTATAGCGAAGGGGTCAGTTGGATGGAATGTGAAGGCGACAAGGCGCCGCGCGCTTGCTGGCACGGACTGGCCCAATACACCTGCGTAAATTTTAAACTTCAGTAACCCAGAATCCCGAGCGTAAAATCTGCAAATGAAAAACCTCGTGTTATTACATATTATGGGACAAGATATATATGGAATTAAATTTTTAAGGTTCTTACGTACCGTATCGGATACTCTCCGTATGCTTTAGGTCTTTCCATAACAGAGACCCATTTATCATCGTAACTAAAGAGTCCTAAGTCTAAGTACGGCGACCCACTGTAGGACTGCGCGCTTATCGGCAACTGCGCTAGTATCCTCTTGGTGGCCTCGGTGCGTCCGCCGTAGATAGCCCGAACTATCGTCTGCTTAAACCTCTGTTGCGTCAACCTTGCATACAAGTTATTTGAAGGCGAACACGTGAACTGGGAATCTGCACATAATCTGGCATTTCTAAAGCAGTCACAATAGTTTTCAAACAGTTGCAAAAGTCCCTCCGACGTGTTTTCATAAACTTCTAGAATCTTGCTCTCACTTATGTTGTAAATTACAAAAAAAGATGATTGGCTATTCGGTTCCGCCACCCTTAGCGTCACTACTTCTTCGCTTGCATACTTTATGAACAAATGGTCTTCATCTAACAACTGCATTTTCCACATTCTCAAACTTTTGAACATATCAAAATATTTGTAAAACTTTCTCAATTCCAAAGGGTCCTTAGATTCATCGCTTATTGATTTTGCTCTTTTGAATAGGAACACAAGCAGTCTGTGTTTTAAGCTGTTTATAGTTTCTTCACGATATAGTCGCTCATTCACCACAGGAGCAAAAACTGAACTCACTATGAATGGATCATCATCATAGCAAAATCTACCAATTTTCCTGATTTCTATCAACATTCCCTCTACAATTTGAAACAAATGTATTGTTTGATGCTGTACAGATAGAACAGCAAGCACTTCTTTGTAGAGGTAAATGCCTTGATTATGAGAAAGGTAGATTTTATCACTCCTAAAATGTTTGGTATCACATAATTTGCCATGATGCAGATCAACCAAATGGAGAGAATAATCTTCAAGGGCAGACCTGTATAAAGAAATGTTTTTGTGTTCATAATAACCAACATTAGCAGGTAGATGTTAAGTAGGCTAAGCTTAGCTGAATGTTAGTGAGTAATAAGTTCATATATTCTACATATATACGAACTAATATAGAATATATCTTATATAATAGTTTGTATAGCTGTGTTAGTCTATTGGGTTAGACATCCGGCCTCCTATTCGCGTCGTTGGGCATTTGATACTTTGGCACCTACTTTTCTGAGTTATGTGTATTTTAAACAATTTAATATCATTTGACTGAAGATAAACAATGTGTGGAAACCTGCAAGCCCGAGAGTGCTCATGGTGTACTCAAAGGTGTGTGAATCCATGTCTAGCAATCCATACTTGGCAGAATAGTGGACTATGGCCAAACCCTTTTCATACTGAGAGGAGACTTGTTCTCAGTAGTGAACTGGCGATGGGTTGAAATGATGAAGTTCATATTTACCTGATAGTTGGTGTCACTGCTTCATTATTGCTATGTATTTGATAAAAATGGGGTCTAAAGTCATCTGGTATGTGGGCTGCCGAGCCAACAATCACATAGCGACCATCCTCTGTAAAGAGGCTACATTCTCGGTTTAACTGCTGCTCCATAAATGGAAGCTGGCCAGAGTTACGTTCAGATCTAGTGACAATTCTTTGTTGGCAAACATTGACTGTAAATTTCGGCTGAAACAAATGAGGTAGAAAAATCAATAATTACGAAAAAATCTATACTAATACTAGCTGACCCGGCGAACTTCGTACCACCTTAGTATGCAAAATTAAATGTATATTTTTCAATATTTCTGAGAGATTTTCTTAATATTTTTTACCGTAAGAACCTTCTCCTAATAATAACAAATACAACATAAAAGAATGTGAAATCGGTCCAGCCATTCACGCGTGATGCCGTGACCAAGGAAAACGGGTTTCATTTTTATATATACTAATATTATAAATGCGAAAATTTGGATGGATGGATGAATGTTTGTTAATCAATCACAGCAAAACGGATCTAGATGTTTGGCACAGAGATAGATTATAGTCTGGAATAGCACATAAGCTACTTTTTATCTCGGAAAATTAAAGAGTGCCAGCGGGAACCAAAAACCTCAATCTGCACTGACAAAGGCATCAATAGTACACTACAATATAAAAATGGGATTATATGTTCATAGCTTGAATAACTCATTATTTTCATTCACAACAGATTTTCAGGAATTGATGAATATTATAACACAGGTTAAGTAAAAGGTTGCCAAATATCATTGCTCATTGATGCTATTTAACAGTGACAACATTTTACATATGAAAGAATATAATTACACACCACTTACACACCTTGAAAAATCTGTAAAATATGTGTGTACGTATTCTGTGATGTGCATCAGCATCAGCATTCAGCAGGTCTGAGGGGTAGCCGGCAACAAGGTCACCAGCTGCAGCAGCTCCTCTGTACTCATAAATCTAAAAAAACATACAATTTTTATATTTGCTACCAGCTTTATTTGATACCAGTGTTTAAGTTCAGTAAAAATACTATATATATGTCACCGTAAGATTGTAAAAACCGTTAGTTTATAATATAACGTTTTTTATCTCGATAGATTATAAACTGTCGACAGATTGTGAACCGTAACATACTGCTTATAATTTAACACGTTATTTTTCGGTAAATTGTAATATATAGTACCGGACACTTAGGTTTAGGTTAATATAGGTATATTAACCCGATAGAACCTAAGTGTCACAATCTTACAACAGTTTATAATCTTGCGGGATAGAAACCGTTAGATTATAATCTAACGGATTTTACAATCGTACGGTGACATATACACTATAATCTTATTGGGTTGGGTTTTGAAAAGTGCTATCTCAATCGGGAGTAGTCGTCTCTGGAGGGTTCTAGGGGGTCAAAATTAAACCCTCAATTTTTTTATTCCATTTCATCTATCTGCCATCAGCTTTTTATATATTAATCCAATGAATATCCTCCCGTAGGTTATATTGTAGGAAACCCAAAATATTTTTTTTTTTTGTCCAGAAATGCATAAATAATGCACGAAATTTTGTTTTAAAAGCAATTTTTCAGTACAATGCTAAGTAAATGCAACTAACAAGTAGGTGAAGCTGAATTAAGGGGTGATGAAGTGAGTCTTCTGGTGTAGCCCATCTTTTTACATTTACATTTTTATCAACATGCACAAGCATGCCGAGGAATGCCAGAACCTAATTGTATGTGTTAGACTTCGTGGTTATTTTCTTAACAGCCCAGAAAAACTTGAGCATCCAGAAATTCTTACAGTAGGGTTAGGTTAGCACAGTTACCCCAACATACGAGCCGAATGAGCACAGCGAAGCATGTCGCGGCAGCTGCAGGCGAAGTGTCAGAACAGAATTGTAGGTGTTGCACTTCGTGGTTCAATAATTTAACCTACATTTTACTATTTATGGTAACAACAACTCCAGCAAGCGAGGTTTATTGGGAGGGGTTAATTACCCTCCTAACCCCTCTGTGGAGGTAACATGTTTCAAAACTTCTACCTTCATACATAACAACTTGGTTAATATTTCACTGTGGCGATGTTAACACAAATTTAATATGTTTAGCAGATATACCATACTTCATATTCGTATTGATTCAGAAACCTGTAGAAACATTGTATTTTTAACAATTTCATAATATAGAGATACTTTCTAGAGTTTCTAACCTCAAGTGAAGTCTGGTCGGCAGAAAAAGCAATAAAATGTTTCCCATCTGGGCTAAACTTTCTCAAAAAACATGGTGGTTTCTCCACATTCACTATTGTCAAATTAGGAAAGACATTCTGGTAGAATTCTCGAAGTACATGCAGGTGTGACCCTGGCTTCCTGGAACCATATGTCTCCCGGTCCATAAGTCTTAACACAAGGTTTTGGGGCTTTATTTTTCTAGGAACTATCTTTTCTGTGCAAAAGAATTCATCTTTATTAAGATTTTCTGGTGGGATATCTTCATAATAAACACTTTGACCACTTGTATTCATTTTTGATTAGATCACAACTCTCAAGAGTCAAGATCACAGAAGCCTTTCTATACAGTATACCACAGTTACAGATCTCACATTATTATGACCTGATTTGAAATCATACTTCTTTTTCATTCAATTTTAACACCAACAACAACAAATTCATTTATTTAAATTATCTTATTTCATTTGAATAATTTTATTTTATAACACAAACACAAACAATAAAATAATCAATAAATTAAGGGCAGTTAACAAATCAACAAATGGTAAAAAAAATATGTCAATTGTCAGAGACAATAAATCTATAGATCCCAAGTCAGTGTTGCCAACTTATTTCCCCAAGCCCACTGACCACAAAATAACAGCTATGATAGCGGATCTTTATACAACCAGAAACATATAGATATAATATAAACTCTATGTCCAGAAATCATACATTAATGCGAATTGGGATTCAAATAGTCACTTAGTGGCCTTTAATCTATAAGAAATATAAATATGCAAAAAAACACTATTTACCTGATAATTCCGCATTGCCATGAAACGAATTTATAACATGGCTAAAGTTTATTGGTTAATCTTGTGCACTTAATTCACTAACATAATGATACCTTATGTTAATGTGCTTTGATCTTCTGCCTACTGCTGTAGAATAAACCAATTTACTAGCACTCTGGCTATCACTATACAAATCAATGCTCTAAATGTATTTCCTGTGATTTCTTTGAAAATCCCTTTGATATTATAAACAATCTCTTTTGAAGCTTCACAAAGTGCAATGTATTCAGCTTCCGCTGTACTTAAAGCAACAAGAAACTGCTGCACCTCCAAACATAGCCACGTTAAACGGTTAAGTCCATTTATTTATTTTTGTTCGGCTTCATAAAGTCGGTTGATAGGGTGGTGTGACGTCACACCACCCCACTTGCAAGCGCAACTTAAAAGTTCCAAAACTTTTCATTTGTTGAGATATTTTAATGATTCTTTCATATTTTTATTTTATTTTGTCTTAATTTTCATAATAAATTTTAAAAAAAATGGTAAACTTCTCCATTCTGTTATTTAACCTCTTCACATAAATACACGGATCATATTTACTTCTTGTAAATAATATGATCCGTGTATGATTTTAACTATGTGAGCGTGAACTATCACGTTCCAGCAAAGTGCAGCTTGCTTAAGGACATAAATAGCCTTTTCTAGCTTGCAGACTTTGTTTTTATTACCTTTGGCAATAAAAGCCTCTGGTTGTTCCATCCTACAAGTATTCTTGTAAATCGCCGTCTAGGAAAGCTGTTGTAACATCGATTATGAAAGCTTACTGGTGCAAATGTCTCCGAATAGTCTTCTCCCCATTTTTGCGAGTATCCTTTTGCAACAAGTCTTGCCTTGCCTTGTCCCATCGGCACCTATTTTGAGCTTAAATATTCATTTTGACAACACCCCTCAGGCGATCAACAAGCTCCCAAGTTTGATTGCCAATAAGAGAGTCATACTCTTGTTGCATCGCATCAAGCCAAAGTGTTTTATCACTACGCTCCATTGCATCCTTAACTGATATTGGATCGTTTGATTATGTCTGTGGTTTGATGTCATAAAACTATAGTCAAAATCCTCTTGTCTATTAGGTAGGCATTGAGGTATTCAACCTACTATTTTTATCATAAGCAGACATTTTTACGACATTTTTTATTATAACGTTTCTAAGGTTATATATTTATTTTTTCTAAATTCTACGGTCTACAAATTTCACTATGGTCAAAGGATTTTTTATCCAACTGTTAATTTATTTTTGTTCACTTCCTGAAATCAACAAAACCACCAAAAAATCCGCTTGTACGCTAATAGTGTCTAACCACCACATTTTGTGGTAATTCCATCAAGTTGGCAACACTATTGACAGTTGACCCCCCCGTTGACAAGTTCGCGATAGTAGCAAGATAGTAGTGATTAGTCTTTGTTGACAAGTGAAGTTACTGATACCCAGGCTCAGAAGGACTGGAATCCAGAGCCGTTAAACCAGTTAAATAAAAAAAAAAAAATTACTGATACCCACTGGGTAACTCAATTTGCTAGCTTTCAATGAGTTTACAACTACAACGTCAAATTATGTCAAATTTTGAATTCGAGTGGTTGTGGTGTGGTTCAAAAAAGGTTTTGGTCATTTTAAACATGTTTGACTATTTTTTGCATTAACGTTTTAGTATTTAGCAGTTCATTTAACAACATGATTGCAAATTCGGTGATCTAAATGATTTTTGGCAAAGATTTTCTCACAAATAATTAAAAGGTTATACTTCCAACCTCAGGAGTTAGGACGCAATGGAAGAACCAATTTTACGTTACGAGAAGATTGACTTCTTGGGAGAGGGTCAGGTAAGTGAACTTCCTACTTAAACAAATAAGTATTGTTTATATTGTTACGCACCAGTCCCTACTAGGTGGGCGGTGATAGTGAATTAGTGAGTATAAAGATGCAAAATAATATTTTTAGAAAGTCTTTCAAACTATACTTACTCTTTCAATTTACATATTCTCAGTTTGCAACAGTATACAAAGCCCGCGACGTCAAAACAGATAAAATAGTAGCTGTTAAGAAAATTAAAATTGGATCAAGATTGGAAGCTCAAGATGGAATAAATAGGACTGCTCTTCGTGAAATAAAATTGCTGCAAGAATTGCAACATATTAACCTTATTGGACTCTTAGGTACGTTTTTAGATAATGAGCATAATATAGTTAGCCGTTTCAGCATGTGCAGTTTTGCACATGGATTATGGGACTGGATTGATCGTTGATATCTATAAGTTTTTCCAAGCAACAAACATCCAAACTTTCACATTATTATAAAATTTGTAGGATAGTCAATACAAGTCCATGGTACCACCACTTTGTCCCACAGGTGGGAGTACAGGTTGCAATTTTCAAATAATTACACAAAATAGATATACCCTGAAAATCAGCACTAGTGTTGATGTTCTGTTTCTATCTATCCACACTATTCACTACAGCCCATTAACAACCCACTGCTGGGCACATGCCTCCACTCTCATAGGAGAGAGGGGGATCTATTTTGTGATAATTCAGTTGGCTTTTTGTGTAGCTATATGCTAGTTTAAAATAATTTACTTAGCTTAATATACTTCCACAAAAAGATCTCTATATTATAGTCTAATCCAATGGACTTACAGTTGGACCCTGTCCATAATAATTTACAAAGTTGAATAGCAATGATGATATTATACCTTATAACAATTGTTTTTTTTAGATGTATTTGGACAAAAATCAAATGTTTCACTCGTATTTGACTTCATGGATACTGATTTAGAGATAATTGTTAAGGATAGTAATATTGTTTTGACTCCAGGAAATGTAAAGGCTTACATGATTATGACTCTTAAAGGTAATTTAGAATTTTGGATTACATTTATGTTTCTAGGTCATCTCACGTTAATTTTATATGTAGATAAAATTTTAAAGAATTAAATCACGAATGCATAGCTAAATAACAATCAAAATTATGTGAAGTTGTAACTGTGAGTTAATGGTATTTTTGTTTGTTAGGATTAGAATATTTACATCAGAACTGGATATTACACAGAGATTTGAAGCCAAACAATTTGCTAATCAACAGAGAAGGAATTTTGAAAATTGGTGATTTTGGGCTAGCAAAAGCTTTTGGATCACCAACCAGGATAAACACTCATCAGGTGGTCACAAGATGGTACAGGTAAAATCTTTAGGACATAATTATGTCGAACACCTAGGTATAAGGCTTAATGAGAGATCTTATGAAGAGATATTAATTAATTGATCTTAGATATTTAATCTGAATGGTGAATTTGATACAAGAACCAGATCTTATTCCCTAATTAATTATCATTATTGTTTTAGTTTTCTAAAATAGGGAAACAGATTTAATGCCTGACATCTAGTCTGGCATCTCAATGCTCATTGTATGTTTCTGTTAATAAATAGCTAGGTTAAATCATAGTGTACTAAAAAAATAATGATAAATTAAAGCAATTTCAAAAAATAAAGGCAACCATTTTAATATAATTTTTTTGTGTGATTACCACATGTTTATTATTTTGTAATGTTCATCAGATCACCAGAACTGCTGTTTGGTGCAAGACAATATGGTACTGGAGTGGACATGTGGGCCGTGGGCTGCATACTGGCAGAGCTGCTACTCAGGGTGCCCTTCCTGCCCGGGGAGACAGACCTGGATCAACTGTCACGAATATTCCTAGTATTTGGAACTCCTACTGAAGAAACATGGCCTGTAAGAAATAGCTGTTGTATGTAGAATTTGTTCTAGGGTCACTTGCAACAGAATAACAAGTAAACAACTGGAACAATTTTAGTTATCTATCTATCACTTTGTACCCTTATTATAATAAATGTGAAATTGTGTTTGTTTGCCCTTCAAACACACCACAACAGATTGACCTAATTTTTTGCCTGGATGTAGTTAAAGAACTGGGGAGTGACATAGTCTACTTTTTATTTCAGAAAATTTATTCCTCTGGTGTTCTATAGATACATAAAATATACTTCTTCTTTCTTGGTGATGCGGCTTTGCAGGGCTCTGTAATGGTACCCGGTATCACTTTGACCGTTGCCGATCTATTGTGTTCTTTGCCTCCTCTGTATCCACTAGGTGCTTCCCTAGGAGGAGGTTACGTTTGTGCATTAAAGCAGGGCAGTAGCAGATAATGTGTAAAGGCGTTTCCTCAGCCTCACAGCAGAGCCTACACACATCTGTATCTCATAGCTTTAGGTTGAACATGTGAAAAAAAACTTATTCAGGGTAAAATATACTTATTCAGGGCATGAAGAGCTTGACAGACTATGTGCAGTACAAGATGTTCCCGGCGCAGCAGCTGCGGCACATTTTCAGCGCGGCGTCAGACGACCTGCTGCAGCTGCTCGAGAGCCTGCTGGCGCTGTATCCTCCGCGTCGATGCGACTGCACGCAGGCATTGCTGATGCCGTACTTCAGGTAACCAGGTGGCAGCCCTGATCCATGTATCTCTGAGGGTACCGAAACTTTCAAACTCAAACTCTTATTTTTTATTCAAATAAACTTATTAAAAGTGCTTTTGAATCGTCAAGTGAATTTACCACTGGTTCGGAATGCCATTCCTACCGAGAAAAACAAGCAAGAAATCGGTGGTTGCTCTTATTACATCAATTCAATGTGTAGTAAGTAATACACTGCGCGACGCGCGTGGACACTTATTGCGGTTCAAAGCTCTAGCGTGTAGTCAGGTGATCTGTTGAAGTTCTCTAAGAAGGCAGTAATAATTTTTTTAAACGGCATAAATGACTATTATTTCCGAGGTTTTTCAGGGCCGTATGATTCAAAATTCATCAACAACAATTTTTCAAAATTCCATTGGCAGAGATACCTAACCAGTAAGAGAAGTATGCTTCTGAAAGAGCTTATTATACTGTTGTAGATTATGTAAATGATAAAAGAGCATGGATTGGACTTTCTCCAGCAATGCTAAGGACAGCGGTTATTGTATCTACACATTGATGAAATTGTAAAATTTTTTTTTTCTAAAGAGTAACCACCGAGTTTCTTGCTGGTTCTTCGCAGTAGGAATGTCATTCCGAACCAGTGGCAGATTCACTCGATGATTCAAAAGCACTTGTAAAAGTTTATTTGAATAAAGAACATTTGAATTTGAATGGAGAAATGTATGTTTTCGCATTTCTGTGACGAAATCGTTTTAAAAGTTGAGTATTAATTACCCCATAGGAGATCAAACCCAGGACTGGTGTAGCAACTTTTCTGGTCTAGTCTAGCAGCTTGTCAAAATTGAAATGTTTTAATACCAAATTTTATTTTCCCTTACAGCAATAAACCAGCTCCCACTATTGGGAACAAACTGCCAATGCCCACAAATCTATCTATGAAAATGGAATCGGAGAAACCATCTTTGAAGAGGAAGCTAATTGACAATGTTGACGGTGGTGCGCTCGCTAAGAAGCTTCTCAAATTTTAAGGCCTAAAGTACACAGTGCAATTCACTGGACCACATCTAAGGCCCGTAATAATAGATCGATATCAGCTAAGAACAGGTTCTCAAGTATCGGTCAATCTGCCCAGAACAAGGGAAAAGCATAGATAATGCCCGTTAATAAATGAGTGGGTGATCAGCAATAAAAACATAAATTAGGGCACGCAAGGAAGACATGGTATGCACGTAATATAGCCACAGTACGAGCGATCTTGATATTGAACTTTCATTAACACATACACATTATTGATTGTGTATTTGTTAACAGTGTTAATTTTGTTATTTTCAAGTGCAAACACTGCCATAACTTGTAAGGGTGCCTTCACACATATTCGTGAAATAGTTGGCATATCCACAGGCTATGAGGCATGAATTAAAGATAAGTAAATCTGCTGTGTAGCGACTACTTCCCGGTATGACCACTATTATACCACGCAAAATGACTTGAGCAGTTTTCACAGCAGCATGATTTTAACGAAATTTTATACAGGAATAGGTGTCAATGTTCGTTAAGCACACATAAATTGCATAATTTCAAAGAATATTATACTACTAAGAATATACTACGTTGAGACGCGACACTCAAATCCATCAATTAATCGTCGCCCGCACCCTAGGATCACATGTCTAGTGGTGTCCATAGAGAATTATTCTTCTCAGCAGTAGTAGCTCAGATTAGGGTAGTAGGTTATCTTGAAGAGTCAAGGGTATGGTAACAATATGGTCCAGTTAACTCGAGCAAGTGTGAAGACATCCTAAAACAAATGTGCAATTAGTGACACAAGATGTTACTGCAATTACTGTTAATTTAAGAACTGGTAATTAAGTGTATTATTTTAATGGATCTTCAACATAATATAAAGCTGGGCTTTTTGCATCCAGTGTATGATGTAATTGTATGATAAGATAATAATCATAGGACAAATGATGTGGAAATATATATTTTGATGATGAAAAACCTCTTTTATTGCTTTCCAATAAATTCAGTTAATAATAAAAATAACTATATCTTAGACTTCTTTCTGTTTTTTCTATTTCACTGGAATTTACAGTTTACAGTTAGGCAAAATGGGTAAAGACTAGCATAATAAGTTAACATTTTGCATATTTATTGACAGTCACTAATCACTATATTTGATAAAGCTCCAGGTAACGAAGCTTCGGACGAAGAACGGCACCAGACATGTCCCATTTTCCTTTTGTGCAGCTGTTCCTGATTTCTGAAAGAAAATTGTATGAGTCAGAATAAAATGCTTACAAGTGTTGAGTAGACACCTAATTCGGGGTATGCCCTCAATCTTACAATGATACTCCATCATCAAGACGTGGTCTTTAGTATGTTCCTAATTCCTTTTTACTGTATTTTGATTCTATCATCAACCTTTTGCCGGCCTACTCCTGAGGAGGAGTCGTCTCTTACGAGTTAAAGCAAGACTTGATTCTTTCAGCAAACTGTAAATAGGTACTCACTTCATCTGTCATATGGTGTAAGCGACTTGTTCAGACTGCGTATCCGCGATGGCGTGGCAAAGTATCGTTCGTTCAGAACTACGTCACAACATCGCAACCGCAATTCTAAAACTGCAATATAGAAATAATTAACGTCACGAGATCTAGTATACCATGTGTATATCGACATAAGCTAATAATCCAGTAGAGTACTCGCTCACTGATCAGGGGCGGCTACGAATCCCGGGAAATAAGTTTATGCAGGATTTTTGAAATACCTAAATCCACACTGACGTATTCGCTGGCATCATCTAATAGGGAATATGCATGTATTTTTTTTATTTTTTTAAACTATTCTATAAGTGATTATATAACCGGAAAAAAATATAACACTTGCAAAATTTTATTAAATAAGCTAAAAAATAATAATTAAAACTACTATCATTTTCGGACGACTTAAACGCCCCCATTTTGGCGCGCTCGTTATGTGACGTCACCGTGCACATGAATAAATTAACAACGAAGTGTTTGAGTGAAGTAAAGCGTAAAAGATTAACTTATTGTGATGGAAGAGCACCCAAAAGCTTATTATAATTATTGTATTGTCCCTATGTGCAAAAATAATATTAAAACTGCAACTGACAAGATATATTTTCATATGCCCAAAGATGCAAATACCTACATATAATAAGGAAAAAGTGGTGTATGTACTTGGTCAATGAATATAGGTACCTAATATTATCATTGTGTAAGGTGATGAGGAGAGAAAATGTATCGTGCTTGAGAACCTAGTTTATATTGTTGTGAAGATTATTTCGACGTGAGTATTAAATATGTATGTACCTACCTACCTACCAAAAATCTTTTTCATAAGGAATCGCGAACAATAACAATAAACTAACCTAAAAATTACATGTTCATAAAACTATTCTGATTCCCAATGTTTTTACTTATTTATTAATGTTACAAATTTATAAATATTATGGTTTTCATTGGTCAACAGCTGACTACGAGTGTTGATTTTGATCACAAAACGTTATATCTAGGTTTTTTGTTTGCACTGTTGAAAGTTCTATTGGAAAAGAATTTCTCAGTTGCCTTGACGAAAACAACCTAGTTTGTTAAAGTTTATAAAGATGTTCTCAACATTTAACGTTCCTAATACCTACATATCTTTGATTATATAATATATACTAGCGCCCGCGACTTCGTCCGCGCGGTTTTGGGTTCCCGCGAGAACTCATTAATTTATAGTTTACTACCTATAGTTGTTTATTGTGACGAGTCTTTTTTCACAAGAAATCACTGCTTTCAGTTAATAATTGCCAAAAACACTATAATTTATCATAAACAGCGGCAAAACAATGCGAATAACCTTCAATAATCATACAAAACAAACGACCTGTTAACAGTCGACTCAGCCTAGAGTGGATGGTGACGTCATGTTTCGTTCCGCCAATAGCGTTGCATTTTGGAAATTTGAGCGGGAACTTGAAAAATACTACTTTTAAATAATTAAATTTATTAATAGAAACACGATAATTTGTAAAAATAATCATCTGTATATATTTCTTTAGCAATAAAGATTACACATAATTTTTTTTGTCCATTTCTAAATCACATGCATATTCCCCATTTTAATGACATTGGGGCTGATTCTGTTGTACACAATCTCTAAACTAAACTAAAATTAGAGCATTACAAATATTGCTAACCCTTTCATAATACTTCCTACGGAAAGGGACAGAACTAGATTTAAAGCTGCCATTTTAGTTTACTTTAGAGATTGTGTTATACAGAATCAGCCACATTGTGTACTTATGCAAAACATTGAAGATATAGTCCGTGTCATGAAAGAAGTCGAGGCGAAGCCTAGAGGCGGCGCCTAGTCTCATGTTTTAAATGCAATTTTTGTATGTAAAATATATTAGTTTCATTAATTGCCGCGGGACTCCTTTCTAGGCGTTTTTAAATACTTAATTTACAAAAACTCACCATCGTCTAAGTGTTTTCTATTGCCCGCTTTATCTGTTTTCTTTTTGCTCTTCTTTATTTTTATCTGCACACAAAATTTGACCTATTCTCCTGTTATTCTTTTTACTTTTTTTAACGTTTTTTGTCACATTTGCTGGGTCTACGTTAAACATTTACACTTTCTGTAGGCAAACAGATAATTCCCTTAAAGTGAATAAATTTTTTGCAAACTGCTGTACTAAAATATCCCATTACATAAAATATTTTAATACATTGCAGATGTATTTAGAAATGTCATTAGGCACTGACCTTATGCGGTGAATTGGACACAACTGATAGACGTCCATATACACCGTACTTCCGTTCGTCTTCAGGCCGTAAAGTGCCCATTTTTTTCATGACTAGATATATCTGTAATGTAAAATTCTTCGAGTTATTGATGTTTAAAATGTCATTCAGAAAATATTACATAGTCTGATAGCAGGGAGCCTAGTGAGTGATTTTTTTACCTATTAGATCGCGTTATAATGTAATGGTCAGATGGTCATAAATCAATTGCTGACAATTTGCAAAAAGTATCTTACTAGGCCCACACTTACAACGTACTACTAGTGTACGACATACCTGCTCGAGCATGCCGTAGCTGCGGATGAGGAAGTCCCTCTGCGCCAGCTGGTTGATGCGCTCGCGCTCCTCCTTGTCCACGATGGGGTCGTACTACTACTGTACGACATACCTGCTCGAGCATGCCGTAGCTGCGGATGAGGAAGTCCCTCTGCGCCAGCTGGTTGACGCGCTCGCGCTCCTCCTTCTCCACGATGGGGTCGTACTACTAGTGTACGACATACTGCTCGAGCATGCCGTAGCTGCGGATGAGGAAGTCCCTCTGCGCCAGCTGGTTGACGCGCTCGCGCTCCTCCTTCTCCACGATGGGGTCGTACTACTACTGTACGACATACCTGCTCGAGCATGCCGTAGCTGCGGATGAGGAAGTCCCTCTGCGCCAGCTGGTTGACGCGCTCGCGCTCCTCCTTCTCCACGATGGGGTCGTACTACTAGTGTACGACATACTGCTCGAGCATGCCGTAGCTGCGGATGAGGAAGTCCCTCTGCGCCAGCTGGTTGACGCGCTCGCGCTCCTCCTTCTCCACGATGGGGTCGTACTACTACTGTACGACATACCTGCTCGAGCATGCCGTAGCTGCGGATGAGGAAGTCCCTCTGCGCCAGCTGGTTGACGCGCTCGCGCTCCTCCTTCTCCACGATGGGGTCGTACTACTATTGTACGATATACCTGCTCGAGCATGCCGTAGCTGCGGATGAGGAAGTCCCTCTGCGCCAGCTGGTTGACGCACTCGCGCTCCTCCTTCTCCACGATGGGGTCGTACTACTAGTGTACGACATACCTGCTCGAGCATGCCGTAGCTGCGGATGAGGAAGTCCCTCTGCGCCAGCTGGTTGACGCACTCGCGCTCCTCCTTCTCCACGATGGGGTCGTACTACTAGTGTACGACATACCTGCTCGAGCATGCCGTAGCTGCGGATGAGGAAGTCCCTCTGCGCCAGCTGGTTGACGCGCTCGCGCTCCTCCTTCTCCACGATGGGGTCGTACTACTAGTGTACGATATACCTGCTCGAGCATGCCGTAGCTGCGGATGAGGAAGTCCCTCTGCGCCAGCTGGTTGACCCACTCGCGCTCCTCCTTCTCCACGATGGGGTCGTACTACTAGTGTACGACATACCTGCTCGAGCATGCCGTAGCTGCGGATGAGGAAGTCCCTCTGCGCCAGCTGGTTGACGCGCTCGCGCTCCTCCTTCTCCACGATGGGGTCGTACTACTACTGTACGACATACCTGCTCGAGCATGCCGTAGCTGCGGATGAGGAAGTCCCTCTGCGCCAGCTGGTTGACGCGCTCGCGCTCCTCCTTCTCCACGATGGGGTCGTACTACTAGTGTACGACATACTGCTCGAGCATGCCGTAGCTGCGGATGAGGAAGTCCCTCTGCGCCAGCTGGTTGACGCGCTCGCGCTCCTCCTTCTCCACGATGGGGTCGTACTACTACTGTACGACATACCTGCTCGAGCATGCCGTAGCTGCGGATGAGGAAGTCCCTCTGCGCCAGCTGGTTGACGCGCTCGCGCTCCTCCTTCTCCACGATGGGGTCGTACTACTAGTGTACGACATACTGCTCGAGCATGCCGTAGCTGCGGATGAGGAAGTCCCTCTGCGCCAGCTGGTTGACGCGCTCGCGCTCCTCCTTCTCCACGATGGGGTCGTACTACTACTGTACGACATACCTGCTCGAGCATGCCGTAGCTGCGGATGAGGAAGTCCCTCTGCGCCAGCTGGTTGACGCGCTCGCGCTCCTCCTTCTCCACGATGGGGTCGTACTACTAGTGTACGATATACCTGCTCGAGCATGCCGTAGCTGCGGATGAGGAAGTCCCTCTGCGCCAGCTGGTTGACGCACTCGCGCTCCTCCTTCTCCACGATGGGGTCGTACTACTAGTGTACGACATACCTGCTCGAGCATGCCGTAGCTGCGGATGAGGAAGTCCCTCTGCGCCAGCTGGTTGACGCACTCGCGCTCCTCCTTCTCCACGATGGGGTCGTACTACTAGTGTACGACATACCTGCTCGAGCATGCCGTAGCTGCGGATGAGGAAGTCCCTCTGCGCCAGCTGGTTGACGCGCTCGCGCTCCTCCTTCTCCACGATGGGGTCGTACTACTAGTGTACGATATACCTGCTCGAGCATGCCGTAGCTGCGGATGAGGAAGTCCCTCTGCGCCAGCTGGTTGACGCACTCGCGCTCCTCCTTCTCCACGATGGGGTCGTACTACTAGTGTACGACATACCTGCTCGAGCATGCCGTAGCTGCGGATGAGGAAGTCCCTCTGCGCCAGCTGGTTGACGCACTCGCGCTCCTCCTTCTCCACGATGGGGTCGTACTACTAGTGTACGACATACCTGCTCGAGCATGCCGTAGCTGCGGATGAGGAAGTCCCTCTGCGCCAGCTGGTTGACGCGCTCGCGCTCCTCCTTCTCCACGATGGGGTCGTACTACTAGTGTACGACATACCTGCTCAAGCATGCCGTAGCTGCGGATGAGGAAGTCCCTCTGCGTCAGCTGGTTGACGCGCTCGCGCTCCTCCTTCTCCACGATGGGGTCGTACTACTAGTGTACGACATACCTGCTCGAGCATGCCGTAGCTGCGGATGAGGAAGTCCCTCTGCGCCAGCTGGTTGACGCGCTCGCGCTCCTCCTTCTCCACGATGGGGTCGGGCTCGTACGAGCACAGCACGTATGGCGGCTTCGATGGCTCCTTCTCTTTCACTTCCGCTACTGGCACCTATCGTTAAACGAGTTTTATACAGCTGGTGCTAGGTAAAAAGTAGTGTGCACTACAACACAGAATGGAGAGGATTTATCTGCACTTAGGTATTGTACTATTGGCTCTCGTATTCCAACCAATCCCGCACCAGCAGAGACACTTCCGTGGTTGTCTACTAAATTGTTGGCTGACAAGCATCGCCTACAACGCATTTGTCATTCATTAAATTGACGCTCGACCAGTGTGCTCCTAATATTTGAATAATGAGTTACTCATTTTTACCATGAAAGTAGGCATATTAATGGAACCCGGACTAAAATAAAAACACTCTTGTTTTGCAGAGTACGAATACTCTGTCAGTGCGTATTATGAATGTTCTGGGCTCTGGCAGTGCGTATTACAAACCGGGTTCTATGAAATGCTTACCTGTTGTTGTACTAGCGAAGGTTTAGTGGACAGTTTGCTCTTGTCATCCTTTTCCTTGCGTTTCTGTTCGCGTGTGCGCGGCCGCGTCTTCTCACTTACGAGGCTCGGGGTGGTGAGCGTTGCGTCTTCTCCCTCCTTTTCCTTTTTATCTCCCTCTTTGGACTTAGGCTGCGATGGTTTCTTTAGAGCTTCTGCTTTTGCTTTCGTTTGCTGAAATACGTAAATCTGACAGTCTTATCTTATGCTAAGTACTACTAACAATTTATGTAACTAATAATAAAACTTCCCAAATAATACAAGTATAAACATTAAAGAACTCTATTTCTTAAACAGAGATTTTACTGCATATTTGTCACGAAATATCGCCTAAAATATAGTTGTTGTCGTAATTGTCGTCGTCTCAACCTATAGACGTCCACAGCTGGACGAAGGTATCCTCACTCCTGTATGGATCGCCGTTTGATTCCAGCGGCTCCCTTCTACACGCTGGATGTTAAATTATATTAGGCGGGTAAAAGATAAGGTTCATTTTTGGTGGACTCTTTGTACACTCGTCACTCTACCATGAATAGAGGAAAATACATAGATTGTATTAAAAATATAATAATTTAGAATAGTCAATACGGTGAACAAAAAAAAATGTATTTCAAGTTTTTGATACGTTTCCAAGATGGCAACCTTCAGCCATAGGCAGTAGGCAGTAGGCGCGAAATGTATCAAATGTCATTTCTGACAGTCGCTGTCAAAATAACGCGTTTTTCATTTGAAAACGTCAAAAAATATGAATCCGCCATAAGCCATTATTGGCTTAAGCAACACTAAATATTGTTACCCCACTCATGTTTAGTGTTGCTTATCGTGGAACGATTAAATAATTTCACCACTGAAATTACGAAGAATTCGTAGATTTGAACGATCAAAACTGGTCTAGTATTTTTTTTTCTTTCATTTCTCTACTTGTAAAAGGACCTATTTTAGGACCAGTTTAGTCCGCTACCATCTTAGACTGCATCATCACTCATCGCAGTCAAGGGCTAACTTGTAGTGCAATAAACAAAAAAGAGAAATATAATATACTTGTCTTATAAATATGACCGAAAATTGCCGCTAAAACCTTTTCCTAGCCTCCGCCGTACCTTTTGTTTTTTATTTATTGTGAGATAGGCTTGCATTTGACGACAATCATGCCTAGTGCAAAGTAATGATGAGGTCTAGGTTGGAACGCGCTTGCCCAGAAGATGCCTATTCACTGTTGTCTTGAAGGTACCTAAGTAGTATGTGGCAGGAATAATTAGAATAACCAAATAAAGAAAACTAATAATTTTATCTACCAAACCTTATTTTTCTGGTGAAATAAGATATTTTTTCGAAATAGTAGATACTTCCGAACATAATCTAACAATTTTTCAAAATCAGCATGCAGCATTATATACTTGTCTTATAAATATGAGTAAATATTGCCGCTTGCAAGCACTTTGCCGAATGATTGCAAACCTTTGGCTAACCTCCTTACCTGGAATTCCTCGCGCTGCAGCCGCGTGCAGTCGCCGCGCGCCCGGGACGACGCCGTGCCCGTGTACAGCGAGCCCGACGGCTGCTGGAACAGACTCGCGTACTGCTCGCCCACCGGGTACACGCGCCTGGCAATAAAACCCTTACAATCATGCAGTAGGTAGAAAGAGCTAGATCGCTTACTCATGTCGAAAAATCGGTCCTGAAAGAGAACCCTTCCGCGAGTCGATGTCCCTCTAACACGCATGGCTGCTATAGAAGACTCGTAGTAATGTTCTCTTCCGAGACCGTTACTACGAGAGACTTTATGTACGATAAAGTGTGTTCTACTTCAAGTACCTCAGTATTCAGTTATATCGACCTAAGGCTCAAAAAGGCTCGACGCCAGAGCTGTAAAAATATTAAATTAAAAAATAAGATATCGACCTAAAAAATTAAAAAAAAATCTAAAACTGTACCGAATCTGTAAAGGTAGCTAAAATATAAAACATTTATCAAGCATCTTAAAAAATCCTCACAGCCTAGTGGCTAAAAATATCTTTAACATTTTGTCCACAAAGCCAACGTCATAGAAGAATCATTTATTATTTAACTAGCTGATGCCCGCGACTTCGTCCGCGTGGATAAAGTTTTTTTGATTCCTTCGGGAACTCCTCAATTTTCCGGGATAAAAAGTAGCCTATGTCACTCTCCAGGTCTTCAACTATACCCATGCCAAAAATCACGTCAATCCGTTGCTCCGTTGCAGCGTGATTGAAGGACAAACCAACAAACCAACAAACCAACAAACCAACAAACCAACAAACAAACTGACTTTCGCATTTATAATATTAGTATGATATGATGTGGTCTTAACCATTGACTAAAATTTTATTTAGTAATGATACTCGTAAGTAACAAAGTACAACGGACGACAAAGTGCACCAATTTACCTGTAATTTCCCAAATGAGTCTCTTCCCATTGTATCTGCGTTTGCCACGGACTCTTTTCAGGTTCTTTTTCTTCAGTTGGAGCATATTCAGCAAATCTAAAGAAATAAAATATATAATTCTTTTTGGGGCGCATCTTTTAATGAAAGATGGCAATCATCGTTATAGCTTACTACAACCTGAACCTCAGACATAGGTGAACAATCTCAGATTAAAAAGCTAATTAAAGGTTTTTAATCTGAGTGAACAATGACAGGGCGGTTTTATTGGACCATCCATAAGCTAATGAAGTGTTTTATAATGAGGAAGACCTTATTATTAATCTGAACAGATATTTCGCGGTTATGAAAGATTTTTCTTTCTTTCAAATCCCTACAGTCCTGTAATGTGGTGGGAAAAGAGCATTTTACATGAAAACCAGCACTTTGATCGGGTTTTCTAGACGCCCGGAGCATGATTCGATTGGTCAATTCACACGCTTGCGTTGAGGCACACCCCACAAGAAACGACAAAAAAATTGAAGTTTTTTTACTATTCATTATAGGCTTACGCTTGACCACAATTACACGTGATGGGAAGTGAAGATGCGGCCTAAGATGCCTATTAACTCTTGATTTAAAGATATCCGGATTGTAATTGGTGGGAAACAGTTTTTGGTAGTGTTCCAAACCCTAGCCATGCGAATAAGGAATGAAGACCCAAAGCGCTTCGTACGTGTGGATGGAACATCGACGACATAGGCGTGGAAACTGGATATGAAAAAGTCCTCACTTGTTGGTCTGCAGCAGGCGGTCGCGTATTCGCTTGCGGTCTTCCTCCAGCACGCGCTTCTTGTCGCACTGCCAAATGTTGAGCATCGTGAACGTATCCGTCAGCAGTCCCTCCTTAACCTCGCGGTCGAGCTGAGTGTCCGTGTGGAAACTTGGCGAGTGGTTCACCTGCACACATATCATCCATATGTTATAGACCAAAGCCGAAATGTCGGCATATTGCGAATTTGCAACTGGCCTCCAAAATACTCAGGAATTCAAAACGTTAAAGGTGCGTGCGTAACGCAATTCTTCGACCTCTAACTGACGCGTATTCGACAACCATTGCCGATAGGAGTAAAAGTGAGGTCCAAGCCGATTTTCAATTCGATTTTGGATTGGATGTTCCTGAATTATTTAATGTGAAAAACAGATTTTTTATAGATTAAGAGAAGGATGAATGTAGCCCAAAACAAAATCCGACCCCGACAAAGATTCATGTCTCTCACGTCGTTTGCGGCTATACCTAGTGTTTTGTAAAGTGCGCAGGCAGAAGCGAGCTGTTCTGAATTAAAGAATCTAACTCACACACTTTTTCATTATACCTTATTTAGATTAAGTCTAAATTAGTTAAAATCGGTGTTTTAAATGTAGATAAGTACCTCTAAAATGTAAGGATGGAGCTTGTGGTCTAGCAGTATATCGAAACCAAGTATTTCAAAACAAGCGTGGACCTGTGAAGAGTAATTCCATTCAGATTATATTATTAAATATTCCATTCTATTCGATTTTGAAGTTTGTTATGTAACTACAGTCTATAATTTGCATGCAACAAACAAGATTATCGATACATATAGATTCATAGTAAATACACATAATTTATTAATTGTACAGGTCTACTATCTACCATATTTTAATTTAAGGAAATTGGAACTGCTTCCAAGTTTGGCACAATAGGATGGCTATTGGATGAAATCAAAGCAACAATCCTTGAAACTATACCATTAGCTTAAATAGATAGGAGTAGCTACACGCCCTGGTCACACTATAAAATTGAAACTTAGCTTTATTTCGAGTTTACTCTCACCAGGGCTTATAGGCCTACTACACTGCACTTATCACAGGGACCCTTGACCCTGAACCAGTGTAGTGTAAATAACATTTAGGGAGTAAAGGTCCCTAATTTGGTCCTTATTGCTTTGTAACAAGCGACGCCAAAACTAGCGGCCACGCCCACCTCAGGGCCCTTTGAAAAGTGCAGTGCAATAGGCCTATTAAAGATAATCCTACGGTAATTCTACAGTAAGTCATTATAATGAAATTAAGGGAATAAGGAACGGGAGAGGACCATATCGTGCGAAGGAAAGCACGCGTGGTAGCTGTGCTTGAGAATGGGCCAGGCCGAGATGATGGTCTTGACGATGACCTGGTCGATGGCGTGCCACAGCCGGTCCAGGTCCACGCCTTGCGACAGCAGAATCTTGTTCAGCGTCGATATCTTGCTGGTTGACAGAATATTGGCACGTGGTTTACACTAGTGTTTTTAATGGATTACCTACCCAATACTAGAACTGCCTCTTTATAACATTGCTTGGGAGTACTAAGAATAAAAAAACATTGTTGGGTACAATTTATACGTGCGGTAAAGGCAATACCTTTTTGATAACAACAACAAACAGTCGCAGAGTTGCATAATATCATAACGCGTACTTCCTAAGGTGAATAAACACGTTGGTCATGTTGGGGTCCGCTATCTGCTGGAAGCATGTATATTATGTATCTGGGTGTACCGTTTGCTGCCCACTTCGGAGTCATAGACAAAAGTGCTATTGTGCTTATTTAGGACGTATTAGTTGTTAAGGTGTATTAACACGTTGGTCGTGTTAGGGTTCGCTATCTGCTGGAAGCAAATATTAATGTATAATGTAACTTGGTGTACCGTTTGCTGCCCGCCTCGGAGCCATAGACAAAGGTGCTATTGTGCTTATTTAGGACGTATTAGTTGTTAAGGTGTATTAACACGTTGGTCGTGTTAGCGTCCGCTACAGTAAAGGCAAGCATAAAAATGTATCTGGGTGTACCGTTTGCTGCCCGCCTCGGAGTCGTATACGTAGGTGCGACTGTGCTTGTTGAGCGCATAGTTGGTGAGGTGCATGAATACGTTGGTTGTATTGTTCGCGTTGGGGTCCGCGTATCTGCTGGTGGCGAATCTACAAATACAAGTTAAAATACTTACAAAATGGTAGAAATTACGTAAAACGATGATAGAATAGCGTTTCACGATACTATGTGTCGCATCACCGCCATTAGGTTATCATACTTACCTGACAAGACCTTCGTTATAAACAAAAATACGAAGAGGATCACAGGATGTAATGAGAGTGTACACTCTAATGTCGAATTTATAGCCATCCACCAGGTATGGTTTAGACAAATATACCTGGAACAAACAATATGCAATATATTAAGTATTGGAAGAAAAAATATTATATACAGATGGTCCAAATAGTGACGTCCAAAGAAAAAAATTAGATTCCTCGTACCTATCAGAAAAAAAACCCCATGTATGTTCAGCGATTTTTGGTAGTTTTCGAGTTATAATTTTTTTTATCGTGAGATTTCTGAGGGAGTGAGTCTATAAAAAGTATATAGAAGGAAACCTTCTTTACCTGGTCAATGGAGAACCCATTTATTAAGGTAAATTCAAGAAATCGAAACGGGTCGTTTTCTAGGAGCTACAATAAAGTCTATATTCAAATCCAAAAGTGAATTAAAATTGATTGACAATGATGTCTTTTTGAAAATCCTAGATGGCAGTCGCAATTTTTAAGATAAAAAATTCAAAATAAATAAATACCTGACAAATGAGTTTATCTGTGGGCTTGATGTCTTTGAGCGATTTAGTGAGGTAGATGCCGCGGCCCTGGCTGCCGCACTCCGGCTTTATTATAAACGTCTTATTCTTGCGTGTCTTGCTGTAGTTAAAGGCCTCACTAAAACTAAATGAAGGAATTCGAATTACAAGCAGAAATTATTTGCTTTGATATATTAAATAGAGCAATTAAACTTTTAAGAAATCCTTAAGCTCATCTGTTTGATTTCCAGTTTTGCAGCGTGTATTTACTTTATGGATACAATTACTAGATTTAGGACTTAAATCTATTAACTGAATAGAAGTACTTCTTAATTGAACTTACTCAGCAGGCAAACACCAAGTCTTTGGAAAGAAGTTATATTCTTTAGGATATATTTTTTGCATTCTATTTAAATTTCTCGCAAGCAAATCCTTCCTGCAATTAATTTTTATTAAGTAATGAAAAAATTTCAGATTAATTTTAATTAATTCATTCATTGGGTTCATTTTGAAGTGAATTTTTTGTTTTGTATTTATTAAAAAAAACCCTACCTGCAAATCTCTAGCATTCCAGGAAAATGGTTGATACGTTGAAATCTTTTCATTTCCTTAGCCCGCTCAACGGAAACGCTCATATCAGTCCAATAGAAGTTCCACGCTTCTTCTTCAGAGACTTCGCGCATGCCGAACGCGCTGGCGACTTTGCGGATCGACTCATAGCGGCAGTTAGTTAGGCAAATCGAAATTTGTGATCTAAAATATCAACTTGCCTTTTAACACAATTACAAGACAAGATAGAATACAATATAATTAACCACACAAATCACTTGACTTATTCAGTTATACGAGTATTATCAATGGTTTTGTAGGTGCACACATACCTACATGATGACGTAAAACATGACGTGGCCACGTTAGCCAATTACCTATATACATGATGACGTAAACATGACGCGGCCACGTTAGCCAATCACCCGTGCCGCCGCCTGAATCACGATAACGAAGTTCTTTAGGAATTGTACTATATATATTATAGAAATTTCAACCTACAACAGTTGGCCCAGCTGGGATCCCCGAGCATGACACCGGCTCGGAGGAAGATCTTCCTATTGCTTCGGGAGCATATACCAAACGCTCCCGACCAACACCAAAAAGTCAAATGGAGTCAACAGTCAAAACAAGAACAATGAAACATTTGCAAGTCGTCAGCACAGCATCAGCACAGACCGCGGGTCGACAGCAAGCATCAGACGAACACAGCATATACCAAACGCTCCCGACAGTTTCTTGCTGGTTCTTCTCGGTAGGAATGTCTTTCCGAAGCTGTGGTAGATTAACTTGACGATTGCAATTTTGATTCAAATCTAGAGCTCATAAATTTTCATCACAATACTAAAGTTACTGGCAATAGTAAAAGCATTACTCAAATCATTGAGAGTTGAATACAGAGAAATACGAGTATACTGGTTCAATCAAGTCAAAAGCATTACTAAAGACCAATTCAATCCAAATAAGAATGAATTCTACACACAAAAACTATAACTATTTGATTACACACAAAGTTAAATTGAGTAGTACCATGTAACATTAATTTAAATTACACTTCACTATATTTTGAATGTCTTAGATATTTAAATTTCTGTGAGAATATTGTCATAGTTATACAGTCCTACAAACTTACCTGAACCGGTGACAGTGTTGCTAGTATATATTAAAAAATGAAATAAAAACAAAAACTTTTTAAAAATTAGTTCCAATTCTACATAGTTTAATTCCTACCTCTTTCTTTTCTTTTTCTTGCGTGTTGACTCAATGGGAATGATAGGTGCAGTGCGGGAAGTTGGCTGGGAAGTGTCATCCTCATCATAAAGCTTGCTGTCGTAATTGCGCAACAGTATTGAAGCTATGTTCTCAGCTGTCTCCTCCTTGGCTAGCTGTTCAGCCATATATTCTAAAAAACATTTTTATCCATATTTAATATTATAAATGCGAAAGTGAGTGTGCGTGTCTGTCTGTTTGCTACACTATAACGGCCTATCTCTTCAACCTATTTTGATGAAATTTGGTATAGAGATTGGTTGAAAGGGTAATCAACGCAGATGAAGTCCTATCTAATTCTAGTATATTCATTATTCATATCATCTAATTCTAGTATAGCATATAATAAATTCTATATAATAATAGTGTAAAAGATCCAATTCCGTACATTGAAGATATTTTGAAAATTTGTTTTCGAGGGCAACTCTATAATCGATACTGAAGCCAAAACTGTAATTTTTCTCATTTTTGTCTGTCTGTGTGTCTTGAACATAGCACAGATCAACTGTATGAGAAATGTATGAAATCCTGACTTGTGATGTTAAACATTTTATGTAATTTTTTACTTTTATTGATTATGTGACATAGTTATAGAACATATGTATTTTATAATCATTAAAAAATATTCCTATCTCAACGAGTTAAGGCTTAAGGAGTTAAGGAGTTAAGGCTTAAGGAGGTTAAGGGTTTCTTATAAAAATTCTTAAGTTACCACTCATGACTTCTATAAACAAAACAACCTTCATCTCCCATTTGATGATCACAGAAAGTCTTAAAGTATTAATGGGATTTTCACAAGTTTACGGGTATCATCGAGTAGTTAAAAACATTGAAAAAAATCTTCATAAACATACGTTTTCTTTTACCTGGAGATCTCTGTTTAGTTGCCTGTGAATGTTTTGGGCTATGATGTGATGGTTGGTCTTCATCATTTAATGATGTCTCGTGCCACTCCAGCTGAAAAATTACAAATATGAATTAAAAAATTAAAATATGCAATTATTAAAATTAACTTAATTGCATACTTAGTTACTATTAAGAAAGCCATTTATTATTATCATAGATTGTTGCTGGGTAATATTTTACACTACTGTTCTCATACACTAACGAGACAACACTTCTCTCATAATTTATTATTGTTGCTAACTATAAAATTATTCAAGACCTAAAAAATTATTTTTGCAAAAGCAAACCTGCTAACTTAAAACTTTTTATAAGTGAGCAGGATTGCAAATTCTGGAAGAGTCTATGTAAAATGTCATTCTAATGTACAATAACACCAATTTAACTGGCCGGGTGGCCAAAATTGGAACAAATTATTTGACTGTTTAACAGTGATGCTGTCACCGGGTCAGATCAGTTCAGTTTACACACAAACTTAAACTGAACTGAGATCCATAAAGTACATCACACTATTTTCTTGATTTTTTACCCCTCCCCGTCCTTGTCACAGTTGGTCACATTTGTGAGACCCCCCTCACTAGTGTGACATCACATATCTTGCAATTTTACATCTTGAAATTATTAAATTAAAACAGCATTTCCGAAATTAGTTTTATTTCCATTACAGATACAGATAGAGTTGGAAATATTTGTAAGTTTTTTATTAATAGGGCATTTTAACACTCAGATTTTGAAATGTGACGTCACAAAACTTAGGACCCCTCCCACCCCTTGTCACACTTCATCGACCCCCTCCCCCCCTTAACATTACACATTTAAACATCTTCCTGCAGAAACAAACAGCACAAGATTTAACCTCTCCACTGTCAAGAACTTATTGGATCTGTTTAGATTGTATAAAACAGAATGCTTAGAGACCATAGACTCCAATAGTGGAATTTCTAACTAAGTTTATGGTTCTAGCCTGCGAAAGTCCTACCTTTAATATTCAGTGATTAATGCTTTAGGAAATATAAAGTTTTTTATTAGAATAAATATAATCCTTACCTCCATTTAGTACGGATGTATAATAAATCTTTATAATTTAATGAAATCAAAAATAAATAATATTAGCGCTAGGCATTCTCTATCACAAAATAGAAGTCTTATGAAAAGAAAAGTGGAGGCCTAAACACGACCTAAAGTTGCACTGAAAAGAAAAATAATTTTAATATCAAATTGTATGTACTCATAGTATTTAATTTACAAAACAACACATACAACCAATACTATATTTGGACGATTTTTCATAAAAAATTTCAAGGGATACTGTTTTTTGTTTTTGTTTCATGTCAACTTGACAAAAATTGACATTGCTTGCTTTTTTTTTTTAATTAACTGGTTTAACGGCTCTGGATTCTAGATTGCTTGCTTGAGAGACACACCATAGAGTATATCTCTTTCTCTGTCTATTCCAGAGACAAGTAATTCTCTGTCTATTCCATTTGTCGTGGTTGACATTTTGTCGTTTTCGTTCAACTTCTCACTTCAGTCAAAAATTCGTTTAAAATCCGCCAAAGCAACCAAAGTACAGAGTCATCTAGAATTGATAAAAATGGCAGAAGGCCAAGACGAACCTAAAAAGATTACAATTACTGTAAAAACACCAAAAGAGAAACAACAAGTTGAAATCGAGGAAGATTCGGACATCAAAAAAGTAAGTACAGCGTTGATAATGGCGTAATAACATAGATATTGCATACGCAATCAGCGATGACATTTTGTAATCATTCGGCAAACTAAATGCGTCTCGACTCTCGGTAATTTGATGATTTCAGTTGAAGGAAGTATTGGGCCCTAAGTTTAACGCGGAGCCGGAGCAACTATGTCTCATTTTCGCCGGAAAAATTATGAACGATGTGGACACGCTGAAGCAGCACAATATTAAGGATGGGTTGACAGTTCATCTCGTTATAAAGACCCCTCCGAGACCGGAACCAGAGGGGGCAACGAGGCGCCCACCAGGTAAACAACTTCACTTATGTTGTTATAGTAAAGCCACTGCAAGTGAAGTTCAAAACTTCAACCAAAAGTGTTAGTTATAAGTCATGTTTTTTGTAACTTTGTATCTTCTAGTTTTATATTTTATCAAATTATTTGAGCGTGATATAAATTGATACGTACCAGAAACAATATAATATTAAGTATATTGTATGATTGTTTTAAAGATGTTTAAACAAGTATATGTTACTTTATAGAAATGTAGACGCAACACCCAAGATATGAGAAATTTTGATTCTTTTGTACTTATATGATTGGTTTCATGATAATCATAGAAAGGAACAATCTCTCTGTAGGTGCAAGGTCTCCCGCAAATTGTGGAACCAGCTTCCATCTTCTGTGTTCCCTCATGATTATAATATGGGGCTCTCAAAGGGCGGATAAACATATTTCTTAAAAGCCAGCAATGCATTAGCGGTTCCTCTGGTGCTCATGAGCGTAATTCAAGGTGGTAATCACTTACCATCAGGTGACCCGCCTGCTCGTTTGCTCGCTATACATATAAAAAAAAAGGTGGCACTGAATTTGTTACTTGCTTTGCTTATAAATTGCTTTGCTTATAAATTTATGGCCATTATGATCAATTCTTGCACACAGTTTCTGAACTGAATTGAGTTTTGAATCTTTACCCCTGCCCCTTTCCATAGGGAGTATTATGAAAGCGATAGCAATATAAATAGAGCTGTCATTTTAGTTTAGAGATTTTGCAAAACAGAATTGACCCTATTGTCATACTAGACAACACACCCATGACTTCGTATGTGTGGTTTAAAGTTTTTTGATTCCTGCAGGAATTCTTTATCTAAAAAATAGGGATATAAATACCAAATTTCATCAAAATCAGCCACACAGATGGACCATGAAAGCATAGCAGACAGACAGACAGACACACTATTGCATTTATAATATTAGCATGGATAAGGATAACTTGAACAGCTTTATAGAACAAGATTTTTTACCAGAATACCTGTTATATATGTCACTGTAAAATTGCAAAAACCGTCAGATTGCAATCTAACACTTTTTATCTTGATAGATTGTAAACTGTCGTCAGATTGTGAACCGTTCAATGTTCTGAGTGTAAATTTTGGAAATATTGATTGTATTTATGTTTTCTTGTCTCTTTCTCGTAGGTTAGGTTCTTCTTCTTCTTCTTGTTGAGGCCAGTTCCGTGCGACCTGTATCACTGCGACCGTCTCCGATCTATTGTGATCACCTCCATTTCAAATTTCCTCGCCAATACTTTTTTCCGCCAGGAATAGCAGCGTTTTCTTGACTGGAATATGGGAAGCGTCCTTTAGGTCAATAATGTAGGTTAGGTTAGGATTCGAAATAAATAATCAGGTAGTGCCCAGCCTTAGGCGGGGCAATTAGGTTCTATCGGGTTAATATACCTAACACATTACAATCTACCAAAACATAATGCATCAAATTGTAATCTTTCGACAATTTAAAATTTCATTTTCAGCACCATGCATCACTCTCATATTTTTGGAAGAAGGGATTTGTATTTTTTTGTATACTTAGGAAAAAACTAGGTTGTATCCTTACAACCTTATTATTGCTAATATATATTATTTATAAATGCTGCAAGAAAGTATAGTAATAAATTATTTCTTTATAGCTGATATTGGTGCTACACCATTTGGATTAAACTCACTTGGTGGACTTGCGGGCCTTGAAAGCTTAGGACTTGGTCAAAGCACTTTTATGGATCTTCAGGTAAATTGGCATAAAAGCCTAGTTAATTAGTAGTAGCCTGTAACATTGTTTGGATTTGGGATGTCTAAAATTCCCATAGTAATACTCTATTCCTCAAATTCTTTTTTACAATTCTTCAATTGAATCATTATAATTGAAATTAAGATTTTTTAACAGATTTAATAAATACTATTTTCAGGCACGTATGCAACAAGAGTTGCTGTCAAACCCAGACATGTTGAGGCAGGTTTTGGACAATCCGCTGGTGCAACAAATGATGAATGATCCTGAAAATATGCGTTCACTTATCACATCTAACCCACAGATGCAGGATTTAATGTCTGTGAGTGTAAATTTTTAGTGTTTTCCCTTGAGTTTGTCCGCATGGATGGAGGTTTTTTGGTTTCGACTACTGACTTCCGAGAAAAAGTTTTTTCATCTTTTTGTGACTCAAATAATAAATGAAAGTTAGACATATGCTGTCGCTGACTTTTTTGTAGGCATTATCAAGCTCTAGAACTTTTCTCTAGAACTCAATCATATATCTCTCATTGTTAAGGCATCGTTAAGACACAATTTATTCTTGTTGAATAAATTGTCAAAGGTGTCCAATCACTATAATACTGATATGCAGCTCTGAAATACAAAATACAAGCAGCTCTCAGGTACAGATAAAGAACATTGAAAAGTGGTAAAAGATGTTACTTTATTCAGTCCTTTTGCTTCTGCTGCAAAATTAACATTTTTGAACAAGTTACTTCAGTGCCAGCTACTTCAATTTATTTTTAATTGTACAGAGAAATCCAGAAATCAGCCACATGCTGAATAACCCAGAGCTCCTGCGCCAGACGATGGAATTGGCGCGAAACCCTGCCATGCTACAAGAACTGATGCGGTCCCACGACAGAGCCCTGTCCAACCTGGAGAGTATACCTGGTATGATCAACTTACTTTTGTATTTAAATTTTTCTATGTCTTGAGTTGCATCTAAAAAGTTGCTTGCTTTATGCTTTACGTCCTAACAGACACGTCAATTGTCACTTTTGTTGC
The DNA here is from genome assembly GCA_923060345.2 of Erebia aethiops. Taxonomy (NCBI): domain Eukaryota; kingdom Metazoa; phylum Arthropoda; class Insecta; order Lepidoptera; family Nymphalidae; genus Erebia; species Erebia aethiops. Next base: position 6,688,037 of record OV281082.1, read on the forward strand.
AGCTGTTATTTAGAAGCTATCTTGTAATGTATGAAACTAAAAATCAATGGGGTTTATAATAGCCAAAGTGAGACTATGCCTTCATAAAATAATTTGAACTATCAGTTTTAAGTTCTATGTATTTATTTTTGTAAAACTTATTAATTGCAATTTACCCCACCTATTATTTCCATTCCACCACCACCACTACAGCCCATTAACGTCCCACTGCTGGGCACAGGCCTCCACTCTCATAGGAGAGAGGGTATTAGAGCTTAGACCCACCACGCTGCTCCAATGCGGGTTGGCGGGCTTTAACGACTATCATCATGTTAGTGATAATAACCGGGACCAACGGCTTAACGTGCTCTCAGAGGCACGGGGGTGAAACACCGCTAACTTCCAACTCCGGGCTGGCACTGAGAATTTCTTAATCGATAAACCCAATACCTAACAATTTTTTAAGCCCGACCCGGAATCGAACCCAGGACCTCGTGATCCGCAGTCGACTATGCTAACCGCTAGACCAGCGAGGCTTCCATTCAGCATATTGTAATTGGGCTTTCATAACATAAAATTTCTACCATAGAAGCCTTTAAAAGGCCTACAGGCCTGCGCCCATAGATGGCAAGGGATTTTCCTGCAACAAACAGAAATCTAATTGAATAGTATGCCATTAAAATTGTAATTTCAACTGTCATCATAGGTACAAAAACACTTAGGCACTAGTGGAATGCTTTATAGAAATTCAATTTCAATTTTATTGTCATAGTATTAAGTTCTATTTATATTGGTTGCGGGTAAAATCCCCTGCAGCGCCATGCCGTCTATGGGCGTAGCCCCTTAGTAGATCATCAGAAATGGTCTGTATGGGCTAAAACATCCAATTAATTAAGTATACAAGAATTGTTAAGAACCTTTTGAGAATCTTTAATATTGGTTTGGTTGCAGGTGGTTACAACGCTTTGCAGCGCATGTACCGTGACATCCAGGAGCCGATGTTGAACGTGGCCAGCAGCATGGCAGGGAATCCATTCTCGGGACTGGTTGACAACTCAGGTACAATCAATCAATCAATCATTTTTTCAATAATTTAGGTACACTGTAGGTACACATATTGACGTCCATTACTTACATATAAAACATGATGGTGATTATTAGTTAAGGTATCTTAAAACTAAAGGTACGAGGCTTCCAAACGGGCCCTGGTCTGAGAAGAGCCCACAACAAAGTCAGCCAGGTTTTTTTTTCATTATCAGCATCTCATAAATAAAAGAACCTAAGTCCTTTCTCTGTCCAATCAAACTTTTTATGATGATAAAGTATAAGATAGAAGCAAGTTAATCTTAAGGGATATACAATTTGTACTAAATCATACCTCACATCGGTTTTGATGCGATCTGGTAACAAAAAAAAATGATTTTTAATTCAGGACTAGGTCCACAATCATTTGCAATGAGACTTGCAAACCACCTATTGAATGTTGATGGGACTAAGGGGACAATTTAGAAATTACAAATTTCCCCTGCCGATAATTGAACCAGGGACATCCATCCCATTTATAAGACCAATGAGCCAGCGGTGCTGTTGCATTGTGATCTGTTTTGTTTGAAATATATTTAAGTAAGTTAAAGTATTTAGGTATTGAATTCACTTTGGTCACACACATGCTGGTAAACTTGCACTAAATATAGTGAGTCATGGTGTCAAAGTTGAGCAATTCTGGAAGTGACCCGTGTGTTAATTCAGATGACACATTAAACTAACCTGTTGATTAATTATTAGGTTAGGTACTTTCAATATCACAATTTTATGTGTACTTATATTCTCTTATAATGTGATGAGTTCATTTTAGCAATTTTTGAAGTAAGTAATGTAATTGATTGAGTGATGAAAATCATTTTCTTAAAATAAAAAACAAATTTTACGGGTTATCTTTATTATCATACAAAAGAACTATTCTTAACATTTAATTTTTAAAGATTATTCCTTTCAAATGTTGTCCAATAGGCGATAACCCAATTTGTATTTTATAAATTTTTTTTAGTTTTGAAAAAAGTACCTCCAAATGAATCACCCATTACTTAAGTTTTTTAATGTTGTAATCTCAAAATTATGTTATTGATGTTTTTTTAAAGATCTAGGCTTAGTAGCAATAAGTAACGAAATTAGCGTAACTTTATATTTAACCTTACAATTTATTTACAACAGCTTCAAATTCATGCATTCAGGCTGGCTGGCCTAATGTTAATTAGGTATTCCGTAAAAAATATGTGCATACATAATTTATTAGATATTCGTCGTTTTCATTTACGTTAGTAATTAAGTAGAACATTCTTACTTCTCATACGCATTTTCGCGAAAAGCCTGGTTACTATTCCCGTCACACAAAATAAGTGAGTAATTTTTTTTTTGTTTTTTTCAAAAACACATAGAAATTTAATACAATTCGTTTATTTTCTTAATGCTCTTGAACGCTTGGCTTGGCAGACAGGAATCCATACTAATATTATAAATGCGAAAGTGTGTCTGTCTGTCTGCTACGCTTTCACGGCCCATCTGATTTAACCGATTTTGATGAAATTTGGTACAACGATAGTTTGTATCCCGGGGAAGGACATTGCCTCTTTTTGTCCCGGAAAATTCAAGAGTTCCCGCGGGAATTAAAAATTATTCGGGCGGGCATCATCTAATTTAATTTAATTTTTATTTTATTTGAACTACCAACAGAATTACAAGTAGCAGGTATACAAAATGTTGAATGGCTTAGACAATAGGTAACAAGCAATTTAATTTATAGGTAGTTACATCATGCACATAGGAAAAGTCGTACATAATTTACACAAGTTTACATTGGGGAATTATTAACAAAAAATTAAGATTATTAATACAAGACTACAAAAATTAATGAAAATAACTATTGATAAAAAAAACTGGATGAAAAGTAAAAAATTAGATGCTAAAATTTATAATTATAGGATTAGGAAACACAGCAAAGAGGATCATCTGACAATATGATATTAAGAGTGAAGTGATTTTAGTAGTTTGACTTTGAAAATCTGTAGTAATCTAGTAATTGATATGATGGTTCCTGTTACTAGATGGCACCAACCCGCAGCAAGGGGCAGAGAACAGGCAGCCGTTGCCGAACCCGTGGAGCCGGGGCGGGTCGGGAGGCGGTGCGGGCGGCGGGGCGGGCGCGGGGGCGGGCGGCGCAGCCGGGCCCGGGCTCATCAACACGCCGGGCATGCAGTCGCTGCTGCAGCAGATGTCGGAGAACCCGCGCCTCGTGCAGTCCATGCTGTCGGCGCCCTACACCAACAGCATGCTGCAGGCGCTGGCCGCCGACCCGGAGATGGCCTCACAGCTCATCAACCAGGTACACGACGGCCTGTTTCGCCTGTGCCTATACACAAATTTAAGAAATCCATTAAAAGTATGCTCCTGAAAAAAGCTTATTATACTGGTGAAGATTATGTAAATGATAGAGGAGCATGGTTTAGATCGCTCCAGCAATGCTAAGGACAGCAGTTACTTATGTACCTACACAGTGGCATGCACAGCTTTTGAAGCTAGGGTAGGCATTAGTTGGTCAAAATACCTATTTAATAGCTGTTTTGATGAAAAATGAGCATTGACGTATTTCCATTTGGGTAAGCAGTGCTTTTTTGCCGCTATGAACTGCACACCACTGTACCTACACATTGATATACTCGTAATAATTGTAAATGAATTATTTAAAGTTCCTTGCTGGTTCTTCTCGGTAGGAATGGCATTCCGAACCAGTGGTAGATTCACTTGACGATTAAAAAGTACTTGTAAAAGTTTATTTGAATAAAAAACATTTAATTTTTGATTTTGATTTTTTAAGTGAAAACTTCTTTAGCCGCTTCGAACACTTTTCGGTAGGTGGTAAACTTGTGGATTCGCGTCACCGACATGCTCGCGTTGTTACGAAGATATACTACATTCGTAATTAAACTTGAATGCCTTAGTTTTAAGGTTTATATTTTTTTTTAATATTTAAAATAATTTAAAATATGGGTAAATTGCACACACACACTTTTTTTAATCTGCTACTAGTTAGCCCTTGACTGCGATCTCACCTGATGGTAAGTGATGATGCAGTCTAACATATTGTGCCTTTATATTATATAATAAACTAGCTGACCCGGCGAACTTCGTACCGCCTTAGTATGCAAAATTAAATGTATATTTTTCAATATTTCTGAGAGATTTTCTTAATATTTTTTTCCGTAAGAACCTTCTCCTAATAATAACAAATACAACAAAAAAAGAATTAGTGAAATCGGTCCAGCCATTCACGCGTGATGCCGTGACCAAGGAAAACGGGTTTCATTTATATATATATAGATATATATGTGTTTTCAGCACACAGCTAATTTTTTTTATATTAGGTCCCCTTTGAGTATTTCTAAAGTACCAGTTAGTGCCATATCACATTTTTCAACCTACTGTTCCCAAACTAAACTCATTTTCAATGTTCTCAATAATAGAACTCTGAGAGCGTTTAATTGAGGGTCCAGCTTCACATACTAATAGCGATGATGCCTATATCAATAATCAATTATTTCTTACTGATAATAGAGGGTCTTCCAAAAGACCTAAAATTCAAATCCTCGGTTAGTATTAAGTTTGATAACCATTTCCAACTATAGATTTAAGAAAAAAAGTGCTTTGAAATTTGATGACGTCATAACTATGTATTTCATACAAACTTCCATACTAGAAGCGCATTTTCAACTTTGATAAAGAGTTGCTGATTTGATTGAGTTGCCATCATCATTTGAGTTGTCATTATAATGGTGTCTGTTCCAGAACCCCATGTTCGCCAACAACCCGCAGCTGCAGGAACAGATCCGCACCATGATGCCGCAGATGATTGCACAGCTGCAGAACCCCGAGATGCAGCAGATGATGTCCAATCCACAGGTACAGTCCCATTCAAAGCGAGTGTAGGTTCGCGCAGGTATAGTCTTGTCTCTCTCTCTGCGTCGTATTCCTCATTACTGAGGGCCGTGACCCTAGTGGTGTGCACAATATTCGGAGCCAGGGTAGGCATTGGTTAGGTAGATACCTATTTTCAAGCAGGGCAGGATGAAAAATATGCCATTTACCTTTTTTTAATAGGGTAAACAATGCTTTTATGCATCTATGTCGTGCGCGCCACTACGTGACCCCATTCCATTAAGGCCCTGTGTAGCGTAAAAGGGGGGTTTTAAAAGCAGTGTGTCCATCAAACGGTGACATAATGTATGCTTGTAAAAATAATGTGCTGTTTTCAAGACCTTTGAGCAGCCATTGACGCATCTCAAAACACAATTAAAAAAACTCTGCATTGAAATTTATTTTAAACATACCTCTTAATTTACCTTTTAAAGCAATTTTTCTCCTTATTGAAACCAATAATTAGCTCTAGAAATATAAGATAAAATTCGTATTTCTAAATCAAACACATTGTAAGATTCATTTGTATTGAAACTTTCTCGATTTTACCCCCACGCGCCTGTGTTTTTCATCTCGTGAGCTCACAGCGCCTTAATCACATAAAGTTAGGAGTTTTCTTGGTATATTAATGTAGTGGGTAACCACGTCCTTCCGCATACGCCTTGACTAAGAGTATTTAAACTCTTAGGTTTGTTACGATTATATTATCAGATATTATTGATAATAATCGGGACCGACGGCTCAACGTGCTCTCCGAGGCATGGAGGAGCCGAAAAGGACCTTCAAATTCGGTCACCCATCCAGTTACCGACTTGGGTCAATGTTGCTTAACAATCGCAATGGACTGATATGCGTTGTCATAGCTAGGCCATTCGTTCCTCAAACAAAGTTGTCAGCTGATACCTAATATTGCATTCTGCGCATTGAAACGCACGATGTTCCGAGAACTCGTAGTCGAGAGTGTTGTAATTTAGTTTAGTCTGGAAAATTTTACATATAGTAGATTTTTAATGTAATAATGGACGTAATCGATACACTGAATAATCTCGGCAATGACACCTTATTTATCAAGAAAAAATTCTTAGAAATTATGTCACCAATTTTGATTTTGTGGACGATGTATCGCTCTTTTTTCCATGTAAATGCGATCTTTTATTTGTGTCGGGCAGGCGTTGAACGCGCTGCTGCAGATCCAGCAGGGCATGGAGCAGCTGCGAGCCGCCGCGCCGAGCCTCGTCAACAACATGGGCTTCGGTCCCGCCGCCGCCGCCGCCGCGCCGCCCGCCGCGCCGCCCGTGCCGCCCGCCGCCACGCCCGCCGCCGCCCAGCAGGCGCGCCAGCAGCAGAACACTGAGCTCTTCTCGCAGGTCCGTGCACCGCGCTCCTACACTAGTGGGGACTAAACCTAGCTTGTTCACTCGTACGTACAGCTGTAGTATGTACAACAAACTTACTGCCTGTGCCTATGAGAGACCTACTAGAGTTCAGCTTTGACGCCCGAATTGGGTATTTGACAAGTAGTCAAATCAGCAACTTTTTTTCAAATGTTTACGTGTGCTTAGTATGGTATGAAATATTGAATAGTGACGTCATCAAAGTTCGACGAATTTTCTTACTTTAAACGATAGTTTTAGATAGTTATTTAACATAAAACTAACAGAGGACGTACATATTACGACTTTTGGGAGATCCTCTATTTAATAATCACAAAAAAATTTAATAGCTGTCGCCAAATGATTCTGATACTCACTGTTGAAGTATTATGCAGTTCTTGCCACATTCGAGGTACCGTGCCGCTAATGGCTACTAGACAGCTGTAACGATAAAACATTGAATATATCAGATATGGTAGCTTATAGGTTAACAATAATTATACAATGTTTTATCCGTTAAAATTATTTTTGAAAATAAAATTTAGTTTTTTTATCTGTGGATTACAAGAATCCAAACGCGGGCGGCCATAATAGGCATGATGACTGATTTTGAAAAATGGTCATATTATGTTCGGAAGTATCTAGGAAGTATTTTGAAAAATATCTTATTTCAGGAGAAAAATAAGGTTTGGTAGATAAAATTGGCATTTGAAATAGAAATTTTAAAATTCACGCCAAAACGCTCGCCGGTCTCATGGCGCCGTTTGTGACGTCACTTTTACCAACAAAATAATGTACTCTGTGCATTAAACAATAGGTCTTCGTATTAGAAATTTTGTGTGAATAATATGAATTAATTCTGAATTATGGCTAAATTCTACTATTTATTTCTGCGAAGATCACTTTGACGTAAATTTTTGCTTTATTTTAATATGCTGTGTGCTTAATAATCTTGTTTAAGGTCTTAATCCTAACTTCCTTACTAATATTACAGGGTTTATTAATATTTTAAAGAAGATTTATTTGCTTTTTTATCATTTTTCAGTTTATGCAACGCATGGTTTCGGCGATGTCAAACAACCAAACAAACACGCAGCAGCCTCCAGAGCAGCGGTACTCTCAGCAACTAGAACAGCTCACTGCTATGGGATTCCTCAACCGAGATGCTAATTTGCAAGGTAAGAAAATACAACTAAAAATTGGCTTACTTCTTATTCATAGCAAACATAATTCTGCATATACTATAGATAGAAGTGATATCAGGGTGACCTGGTAGGGTTTAGACGTTTATTCAATTCAATTTATTTAAAACATGTAGGACACACATGTGTCTCTTATGCTACATCATGTATTGACTCTACCACCGGTTCGGAAAGAAGATTCTGCCGAGAAGAGCCAGCAAGAAACTCAGCAGTTGCTCTTTTTTAAAATTAACTACAATAGTGTAAGTTATTATTCTATCCTGTGGGGAGCACAATTTTTGGAACCACAATTATAGTAATCTATAGATAGAGACAGCGCTATGTGGTCCACTCATCATTTGCTATGTCTGTAGTGCGAGCAAAGGCAGGGTCCTCCCACGGATCGACAAGTTTCAGATGAGTTATGATAAAACATTAAACCATTACTGGTCATTGTCTATTTATACCAGAACGCCAAATTTAGAAACAATAAATTCCAAAATTGCTCCTGCTGAGGATCGAACCCACTTCCCACTTATATTACCACAGCATTCACCACTGTGCCAAGGAGGTCACATGATGTAGATTCACCACATGTAAAATAACTTTATTTCAGCACTAATTGCAACATTTGGAGACGTGAACGCGGCGGTGGAGAGGTTACTGGCGCTGGGTCAGCTGTCGATGAGCTAACCCGCCGATAGCCAGTGACGCCCACATCGCACCTCGTACTCACTTGCACCACAACATTGAACAGATCTCGATCATTATTACGAGCGTATATGGGACTAATTTATTACACTTACGAGATTATGCCCGCGACTTCGTCCGCGAGGATTAAGTTTTTTGATTCCCGCGGGAACTTTAACTTTCCGGGATAAAAAGTAGCCTATGTCTATGTGTAACAAACTATCTGTTCAACTGATTTCATCAAAATTAGTTGAACAGATAAGCCGTTAAAGCGTAGCAGACAGACAGACACACTTTGGCATATATAATATTAGTATGGATTCAGCTTGATTCAGCACCAGCACTGGCGTTTTCTATGGAGATGCATACGCATCCGTTAAAAAACACCAGTACCCTGGGACTTGAGTACATTTTACTCACACGTTATAGTTTCGACGCTCGAAATGCGAATACGCTCAACGAGATTTTAAAAAGCCCTACCACTACTTTTAAACAAAGTATTTTAAAATATCGTAGTTAACAAAAGCCGAATTGAGCTGAATAAGTTTAATTAAATTTGGCATAATTATGGCGTACATTGTTGACGACAACATCAAGTATGGTACTAAGCGCAAAACTTGAGAACAGCTGGACCGATTTTGATAAAAGTTTTTATGTGTGTTTTAGTGGGTCCTGGTATGGTTAATAATACAATTGGAACCCGATTGCAGCAACACCTACCGTAGGTGTTGCTGCAATCGGGTTCTAGGTTCTGGGCAGGACATTGCCGATCCCACTAATTTATAGTATAATTCTTATGTACTAGTGTTTGTCACCGAACTCTTTAACGGCTGGACTGATTTTGATGAAAGTTTTTTCGTGTGTTTGAGTGGGTCCCTGGGTTAGATTCACAATTGGACCTGGTGGCGCTGCAGTCGGGTTCTAGGTTCAGGGCGGGAAAACGTCCACCAGACCCTCTAGTATATTATGGAATAGGATGTTATATATTTCACAGTGGGGATACCGCTTGGTGTGTCGTTGGCAGTAAATCGTTTTCGATTCTACAGTATTTTTTTAAATTGTTTGACAAATAATTGCAAGTAATTATTATTGTTTGTTCAATCGCGTCGTGCAAGTAAGTTATAATCATAATTTTTATATTATGTTATAGAAAGACAAAACAGACCTGAATTTTGACTCTTCATTGAAATTCGCGTATCAAAACATGATCTATTATTTAAATTTAATTATTTAAATTCATTCCTTCTTACTTTAGGTATAATATTTTTTTCTTTTAGACGCAAATCATATTTTGTTGTAAACATTTAACATGTTTGCTGTATTTAAAATAATATATTATATTATAATATTACAAAGATTTTCTTGTATGTCTACAGTCCTATGAGTACATATTATTTAGTTTTCGCAATGTTAGGTAAATGATGTAGTTTTATGTAAATAGTTTTGCTTTAGAAAGAAGTGTGGCAAATATTGAGTTGTATTATCAAAATGTTGATGTGCTATTTCTATGTACAGTCAGTTTTAATTTTACCTCACTCACTAATACTTTAATAAAAAAATCAAACATTAAAAATACAGAATGCTTAGTTTATTTACTCAGCAACATGGATTTGTGTGTTAATTTGAAATTTAATACGGATTGTGTAACTTGGTTTATTTTGTTGAGGAAAGGGTGATAACTTATGACTACAACTCTTTTCGAACTGTTATTATAGCTGGTCAAGTGTGTGTACCTACACCATGCATAAGCTAGGGCTCCATAGTAACACATGAATAACCTCACCAAAAAGAAACTTAATTTAGAAAAAGTTATTTTATCTGTAAATTTTCACAATGCTGTTTTTTCGAAACATACATCCTACCAAACTGGTTAACGGTAGATTTACGTAACCTATTGGTTTTAAATTATTTGTCTAAGATATTTTACAAAATCAGAATATAATATGTTACAAATGAAATGACTGCCAATTTTTTAAGTTCCAAGTACCTACTAGTTTTTTTAAATTGCTTTAAAACAAGGTTCCTTTGTTTTGCTATGGAACATAGGCATGGTATTCAATGGTTGTACAGTAATTTTTGTTATTTCTTTTTGCGGTGGTAGAACCTTTTAAATAAGCAATATTGTGCTTTATTCTATTAAATGTGTAGCAAATTACTTTAAGTTTAAAACAAAACCAATAAGTGTTGCTCAGTTTTGTTAGGGGTTTCGTTAAATTTCCATGAATTATATATCTAGAATTAATACTAAACACTAATCAATAAAGTTTGAAACGCTTATAATGTTGTTTTTTGTTTCGTTTTTAATCATTTTACCTATATAGAACTCTCCTTAGACCAAAAGCAATAATATAATCTCTCGGTAGTGATAATGACTTATCTTTTTATTTTTTTATAATAATTTTACTGTTGTAACGGCTCTGGTCCTTGACTAACTTGACTTTAAAAAGCCACAAAAGCTCAAATATAACTAGTGGTTCGCCCCGAACTGAGACCTCGCGGCGCCATCTATTGACAACAATGTGAAGTTCAATTTAATTTCGTTTCCTTACAATATTTATCTAATTTTTTTTAGTATTTGTTGTTCAAGTACAGGATATAATTCAAATAATTGATCAAGTTTCAGGCTCAGCCTGTCAGTAAATTTAGAGTTCTGAGGTCAACTTTGGACGTTAGAAAATCTCCACTTTGAAAGCCCCCCATTTCGTCTTAGGGGAAAATTTAAAAAATATATATTTTTGGACTCTATTCCTAATTATCTTTAATATGGTAGACCGCAACCATATGTAACGATATAAAAAATATTTTACTTCGCATTCGCTTCTATGAGAGCCCCCCTGAAATGAAGATTTTTATAACTTTTTAAGCCATATTCGGCTGGAGGCCATTGGTTACATTAGAACACATTAGAAGTTATAATACTTTGACAGACGGACGGACGGACAAGTGCCAATTCACTCAAGTAGACTGAGACCCACCGACCAGAAAAAAAAGCTGAGATCTTCGCAGAGAGAATGTAATCACTACGTGACCTTCGCTTCGCTCGGTCAAAAAGTGTGACGTGTGCAATCATAAATAAACTTAAAACCTGAAATGTGCATTTCGCACACGGCAGAAGTGAAACTTCAGAAAAGTAGCATAACTATTTATTGTCTATGGTCCGTTCAGTTACCTCTGGCCCGTAGGCAGCTTTGATGCTTTGGTATACTTAATCCGTAGACAGAGAGGCATACATATAGACCAAGCCATATCTCCTTTTCACTCCCACATGAATGAGATGCAGTGTTGGGATTTTACACAAGATAGAATGAGAAAAAAATATGTTTTTTCTATCCCTTTCTGCGTGTCACGGGTTTGGTTTGTTTTGTTCTTATAGCACTTAATGTGTTTGGTGCATTGCAGCGTTTTACCTATTATTACCTATCCCTTTCGGTTACACGCTGGCATTGATTCTAGAGAGTAGAGGTTTAATTATTCTATGACTTAATCAAAAGTATCAGAGTTTCTATAAATACTTACTCTATGCCTCTGGCTTATGGGTGGTTACTGTCTTCGTGCTGCTACCTTTCGTAATTACTTCAAATTTTAATATTACATATATAAACCGATGGCCTCCAGCCGAATATGGCTTAAAAAGTTGAAAAAATCTTTATTTCAGGGGGGCTTTCATAGAAGCGAATGCTAAGTACAATATTTTTTATAGCGTTACAAAGGGTTGTGGTATATCATTTTAAAGATAATTAGGAATAGGGTCCAAAAATATTTTTTTTTTTTAATTTTTCCCCTAAAATTGACGAATTGGGAGGCTTTCAAAGTGGAGATTTTCTAACGTCCAAAGTTGACCTCAGAACTCTAAATTTTCTGAAATGCTGAGTTTGAAACTTGATCAATTATTTGAATTATATCCTGTACTTGAATTAGATAAATATTATAAGGAAACGAAATAATTTGATTTTTAATGAGCTTCAGTAATTACAACAGAACTTCACAATGATGTCAATAGATGGCGCCGCAAGATCTCAGTTCGGGCGAACCACTAGAGACACGGCCGTGGACGGCGCCGTCCGGCAGTGGCAACTGGCAGGCGGGGAGAGGGAAGGGCGCGGGCAGCAATGTGAAAATAGATACCGTATACGTTAGTGCGAATGTAAAACCTGATGTGCTGCCCTGTGCCCACCAGCTATAATGGGTATGGAATATTATGATGTTTAGTGCTAGAGTCTGGCTAACGAAAGTAGAGACTGGAAAAGAGCGGCAAATTTAAAAATTGTTAGTATGGCAAACTCAAAATTAGTGTGACAGACCTGGAGTAACCTAATTTGATACTTTAGAATTATTTTTCTTATTTTTGTTGAAACCGATTGCATACTACTGTTTATCAGCATGTACAGATAGAAAAATATTGATAACTAGTTCGTAGAATTCGTTCGCGTGGTTAAGGATTTTTGATTCCCGCGGGAACCCTCTTATTTTCCGGGATAAAAGTGTAGCCTATGTGTTATTCCAGATTATCTCTGTGCCAAATTTCAGCCAAATCGGTTCAGTCGTTGCAGCGTGATTGAGTAACAAACATCCATCCATCCATCTATCCATCCATACAACCAAACTTTCATATTTATAATTTTAATAGGAAATAGGATAATATATCATTTTTATAGTGATAAAAATATAGTGTTGATTTATTTTGAAAATTTACCTATGGAATAAATCTTTTCATAAAAAAAAACCTACCACCTGCCTGAATGAAAAAACAACAATATTCAATAATAATTTATTTTAGTCACTATAGTCAAAATCTGAATCCAAAGCTTCTATCTGCAAAGTATAATGTATCTGTATAATGAATGTGGATGAAAATAGAGATATAGTTTTTTAAAAAGAGAAATATACAAACGAAGTATCAAAATAATGCGTCATACTGACTTAAAAAATCTAACACAACACGTAAACAATCTTGTTTTTGTTTGAATTTTGCATCTTTCTCTCGTTGTTTTTCTTCAAATTTGGAAATCATACAAAACAACATCTTCCGCACTCCACTTTTAATTGTTTTATTCATTCTTAAACGCGTAAATGCTCGTAAACAAGATCACAACTAATCACTGCAAATCACCGACAACCACAGACAACCGCCATCTTGTTAGGGCAAAATGTAGTTGAGTATTGCCATATAAAAAGTTTGCAAATAATTCGAGTCTCTACTTTCGTTAGCCAGACTCTACCCTAGCTAGAGTCGCTAGTAAAAAAATAAAGAAAAAAATATTTTTTCTGTAGCTTTTATTTATTTTGAATATGGATGATCCATGCGGATAGCTACCGTCGATAAGTCAACATCAGCCCCTTTTTACGTAGCCTTATCAATTATTGATCGCACAGACTACTATTTTCTGACAGATGACAATAATTTAAGGGTATTTAGGGGTGACTAAACCACCAGATTTTGTGGAAAATCCACTTAGTTGGCAACATTCCCACCAAGATTACAAGAAACCTAGAGGTCACAGAGGACATTTATACTAAAATTGTCTCTCCTCTAAACTTAAGTCGGTGGTAAAAAAATATCTGTGAACCGCATATAATACTTGTCTCTGATCTCAGTAGGGCGACCGTGTAACTTGTGCATCAATCATTGTTACAGTATCAATGGAGATATACACCATTTTTTTAAATTTAATATGAAAATTAAGACAAAATAAAACAAAAATATGAAAGAATCATTAAAATATCTCAACAAATTAAAAAGTTATGGAACTTTAAAGTTGCGCTTGCAAGACGGGAGACGTGACGTCATAATTCCCTATCAACAGACTTTATAAAGCCGAATAAAAGAAATAAATGGACTTAACGTGACTTAATTGAATTAAAAGCACTTAATTTGTGTGTGAAGATAATTTTGAAGTATTAAATCTCAGCTAGGTATTAAAACTTACTCACAAAATTTCTCACTCGAGTAAGATACAGCAATCGGTGTACATTAAATAATAAAACTTTTAAATCGTCATTTCTCAGTCATTTATTGATGGATTGTAAAAAACAAACCACTGATTTATTAGTTTTAATCTATATTTTACTTCCGTTGTGTTAAATATGATATTCACAACATCATGAAACTTCTCCATTGTTGTGATTGGCTGAATTTATGGTATTATTGCTGCGTCAATAGATTTTGTCCAATAGTGGAAGGTGATTGTGATCGTTACAACGTTACAATGTAGCTGTCGCATGTTATTTTTAGCCGGTCGCGTATTGATATAGACTTCATTATCAAAATTCACTCCACAATGTATGTACTCTGTTCCTTTAAGTTACTTGTCTCTGCAGTCTGCCCTCTGGACAAACGTTATATTCTCTTTGCTCTGGACTCTGGTTACCTTTTTTTTCTGGTCGGTGCTGGTTACTGGCAGAGACAAGTAACATAAGATAGTTACTGGTACTCTGTGATCATAGAACACTTATTACTCCTAGCGGAGTCTGTGATTCACAAATAATGCAGCGGTCCTCCGCTAGGAGTAATAAGTGTTCTGTGCAGCGCATAGATAAATATGTACAACCTGTGCAGCGTATCCTTTAATGATGCTATAATGTGACTTGTCTCTCAGGGCCGTCCAAGCTAAGCTATGAAAATAGGATGAGGTACATTGTAAGTACATATCATTTATCTCACGTTTTTAGTATGGCTATACATTTTTGTTCTCACTCTTTCCACACAATCACAATATATGCACACAAATACAATTTTTTATTACTATATGCATTATAGTTATTTATAATGGCCGCTCAAGCAATGTAACCAACTTAAGCTTTCACCTTAAATTTAGGGGAAAAATTTCACTGAAGGCCTTTGGAGAAAAAGTAAAAAAAATATTATTTATTTTATTTCCTTTAAATCTGGAGCTGCCAGATTCCGAGTAGCTTTTTAAATCAAACTTTACATTTATAATTTAAATAACATTGCAAATTTATGCGCGAAATTACGATTACGTAATAAGATGATAATTATTTTTTGATAAAATAATAGAACAAAGTGTAGGTGCCATACAAAATATTAAGAAATATATACACTTTCTCTGTATTTTCAATTTTAGATTTCTCATCTCAGGTTTAATTAAAATCTGAATTTAGGAAAAAATAAATCAAAGGCTTACAACACAACATTTGCATTTTGTAATTTCTTACAAAATAAAAATGGCGTAGCCTCAAGATTTTAACTTATCTTATTTATTTTGATAAATAAAGTGTTTTCTTCGAAGGTACGTTACGTTTTAGTGAGTGTTGATCATGAACCTATACTCGTATCGTGCTAATCACTTCCGCGACTTGGAATATGAAGATATTGATAGATACCTATTCCCTGATTCTGACTTCGAATCATAAACGCCGAAAACGGCTGGCTACGCTAACTAATTATAATGGTCTTTCGGGTACCAGTAGGTAAACCTACAAGAGTGGATACCGCATAGACAAAGCAATGTGGAAATCTTCAAGTGTCTACGCCGTTGGAATAGACTCCCTCAGGAATCAGGAAAACTGAGGAAATGGTTGGATGAGAAAGGCTGACGATGCCTTATGAAAACGCGCTCTCCAGAGAGTAAGTTCAGCCGTGGACTCTACACTCTACAGGCACGTAGGATCTTACTTCTATGCAGCTATCGATCATAGTTTTTGTCATCACTGAGTAAGTAACTATTTATGTTAACAATAAAGCTCTTATAAATAGATTTAGATCTATACATTACTCATACATTAATCCTAGTAATGTTTACATTACCAAGATTCAATAAGGTTTTCTATAAACCCATGCATTGGATCTTTAGCTTTTGTTTTAAGATACTGCAACTGATTATCACCATCATATTTTATAACTACCTAACTGGACGTCAATAAGTGTACATTGTACCTAAATTGAATAAATATATTTTGACTTTGACTTTGACTAGTTTCTCCCTCCCTCTTCTTGAGAAACAATAATGGAATAGACTTAAGATACTATTTGATACTTGTTTGTTTAGACCCATTTGTTTTGTTTTTAGCAGTGGTGATAGTCTGGTGGCTTAGACACCTGGCCTCCCTTAAAGGAGTTCTATCCCAATTAGTGGAGTTTTGTGTGTTTTAAATTAAGAAATTAAATATCACTTGCTTTTATGGTGAAGGAATAATGTTCTGAAAATGTGTGATGTGTGCCAATCAGTACTTGGTTAGTGTGGTGGACTATGGCCAAAACCCTTTTGATTCTGAGAAGTAAGGGGTGCTCATTAGTGAACCAGCAATTAGTTGATATTATGATGATGATTGTGTTTGTCATGTTATATGCTAATGTCATAGTCTAAAGAGTTACATATAAGTCTTTCGATGTAAGGGTCTAGACAAACCAATGCTGCGGGGTGACAGGGACACAATGGAGGAAACTGGCAGAATTTTCATTCTTATGTAAAATTAGTATGCAGTTTCCTACGTCTATATCTCTCTCTGTCATTTGTATGGGCATCAGCCTACTGTATGAATATACACTAACCCTATGCTAATATTATGATGTACCATTTACTTAAATTTTTCTGCAATAATTTTCAGAATAAGGACTTGACCGTCCGAATTGGTGTGCAGTGAAAAGTTGTACAATAGACAGGATTTGAGCTGTGAGGCTGCAAAACTGAAAGTGAAACATGTTAAAGCTATACAATTTCTATTAAAAATTAAGGCAAGTACTAAATATGTTGTTTTAACATCATACCAAGCTGCTGATCAGATAGCTGACTGATGATATTCTGTTCTTAATAAGTACCTTTGTTTAAATATTTAGCACCCAATTATTATTAACAAAGAAATCTCATTAAAAAGTGGCCAGAAATTCTAACATCTAGACGGCTAGCGATTTATAAGTTCCACCTAAGGGCTTTTTAATGTGCATTTATCTTTGATCTATAATCAAGTACCTATTTGCACAGTACAAGTAATAGGAGAAAACTGGTGCCTAAAGTCCTGGCCATTTTGATATTCAATGCTATTTCACAGATTTCTTTCCAAATAATTGATATCTTGCTTTTAAAATAAAGGGTGTTCCCTGGATCATAATAATTATGAAACAGGAAACAGTTGACAACATTTTTAAAGTCATTACCATTTTGTCATTCTTTGTTATTGGACTGAATTCAAAATCAATAACTGACGTTCCCTGTGGTCATAACAGAGGAAACCGAGCCATGACAAACCTAGGTGCTAACACTAACTATAGTCTTATCAGAATGTTGTTATACTATGACAATATCTTACGATAGTGAATGTTTTAAACGCGTAATAGAGATGTAAGATTATTTACTGAAGGGCAAATAAATGGTAGTCCTGTACTTCAAGGACTTAGTTTTGGGTGAACCACTAGTTCAATATGCAAGTAGTATGTGATGATGCAGTCTAAGATGCACCTAGGGCTAACTGCCATACTCACTTTATGGCAATCATGATTCCATTTGTATACCATGGTACCCTTTTGTACATAACAAATATTTTTGCATGAACTTGGATGACATTTTGAAATTATCTGGCATCGTTCCAACTTTTTAGTGTACTCTAAATCCCCTTAGCTTAAGAATGCAGTACCCTGCAACATCAGAGTTGAGGAGTTGGGACTTGAGTTTAAGTATGAAGTCGTTGCTTGACACCTATATTATGACTTCACCACAAAAAAATCCTAAATCGTTATTTTTAAGGAGTTCTGTACCCTGCAGCATCAGAGTTGAGGAGTTGGGACTCAGAGTTGAATCATATATACGTGACTTCATACCTACTTTATAAATTCACTATCAAAATTTCCTAACTCCCTAGTTTTCAGGATTTCATGTAGTACGGTACACCTGCAGCATCAGGATTGAGGATTTGGAGTCAGATTTTTTTATGGGACCACCTCGGGAGCTTCCTCTAACCACCGAAAAAAAAAAATTCAAATCGGTTCTCAATAAATAATCAATTTATAATTTTACTTTTCAGGTCAAATTAGCTGCATAAAATTTTCAGCCCAGAGTTGACCCACGCCGTGTCCATGCCGATGAAAACACATACAGATATTCTTACAGTACATGATTATTCTTAATTATTTGTAAACATCGATAATGGCTTTTGCACTTCTGAGATAATTTTTTTTATTAAGATTGCAATCTGACGGTTTTTGCAATCTTACAGTGACACATATACACAGATTTAATTAGTAAATTAAAAGGTCTCGGACACATCATGGTTGAATTGTGTTGAAAACAATTCAGACTTTCTGTATGCTCTTTGGGTCATTAGAATGCAAGTTAAACTAAAAAATCCAAGTATATCTTGATTGGATTTCTTCTTTAGTTATCAATAATGGTTTTCTTTGATAGTAATTTGAATTCTAAATACTCAATAGTAAAGTATTTTAAATTTTTTTTATAGTTAGGTAGTTTAATATTAAGATTTTAGTATAGCAATGTATAATATTTGATTTATTTTAGTTATGTATTATTGTGGCCAATTCTGTATGTATAACACAATCTCTAAACTAAACTTAAATGACAGCTTTAAATCTAGTTCTGTTATTTTCCGCAGGAAGTATTATGAAAAGGTTAGCAATATTTATAATGCTGTCATTTTAGTTTAGTTTAGAGATTGTGTACTACAGAATCAGCCCCAATGTGGCCAATTCTGTATAACACAATCTCTAAACTAAACTAAAAATGACAGCTTAAAATTTAGTTCTGTCCCTTTCCGCATGGAGTATTATGAAAGGGTTAGCAATATTTTTAATAGTTTAGTTAAGAGATTGTGCACTACAGAATCAGCTCGAATGTATGATTTTTTGACTGAGCGAAGCGAAGGTCTTCTTCTTCTTCTTCTTCATTTTTAGTGGCTCCACGCGTCGAGCGTTTGAGCCATAGTCAATTTTTTTTTTAAACGTAGAAACTTTTTTTATAATAATAGCTCTGAGTCTACTTGAGTGAACTTGCACTTGTCCGTCCGTCCGTCTGTCAGAGCCTTATAACTTCTGAATTACTGAGCCTAATTACTTAAAATTTAAATATAATATGTAAACCGATGGCCTCCCGCCGAATATGGCTTAAAAAGTTACATAAATCTTTATTTCAGGGGGGCTCTCATAGAAGCGAATGCGAAGTAAAATATTTTTTATAGCGTTACATAGGATTGTGGTACTTAAGTATATCATTTTAAAGATAATTAGGAATAGAGTCCAAAAATATTTTTTTTTTTAATTTTTCCCCTTAAATTGACGAAATGGGGGGCTTTCAAAGTGGAGATTTTCTAACGTCCAAAGTTGACCTCAGAACTCTCAATTTTCTGAAAGGCTGAGCCTGAAACTTGATCAATTATTTGAATTATATCCTGTACTTGAACAACAAATACTAAAATTTAAGATAAATATTATAAGGAAACGAAATTATTTAATTTTTAATAAGCTTCAGTATTTTTAACAGAACTTCACAATGATGTCAATAGATGGCACTAATGTTAAAAGTAAACTATTACAATATTTTCTGAAAGGCTGAGCCTGAAACCTGATCAATTACTTGAACAACAAATACTAAAATGAAATAAATATTATAAGGAAACAAAATTATTTAATTTTTAATGAGCCTCAGTTTTTTTTACAGAACTTCACAATTATGTCAATAGATGGCGGCTAATGTTAAAAGTTAATTAATATTACAAAATATAGTTAAAACTATAATAATATGGACACCGGGAGGTCTCCGTTCGGGGCGAACCACTAGTAATAACTATTATGTAGATTTTAATTATGAATGAATGAATGAATGAATTTATTTATTTCCAGACAAAAGTCCATAATGGTTAGTAAAGACTTATCCTATGTTAGTAATTCCAATAAGTTACCTACTTAAATAATAATAAACAATATGTGTTAGTATGACTTATTCTATGTTAGTTGTTATGCAACTAGTATTGTAAAATGTAATCATTGAGTAGTAGTAGGATTAACTTTTTCATTGCTAGAATAATTTTATTTATCTCAAGCTTGTGACTATTCACAGACATAATTTTTGGGACTGTGTATCTTATTGGAATGAAGCTTTGAAAAAGTTACAATCGACAAAGTAAGCTTTATTTGCATAATTTGTTACTAAATTGATGAAATATTAGACATCACAACAATACCAGATGTAAAAGCCTGGAACCTGGAGCAATTTATTCCATTATATATTTTCTATTATTGTTTCATACATCAAGCAAAAAGTACCTATTGTTCTTGTTATAATTATTGTAATTAAAATTGTTTTTCCCAATAATTTATATTCTGAGTACAATAGTGGCTCTACTAACCTTCGAATATTTGTTTTATGTACATTCAGACTTATAAAAGCTTTTTGGTTTCTATCATTAGAATGAAATATTGTTTAGTGGATTATTGTTGCCTGGCTTAGCATTATAAATATTATAATTATATTGATTATTTTACTTATTGTATTTTCTGACAATGAAAATAAGTATTACTATTTAAATCAGGTCATACTCGATCCTGCTTCTCATTATAATCGGGTTTTCCGTCTTTTGTGATTCCAAGGCATTGAATTTTGTTCAGCATGAAACATTGGTCAGAAAACGACAAAAAAATAGTAATTCATTCAAAGGTACCCATGTTATTGGATATTTCTCAAAACATGGTAATATTATCTGAGAGATGTTTCTTAAAATCTAAACTTTTAAACGAATTCTTAAATGATTTACTTACCTATGAATGAATTTCTCAGAGTAGTTTTAAGTATTATTGTGAGATGTTGATGACAAAAATAATACCCGGCTGAGTTTGTTGTGGGCTTCTCAGACCAGGGCGCGCTGGAATTTATGCTTACTAGCTTGAAAGATGAAAGTTACGAGGGTTGAATATTTATCACCAAACGGAAATAGTACAAGAGATTTAATAAAAAAAATTAAAAGCTTTTTGTTTTATTTATAACCTTTTAATAGAAAAATAAATTTTAATTGCTTCATGCCTGTAGTATAAATCGGTAATTTACAAAAACCGATAAAAATATCGATATTTTACAAAAAAGTACAACACTATATTTTTACTATTAGTTTCGATTTTGTACAACCATCTCGGGGCCCATCCCTAAATTTACTACGCCACAGTACTACGCTATTACGATGCCCATTCATTCCTTTCACATCTATAGAAATTGTGGGAAAGAGCACAAAAATGTATAGTGCTTTAATGTCATAAGAAGGTGAGACAGACAATCAAATATGAATGAAATTTAAGTATAGGTAGATATTGCTTTTTATCTATAGATATAACACAAAATTGTATAGCCTGAGCGTTTCTCAAAAATGTCTATGGAGTTCGTTCGTCTATCTCTGGTTAACTTGTCTCTGTTGTCTCTGGTGCAGCTGTCTCTGAAAGTTTCTAATGAATACGAATAATCTTACAAAAAACAATAAAACATTTATTTGTTTAATTATGCATAATATGAAATTCAAATATACGCTTAATAAGTTAGTTATTGTAATACAGGTGTAAATGCCAGTTACGAGTAGCAGTTCTTAGCAGGGTTTCGAGGTTAGATTTTAAATCAATAAATTTCATGTTCAGTGAAAAATTTAAAGAAACTACTAATTTATATTAAAATGACTATTTATTTACCTATTCATATTGTTCCAGGATATGTATTCTCCGCGTCAGAAAATACTCTGGTTTGCTTTTAGCTCAAGAATTTTTGTACTGTTTCTTCAAGCTGTCTCTAATGTTATTCTTCCAGATCACAGTGCAGATGTGTTTGTTAGTCCGGAAGATCCCACTTTGCGTAAAAGTAGACTTGACTTTATAGTTGATATAGTTTTAGGTGGCATGAAACGATGGGACGCACAATATTTTATCCATATAGCTCAATATGGATACACTTATGAAAATTGTTTAGCATTTTTTCCTTTGTTTCCACTAATTGTGAGGTATGTTGCATATATATTAAATGGTATTTTAGGTTCATTTCTTAATTTCCATAGTTCTCTGTTGATCTCTGCAACTATTGTTAATTTACTTTTTTTTATGAAATCTGCTGATATCTTGCATAGACTGAGCATAAGAATACTGAAAAGTGAAAGTAGAGCATACAAATCTGCCATTTTATACTGTGTTAATCCAGCTAGTATATTTTTTTCAGCTCCTTATTCGGAGTCTTTATTTGCATTTATGTCATTTTATACAATGTTTAAATGTACAGAAAATGAGACATTAAGGTTTGCTAACATTGATATCACAAGTGCATTGCCTGCTGGATTGGCAATGATTTCCAGATCCAATGGGACTGTTAATTTAGGTTTCATTTTGTATGCTAGTTTCAAAAATGTGATAGAGCGAACTTTACCTGAAATTGTGTACAAATATAAGACACTTAAGCATAGAATAATTCTTCCCTTTTTACTTCTACCATTGTTTACATCTAGTGTAGCACTGTTCATGACTGTGATAGTAGCAATCATTCCATTTGTTGTAGTGCAAACATACAATTATTTTAAATTCTGTATTCCTAGTGAACACAATTTGCCAGAATTTTTATCCAGTACTGAATTCATATTACCAGGAACAGCTTTAAGCCCATGGTGTAATAGTTCACTGCCTTTGTCATACTCTTATGTACAAAACCACTATTGGGATGTAGGTTTGTTTAAATATTATAAGTTAAAACAAATACCAAATTTCATGCTCGCCTTTCCTATAATTTTCTTAATCTTGCATAATTGTTGTTTTTATATTAAAAACAATTTAAGGTTATGTTTTAGACTTGGCTTAAAAGATAACGTTTTTAATTATGGTTATCCAAGCAAAATATCATACAGACAAAAACATTATGCCAAATGTTTTGGGGCCAATGATTCTTCCTTCTTTGTATATGTAGTACATGTAATGGCTTTAACAATTTTTTGCATTGCATTTGTCCATATCCAAGTGGCTACAAGACTTCTGGCTTCAGCTAGTCCAGTTTTATATTGGATTTGCTCAACTAAGATAAATGTTGGTCCTACTCCAACTTCAGATCAAAACACCATCAATGAGCATTTTCGTCGCATTGGTGTTGGGAAGAGAATACCATCACACCATTTGTCCATAGCTAATTTGGAAGGTGTTGACAATATGTATAGTAAATGGAAAACCTTTTTAATATCCAGGAGAATGCCTGACTTACAATCGCAAACTATACAGTGTTACTTTCTTGGGTACCTCATAGTTGGTACAATTTTGTTTTCTAATTTCTATCCTTGGACTTAATATTATTTTATTGAATAGAATTCATGACATATCACACTATTGATTTTAATTATACTTAAATTATTCTGACATATCATTTGCATTATTTTATAGAATTAAAGCAAATTATATGACCAAATCTAGTCAATCTTTAAGCTAGATTTTTATAGTAATAAGGACTCTATTGAATAATATATCTCTGCTTGGATTAATAATGCATGGGGCCTTTTAAAAACAAGTCCATTATACATTTTGACCTAAGGTTGTCATTTTAGATGTAAGTAATTGCTTAAAATATACTTATATAGGTACCTAGTATTTCATAGATTTATGCATAGGTTGATCTAACAACTTAGAATTTTTAAATAAAAGTAAATTTAAATTCTTGAAAGTTTTTTAAACAACATTTTATGGTATATTTATTTGTTAAATACCTAATATAAAATGCTTTTATAAAAATTAAAAATATTCATCTCACACATTTTAGCTGTCTCAATAATTAAAAGATATGTATTTCATCCCTGTTCACAATATAGTAAATGAATTTCTGCAATACACACCATCCTACTAATGTTTGTTGCTTCTTAACGCTGACTGAACCGATTCTTTTTTTAAATTTTATTGCGTGATAGGCTTGCGCTTGACGACAATCATGCTTAGTGCAAAGCAATGATGAGGTTTAGGTTGGAATGCGCTTGCTTAGAAGATGCCTATTCACTCTTGCCTTGAAGGTACTTAAGTTATAAGTGGCAGGAAACAGGTGCGCTGGGATGGTGTTTCATTATTAGATTCAGAATAGAAGTAGCTTATAAGTTACCTATAACCTGAATTTACACAGGCTACAAAAGTTACCTAGTGCTCTCGTGGGAACCAAAAAACCTCAAATAGTATGAAATATTATTATGTTATATACTTACAAAAATTGTAAAAAATTATGTTTGTTATCTTTTCATGGCTAACAGAGATAGCTTGCATCTTGGTTGTACCAATTTTAGGTCTTATCCTAGGAACTATCTGATCCATAAACGCAGGCAAAGTCAAACTGCTTTACTGTTTATATATTAGATTTTAAAACATGGCATCTTGAAAATATTACAATAAAGTTGTGGTGATTAAAATAGTTAAATTTACAATAGCACGAGTGACTTATCAAGCTTGTTTTCAAGTGTTCAATAATAAAATAATTTAATTAAAAATTTCTTTTATTAAAAAAACATTTCCCACAAAGATTACAAACTTATGTACCTACCTACAATTTTATGATTATGTTCAGTAAAAGATCCAAGGAGTAAGGGCACTACTGCAATGTGCAAGTAATTTTAATAGGGTAGTGGAACCAAAAGATGAACGGCCGAGCGAAAATTCAAAAAAAATAAAACATCCCGCTATTTATTTATGTGCATTATTTTTTTCCGCACGTGGCAACATTATTTCTTCCCGATTCCCTAACAAAATCAACAGCCACAGCTACGGCCTACGACGCGCTCGTAGTTCGACGCTGTGTGTGAGTTTCCCGGTAAAAAATTGTTTTATATGGAAACCTTCCTAAGGTAAGTGCTTTTCAAACTTAAGGATTTCGGCAATTTAAAGCAATTTTATACGATAGATTTGAGTAGTTTTGGTTGGAGTAAATCTTGATATATCTGTCTTTGATTATAATGATACATATACATATTATTCGCCGTATTTTTTGAAAAAATACTGTACAAGTGATGGATTCGATTGCGTAAGCTTGATCCAATAGATAGATGAACGCCGTTCAACTAATGGAGAAATGGCATATTCTTACACAGGTGGAATTTAGTTACCAAAAGTTGAACACATTATTTTGTGTTCTGAGGTTTTATGAGGTTAGGTATGAAATCTTGCGTTGTTCATTTTAAGAATTCACGTCCAAAAGTTGAACTAATGAATTTAATCACATTTTATTCGTTCAATTATTGGGTAACACTGAAGTAAATTATATACGTTCATTTGACGGTACTTTAATCCTAAAAATGAACGAATTGAATTAAGTAGTTCAGTTTTTGGGACTTATTTTATCACTTTATTGAGCTGATTACTTATCAGCGTACCTACATTCAGTACCTACCTTACCTACAGTTATTTGTGTACCTACAATCTTTCTTATATTTTACAGATGTTGTCTACACTAAAAAAAAATAAAAAACAATATGCACAGAGCACTTTGGAAGAAGCTGTGCGAATGGTCCAAGCTCAGGAGATATCATTATCCAAAGCTAGTGCTCAGTTCGGGATTCCGAAGGGTACACTGCACAATAAAATTCATGGAAAAACTGCCCTCCGATGTAAAAAAGGGCCAAAAACTTTGTTATCGGACGCAGAAGAAAAGAAAATATGTTTTTGGATTTTAAATATGGCCAAAATTGGTTATCCAGTAAACGCTACAGATGTACGAGAAACGGTGGCAAACATTTTTGAAATAAAAGGATCAAAAATTAAGCCGGGTAAAAAGTGGATGCAACTATTTTTAAAAAGAATAAAAATATAATATTTGAACTTAATGAGCTCTGGACAATGACATGCCAGGGTAAAAAAATTAACCAGTTAATAAAAATTTGTTTTCCCGATGTCGTCAGTCGGGGCTCAAAACATACAATATTGTATTATGATAATAATAATGTTAAAATCAGGTTAAAATCAACTATTGGGTTCAAACTATTCATAATTAGGGCTCAGTGTTCAACTATAGGAGTAAACCCCTTAACTTCTTACAAAAAGCAACTTAAAAAAATATATATTAGATAAGAGTTTTTTTTTAATCGGTTAAACCTTGAGGATATGTGGAATCACAAAGAAAAACCCAGCAAGCTTCAATGTCATTAAATAACTAATCAGAGCTGTTCAAAGTTGCCAAAATCGCTTATGCGTTCATTTATCGGTTCCACTACCCTAATATGAATTTATATACTTAGGTAAAACATTTTACTTAGTGATATAAATACTATAATTTTACAAATTTCTATTCATAATTATTTATAAGTTTGATTTATACGCCGTAACTTATAAGGTTTGCAATATTTGTACACAACACATTTACATTAAGCTTAGGTAGGCCGACATTAGCTAAGAACAGGTTCTCCAGTATCGTTCAATCTATGCTTCAAGGTGGTTTCAAACCGAAGAGGCAAGGGCATACAAATTTCAATTCCCTACCTATCTTTGGTGTGAATGGTCTGCACGGGTTAGTGCGAGTTGAGAATTGAAATATTTATTAATACAACATTTAATAATATTGGTGGATGTATTCATATTTTATTTATTACTTAGACAATAAGGATTTGCATAAATCTGGGTCATCGCAGTCGCGCCTGGTCTCCGTTGCAAGCTTTCAATTCTCCGTAGCATTCGCTTCTCCTCTCGGGTGTGAAAGGTCTTGAAAAATTTAATTCCCGCTCAGCACATCCACGTCTCGCCTCGCGCCGCGCGCGTCTGAAACCACCTTAAGATTGGGCATAAGCATCTAGATTGACCAATACTAGAGAACCGGTTTTACGTTGATGTCAGTTGATTAATAGGTGGTTCTTCAGAATGGCACAAAAATAATGTGCCAGACAAAAATGACAGTAAAATTTTACATAATTGAATTTCAAATATTTTAAAAAAAATTACGATATACCGTTTCATATAGAGTACTAAAACAATTTTAAAAATTATCGAAATTTCAGGACTTATTTTAAATAAAACAGTTAAAATGCACATCACCGTAACTGAGTTCAAACAGCATATTTTTAAGAAATGCTTTGTAAGTCAAAAATACGCTTAAAGACTTTGTTTTTTATTACGATCCCGTATGTATGATATAATGTACAGTTATATATTTGTGTAGATACTTTGCTAAAATATCTAATTGTTCTTTAAAACTTTGTAGTCGTTAAAATTTCATCACCGTAACAGAAAACTGTCTAACACTTTACATAGTCACAATCGTATAATGAAACCGCCTGACTAGCTAAGGAGGCTCCCCCCGCTCAGTTCGTCCAAACACGTCAACACGGGCAGACGCCACGTCCTTCCTTGCGCCAAAAAATAAGTTTGTGTGTTTAATTACAGTGATTTCATCAAATTCAAGTTCATTACAGTTCAATTTGTAAAATAAGGTAAGAAATATAATACTTCTGTAATATTAGCTGATATTTGTTACTTATTCGGAGTACTTCTCGGTTTGTACATTCAAAATTGGAATTGTGTGGCTACCTAGCCAAAAACCAGTCAAAAATGCCTACAATTCACTACCGTAACCTTCATTACCGTAAATTACCGTGAAAAATACGGTGCCGGTAATGAACAAATCGTACTGGTAGTGATTTAGTTTTTGAAATAATCAATTTAAATTTAAATTAATTTATTTAATTAGAAATAAAATCCCCTTAAGGTTAGCACCCTAAAATCTTATCACTATCTTACTACTTACCAGCAACTAAATTATGCAGTTCGTCTATAATTTACATACAATATATTACACTTTTGAAAAATTGTTTGTTTTAGTTGATATCTGCAAATAATAAAATGGCTAACCAAAAACAAAGTAATCTTTTGCCAGTAAGTAGTGGTAACTATAGGCCGACCGTTTAACTCGCGTATCGCCTGCGCGGTAAGAAGGGAGCGGGGGCGGGTAACGCTACACACGGAGTCAATAATGCAAAGATTTATCTCGTAAAGAAGAAAAACTAGCTAAAAGACGATTAGCGAAACGTAAAAAATACGCGGAGTTAAAAGAAAATAAAGAACTTTATGCCATAGAGAGAGAAAAAGAAAGACTAAGGTATTTGAAAAAAGAAGCTAAAAAACTTGTTGGTATTGCTGATAAGTCACCACGTGCTCAGAGAGAACAGAGAAAGAAGTGGCGGGAAAATAAGAGAAGATCGTTGAAAAAAAAAAGAACTAAGGAAAATTCAGGAAGTTTTTGTAACTAATGACAAGGTGTGCAATGCAGTAACATCAAATGCTAAAGCGAAAGATCCACTTTCAACAAATGATGAAATAGCCAAAGAAGTAAATAAAGAAGATCTTTTGTCTAAAGACGACACCATTAGAACACAAGCTGAACTTATTGAAAAGCTGCGGAAAAGAGTACAATTGATTAAAAACCAGCGCCTCAAAGATTTCAGAAGATACAAAAATATATGTAGTAGCATGAAAAAAGAAAATAAGCGATTGAAAATGATAATTCAACGATTGAACGCAAGTAGCAACAAAAATAGCAATCCAATAATATTACAGAATAATGATGAACGCCTAGGAAGAAAGAAAGTGCTAAGAACCAAAATAGAAAGCGAAATAATGCAAAAAATTCAAAAATTTTTCCTTGAAGACCGAAACAGTAGAATGGCCGCAGGTATTAAGGAGTGCATTAACAAAAACAAAATTAAAAAACAGAAAAGATACCTTGTCGACACGCTCAAAATTTTATATCAATTATTTCAAAAAGAAAATGCTAATATAAAATTATCTTATTCATTTTTCTGCAAAAATAGGCCGTTTTGGGTCGTATTCCCAAAAAACAATAGAAATACTTGCCAGTGTATATTGCACGAAAATAATGAACTTTTAATTAAGGCTCTGCATAAGGCAAATTTACTGAATGTTAGCAATAATGACGAACTACTGCAAAGCTTATGCTGTGATAAATATAATCTTAAATGTTTAGATCAACAATGCGAGCATTGTCAAAATAATGATTTGAAATATAGTGAATTTGATAAAGACATTAAAATAGCATATAGTGAATGGATAATAGTTGCTGATTATTACCAAAAAGGAGGTGAAACCAAGCAAAAATTGGTATGGAATAAAGTAGAGAAAAGTGAGAACCCACTTGTAGTGATTCAAAAACTAAACAATTCGGTTCAAAAATTTTTACCTCACTGTGGAAACATAATCGCACAATATTCAGAACTTAAGAAAGTAAAGACAAACCTCGATAATAATGAAGCAGTAGTTCACGTTGATTTCAGTGAAAATTACTGCCTTAAGTTTAATTCTGAGATACAATCTTTCCACTTTGGTGGCAGTCGCAGCCAAATATCTATCCATACAGTTGTCATCCATATACGTGATTATAACACCTACGAAGTAAAACCATATAGCTTCTGTACCGTCTCGGATAATTTGAAACACGATGCCTCCGCAATTTGGGCACACATTGTACCAATACTAAATTATATAGAAAAATTGTCACCATTCATAGACACAATACACTTCGTTAGTGATAGTCCAAGCAGCCAATACAGAAACAGATTTATGTTCCACATCCTAACTCAACTTCATAAAGATTACATTCCTCTTACATGTGTGACTTGGAATTATTTGGAGACAGGGCATGGTAAAGGCGCTCCTGATGGCCTTGGAGGAGTTTTAAAAAGGACAGCCGATAGAGTTGTAAATCAAGGAGAGGATATAGGATCATTTGAGAAATTTATTGAAATAGTTCAGGCAAATATACCAAACATCACAATTCAAACAGTGAATTCCGATGATATACTAAAGAAAGAGAAAGAGCTTCCAACAAAAGTTCCCTCTTTTAAAGGTACTATGAATACACACCAAGTTGTTTATCGAGTAAACAGTGATCAAAGCGCTTTTCGAAAGAGGAGTTGCTTCGATTGCCTTGAAACCGATACTCCTTGCAAATCGGAAAACATTTAGGATTTCTAAAACATGCTGCGGTTGATGATACAAAAGAAAATAATGACTTACAAAATAAGAAAAATAAACAACCAATTACGCTTAGTTCAAAAATTATTAAAACGAAGAAGGTCATAACTGGTACGCCTAATAGTATACAATTCACCAGAATTCTTGATCAACCAAGAACCAGCGCTATAAGGGATGAAATAATTGAGCCACTTAGAGTGAAAACTTTAGCAACTCTTACAAATAATATTTGGGAAAATGCTACTTTTGTAGGAAATCAGTCAAAAGCACAAGATTTTATGTCAAATGAAGACTCTATGGCTTTTTAGGAATTTGTCCAGTCATAACATTAATGTATAATCCTTTTTAATAACTCTGACTGATATCCTACATCCAGCATTCTAACACTATTTTTATGTTTGATTGCAGATTACCGAATAAATATGGAACGGAAAAGATCAACATCGCCTTCAATTTTAACAGGATTCAAAAAAATGAGATGCAGCGAAAAAAATATTCTAATAAAAAAACAAGTTTGAACGCAAACAAATGAAGGTGTTTTAATAGACGCTATGGTCTATCGAAGAAATGCTGACAAAACTCGATTTTCATTCGTAACAGATGTATTGCACAAGATAGATTTTCACAATCAGCGCCCTAAAGAAGAGAGAAATGAAAATTTTGCGAGATTAGTAGCATTTGAATTGGAAAAAGTTTCAGAAGAAAGGCGTTCCAATTTGTATCCTCAAATCTTAAATCTTATTAGGTTATTTCGAGGTGATTCAGATCTGGATGAATGTTTTGATTTTGTACCTATAATTAGTAACTCTGATTTTGAAGCCAAAGATGAAAAACAGGAAATTGTACTGCCATTAAACGTGCGTTACGAAAAGATTGATAATAATTGATTCCTGTTATTTCAAAATAATTGGGATTATTTAAAAAGCTAAGACTTTTAATTATGTAAACTTTAAACCATTAAGAAAGACTATAATAATTAAAACAACTGATTAAAATTTAGCGAGATCAACAAAATTTGGTTAATTACATTAAAAATACAAGTGAATTGCACAGAATAATATTAAGCTGCAATATTATAAGACTGATTGAGGCTAAAAATTATGTAAACACTAGGAATATGTTTTATAGTAAGAAGAAGCAGTTTAGTTATTTATAAATCATTAAAAGAGAAGTGTATCAATATTTTTAGTTAATCATTCTATTAGTACATAAGTAAAATATGCATATTATGTACCTTAATCATATTGTTACTCTGTGCTTTAACCCTTAATTGCATGATTTAATATATTTTTTTTGAAAAAATATATGTGATAGGTATTGGGCTAAAGATTAAAGGAAAAATAATAAAAAAAATCTCAATTTACTTTTTAAATATATTTTTTAAAAAAAAGGATATGTTGGATATTTCCAACATTATGCAACAAGACTTGTTATTCTGTATGAAATTTAACAAAACAGTTGTTTTTCTTGTTTAAGCATAAATTAATGCCACATTTGCTGCAATTTATTGTAGAATAGCCAGTACAATTAGGATATTTGCATCTTTGAGATACTCCAATATATGGATAGTGTTCCACACCATCATTTCTCACCTCTTTAGCTGGAACTGGTTTTGTTGGCCCTCTTCTTTTTTTTGCTGCTAATTCATGTTCCAAGCTGGAAGTGCTGGGCCGTCCCCTTTTGCATTCCTTAACCATCCTGTTACAAAGGATGAAAGCAAGTTCATTCCTAAACTTACCCAAATTCAAAATATCTTTTTTTGGCACTTGATTCCTTATAGCATTTTCTTTATAAACAATCCATGAGTTTATTATTGACAAATCCAGCAAATGAAAGAAAATGCGAATATACCATTTCCGACTCTTTAGACGAATGTTATATCTGCCCAAGAAGCTATCCATTAAGTCAACCCCCCCCATGTGAGCATTGTATTCTGTTACTGCTTTTGGGCAGTCAATAGCAATTTTTTCTTTCTTACTCCTGTCATATCTATTGACTGTTGTAGTAGGGAGAGCTCCCACATAGCTTGACAACAAAGTAACAATTTTGTTGTCTTTCCATGCAATAGTCGACATCTCAATGCCGTCATATGAAGTGGTCCTTTCATGATATGTACCCCTTGCCACATTTTTTTTCATCATTTCTTTTTTATCTGGCAATTTGGAATTAGGTAATCGATTTTGTTGGACAGTTCCCAAGCTAAATATTCCTTGTTGAGCCAGATAATATACCAGAGGTAATGCAGTGTAAAAATTGTCAAAGAATATAATATGGTTTACCATGCGTGGTACAATTCTCATCAATCGCAATACTACATTACTAGTAGGCCCCAAATCTGGTTCTCCTTCTGGTTTACTTGTAAGATCTTGACCTGAGTATATTTCAAACCTATAAGCAAACCCATAAATGCTGCATAGGACATATAACTTAAACCCCCATTTATGGGGTTTATTTGGAAGGTACTGTTTCAAATAGTGGCCAACTTTTGTGGCACACATTTGTTCATCTACAGACAACCTTTGTTTCATAGTAACAGATGAAAATCTCTCATTTAGTGTATCAACTAGTGGTCTTATTTTATGTAAACGGTCATGGCCAGGTGCTCCATTTTGAATGAATGTACTATTGTCGTTGAAATGCAGGTATCTTTTTATTTTTTCAAATTTATTGACAGGCATTGTGTTCTTTATGGGATTGTATCCAAACTGTGGAGACCAATAAGATCTGGTACTGGGGAAACATTGCACTGACATGTAGATTAGAATACCAATAAAATTTTGTATGTCTTGTTCTGTAAATTGTTGGGATTCCTGGATGTTCTGTTGAGTCTTATATAAGTGAGTTTCATATGCTATTGACTTTATTAGAGTGTCTGGGAAAAAGTAGGTGAAGCACTGGTACGGGGTTTCTAAATTTGCTTCAGGTCCTAAATTGGTATTTCCTTTGAACTGGATGTTGGTCTCCGAAAACTGTAAGTTCCTTTTTTTCCAAATTAATTTTCGTTTATCAAACACCATTCTGGAAGAATGAGCTTCGTTTTGTATTATAGGAGGATCACTGATGTCTGTTTGTGTTTCATCAGGAATAAGTGGAGGGTCACTTTCATTCAACTCATATGGAGGAATATTTTCAGCATTCTCTTCATCTTCTAACTCTTGCAAAAGTTGCTCTCTGTTTGCGTATGATGTAATGAGATTTTCTTCGTCATCGTCAGAGTCTTCCAACCCATCTTCTGACACATAGCCGCCTTCTAAGCTTTGGAGATAACTTTCGATATCTTTGTCACCCAAAAACCGACGGTGGGAAGACATTAGATTCAAGATCTGTAAGATAAAATGGTCACTTTCAGAAACCCATACGAAAACGATGGCCATACAACTTAAAGTTGTTGTTATGCATAATGTTGGAAATTTCGATCATACACATTACTTGCTCATAAACTAACGAAAATAATTGTAACATAAAAATTACACTAATATATGTTTACTCACCTTTTATTTTAGGAGAAAAATATTTTTCCCTAAACTTAGTTTCAATACTTTTGTGAAAAACACCACTACAAATTCGACAATTGTACCGAATGAACGAAAAACGCGGCAATGGCACTTTGAAACTCAATTTGACTTTGACGTTTTACTTTTTTATTGTCAATGGTAGTCTAGACCGGAAAAAAAAGTAAAGTAGTGTTGCCAGGACAAGAAAAATAAAACCTTCCGTTGAATATTTATCTGTGATGATGAAAAATTTAGTTTGATGGAAATATCCATCAGTATGAAATTAAGGGTAATAAACATATTTTTTACTATTATTCATTACCATAATTTTATTGTCATTCCCAGACCACACTTTTTCTACTACCGTGACACCTTATTCATTACCGTAACCCGCAAATTAAAAAATAAACTATTATTAGAAAAATATTTAATAAATTGAATAGTTAAACCCGGATACGCGTAAACAAAGGTAGTGTGCAATATAATTTTAAAAAATCATATTAAAATTCTGTAAATAAGATGTGGCACAAAATTTTCGCGTAAATAACGTGATTTTTGAAGAACCACCCTAATGCGGACCTAAGTGTACGGGCACGAAATTAGCGGCGGAGGGGCGACGGCGGCAGCGGGGTGACGCGATTAGTCGAAGAGGTGGCAAAATTTTAGTAAAATATTTTTGAAGAGGTCTGGTAATACTTTATAACCGACAAAAACGTCTGGGATTTTTTTTTTTGAATTCTTTATGTACTTACTATAAAAGATTTAAAATCCAGTTGCCAAAACAATATTTTTAGTTTTTTTTTGCAAATGTTTTATGCTGTGCAATAGCGAAATAACCGCAAACGCTCTAACAGACTGGCAGGACTGGATTCGTCAATTAACGGAAATGATAATATTTTATCACAATTTCAGCTTGCTTAGAGGCCCTTCCCGAAATTCGTCGCCAGCTCTCGGACCACATCGGCCCGCTGTCGCCGTCGCTCGGCCGTCGCTAGCTTCGTGCCTGACGCCTTAGTTACCGAAGGCTATGTCTACATTTGATCATTTTGACGTACCTATCGTATCTCCATCGCATGACCAACGTGTATCATGATCGCTAGATGAAGCACAATTTACGCGATCATGTGATACTCCGTTGTGGTACCGTATGTATACGCCCCGTTTCACAATAAACCTCGTATATATACTGCGTATATATATATACTATACTTAATATTATTGGGATCCAGACAATAATTCTGTTTCGTTTACCACTGTTGAACCTAAAATTACATCATTTATTTCATTTTAATTGTATTTACAAAAATAGAAAACACAGATTTCCTACATTCATATCAGTCAACATCCCAAAATTGACAGGATTAGAGCAAACTTTAATCCTGTCAATTTTGGTATGTTGACTTTGATAATTTGTTATCAAAGAAGTCAGGCGGCATTAAATTCGCTTTCTTGTCCCCTTCCTGAGAATAGTAGGCGCAGGTAGGGATCCCTGGCCGTGGTTAGTTGAAAAATACTGACACTGTGTGGTTTAAATCCAGTGGTTTAAGCTGTGCGTAGATAGATCAGTCATTCAGTCACCTTTTCATTTTAAACTGGGTAAAACACTTCTGGGCTAGCAGTTGGCAATCTTGCTATTCCCCAAAATCCATTATTGCAGCAAGAATACGATAAACTAGCCAACGGGTTTTTCGTAATAGAGAAATTAATTTCCCTGTAGGGATTATCCCTATTCTTAAGAAGCACCTTTACAAGGAACTCACTCAGTGGCGTGCACAGGGTTTGAAGATAGGGTAGGCATTAGTTAATAAGTAAACCTATATACTCAGTTTTGATGAAAAATGAGCATTGACGTATATCCATTTAGGTAAGCAGTGCTTTTATGCCTCTATGAACTGTACGCAACTGAGCTCACTTAGCCTTAACTAGTGCTGTCGACAACACAGTCGGAAATGCAGGGCTTAGGGGAGTCTGCGGTGGAGTCTGGCAGCATTTGCTCGACGGGGTCGTCGTCCTGCGCTCCCAGCTGCGAGTCGGCGGCGGAGGTCTGCACTTCCCCGTCGCCGGCGCGCCCCTATGCGGCCGCCAGAGCCTCTTGCAGTCTGAGGCGCGCCCGCTTCACACGCTCCTCTTGCCGACGCAAATCCTCCTTCGTTATAGTGACAGCCGCGATCAATGGTTGATCAGGGTTTAAAAAAACCCCTGGACTCTCCATTATGACTTGCTTTGAACCGCTTTGGCCTGAAAAAGAATGCAGTTGGTTTGACCACCTTCAGTTATATTGTCTGCCACAAAATAATCTCAGAAAGAATAATAATTATCTTATCTTAGTCTTTTTAATGTAAAAGTTTGATTTAGATTTCAGGTGGGATTTTATCCAGTGCATAATAATTATGTATTATGTTAACTTCATATACAGTATTGTCATATGTGATGGTTGAGTTTCGTCTCCTATTTGGTAAGTCCAGGAGGGCGACCGCGTATCTTTTGCATCAATCATTGATACATCGCAATCACCTCTGATTGGCTGAATTTATGGTATTCTTGCTGCGTCAATGGATTTCGTCCAATAGTGGAAGAGTGTTAACCAATCAGAGGTGATTGCGATGTATCAATGATTGATGCAAAAGATACGCGGTCGCCCTGCACTTGTTTTATCAGTTAAAGGAAGCATAGCATTTGTAATCATGAGAGCTCTCCATGATGATGATGACAGTTAAAACAACAAAATTGGGTAAATCAAATTCACTTGGCAAGTTCTAAATAGACTTTAGGTTACAGTTAAGTAGTATGTCACCGTAAAATTGTAAAAACCGTTCGATTGTAATCCAACGATTTTTATCTCGATAGATTGTAAACTGTCGAAAGATTGTGAACTGTTTAATGTTCCGAGTGTCAACTTTTTAAATATTCATTGTATTTACGTTTTCTTGTCTCTTTCTTGTTGGTTAGGTTAGGGTTCAATATAAATAATCATAACATTATATCTATCGAGATAAAAAGCGTTAGATTGCAACCTGACGGTTTTTGCAATTTTAGGTTTTATCGGGTTAAGGTGCATGACACGGGTATGCCCGCGAAATTCAAATTTAATTTGGTTTTTCACAATTTGTAAACTAATACGACAAAGTAGGCTTATGGCATTCAAATTGCGAGCGTAGGAATATCATCTTCACAGGTTTATATAAAAATCTTTACTTGAAAGTGTCCAGTTTAAGAAATTAGTCAAAATAATGAGTTTGACGTGAGTTACTCACAAATTAGTCATTAATTTGACTAATTTCTTAAACTGGGCACTTTCAAGTAAAGATTTTTATATAAACCTGTGAAGATGATATTCCTACGCTCGCAATTTGAATGCCATAAGCCTACTTTGTCGTATTAGTTTACAAATTGTGAAAAACCAAATTAAATTTGAATTTCGCGGGCAGACCCTTGTCATCGACCTTAATATACCTAACAGATTACAATTTACATTGTACCGAAAAATAATGCGTTAAATTGTAATGTTTCGACAGTTTACAATCTCGCTAGTAAGATTATAATATAACGGTTTTTACTATTTTACGGTGACATAGTACTATATACATACCTGTTATAGGTTGTGATGAAACATGTAAAGCGG
The DNA here is from genome assembly GCA_923060345.2 of Erebia aethiops. Taxonomy (NCBI): domain Eukaryota; kingdom Metazoa; phylum Arthropoda; class Insecta; order Lepidoptera; family Nymphalidae; genus Erebia; species Erebia aethiops. The sequence continues at coordinate 6,725,254 of OV281082.1, forward strand.
TTGCCAATGACTGTATAGTAGTAGCATCTGAAGTATATGGCCCCAATGATTTGATATACTTAGGCAATGAGGTTGTGCCAATTACTCCATTTGCATCACAAGCTGTTAATCCCTGGAAAAAAGTTTTAATTATGTACATAAAAATATTATTAATCCATACTACTTAAAATATTATAAATGCGAAAGTGTCTGTCTGTTCAACCGATTTTGATGAAATTTGGTACAGGGATAGATTGTATCCTAGGGAAGGCTTTTTATCCCGGAAATTTAATGAGTTCCCGCGGGAATAGGGATGATGCCTATATCAAAAATAAATTATTTCTAACTGATTATTAAATAGAGGGTATTCCAAAAGACCTAAAATACACAGCCTCAGTTAGTTTTAAGTTTGATAACCATTTTAAAATATAGATTAAAGAAAAAAAGTGCGTTGAAATTTGATGACGTCACTATTATTGAGTTCATACAACTTCCATACTAGAAGCGCAGTTTTAAGTGTGATAAAGAGTTGCTGATTTGATTGAGTTGTCATCATCCCTATTAAAAAAACTTATTCACGTGGACGAAGCCGCGGGCATCATCTAGTACTGTATAAAAAAAAACAAAATTCATTCATCAAGCTACGAGTATAAGTTTAGAAAAATTGTTCATTTTCTTCAATGCACCAAGGTAGATTTTTGAGCAAAAAATGGTTGACACATTTACCTCTAAACGTTTTTCCCAAAATAGTTGCTTTGGTTTCTCTTGAGTGCCATGTTTTAGGTCAGTTTTCACTTTACTTTCCTGAGTTTTGTACACTGTGACGGGCTGTTTGAATATTGATGCAGTTTGGCGGATCGGAGGCACAAGCGATGCATCAGAGCGGACACCCCTGATCAAACACATGAAGTCAAATAAGCAAAAACGCTGAACGCAAAGATGAACATTTTTCAGATTTTTATTCTGGGCTTAAGATTTTTACAAAAGTATTCACACTTTAGTACTTAATATCTTTTTAAAATTATACTTAATTCAATTTAGTAAAATGACTCATGGTTTTAATATTTATTGTTATGGGAATGCTACACACAAGGCTGTTCTTCACAAAAACAACTAAACCCACAATTCCCATGAAAACATGAAAGATTTGTTTTAAATTTCTACCAAATGACACACATTTATAAAACAGCAAAAGAACATAACAATAATAATCTGTTATTCAAATACATTATCTGTCTTCAATAAATTTTCTTTGAAAAAAGATGCATAAATCACAAACCAAGGAAATTTGTATGTATATGAATTCCTTTCATGCAATATTAGTCATGCTTGATGAATGTAAGCACATGTTAAACACTGAATGTGCAGATATCATTATTTATTATTAGATAATTTTTAATAATAAATGTAACCTAATTTTTGTGAGATAATTTACTTATCTGAAATATTGATCTGTTAAGTACAGTATATCAAGAAAAATTATATACATACATTTATAATTATGTACATCATAAAGACATGACTTATTTTAGTGAATAGTCACTAGTGATGTGCCAAATTAGTTAAAAATTTATATCCGCAGTTATGGATACTTGGTGTCAAGATCTATATTACAGATTTACTGTAGATACAGATTTTAACTTTCTTACTAAATCGGTGCGTGACCTTGAAACTAACTGCGAGAAATGTTTGCAGTATAAAAGTGGCAAACATTTGATTTTAAGAAATAAAAATAATCAGAATGGAATTTAATAGATTTTCATTGCTACCTAATCACCTATGTATAGAATTTCATCTATGTATTGAAAATTATAAAGTAAAAGATCCATCAAAAAAGTAAGTAACAAATCTTTCTCCTGCCTCGGATAGTCAAAGTCAAAGAACGTTTATTCAATTTAGGTAGGTATATATATGGTTATGGTTATATTATATGGTTACGGTTTAGATATGGATACAGATATCTGGCACATCACTAATAGTCACTTGCAATTGCAACATATTTTCTGTTTTCACTGTGTGATAATATCTTACACTTTCATTCTTCATATTCTGCAAAATTTTGAAAAAACCTCTTGTAACTGTGTAGGATGATAAAATGTTTAAATAACCAATCACTGACTTTGCACATACATTGATATAATATGCAGGTACTCTTGTCACTTTTTATTTAAATACTAAAATACTGAAGCAAGCTTTTTTTCCAGAGTTAACAAATAATAACCGAAAATATAAAAGGAAGCTTTCATTTTTAGAAGCTTGTGTAGAAAAAAGCATTGTGAGGTGGTGAGCAAATAAAACTAAAAATCTAAGTGACAACTAATCCTTTAAAGCTGTTATAAGTAGATCTAATGAAACAACTAGTATAATTCCATTATGAGGGTTGTGTAAAATATGAAATAAATTACATCTAGAGCACTCTGACTCAAGCTTTTGGATATAGAGCATAAAAAAATGTAACACAAAGCAGGACTGCACTAATGAAAACAACAAAAGTGAGAAGTTATGGCACGAATGTGGGAACCTGTAGTCAAACTGCGCTCGAGCTTTCTTGGCCTTGCACAGCAACATAGTGTTTATTTGACCCTGCTGAAAGTCGAAACACGACAAGTCCACACTATCACCCAGATAACGAACAAGCTCAGGTTTACTGCGAAACTTTTTACCTGTTGGGCTACACAAAAATTTATTTTCACCACAGACCACTCTGCTATAGACAGCTGTGTTAATTAGTTGGGTTAATTTACTGGCAATGGATGTAGTGGACGTTCAACTAAATAAATGATTGGCAACCATTAATATATAATTATAATGAAGTTTTGAATGTCTTAAAATCCAATTTCCCATCAAAAATTTTAGTGCAATGATAAATGAATATTAATAACATTGTGCACCAGCCAATTATTTAGCATGTATCCTTTTATAACAAACATTGCTCAAGTCCAATGTCCCAGATGGTCAAAATGATAAAATTAAAAGAATTTTATAGTACTGTACAATATTAAAATTTACATAAATGTGCAATATGAACTGATTAAATATCCATCAGGAATATAAGGTCTTTGAGAAAATTAATTACCTAATTTAAATGAAAGAAATAACATATGGAGAGCAGGTACCTGTAGTAATAAACATCAACTTTGCCAGCTGAAAGTCCAGATTTTCTGATTACTTCCTCCCTTTGCCAGCCTTTTGGCAAGGCAGCACAATCGCTTCTTTTCTTTTCAATTGAAATATTCATCTTGTAAAATCACACTTTGATAGATTATCTATAGTAAATTTCACCAATTTAATATAATTGTTATTGTTTATTAAATTGATACTATGATGTCCGCCACTTCATCCATGTTGATTTAGGTTTTAGAAAATTCCCATGGAAACTTTTATTGTGCTGTGTTCTTCCCTGGGATGCAATCTATCGACAAAAAAATGGATCATGGAAGCGTAGCTTACAGACAGACACAATTTCGCATGAATCCTTTATAAATTAAGCACTGATTATATTATACTCTTTTGCACTATTGCATTGATTGTTTGGTGACGAGCACCGACCAGAAAAAGAAGTGGCGAGCTTTAGAAAAAAGCCTAAACCCTTTATATTAATAAATGCCTAAACTCAGCAATGTATGGTGATGGATTATATTTAAGGGAAGCTTACCTCGAATTATACAATAGACGAGTATTCTTACTGTTTCACACCACAGTCAATCTTATAAAAATGATTTTGCAACTAGTCGTGCATTTAAAATCATAATCACAGATTAGTATACTTTTTTTTCTGGTCAGTGGTCGGTGTTAGTATAGAATACTGATCATAATACTATCACTATTTCGTACAGTAGGGTAATCAAATCAGAGACAAGTTAGCCAGAAAAATCTTTGTTACAAGCAGGTTACAAGTTACATTTTACAACATTACGTAATCAATAACCTTTAAATGTTACTTGTCTCTGGTAATCATATTTCAACTGTTCCACATTGTATTTCAAGCTCAGTTATAAAATTTCAAGCATATTTCATGCATATTTCTGCTTCTTGTCTCTGGTCTCTGCTGCACAGAACACATACAATTAATATACTCCAGACTCCTAGCGCTCTACTCTGTGGCTCTACTGCTACTAGTGGCTACTATTGTGGCCTTCATAATTCTTGATTTATTAAAAATTGTCGACATTTTTTTAAATACTCGGATTTTAATTCGATTCCAGATTTGACTATTCCAGTGTTGCAACGTTATGACAAGTACTAAATAGTGACGTTGCGAAATTATTCGATACGGAAATAGAATATTTCCGGATCGATTCCTCTCGTTTATAGTAGTATATCTAAACAACTACTACTTTAATAGAAACTAAGTATATCAGGAAATTAAATATTTCTGAACGGATGAATTAGTTATGACGATTAATTTTATTAAGGATCTGAGAGTTTTCTTTAATAATTGTGTGTGAAATAAATAAAAAATGTGATCATGAAGGAACATGAGAAATAAAACAAATAGATGTATTATGGTAATATTTTATTTTACAAATCGTCGCCGTCATCGCTATCGCTATCGCTGTCACTTTCTGTAACATTTATTATAAATGTGTCTGTGATATTGTCAATTAACATATAGTAGCCTACTCATTTTTTCCTCTTCTTTGACAACATGGGATACGCATTTAGACCATTCGGTAGCCGTAATTTTTTCTTGGGGACAAGAAAACATCCACGTCTTTTTGTGATGTACTTGGCTGAGGATCCATTTTGATGGAAAACCAAAACAAATAGATTCACTCAAAGTTCACAAAAAACTATAAACGTAACAACAAACACAACGTAACAAAACTATAACAAAAACCCAACAAAATATCGATTCGCAATGAAACAAGATATTCGTGCATCTATGGTGAGACTGGGAGAATGAAGCCGAATGACAAGATAAACAAAATGGCGATAGCTGCACGAGTGCGCACGGGTTGCCAATACAGAAAACTATCTATGCTCTTTTATTATAAGTTAAGTATAAGTGAAAAGCCGATGAAGAGTGTGAGTTTTTATACTTATGTACTGTACAAGAATCAGCTTTTCTAATTGTGGTTCATTTTTGGTAACCATCACACGTTTTTGATCGGCCATATCTAGTGTAGGGCCTATCAGCATGTGTCATAGATAAAAGCTTAATGTTTTTATGAAAAGATGATTTTTGTTGCTATGACTACTTGTGTAGATGACTTCAAGTTATTGAAAATAAAAAGGCGAAATAATTAATTAATTATTAATAATTAATTATAGCATGCGGGCAGAATTGCACTATCGTCAACAGTGGATAGTGTAGCACCCACCTATTACTGAATCAGCTTTTCTAGCGATGGTTACCAAAAGTTCAGCTATCTCTTATAATATAAAGACGAGTAGATGTCCGCAACTTCGTCCACGTGGTTTAAGTTTTTTTGATTCCCGCGGGAACTCCTTAATTTTCTGGAATAAAAAGTAGCCTATATCACTCTCCAGGTCCTCAACTATACCCATGCCAAAAATCACGTCAATCCGTTGCTCCGTTGCAGCGTGCGTGTTTGAAGGACAAACCAACAAACAAACTGACTTTCACGTTTATAATATTAGTATGATGGAGTATTGCTGTGTGTTAGGCTGCAAAAGCCGAACTGAACGTAAATACGAAAACATAACCTAATACGTAAGTTTACAATTTTGATTTTATTTTTACATGATTGTTACAAATAAAAACAGGTTATATTTGTAAAGACTCGCATGAATGCTACAAAGTATAGAAATAAAAAAAATACTTATTTACCATACAGAAAATATCACTTTAAGACTATCGCTATCGCATATTGTACGCTGAATGCTGATGCCATGTCTATATCTCTTTCTCTGTCTACGGGTTACTTGTCTGTACTGTGAACTGTCCAGAGACAACTAAAATATAGGATCTATATTTACTGTAAGCAAGAGAAGCAGAGACAACTGTATCTGTAAGTGCCTGCTGCAAAAGAAACGTAGTGGTTATATTCTCTTTGGCAAAAGGTGCAAAAATTCCTTGCCTTCTGTTGTGCTTGTGGTTTTTGTAACTTTCTTCAAATTGTGAATCACAAGTGAACCGAATATTATTTTCAGTGTGGTGTATTTAGTGGATGAATTTTTCCTGCGTATAGTGATTTTGACAAAAGTAAGTAGTTTGATTAGAGAAAAAAATTATTCAATTGTCAATTCTTGGCTCTACTTTCACTTTTAAAAGCGTATGAAATGACTATTCACAGAATTAGTATACGTAATCATAACATAATTTGGAAAAGTGTTCCAGCAAACAGTTCACACAAGTATAAATACGAATGGTATGTCTATTTTTAGTTCGCCAAAATATACCCAACCAACTTGTTGTGACCGGGTAATCGAAAGTTTCGAGATTTTAAAAAATCCGTAAGTACCTGTAGATTATTTATTGGGTTGAAGTTAAACAGTTAACTACAATTGCATTCAACTTATTGGACTTCAATTTAAATTCAATTATTATTTCATTAACTGGGTATATTTACTATTAGCAGATCGTCAGCGTGAATAAGTTCTTTAAATTCCCACGGGAACTCCCTATTTTTTCGGGTTAATATATGGTTATGACAGTCACAAATAATGTAGCTTTCTATTGGTACCAGAATTTTCAAAATTGGTTCAGTAGATCCAGAGATGCCACGACAATCTCACAAACTTTACCTATTTTATAATATTAGTATAGACTATAGATGTATGTATTATTAATACATTAAAACAGTAATTTCAAAAAGAGCAACTGCATAATAATTAAGTAAATGATACCTACTAGTTATTGGTAAGTGATGATGTAGGTGGTATAACTGGTGCCAATCATTTAGTCGCAACTGATGTTGACAGCAGGATAAGTTGCATTAGCATCTTTTTGCATGGAGTATGTACTAGGGCTTCCAATACCGGTATCCCAGACTTTTTTATCAGGTTACAATACCGGTATTGAAATATCTAATTTCGGGATACTGGTATAGGTAACACTATAAAACGAAACAGTGACTATTGCATATACTTCTTGGTACATGCCACTGTTTTTTATTTGGCTAAGTTTAAAACTTGAGTCTTAAGCACATAAGCTCATAAAGAGTGCATTAATTGCTTAAAAACCTGTGAAAAAAAGGTTGTTTTTGCTCACTCAGAGAGAAATTTTTTATATTTTCATTGTCTCACAAAATATTCAGAAACTCTGTCAATCTGTTTTATAACTGATGCAATACTTATTATGATGTTTTTTCTTTAAAAAATAACTAAGTATTGAATTTTAGATTAATTTTAGGTCTAGACTAAATTCTTAGAAAAAATATATTGTTTATTACTTATTTAGAACTAGCAGATGAGTGATGACCGCGACTTGTCCGCATGAAATAAGTTTTTTGAATTCCCACAGGAACTCCCTAATTTTTTGGGTTAATTTATAGCCTATGACACTCACAAATAATGTGGCTTTCTATTGGTACCAGAATTTTCAAAATCAGTTCAGTAGATCCAGAGATTACCAAGGTCACAAACTCACAAACTTTACTTCTTTATAATATTAGTATAGATTAGTAAAATCTAAATAGTTTTAATTACAATCTTCTACGCTAAATTTGCTCAGTATTTAAAATTTCCAGCAATATTATTTAAGTAATTTTGTGTGTTTGTATGCTGGCAGTATCTAAATAATAATTAATTCTATAATAAAAACAAGATAGTTTTTACTTTTTGCACTTACTGTCTACCCAAGTATTGAGTCTTATATTGACCTAACAGCTGTTAGGTCTCATGTTTAGATCAATAATTAATGTTTGAATAATTTATAAGATTCAATGTCATCCATGTTGGACCTTGTCCTTTGTTTTGCATAGGTTTGTGTTAAAAGTTATGTTGGGAGAAAATCATTTTAAATATCCTTATTAATTATTGACACACAACCATCGACAACATGATTGACTCCAGCTGCCGAAAGTTGAATAAATGATTGGACAGAGAAAATAGCTGGTCTTGAAGCTTTACTCACGAAAACTCTAAATATATATATAGGTTTGAATTTATTATCTAGTTATCACCTCCCCTCCTCCTTACCTTGGGGCGCGGGGCAACTCTGTGCCCCAATGGATATCTTGAAGCCGAGTAGAAACCGGCTAGGGCCTGCCTTGTAGGCTACGGGCATAATTTCCCAAATTGACCCTGCCGAGAATCGAACCCAGGACCTCCAAACGTTAAGACAACAGCGCTCAACACTGAGCCAGGGAGGTCGTCAAACATTCCACCACATTTAAGTACATAACAAACCTAGGTGACGAAAATTCTATACGCCCGAATTACGCTATAACGTGACGTGTTCGGTTTAATGAATGTTTTTTTACCTTGACTATTTAATATGTACAGGGCAACGCCCACTACGACGAGTGACGACCCATAATTCATATTGTCTCCTTGAATACGGCTTTAGTCCTGGAACTCCTGATACATTTATTGATTAAACAACCCATCTAGATAGGTATGCGGTAGAATAATAAGTATATGAAGTCCACAGTATTAGCTCTATCATATACATAACAACCATAAAAACATTTGCCTTTTTGCTCAACCCCAATTCACTAAATGCCACGGCAAAAGGGCGGTAAAATTGCTAGCGGCCGCCTACAAATAAAGCAAAGAGCTTCAAGTTATTAAGGTTTTTCAGTTATCAGTGCCGAGTGAGGGTAGGGCGGCTTTGTTGCTTTAGTCCAAATGCCAGGAGTGGCCCACGACGTCATCGTGCGGCAAAACTAAAATGGCGCGACATTTAGCGGTATCGGCACACCCTAACCCACCCTAATCTCTGCCATGACAGGGTTGTCCAAATCTACCCCCACAGCACCCACTCAGGAACGACCCAATTCTTTTATGTTGCTGTTAATCGGGCTATAACATTGTAGGCGATAGGTAGGATTACACAAATGTCTGTTGGAATAGATTTAGGGACAATGGCACTATTAAGAGAGTTAAGGTATGGATATTGGATACATATTATAAAACGTTCATTTTAACAATACTAATATATCATCAAACTCCATTTAAGATTATTTATTAAATCGAAAAAAAAATGGTAATAAAATTATATGAAAAGGAAAAATTACCCAAGAAAATCCAGCGCTTTTAAACGATTTCCAAAAAGGAGGTTCTCAATTCGCGCGTTAGTATGTTTTTAGGGTTCCGTACCTCAAGAGAAAAAAAGAAACTTAAACACTTCGTTGTTCATCTGTTTGTCAGTCAACACCCTTTTTCTCGGAAACTCTTGGAGGTGGAAGTTGAAATTAATAACAAATACTTAGGTCTACGGTCCCTTGGAGCTGTAAAAAATTTAAGCACAGCTGATTAATTATCGTGGTTATGGCATCTTTATTTATTTATATATTCTGTACCAGTAACTTAAAAATAAAACATATCTCTTGTAGAGATTTCTTCCAGATGCCCCAGAATGTGAGAATAGTGAATTATAAGTTATAACTGTGTAGGTATGAAACGAAAAGTTTTCCGATTCAAATCAAAATAAATACAGGATTAAATAATGTTTAATTCTAATCTTTCTTGTTATTTACTAAAGGAATTTATATTGTGTGGTGGTACGAAACCCTTCGTGCGCGAGACTGACTTGCACTTTTTTTTGTTTTCACATGAAAAACACAATATCTTTTACGCGGAAGAATAATCGCACTGACGTTATCTGTTAATAATAGAAACAGTTATGTATAATTATACACAAGCGGATTTCTAGGGTAATATAAAAGTAAAACACAAAAATTGTTTCTACCTACATATTATCTAAATTATAGACTACCATCCGATGTACCCCAAACCGGTTTCATTAGAAAGACATTATAGCGAAGATGGTTTTTTTTTCTTATTTTTCATTTTTTAGCGTAATAGCGCACGCCGGGTTCATTGATTGTTTTTTATCGAATCAATGTACTTAATTAGTTAAAAGTAAGAATTTAACAAAGTTTGGAAAGTCTTGTCCAGATACGTTTAAAGTCGGTTAAAATTGTAATTCTTTATTTTCCTTCAACTCACGGTTACGTTAACTTTTACCAAATACCAATCTGTTTTAATGGGACCGAGTATGAAGCACGCTAGTGGAATTGCGGTCAAACCCTGTGTTACAAGCAACAATTAATTTTCCTTTCTGAAACAATCTTTTTCTTTTTCAGGTAATCACAATGGAAGCTCAACAGCATAGTTCGTCGACCATTCGCCAATTTGCATAGCAGCCTTGGGTAAGTTATAATTAGGTGTAATAGTAATATTGATTTAGTAACTAACTATAGGTACATTGCAATTTAGACGGCGCATCCATGATGCAGTAATAGATCTAACATAGCATAAAGTTTAAAAAATCATCATAAGTAGAGCTCAAATGAATATATCGATTTAATTTTTTTAAATTCGAATATGAGTTAATCTGAGAATTCTGTGACGGTTTTGTGTTTTTAGCTCTATTAATCTGTTCAGCGGTTTAAGGATTATCAGCTCGTTTTCGTAGTCCGCGCGGTGTCAAATAATAGATATCGGCCATCGGGAATTTTTTAATTCTTTATTTAAACTTTAATTTGATGGTGACACTTACCTCCTAGCCTCTTATTTCCACTGAACTGCTTACCGATTCATAAAAGGAAAAAAAGTGGGCATAGGTTAAAGGCGTGTATATGAATAACGGTCCAAGTCACGTCAACGGGTACGTTTTCATTCATTTAGCTAATGTATTTCCCTGACAGACGCGACGGGGCGACCATAAATCTGATGGTCAGGTTATAATGGATGGTTCCACCAAATCCTATTACCCTATCCGTAGCGGGCCGTTTGCCGTTTAGTCGTTCACCCTCCTTTTCCCTTAGAGTTATGGGCAGCCTATATTGACAGAATGACCGCATCGAATAGTCGTATAGGGTGGCATACATGGTATAGGCCGCACCTAACTCAATCACGTAGCAGGGACTACGCTAATGTTCCTGAAAGTAGAACGGCGGAACTGTGTTAAAGGGGTCGTTGTAACTTGTAACATAGCCTGATTTATGATTTTCGGCTTTATTTCTTTGGTAACATGCTTTAAGAATTTACTCGTACTCAGATCAATAAGTAATTATCTAATCCTAATCTTGCTGTGGGGTAAAGCGGCAGATATTGAGAAAATATTTGTATTACAGAATACGTACAATTTAAAGAGAGTTTAAGGAAATAGGTATTCTCACAGTAGCTTTACAACTAAATATTTATATCAATATAATTTTCGTAAGAGAACACATGCATAAGTACAAAAACATCAGCGATCTGCATGATTGACAAACTAGAAACCGCAATAAGCTCGCTACTCCTTCGCTTCGCCTCAAAAAGGTCCGAAAGCTATTCGTGGGAATAGACGTGCTCATAATAACAACCCATAATCCATTAGACTTGCCTTTACACAAGTATACTCCTTATTATGCTGATGATGATTATGTAAACGATGTAAGAGCGTGGATTTGACTCGCTTCAGCTATGCTTGGGACTGCAGTTATACTTAAGAATCTGAAATTATCTATTGTGATTGTAATTTTTGATATTTTAAAAGGAGCAACCGCCGAGTTGTTAGTTCTTCTCGGTAGGAATGGCATTTCGAACTAGTTGTAGATTCATTCGACGATTCAAAAGCACTTGAAAAAGTTCATTTGAAATAAAATAAACATTTGAATTTTGATTTTTAATACTAGATACGAATAACATTAATCAAATAATCATCATTAACGAACATCATCAACCACGAGAAGTTGGAGGATTAGGAAGTAGGTAGGTATTCTTAGGAAGTAGGTGTTAGGATTCCTGTCATTTTATAGCAATTCATGGTAGTCGTACCGCATTGATGAAATTGAGTGTTGTCAAGACCCAAGCCAATAAAAATGGGCAGTTTCTTAATAACAATGAGTCAGCCAACGTTTTTTGCACAGAGACATCAGAATCAAGCGGATTTTGGCAAATCGACAATATTGTAATTTGTACATACGAGTATTATGTGTAACATATCTGCCTCGTTGGTCTATAGTGGTTTAAACATGTTCCGGGTTCCCGGGTCGGGCCATAATTTTTCTGACTATAAATTCTCAGTACTAGCCCGGAGTTAGAAAGTTGGCTGTGTTGCACCCCGTGCTACGTTAAGCCGTCGGTCCCGGTTATTATCACTAATATGATAATATTCGTTAAAGCCGCCGACCCGCATTGGAGTAGCGTGGTGGGTCTAAGCTCTAATTCCTTCTCTCCTATGAGAGTGGAGGCCTGTGCCCAGCAGTGGGACGTTAAAGGGCTGTACCTAGTGGTAGATGTGTAACATGATATACTATTGAAAAATTATTTATCGTATGAAAAGTACAGTACAGAAAGTGAAATCATTATTAAAGTGTACTAAAGGTCGCCAGCTACTTCGTCCGCGTACAATTACTAATTGCCTTTGTGATTATGAAATTTTCCCGCTGCAAAAAGCCTATCTATATAGGCTTTATATATAGCTTTTATGTAACCCCCATTTCACCGATTTTGTGGTGTGTTTTATCTAATATGTATGTATGTATTTATTTTGTACACGGACGTGAGAGTAAAATATACATCTATCTATATATATAAAAATCAATTGCTGTTCGTTTGTGTCGCTAAAACTCGAGAACGGCTGGGCCGATTAAGCTGATTTTGGTTTTGAAATGTTTTTCGTAGTCCAGGGAAGGTTTAAACGGTTTAACGGAAATATGGAAAAAATTGTATAACGCGCGGACGAAGTCGCGGGCATCAGCTAGTATAGGATGATAATATTACCTGAGTAAACGCATCGCCGGGACGTTTCAAATCCTCGCTCTCGATGAACATAATTGTCTGCTGTATGCTTTCTTCAGGAGAATTATTTTAAGAGATTTTTTGTAAAGGCAAGCCTAAAATTGATTTTGGAATACCAGACCGGTTCTGAGCAGAAAATGATACTTCCTAAGCTGCCGATCGAACTCGTAAACTCTTCGTTATTCACTGCGTTGTGCGGCTAGTGCTGAGACTTCGGAGAGTTAAAATGGAAAATTGATTTTGGAATACCAGACCGGTTCTGAGCAGAAAATGATACTTCCTAAGCTGCCGATCGAACTCGTAAACTCTTCGTTATTCACTGCGTTGTGCGGCTAGTGCTGAGACTTCGGAGAGTTAAAATGGAAAATTGATTTTGGAATACCAGACCGGTTCTGAGCAGAAAATGATACTTCCTAAGCTGCCGATCGAACTCGTAAACTCTTCGTTATTCACTGCGTTGTGCGGCTAGTGCTGAGACTTCGGAGAGTTAAAATGGAAAATTGATTTTGGAATACCTGACCGGTTCTGAGCAGAAAATGATACTTCCTAAGCTGCCGATCGAACTCGTAAACTCTTCGTTATTCACTGCGTTGTGTGGCTAGTGCTGAGACTTCGGAGAGTTAAAATGGAAAATTGATTTTGGAATACCAGACCGGTTCTGAGCAGAAAATGATACTTCCTAAGCTGCCGATCGAACTCGTAAACTCTTCTTTATTCACTGCGTTGTGCGGCTAGTGCTGAGACTTCGGAGAGTTAAAATGGATATAGGTAAATAGCGGTAACGCAAACGATCGCTTTTTGTCTAAGGTCGATTTGCCAACAAAACCTTCTTTTAACGGTATGAAGCGATTTTAACAGCGATACAACGCATGCACTGTAATTTCTTGTACTTACCACGTGTTATTTGTACGCTAGTTATTTATATTCTATAATTTTATTTGTAGTAAATATTGGTTGTAACTGAATAGTTCAAAGCCATAGGATTCCAATTTTTGTTGGGTCGTTTCTTTTTGTTTTTTTTGACGTTTTGGGACGTTTTTTAGATCGGCTTTCGTGGGACCAACTAGCTATTAATATCGGCTATCTGAGTTAGATCTAATCCGTAAATGTACTGCTTATATACTATTGAGAGCACACGAAGAGAATGAAGTCGGGGTCGCCAGTCGCGACGCTGTTTATAATAAATGTGAGACTTGCTAACGTTTCAAGCGCTTCCCGTTTAGTCGCTAGCAAAATATTTATTTCTGCTCAAACTGTCGTGTGATGGTCGCATTCTTCTTAGAAAACGGTAGGGTTGTTACTTGATATGGTTTAGTTCCAGTTATTTAACTAGCCTCATATATTACTGTAACATATTCCGTACACCAAAGTATCATCATTTGGTTACTAGACAAAATCACTGTCTGCTGATTTATTTGGTCGGACGTTTTGAGAAGTCTTTGATAAAAAGCCAAATCTAAACCTACATTCATGTACCATGGGACAAAAATCCTAAACGAGTTTTCCAGCCCTGAATTATTTAGTACTAGCAGATTGTTAAGCGACATGGGAAGTAACTAACAGTTATTTTTCTTGAGTTACAGTTTTCCCAATATACATGCATTTATTGATTTATTATATACTTAGTATTTAGCTTACCTTCTTATCAGAAAGCTAGGACTTAGGAGCTATTATGTATATTATGTAGTAAGCATTAAATATAATAACCAACTTACGCAACCTTTCCATTACCTACATTATCTTATTAGAGCTTAATAAGTTGGATGTTTCATGCTATATCTGCGAGAACGTTCTGTCGACGTAATGTCTCGCGTGTGTACTGTCTTGCTTCGACTATAAAAGAATACTAATTGAAGGTCTAGTGTATGTTCAGAAAAGTAGTGATAATAATCATTTGGCCAGCGTATTTCTTCATCAGGGAACCTTTAAAAGGGATGAAAAGCCCTGCGCTACTAGTAATTTATAATTTATAGAGCCAGAGGTAGCTAACCTTATCACCAATTTCAGAACCTCATTAGTTAGTCCTCACAGGCTTTAATGAGAATTACGTAGATTGGTTAATAGAATTACGCAGATAAAAGGGATGAAAAGCCCTGCGCTACTAGTAAATAATTTATAGAGCCAGAGGTAGCTTACCTTATCACCAATTTCAGAGCCTCATTAGTAGTTAGTGGTGATGTATTAATTATCAAAGCACCGTTGATAACACGTTCAAGTTGAGGCTAATATGGCTTATATATGCGCAAGAGCCACACACCCATTTGCGTACCTTCAGTGCACATGTACGGAGACCGCACCGATATCGCCACGGGCGTGATGTCGTCACCGATACGGAAATCGATTTCCTTACATAGCTTACTATTGCCATTAGTGCTCTATCATTCATTTTTATTTGCACCTATGAATGTAAAGATCAACATTGAAGAAACGCGCAAGATTTCAAATGAGTCTTACCTTATGCTTGTGGAAGTTTGAGGGATGATTCACGCAGACTTCGAGTATAGTGCCGTTCTCTGTCGGTAAAACCAATAACCCAATAATAAGTCCGGAGTCTTATCTTGTATGTAATTTATTGGGGCAGTATCAATATTCAATATATTCCTACAATGGATGGTCATTGTTACCAGTTCCACTGAATCATATTTTATTATTTAAACTAATATAATTAGGACAGAACGTGGTGGCCCCATTGATTTACAGCAGTAAACACTAAACACTGACTTTTGACCTTGAAATTCATGTTCTTTGCAGGTAAATGCAAATCTTACATATTATTATGCTCTATATCCATAGACTTGTCTTAGACCTTATTATTTCATAGTAACTTATATTTATTTTAGTGTTTCATTTAAAAAATCGATTTAGAATTTTAGACATTCTAGGTATAACCAATTAACTACGGTATCTTAAAACTAAAGCTACGAGAGTTCCAAACCCGCCTTGGTCTGAGAAGAGCCCACATTAAGCTCAGCCGAGTTTTTTTTATTATTATCACCGTCTCAAATATCTTAAATTAATTAGATTTATAATAATAACAATTAGATTAATTAGCCGCTGCTGGAACAATGAACCCGTGCTTTTTTATAATTTAAATAATCCCTTACATTTTGTTCAAGTTCAAGTTATTTAAAACATGTAGGACTTACAGGATTTTTCAATTAGTTTGCGTAATTATGGTAATGGGTACATTTTGATTTTTTTACCGGATATATATATTAGTAAGTAAGTATTACAATAGCCTATATATATATAATAATAAGTAAGTATTACAATAGCCTCTAGTGTTGAATTTCCAAATGCACCATTGTAAAGAGGTTCACCATCGCCTTGTATCAAAAGTGGGAACGTGCGCCAGCCGCTATACAACACCCACTCACCTTGGGGTTTGCTGTTACGTGCTACGCTAAAATACACTACGCTATCAAAACAGTGCGTCTGGGACACTTTCGCGAGCAGCACGCTCGGCCGGCTAGCTCTCGAATAAGTACCTATTTCATAAAATACGCGAATACACAACAACAGATTTTTCCAATCGCCTAAGTGCCTGTAAAGTGCTTCTATTATAATCCTTTACAAAAAAAACATACTGTATTACTATCTGCGACGCTATCGTCTAGTGAATGTGACAACTTTCTTGGGATTTTCAGATATTTCTAGATATATATTCATGTGAGTTGTGCTCATTTATTTTATGTTCATTTGAATTTTAATTGTTTGAAGAGAATTAAACGTTAACACGGTTAACCTGTTAATTTTAATTGTTTTTAACTATCTCATCAGTTATCACCCAAATTGCCTTTGAAAACATAAATTGCATAAGCATCGTTAAATAACATAGTCATTTATTTATTTATTAACCTGTAAGCTTCTTTCCTTTTCTTTCTATCCTTTCCTTTTCCTTTATTTCGTTTCCAATTATTGTCACATATTTTGCATACAAAACTTTAAAAATCAGCAAGCAGCTAGATAGTAGTTAGTACGTACCTATAACAGCAGTTTCCCGCTGTCTTTACTGAAAACATGTCTAGTGTTACAAGTTTTATTGTCTTGTTTTCAAATAAGAATGTGTAAAATATACATATTCCACGTTACCGTGTTATGTAGAGTGAGAATATTACATATTTCCACCGGCTACCCCTTACATTAAGCGGCTATGTTTGAGTAGGTAGTGGTTAGCCTTGACCGACAACAAAAGTTTTATCCTGTTATGTCTACTTAGATTGAGTCCAGATTGACGAACGAGTTTAATGGTTCTCAAATTAAGGCACAATACATCTAAATTCCAATTACCTTGTCTAGTAGCACATTTTGCAAATTATTGCAGTAGCCAGTAGGTATTCTGATATCATCGCCCGTCGCAGCATTAACCAAATAATATATATAAATAACTTTAATTGAACAAAATTTCTTCCTATAAAAAATAATTTAAAATATTTACAATACACAACTTTTTAAAAACTTAATATGTTCATAAATATTTTTTACGTTTATGCTGTAGGTACTTTTTCCTCACTAACCGCTCTCTAGATTATTGCAAGAGCCATGCAGTTAGTAAATCTGCTTCATTTTCATATTATTTAAACTGCATGTCGTCCACAACGCGGATTTTGTTGATTGACCAATGTTGACTGAAGTAGAAAAAGTTTTGCTAGTAACTATGAGTCAGTATTTATCGGCTTACTCAAAAATACTTAATATTTACACATAAAAGTGACGTAGGGCCACATTTCATATTCCATAATTCGTATCTAGTTATTAGTTTTAAATAATAATGACATAGGTATATCATAAATTTTACGAAAATCCACCCCAAATGAGGTGAAACGGAGATTGGAACTTGGAAGGTTACATGAAAGTTCTATGATATGATGAAGTTGCATACACATGAAAATCAGCATTTAGGTTACTAATTTTAAATATTAAAAACCTGCATAAGCTATACTGTAAAGCCTTTTAGATATGCTTTTTGTCAGAAGAAGAAATCAGAAATTGCACGCGAACGAAGTATTTGGCGACCTCTAGTACACTTTAAATACAAAAGTAGTTCTGTAATCTGTTTGTAATAGGACATGAAAACTGCTTAACCAATCGTAATTCATTTTTGCACGCGCCGACATTCAGGAAATAATATAGGCTATTCTACTTTTCATCGCAGAAAAAAAATACTGATTCCACGAACGTATTCGCACCAACTTAGTACGGGAATAATAAACATTTTCCTCCAAACAAATAATGTAAAGCTGATTTTTGGTTCAAGTTTTCTTCAGGGTCTTAGAAGTAGGTATATCCTCAAAAATATTTTCTCAAAAACTATAAGAGCTAGAAAAAAACTGTCAAAGGCAAAAATGATCTTCATTTATTGATCTACAAAACATTGTCTCATGAGATAGGACTAACCGTTTCGGAAATATGTAAATTACTATTTTTGAGGAAAAAATATTTTGCGAAAATTGTGTATGTACTATGTACTTCTACAAAAACTGTTAGTGCTAGAATGAAATCGTAAGAAGCAATAATGAACTTTATTCAATTACAAAATAGTTTAGTCAATAGCACAAATACTTTCGAAAATATGCTTACTTTTCGTTTATGAAAGAATAATTAATAGTTGATCAAAATTTTACCTTTTACTGATTTTATACGAGAACTATTAAAGTTTGCTTATATAGCCTGAGCCAACAACTGTTTTATGATGTTATGTAACAAGATGCTTGCAATCAGGAGATCTTAAGAAAGATTCGGCTGCGTACCTCTGTCCTCTATCTACCTACTTGAATTTTTCAAGACGTGCGCCGCCTGCTCTTCACTAAATGAGAGGTGCTCACCGAGTTCTGCAGTACCCAATTTTTTTTTATAATTGTGAGATTTCATAAAATTTTAACAACTCTGTTCATTAATCATCATTTAAATCAACATCTTTAAATTCTTTCTTCAGAATATCATAGTAATTTGTCAAGTTTTATTCAAAATATTTCCAATTTGAGTATATCTTTTTGCCCTGTTAATCCTATATAGTTATTGATAGATTGTGGTCTTCAGAATTTTATTTCATTTGCCTAAGTCCTGCACTAAGTAATTCCATGTAATTCGTACATTTTGCCACTGTGATCTGCAAAAATTTCTGTTGTGATCTAGTCAAGGCCTAATTGCGTAGGACCTTGCCGTATGACGTAATGTTACTCCAAATAATAGCAAGAGAATCTGATTGCTTTCCAGACGTTAACTCGTCAAAATTATCATTTACTAGCAGATGCCGCGATTTTGTCCGCGTGAAATAAGATTTTTAAATTCCCACGGGAACTCCCTAATTTTTCTGGTTAATATATATAGCGTATGCCACTCACAAATAATGTGGTTTTCTATTGGTACGAGAATTTTCAAAATCGGTTCAGTAGATGCAGAGATAACCCCCTACAACCTCACAAACTCACAAACTTTACCTCTTTTATAGATTAATAGTATACCTAAGTGATACCGGGTTAATCGATTTCGTGATGGAGTTTATAAAATTGGAAAGCCTTTAGTTTCCGCACTAATCCTGAATCCAATATATATGATTCTATACTGCAGACATTTGTAGAGCTCCTATATTTATTTTATAACGGTATTCTATATTTTACTAAGGTATTTAAAGTTACGAAAAATTCATATTTAAATTACTTACTATTTTGTAAAGTTTATTTTTATTTTTCAATGAAAATTATGATGTGAATACATATTATTATTTGTTTGCGTGTTTTACTTATTGAGATTCTATAAATAATGATTGCATATAATGGACACAATCAACAAGGACTCAATGCAAACAAGGTCAAATAGATACCTACTTGTTGTTATACGAGTATTTAGCAAGAAGAACAAACTTTCAGCTGGGCATTTCTTTCAACTAGCCTAATAAACCCAATAAAAGTGTTTGCAAAATACTTATATCTTAATCATTTTGTATTTTTTTCCATAGTCGTCCAGTCCAGTCCAGTCGTCATCAAGTTTGCTAGAATAAAGAATCTTTAGTCAATACTGAAATCTGTAATCACATACCTATTACACACTGAAGTAGTGCACAAGATCAAAATTCTAAATAATAGCGTGCTTATAAAATCCGTGTTTTGTACTCTACATACAAATTCCGTGAACTGCCTTGTTGGTCTAGTGGTTAGCATGGTCGACTGCAGCCGACGAGGTCCCGGGTTCGATTCCCGAGTCGGGCCATAATTAAGTATTGGGTTTTCCTGACTATAAATTCGCAGTACTAACCCGGAGTTAGGAAATTGGCGGTGTTTTCATTTTTCACCCCCGTGCCTCGGAGAGCACGTTAAGCCGTCGGTCCCGGCTATTATCACTAACATGATACTAGTCGTTAAAGCCCGCCAACCCACATTGGAGCAGCGTGGTGGGTCTAAGCTCTAATTCCGTCTTTCTTATGAGAGTGGAGGCCTGTGCCCAGCAGTGGGACTTTAATGGGCTGTAGTGTAGTGGATACAAGTTCCGTAGTGGGACCAAGAACTTCCGAGTATCTAGATATTCTGCATTTTCAATACTTAAACTGAGTTGGTATGGTAGCTAGTTACTACCAGTACCAGAACCAACTAAACATGCTACTCGTAAGATTAACTTAATGTGTATGGGTCAGTCAGTATGTGCTACTGCCTACTACCTCTATATATTTGTACTAAAACTAAATATGTGACACCCGTTCAGCGAGCTATACATTATTATGTTAGATATTTCGTTTACAAACAAAGCTACGAGTACTATAATATATTTCAATTGTAGAAATTCCTCACGTAGACTGATTTATTGCTGTTCAAGGCTCGAATATGATGTCAGCGAAGTCACAGAGGCTCCTTGTTTCCGTTCATATTATTATGATTTGGCTACTAGGCCCTAAGAGGTAGGTACTAGGTACTTCTTTCTACACTAATATTATAAAGAGGAAAGATTTGTATTTTTGTATGTAACGAATAAACTCAAAAAGTACTGGACCGATTTTAATAATTCTTTTTTCATTAGAAAGCTACATTATCACTGAGTAACATAGGCTATATTTTATTTTCAAAAAAGATAATTACGAAAATTGCAATAATGTGAACTAAGTCGGAAAAAATCGTCTCTTCTGAGAGCTTACGCGGCGTGCGCTGCTAAATAGTTATAGTTACACGAAAACAATGTATGATGAAATTGTTCCTCTTAAAAAGTTCTAAAAAATAGTCCGCGGTAGCATATATCTATCTTTTAAGTTTGACTCACAATAACCATTTTTGTGATTTTCAAATTTGGTCTAAACCAATGCTTTACTTGAGGTGTTTTTACCGACATAATATTAATCCTTATCAAAATAAATATATTAATCATCTCAAGTATTTAACTAAGATAAAAATTGTCCTTTATACCATTTAATTTAGATGAATAGCTTATGAGATATCATAGAAATAATGAGGACGGGGCGTACTCTTACAATGTAATATTAAAATGTAACCTGCCCACTGCCCACTGCCCACTGGCTATATTGGGTAGGTATATATTAGGATTATTAGTTCTACCCGTGCGAAGCCGGGGCGGCTCGCTAGTCATAGATAAATGGTATAAATTATTTTCCAAGAAATTTAAAAGAGATTGCATTGTGGCATATTCAAACTAAGATAAAAAATAGCTCGAACGTAATCAAAACTACTTGGAACATGTGAATGAAGAAACAGTAAGAGCAACACGGAAAAATTGTGAATTTAAACTTAATGTCGATAATACATCTGTAACTTCCTGTTTCTACCACAGAATCGCTGAACTCCTCACCAAATGCCGCTATTACTTTACTGGAGGGTAACGTGCCTGAATGTAGTAACGTTTTTAAATTCTGTCACGTTAACTGCTCTGACGTTATTAAAGCATTCAAATTAATTAACAATAAGAAGACAAATGATTTGTGGGGCATTTCCGTTAACGTTGTAAAATCATTGACTGATATCGTTGCACCCCATTTAGCATTAGTATTTAATAATTGTATTGATTGTGGTGAGTTTCCTGACTTAATGAAGCAAAGTAAAATAATACCTCTATTCAAATCAGGTAGTAACAGTGACCCCACTAACTTTAGACCTATATCTCTACTACCCACTTTCAGTAAAATATTTAAATAACGAATATTAATTCAATTGCTTAAACATTTTTTTAATAATGACTTATTACATAGTAAACAGTTAATTTATTGTTACATAGTAGATTTACACGAGGTCGCTCAACAATCGATGCTGGTGTTGAGTTAATTCAAAATATATTCGAAGCCTAGGAGGAGTCACGTGATGAACTTGGAGTTTTCTGGGATTTATCCAAGGCTTTTGATTGTGTTGATCACGAAACATTAGTCAGAAAACATTAAAACTATTGCTAGTGTTAAGTGATAACTGATAATAAGAAATAGTTCCTATTTTATTATAGTCTCCAATATTAATACCTACATCTTACGTAAACGATCAAGCTCAGTATTATATATTTATTATAATTACACGGTATATACCTAAATAGCTGGTGCTTAAATCACGGTTTAGATTAAATCGTTTTATTGAGTGATTACACAGATGCTATAAAGCGTCACATGAAAATGTTCTAGTAACATATTAGGTATGCGAAGGTGTAACAGGATAGTAGGCATTGATACTGTAGACTAGGTACCTATCTACTATTAGTACTAATTACACTGTAATGTTTTCATCCAAGTGGATAGGCAATGTAGATTAATAACAACTGTTGTTACGAGAAATTAAATATACAGATAACAGCAAATCAACATAATTGTCATACTATCAGAATTATGATAGTACTCAATACTCATAACATAAGTCAAATAAGTAAACCTCTAAGTTCAGCTACATAATGGGACACAAATAAATATAACACAATACTACTCAATATTCGAGCAAAAAGGCAAATAATGGCGTATGTTAGGTTTAATGTGGACTAGATAATAATATGCACATGACCTTTAAAATGCATTAATAATAAATGCATGTTGTTATTGAGTCAAAACCTTGGACGAGTCAAAAGTTAAAACAGAATGACTAATAGTCATCAGAAGTTACTTGGACGAGTCAAAAGTCAAAACAGAATAAATAAATAAATAAAATAAATAAATAAATAAATGAATCTTTATTGACCCACACAATAACGGACAAACGGAATAACGGATAAATTTTAACAAACGAAAGCAAATGGTACATAATATATGTATATACTACCTAATTTATACTGTGTGGTCAATAGGCCCGCCTCCTCAGCCTGTGTCACAGCATGATATGCATTTGCCTACCATGCTGCAACGCTGATTTTCAGGGGGGGCCCAAGGGCCAAGACGTCACGGACCATCACCGTGTACAGACACAAAGAAAACGCAGAATGAATAACTTAAGTTACTTATGTTGTAGGCTATAAACTAAACTAACTTATACGACTTTGAACAGCCAAACATGGCAATGCGTATTATAATAGGTACTTTCTAAGCTTATATTCTTATCATAATACTAATACTTATCCTACAAATTAATTAACTAGTACTTTAATAATCTTATCTTATTTTATTAGTGAGAGGGTAGCACAAGGGTGTTGCTATCAACAGAAAAAAAAAAAATTATATAATTATTAAAATATATATTTAAAAATTAAAATACTAAATTGGGACATATTTACGATATTTGTGTTGCAAGAACATGGGCTTTATACCTAACTTTAAAAGTATTTATTGTCTTAAGACCGCGTAATGGTGGTGGTAATGAGTTCCAGCACTTACTAGCTGCAAATCTGAAACTCCCCCTGAAAGCAGCAGTCCTATGTTGAGGTATGGCCATACGCCCTGTTGCCCGCGTGTTAAATGGATTGTGATCCCTTTTCCACTTCAGTTTTGTATACAAATACTCTGGTTTCCCCGTCAATACAACTCCAAATAGAAGAGAAGCAAAGTGTAAATCACGCCGGGAGGTCATATTTAATAGCTTAGCTTGATTTATATGAGGGTTGATATGCGATCTCGGTGCTATTGGAAAACAGAAACGCATACACGCATTCTGCACCCGTTGTATCAGCTTTTTCGATAATGACTAATAGTCATCAGAAGTTACTTTGCTTTTCTAAAAACATAATATTGTAAAATAAGAACTTAACACAACAGGTACTTAGCATAACAAATTCAACGATCTTAATAATTAAGCGTAAAAAATACTAAGTTCTTAATTTGAATTGATAGAAATCATTGTTTCGCGTTCAATTTCCGTCAATCATCACGTGCCCATTCTAGCTTTTACGTCGGTTATTTTCTGAAGAGCACTTATCGGCCGTGTCACGTGTGGCTGCGACAATATCAAGCAACGCATCTCAATTCTGCCAATCAACTTAAATTGTCTCATTAGGAACTGCTTGCCCCGTCTCTAGGCGGAGAGTAATTCTTGCCCTCGCCGTTTGGCCGTGAAGTTTTTATTTCTCTATTTTGCTCTGTGGGATAGCTATTTTCTATACGGCCAATTTTACTTTCAGTGCTGTTTTAAAATGATTAGTTCTTTCTGCCTTCATAACTTCATGTGCTACTTTAGTTCGCCTTTTCAGTTCAGAGTTCAGACTTATATAATATCTACTAGTGGACCCGGCAGATGATGTCCTGCCATGAACCTAAAATCCGATTGCAGCGCCCCCTACCGGGTCCAATTGTGAGTCTAAACCATGACGGGACCCACTCAAACACACACAAAAATTCCATCAAAATCGGTCTAGCCGTTCTGAAGTGATGCGAGAACATACATTTCGGCAATTGATTTGTATTCATATAAATTACTAGCGGATGCCTGGAGTGTGCTTCTACGCTAATAAAAGAAATTCGTTTTGGAATAAAATTCGGGAAAATTTATGTATGGGAAAAGTCGAAAATCGACTTTATGAATGGACCGAATGTGCCTAATGCATTGTTTTAGTGGTCTAAAACCATCTTCGCATTATAATTATTATTATAGCCTTTCTAATGAAATCGGTTGGATGGTCTATAACTGGTACAGGAACAATATTTGTGTTTTATCTATAGGTACTAATATTATAAAGAGGTAAAGTTTGTGAGGTTGAAGGGCGTAATCTCTGGATCTACTGAACCGATTTTGAAAATTCACAAATAATGTGGCTAATATATTAATTAACCCGAAAAATTAGGGAGTTCCCGTGGGAATTTAAAAAAATAATTTCACGCGGATGAAGTCGTGGGCATCTGCTAGTATATACATATTATATAGATTATATTAGTACACGAATGGATTTTCTACTTCGTCTCAACTCTCTACCAGTATAGATTGAGCCTAAATATCTGCCCATTCATTAGCCGAAGTACGAGTAGTATAAAATGACAAATTAATAATTTTGTTTAGCAATCTGCAAAAGAATATGATCAGCAATTACTCAACAATAAGAAATGAAATATAGAAATCAGTTTCTACTGATTTGTTAATGATAAATAATTAATGTGCGATCAATTGTAACCTGTGGACTCTGTGGTTTTCAAAGTCGATTAATAAACAATTAACTAGTGGTTCGCCCCGAACTGAGACCTCGCGGCGCCATCTATTGACATAAATGTGAAGTTCTGTTAAAAATACTGAAGCTCATTAAAAATTAAATAATTCCGTTTCCTTACAATATTTATCTAATTTTAGTATTTGTTGTTCAAGTACAGGATATAATTGAAATAATTGATCAAGTTTCAGGCTCATCCTTTCAGAAAATTTAGAGTTCTGAGGTCATCTTTGGACGTTAGAAAATCTCCACTTTGAAAGCCCCCCATTTCGTCAATTTTGGGGGAAAAATTAAAAAAAAAATACTTTTGGACTCTATTTCTTATTATCTTTAAAATGATATACCGCAACCCTATGTAACTTAAAAAAAAATATTTTACTTCGCATTCGCTTATAAGAGAGCACCCCTGAAATAAAGATTTTTATTATTTTTTAAGCCATATTCGGCGGGAGGCCATTGCTTTACATATTATATTTAAAGCTGAAGTAATTGCGTTCAGTAATTCAGAAGTTATAATGCTCTGACAGACGGACGGACGGACGGACGGACGGACGGACGGACGGACGGACAAGTGCCAATTCACCCAAGTAGACTCAGAGACCTTCGCTTCGCTCGGTCAATTATACGTTTACGTTCGTGTACGACTTAACTGTGATGAAAAACCAATTATGATAGGCAACTTGTTACTCGAAGGTAAGGTATAATATGAGTACCAAAATCCATTGCAGTCTGGTCACAAATCACAGCTTAAAATAAACATACACCTATATTATAGTTTTTATATATTTTACTTCGAGAGATAGTTTTGATTGTATAACCAATCATAATAAACATAACAGAAAATTTAATGAAAAGATCTGAAGCGTGGCCCTACCGTGTACTACCATAGATTTAGGATTGATACAACCGCAGCGGAGACCAGTCCTAAATCTGTGTGTACTACATATTACTTCAATGGTTGGGACCTGCGTAAATTATTGTAGCCTTTGAAACAAAGGCTTAAAATTTACTTGTCACTTCAGTATTTATAATCGTTACTTGTTTGTGTATTTGCAGTGTTTTTTTATAATAGTTAGTTGCTTGTGTTAATGTTTGCTATGAAACATCAGCTCTTATTCCTTAATACCAGAAATCTATCCATAGGTACTAGAGCTTTAGGAAAAATACCTGGAAGGTTCAATTTTTTTGCCATAATAATTTAGAAACATCGTAAGTGTACCATAAAAAGTTCCTCTCTAACTTTAACAAATCCATATTTAACTAACATACTAATATTATAAATGCGAGTGTGTCTGTCTGTCTGCTACGCTTTCACGGCCCATCTGCTCAACCGATTTTGATGAAATTTGGTACAGGGGTAGATTGTATCCCGGGAAGGACATAGTCATAGGCTTTTTGCCCCGGAAAATTAAAGAGTTCTTGCGGGAATCAAAAAATCTTAATCCACGCGGGAATAAAGTCGCGGGATCATCTAGTAATAATATAAAAGTTTACGTGACTGTTGAGTGATGACTGATAAGTGACGATTTATGAATTCCGTTGATGATTAATGAATCTACAACTAAATAATGGTCTAACTGTTAAATAATAGTGCGTTCATTGTTACAGGAAAGCGAAGTGCATAGTTGGACCGCAGGATGCCGATCGCACAGCGCGGCCCTCCGCACGATTTAATACCACCCTACTGCCTGCAATACCACAGGAGACCGATCTCAACCCTCAAGTGGCCTTAGATAATTTTAAAGTGTAACTTTTGTACGCCCGTTTTACACCGACCTTATAAGTATAAGTACACAGTGTTTAGTGTTAAGTGTCGCGCGCGAGTGTAAGTGTATATGTGTGTCGATGGTGCGGCCGACATGGGAAAGTCCTCGGCGAGAACACATGGCCAAGGTGAGTGTTATACCTAGTTCTAACAGTGCGACAATCCCACGGTTAAAAACCTGTCCTCCCAAAGGTCACCCTTGGATAATGCTGTAGGCAAATGACTCAAAATACAGAAACAGTCGTATATAATATAATGTATATCTTTAATAATTTAGCTGCGAAGCAATAACATGTTATTACCTTTTGGTGACCGTGGGAGACAACACATTCTTTTACTTTCTATATCTTTTGACCGAGCGAGGCGAAAGTCTCTAAGTCTACTTGGTGATTGGCATTTGCCCGTCTGTCTGATTTGTCCGTCAGTCTGAACATAATTTCTTAAAATTTACATATTATATGTAAATCGATGACCTAAATCCGAAAATTTGCATAAATAGCCATAAAAAACTTTATTTGAGGCTCTCATAGAAGCAAATGAGAAGTGATTTTTTTAGCTTGACCTAGGCTTATGGGCTATCCTCAAATAGTTGCTTTCAACTTAAGTACAAATACATTTTTTTTTAAAATTTTACTACTAAAATTGACGGCTAAATTAATAATTCTGTTTTTTTTGCCTAATGACTGTTAAAAACTAAAAAAAAGCCAAATAACTTCCCCGTAACCTTAATATAGTGCAACACTACACCCGACGTGACACATCCGTGTATGCGTGTTTTCTAGACCTGAGTCATGCATTTGATCTAGTAAACTATGGAACAAACAGCAAGCGGCGGTCCCGAATGAAATAGTGGGTCCCTTGAAATACTGGTACGGCGGCCAAATTAACCATGTAATGTAAGTGGGGCGACGCGACCTCTAGTGGGTATAGGCTAGAATGCGGGGTTCGCCAAGGTGGGCTTACCTCTCCGGACCTTTTTAACGTCTACATCAACGACCTTATACGGAAGTTAGGGGCACTAGGATTGGTTGCCATAAAGGAAACGTGTGTATCAACAACCTTAGCTATGCAGACGACATGGTGTTCCAGAGCCCATCGATAAGTGGGCTAAGAAAACTTCTTTTAATCTGCGGTCGTTATGCTAATGACCATGGGTTGAAATACAACGTAACGAAATCGGAAATAATGGTATTTAGAGCCGGAAACGGTCCGGAGAGGATGCCTCTGGCTTATCTGAGTGGTTCTGCAGTTCGGGAAGTGCAGCAATTCAAATATTTAGTCCATAATATTCTCACCGGTAACCTCAAGGATAGACATTAAAAAAGAGAGAAGAGCCCTCTCGGTTCGGTGTAACATGCTTGCTCGCAGGTTCTCCAAATGCAGTAAAGACGTCAAGCTTACACTATTTCGTGCATATTGTCAATGTTTTTATACATGTCAATTATGGATGAAATACAAGCGGTCGACAATGAGCACCATTAGGGTGCAGTATAATAATGCATACCGCATCCTAATGAGATTACCGACAAAGTGCAGCGCGTCGAGCATGTTCGTCGAGGCGGGAGTTCCTGACTTCTTCGCGATTGTTCGAAATCGTATAGCCTCCTTCTGGAGCAGATTGCGATAGTCGAATAACGTCATACTTGAGATCATCGGTGAGCATAATATGTCAGGGCAGGCGTGTCCACCGGGACGCAAATACGAAGTGAAGCTAGAAATAAGTTTTCTAGTTTTATTTTAATCTATTTAATTCAAATAAGTAAGTTTTTTTTTTTTATTATTTTATATTTTATTATTGGATTTTTATCTGTTAATAAAGAATTATTATTATTATTATGTCTGTCTCTTCCATCTCGGGACCATGGGATCCCGGACCTTTGGAAGGCAAAAGAGAAGCCGAAACCAACTTATTATTATTATTATTAATGTCACAAAATAAAAAAATATCTATTATTTTTGTAGTAAATACTTAAATTCAGAAAATTCTTGCTGCACCTAGCCATAAAATTGACAAAAACAGGCAAAAAATAATTTTAAGAATCAAATAGTAAGTTCAGAAATTTCCGCCTTACCACCTTTGAAGTTCGATTTCTCAGAATAATGCCTCCTAAAGTACAAAATTTTTAGACTAATAAGCTTTGGGGTTCCTACCCCAAAGGTTTTTAAAATTAGTCGGAACTGACTTCAACAGGTTTAAGTATTTTTGATCTAAAGTTGAAAATTAGACTCTACCTCTGTCGGGCGTAAACTTTTCACTTAGGACCAGAAATTTTCCGACTTATGTTAGGGTTAAGATGGTAATAAATTTATGTCAAGTAGTACACTTCATGTTCACAAAAAAAATGCTCGGAAATAAAAAGAAAAAAAAAAACACTCCAACAGCAATGTCTCGATAAAACTAAAAAAAATATAGTTTGAAAACTATTAAAAATCTCTGAATATACATGAGGTATATTCAGTATTTTCGTCTAGGTCTTCGGAGGATGTCACTATTTGGACCACGCTGTATAATACGTCCAAGTATTAGTAGGTCCGAACTCCGAACTCAAAGGAAGCGAGGTCTTAGTTCGGGGCGCACCACTAGTTTATTAGAGATAACTTACTAAGTACTTACTTGTAAGTAATCTATACTAATATTATTAATGCGAAAGTTTGGATGGATGGATGTTTGATACTCAAACACGCCAGCACGGCTGAACGGATCGAGATGAAATTAGTCACAGAGATAGATTAAACAGTTCCCGTGGGAATCAAAAAAACTTAATCCACAATTTTAAATAATAAAAACCTTTTTTTTAAAAACAGTTTTACGAAAATCCGCCCCAAAGGGGGTGAAATGGGGGTTGGAAGAAGTTTCTAAGTTTTTGAAGTTAGAGACACTCTTACATGGCCTCTATTTATAAGTAGGCCTTATGCCACTTTCATAATCTTATAGGAAATGAAATTTTACGCAGACCAGACGAAGTCGCTGGCGACCTCTAGTAGTATATATAACTATGTTTAATAATTCATATGTTATAATATAGGCTTTGACAAACGACGAACGAACAAGAGTAATTTCACTAAAGCTGTTACGCATGAATTGATTCGGACAGGTGCAAATAATACCTTGAATTACCTTGAAACCAGAGTTGCGTTGCGACTTGCGAATTATTGTGATAATCGGGAGAGAAATCGGGGTTAAGTATTCACTCACTAACCAACTCATATTAATAACGACGTTTATTTATCTTCAATTTTTAGTCTAGATTTTATCAGTGTAAAATGATCAAAATTTAATTCGAAAGGGTTGGTTGAACAATCCTTAATCAACAATTTCGCATGCTCTTCCTCTAACCTCTACATTCACAATAAAATCACAAGTAAGTAGGTAGATAATATAATTTCTTGTAACTGATAACACTGAAATGGGAAAGGCAACACCAAACGGTGGTTGCGCGCGCCGGTGCGAGGGCGCTAGCGTCTGCCGCGGAGGAGTATCGG
This sequence comes from Erebia aethiops, assembly GCA_923060345.2. Classification (NCBI taxonomy): domain Eukaryota; kingdom Metazoa; phylum Arthropoda; class Insecta; order Lepidoptera; family Nymphalidae; genus Erebia; species Erebia aethiops. The sequence continues at coordinate 6,755,876 of OV281082.1, forward strand.
CACCGCGGTGTGTCGAAGCGCGCGTGTGAAACTTCGTGTTACGAATCGCGAGGCGCGCGGTTCGTGGTTTTATCTCGGTGAAGCCGGGGTGGCCGCGCGGAGTGTCCCGCGGCATGGCGCGGCGGTAGCGGCGCGGATGTGCGCGCGCTCCGAGGCGGTCGAGCTGGAGGTGCTGGGCGCGGAGGGCGGCGAGGCGCGCGTGCCGCCGCGCCCACTGCGCCTCTCTCTCCTCGAGCTGCTCGGCAAGCTGGTGCGTCGCGACCAGCCCGCCGCGCCGCGCCGTCGCACCAGGCACAACCATCGCTTCCGAACCTTCGTCTCTTGCGGTCCGTATTTCACATGACTTGATTCCTTGAGTACTCGTATATCGTCACCTACATTTGCCATTCCTATAATAATATATTCATACGTCTACGGTACTTTGTTGGAAAGCATATTCGACTTTTTTTTGGCGAAATTGACTTTGTTAATGGCGAGATTGTCATGGTAAAATAGTATCCCGGAAAGATTGCACAATGAGCAAGGTCGTAGTCGGCCGCCCCCGCAGCGGTCAACGGCCGGGGCGGCGGCGCCGTAGAGCTTCGTGTACGACCCCGCGTGCTCAGTTGTTATTGATTAATTATTATTAAATGTCAATATTTTCTGTCTTTAATGAAAAAATCCACATGCCAATAATAATTACTCGTATTATAAAATCTATCGAGTGGATTATGTAATACAGTTACAAGGAGCACGTCCTAGTTCCTGACTTCATTCATTTACGAGTACATATTATAATATATAACGCAATTGCTCATGCAAATTGTTTATTATTTGCAGACGATCTTAAACTCTTTTTTAAAATAGAGAATTCTTCTGACGCTCAGAGTCTTCAGGCTGATATTGATAATGTGTTGCAGTGGTGCAACCAGAATAAGTTGCTTTTCAATAATAAAAAATGTGCCGTAATTACTTTTACTCGAAAATCAAAACCAATTGTAGTGAATTATCGGCTAGGTGGATCGGATATTCCGCGTGTAACTGAAATCAGGGATTTAGGCACAAATATGTCTGAAGATCTGACATTTCGTAGTCACATAATAGACATATGTTCAAAAGCCTATAGAACATTAGGGTTTGTACTCCGTCAGGCACAGCACTTCGAGTCAATTGATGCAGTAAAGCTTCTCTATAATGCTTACGTGAGGAGTAAATTAGAAAGTAATGCTATTATTTGGAATCCTTTTGAAGCCAAGTACATAGACATGCTTGAAAAAATTCAAAAGAAGTTTATTAGGTGGCTGAATAGAAAGCATTATGGATATTCAGTGGGTTATCCTACCATATACCCAAGCTTATTCCTTCTTGGAATGATAGGGTATGATAGATTGGAAGTGAGGCGCAACATTGCTTTACTTTTATACGTGGTCAATGTGATCCAAGGGAAAAAAAAAAATTCAGCTATTTTAAATTGGGTAGGTCTGCACGTACCGAACGACTACGCAACTTCGCGTCGTCGTAAATTGTTTGCTTTACCGTACTGCAGAACAGAAATGGCTACTCAAGCACCACTGGCTCGTGCACTACGCTTGCTCAATAATCTGACGCAAAAACATTTAGATCTGGACATTTTTCACACCCCACCGCTCCAACTCATTAAACAAATAAAACCTTTTTTAGAGTTTTTAGAGTGGAAATAATTTAGCTGTTAATTTTTATGGTCATGTTAGTGTAATTTTATCTGTAAATATTTAGTCAGTAAACATTTTTTTTTTTTCTCTGTAAGTAATTAATTTATGTAATTTCCTATATATATTATTATTATGATTAATTTGTAATTGTAGTTGTAGTTTTAGGTAATTATGTAGCCAGGGGAGACGAATTGGGTAACTGTAAAGTCTTCCCTGGCATGTTTTTATAATAATAAATAAATAAATAAATATTTCTTTCCTCTTTCGCTAATCTTATAGGCGGTGAGCCTAAGATTTTACTAACATCCAGCACAAGCGTTTGCGTAATTATACTTTTGCAGGTTTTTATTTATTTACAAAACAGGATAACTTGGCAATACCGATAGGTATATATATATCTTAATTTCCTTTAGTTCGCGTAGGTACCTATGCTAACATTCGCCAACTAAGTCAATATAAATTTTGTGAATTGTAGTATAATATTATGCCATACCCTCTTATCATACAACATAAAACCTTGTTTACGTTGAACCTACTAACACAGGTTTACATAGGCTTGTCAATACAATCGGCTGGCTGCAATTAGGTTTGTCCTCGGCATTGTAGTTTTCAAGTCTTCTACATAAATTAAGAGGCCGCTTCACTAGATATGGCCGCTCTAAGACGTGTTATGGTTACAAAAATTTTCGATCACTAGGAAGGCTGATAATTGTGTTTTATAGTATACGCAGTCGGTACCTATATGAACAGTATAAAAACTGACGATCATTGACAGGTTCAGGAGCTATCGCCAATTTAACATGTAAAAATATTCCTAAATAATAGTCCTAAATGATATATTTTGCACACCTTATTAGATGCTATTAGTTAGTCTGGATTTCATAACTTGTATAGATTATCTTTAAATTTTTTACTCGTGATGAAAACACACCCTTGGTTTAACTTTAAGATGGCAGTTGACAGGACAATTTTGAGCACTATGATCTTGGAGCAGGAAGGTGGTGGGTAATCGGGTGACGGGTTTATTAACCTTCGAAGCGTTTGATATAAGTACGATTAGTGGTAGGGTAAAAAAAGACGTATCATACTTTAACGTAAAGGATATACACCTTTATGGTGTCTGCATGTCCTATGCGAAATAAATAAATTGAGTATTTAGTAACTATTAACTTGTGACCCGCTCAGGTTACGGTTGATATTTCACTATTCGGGCTTGATTTACACTAAGTAATAGCACAAAGGACTAATAATTGTTATAATCACGTATTACATGCTAACATTAAATAAAACAGCTTGTTTTAGGCATTGTAGGTCGTGCGGAATTGAGGATTAAATAAGTAGAAACATACAAAGTTCTTCGACCGTAACTCTACCTTGATAAACGTTTTCGGGGATACGGTTGCAATAAAGTTCCCTCATTCCCTGAAACTTAACTTTAAAGTTGTAAAACGAAGTACCAGGTACTTCGTGAGACTGTCTCCAGGTACACCTGGTTGTTTACTTACTAAGTACCAATACCGGCAACATAATATCACTGATAGTTAATAGACTAATCCTAGTTAATTCAATGCCTGGATATACATTTTTGTAATTTTAATAATTAATATCTATTACCTACCTATGCTATATGTGTGCTTTCTTAGGAAGGATTCAGTTGAGGAATTACAGTTTAAACTGCATTAGTCAAAAAGAGTTCAGAATTATTATTATACTAGATGATGGCCGCGACTTGTTATTGTGATTCTCGCGGGAGCTCCTTAGTTTTCCGGGATGAAAAGTAGCTGATGTCCTTCCCCGGGATACAACCAATCAAATTTGATCAAAATCAGTTGAACAGGTGGGCCGTGAAAGCGTAGGAGACAGACGGACAGACAGACACACTCACTTTCGCATTTAACATATTAGTATGGAATATGGATGTGAAGTGTGAACATAAGCAAGTGCCGACTGAACTGACACTTAACTACGTAAGAGATTAATAAATGCTAGTGGAACGTACCTAGTAGGTACTTACCTAAAGTACCTATCTACTGTTCCTGATAGTGGATATTCGAGCTTTAAAGTGGTTGATAATATTGTTAGTACTAAACTAGGAAAAGCTAGTGATGCCAATTTGTGTGCTACGTTTTATTATTCGCATAAGGATAAAAATGAGTAATGACGTAACACTTCACGCACTGAGTTTTGTCAGCCTGTGCAGGTTATCTACAAGTACCTAGGTTACAAACTTGGCGCACCTAGGGTACGATGCGACTATCTATCTACCCGTTATATATCCCGTATAACCGTTTCTATCGGTTCAACTTTATAGTAGAGCTAAATTATATATCCATAATAAACTAAACTTTATAGGGAAAGTATACGCGCCGAATTGAGAACCTCCTCCTTTTTTGGAAGTCGGTTAAAAATTTACCAAATTAAGTTATAGTAATTATGAGACTTACATTGGATTTGGAAGTTATGAATGGAAAAAAGCAAAGTTGAATGTATGAGTGTTAGGGTTATATTATGAGTGAATGAAACAACCCTGAAAACGTTTTGATAACCACGAAGAGCAGTGAGAGCAAATCGATCGGCGTCTCCGCGGCGCCCGCCGCGCCTGTAAGGTTCTTAAAGTCTTGGTATACCGGCTATATCGATGTCTCCTTATAGTACACACTTCAAATCCGCCCTTAACGTTTCCATTAGAACAGCAGTGCTCAGAATGACTTGAATGGAAAGTTCAAGAACACATCCAATCTGTTGTAAATATTACGTTACTTTAATTAAGTACTTAACCTTATTATTATTATGTAGCTGCTTCTTCATTGCATGTTATTTAGAGCACAATACGTAACTGGGTTACCTATTACCTACCCTGGGTTGCATTCAATAAAATATCGCAATTAGCCAACGATTTGATTATATTTATTGCTCGAGGCTGCTGTATGTGTACACCAGCTTCATGTACCAAACCATAGAATAATAACATAACATTATAAACTGACACAAAACATTGACGTTCCCACATCGTAGTTACGTACGTTATTGCGCAAATTACGTGCAACCACGTGCAGTATAACGTTATACTGATACATAAATACTAGTGGTTCGCCCCGAACTAAGACCTCGCGGCGCCATCTATTGACATAAATGTGAAGTTCTGTTAAAAATACTGAAGCTCATTAAAAATTAAATAATTCCGTTTCCTTACAATATTTATCTAATTTTAGTATTTGTTGTTCAAGTACAGGATATAATTGAAATAATTGATCAAGTTTCAGGCTCATCCTTTCAGAAAATTTAGAGTTCTGAGGTCATCTTTGAACGTTAGAAAATCACCACTTTGAAAGCCCCCCATTTCGTCAATTTAGGGGGAAAAATTAAAAAAAAATATTTTTGGACTCTATTCCTAATTATCTTTAAAATGATATACCGCAACCCTATGTAACTTTATAAAAAATATTTTACTTCGCATTCGCTTCTATGAGAGCCCCACTGAAATAAAGATTTTTATTATTTTTTAAGCCATATTCGGCGGGAGGCCATTGGTTTACATATTATTATATTTAAAGCTGAAGTAATTGCGTTCAGTAATTCAGAAGTTATAATGCTCTGACAGACGGACGGACGGACGGACGGACAAGTGCCAATTCACCCAAGTAGACTCAGAGACCTTCGCTTCGCTCGGTCAATTACATCTTTTTGGTTCCCGCGGGGGAACTCTTGATTATCCGCGATTTTCAATTGCAACTTTCTCGCTGCAAAAGGCCTACTTATAGCGACTATATATAATATAGCTTATGCAGTTTTTTATTATTTAAAACTAATTACCTACAAAATGCCGATTTTCTTGGCTTACCTTCATGCAAGCTCCCAATCCTAATTTCACCCCCTTTTCAGGTGTATTTTCGTAAATAATTAATATAAGATTAGATTCGTAAAATATAATTGGCTCTATATTACTCAATTAACAGAAGTAGTCTAATTTTCATTCCCAAGATTAGCCGTAAGTATTTTATATATCATTATGTCACTCTCATATTTCTTCCAAATTAGATTAGAAGATGTTATTAAGAAATGTGAAGAATTAACAAAATCAGCAGTAGGTATTATTACGATCCTTAGTTGTGATTTTTGTGGTTGTTAAATAATTTTAAAAGAGCAACTATACCAGTTTTTTGCAGTTTCTTCTGGACAGCTGGCATTCCAAAACTGTGTTAGCTTCAAATTATGAATACAATTAATATTAAGAAAAATCGCGATCTTAGTGCGATTTTGGTAACACTTGACAATCCATACTAATATTATAAATGCGAAAGTGTGTCTGTCTGTCTGGCAACGCTTTCACGGTCCATCTGTCCGATTTTGAAGAAATTTGGCACAGGGTGTATCCCGGGGAAGTACATAGGCTACTTTTTATCCCGCACAATCAAGGAGAAAAAACTTAATCCACGTGGACAAAGTCGCGGGCATCATCTAGTATACTATCATTTGTTGAAAAGAAAGGGAATATAAATCTATTCATGGTTGTTTGGTGTTTATTTCTAACAGAAATATAAAGGTTCTCCTGAAGTAACAGTAAAAAAAAACATACGCGCCCAGCCGTTTCTTTAAATTAGATTCGAAAGTGCGATTCTATTCTGACTCTATCTGCATGAAGATGAATCACGAAGACAGTCACTTGTACAAGGAAATTGGAAAATTGGTGTGGCATTATCATATCATTTGATATGAATAAAATGCTTTACCTTATATAATGTGACAGCTGCTTATTATTAATATCCGCCTTATAATCATTGCATCTTATGCACATTCACGTCTGGGGTTAGGGCTTCGGACTAACATATTGTGTGTATTATCTTATTATTTTCTTTTAACTAAGTATATCCGGTGTAAATGCTTTGACTGCGCTTCAATAATAAAAGAGTAATAAGAACATAATGTTATTCATATTAAGTAAATTATGATCCACTTTATTGCTTTATTATTTTAATCTAACGATTGACTTAAATGTACTTATTTATTTTAAAGTACCTAATCCTTCACAACATCATTTATGTCGAATTCTTATCCAGATGCTATTAGAATAACAGTTAGCATTCTTAGAGCCTTTCCGCTCGATTGACAGTAATCAAAATAAGAAAAGAGATAAGCCTATTTTTATTATCCCAATAGCATCTGGTTTGGGTTATATTTTCAATTTCCAAAATGTTTAAGTCTTATAATGTGTATTCCTAAATCCCAATATGACGCATGTGGATTGTGGCATGACCTTCAGTGGTGCATTGATGTCTTGAAATTATTCATGAAAAATTTAAGTATTGCGATTTGCGAGTTGTGACATATGAAATGGTGTCCGTTTAAAAAAAACAAAATCTTCAAATTTCAATATCCATAGATCCGAATCAGACGGACAGACATACAAGTAGAGCTTGAAAGAGCTCCGTTTTCCCTTTTCGGTACGAAAACCTTAAATTAAATAAACAGACCCACCTCCGGTCTTCCAAGATAAATTTAAAATCAATATAATCAATAAGGTACAAGTTAAAGTAGATATAAAAGACGTTGACGTTGTGAGCCTCAAAACTGAATTCCGTTTAGATCTCTAGCAGAGACTGCTCGCATTAAAAAGATTTAATAACAAGTATTGGAGACACTACGTTTTTCATGTTTTTCCAATATGATGTTATTAGTATTAGTAGTACAAATGCGAACATTGCTGACAGAGGTGGGAAGGGAGGCCATAGCCTAGTTAGATGTGTCTAGGATTAACCGATTATGTGCGTTATTTAATCCTAACCAGCTAGATGCTGGTTCTGCGACTTTATAGGGCATCAATTAGTAAATATTACACTAACTACTTACCTAGTTGTTATTAATTGAATTTAATGTTTGTTTGTCACTTATTTTACGCCAAAAAATCATTTTAACCAATTCCAACGTCGCGGTACCTGAGATTGAATATAGATAGCTATATTTTATATCCTACAGGATTTTATGCTAACCTACTATTGTAGGTACACGGATAACTTTGCGGGCAATATATTTTGAAGTGAAAATCGCTATAGAAAGTAACTCCGGGGTTTTGCACTATAGGTATACGTATACCATTTACTTACTCTTTATAATTTTGCCTTTGTACTAAGTACTTACATAAATATTTTGCAAAGAGAATATTTTCCTTGTATTACTTACAAGGAAAAATTAAAAGTTGTAATGTATGTACCCACTGAGAGCAAAAATAAATTCCACTGATTAGTACCTACATAGACTCATTATTATTACTGTGGGTTAGTATAATGTTAGTCTACACATTGTAAGAATGCCATTCGGGAAAATAGGAACGCCAAATGAGTAAGTTGCAGATAAAGAGTTAATGGGCAGAAACCTATTACATTTGAGCGCTAGACATAAAAGGCACCACTTAAATAGCAACAATGAAATGATATTTCTGTTGCCCGTCACTCAGTGCCTACGACGTCATAGCCGCTAAAGTAAACCTTTCATTTTAAGGCTCAACTCGATGTTTGTATTTTTATCTTTTCGTATATTTCGTATCGCGTGTTTAGGCAAAGGATGTATTTTGGTTTAGGTACGTAGGTATATGAGGGTGGTAAATTACAAGTTTAAAGTAATAGTTTGTCTTCTTCTTCTTCTTTTACTTTTCCCACGCTATGTGGGGTCGGCACAACATCTTTTCTTCTTCCACTCACTTCTGTTATCCGTCAACCTCTCACTCACTACTTTTATACTCATATCCTCTTTCACACGTAATAGTTGTATGTACTTGTATGCTTACCACTATAGGTCAACGAGGCAGATTTCGGTTTAGAGAATAGAGATACGAGTACTAGCGTATAATAACTCTTTCTTTCTTAGCAGTATTCTGTAACTTGAGTGACCGTTGTTGTGAACTAAGTACCTTATCGGGTTCAACTTAGTAGAACATGACGTTGCGCGGGTTGCATGTTTTAAGTCGGAGTGAAGTCAGGAAGCCATGTAACTCACGTACAACTTATGAAGTTACGTGCACGCCACCATTGACTGTATCGTATTATAAAGATCATTGAATCATAAAATAAATAACTAGCTGATGTCCACGATTTTTTCCGCATGGATTGAGGTTTCTTTCCCGTGGGAACTCCTTAATTTTCCGGAATAAAAAGTAGCCTATGTGCTAATCCAAAGTCCAGACTATAATTTATCTCTGTGCTAAATTTCATATAGATCAGTTCATCGGATCGGTTCTGGCGTGATTGAGTATCCATTCAAACTTTCGCATTTATAATATTTATATTTTGTTGTTATTAGGTGATATTAATGTACCTAATACTCAACCACAGTAAACCAATACAAGTTATTTTTGTGGTTTAGTTGGTTTTTGTTTAATGAGAATGTTTACTTGATCAAGTGATTCGTCACACCGAAAAGTCCTGAGTTTTTCTAAAGTGGCCCTAGAAAAACAAACAGCATTAAGTATTTTATAAAGCCACCTATACAAATTGTGATCAACTTTCACAAAGCGACAAGCGCTTGAGCTTGAATTGTTCTTTGTTACAGAGAATGAACGGAGAATCAAAGCGAACAACAGAGAATACAACGCGCAGTTCCGCTACGCCGTAAGTTGATGCTTTTTAACTTTTATGCTAGTGCTTATGCGTTCCGACGACTCGCGTGTAACCTATTGTATTAATTGTACGTTGACATTAACTACGTCAAAAACCGAATGTGGCGCTCAGCAGTGCGATTGCGTAACTTCTGCAGCAATCATTGTTACAGTATCAATTGTTGTGATTGGCTGAATTTATGGTATTCTTGTTGCGTCAATGGATTTCGACCAATAGTGGAAGAGTGTTAACCAATCAGAGGTGATTGCGATCAGCTGTCATTTTTAGCCGGTCGCCCTGCTGACCATCGACGAATGACTGCAACTGTCACAATGTTTTACCCTTTATCTATTCCGTGGTTTTAACTTCTTTGAACGATGCGCGAACGCATATGCAATTATTTTATTAAACAGATTTATCAGTTTTAATATGAGTAACACTAGAAAATACCCGCGGTGCGTCGGCGTAGATTCAGGTTGCTTTTAAATCCAGTGGGAACTCTTGGGTTTTCCAAGATAATAGACATGATAGATAATAATTTTCCTAGATAATACCTATGCCCGTCTCGTATTTCATCAGAATAAGTTTAACGGATCTAAGGCTGGGAGTTGTAAGATTATTAACAGGGGTATGGGTTTATTAAATGTTACACTTTTTGTAGCCTAAAATTATTTGAATAAACTTTATTGCACTACAGAAAAGAGCTCAGAAAAGAGACAAATCATACAAATAATAAGCCTTTTCTGCTAAAGCACGAATGTGTATATTTTTTTTCGTAGTTAAGTACGTAGTAAAAGGACGTAAAAGTTAAATCAATATTCAGTCAAAACGAAATACTGGCGAGTGTTCGCCGTCTAGGGTGATTTTTTTTGGCAAAGTTACAGGAATTTTTTTAGAGCTTTAGTCAATTTCTCAATGGATTCTCCGTAAGAGAAATCAGATAACAATTGCGTATTCTAGGTTATATACCTACCTAGACGTCGCGCGACGCGTCGTTATATGGTCGTTGGCATACGTTATCCGAATATTGCAACAAGTTTGAGATTGAGGCCAAAGATAATTCCTAATTGTTTTAAGGGTTCATTTCTACCAAAGTGGGTGTGGCTTAGACTGAAAACAAAGGCCTTTTAAGTATTTGCTGAGAACTTTGAATTGGCCATCTGGTTCTTGTAGTTCAGCATCTATGCGTCACCAAAGTTGAAACTTGAAACCGTATTGTAGTCGATGTCAAGAATATTATCATTTATCATGTTGGGTTAGCAGAGCGAAGCAAGCGCACAGTACGTAGACGTACTAAACCCATAGGAAGACCTGAAAGGCATTTGATATTTCGGGATAAAAGGTATCCTATGTTTATTTCCAGGATACAAGCTAAGATACAGATAGACAATAGAAAAATATTAAGAGATGCAGTATTTTTAAGTGTTCACAAATACCAACATTAGTCCAGCAGTTAGTTTGTTAGCTTGCAGCCTGGAGATAACTTTACTGCTATTTAATTCCTGAAAATCAATGAGTTTAAAAAAAACATAGTTTGTTAGCTTGCAACCTGGAGATAACATAGGTAACTGATTTTTTGTTCCAGAAAATCAAAGAGTTCCAATAATAAATTAAAAAAAAAAACTAAATCCACGGGTACGAAGCCGCAGGCATCAGCTAGTTTGTAATTATATTAATGGTCACTATATTTGGTCGTAACAGAACAACTACATCAAGACGTCGAAGTACTCGATCATAACGTTCCTGCCACTGAACCTGTTGGAGCAGTTCCAGCGGCTGGCGAACTTCTACTTCCTGTGTCTGCTGGTGCTGCAGCTGATCCCGGCCATCTCGTCGCTCACTCCCATCACAACCGCGATACCGCTCATTGGAGTGCTCGCTCTCACTGCCGTCAAGGACGCTTACGACGACTTTGTGAGTAAATACACCTTGTTATCAGATTGTTTGTAGGTATATGTCACCGTAAGATTGTAAAAACCGTTAGATTGTAATCTAACTAGCGATATTGTAAACTGTCGACAGATTACAAGTTAACGCATTATTTTTCGGTATATTGTAATCTGTTAGGTATATTAACCCGATAAAATCTAAGTACCCGGCCGCATTTATGTCGAACCCTTACCTAACCTACAAGAAAGAGACAAGAAAACGTAAATACCTACAATGAATATTTCAAAAATTTACACTCAGAACATTGAACGGTTCACAATCTGTCGACAGTTTACAATATCGCTAGTTAGATTACAATCTAACGGTTTTTACAATCTTACGGTGACATATATATTACACCTGTGTTCGTTTCCTGTTTAATGTGACGCATGCCAAGCTTGCTCAAAAAATGGCAAGCACAAAGTACAAACTATTTGTCAGCTGAAAACACCAAGTTGTTTATGAAATGGGGATGTAAAAGTTTTGCGATTTGATTTTCATTTTCGATGAATGCTAATTACCAACGCTTACGTTTTTTCGCAATTCGGTGACAGAATGGGAAGAAGGACTAAAGTTGTGAAGGTAGTGTGAAATAGAGTTGTTAACCATTATAGGACCTAGGGCTAATTCGGCTGATCTCAAATCCTTAAACCAAAGCTAGCCGACATAAAAATATTGTCGCCTCGGGAAAATAATGGCTTTACTTTTGGAACTGTAAATTGACAGTTAATTTAACCTAATTAGGTCAAATTAACGCCAGGTGCTATGTAATTAGTTACTACAGAATTAGCACAATAATTATTATTTATCTCCCTGCATCCTACCGGGTTTGTTCAGATAGGCGTGAAATATAAAGTGTACCTAAGCATATACATCGTATCTACATATTAATAAACATATGTTACGAGTCTGCACTCTATTACTGTTTTATCACGTAAATAAATACATATGTAGTAATTATATAATTATCGAACGTAATATGCCATAAATGGTATCTTACCTATGTAAATAATTAATTTAACACATACCAAATTAAATCATAATCGCAAGGATAGGGATGACGTGGGATGAGGTCAAGGTTGTAGCTTCTAACCGCTCGAGATGGCGCAACACTGTAAACGCTCTCTGCCCCACTGACATTAAAACAAAATTAAATCATAGCAATACTAAAAACATTAATCACTTATCTTATTTAAATACCAATGTAAGTAGGTACTATATTAGGTACTAGCGGTCGCCCGCGACTTCGTCCGCGTAAAATTTCTGATTTCCTATGACATTATGAAATTTTCCCGCTGCAAAAAGTCTATCTAAAGAGGCTTTATCTAGCTTATGTAGGTTTTTATTATTTAAAACTTATAACCGAAATGCTGAATTTTTATGTCTCTTTCTACAAAAACATACAAATTTTCAACCCCCATTTCATCCTTTGTGGGTGGGTAAAATGGCTTATAGAGGTTATAATTATTATTTAAAACTAATAACCTAAATCCCGATTTTCTAGTCTGTAACTTCAAAAACTTAGAACCATCATGCAAACTTCCAACCCCCATTTAACCCTCTATGGGGTAGATTTTCGGAAAAAAAATTATACAGATTTTTATTATTTTAAACTTTTATCTTAAATGCTAATTTTCATGTGTCTAACTTCAAAAACAAAGGACTTTCATACAAACTTCCAACCCCCATTTCAACCCCTTAGGGGTGAATTTTCCCAAAACCGTTTCTTAGCTGACGTTTACACCATAGAAGGAACCTACCTTCCAAATTTCAAGTCTGTATGTTTGATAGTTCTTGATATATCGTGATGATCAGTGAGTCAGTGACCTTTCACTTTTATATACGAGTATATAGATTATGGATATTCTAGGAAATTTTCTGACTCATAGTATAAATCCACTGCCTCTAAGAGGTACTGTATGGTGAGATGACTCTTTCATTATAAAATTGTACCTAATAGATGTACCGACGAACATTTGTGCGCGCATATAGCACAATCACAAACCTACTAGACAGCGATGTATAGATCAGTCAATTCTGATTACTAGTTTTTGCTTGATAATGTCGATCAAATTATTATAGTGCACTACCACCAGGCACCAGCATGCGGCACTGCGCCACTGTTCTGCAGTGTCGACTCGCACCATTACAGATATAGAATCGAAGAGACATTATAAAGATACTTGAAACTGGTTTAACAATACGTATGTTTTGCAGCAACGCCACCAAAACGATTCCCAAGTGAATCACAGGAGAGCGAAAACCCTTCGCAATGGCAAGCTTGTGGAGGAGAAGTGGGCGTCTGTTCAGGTGGGAGACGTCATCCGGCTGGAGAACGACCAGTTCGTCGCGGCCGACATCCTGCTGCTCAGCAGCTCGGAGCCCAACGGCCTCTGCTACATTGAGACTGCTGAGCTGGATGGGTAAGAATTTTTACCAGAGTTAGAACCTTACAATGTTTTCCAGAATTTTTGCTACACTTGGTGTACCGTAAAAAAGGCTACCTGTAAAGTTTACATGCTTAGGTTCACTCATCATACTTACTTACTAATATTATAAATGCGAAAGTGTTTTTTCGTTGGTTTGACCTTCAATCATGCCGCAACGGATCAACGTGATTATTGGCATTGGTATAGATGAGGACCTGGAGAGTGACATAGGCTACTTTTTACCCCGGAAAATTAAGGAGTTCCCGTGGGAATCAAAAAACTCCACGCGGATGAAGTCACATGGGTATCTATTACAGGCAGGCTTTTACAGGCTAGTATTATATTATATACTATATAGTCAGTCAATTATTATAATAATTTTACTACAGATTTGCAGGGATATGGAATTGAAAATAATTGAATTGAATTGTCTCACTGGATGCACACTCACTCTCAAGCATTGTGAGTTTAAAAACTCAACGTTGACAATTGTGTGGTTGGCAAGAAATCAAATATTTATTCATTGCCTTAGTCATTCAGTATTAAGATATACCTACACGTTTTTATGCAATATTAATTGTAACCTCGCCGTATCACCCGGTGATAACAATAATTATTTTTTTCCCACAATTCTCATACTTTGATCTTTCAAATCATTCATTGTTTGTTTTTATTAGTTTATCTTCACGCGCCTCTTGATAAGTATACACATGTTAAAAAAAACATTAAGCGGGCTGTCAGTCTATCAATATAAGAATTACCTTTACTTACCAATTTCGCGGCAATATATAAGCTATGATTGATCAAATTTCGATTTTATCTGTTTTCTCAAAGGTGTGCAAAGACAAGTGTTAATCAGCACGAGATCAAAAAAAATTATCAAAGAATAGGCTTGCGCTTGACCAAAATCATGCTTATTACAAAGCAATGATGAGGTCTAAGTTGGAGCGCGCTCGCCTAGAAGATCAGCTTTGTAGACTGAAACCTAATCTCTTCTCATTCTGAGAGAAGACCCGTGCTCAGTACATTGGGTCGAGCGATTCGTTGAGACTTGAGACAATGGTGATAAGTGCGGATTGGCAGACTCCATACACCTTGGAGAACATTACGAAGATCTCTCGGGCATGCTGATTTTCGCACGATGTTTCCTTTTGGTAAAAGATCGAATTTCAGTACAAAGTCAAAATTCCAAGAGATTTGTGAAAACCTAAATCCACGTAAGTACCTATTCGATGAAGTCGAGGGTATTATCTAGTTAGATTTAAATTAATGACGCTTGACCTAGTCCACCTTATTACAGCGGTTAATGGAAGATAAAAGGTCTGCTTTATCTATTAGTAGGTTAAAATAACACTTGACTTTTAAAACTTTGTCCTTATCATTTTTAATTAATTCAAGATTTACATGTAGGTATGTGTAGGTTTTTGCATGGAAAAACCTTAGGGACGTATGAGGGTTTTTATTGTTTTGAATAATGCAACATCACATAACACCATGCTTGATGCTAACGTATTGTATCATTTCAATTCGTATTAATAAATACGATGTAGGTACGAACGTGTTTTTTAATATTTGTCTGACATTACCTTTTCACGGCGCATCTGTTTGCCTATTTTGATGAAATTAAATTAGACAGGCTACTACAGGCAGGCAGGCGACGTAGGCTAAAAAGCCTACGTCGTGGGCAAAAATCTTTCTAAGCTAAAAAATTCCTAAAATCTACCTAGTTTGGAATTATAATGTGCGATAACACATACAAACATACAAATGTGTATTATGAATTTATATACTAAGTATAAGATTGCACAGTCTTTTAGACCTGTCAAGTCAGTTTATAATTTTGGGGTATTGTACAATAAAATAAGCACTATTGTCTTACGAAAACGAGGTCTGTCTTAAATAAAAACGCCTAAATTAATAGCGTGTTCAATGTAAGGTTCTTGTTACAGGGAGACGAACTTAAAATGTCGTCAGTGCCTTTTGGAGACGGCCGCCATGGGCCAGGACGATGCACAACTGGGCGCGTTCGACGGCGAAATTGTCTGCGAAACGCCCAACAATCTACTTAATAAGTTTGAAGGTAATCATTATCACTACTTCACTAGTAATATTATAAATACGACAATGTATTTTTACCTCACTGTATAGCTCTGTATACCCTTTTCCAAAAGTCTTTTTTTCTTACTTTTATGATATAGCTTCACAACCTTGTTCCTCCTTCCCCGTTCTACCACAGAACAGCGAGAAATCGTCTGCGTTGGCATCCTATGTGGTTGATGTCCAATCTGCCCGCACAAAACGTTTTTGCTCGACGTTTCTGATCCGAACCGCTAGGGTGTGGAACACCCTCCCAGCGCACGTGTTTGCTGCCACGTATAACTTAGGTACCTTCAAGGCAAGAGTGAATAGGCATCTTCTAGGCAAGCGCGTTCCAACCTAGACCTCATCATTGCTTTGCACTAAGCATGATTGTCGTCAAGCGCAAGCCTATCTCACAATAAAAAAAAAGCTAAAATATTTAATGCAAACACTAGTAACTAAACAAAGCGAAAAGTAACATTAAATACATAAGAGATATAATTAGGTAGGTATATACGAAATATTCATGATGGGTTTTCCACCCATTACCTTCTACTTCATGGCGGAAAGGATATATCAAGTAGCGTACATAAATCTTCCTGTTGATATACTTTTCCTTCCTCATAGGCACTGCTGCTAGTCTAGCAATTAAACTTTTATGATATTGTGACTTGCTGTTCAAACACGCCCTGTTCCCTTATGACTGGCGTTATTAGGCACAAATAAGCTGATATTATTTGCATCGAAGACGTTGTTAGGAAGGTAATCTAAATACAATTGATTGGTCGCACATACTTGAGTTGTATGGGACATATGTACATACATTTCATTTCCGCTGTAACAGTTTATCGCGACGATCCATTTCACTTAACATTTGCATTTCATTTCATATTGGTGTTCAATGTTCATGCACTTAATTCTATTAATTATTCTGCATAATATATAGCCTTGTTCGTCGCTTTCTTTTTGAAAAAACCATTAAAATAAGATTAATTATTCAAATTCTGTGAACTAATTCTCCGTAATAAAAAGTCTGTGATTATCTCCGGAATCGTCAAAATCGGTTACACGTATTTGCCGTGAAAAAATAACATTGGTTAGTATAATAACTTACACTACTGTATTTATATTTAATTTATATACCTGAGTACCTAATTGAGTTTATTAACAGAAAGACAGACAGTTCCGCATTAATAGGAATATGAATATGTATATTCTTTCCTTCTTTTGTTAACCGACTTTCAAGAAGGAGGAGTAGGTTAATTTAATGCTATTCGCGTCTTCTCTTACATTATTATCGTACGAATACTAGAATATTGCAGAAAATTTCGCGCACACACTGCAATCTGCGGTTTCGTAACTAAGCGATCGTTTGCTGCTGAATTAGAATGTAATTGACTGCAACGCGATTGCTTCGTAAATTGCTGCCTCCTATACTTATTGCCGCATCGTTATTAGAGATCAGCAACTGCAAGATCCGAATGAAATTCCTGATTCTTCCCCTACTTGTATTATGTATTATCTTTGTTTTGCACCACAATAATTATTGTGCTATAATTACCCTATTTCTAAGAGTACTTTTAATTGGTAGTTAATTCGGTGTTTTTCGTATATCCCTTTCAATAAAAAGCCTGCCCTAATGCCTTAACTCTTTAAGCTCGGTCGCATATTATTAGATGTCAGACAAAATTCATACGCGCGCCGAGAGGCATGTGCTGGACTCGGAAGACATGCGGACTGTTGCAGAATGCAGATGCACGTGTACGTACACGTGCAATGTGCATGTATAATATGCGGCCGAGCTTAATGAGAATTAAAAAAGTGCTTTTTGATGAAGACGGATTGTAATTTGTACGTGTAATATGCAGGCACGCTGAGCTGGCGCGACCAGCACTTCTCGCTGGACAACGACAAGATCCTGCTGCGCGGCTGTGTGCTGCGCAACACGTCTTGGTGCTACGGCGTAGTGGTGTTCGCGGGCAAGGACACCAAGCTTATGCAGAACTCCGGCAAGACCAAGTTCAAGCGCACCAGTATAGATAGGCTACTTAATTTTCTTATTATAGGGGTAAGCGTGACATTGGGACCGTGCACATATCACATGTGTCCCCATTACTCGTGCCGGCATCGGTAATAGACTAAGAGATAGCTGCACTTTTGGTAACTATCGCCAGGAAGGCTGATTCAGTATTAGGTGGGTGTACTGTATCAGTGTCGTCATCAGTTGAGAGCCCTACAGGCGTAGGGCTCTCCACTGATGACGAGAGTGAAAGTCTGCCCGTATGCGGATAGGCCTTTCACTAGATATGGCCGCTCAAAGTCGTTTTATAGTTACCAAAAATCATACTAATATTATAAATGCGAAAGTGTGTTGGTTTGTCCTTCAATCACGCTGCAACAGAGCAACGGATTGACGTGATTTTTTGCATGGGTATAGTTGGGGACCGGGGCAGTGACATAGGCTACTTTATCCCGCAAAATTAAGAAGTTCCCACGGGAATCAAATAAAACTTAAACCACGACGAAGTCGCGGGCATCGGCTAGTGAACCATAAGTAGAAAGGCTGATTCTTGTTCAGTATTTAAGTATGCACAGTACCTATGTAAACAGTACAAAATCTGACGCTATTCATCGGGCCTTTCACTGGGTATCACCTCTCAAAGACGTTATATACTTACAAACTAAAATTATGAAGGCGTAAGAATAGGACAGCAATTAATTTTACGACATAATTTCTTCATAAGTCAATTTTTGGTTCATTCACAATCACATTCAGACCTTCACTATCGTCATCAGCGGAAAGCCTAGGACCCACCAAATACTAAATCAGCCTTTCGAGCGATATATAACGTGTGTCGTGCGGTGTCCCCAGATAGTGCTGTTCCTGCTGTCGATGTGCGTGTTCTGCACGGTGGCGTGCGGCGTGTGGGAGTGGCTCATCGGCCGCTACTTCCAGGCGTACCTGCCGTGGGACACGCTGGTGCCGGCCGAGCCCGCGTCCGGCGCCGTCGTCATCGCGCTGCTCGTCTTCTTCTCGTACGCCATCGTCATGAACACTGTCGTGCCTATATCGCTCTACGTCTCCGTCGAGGTAACTATGAGATAGATAGATAAATACTTTATGGCACACAAGAAAGAATAATACAAAGTTTTTTTTTTTTTTTTATTTATTTATTTCACAAGTAAAAAATACATATTTTATGGTTTCTTCGTGCTCGTAAGCGCTTGACGGCTTGTCTGAGCACTGCACATTCCTCCATGCTTAATAACTAAATATGTAGGTGTAAAACGTATTAATTATTATATGTATAATCTATTCTAAGGTGTTACATAAGTATAATAAGAGATTTAAGTTATAAAAGTTAGGTTCTTACTTATTAATTTTTCCTTATAATGTAGTTAAACTATTATTAGGTAAACTAGGTATGCAAAGGCGGCCTTATTGCTTACTGAGCAATCTCTACCAGGCAACCTTTGGTGAGAGGATAGAACAAGATGTGTAGGATAGTGTGGCACAATAGAATACACGTTATTGTTAGTAGGTTATCAAATAATATAAAACATACTAGACGTATTATATATTTATACATTACATATTATAAATAAAATAAATAAATATAGGTGTGGGTGGGCGGGGCGGTACTGCCGACCTGGTGACAGGTTGAGACTAGCGCGAGCTACTTGAAGGCTTGCCGAATCTGGCAGGGCGCAGGCACAGTAAACAGATACAACCAGTATGGAAACTACTTTGAAACGTTCGAAACAGCTCACTCACACAAACGTGCGCATCGAACATGCGATGAAGCGGCACTCACTACTGACGGCACTGCGCCGAGCGCTTGGGATCTCGTCGATGCGCACGTTTGTGTGAGTGAGCCTGTTTCGAACGTTTCTAGGTAGTTTCCATACTGGTTGCATCTGTTTACTGTGGCGCAGGTGCTTGTGTCTATTTGCGCATAATAATTGTTTTACACGGAGATCATGGAGGCAGCGAGCTAAACCGCGACAACAATGCCAGGTACCAGGTGTACACATGTAAGGCAGTAGACTAAGTGACATACGATGAACGAGTATACGAAGCAACAGACTCCACGGAATTTCTACCGTAGCACAACAGCTAAAGACATCTTTTTCAATGAAAAATGGAGCAATTTAGAGGATGCAATATAATGAAATCATTTTTTTTCTTTGGCTACTGTAAATAAAGTGTTAGTGCGTGTATAAATCTTATAATTAGTGCACGACAATGGCCCAAAGTTTCATACGGTTCTCTATCGTGAATTGGGCCACTGTGAACTGTCGTATTTTAGATACCAATCGTCCTTCAATCGTCACAGCCTTGATTGAAAGGCGAGCACACTAATAATTGTATTTTTGTTACAGGTAATAAGATTCGCCCAGAGTTTTCTAATAAATTGGGATGAAAAAATGTATTATGAAAAGACTGGAACTGCGGCCAAAGCGCGCACCACAACTTTAAACGAAGAACTAGGTATTCATATGATACAATCGCTTTAGAATAGAGAATAGTTACTTTATTAAGAACACCTTCCCTACCAAGAAAACCTCCCTTTTGACGACCACCCTGGCGCAGTGTTGAACGCTGTTGCCTTAACGTAGGCTGTCTCGGGTTCGATTCTCGGCAGGTTCAATTTGAGAATTTATAATTTCTGAATTTTCTCTGGTCTGGCCTGGTAGGAGGCTTCGGCCGTGGCTAGACCTACCGGCAAAGACGTACCGCCAAACAATGTAGCGTTCCGGTACGATGCAGTGTAGAAACCGACTAGGGACCTGCATTTAATATGGCTGCCATACCCCTAACAGGTTAACCGGCTACCATCTTGGACTACAAAACAAGGATAGCCTGTATTACAGACAATAGATCGTTTATTTTTCCTTTAGAAGTCATTTCGTCTATTTTCTATTTCAGGTCAAATCCAGTACATATTTTCCGATAAAACTGGCACACTAACGCAAAACATTATGACATTTAATAAATGCTCTATAGCGGGTGTGTGCTATGGGGACGTGATCGATGAAACCACGGGAGAGATCATGGAACACACTGACGTAAGCATTATTATCTTTTCTGCTTATTTTCCATATTTTTTCACAAGTAGACTCAAACTACACTAGTAATTTCACCAGTTTGCATGTAGGCTGTTCCATGAGAAGACCAGCACCATACAATTTTGTACATGCAAAAAATATGATGATATACTCAGCACGGTTCAGATTGAATTTTTTTGCATGTTTTTGACTTTTTTGCCATACAATACAATAGAAATAGAAGAGAGTTTTCCAATGAACATTACATATTTTCTCTGTATCTAAATAATAGCTTTGGACTGTGTGGGTTTTTATATGTGATCCAGATAATTAAGAAAAAATAGGAATGTATTATTGTCCTGTATTTTATGATAAGCTGTGAAAATGTTTGGTATCTATGTATATTCATGCAACTTCATCAATCAAAACATTGGTTGTTGACATCACATTTGTCCGTTAAACTGTTCAGTGTTGTTTTATTATTGTCATGTTCATATTATACTATATTACTTTTCCCTACGATAATATCTGCTTACACAAACTACCACCCAAGTGTTAAAATAGCATTTTTAGAATTTTGACAGTAGATTGCATGTACGCAATATTTCAAATCGCGATACAGTTATAAACGGTCACTTATCTCGTAGTTTTATTTTTTGTAACTGTATCTATACTAATATTAAGATAAATGCGAAAGTTTGGATGGATGGATCCATGATTGTTACTCAATCACGCCAGAACGGCTGAAAATATCTGTCTGAAATTTGACATAGATCTATATTATAGTCTCGAATAACATATAGGCTATTTTTTATCCCGGGAATTGAAAGAGAAGTCGCGGGCATAAAGTTCATTAAAACACAAATCACTTCAAGTACTCATACACAATAAGCAGTAAGAGGAGTTAATAAAAACTAATATTGTCTTTAAATCAAAAAGCGAATGTTAAAATAGAAAGCAAACATAATTAAACAATAGAATAAGAAAAGAAAAGGTAATTATTAGTTAGACTGCCAGCAATAACCCAATTTTTTAAAAACTTAATATCCCGCATTGTGTCTAAGAAACTCACTCTCACAGTCTAATGAGACCGCAATCCGATTCTACCGGTAGCCCTACGTACTCTCTAAAGAACGTAGGTATAGACCACCAACTTCCCATTTCCGGACTGTTAATAACAAACGGAAAGACAAAAAAAGGCCGATTATTGGCCCGATTAGAGATTTTAACTTGAGACCTCATACTCTCATTAGACTTACGAAGCAGTAAGCATATTAATAGGTAGAATGCGAATCGCAAGCGCGATTTGCGTAGACGTACAATGTGGGGGTGGTAGGGCAGTGAGTGAAGCGTGTGTCGCGCAGCGCGGCAAGCGGCGCGGTGAGGGCGCGGGCGCCACTAGCGCCGCCGGACCTGCGGGCGCCACGGTCGCTGTCACGGCCACGGCGGGCGCCAACGGGGCACGCACGCGCCTGCTGGACACCGAGCACGAGCAAGGGCGGAGCACGCCCAGCGCCACGCCGCAAGCGCACGCGCACGTACGACACACAACACGCAAATCCTCGCTGCAACGAGTAACGACTTATACACATTGTTGCGCTTAAATTACCGCAAAGAGTAGAGTCGCGTCATTTTGGAAACTCAGCTTTATGTAATTTGAGATAATATCGTTGAAATAGCTATATTGAGCTTTATATACTTCGAAATTGGTATACTGAAAATAAAACAAGGACTTTTAGCGCGTATGGACATGCCACACGCTTAGACTCTTATACTGAAGTAAATAAAGCTCAGTTTGAGTTGTTATCAGAAAGTACCCTACGCCTTGACTCTGCCGGTGTTCCTTACGCCAAACTGAATTCCATTCAAAGTGAATTCATACGCCAAAGTGAGTTCATTATTGAGTTCCAAGAAACTCAAACGAGTTACTTTTTGTTCATTTCGAAAATCCAATGTGTACAGGTCTTATATTATGCTCGCGAGCATGTTATGTGCCTTGAATTGTGCGAAATGAATACTCTACTAATTAATATATAATAAGCAAAAACTTGGTCAAACCTTAATTTTTAACCTTATTTTTTTCTATAAGTTGTTTTTCGCATAATTAAGGGCAACATTTAACTCGCTTGTTCTCTTCCTAGCAATTTAAATTTTCGTAAAAGAGATAAAAAATAATCCCTCTTAAAATCTTGCTAGTGCTGATAACGTAAAATAAAATTTCTTTAACTAATACGCTGCAAGAGTAGGTACGGGTTATACTGGATATAAATAATAACCTGAAAAAATATTACTAACTTGTATTCTTGGCGCCTAGGGGTTGTGATGTATTGTGTTATACTAACAAATGATTATAATAAGAACACACAAAACACAAGTAACATATTATGACATATACCCAACCTAAACTTACAATTTCACATCCTGTTTCTATTTATCTAGTGTAACTATACTCATCTTTCCACATTCTATGGCTAATTATAGTAAGCATGCTTTTTTCGTTCTTTTTTCTGCATTTTGTAATTTTTAATCCTTCATATAGTTTGCACGGTGTTGTGTGCTTTTCGCATATTGATTGTACTTCTGTAATTTGCATGTGTTTAATG
The DNA here is from genome assembly GCA_923060345.2 of Erebia aethiops. NCBI lineage: Eukaryota > Metazoa > Arthropoda > Insecta > Lepidoptera > Nymphalidae > Erebia > Erebia aethiops. The sequence continues at coordinate 6,779,224 of OV281082.1, forward strand.
AATTATGAATGTTGTGATGGTCGCCTTATTTTTTTTATACGTACTACTAGATGATTAAGATTTTTCAATTCCCGCGGGAACTCCTTAATTTTCCGGGATAAAAAGTATTCCTATGACTATGTCATTCCCCGGGATACAACCTATTCCTGTACCAAATTTCATCAAAATCGGTTCAACAGGTGGGCTGTGAAAGCGTAGCAGACAGACAGACAGACACACTTTCACATTTATAATATTAGTATTTATATGGATATCCGACTATAATCAATGAATGACTCTCTATTAAATTAGCTCGAAGAATCCATTCTCCATCCATTACACATAAGTATATGCGAAAGTGTCTTTGTATGCCTTTTTATAGTTCTATGCTTATTTATCAAATAAATTTGATTAAAACAGTTTTGGGTTACAAGAAATAATTCATTTAATGACGAAAACTAATTAGTAGTCATTATTATATACTTCAGATAACTTAGTAAGTAAAACTTGGGAAAATCTTTATAAACGAGATGCACTAGCAAAACCTTATAATTTGGGATGGCCACTTTTATTTGGAAGTTCAATGTTCGAAACATTCGGAAAATCTGTCTGTTACTATAGTTTGATATAATGTGTGATGTGTCGTACAGAGCACGGAGCCGCTGGACTTCTCAGACAACCCCGAGTATGAGCCGGAGTTCAAGTTCTTCGACTCCAAGCTGCAGAAAGCAGTGAAGCAAGGCGACCGAAACGTGTACGATTTCTTTCGCTTGCTCGCACTCTGCCACACAGTCATGCCCGAGCAAAAGAACGGCCGTCTGGAATACCAGGTAACAACATTTGCACAATTCTTTTGTTTAAAATTTACAGGTTTATGTAATACTAGATGATGCCCGCGACTTCGTCCGCGTGAATTAAGTATTTTTTCATTCCCGCGGGAACTCTTAAGATATCCGGGATAAAAAGTAGGCTATATCGTTCTCCGGGATACCACCTATCCCTGTACCAAATTTCATCAAAATCGGTTTAACAGATGAGCTGTGAAAGGGTAGCAGAGGACGAGAGCGTTACAAAAAGTGAGACTGGGCGAGGCGAATGGAAGTTGAGAGGGAGATATAAGTTAGTGAAGATAGAAAGAGAGAGAGTTACGTTTCATATATTACTGTAGGGGAAGAGAGAGAGGTGCGAGCACACATTTTATTTCTCTCTCTCTCTCTCTCGTAGCATAGAAGTTTTACTTCAGGCGTATGGTCTAAAGCACACTCGTTTTTTTTTCTTTAGTGGTACAAAACACTAGTAGTAGCTTACAAAAGTGAAACTTTTTTTCTAGGCCCAGTCGCCTGACGAGTCGGCGCTGGTGTCAGCGGCGAGAAATTTTGGTTTTGTGTTCAGAGAACGCTCGCCTAATACTATTACAATAGAAGTTATGGGTAAAACAGAGGTAAGAACTACTATACTATATAATATAATATATTTTATATGGAATTTGCGTCGCTATTATACTAACTGATTGATATTTTTGTTACAGGTGTATGAGTTGTTATGTATATTAGATTTTAATAATGTTAGGAAAAGAATGTCCGTGATATTGAAGAAGGATGGTGAAATTAGGTTATATACTAAAGGTGCTGATAATGTTATATACGACAGATTAAAACGTAGCAGCCATGAAGAAGTGAGAACAAAAACACAAGAGCATTTAAATGTAAGTACTTGGTTACCCATCTCTGCTTCAGATGTCTTGAAAGTTTTAGAGTGTCAGGTACATAAGCTAGTTTTTAGTACATTGTCTCTACTACGTCTATTGACTACCTCTTGGTCTAGTGGTTATAGGCCGATTACCCTGCACTTTTCACAGGGACCCTTACACTAGAATCAGTGTTGTGTAATAATAAGATTTAAGGAGAAAGGGTCCCTATTTTGGTCCTTATTGCTGTGTAATAAGCGACGCTCTAACTAGCGGCCACACGCCCACCCTTACCACAGGGCCCTGTGAGTGGACCAAGTGCAGTGTAATAGGCCTATTAGCATGTTCGACTACGGTCGACGAGGTCCCGGGTTCAAGTCCCGGGGGCAATAACGAGTGTTGAGGTTTTCCGACGAGAAATTCTCAGCACAAGCCCGGAAATAGGAAGAAAGCCGTCGGTCCTGCGGCTTATTTCTCTCCGGTCGTGTCGGATTTTCCGTCCCATCGGACTATGAGAGTAAAGGAACAGAAAGTGCACCTGTGAATTGTGTACTATAATATCTCCCGCGCAGATGACTAATCTTTCTGGAAATAGGCCGCCGTGGCCGAAATTCTGTTGGGACTGGGAGGACATTATTACTATGTCTATAAAATTAACTTTGAAAGATTTTAAATACATACAAACAAGGATTGACATCTCCCGCTGTGAAGATTAGTTCCACTAATAGGCATGATGACTGATTTTGAAAAATGGTTAGATTATGTTCGGAAGTTAAGTGTTTCGAAAAATGTCTTATTTCAGCAGAAAAATAAGGTTTGGTAGATAAAATTGGCATTTGAAATTTTAATTTTAAAATTCACGCTAAAACGCTAGCCAGTGTCATGGCGTCGTTTGTGATGTCACTATTGTTTTTACCAATGTACTCTGTGCAGTGTGCAGTTAGCAAAAGTGTGATTGTCAAAGCTCGAAAATAAACAATTGTGACGTCATTTGCTTCTTGGTGTTCAATCCATTATGGCGGATTGCTGTATTTTATAGTTCTACTAGCTGATGTCCGCGACTCCGTCCGCGTGGATTAAGGTTTTTTAGTACTTAATTTTCCGGGATAAAAAGTAGCCTATGTGCTATTCCAGACTATAATCTATCTCTGTGCCAAATTTCATCCAGATCCGTTCAGCCGTTGGGGCGTGATTGAGTAACAAACATCCATCCATACATCCAAACTTTCGCATTTATAATATTATATAGATTTTATCAAAATAAATCACTCGAAATAGAAAAAGAAATATGTTTTTTATAATCCATGAATCATATTTCAATTTTCATTAGATAAATTCATAATTTTCTTTCATCATGCCTATTGTCGTAGGACTTGTTTCGTGACACGGATTATAAGTAGGGTAAAAGAGTTACGTCACGTGTGTTATAGGCCTATTGCACTGCACTTTTCACAGGACCCTGTGGAAAGGATGGGCGTGGCCGTTAGTTTTGGCGTCGCTTATTACAAAGCAATAAGGACCAAATTAGGGACTCTTTCTCCCTAAATCTTATTACGCCACACTGATATGGGATACGGGTCCCTGTGAAAAGTGCAGTGTAATAGGCCTATTAACGATTGTAGAAGTTCGCGGGCGAGGGCCTGCGCACGCTGGCGCTGGCGTGGCGGCCGCTGGAGGAGCGCGGCTTCGCGGAGTGGAAGCGCCGCCACCAGGCCGCCGCGCTGGCGCTGCGCGACCGCGACGAGCGCCTCGACGCGATCTATGAGGAGATTGAGACTGACCTCATATTGATCGGTTAGTGAAACAAGGGGTCCGCCCTACTTTGACAGCTACAGCAACGCCGCCGGCGGCAATCGAATAGTCGCATCTGAACTTAACCGTAGGACGCGACGCAATAGCATATTTTAGGTGTCTGCGGGCTGAGGGGGCGAATTCAAACTCAATCTCAATTTATTTATAACATGTACGACGTACAGGTGTCTATTATGTTACGTCATATTTTGACTCTACCACCGGTTCGGAAAACAATTCTGCTGAGAAGAGCCGGCAAGAAACTCAGCAATTAATCTTTTTTTAAAAACAAGATATACGTAGGTATATAAATTAAATTCGAGGGGGTGAGTTCCTTTTGAGGTTTATAAGAGCAAGAAATATGACGCTGCTGGGACGTGTTGGCATCACTATAGATACACTGTGACTTTACTATACACTTTGCACTTTGATCTTCATTATAATATCATCAAATTTAATACACATTTAAAACAGTTTTTCTTGTGGTTTTTTTCCAACATCATTTTACATCTCTAACGTAATTGATAGTCCAATGTAAATTTAGCTTTCACATTCTTCCTTCAGGGACATAACAGCGTTTCCACATAAACGCAAGCTAATCTAAACACTTCAATCTTCTTACTACTCAAACGAGAAACTAGCCTGACTTTACCGACTTTGCATTACTGAACTTGTTAACTCATTTACAGGTGTCACAGCAATAGAAGACAAATTACAAGACGGAGTGCCAGAAACGATAGCAAACCTTAGCATGGCTGGCATGAAATTGTGGGTTTTAACAGGAGACAAACAAGGTAAATACTCGTCATACATACACTCGTATATTTAATCTCATTGTAATTAAACCCGTGAAAATGCTCACAGTTGCTTTGGATAAGGATTATGACAATAATCGCTATGAGGTAAAATAAATATTTGACTTTATCTGATACAAGATTTTAGTTTGCATTTTTATACATTCATAGGGGAATTCAGACTTGCGTTTTATATATTAACGTTTAAACTTTAAAATATCGTGAGTTAACACAAATGGCAAACTTCTGTGTCGACAGCTACCTTTTTAAATTGCATATTTTGCTTAGTCGCCTGCGTGACATATGTGGAGCCTCGTGATATTCCTTACACACAGTTGATGTAAGACTCAATCAAAACGAAAAAATCCGCAACAAAAAATTCTGGTGGTTGTGGTCTTACTATATAGCTGCCAGTTGCTTGGCGCGACGTACTCGCTCGCACCTCTTCTGTTTCGTATAGTTTTACCTGCTCATTGGCAAAACGCAAGAGACACGACACGCCAGAACATAGCTTTCACGTGAAGACTTACCGGAGTAGCTATCGGTTGCTTAGCCTTCAACAGTAAACACTGTAGTTTTTTCCTCTTGTCGCAGAGACAGCAATAAACATCGGTTACTCGTGCCAACTGCTGACAGACGACATGGCGGAGGTGTTCGTGATCGACGGCGTGGCGCACGACGACGTGGAGCGCCAACTAGCCAAGTGCCGCGACTCCATCCGCGTCGTCAACACATTCCTGCCGCACGGTAGGTGCTCGGCCCTTGACACACAGACAGCAATAAACATCGGTTACTCGTGCCAACTGCTGACAGACGACATGGCGGAGGTGTTCGTGATCGACGGCGTGGCGCACGACGACGTGGAGCGCCAACTAGCCAAGTGCCGCGACTCCATCCGCGTCGTCAACACATTCCTGCTGCACGGTAGGTGCTCGCCCCTTGACACACAGACAGCAATAAACATCGGTTACTCGTGCCAACTGCTGACAGACGACATGGCGGAGGTGTTCGTGATCGACGTAGACGTTGGCCCCTTATCACAGAGACGGCAGTAACATCCGTTACTTGTGGCAACCGCTGACGGACGATTTGGCAGACGTGTTCGTGACGCTGGTTTTGAAAAGTCCCATATTGCTTTCAACTTTCGATTTAAAAAACGCCTTGGCTATTTATAACCAAAGCTGAAGTTAAAGTGAGAAAAACAGACAAATCTTTGGCCTTGTAAGTAAAGAATTAAAAATTTACTTTGGGTGGTATATTATATCGCTGAAAGAATTTCAGAATTGGGTATTTGACTACTAGTGAAATAAATTATTTTATAGTGATTATTAAATAAAGGATCTCCCAAAAGTAGTAATATCCACGTCCCCTGATAGTTTTATTTTGAATAACCATTTTAAACTATCGCTTAAAGTAAAAAAAGCGCGTCGAACTAGAATGACGACACAACTTAAAATTTCATACAAAAACTAACCACGCGTTTTGACGTTTGAAAAAAAAGTTGCTGATTTAACTCTATTGACGATTTTTAACGGAAGTTATCCATATTTCTGTTTAATTGGAGTATTGTACGTTAGAGTACCAAAATCTTAAATGTCCTCAGGCACATCCGAAGCGTTGAACTCGAGTACAGAAACGGCGAACGGCGGCGGCTCGGTGCCGCGGCCGTCGCCCGGGCGTGCGGCCAACGTGAAGCTCAACGCGCCCGCAGTCTCCGTCGTCACATTTAGGTGGGAACTTAACACTCATGCACACGACAGGTAGAAACCAACAGCTACACTTATACTCACCGCCTTGCCACTTCATGCCTCGCCGCCACCGCACGCGTTTGGACCTCAATGACCGAAAGCGTTTGTGTTACGATCTGCTCACTTGTATTTGTACCGGGTTTTGTTAAAGTATTGCCGGTTACGCTCGCTTGAAAACGTATCAATCTAATACCTCGATATCTTGAGGAATCATTCTAATCAAACTTGAGAGTTTAAGAATACTCTGACTGAATATCAAGGAACCTTCCAAACAACTAGGCAAATTGTCTGGTTTCGACACATCCCGAATGGAAAATGGTGTTTGACTATGATAATATAATGTTTTAAGAATTTTTTTATCAAAATGTGGTCATTAATAACTTGATCAGAATATTTTACGTACGTTCTGATTTCTATCGCATAGTATCGTAATATAAACGTTACCTTACACGTATTTGCCATTTTCTATCGACTCTGTCTCTGTCTGTTTGTATCTATTTTCTACCCTTTATTAAAATGTCCGCTTCTGTTATTTTTAGAGTAGGAGTAAATTAAAATGGACTTGTCATGAGCAATAATTATTATGATATGATAATTCCGACACAGTGTGTGCGTGCGATACAGTATGTTTATTAAAGATGCTATCGGAATACAAATTAAATCAGAATGCTACGCTCCTGTCTCATATTATGCTGTGTTCTTACATTTGTGGTCGTTTGTTTGGCTATGGAGTTTTTGTGGCTGAAAGATAAAATATATTCTTTTTGCTTTACCTTTAGCAAAGTTTGTAAAACGTTGCTTAAAAATATTGTGTTAATTATATTTTGTAGTCTACAACTCAAGAACCGGATCTTTTGTAGACAGGAATATTATGATATCTTTAAATGTTTGACATAATTTTGTTTTTATCTTCTAAGTTCTAACCCTCACTGACGTCTAAGTCTAACTTCTAAACACTTCCACACTATATTGAAGATTTCACTTCTGACATAATTTCTTCACTATCTGTTCCATCTAGGTGATAAACAGTACACCTATCACACACTATATCCACACGTGACTTCACACTTTTAATTACACATTTCTAATAAGACTCTTTGTAATGTAGTTACTTCCTATACTATGTTTCACAGAAAGTCGTGTTTCATGAATAATTTCCAAAAGGTGTAACAATTTTGAAATCGGTTTTTTGTGACGTTGTTGCTACTGCTAATGTGTTTTGTGCCTATGAATAATTTTATTAATACATTTAATAAATCATATAGCCATGAATATTTAAATTTTGTTATAAAAATTGGCGATTTAGTAGTTCTAGGATGAAATGCGCTTTTTTGGTCTATTTATCAACCACTATGAGTCTACTGCTGGAAATGGTCCTTTGTAGGAAACTTTGTTTGGAAGATACTGACTTCTAATGTAATGGTCTTCTAGTTTGATAGTCAGTCATGTATCCGTTGCTGTTTCTGTCTTTTAATAAATTTTTCCATGTTCCATTTTATGGGTATCATTCTACGATATCCCTTCCAAGCTAGTTCCATCTTCGTTTACTATCAAATGAGATATCAGTAAAGAGCTTTTAAGTGGCATCAAGTAAAAAACAAATGCGGCACAGTTACTAGACAGTGAAGTCGTGTTACAGCAATGAGTACGTGTCAGGCGGCGCGTACTCTGGGGACGCGCACGAGCACGGCGCGGACGACTCGAACGGGTTCGCAATCGTCGTCAATGGACACTCGCTGGTGCACTGCCTGCATCCCAAGTTGGAGGAAAAGTTAGTTGATTTGTTCCTTCTTTTCTTGATCTTTGATTTTTCAGCCTAAGAGCCAGTCCACACGGCGCGTTGCGTCGTTGCGTTACTACGACGCAGTAGTAGCGGCGCCGCACAGTTTAGTTGAAGGTAAATGAGCTTGCGTGTGTGCTCCCTATAAATGCACAAACATCTGAGCGCTGCCGCTCCGGCGTCGCAATGTGTACACCCCGGCTCTGCACGTTGCACGGTCGACGCACCGTGTGTACACTATGATTATTAGTATGTAAAACGACGCAGCGACAGTGCAACGTCCGTCTGTGGACCGGCTCTAAGCAAGGAATAAATAAATAGACTACATTTCTCTTGGAACATTGGTGATAATTAAATACAATGTACTCGTATGATAGCCGCATATACACAAAAAAAATATTTTCGTTCAATATAAGCTAACAGTAACGATAACTAATCGTGATTATGAGACGAAGACTTCTCTTTGATCTCTCCACAAATCCCTAATTTGTATTATTTGAAAAATTGTGAGTTAAGGTAATTATTATTTAAAAAATGCTCAGTTAACAGGTGTATGAAACCCAGAAATATTTTAGACTGATTTATACAATTTGTTAATATCCAGGTTCCTAGACGTCGTACTGCAGTGTCGGTCCGTAATCTGCTGCAGAGTGACGCCGTTACAAAAAGCAATGGTTGTTGAACTTATCAAGAAAAGCAGGAAAGCGGTCACGCTCGCGATAGGGGACGGTGCCAATGACGTGTCTATGATAAAAGGTAGGATTTTATTTGGTACTAGATGATGCCCGCCATTTCGCCGATTAAGGTTTTTTGATTCACAGGGAAGCTCTTTAATTTTCCAGGGTAAAAAGTAGCCAAATTTCATCAAAATCGGTTGAACAGATGGGCCAAGCGGAATAGACGGACAGACAGACAGACAACTTTCGCATTTATAATATTAGTATGGAATTCAGTTTATCTCAGAGGCTTAAAATTTAAACATCACTTCCGCCGATATGGTCCCCAAACCTAAAAACTAGTTTGAGGACACCATCTTTAATCGAACTAGTATAAAGTAGTTAGTGCCAATTGCAATATTAATAATCTGTCATAGAAGGATTGCTGTTTTAAGTTGGCCAGACTGAGTTTGGCTTTTTACCTATCTCTCTCTTTCTAATCGGTTCCTCTGATCGGTTTGCTGCAACGACCTCAATTTACATAGACGGGCCCTGTCAAACAAAAAATGTGGGCGTATTTTTAGCAACGCCATCAACGCCATCTAGTCTGAAAACCGGGAACTTGCTTGCAACATCTTGAATGAAAGCTTGAAAACGTATGACTCGGTCATAGATAATGCAACTAATTTATGTAAAATATATTACTTCCACTAATTTAATTTAATTTTAAAAAGAGCAACTCAGCAGAACTGTTTCCGAACCGGTGGTAGAGTCAAAACATGACGTAACATAATAGACACCTGTATGTCCTACATGTTATAAATATATTGAGTTTGAGTTTATAATTGACAACTTTTTTGAAACGTCAAAATGCGTCCTAAGTACCTATGGGATTTATATGAAATTCTGAAATGTAACGTCATTAAGGTTCGACGCACTTTACTTTAATCGATTGTTTAAAATGGTTATTCAAATATCTAATATAAAACTATCGCGGGATATTACGACTGTTGGGAGATCCTCCATTTACCCAACAGCCGCTTGACTTCTTTCGTAACAATTGTTACTTCAACCACGCGTAAAGGTTAACATACACTCAACTTAATTTCAGCGGCGCACATAGGCGTCGGGATCTCAGGGCAAGAGGGCATGCAGGCGGTGCTAGCGTCGGACTACTCGATAGCGCAGTTCCGCTTCCTGCAGCGGCTGCTGCTGGTGCACGGCCGCTGGTCCTACTACCGCATGTGCAAGTTTCTGCGATACTTCTTCTACAAGAACTTCGCATTCACGGTCTGCCACTTTTGGTTCGCGATGTTCTGTGGATTCAGTGCGCAAGTGAGTGTTGTTTATTTTTTGGAGTAGTAGTACTTTAAAGTAACAAATAGGGGTGTTAGTCATTTATCTCTGACTTAATTTACGGTTTTCTAGGAAACCTTGGCTATAGAAACAAAGTGCAGGTTTTTTTTTCCTATTATTGAGTACCAGCGAGGTACTCATTTAAGTATGATCTATCCTAACTAATTGGCTAAAGAACAGTTTTGCTTTAACCTAAACTTATAATTTATCTTATGTACAAAAAAATTGTCCATTGACGCATCTTAGTCGTTCTTGATAAACTAAGACACTTTTTCACGTATTCTTTTAGCAAAAGTACAGGTTGTGACGCTTTAATAATGTTTATAGACAAAATTTTTGTGACAGCATTGATGCTACATTGCGGTTGGTTAACAAAATATACCTGTGTATTCACGTACAACAGATTTCCAAAGAAAAGTTCAGGTGCGGAAACCTCCCAGTAAGAAGAAAGAAGATACCTCTGTAATAGTTTGTGAGACTTGAGAGGGAATAATTAACAATTTAACAGCGCCTCGTTTCTTCATAGGCAGCTTCTAGTCATGTGGTGCGCTCCAACTTAGGCTGCATAAACACTTTGTAACATGTCAGATAAAAAATATATATAATAGCACAAGTTATAGCATTCATTTGTTTCAGACGGTATTCGACGAGATGTTCATCTCGGTATACAATCTGTTCTACACGTCGCTGCCAGTGCTGGCGCTGGGCGTGTTCGAGCAAGACGTGTCGGACGTGACGTCACTGCAGTTCCCCAAGCTGTACGCGCCCGGCCACACGAGCCAGCTGTTCAACAAGACCGAGTTCATCAAGTCCACGCTGCACGGGTGCTTCACCTCGCTCGTGCTCTTCCTCATTCCGTACGGTACGTGACTGTGTGAACGTGAAGCACTGTTCTACACGTCGCTGCCAGTGCTGGCGCTGGGCGTGTTCGAGCAAGACGTGTCGGACGTGACGTCACTGCAGTTCCCCAAGCTGTACGCGCCCGGCCACACGAGCCAGCTGTTCAACAAGACCGAGTTCATCAAGTCCACGCTGCACGGGTGCTTCACCTCGCTCGTGCTCTTCCTCATTCCGTACGGTACGTGACTGTGTGAACGTGAAGCACTGTTCTACACGTCGCTGCCAGTGCTGGCGCTGGGCGTGTTCGAGCAAGACGTGTCGGACGTGACGTCACTGCAGTTCCCCAAGCTGTACGCGCCCGGCCACACGAGCCAGCTGTTCAACAAGACCGAGTTCATCAAGTCCACGCTGCACGGGTGCTTCACCTCGCTCGTGCTCTTCCTCATTCCGTACGGTACGTGACTGTGTGAACGTGAAGCACTGTTCTACACGTCGCTGCCAGTGCTGGCGCTGGGCGTGTTCGAGCAAGACGTGTCGGACGTGACGTCACTGCAGTTCCCCAAGCTGTACGCGCCCGGCCACACGAGCCAGCTGTTCAACAAGACCGAGTTCATCAAGTCCACGCTGCACGGGTGCTTCACCTCGCTCGTGCTCTTCCTCATTCCGTACGGTACGTGACTGTGTGAACGTGAAGCACTGTTCTACACGTCGCTGCCAGTGCTGGCGCTGGGCGTGTTCGAGCAAGACGTGTCGGACGTGACGTCACTGCAGTTCCCCAAGCTGTACGCGCCCGGCCACACGAGCCAGCTGTTCAACAAGACCGAGTTCATCAAGTCCACGCTGCACGGGTGCTTCACCTCGCTCGTGCTCTTCCTCATTCCGTACGGTACGTGACTGTGTGAACGTGAAGCACTGTTCTACACGTCGCTGCCAGTGCTGGCGCTGGGCGTGTTCGAGCAAGACGTGTCGGACGTGACGTCACTGCAGTTCCCCAAGCTGTACGCGCCCGGCCACACGAGCCAGCTGTTCAACAAGACCGAGTTCATCAAGTCCACGCTGCACGGGTGCTTCACCTCGCTCGTGCTCTTCCTCATTCCGTACGGTACGTGACTGTGTGAACGTGAAGCACTGTTCTACACGTCGCTGCCAGTGCTGGCGCTGGGCGTGTTCGAGCAAGACGTGTCGGACGTGACGTCACTGCAGTTCCCCAAGCTGTACGCGCCCGGCCACACGAGCCAGCTGTTCAACAAGACCGAGTTCATCAAGTCCACGCTGCACGGGTGCTTCACCTCGCTCGTGCTCTTCCTCATTCCGTACGGTACGTGACTGTGTGAACGTGAAGCACTGTTCTACACGTCGCTGCCAGTGCTGGCGCTGGGCGTGTTCGAGCAAGACGTGTCGGACGTGACGTCACTGCAGTTCCCCAAGCTGTACGCGCCCGGCCACACGAGCCAGCTGTTCAACAAGACCGAGTTCATCAAGTCCACGCTGCACGGGTGCTTCACCTCGCTCGTGCTCTTCCTCATTCCGTACGGTACGTGACTGTGTGAACGTGAAGCACTGTTCTACACGTCGCTGCCAGTGCTGGCGCTGGGCGTGTTCGAGCAAGACGTGTCGGACGTGACGTCACTGCAGTTCCCCAAGCTGGCTACTTGAGGGCTGGCTTCTCCATATACATGAAGCACTTTTCACAAGATTCATTAAATCTTAGATACCAAAAATGATGAATGAAAACTAGTTTTAATTATTAAAAATATGTGGTATTACGTTTGTATGGGCAAATCACCCTCCGCCGCATTTATAAGATCTCATTAAGATTTGTCATGATGATTTTTTAATCTATACATTTTGTATGCAGGTACCTACAAAGACGGTTTGGCGCCCGACGGCAAGATATTATCAGACCACATGTTATTAGGCAGTGTGGTGGCCACAATATTGATCATTGACAATACAACCCAAGTGAGTTCAGTTATGTTTTACCATTTAGACCCTGTTGCAATGAAACAAATTAATAAATTGTATCTTAACTTCAAACCAATCTTAAATTAATCAAACTCAATTAATATTAAGCATCACAACAGTTTAGCATGAATTAATCAAGATACTGATCTTATTTATTTGTGCAACAAGAAAGCATATTTTATTTTTTGCGAGTGCCATATTTTACTTTCAATTAATCAAGGTCACCAACCAACGCAACTGGTTTTAAGAAATAAAGGCTAGTGCATAGGAGCGCGCTTTTTGAGCTAATGTGATAAAAACTATAACCAACTCCCGATTGTGTAAGGAAATCGTAATCGTAATCGTTTGTCAAACGTATAATCCGACCTTTTTAAGGAGCTTATAGATGCCTGCACGTCAAAAATCATGTATGAACTCTTTAAACAGTTCGAGTAATACGTTTTAAGCTGTCAATTGATTACGATTGGCTTCGACAATTGGGCATCTGGTATGTGTTTCAGATTGCGTTAGATACGACGTACTGGACGGTATTCAACCATGTCACAATCTGGGGCTCGCTGGTGTCGTATTTCGTGCTGGACTATTTCTACAACTACGTCATCGGCGGCCCCTACGTGGGCTCGCTCACCGTCGCGCTCACGCAGGCTACCTTCTGGTTCACTGCCGTGCTTACTGTGAGTTTATACTGTGTATCCCAAAATATTGTACCAGACTATATATAGACACAATACTTTATACCATTCACAATACCGAGACAGCGAATTTACCCAATTATAAAATTACCTACATGTTCAAACTAAGAATTGAAGTTACGCTGTCACCTGGAAATTACCTTGGCATGTATCTTTTTTCTTAGCACTACAAAGTCAACAAAAGTTTATTCCCAGCTAAGACACAATACGGCGGAAATTCCGTCCTGTTCGCAGTGAACGCATTATAATATTATTATGTACATTATTGACGACCTCCCTGGCGCAATGGACGCTGTGGTCTTATCGTGGGAATTTCCGGGTTCGTTTCCCAGCAGGCTTAATTTGGGAATTTATAATTTTCAATATTTACTCTTCGGATTTTTTTTTCGGCAAAGACGTACAGCCAAGCGATTTAGCGTCCCGAGCGTAGCGAGTTAGATTCTTTGAATTTAAAGCAACTGCCGTACCCCTAACAGGTTAGCCCATTACCATCTTAGACTTCATCATCACTTACCATCGAGTGAGATCGCAGTGAAGGGCTAACTTGTAGTAATTTTTTTTAAATATCAGTGTGTCGTGTCGTAGATGATGATCCTGATGGTGCCGGTGGTGTCGTGGCGGCTGGCATGGTCGCGGCAGCGGCCCACGCTGGCGGAGCGGCTGCGCGCGCGGCAGCGCTGGCGCCGCGCCGCCGCCGCACCCGCGCCGCGCACGCCGTCCGCGCGCCGCGCGCGCCGCTCCGTGCGCTCGGGCTACGCGTTCGCGCACCAGGAGGGCTTCGGCCGCCTCATCACGTCCGGCAAGATCATGCGCCGCATCCCGCACGCCGACGCCGCGCTCTCCGCGCTCGCCTCGCTGCCCGGCAAGTTCCACCCGCGCTCCTCCACGCCGCCGCCCACGCCTCCCACGCCGCCCTCGCCGCCCTCGCCGCGCGCGCCCAAGCAGGACCTCGACTCGGTCGACTTATGAGCCTCGCTCGAGATGTGCGCTCGAGCCTCGGAACCGGCCGAGCGGCGCTCCGCGACCTGTCGACGTCTTCGCTAGCGATAGTATTCTTTTAATTTTAAAAAAGACGTAAAATGTACAATTTAAGATCGAAAGTATTGTTTGTAAATAATAAACAGGTTACAAACGACCCGTAATTTTTTAATAGACGGCATAATGTCGTCGCAACTCGTATTGTGATAATGTTGATAGATTTAAATAATTCGTATTATATTATTGCCTATATTAAATTATATTTGTTGATCGAGAGTATATATTGATAGATATTTATTATGGTACGTACTAAGATTACTCTTTTATATCGGAAAGCGTAGTTATCTCCCGATGTTCCTTTGTATGTGTAGACGACGTAGTCCGCGACCCATCGATTAGTTTCTTTTAGTTCAATCGTCAATGTTACTGTCGTTAAACGATAAAGTAAGAAAATGTTAAATTTGCTACTGAAACTTTTGTTCTTTACGTTCTTATGGTATAAAACTTGTCATATTTATTTCCATTTTGATTTGTTATTTCATTGACCTCAATATTTTATTGTTTTTATATGCTTTTTAATTGTCGTCTTGTGTCCAGAGACCTTAGTAAAATGTGCATTTAAAAATATGTCAGTATTATATGCAGTTGAAATAAAGCGAATTAAGAGATTTACTATGCTCTTTGTGTGTTATTTTTGGATTTTCTTTCTTTATCATTAGTTTTCATTTTTTTTTGAAATATTAAAGAGTTCTGTTATTAGTATTACTATTCACTAAACAATAATTATAAAGGTGCCTTATTTGAACTGCATATAAAACACATAATTTGCTTTCGTATCAAATTTTTAATAAAAAATTACTCTCTTGAATTTTTTTTATTATTAGTTATTACCTTAGATTAAAAACTTACAACAGAAAATGGGAAGAGATGATGAAAAATAAAATTATCAAATCGGTTTAGATACTACGGAGATATATGCACCGATAAAGGCACCAACATACATTAGAAAACAAAAAAAACATACGCGCCGAATTAAGAACCTCTTCCTTTTTTACAAGTCTGCTAAAAATTGATTCAAACCAAAAGAGATCAATTCCATCACGAAATAAAATTGTTAGTCGAAAGTATTAGTAAGTAAGATCGAATATCAATCTTTTGGTATTATGATTTTTTTCAACCACGTTTTTACGATTTTTAATTGTTTTAAATTGCTACGCAAGGACTTTAAATATTCAAAGTTATTTTATTTTGTTACTAGTGGTTCGCTCCGAACTGAGACCTCGCGGCGCCATCTATTGACATCATTGTGAAGTTCTGTTAAAAATACTGAAAGCTCATTAATAATTAAATAATTTCGTTTCCTTATAATTATTTATCTAATTTTAGACTTTGTTGTTCAAGTACAGGATATAATTCAAATAATTGATCAAGTTTCAGGCTCAGCCTTTCAGAAATTAGAGTTCTGAGGTTAACTTTGGACCTTTGAAAGCCCCCCATTTCGTCAATTTTAGGGGAAAAATTAAAAAATATATATTTTTGGACTCTATTCCTAATTATCTTTAAAATGATATACCGCAACCCATAGGGTTACGCTATAAAAAATATTTTTGATAAAAGATTTTTGTAACTTTTTAATCCACATTCGGTTGGAGGCAACGACCTCAATTTACATAGACGGGCCCTGTCAAACAAAGAATGTGGGCGTATTTTTAGCAACGCCATCAACGCCATCTAGTCTGAAAAGCGGGAACTTGCTTGCAACATCTTGAATAAAAACTTGAAAACGTATGACTCGGTCATAGATAATAATATAGGTCATAGCCGTAAGGCCAGTTAGTAAAAAAAAAAAATTATACAGTTTGCCGCGGAAATTAAATGATTGCGTAATGGATAAAAATATTAAATAGGAAGATTAAATAACGTTTTTTTGGAAATGTATAATTGTGAATTGAAACACTTACCTTAAAATTAAAATTATACAGTGCCAAACTAATTAAACTTTAGATGTTAACTTAATAATAACAAATTATCCGCACGACGAGCGATCGTGACAGCGCTACGGCTTAGCACGCACTGCGATTAACGCACGCTTTTAACCGTAGGTCTGAAACCGCAAAAAAATTTAACACATAGCTTTCCATACAAGCGCACGCATTAGCGACTTTTTTCAGTGACTGATTTTAAAAACGTAACTTGCTACATTTCGATCGCGCTTTTACAAACCGCGATTTTTTGTGTCCCATAGTAACAGTATGGTGGCGCACGCACGGTGGTTAACCGCGTTCGGTTTTGTATTCAGTCTTGGCTGCGCGAGCGCAGAGGATAGTCGTCGTTTGCGGTGCAGATTATGGCATGTCGTCAGAAACAACGCCTGTAGACTACGATAATTTGTCTAAAAACATTATTATTGAAGTGTAAATACTGGCCCACAGCTTGTAATAATTTGTCAAAAGTACTAATGGACATTCTGTAGTAATTAAAAAACTTATTAGGATGCTGCCGGACGTCATTGTACATTTTGCAAAAATATCCTTTCAAATGTCTTTGATCTGTTAATGGGTGTCAGTACCCATGGCGGCGGCGTTGTTTACGTTATCTTTTTTCTATTTTGAAAACCAAACCGCAACACACGCTGCTCGCCAGAAATCCATGGTGGTACTGAAGTAAAAATAAGCAAAACGCCAGCCGCAGTGCGTGTTTGTATGCGATTTTGCGTTTTCAGCTATTCCTAAACTGCTCGCCTTTAATCGCAGTGCGTGCTAAGCCTACGACGGGAACAAAGACAGATGCGGAACGTGTTCCGCAACTCGGACGCCCGGCGTTTTTCTATGAAAGGGCCCATCTAGTGCCTACATATATATCGATGGTTGGAGGCCATCGGTTTATATATTATATTTAAAGCTGAAGTAATTACGTACAGTAATTCAGAAGTTGACTCAGAAGTAGACTTTCGCTTCGCTCGGTCAGTTAACGCATCTCCAACACATGAGCTTAAGTGCGAAATCACACTACGGGCAAAAAAGGTCTGGTAGCAAGTGTATTACTTTACTCTATGTCTGGTAGACAAAGTGGGCGCGCGCACTTTATTTGCAGGTGTACAGACTACCATCATCATCATCTCAGCCTACGGACACAGTAAACAGATACAACCAGTATGGAAACTACCTCGAAACGTTCGAAACAGCTCACTCACACAAACGTGCGCATCGAAGATGCGATGACGCGGCACTCGCTACTGTCGGCACTGCGACGAGCGCTTGGGGTCTCGTCGATGAAAAAGATATAGAAAGAGATATAGACATGGCGTCAGCGTATACAGTATGCGATAGCGATTGTCTTAATACAATATTAATTGGTAAATATGTATTTTTTTTGTTATTTCTATACTTTGTAGCATTTATACGAGTCTTTACAAATATAACCTGCTTTATCTGTAACAATCAGGTAAAAATAAGATCAAAATTGTAAACTTACGTATTAGGTTATGTTTTCGTATTTACGTTCAGTTTGGCTTTTGCAGCTACACAGCAATAGACCCATCCTCTATAAGTTAAACCACTATTTTCGTAAGCTGTAAGTGGTAACTGTGTTCGTACACAGTTACCACTTTGTCCAATTCCGATTTCTTACGAATATGGGCGAATAACAAAAACGACACAGCACAGGATTGACTGACATAAACTTTCGGATAGGTCAAACAAAAAAAAAGTGATACGCTGAGCAGGACCAGAGAACATTTTCTCGCTTTGTCACTCCTTGGCATTAGCGTATATATTATTCATGGAACTAATAAGTACTAAGTACTTATTAGTTCCATGATATTATTATACTCATTTCACTCACCTGTGGTCTCCTCTTGCTTTATTTACTGTTGTACGTAGGCAGTATCTAAATAACCTCTCGTTGCTGATAGTGTCTTTGATAGCGTTGAGTGCACGTTGATCTGAGACGTTGAGCTTACGTTGAGTGCATAGATAAATATGTACAACTGGCTCACTGGTTGTGTGCGAGAGAATCTGAGGTTAGAGTAAAGTAATAACATAGAGTAATAACTATGCCCGTGCGCCACAGAAGCCGTGCACTTATGTGAATATTTTATTATATGTCTGTGGGTTTTCCTAAAAACACGGACACTCAGTTTAGCCAATCTTACAGCCAGAAGTAAAAAAAACCTCTGAAACTGTGAACAGATCTCAATATACAGGAAAGGACAGAGGACAAAGGACTCAAAGGAACAGACTTTAATGCCATGCCATGCCAACTTTTATGTAGAAAATATATTATTATAATATTATTATATATTAGGTTTTAAATCTGACCAGGCGAACCTTTGGCGAACTTCGTGTACTACATAATCTAAGATTCACACTGATTCACACACATATAATAGTCTGTGTAGTGCAAGGAACATATTTACTACAGGGAGGTGTAGTGTATTATAGCCACTCGTTGTACCAATGTTACCCATCTTGACTGGCGACACTTTATCGATAACATTGAGACTTCCTTATTCAAACATGGCGTCAGTCATTTCCTTGTACCATTGTACACGACTTGCACATACGCACACATCAATCCTAAATCCCAATAGGCAATATCTGTGGAAATGTGATTGTATGCTTTTATGTATATTTTTCGCTCGGCAGCCATGCAGGCGAATTCTGCCGTATTTTTATTATAATTTAAATAGTTTACAAATATACTAAATATGGAATCGACTAAGCCAAATTCGCCTAGGCTTTTTGTGTGTACCGCTATAGAAAACAAGGATGAAATAGACGAGGTATTGTGTTCATTTTTACAGTTTCCAACAAAGAATCATTTAGTCAGCCATGTACAATTTTATTTTCCCGTTTTTGACGGTGGCGGCGCCACTTAATCGAGGCGCGAAATTTCAATTGTTTATCTTGAGGAACTACATATTCCTTGTAGTTTTTCAATCTTTAATAAATCTATTGTTGGTTATTTCAGAGATATGAAAGGGCTTATATCTTTTTTCAATCCCTTGTTGCGGACTGCAGCGAAAAGGAAGCTCACGATGCATTGAATAATGCCGTATGCAAAAATCATGAAGATGTGTCACTTGGGATGCTCATGTCCATCCTTACAGAGCCTCACAGTGCCACCAAATGCTATAGAGATCTTACGCTTATCACGAGAGACGGGCTAACGTCTGTTCTGAACAATCTGTCTAATTTGATTCTTGAAAGATATTTAAAGTTTCAAGACACTACACGTAACCAACTTTTATGGCTTGTTAAGGAAATGATAAGAAACGCAGTTACTGGCGTTGATAGTGTGTGTTGGAACTTAATGCGCTATGCATCTGGAGGGGATATCACACCAAAAAATATTTTTCTTGTGGAAGCTCTTTTAGATATATACATTGACAATCGAGCATGGCTTGACAAATTCCCTGTCCTCGTCTGTATGGTAGTGTATACATACTTGAGATTAATTGAAGATCATAATATACCACAGCTGATGGCATTAAGACAGAAGGAAGTTAATTTTGTTGTAGCACTTATAAAAGAGCATTTCAATGAAGTGTTAACCCTCGGCAGAGATTTAGTGCGACTACTGCAAAATGTTGCACGCATTCCAGAGTTTAACCAACTATGGCAGGACATTCTAATGAACCCAAAATCACTCTCCCCAACATTTAATAATGTAATGCAACTTTTACAAACAAGAACCTCTAGGCGTTACCTCCAATCCAGATTAACACCTGATATGGAAAGAAAATTGGTCTTTCTTACATCCCAAGTAAGGTTCGGACATCATAAAAAGTACCAAGAGTGGTTTCAAAGACAATACCTTGCCACACCTGAATCACAATCACTTCGAAGCGACATGATCAGGTTCATTGTAGGAGTGATACATCCTACAAATGAATTACTATGTTCGGACATTATTCCCAGGTGGGCTGTTATTGGCTGGCTATTAACAACGTGCACTTCAAATGTTGCGGCATCAAATGCTAAGCTAGCTCTATTTTACGATTGGCTGTTCTATGATCCAGAGAAAGATAATATCATGAACATAGAGCCTGCCATTCTTGTGATGCATCACTCCATGAGGTCACATCCAGCCGTAACTGCTACATTATTGGACTTTCTTTGTCGTATCATTCCAAACTTTTATCCACCATTTGCTGATAAAGTCAAACAAGGCATATTTAATTCTCTGCAGCAGATCATTGAAAAAAGGGTGCTGCCAAACTTGCAGCCTCTATTTGATTCTCCAAAGTTAGATAGAGAATTGCGCACAACTGTTAGAGATACATTTAAAGAGTTTTGCAGCAATGGAAATGGAGAAGGTGCTTCTGGGAATCGCGAAGAGGGGAGCGAAGATTTGCCTCGCGGTGGGCCCGACGAGCCGGCCTTCTCAGACGACGAAGATGACCCTCCTCCCATCATCACTGAGGACACGGATGATGACGACTTACCACTATCTGAAGTACGCGCGAGGGAGCGGCCTGAGCTGGCGGCGGCTCTGCCGTTGCTACTGCGTCCGTTCGCTGAAACCTTATTGGACGAGCGCTCGTCCACAGCCGCGAAGGCGCTGCTGGACGCCTGCGGCAGTCCGATGCCGACGCCGGCGGCGCTCGCTGACCTATTCGTCGCAGTGCTGCAAGAAGCTCCGCCGTTAAAGATGAGTCGTAACCCGACTCCGTCGGAACTCGAATCTATTTTGAACGCGCCAGTCTTTTCAATGTTCCACTATCTAGTCCCCGGCAATAGCACAGAGGGCAGACGGAAACTACTCCTGGAAACTTTAAAAGAAATACATTCCCAGGGTACGGTTCCACCCGTGGGAATCTGCCTACTGTTGTATTTGAAAGTGTGCTACGAGAGGGAGAAGCGCGCGGAGCGAGATCCCGTCAAAAAGCGGAACGTGAAATTCAAAGCGGACGTGTACAGGGAGTACTGCGGGTATCTGGAGTCGAAGCTCGCCGAGAGCCTGGCGGACGACTTCGAGAAGGCGCAGGAGGCAGACGCGAACGTGCTCGTGTGGCTGATCCCGGACGTGTACCGGGAGTACAAGGACCAAGTGCAGAACCACGTGCGGCTGCTGCACACGATCGTGTCGACGCTGGACGCGGCGCAGCTGCAGCGGCTCGTGTGCCTCACGCTGCAGGGCAACCTCATGATGTTCAAGTCGGATGACATCACCACGATGCTGTCGACGAGCCTGGGCTGGGAGACGTTCGAGCAGTACTGCCTGTGGCAGCTGCTGACGGCGCACGAGATCTCCGTGGAGGACGTGCTGCAGCTGATCCCGCGGCTGTCGTACGCGCAGCACGCGGAGGCGCTGACGGCGGTGCTGCTGCTGCTGAAGGCGGAGCGGCCGAGCGCGGAGGTGGTGCGGCAGATGTTCTGCCGCGAGCTGCACGCGGACGACGCGTTCGTGGTGTCGGCCGTCATGTACTGGTGCCAGGACTGGGAGGACAAGGTGGCCGACCTGCTGGCCGCGCTGCTCAGCACGCGCTACCCCGGCACCAGCCCCAACAAGCGGAAACGCCCCAAGCAGAGCCTGCCGCCCAACGCGCCGCCCTCCGCAGAACTAGTCAGTACCGTGCACACTTTATTAAATTGTAGACCAGCTCTTGACTGCTTGACTCAGCTGTAGTGATGCAGCCCTAGGTGGAGCGCGCTTGTGTAGATGCCTATTCACTCTTGATTTGAAGATATCAATATTAAAAGCGGAGGGGAAAATGGAAGCTGGAAGGGCATTCGATTTTCTTCGAACATGGAATGCTTATTTACTTTGAGCATCTGACTACAGGGGCACTCATTGACTATATGATAAGCGCTTTGATCCTATAACTAACGTGGGTCACCCACTTTGGTTATAGAATATACTGCTGCTTATGTATGTGTAGTCCTAGGTTAAGACTCCTACAGCAAGATTACCAGTAGATAATTTATTCAGTGGATGCTTTCACTTTTTAAACGTAGATAAATATTGTAGAATAATACACCTAAATCCTAATATTATAAATACGAAAGTGTCTGTAGGTCTGCTACGCTTTCACGGCCCATCTTTTCAACTGATTTTGAGGTTGTATCCCAGGGGAAAGACACAGGCTACTTTTTATCCCGGAAAATTAAGGAGTTCCGGTGGGAATTTCTAAATTGGCCTCTGGATTTAGCGATTTGGTTGATGATGCATTGATACTGAAGAGTATTGGTGTATACTGATGCCCCTTTGATTGATTTTAATCTGAATGCATCATCACTTACCACCAGGTGAGATTGCAGTCAATTAATATTAACTTTTAAGAAAAAGAATAAAAAAGTGAAATAAGAATTAAAAAAAACAATGATCTTTTTAATTCTTATTCAGATATTCAATTATTACAATCACTATAAAAATATAAGTTATTTCGCAGTGTGTAATTATTGTAGTGTTATTTTGCACAGAGTTAAGTTATTTCTGCTTCTTTTGGTAAAATTTTGTTGATATTACAATATTGACAATAGTAACTTTTTTTTTATCCACTACAAGCTAGCCCTTGACTGCGATCTCACCTGATGGTAAGTGATGATGCAGTCTAACATGGTACCGGGCTAACCTGTTAGGGGCATCGCAGTTATATTAAACCCATACCCCTTCGGTTTCACGGGATCGTACCGGAACGCTAAATCGCTTGGCGGCACGTCTTTGTCGATAGGGTGGTAACTAGCCACGGCCGAAGCCCACCAGGCCAGACCAGGGAAAATTTAGAAATTATAAATTCCCGAATTGACCCTGCCCACTGCGCCACGGATGTCGTCAAGTCATTATAATATAATATAAGTACACTAAGTAATGATTATTTTAATGGATCAAGTAGGTAATTTACAACATTAATTAACAATAAAATATTTTTCCTCCTAGGTTTTAGGTCACTTAGAGCAAATAAGAGTATGCTGTGTGGAACAGGATGATATGTCAATTTTTAATATGGAGTGTTTGCAGAAGGCCTTACAACAATCTCAATCAAATAGTAGTGATAGCTTAAAGGTTAGTAGATCAATAAATAAAATAATAAAATAAATTGGCGCCAATAGTTACAGTAAATTTTTTTAACTTTGGTCTCCGCACTAACGAAACGAACCTGTATCGCGTTGTTCATAAATTCGTAAATCATCTTGTTTGTTGTCTTGTGGCATTAAAAAACCACAAGACACCAAACCTTTGCCGCAAGGTAAAGGTCATATTAAAAACAAAATTACATGCCAGCTTAAAACGTTAATAATTTTGCTGAATCCTTATTCCCCGAACGCGCTTTCAGGCTAATATTATAAATGCGAAAGTGTGTTTGTTTGTCCTTCAATCACGCCGCAACGAATCGACGTGATTTTTGGCATGGGTGTAGTTGAGGACCTGGAGAGTGACATAGGCTACTTTTTATCCCGGAAAATTAAGGAATTCTCGCGGAAATAAAAAACTTAAACCACGCGGATGAAGTCGCGGGCATCATCTAGTATTATCATAAATGAAGGCAGACAAAATGTCCGTTATTATCGTTTTTTACATGACCTAGTCGTATCATTATAATTAATGACTCACTACTGAGCATGAATAAGAGAAGGTTAAGGCTATAGTCCACCACGCTGGTCAAGTGTGGATTCAAGCAGGATTTCAGGAGGACACACCATTGAGAACATTATGAAGAACTCTTAAGGCATACAGATTTTCTTACAATATTTACCTTCACCGTTATTGCAAGTGATAGTAACTTCTTAAAACGCGCATAACTCTGAATCATCTGAATGTTAGGCCCGGGGTTCGAACCCTCAACCCGCGCCCCCTGGCTTAAAGAGGTCAGCAAGTAACTTGCTCGTAATATCTCTCTCTGCTTCGTATTTCTCATTATTGAGGGTCGTGACCACTTTCCATTAATCACATAATGGTAGTTTTCTTGGGGTAATAATGCGGTGGGTTCCCACGTCCTTCCGCATACGACTCGACTAAGAGTATTTTAACTCATAGGTTTTTGTAACGATTATCAGATGTAAGTGATAATAACCGTGACCGACGGCCTAACGTGCTCTCCGAGGCACGTAGGAAGCGAAAAGGCCAACAGCTAGGCCACGCGTCCCTCGTGATATAATAAGTGTTTTTTCTCGTTTCAGAGACAATATAGCGAATTATTTTTATTGGCTTGGGAGGACGAGCTGCCCATATCGAGGCGAGCCCGGAAGCTGGCGTCCAACTCACTGCCGCTCAACCCGAGCTTGCATTCATCTAATGAAGACAGTGAGGTAAAATGAGTTTAGTTTTTTTTTTGGCCAACACAAAAAGAGAGATTTAATGTTTCGATACGAAAACGAGTAGAAACCGATATGGATTTAACAAAATCGCAATACCCCTTAAAAGTTAGGCCACTCCCATCTTAGATTGATCCGTCACTTGCCACCAGGTGACGCAATATACTATTATGAAAAATAAAATAAAAACAAAAACTATATAAACAGGCATAAGAATTAGTTCAAATTTTGGTCACTGGACCAGATAAGTTGAACTATTATAATTAACTTTCCAAACTAAAAAAAAAATAGGAACATAGATTACATAATAATAATACAAATATTTTGTAAATTTGTTTGCAGGAAGAAGAAATCGTAAAGCCCAAACAAGCAAAACGTCGAAAGAAAGCCATATCGGATAGCGATTGACATATCTCATCGAGAAACCATGGTAATTTTAAACACCAAAGTGCAACTCAACAATACGATAAATATAAATAAGTGTAATTCATACTTACCGATTGTTTGTTACCCTATATTTTGTGAGAGGATTTTAAGGCGTGGTTTATACTGAAGTGACAGAGAATGTGACATATTCTTCATTTTTTTTTTTTTAATTTATTTAGTACCAAAAAGAAAATACGAAGAAAAACAGATACATAGTGGACAAGGAAGTTCATTGACTTTTGACGTCACAGATCGTCATGACTACTAGTCAAATCAGTAACTTTTTTCAAACGTCAAAACGCTTGCCTATTAGGGAATTTTATATGAAAAATTCAACAGTGACGTCATCAAAGTTCGACGTGCTTTTTTTCTTTAATCGATAGTTTAAAATAGTTGTTCAGGATAAAGCTAACAGGGGACGTGGATATTACGAGTTTTGGGAAATCCTCTATTTATTAATCACTAAAAAAATATGTATTTGAATAGTTGTCAAATACATGCGTACAGAAGACGTCTTTGTCACTTCGGTATTTAAAAGCATACCTAAAAATACCTCAGTTCATTCACTTCATCCTCAGACCTCAAGTGGTACCAATGAATATGTTGTAAACAAAACTTACGAAATCAAATTGACCTGTATAAAGTATACTACTTATAAAGTACACACAAGTCCAATAAATTCACACAAGTAATTTCAATGCGACAGTGCGACAGAACACAATAACCAGTTCATAGCCCAATAAAGCATAGTCGATTTTATTTTAACAGAATTATTAAGAACCTCACGACCGAAGTTGGGACGAACCGACCGAAGTTGAGAAGAATTGACAATACCCTGACATGATCCAATTTTGCGTTATAACTTACAGTAGGTATAACGCGAATCACACACACACACAGAATAGGGATGATGACAACTCAATCTAATCACTAACTCTTTATGAAACTTGCACTCCTAGTATGGAAGTGCGTTTTTAAGTTCAGTTGTGACGTCATCAAATTTCAACGCAGCGGCAGCAAATTTGACGGCACCAAAATTTTTTTTCTTTAATCTATTTTTTTTTTTTTAAATGGTTATCAAACTTAAAACTAACCGAGGATTTGAATTTTAGGTCTTTTGGAAGACCCTCTATTGAATAATCAGTTCGAAATAATTTATTTTTGATAAAGGCATCATCCCTAATAGGGCTTCCACATGCTTTGCCCACTAAGTAATACGTACACCAAACGCAGTGCGGTGTAGGGCGTATTAAAGTTCGAATCTGGCTATTTTGTCACATGTCATAAGTATGATAAAGCGAACTATCAGTTCAGTTGCAGTTTTGTGTATGACAGAAATTGCGTCATTGTTCTAGTTTCATTCATGTAAACTAACACCATTATTTTAATGTAATATTACTGTGTAATATTATTGTTACTTTTGGGATAATAATTTTGCCACAATTATGTTAATTTTAACCATATTGATAATATATTATACATTAAGTTCTGGAATAAAATATATGATGCTGCAGTGAATGTGAAGTCATATAATTGTACTATCATACTAATATTATAAATGCGAAAGTGTGTTTGTTTGTTGATTTATTGGTTTGTCCTTCAATCACGCCGCAACAGAGCAACGTATCGACGTGATATTTTGCATGGTATAGTTGAGGACCTGGAGAGTGAGTACTTTTAATCTCGGAAAATTAATGAGTTCCCGTGGGAATAAAATAAAAACTTATTCCACGCGGACGAAGTCGCGGGCATCAGTAATGTATAAATGCAAGACTTATTTCATCACCGAGATGAAATAGTGAATTATTGTCAAGGACGATATGGTGATGGACGAATATTATTTTAAGTCATGTTTTCATTGTAAATTTCGTATGTAGTTTATTATTGTATAAATACCATGTTGTTACTTTTTTTTATCCATACATTCTATGTTGGACTTATTTTAATTGTAAGGTATGAGACCAAGAATTATATTCAAAAGATATATTGTATTGATGCAATTTTCGAAATACATTTTACACTAGGATCAATAAAGTATTTCCCCTAACTATTTCTTTCATTTTCACCCCCTACCAATAGACAGTATACTGGTACCTCGTAAATACTTAACAAGCTAATCAATAAGAATAAAATAGAAAAGGAGTTAATTTCAACTTTTATTGCCAAAATGCACTTCAATAGGTACAATTAATATTTTCAACCATGTCTTTTCAAGACCAACAAAGTCTGCATAAGTACCAAACTATATTTACAAATCTAAATTGAATAAAATGTATAAGTCAAATATTAAAAATACTCCCTAAAGACCTTTACCCACCTTTTCACTGGAATTATAAAAATCATCTTACAACTATTAATGGTATTAATTAATACCATCTGATAAAATCTAATCTCAAACATCTAGCATTTGAATAATTATATCAACAGACTCAAAATATCAGCACATACAAGTTAATAAGAAAGATCAAGTTAATAAGAATAACTTATTATTAACTCAAATTTATGTTAACAAATTTACTTAGTTAATAATACCTATCTACCCCTTAAAATTAGGGCTTCCGGCTTACCTCTCTCTCAATAGACAGTAGCTTTTGCCTTCAGATGGATGACTGGTTATCAAGTTTTTAATATACACTTCACATTTTACACTAAGGTAACTTAATTATTATAACTTTCACATCACTTTCATTATAACAAGGAAATTTTTTTTTTGTTAAGACTGTAAACACTGAAAATAGGTTTATTGTGATATGATTCTTATTACATAATATTATGACAGTGTTTAAAAGAACTGGCGTACAGACTGCATATCCTGTCATATATATGTAATTATAATTTATATATATCTATGCCTAGAGTAGGACAACTTCCAGTTTGATTGATTCTTATAATATTATTTCGTCAATAAGACATATATACCATATAAAGGTGGCAGGAAGTAGGTGGAAGTGTGTGACTTTTTGAGAGGCCTATATATTATATAATGTACATGGTGATGAGTAGGTTAAAAGACTAAAGTTTTCCCTGCTTATACCTCTGTCTTGCTTGTGCTTTACTATATTTTGTTTTCTTTTCTGGAGCAGTGGTTTCTTTCTCATTTGATTCATTGGTAACTGAAAACAAATAATAAGTGTCATTAGTATTTCTCAAACAGCTAACTTTTTGTTGCTTTACTGTTAATTGTATTTTACTAATTAAAGGCAATAATTATAAAATCCCTAACTTTATGATCCTATGAAATCATTTGGTAGAACAAAGTAGAATTTTACCTAAATCTGGTGGTGGCTGTAAGGATTTCCCAGCACTCCATGCATTCATTAATGTTGAAGTTTTTCCTATAGCCCATCCCAATCCTGCTAGAGCTATCGAAAATGCTACCATACTAAATGGATGCTGAAACAATTCAATATTAGTGAATTTTACGTACTAAAGGTTAAACAATAATACTGCACATCTCACACATTGTAAACTAGTTTGAGTTTTGAACTGCACAATAACAGCTTGTATTAGGTATTTATATTTCACATAGTTTACAGACATATAATTAAATGTAATTACTAAATAGAAAAATTAACACAAATAGATATTAATATATCTTACATTTAATGTTGGACTAGTAGTCAAGGTGTAATCTAATATAACAACACCTATGCCTATAATGAACCCCACACAAGTGCAGATCCAGATAGTATTTTGATGATCTGAAAAGACAAAAGTAGATTACTAAAGGTATACAGTCAAAACCGTTTAAGTCAACATAGTTTAGAACAACATATTGGTTATATTGACCCAAACCATAGGTCTCGGCTGAATGCTATATGACAGCCTTATAAACACTTATACCTAGCTACCTTTTTATGGTATTGCTGCTGCATAAAGCAATATACTGCTAAGCAACCACATTTACTAATATTTTTGGAGAATTATATCTTTTACTGATAAAATCCGAAAACCATTGATGTCGACATTCACTAGGAAATATTGACATTAACAGTTTCCATATCTTAAGAGTTTGACATTTTATGTTATAACTAGCTGATGCCCTCGACTTCGTCTGCATAGCTTTAGTTTTTTGATTCCCGCGGGAACTCCTTAATTTTCCGGGATAAAAAGTAGCCTAGGTCCTCAACTATACCCATACCAAAAACCACGTCGATCAGTTGCTCCGTTGTGGCATGATTGAAGAACAAACAAACACACTTTCCAAATTATAATATTAGTATCATTAACATCTAATGATGATTTCAGAACTTTACCAAGGAATAGCCAACATTATGACGGTCCCTCCACCATTACCATATTGGTAAAACTTTTAATCATCATTTTATTCATGAATGAATCCTATACCAATCTATGGACTTATGTGTAGTCGTTTTTGTAGTTTGTACCTTACAGGTTGTTACGACTATCAGCTTTTACAAACAAATACATTACATAAGTAGTCCATTTAATATTGTTACAACAGATTTTGATGTATTTTCACAGTTTATAGATTAAAAAAAAAGTAATCACATGCAATCACATAAATGCAAAAGTTTTTATGTGATTTTCCAGCTTTACTTATTAATAAATTAAGAAAGATGACAAAGCTCGCCGGTTCCCCGAGAGACACGCAAACAAACTAATTCTCCCACTGTCAAAATTGGCACTGCACAGCTCAAGCCCCTATTCAATGTCAATAAAAATAATTAACAATCTCCCAGACTACATTAGGAACATCGAAAAGGAAAAAGAGTTTAATAACACGCTAAAAAACTATCTGATTGAAAAATGTTACTACAATATTGATGAATTCCTAAATGATACTGACAAACACTAATTAAATCGGTCTCCCTACCACCATGTACTATTCTGTTGCCACACCCAAACTGGGTATCCATAGCATGCTTTATTTACTAATGACTATTTATGCTAATTAAGAAATAATGTAACTATGGAATTGCAATAATAAAGAAACTGAAACTGAAACTGAATAAATCTTAAAATTAATATATTATTGTAGTACTGAAATAAGTACTTCAATATAGGTTCAATCAAGGTTAGGTAATAATATTTTGTCTAACACTTCATTCCCAAATCCAAAGAGAAATATTATAATTTATTCAAAAGTGTGTCTATCTGCTGCACTTACATACTGCCCATCTATTCAAACAATTTTTATGAAACTTGGTACAAAGATAGGTTTAATCCACTCAGACAAAGTTGCAGGCATCATCTAGAACTTATACCTGCACCTCTAATGTTGTCTTCTTAATTTTTAACCTTAAGGGACCAACCTTTAATTTTTTTCTTCTGTTCATCAGTAATAGTTTTGATTGACTCCATTAACTTAACGTTGTGTGGTTCGAGTTGCAAAGCTCTAGTATAAGAAATAATTGCTTCATCATACAATCCACTAGCTGCCTCGACTTCAGCCCGGCGGAAATACCCCTGTAATTATAAAAAAATGTATTTTCATGTCTTCTCTGTTTAATCACTCGTAAGTATCATAAATAAATTTGCAAAGTAAATATTAAAGTAGTACTTACCTTTGCCCATTGTGGTTGTAATCTAACAGTTTCATTTGCGTCCTGAAGCGACAGGTAATGTTGATCTAACTTTAAGAATGCGAAAGATCTATTGCTGTATAAAACGTAGTTGTTTGGATCCATCTTAATCGCCTGGGTATAATGTAATACGGCTTCAATAAATTTTCCATCTTTAACACAGTCGTTACCTTTCGCCCTAAGTTCTTCAACACTTAAAGATTGAGAACCTTGCTTTGGTTCATCCATTTTGAAAAATGAATACTTGTATTTGGGAATAGTTTAATGTGAAATTTGGACATAAATCATGTTTCTGGCCAATAGTCAATACCTCGGTGGTAGATTCCCCTATATATTATTATACTCTTTGGTGGTAGAAAAAGAAGAGGCCTTGATCCAAGAAAGTAACCTTGATGAATATTTGAAGCCGTCAGCCGATTCGAACAAAGAGAATATAACCTGAATATAACAAATATAACCACTACGTGGATTCGAAGAAGAGTACTCTGATTCTGTGATCCTAATATGTTACTTGTCTCTGTTCTGTGACCTGTTCTGTGACTGTGAGTACTACAGACTACTCACTACAGACAAGGATAATTAGACGAAATGTCAACATTCCAACGTCACAGCCTCACAAATGACTTTAGCAAATGACAGTCGCTCTAAGATCTAAGCTGTGAAGATCTCTGGTGAAGATCACCGTGGAGCTCAGATTAAAAACCTAATTTTAATTAAACCTAGGTTTTTAATCTGAGCCGTGGAGGTAAGAAACCTGAGATTAAACCGTTAAGTGACCGTTATTAAACCTTCTATGTTCTGTATACATCACGCTGATCCATTGATCCCTGTGCATAGAGCCTGTGTAGCCAGATCGTACAAAACTCGTACAAAACAAGTCGACCTTTAGTACGGGACTAATAAACATTGACCCTTTATGCTCTTTGCCCTAAAATAAAAAATGTAAAGCTGATTTTTGGCACAAGCGTTCCTTGGGGTCTGAGAATTACTAAATATGTACAACTCTTAAAAATTCCCCACTCCTAGGCCGCGGGCTTTCCCCCCCACCCCCTCAAACGTCTCCTCAACCGAAGTTTTTTGTAATTTTCTCAAGAAATATTAGTGCTAGAAAAAAACTTTCTATGGCGAAAATTTTTTTTATTAAATTATCTACAAAATAATATTTTAGTTAATTTTGATAAGACTAATAGTTTCGAAGATATGTTAACCCTTTTTGCATGAAAAGAAAATATTTTGCATGTACCTATGGCTTTTTGTAATGTAGTTTCTTGTAATTTCCATAAAAACTGATAGAGCTACGAAAATGTTTTCTGAAGCAAACTGAAAGGTTCCTTATTTAATTCGCTATAAAACGATATTTAGTTTATTTTGATAGAACTAATAGTTTCGGAAGTATGGCTGCCTAAATGGAATAAAAAACTAAACCTTTGTAAAATCCGTGAATATTTTTTGTAATTTCAAGAAAAAGTATTAGTGTTAGGAAAAAGCTGTCAGGATTTAGTACAAAGATTATTAATTTACCTATAAAATAGTGCTACCACAGACCTCTCCCCCCACAAACTCCCTCGAAACCCCCCGTCCCCCTCTCAAATAACTAGCCGATTGTGCTTTTTTGTCATGGAATTTCAATTCGAGTAGCAAATCATGTTTTTATTCAAGTAAACGTTTACAAGTGCTTTTGAATCATCCAGTGCCTTGCAAGCCTATTCGTTATTCTTCGGCCGACGCAACGTCTGTGCTAACTCTGAGTTTTTACATTG
This sequence comes from Erebia aethiops, assembly GCA_923060345.2. Lineage (NCBI taxonomy): Eukaryota > Metazoa > Arthropoda > Insecta > Lepidoptera > Nymphalidae > Erebia > Erebia aethiops. The sequence continues at coordinate 6,811,481 of OV281082.1, forward strand.
CAAATTCGATTGATCGTATTGAACGTTCGATCACATTAGCGTCAAAGTAAATTGAACCTTAGAAGCATCGAGTTAGAGCTCAATTTCGTTTATGCGTTCATATACGTTTATTATTTATATACGATTCCAAATTAAAATCAATTGTACTTAATTTGTGACTTAAGACCAAGCTCGTCTTCTCGCTGTCTCTGTAAGAGTAGGTATAAGATTTCTATTCATATACAAATCTTATACAGATATTTTTAATTTTACATCCTGAATTATGACATAGTCACACAATTTATTGACCGAGCGAAGCGAAGGTCTCTGAGTCTACGTGAGTGAATTTGCACTTGTCCGTCCGTCTGTCAGAGCCTTATAACTTCTGAATTACTGAACGTAATTACTTCAAATTTAAATATAATATGTAAACCGATGGCGTTATAAAAATCTTTATTTCAGGGGGGCTCTCATAGAAGCGAATGCGAAGTAAAATATTTTTTATAGCGTTACATAGGGTTGTGGTATATCATTTTAAAGATAATTATGAATAGAGTCCAAAAATATTTTTTTTTTATTTTTCCCCTTAAATTGACGAAATGGGGGGCTTTCAAAGTGGAGATTTTCTAAGATCCAAAGTTGACCTCAGAACTCTCAATTTTCTAAAAGGCTGAACCTGAAACTTGATCAATTATTTGAATTATATCCTGTACTTGAACAAAAAATACTAAATTAGATAAATATTATAAGGAAACGAAATTATTTAATTTTTAATGAGCTTCAGTATTTTTAACATAACTTCACAATGTTGTCAATAGATGGCGCTAATGTTAAAAGTTAAATATTACAAAATATAGTTAAAACTGTAATATGGATACCGCGAGGTCTCAGTTCGGGGCGAACCACTAGTTTCGAATAATGAAAGAGTCCTGTGGGAATCACAAAACCGCCGGCATCATCTTGTACTACATAAAATAATCCTAGTCTAACAATTAACTTCATTTTTAAGTTTGATGGGTTCAAACTCTGGGGGCTGAAATCTTTTTAAAGAACTTAGAAGAGGGGCCCTAAAGCTGGCTGCTATCTTGGCCAAAGAATATTTTTGAGTACCAGTCCAAATGGGCTATGTTGCTAGCATTTTGGGTATCTGTTGGTGGTGTGGTGCGGTCAATACAGTTGTCTATTTAAGAAATTAAGGTCATTTTATATAATAGAATATATGTAGGTATTTAAGGAAGAGTATTTTTATTTGTAGGTATGTAATTAATAAAAATTACAAAATTAACTAAATATAATGTAATCAGTTCCTTCAATGAGATTCAATGATTTAAGGTTCTTTTCAAAAACTCCTTTTGTCAGATCTAATTTTACACAAATGACAATAGGGGGTACAGCATTTTTAAAATGAATAACTGGTATTTTAGCTATTACTTCCCGTTTGACTGGACAATATAGTTCAATCGTACGGCCAATCTTTTTTGTATCAACATCACAGAATGCTTTAACTCTTTTAACATTATCAGTATTAAGCATTCGTACAAATCTTCTACCTGCTTTTCCCGCGTTCCAAACAGTAAAATGCTCCCATTGCGGTATCACACTCATTTCAAGCCTCTTTACCTGAATTTGCTGAATTTTATTTCTCATAATTGAAAATGTGGTAGCTTCTTCATGATAAGTATATATCAGAAGTTCTTTGTCAACTCTATATAAATCACCACCTGCATCAACATGTTCATAAAAAAATAATAGATCTTCAGGAGTACCAAAGCCAGTCTCATCAAAGCCTCCAACTTTATCAAATACAGAGCGATGGCAAAACCATGTAGGCATTAAAATAGTAGGCCCATAGGATAGGTAAATCTGTACTTTCATTTGTGACTGTTTTATGTTATTAGCCCACCGGACAAAACGAGGCGTTGAATTAGGAGGATCTCGATTTATTCTACATCCTATTAAACAGCTGTGATCCAATCTTGCCACTTCCCATTGCATCAAAATTCTATCACTATGCATTACATCATCAATATCTTGAAAGCAAAGATACTCTCCAGAGCTAGCATGTACTGCTGCATTTTTAGCCGCCCCTACACCTTTAGATTTTGCTGACCCAACGTGTTTAAATAAAATATTACGCATATTAAAATAATGGGCCCAAATAGTAAGAATTTGATTAGATTGATCGGTACTTCCATCGTTATAAACAACAATTTCCACTTTTATATCGGTGTCAAAAATTGTTTGATTTGCAATTGATTTCATGCAATTGTTTATCCATTTTTCCCCATTAAACACCGGAATTATTACTGAAATATGAATCATTGTAAATTGTGATCACATTTTACTATCCACAAGTTTAGAGACAAATAAATAACTTATGTTTAAGATACACAAGTTCGTCTTCTTTGGTCTTCTTCTTCCCACTTCTTGTTTTTTTAGGGCTTTGTAATTTGTTGTTGTTGTTTTATTATGGGCTCAGAAGGACTGGAATCCAGAGCAGTTAAATAATAAAAAAAAAAAATGTTTTATTATGTCTACTGTCAACTGTCAAGACAAGTACCTTTTGTTTACAATTTTTTTTGTATCATTTTTTTTTTTTTCAATGAAATCGTGATCACAGAACATTAATACTCAATTTTTTTTTTTAACATTTATTGAAAATAATACAATAGAACCTAATGCTAGCTAGCCTAACCTAATTACTATGCCCGCGTGGAATGGTGGCAAGAATGCTGGCTGCATTTCCGCGCTGGCCAGCCAGACTGACTTGGTCAGACTCAATGGTGCCAATGCTGATGCGGCGTAGACAGAGAAGATGAGTTAAGGTCGGTGTTAAGGTCTATGTGCCCATGTCACTCATGTTACTTGTCTCTGTCACTCACCCTAACAGTCCACAGTAGTAACTAGTACTTAATCTGTGGTCCACAGAGTACTCACTCTCAGCACTGAAATCACAGAGTACATTGAAAATGAATATATAGGGGTACTGAATTATTATTCGCATTCATTTTTGCAGTGGTATTAGTTTCAGAAACTAAAAACTTAAAAACCATTGGGATTTCCACGTAATTTTTGGATTAAAATGGGTATCAAGGAAGCGGCGATTTATTTGGACAATCAATGGAATACCTATTATGCCGGTCAAACAGTGAATGGAAGGATAGAGTATGTTTTCGATAGTCCAAAAAAAGTTCGAGGTGAGTAAACGAACGCCTAAAATCTTTCACTGAATATTATAGCATATGAGTCATAGTTTGTCTAACTCATTATGATGAGAAACACAATAGTCTTTTGATTCAAGAGATTGCTGTTCTTCAAAATGCTTTTTATTTTGCATCAGTATTTTACTTTAAACTTTTCGTACCAGGGATTCATGTAAAGTTTAAAGGTGAGGCCCATACTGAATGGAGTGAAAGCAAGCAAGAGGAAGATTCTGAAGGTAAAACACAATCAACTGACACACTTCATCAAGGCAATGAGGAATACTTTCAAATATCGTATTACTTGCTGGGAAGTAGTACTGGTAGGTGTAAAACCCATAAATTCTTATAAGGTTTTATATAATAAAAAAAAACAAATTGAACTAGCAATACGCTTTGCGTCAAGCGCCCCACACGATAGTTAAATAACTTCACTACTGTATTAGATGATGCCTGTGACTTGGTCCATGTGGATTAAGTTTTCTTGATTCCTGCATGAACTCTTTAATTTCCAGGATAAAAAGTATACTATGTCCTTCCCCAGGATACAAACTATCCCTATACCAAATTTCATCAAAATCGCTTAAACAGATGGTCCATGAAGGTGTAACAGGCACACAGATACACTTACGCATTTATAATATTAGTATGGATTGATATGGATATTCTCACATACATGCAGAAACATGCTATGTACATACTAACATACTATTTATAATATGTTCTTAATTAACTAAGTATAATTATTATTGTTCTCATTTACAGGTAATGAGATAGAGATCCCTGCCGGTAAACAAGTATACAACTTCACATGTGCACTGCCTCCAGTTCTGCCCTCTTCATTTGAGGGGCAGTATGGTTATGTGAGGTACACTGTAAAAGTTACTCTTGACAGGCCATGGAAATTTGATCAGGAAACTAAGATAGCTTTCACTGTCATCAATGCACTAGATTTGAACCTCAATCCATCTTACAGGGTAAGATTTTTAGAAGTAAAATTTTGTTATGGTTTAGAGATGTGTTTAAAACCCTATTAAATACAAAGTTCTTGGTAGTTTGTAATTAAATCAGTTTTGTTTTACTTTATGTTAGCCCTTGGCTGCATCCGCACTGGCTGGTAAGTGATGATACAGGTTTAGATGATAGCGGGCTAACCTGTTAAGGGTATGGTAGTTATATTTGTCACCATAAGATTGCAAAAACCGTTAGATTGTAATCTAACTAGCGAAATTGTAATCTGTCGACAGATTACAATTTAACACATTATTTTTCGGTAGATTGTAATCTGTTAGGTATATTAACCCGATAAAACCTAAGTGCCTGCGGCCGGGCACTACCTGATTATTTATGTTGAACCCTAACCTAACCTACAAGAAAGAGACAAGAAAACGTAAATACAATGAATATTTCAAAAATTGACACTCAGAACATTGAACTGTTCACAATCTGTCGACAGTTTACAATTTCGCTAGTGAGATCACAATCTAACGGTTTTTGCAATCTTACGGTGACATATTAATCCCTTACCCCAAATTGGTTTCTTCACAGCATTCTAATCCTAAATTTCTTGGTGACACGTCTTTGCCAGTTGTTTAAAGTGTTGGGGGTGAGAATGAGTGTAGAGCAACAGTAAGGGATTTATATATTTCAATATTGGGTATTTGACAACTAGTCAAATCAGCAACTTCAAACATCAAAACGCTTGCTTGGTACAGGATTTTGAATGAATTGTTGAACAGGGACGTCATCAAAATTCGACGCACTTTTTAACTTTAAATTATAGTTTAAAAAAGTTATTCTGCATAAAACTAACAGGGGACGTGGATATTACGACTTTTGGGAGATCCTCTGTTTAATGATCACTAAAAAATAATTTATTTGAATGGTTGTCAAATACCCAATTTTAAAAATGTTATTTTTAAAAAGATCATCAACATAAATTCTTGAATAATTATTTAGTTAAAATGGAATATTTTCTGTTCTTTTAAGGAGCCAATACATTTCCAACTGGAGAAAACATTTTGCTGTTTCTGTTGTGCGTCACCACCACTGTCTGTGGACGTGCGAGCGCCTGTGTCGGGGTACTGTCCCGGGCAGGTGATACCGCTGTCTATAGACATTGAGAACAAGAGCAATGTGCAGCTGCATCTTGTTAAGATTTTCTTAAGAAAGGTAGGATTCTTGTAAAAAGACTGGCTTAAAAATCTCAAATTTCAGCACTGGCAGGTAAGTGAACTCTGGCCGAGTGATCAAGGCGCTCAGGGCGCGATTTCCACAGAGTTGCAGGTTCAAATCCTACCGGTTCCGCAAATTTTTGATATGTGTTTCAATAAATAGAAAAAAAATTAAGTATGTTTAGAAACTTTTCTCGTGTGTGAAGCACTGTAATAAAATTATAAAGATAGGATTTCTTACCTAATTTTAGAACAGAAAAGTTTGTATCTATCACACACTGATAGGTGAATTTGGTTTGTGTACGTCACTTATCTGTTCTCTTGTAACTGTAGTAGTTAGTTATATTCTCATTGTAAATGATGAGGTTTGAAATTGAACAGGCTGAAATAATGATGTCATGAACATAGTAAGTTCAAATTGGCTTCGAGTTTGTTATAAAATTACAATTCTCAAAAGTCTCATGTAAATTTTCTGTAATTATATAATTCATACATGAAAATATAAAATTTAAGTTTAGATTTTTATCTATTATCCTTTGCAACAAAAGCTGCAACAGTATTTCTTCATCTTCTCAAAATTTATCTTTTTAACATGATTTCTAGGTAGTCACATATAGAGCTACGACTCCAACCACTGCTATAAAGAAGTCCAAAGATATAATAATAACCATGCAAGAGGGACCAGTGACAGCTGGATCAACCAAACACTTGAATTTGAACCTGGAAATACCACCAATACCTCCCTCAAACTTGGTTAACTGCAGTATTATTGATTTGGATTATGATCTGAAGGTATTATCATATTATATTGCTATTTTTTTAAATCTAAATTATATATTTTTTCTAAGATAAATTGTATTACCTTTATACAATATTTGAGGGACATCAGTCGATTGCGATTGTTAAGCAACGTTGACCCAAGTCGGTAACTGGATGGGTGACCGAACTTGGAAGTCCGAATTTGGCCTTTTCGTTTCCTCCATGCCTCGGAGAACAGGTTAAACCGTCGGCCCCTGTTATTAACATCGATATAAATATGCGAGCTGAAATAATACCTACTCTTACTCGAGTCGTATGTGGAAGGACCTGGGAACCGACCGCATTATTATCCCAAAAAAAACCCCTGCCATTATGTGAATAATGGGAAGGGGTCACGACCCTCAGCAATAGTGAATACGCCGCAAAGATTTAATCATAACATCAAATAGTTGTGTATTAGATGTTTATAGCGTCTAAACAATTTCTATTCGTTGATATGGTCAACAATCAACATGATGTTCAACAATAAGATGTGTCATATTTCATGAAATGGTGACATTTCACGAAGTTCAGACTCCTAAATGAAATGATCAATTCTACGATTTGGGTACGACATATCCTCAGATCGAGTGTGCAGTGTCTGGCATGCACATGAACTTGAAGGACCGCAAGTACATAACAATCGGCACCGTGCCACTGGTTGGCATGACGGGACAGGCGCAGCCCTCCGCGCCCGCTCAGCCGGACTCGCCGAGCCAGCCGGCCGTGCTGCCCGTGGCGCCCGGCCAGCCCGCGCAACCTGGCATCGTAAGAATATTGCACATAATAAATATATTGTGTCTAGTGAAAGTTGTTTAATAATAATAATATTTAATTCTTTATTAAGGTAAAAACCCAAAAAATACTTAAAAAAATAAAATAAAATTAAAATAGATAAAATAAAATAATTAACATAATAAGACTGTACACAACAGGTGTAACAGTTTGCAGTATCTATTTCTTATTAGGATTTCGATTGAAATCTAATGAATCATCATTGAACCATGCAAGTCCTGGCCCACCACCTGGAGGATGCTGTTACCAGAGTTACGCAATATTTCCCAAAAGGAAGATATACATTATACGCGCTATGATAACAGCAAAGAAATTGGGCATTCCCGCCTCCGCAAACATGCCCGACCCGCTGCAATATCTGGGAAGCTTTATAAGGATGTAGTATGCATTATTGTACTGTGCCCTTATGGTGCTGAAGGACACCCTTTTGTACCGGTACCATAACTGACAAGTGTAGAAACACTGACAGTAAGCCCTGAAAAGTGTGACTTCTTTACTGCATTTGGAAAATCTCCGCGTGAGCATATTGCACCGAACCGACAACGCCCGCCTTTCCCTCTCCATGTCAAGATCGTCTTTGCAATCGTGACCAAGGTATTGAACTGCCTAACAACCCAAACCGCTGTTCCATCCAAAACCACTTCGGGAACCCTCTCCGGACCCTTTCCTGCTCTGAAAACGAGCATCTCAGTCTTTAGGACAGTGTACTTCAGACCGATAATTGGGTTGGAGGTTTAGAGAGTTGGTTTTTGATGCTGGCGTATTATACAAAACTCAGGGCTTAACATAATAAATGTAGTGCATTTTGGGATACCAAACTAATTTTTAACCACCATTTTGCACTCTCCTCTTTCATTAGACCAACTCTAAATCATTATTTTTATTATTAGACTTCCATGCCAAAATGGCAAAAAAGGAACCCTTAGGTCCATAAGGATTCCTTATTACAAGCTTGCAATGTTATTATTGTTTAGGTCAAATCTTGAAACTAAATTTTATAACAGTTATCCCTAATGAATTTAGCAACTTAGTTTGGATGAATAGTTTATGACAGACTCCCAAAGATGGTGGACTAGTTATTTTGTACGCTTGGTGGACTAGTTCCCAAGTAACATTTTAGGTTTTAGAAAGGTTTTGTAAAGGTTCTAGAACCTTTGTATGAAAATCTGCTCGTAAGTCTTAATAGTCTCAATAACGTTATAATAACCTTATAATAACCTCCTGAGTGCAAAAAGGGCCCTCGTTGTAGAACCTTTCTGAGAGCTACAGCAAAGCCTATAGCTCAAATCCAGAACCTTTCCAACTACTTACACAGAACCCGAATATAACCTTCACAACCTTAATTTATGGTTAATATAACCTTGCTAGACAGCTTTTAAGTTCTAAATTAGTCTTGGATGTAACTCTATGACAACTTAAAACCTTTTTGATGGACATGAATAAATGCCTTTCCAGGACTTGCGGGTTTTAAAAGGTTTCTGTGTAAGATTTTTTTTACACAGAATCGTGGATTTAAAAATAATTCATAATGGCGCCTTTTACTGTCATTATACCAAGTTTCAAAATGGCTAACTAGATAGGACGTACAAGTGTTATATTCATAAAAAATAATAAGTAACTTGCTGAAGTCAGGAAAAATAAAAAATTAGTGCGACTGGCACTTTATCGTGAAAGTTTAGGATAATAGTGCTATATACGAGGTGGGCCTTTCGTAAGTTAAAGTTTTGAAGATATTTTAATAAAATAATTTTACAATTAAAATAATTATAAAATTAGTTGGTTGGTGGTAAGTCGCATTAGAATTAATAAAACTTATATCCATGTACAAACATTTTATTTTGAATAGTACACGTTTCTTAATTTTGCCTTATTGATTTAAAATATTGCTTTTTGTTTAGATTTTTGTTTTATTTTAGTGAAAAAATATGGCTGGCGTTAGGAAATTACTAGAGAGTATTAAAAATAACCAATCCAGGACTGTAACAACTAGAAGCTCTTAATGTTTGCGAAAATAAGAGCTAAAGGTAATCTCGTGGAGCTACTTAAAACGACAAGGCTGCTTTCGCAGCTTTAAGGTTATCGCCAGGAGTTGTTCAAGACTTCCCAGTCGCGAAAACAACCGCTGAGCACAATTAGTTCCTTTTAGGTTTTGGTTGTAGGAGAAAGTGCGTTCGACGTTTCGACACGAGTATTGAACAAACAGCTACAGGCTGCTCTTAGAGTTCAAGTAAGTTCCTATTTTTTCGATTATGTTTGATAGATAACGACAATGTTGAGAATATAATAGAATAGAGACGTTTTTAATTCAAATAAACTTTTTTACAAGTGCTGAGAGTAGGTATAATTGACATTTAATTTCTTGAATAGTTTTATTTTACAGTACGATTACTAAGGGCTCTTTTCTAGACACGTGCGGTCGCGTCACGCAGTGCGTTGCGCGGTTCTCCGTTTATTATTATAAGAGATAGCTGCACTTTTGGTAACTATCCCCAGAAAGGCTGATTCAGTATTAGGTAGGTGTGGGGTTCTACACTGATGACAAAAGTGAAAGTCTGCCCGCATGCGGATGTGCCTTTGTCTAGATATGGCCGCTGCAAGACGGTTTATGGTTACCAAAAATTAACCATAACTAGAAAGGCTGATACTTGTACAGTATTAAAGTATGCGCAATACCTATGTAAACAGTACTAAAACTGACGCTATTCATCGGGCTTTTCACTAGATATCACCTCTCAAAGACGTTATGAACATTCATACTGTAAAAAAATATTAGCAATTATTATGTCGTCACGTTGATTGCTGATAAATAAATTCTTACGCATTCATAATTTTTACCGCTCAGGTCTTTCAGTACATTACTTTTTTACTACTAATTCAAACACACCCGGTGTTTGAATATGCAGCAATGTAATTCGTGTATTTTTTACTTCTGAACTGTTCCGATAACAGCCGAGAAATGCCAAGCGGTAAACTCTAAGTAAGGTACATCTTTTCGGCTCTTTCATTAATTTAAAGTTGTGTTTTGTTTTCAGTATGCCTTACAAGGTCGTCCAAACCATAGAGAATGGAAAAATATGCCTTTTCGTTGTACCCAACGACTGGGAGAAAGTGTGCACTCTGTCTTGGCCACCAAGATCAGAAGCCAGCAGCATGTTAGATGAAAACTCTGTCCTTGGAAAAAAATGGTTGATCTATCCATGTAGCGTCAAAAGGATTTCAAAGGCCATATTCTTAAGTCCTTTACTGTATCAACACTTGTTTCTAATGTATGAACTTCAAAGTCTTCACTATCTTCAGATAAACTGCCATCATCACCATCATTGGATTTACTGTTTTGTGATTCCTCAAATATTTCCGATGGTGTCGTGTCATCTGTGGTTTGAACTGAAGGAATCTAAAGGATCGGAAGGAACTGAGGAAGTGCATCTTCGATGGTCTCAATGATCTGTAAAAATAATTAAAATAGAACAGGCGATCAACCTAGTTTTAATCCATAAGACCCCTTGTCGAGATTAGCCATACTTCATGATTATTTTATATTTAGGTATAAGGGCTCGTACAAATCGGCGACCTCACCATCACTAACAGCGATTGCCGACCTGTAAGAACCCTAATAAGTAGTCTTTACCAGTCACCACACTACCTACAATAACAATTAATAAAAATAATAAAAACTTACCGATGTATTCAATATTCGTAAGAAATTTTTACGCACTTTACGTTTGAAATGTCCACTCGGTTATTTTGAAATCACCCTGTGTCGGTTCATCTTTGCTTTACAACTGCTTTGAAGTCGCGGAAACAACTGACGTTTTTTGAGGATGTGCCTCTACAGCTTAAAATATTCTCGTAGGACTTTAAACATGCCTTCAGCTCATAAACAATAGCTCATTGGTTTGGTTTTCACCACGTAGTCCTAATTTGTTCGCATAGACAACTCTTACAGAGCCTAAAGGTTTAAGGTAGGTTTTAAAAATTACTTATAAGTGATTTCAACATTCCATAACTTTATGGTAATATCAAAGGTAAAAATTAAACCTTTAGATCTAACTTTAGCAAAATGCTAGGCTTTTCAGAACTTAATCAGGAGTCTACGACAGCTTTAAGATCCTAAGACTATATGCTCTTGACACACAGGTCAAAATAACGTTAATTTAAGCTCTTGTAAATGGCTCCAAGGTTGTAATAATAAACAATTAGTTTTAGGACTTATTAATCATTCTCAAGTACTTAATATGACCAGATAGTAAATCATTAACCTTTTGACGACTCATATATAACCTAAAGGCATTTTTTACAACCTAGGCCCGAATGAAATGTTACTTGGGTTTGCTGAGAAGAATACGAAAAATAAAATGACGTCACACTAAATTCAATATGGTGGACGATAAAAGGTTATCGTTAAAGATGTTTTTGAAGTGAAACTTCTTTGGCACTATTGTGATTTGAAAGGTTTAGTCTGCGAGAGAATGAGATAGAATACAAGTTATAGGTTACAAATTATCTGTTATGCAGTTTAATCTGTTATTTTTATTTACATTTTTCGACTTTCTTCTGTAGGTATCGGGTGGAGACTCATTGCCGGGAGGTTGGATGGTACCAGGGGCTCCGCAACCCCAAGCACCCCATCAGTCACTGTATCCTACTTTGAGTAAGTATTCTGTTTATTTTTATTTATGTTCATTTGATGACAGGAAAATCTTACAAATCTGTGAAAATCTTCTGTTTTTTGCATCATAATTAATTATAATTATTACAAGCACTTAGACTAGTTTTAATTAATTTAAAAACTATTAAATTAATTAGTAAAACTTTTAAATAAAACATCTGTCTGTTACTATTCACGGACCACCACCACCACCAGTGTGTTTGATATCGATTTTTGGTGTTAAACATTTTGTTTTTAAAATAGTGTCGAAGGATCAACTGTTTAATTACCTTTGAAACCTAGAAGGATTGCTGCTTTAGAATTAAATAAATAAGTAAATTGTTTATTGCTCCAAAGAAACATAAGTTACAAATACAAATAATTACTGCATTTTACAAGGAGAAACTTAATAGTATTCTAAAATGTAGTTAAAAATCAAAATACAGAAAACCTACTGTCCCTAAGATAGGTACAGAGCTGTGTTTTAGGCAGACAGCGCGCTCTCCTTAAATAAATGGTTCATTTATAATATTCCATTTCATTTAGAATGTTATGAATGATCATCTCGGTACTGTATTATAGCGGAGCCAGTGTACAAGGAGTCTCCATACACCGCGCGCACGATCCACGACCGCGGCGAGAGCAGCCACATGATGACCAGTCCGACCCGCTTCGCGCCCTACTACCCCACGTATGCGGCCGTACTGCCCCCGCCCTTGCCGCAATAAGCCGTAAACGAGCCTTATTTCGCGGTTTTTGCAACAATTAACTAGTGATGTGCCGGATATCCGTATCCGTATCCGCGTATATCCGAGGTAGTAGAAAGATCCGTATCCGTAACTTTTTTGACGGATCTTTTACCTTATTAATTTTCAATATAATTTATAGGTGATTAGGTAGCAATGAAAAACGATTAAATTCTATTCAGATTATTTTTTAATTCTTAAAATCAAATATTTGGCACCTTTATATTGCAAACATTTATCATAGTAAGTTTCAAGGTTACGCGCACCGACACCGATTGAGAAAGAAAGTTAAAATCCGTATCCGCGGATATACATTTTTAACAATCCGGCACATCACTAGAATTAACTACAGCTTGACCTAGTAAACCGCTGTCTTCACCTTAGCTCCCGCTCACGCGGCGAATGGTACTAAATAGCAGGATTGGTTTAATGTAAGAGTTCTGACCTTTAACCAGCCTAGTGGGCGATTAATATTGTGGTACAAAGTGAGGTGCGGTTTTGGTCTATCGAACTTTCGCTTCTTGCTAAGTATAAAATAATAGAGCGTTACTTTTTCGTAATCGTCCAGTAGTAGTTTTTTAGTTGAAACCTACACAACATTCCGACGCGCTTAACAGTGGAGAAACTAGGAACTACTAAATTTACTCCTAAAATATCATACTGTAAAGTTTCGTCGCCTGCGGAATTACTGTTGGGGGTGTTGGTTGGGGTCGACCTGCTTCCTTTCCTTAAGGCGAGTCACCTCAGCTCAGCGGTGAAAACTGGTTTGCTAGATCAAATGTTTTCGGTATTTACTATTAAATAACGGTCTTACAAAAAATATCCGATACACTTAAAGATATTGTCTAAAGAATGTGCTAATTTGTTACACGATAGGATGTACTTTACTCGATCAAAAAAAATCTTGAAACAGGCTAAATTAAAAGTTTAAAACGAATTTTTTATTAATAAAATTTTCGACATTGCTCATAATTTTTATATGGATAAATTTCTCTTGAAGTATTAATGAGAACCTGCTAAACTTTGTTTCAAACTGAAGTCCTATATTTATTTAATTCAAATTAATCCCAGAACTTGAACGTTGCCAAGCGGTTTCAGAACATACCGCGCTGCCCGCTTCCCCGCCAGTCTCTACGAGAAACGTACCGCGAGACGCGCGGGCGGCACCCCACACCTCACCTCCTAAAATCTTGCAGGTGACTCGCCTTAAACTATGTAGTACGTTGTCATATAAAATGTTCCATGGTTTGCGCAACAGGCGAGGTTTTAATTTCCTGGTCAGGTTCCTACTTTATAAGTTGCTAAAATTCATGATGTTGAGCCGCAAGAGAAGCGATCGTTCAATGAGTGTCCAGCCTTGCGTTCTTTTTGACATCACTAAGCACGAATATAAAGCAGGATTATAACTTTTTGTACCTATACGATGAATATTGTGTCCATAAATTATAACTTTCGGATGAATATATTATTTTAATAATGCATTTTTTAAATTTGTTGATGAAGAGAGCTAAGTAAAAATGTGTATTATGCGTATTTTTGTTACAATGGTTTCGATCCAGTCAAGAGTTTAAATTTTCACTTCTTATGTAATTATTTAAAAAGTCTTGTTTTGATTCACAAAGCTTCACCCATAGGTTTAGTACAGTTGTTCTTCAACACATATTATTGCCTGGATTGGGACTTCTATATAAGATTGAATCGATGTGCCAGTGCCTAGTTATAAAATGTCCTCGACTCGTATATTAAATACCATAACGTAATAAAACTGTCTCAGATGAAACGAAATAAATATGTTGCAGCTTATTGGGTGAATTCTATACTATCTAATATCTGTACTTTTTGATTTTACATATGAATTATATGTTATTCTTTTGTTTTTAGTTAAGTTTAAGGTTGAATTTTATTGCACAAATGTTTAACAATTTATATGTGGGTACCTATTTTAAACATTGTATAGGCCACGACTACACTTGTAAGTTATACTCCAAAAGTAACTAACTACTTCACATGGTAGCTTGATTAAAACAATGTGGTAACTATTTTAACTTTAGTATCTAAAAGACGTTTGCAATTATTTATATTTACCTTTTATATTTAGGTGCTGTTGCTATTATACATATTTTATTAATTTGTAAGTTTAGTAATCTCAACGTAAAGTCTCAAGTGTCGAATAAATCATGATGCTTCAATATTTGCATTATAATAGTATTGTTTATACATTTTGTATTATTTAAATAAATTATTAAACTACTTATGTTATTTCATTTCATAAGTACATTCGGAGCGCAGGCCGCTTATAACGTCCATCGCGCTCCGGCCCCTGCCTCCATCCCTGCACAACTGGAACCCTCCGGTTTGGTAATATGTTGGAAGCCTCTCACTTACCGGGCACGTCCCAAGCCTTGGAAAGTGAGCCGTTAAATGCTTATGCACCGTGAATACTCAGATCTAAAAGCGATAGTAATTTTTGATTGCACATAGATAGATAGATAATAAATTTATTTGCCCACGAAAAAACAGTTTACCATACATACTTACAATTAAATCTATTTTAATCACATAGGCTAGTTTTTATACCGAGGGGTTCCCACGGGAAAACAAAAACCCCCAATCCATGCGGCATCAGCTACCACCTCTTAAGTAAGGTTTTTAACCGACTTCTAAAAAAGGAGGAGGTTCTCAATTCGGCGCGTATCTTTTTTTGTTACAATTTATTTGCAAGGGTTTTTTTGTAAATAAAATAACTGTTCTGATGAAAGAATCTTTATTTTTTTTCCTTCACAAAATAAACAGTCGGATTGAGCGTCATCAGTAAAAAACTACTTCAAAAAAGGTAGTATGTAAAGTAAAGTAAAATTCTACAACAGCAAGCAGCAGCAACATGCTACATTCCGTGAATTACATAGTAATCTTAAAATTTACAAGGTATCTCGTCATCGTATCGTAGCAATTCATACATATAATAAAATTGTTCTCTAATTTTACACTGTAGAATATACATTTCAGAATAATAAAACAGTGATATCGAATAATTCTTCACATATTTTCATTTATCAATCTGTCCTTCGATTGATTTAATATTTTGTATTGACTAGGTTGTTTTGTATATTTTTATATCCATACTAATATTATAAATGCGAAAGTGTGTCTGTCTGCTGCGTTTTCCCGGCCCATCTTTTCAACCGATTTTGCTGAATAAATTTTTATCCCGAAAAATTAAGGAGTTCCCGCGGGAATCAAAAAACCTTAATCCACGCGGACGAAGTCGCGGGCATCATCTAGTTATTTATATATAGGTAAAAATATGATAAACATTCGATAAAATTTACACAATATTAAATAAATGTAAACATGTTTTAAACAACAGCTATTATCATTGTACTTTGCATTTTTGAATAGAGAATATTTAATTAATATGGAACAATGCAGTTAACTTATAAAATTAAGACAAATTCTATTTGAGAATCTTTGCATTTCATGGCCAACTTGTATTTGCTACACTTTCGATATGTTTTATTTATTGTAAGCACAGACCTCAAAATACCTTAATATATTTAGAAGTAGTTTGTTTTAGTCGAGTCATAGACATACTTTATGAAGGAAAAATAATGAACTATTTATTGCTGACATAATATTGTCTAACATAGAGCATTGATTTTATGGAGGGTAGAGGTAAGGAATCATCTCATATGGCAGAAAAGTTGAAAGTGTCCAGTGGTTGCTATAAATAACAGTTCAAAAACCTTCCACAGTGGCGCTGGTGCAGCAAAGGGTATAGTATGAATGTAGCAATAGGGATGATGCCTATATCAAAAGCAAATTATTTCTAACTGATTATTAAATAGAGGGTCTTCTAGAAAAACCTAAAATTAACATCCTCGGTTAGTTTTAAGTTTGATAACCATTTTAAAATATACATTAAAGAAAAAAAGTGCGTTGAAGTTTGATGACGTCACTATTGTGAATTTCATACAACTTCCATACTAGAAGCGCGTTTTTAAGTTTGATAAAGTTGCTGATTTGATATCATCCCTATTGTAGATGAATAAGTGAAGTATGCTGAGTTAAAAAATGTAATTTAATTGTTGACTAAAGTAGTTATTTATTAAAAATTTCAACAACTTACGTCGTACAAAATAATGATGAATGTTTACTTTCCTTGTTTATTTCTCAAACCTAAATAATATTTGGTGCTTCCTTTTAAATTAACCATGATGCTAATGTGGCGCCCCCAATTTAATGCATTTCGACTGACACATTTCATATACACATGATTCTCCTTACCTCTACCCTCCATAATTGATTTTAATGATTCCTAACCTCAATGAGAATGGAAACGAATTCTTAAGAATGAAGATTGTCCTAAAAGAATAAAGTTCTACAATGCTAAATTTTTCGATTCATGTTATGATAAAAATAAAGAAGTAAATCGGCGAACGGTAACGAATCTGTACCACAGAATCTAAGCGGTATTTCTTCACTACGTTTACGTCACCACATTTAAGTATGTTGAAACATGCATTTTGTGCTGAATCATCATAGACATGATCTTTATAATATGGGAGACACTAAAATATTGCGGCGCCGCTCAAGCGAGCTACCGACCGGTGTACAGTTATTAGTGGAAAGGTTTGGATGTCGAATGTATTTCTATTCCTGTAATTTACGATAAAGTTTCCCCTCGCGCGTCGGATGTGCCGCCCGGGCGCGCGGGGCGTGTCGCGCGTGGCTCCGTCTGCTCCCGCGGCCGGGGCGCGCGGGGCTTGCGTCTCGTCAGGACCGGCGTCTCGGCCGCGCGCGCTCAGTACTGGGCGCCGCGCGCGCGGAACCCGCCCTGGTAGGTGGAGTCCTGCGAGAGCAGCCCGTCCGGCTGCGAGGGGCAGTCGGGCGCCGCCGACTCCTGGCTGAAGTCGGGCTGGCTGGCGCCCTGCGACAGCGACAGCGGCGGCTGCTGCGACAGCGGCTCCTGCGAGAGGCGCGGCGGGCGGCGGCGAGCGGCGCGCGCGCGGTGCGCGGCGAAGGCGGCGGGCGGCACGGGCGCGTGCAGCAGCGCGGCGCGCTCTGGCCCCACGTAGGCCAGCGGGTCGCGCAGCGGCCGCGCGCGGTCGTACACCGAGCCCGGCACCATGGCCTCGCGCGCGTCGAACATCGACGTCGACATGAAGTGGGAGCCGGGGTTGGACGCGTTCACCAGTTTCTTGGGCTTCGCGAACTGGATCGCCGACTCCTTCAGGTTGGACAGCGGGCCCTCGGTGAGCACGCGCCGCTCCTTGTAGAAGGCGAGCAGGTGGTTCCACAGCGGCTGCTTGCTGAGCACCTTGGGGTTGCCGACGACGATGAGGCCGTACTTGGCGCGGGTGAGCGCCACGTTGAGGCGGCGCGGGTCGCTCAGGAAGCCGATGCCCTGGTGCTCGTTGGAGCGCACGCACGACATGATGATGATATCCTTCTCGCGGCCCTGGAACGCGTCCACGCTGGCCACCTCGATCTCCTGGTACAGCTTGGCGTGCAGGCTGCCCTGGTACTGCATGTGCTGCACGAGGTACGAGCGCTGGCCCTCGTAGGGCGTTATGATGCCGATCTGTTCGGGCCGGACGCCCGCTTTCAGGAAGCGGGTCGTGAGCTTCTCGACGTTGGCGGCCTCCGTTCGATTCAGGTAGGAAGTTCCCGATCCCGCGATCTCCTCCTGGCCCTGCGTGACGTAGAAGAACATCGGGCGGTCGGGGCGCGGCCAGGGGAAGTCGATCTTGTGCAGCCGGCGCTCCTCGGCGCTGACGCCGTTCTGCAGCGAGCCCTCGTAGAAGAAGTCGGAGGGGAAGCGCGACAGCTCGGGGTGCATGCGGTACTGCACCTCGAGGCGGAACGGGCGGATGCCGAGCACGACGAGGCGCTCGAACAGGCTCTGGCTGAGGCCCGCCTTGGCCGCCTTCTTGCACATGACGACGGGCCCCAGCTGGCAGTGGTCGCCCACCAGGATGAGCTGGCGCGCGCCCAGCACCACGGGCACCATGCACTCGGGCTCCGTGGACTGCATGCCCTCGTCGATGAGGATGGACTGGAAGCGCATGCGCGCCACGCGCGGGTCGCCGGCGCCCACGCACGTGGTGCACACCACGTCCGCCGCGTCCAGCAGCCGGCGCTCGGCGGCGCGGCGCAGCGCGCGGTACCGGCGCTCGTCGGCCGCCGACAGCTCGCCCGCCTCCTCCTTGAGGCGCGTGAGCTTGCGCAGCTCGCTGTCGGCCGAGCCGAGCGCGCGCGCCTGCTCGTGCAGCGCCAGGAACGACACGGACGACTCCATGGCCTCGCGCGACTTGGCGCACAGCCGCACCACCTTCAGCCCCGTGCGGTGGATCTTCTCCGTGAGCTGGTCCACGGCCGTGTTGGAGGGCGCGCACACCAGCACCGGCCCGCCGTTCTGCCGCACCAGCTGGTACACGATGGTCGCCGAAGTGACCGTCTTGCCCGTGCCGGGGGGGCCTTGGATCAAGGACAGCGGACGCTGCAGCGCGTGTTTCACTGCGTATACCTGTTAACGAATGTTAATTTCAATTTGAACATAGTAACATATAAGAGAGGAGTATGTTGGGAATAAAACTCAGAGAAAAAACAAAAAGCATAGAAATAAGAAAGAAAACAAAAGTGGCCGACATACTGACTCGTATTGACCATCTGAAATGCAGCTGGACAGGGCAGGGCATATGCTGCATTGCAAATTAAATAAATGGAGCAAACTAGTCACTCTATGGTACCCAAGGGAGGGGGCCAGGAGACAGGGACGACCAACCAGAAGATGGAGACGACATTCGTCGGACATTGGGACCTCTCTGGACAAGGGTTGCAGCAGATCGAGCCCAATGGCGAGAGTTTGAGGAGGCCTATGCCATCAGGCACGCCTAACTTAGACATAATTTAGAATAACTAATTTTTATATAAAAACCTCTATGTATTAGATAAGTTATGTTCGGAAATAAAAGGCTATTTTTTATAACATATATTGAGAGCGTAAACGCAATAGACAGGTCAGACAGAGCAATCATATGTGCAATGCTGGAGACGAAAGGAAACTGGACTGTAGTCCAAGAATTTATTGAAGATGTAATTAAAGAAAAGGAGAAGGATGAAAGGGACGGGAAGAGGGTGAGGCAAGCCGAGGCAGTAATGGTAGGCCTTCAAGGATCAATGCTTGGAGAAAGGTGTTTTTAGCTGGTAGGAGTCCGGCACTATCTGATTCGGAGTCGAATGTCCATGAGAATTTTCCCCTCCTACAGGAGACAAAAAGAAAAAACAAAAAAGGTAAGTCACCTGCGAGCGGTTGAGGTCGGGCAGGTTGGGCGCGCTGAAGTGCTTGGGCAGGTGCACGCGGAACAGCACCTCCTCCACCTCGTGGCCCAGCAGCCGGCGGTAGATGTAGCCCGACACCGACGAGTCGTCCACGGCGAACTTGCGCAGCGCCAGCTGCATCCTGACATGTACCACACAAGCTGTTAATATACGAGTTCAACCCTGGTGCATACTTGCTTCATTACACAGCGTTAGTAACAGTTGAATTATAAAAAAATAAAATCCAAGTATTCCTTCACTCTCATAGTCTGATAGGATGGCAATTCGACACGATTATTGAGAGATCAGGCACAGGACCTGCTACTGAGATTTTCTTGACAGAAAAACGCTAAACCTTTTTATACCCATATGCCAGGATCAAACCCACGACCTTATAATCGGCTGTTGAACATGCTAACCATAAGGCGTGCGTAGTGGGCAAACACTACAGACTGCAGACAAACAAAAGAGGCGATACCCAGCCCCAATAAACCACTAACCAAAAAACTTCTGCAACTCAACCGAGCCAAACTCAGGACAGTTGTAGGTATGATAAAAGGACACTGTCCTCTAAACAAACACCTATTTATTCTAGGTATCACCGACAGCCCTCTATGCAGAGCCTGCATGGAGAGCGACGAGACACCAAAACACGTGCTGCTCGAGTGCAGCGGTGTTTCCACCCAACGAGAAGCCTACATTGGCTCTCTAGCAACACTACCGGAAGTCTTTGCCGACCTGGGTGGCCTGCTTGGATTCTGGAGTGAGCTCGGTTGGCTGGAGCGATCTAGCAGGGAGTCGCACCAGTAGTTTTCACGCACAGCGGAGCCTACGTTTCAAGTGCGGAAAATAATCCCAGGACATGAAGAAGAAGAAGAAGAAGGCGTGCGAAGCAGACGCACAAAAAATAAACTATAATAAATAAAAAGTTTAACTCGCCACAATCCGCGACAACATTAAAATCCATGTGGTACAGTGTGCATCCTGCACCTACGAGTATGTATGTATCCCACGATTGCGAATCATGCACTGAGTCGGCATCTAGTGGGGATGCTTCGGTGCCGGAATGAAGCGTTTGGGGGTAGTTTTTGGGGGATTTCTGTGGTGTGGTGACTATCGCAGGCTACAGGTGCGGGATACCACATGGATTTTTCTGTTGTCGTGGATTGTGGCGAGTTGAACTTCTGGTTCCTTCATTGTGATGGACTTCCGCAAAGTAACGCCTGCTTCTACCCAATAAAGAAGGTATAGGCATGATAGCTGTAACGCGTGTATACCTGTCGAAGGACGTGCTCTTCCAAATGAAGTCGACGACGAAGTTGGAGGTGCAGTCGAGGGGCGCGCCGGCGCCGCTCTTCAGCTCGAGCCCCACGTCGTCGCCGTAGTTGTCCGGCACCTTGATCACGTGGCCCACGCCCGACCACGCCTTGTGCAGCTCGCCCACGTACCTGCACAACAATTATGTGTTTAAGAGGCCGGCGATCGGCGCTCGCCTTTTCTATTCAACCCGCAAATATAAAGACGGTTCAGATTTGTATGGGGTCTAGGCCTGCTCTTGTACAAGTAGAGAAATGAAGGAAAATAAAATCTAGTATTTTATTTTCCTTTTTCCTTTAAACAGTTTTTATTGGTGAAATCTATGAATTCGTCGTAATTTCAGTGAGTGGTGAAATTATTTAATCTTTCCAAGTTAAGCAACACTAAACATGAGTGGGTAACAATGGTGGATTCATATTTTTCATTCATTATCACAATAAATTATATTAATAAATATTTTGCTCCACATATTGACGAAATTCGAATTTTCCTTTTTTTGAAATTTACATGCACAAAATCAATGTGATCCAGAAACTCGAGGGCCCAAACACGCCAATATTATAAAAAAACGTAATCAAATTAGTCTTACCTCAGTCTTAACTCATCTCCATGCATAAGTTTCATGTCGCTGTCAGTCTTGGCGAGAGTGAAATAGGCTATTGTCTTCTTGTTGAGCCCCACGTCCCAGCGAACTTCGATCCCTTCCTGAGTCTGAGACTCCTTGAGTCTTTTGTCATAGTCTGCTTCCAATTTTACAAGAGGACCAAATATATTCTGATATTGATATCCATCTTCATATCTGTGAAGTTAAAGAATTAACATGAAAAATATTGTTTTTACCTATGTAGTCTTCTTGACTGGGTGCAATTTTGTTTTGTAACAACACCAGAATCTAGCAGTTATTGCTACCTACTAGTACTAAGAGATTTAGGAAGCTTTTTGTATTTTTCGTTTGTCATATATTTATTTAGCCAAACAAATATGCCATCAGGCCAAAATATGACTTAGTGGTGGATTTATCAACCTATTTGATGGTAAGATAAGAAGTAATGTGAGACACTGGGGGTGTCTGTTGTCGAAGACTATGTTACTGCATTGGTTCATCAGTCAAGCTTTAGCTGTAGAATAGCCATATACAGCACAGCCATATACCCATGCACAGAAATCCAAATCTGTGTAGTCAAATAAAGTGACGACAACAGCTGTAGTTTAATAGTACATTACGGTACAAGTGTGTAATGTTGGTGATTGACGACTCGGGTCTTAAGATAGCCGAAGACGGTAATCATCAAATAATACTAAAAAATAAATTTATTTAGTAGATAAAATAAAAATAAAAACTATAACTCATTTGTGAATAATAATAATACTAAAAATAAATTTATTTAGCAGATAAAATAAAATAAAAACTCTATAACTCACTTAATAATAAATAAAATGAAAAAAATGCAATGAAAAAGTCAGTTTGATTATAGGTGTCATTATGTGCCTAACTGCGGTGAAATTAGGGCCACTTTATAAGCAAGTGTGTTGAAAAATAAATACCGTAATAAAACTTGGTGGGGCTCTTCATCCACTCCAGGCTTCTCCAAATCTTGGAAGGTAGCATCAACGTTGTCCCGCCAGAGCTCTTCCAGGCGGCCAATCTGCTGGGGCGTCACCTGGAATATGATGTTATACAGTCAAAAATCTGTTGTGTTGTGTAGTTGATGTTCTGATGTTCTGTTCTGTTCTGATGTGATTGAGTTACAAACATCCATCCATCCATCGCATTTGTAATATTTTATAGTATAAACCAACAAAATTGCATTAAAAATATTCATGACTTGATTTGGTTACATGGATATAGACTATTTGGATAATTTTTGTTAGAATTGCATAAAACTTGCCCAGAGCCATTTAAAAAAATAATTATTTCTGTTGTGTTGTGTTGTCACTCTTCACATTGTGAGATCCTTCTTATTTTAACTCTTATTAAAATAAAATTAAAATAATTGATGCAAGGTATACATGCAAGGTGCCCATGAGCTTAAAGTGTTGAGGTTGTAAGAAATCATTGACATACCTGTCTAGCTCTCATTTGCTCAGCCTCGGAAGGCACTTTTACAAGCCATGACAAGAAAGCACGATCCGCTGAAAATATAAACCACAAATTAATTTAAAATATCCTGAGATATAAGATCCTTTACAGAAACATAGCTGAGTCAATGAGATATCATTCCATCATTCATTTAACTTTGTGATCAAATGTTTAAAAATCTGCTCTGGAGTAACCATAAAGTATTACATGATAAAATACATTTGTCATTTTTGAGGAAAGTGAAATACTGTCAAATTAGTTTCAGTCCTAAAAACATGCATAACCAAACCTATAACTTCATAACCAAACAAAGTATTCTCTGAAAATGAAAGATAAAATAATGTGTGCAAGCTTACCAATCAAAGGTTTCCATTGCTCTTGGTCCCAGTTCATGTCTTTAAGGGAACTTTGTGCAGCACATGGCTGGCTGGAATGGAAAAGAATATAATTGCAACATACATTATCCATTTTATTGTATAACTTTTGCAGAGTTTATGTTTATCTAGGTTTACCTAGGTTTATGGTTTATCTGAGGAAACATAGTAGACTACTCTAACCATACTCGCCATAAGTCTTGGCAAGGAAATCTAAATTGACGGTGAGCATAATGGATCAGTGACATTCAACATGATACAGGAAACTAAGGACCCACATATTACCCAAAGAAAAAAGAACATTATGTTTTAAATAGTTAACAATTTTAGCAAATTTTTGGAATAAATACATACTTCATAACATAAGGTTGATTGAGGATGATGAGGCAAACAAATAAAACTTACCGACAAAGAAGTACAACGACAGAGTCTGCTTTAGCTGGAATAAATCCCAGAACAAATACATTGCGAGCCCCACATGAATAGCACTCAAGCAAAGTCTCTCCCAGTGGTCCATCACGGTGTAATGCTGCTTCCTTGTGCTTGGCTCTCACTAAGTGGTTAATGATATGGGACCCGGAGGTGTTGCCGCGTCCATTGCAGAACCTGTTACCATTTAAGCGATGGTCAGTAATAGAAAACAGTTGTAGAAATGGCTTCTGGCAATTCTATTAAACCCATACCTCTAATATGGAGGATGGTATTACAAAATCTATGGATTTTTGACATTGAATAAATTGATAATGTTTAATCTACATTAAATTATGTATTAAAACTACGTATTAATTCTTCTTCTTCTTATTTTGTTCTATGGCCTTTATTAGTGCCACACGTATTAATTCTTATTAATAAGGAAAAGGAAGTTAAATTATCATTACAAAATAATTTACAGAATGTAATAAAAACTTTTAATAGCATTATCACATATAGGTAGCAGACGTATTTTTCTGTATAAAAAACATATTATGCTGCGTAAATTACTTATTTCACTTTCAAATGTATGCAAATTGACTTACCACTTGTTACAGATATTGCACATAACGACCGTAGCGGGATCGTGAATGCCACAGTACTTGCATGCATGATCAGGCAGTTCCTTGCTGCTGTACAGCGCCTCATCTTCTTCTTCAAATTGTAACTCTGCTATTGCATTAGCGACACTCGCAACTTTCGAACTGAGGTCTGTTCGCCCTAGACCGTTCACCTGTAATTTAATGTTCGGGTTAAAAATTACGTTTACGTTTTAATTAGGTTATGCAAACAAAACCTTTCCTCACCTGGTTGGCTGTTGTTAAACTGTGATCATGCTGGGACGCAGGTGTTTGACTCTGAGATGGGATCGTAAAATCGGTGAATTCAAACTCCGACCCCTGGGTGTCAGCACCGATTAGATCAGCCTCTTCAGTCTCCAGGAATGTTAGCGTTTGAGAGCTCGGACCATACGCGTCGACACTCATATTGAGGCAATATTTATTTATGGTGAACGAAACGTTGAAAATAGTTCAAATAGCAAATCACACTGTCCATAGAAAGAAAATCCCATAACAATCGAACACTATTTTATGACGATTTCATATGAATGATGTGTTGATGATTATGAAAAATCGCCATGTTAGCACATGGTTTGTTTCCGTTTACAACTTTTTATTATTTCATGAATGGGTATTGGCAAATCAAAACATGAATATCATAGGAACCAATTAAAATGCGCGAGTTTCGTAAATCCACCAATTACGCGCTAGAAAATTGGAACCAGAGACAAGTTAACCAGAGATAAGTTAACCAGAGATTGGAACCAGAGACAAATAATTAACCTTTTAATGGCGACCAGAGACAAATTAACCTTTTAATGACCAGAGACAAGTTGATGGCGACATCTTGGCGACAGTGGGCGACAGATGTGGCAAAGATGTTTATTAAGTCTGTGCGACACAATGAATAAAGAAATATTGGTGCGACAGCCTTGCGTTACTTGTCTCTGCTTGCAAAAGCTTTCACACTGTGCTTTCACAGACGTGTCACAGACGATTAAGTTATTGCTAAGGTACATAATCTGAGGTTATATTGCACTAAATAATTGTTATTGTACCGTAGACAGAGAAAGAGATATAGACATGGCGTCAGCGTATACAGTATGCGATAGCGATAGTCTTAAAGCGATATTAGCTCAATCTACTTGTGCAAGCTATGTATGGGGATTTTAAAGAGGTACTTGTCAGACCCCAAGGAACACTTGTGCCAAAAATCAGCTTTACATTTTTATTTTAAAGTCAATGTTTATTAGTCCCGTACTATAATGATAAATAGGTATTTTTTTTGGTATTCATGCGAGTCTTTACAATACAACTTTAACCTGTTATTATCTGTAACAATCAGGTCAAAATAAGGTTAAAATTATAAACTTACGTTTATGTTTTCGTGTTTACGTTCAGTTCGGTTTTTGCATCCTAATACACAGCAATACACCCTCGTCTTTAAGTTAAACTACTTTTTTCGTAAGCGACGAGCACAGTTACGTGTTTGTCCAAGTCCGTTTGTCCAAATATGGGTGAATAACAAAAACGACACAGGATTGTCTGACTTAAGTCGGATAGGTCACACAAAAAAAAAATTGGCAATCATAGGGAGTGCCAATAGAAGTGAAAACTTCTAACTTAGGATTTTAGTATTAAAATTTGAAATTTCATAATGCTTTAACTAAAATTATCAACATGGTTTTCACATCTATTGACATTCCGAGCAACAAATAAATACATGTTTAAATGGTTCATTTATTATTCAAATATATAACGGGCTTTACAAAGTCATGACAAAATATAATTTGAAATAACAATTAATATATAATCATAATAAATACATACATCACAGCATGTCAAGGACGCGAACCCATAAGATTTTCCCCAACCAAAAAGTGCTCAACGCGGCTAAAGAAGTTTTCGGGGACTATCGTTTCTTTGCTCACCAGTTGGCGCCACTGTTGACTAAGGTCCAGAGGTATAGCTGTCAAAGGCGACTTTATAAGATTGGCACCGAAACAAAGTTTTAAACCTTGAATCTCATTAAGTTTATTATTTACTAGCGATCCGCCCCGGCTTCGCACGGGTAGCACTAATAATCCTAATATATACCTACCCAATATAGCCAGTGGGCAGTGGGCAGGTTACATTTTAATATTACATTGTAAGAGTACGCCCCGTCCTCATTATTATATATATCTCATAAGCTATTCATCTAAATTAAATGGTGTAAAGGACAATTTTTATCTTAGCTAAATACTTGAGATGATTAATATATTTATTTTGATAAGGATTAATACTATGTCGGTAAAAACACCTTCGCAAGTAAAGCATTGGTTTAGACCAAATTTGAAAATCATAAAAATGGTTATTGTGAGTCAACCTTAAAAGATAGATATATGCTATCGCAGACTATTTTTTAGAACTTTTTAAGAGGAACAATTTCACCATACATTGTTTTCGTGTAACTTTAACTATTTACGCAGCGCACTTCCGCACAGCGCGATTCCCCGTGTAACAGCACGCCGCGTAAGCTCTCAGAAGAGACGATTTTTTCCGACTTAGTTCACATTATTGCAATTTTCGTAAGGATCTCTAATTTTTTTGAAAATAAAATATAGCCTATGTTACTTGCTGATAATGTAGCTTTCTATAGGTGAAAGAATTTTTAAAATCGGTTTAGTAGTTTTTGAGTTTATCCATTACAAACAAACAAACAAATCTTTTCTCTTTATAATAGGTATTATCTAACATCATATCGAGTAGCTATGCCGCAATGTTGTGCAGTTCCGTTTTAATCGGAAAAAAGAGGAGAACAAATGTTTCCAAAAGATAAAACTGTTCTAAAACAGTGGCTAGTGGCGATTTGCAGGAATAACTATACCCGACAAAAAATTCTCGTGTTTGTAAAAAACATTTAACCCCGAGGATTATGTGTTACCCAAAGAATCAAATAAGTACAGAAAATCGTAAGTAATTATCTTTCTTATTAATCTCCTAAATTAAAGCCAAAAGTTGTACCTAGTCAAGAGAGAAGAGACAAAGAAAATTAAAAGAAAAAGTGCAGAAAGAGCTCAACAAAGTCAAAAAAAGAAATTTTTCGCTTATTTATGCGCCTCTTTTTCCTAATTCCGCCTTCAAAACGTTCACATTAATCGCTAAATAATAAATATTTGCGATAATTTCACGAAGGAGATCACTTTTCAACAGGTAAATTAAAGAAATTATAATTTAAGTCACGAAGCCCGCCAAAACCAGTGAAAAGTGAATGTTATTGGACCTCACGCGACACTAGCGCCTCTAGTGGCAAATTCACGCGCGATAGCCCCCAATACGCTGAGCAGGACAAGAGAACATTTTCCCGCTCTGTCACTCCTTGGCATTAGCGTAACTCATTTCGCTCACCTGTGGTAATATTATATTATTATTTTTACATTGTCTGCTTTTGCCTTAGTTAATAATATTCTATGTGTACTTAGCCATAGCGAGTCTTCTTTTGAACACTGTCTTTCTGGTCTCTAGATTCCAGTCTTTTTGAACTAGGACCTGCTCATCTCAACCACAGATCTCAAGCTGCTCATAGCACCATAGATATATTTTATAGTAAATCCAATATAAAATCAAAGATCGTATTGAATAAAGTATTAAAAAGTCTTCCCCTGTGCACAGCACCGTCAGCTGCAGAGCCGCTAGGAGTATAAGTGTTCTGTGCTGCAGAGGCCAGAGGTACGCAAGGTCATAACATCAGTGATACCTCTTTGTTTAGAAATCGACACGATATTCTGATTTTGGAATATCGCAATGATAGTAGATAGCATAGTGGGATTCCTTGAAATATTTTTCAATGTTTCTATCAGTCACTAACATAATACTAAGTAAGGAAATTAAATAAATCGAAGTGCTATGAAAATGTAAAATTGTTATCTATTTCACCTTTATTGACATACTAGCCTACATTAGTTTAATAGCAATGACCGTTTATCGTCATATTGCTGTAAGTATGGGAATATGATGGGAACATCGACCATATGGTCGATGGATGGGAATAATGTCGTGATTGCATGCGAAATACCTATTATTGTTAGTGTATTAGCGAAGGGCACGGAAAGAAGCTTGGCCATAAGCACGGGAAGCAAGCCTTTTCAAGACCGTGCCGCCAAACACGAACCTCGAAATGACTTAAGAACAACCAATTTGCAATTAGAAATCCGGGTATTAATCAAGATTCAAGAGTGAATAGGCATCGAGGCAAACGTGTCCCATCTTAGGCGACATCATCACTTCCCATCAGGTGTGATTGTAGTCAAGTGCGAGCCTTATGTCTTAATGAAGACCAAAAAAATGAGGCCCATGCTTTTCCCAAGAAAAAAAAATTGGCCCATGCTTTTTCTATGACCTTTTTGGAAGAATAAAGTACTGGGGGTAGGAGCCACAGCAGCAGATATAATAGGTACCAGTAAGTAAGCATACCTACAGTAAACTAGGCAACCCATGTGATATTGCGGAAGCGGGAAGCCACATGAAAAATGAAATAAAATCGCGATTTCCGTTTTTCTGATCGCGGCCACTGGGGCATTCGTAATCTTGACGACTGATCTATTTTAGTTCCATTCGAAAAGTTGGCACTGATTTTAGAATATGGGTCGTCTATCGACATGGTACCTACCTAGTAGGTATTTAGTAGAGTAGTTAACTAGTAGCATTGTACATAATATTGTAGGAAATAGGTTGGTTGATTTTTACTATAGATTTTAGTAATGGAGCAATGTTTTTCGAGGATATATTTTTTTCCATACCCTCTACAGCTCTTAGTCTCAATTATATAAATAATATGCAATTATGAGACTGTTTGGTCTGAGCAATTTAAAATATTTGGGCTGATCTGGATATCTTAAATCTAGAATATTGAAAACATTTATAGGTAGGATGTAGGTATGTAATGTAAAACGCGCTTTCGTCTAATTTGAAAAAGCAAAATACTTGGCGCCATGCCTAACCATAATATACGAGTACTTACACATATATAAAAACTACCTGATGCCCGCGACTTCGTCCGAGTGGATTGAGGTGTTTAGGTTCCGCGGGAACTCTTAAATTTCCCGGGATAAAAAGTAGCCTACTTATGTGTTGTTCCATACTATAACGTATTTCTGTGCAAAATTTCATCCAGATCCGTTCAGCCGTTCTGGCGTGATTGAGTAATAAACATCCATTCATACATCCATACATCAATCCATCCAAACTTTCGCATTTATAATATTAGTATAATTAGTATAAAGTATAAATAGTATAAAGTATAAACATGAATTTCTGTTCGTTAGTCACGTTAAAACTCAGATATGGCTTGACCGATTTTGATGGAATTTTATGTGTGTGTTTGAGTGGGTCCTGGGACGGTTTATATTCACAAGGGACCCGGTAGATGGCGCTGCAATCAGGTTCTTGGTTCAAGCCAGGACAACGTCTGCCGGGCCCACTAGTATCGAATATAAAATATAAAGATAAAGTAGTTATACTCGTATCAAGTACCTACTCTGATAAATATCATCAAAGACAAAATTACTTAGATGTATAGCGGATTTCAAGCACTAGGTACGACATAGAATCTCGCCTATCTCGTTATATTTAGTTGCGTTTGCATTGCATGCGTTTCAGGAGCGGGCTAGATGACCACGTCCATGGCAAACTTAAGAATCTGCAGTTGTAGTGAAATCAATATTTTCATGAAAACCCGTACCAAATGTAGTACTTACTGCACACCGTGGTAAAGTTACGTATTTCTGTCACTGAATAGTTACAGAAACGAAACTGCAGATTCGTAAGCTTGCCATGGAGGTGACGAATTGTGTTCAACATATTTTAGTAACCGACTTCCAAAAAAGGAGGAGGTTCTCAATTCGGCGCGTAGGTATGTTTTTTTTTACATTCCGCTCGACCCCGCGTCCGTAGTAGCTTAACCGTAAGCTGACTTTACTACTTGTTTTATTACTTTGTGTTTAAATTTATTTCTTTTACTTCATGTTAACCTTTTTTCATGGTATTTTTATTCGCGCTCCACGAATTCGAATAATTATTATTTATGATTTTCCTTAAGCATACATCATATTAAAAGTTTCAAAGGAGTCTAGCCATAACTAAATCATTAGTCGTTTCTAAATATCTTTTAATTTTTTTTTCTATAATTCAGTGATTTACGGCATCATAGATAGTTTACCAACTAAGCCTTTAGAGGTTTTCGTTCCCTTGAGTTTTTTTACTCGGGCTATGAGCATTTATTTGAATTCTTCGTAGAAAAGAGCCCTGACTATTTAAGTTAACCTGAGTAATTTATTAAAAAGGTGCAGTCCTACTTTATAAAACAGCCTTTTTGTTTTTCTTTTGTTTAGGATATTAAATACCTTACATAGAGGAACGATTCAGGTTCCTTAGCTC
This sequence comes from Erebia aethiops, assembly GCA_923060345.2. Taxonomy (NCBI): domain Eukaryota; kingdom Metazoa; phylum Arthropoda; class Insecta; order Lepidoptera; family Nymphalidae; genus Erebia; species Erebia aethiops. Next base: position 6,842,360 of record OV281082.1, read on the forward strand.
CTTCCCAATCCAGCATACCTTGCGATCTGCCAGTGACAACAAACTTATCGAAATCTTAAAAAAAATCGCCAAACGTAACGCCGAGGGATACGCAGACTCGTTCACCCTAAATGGAACGCACTTCCAGCTGACGATCAAAATCTCTTGTCAAAAAGTATTATCTATCGCTGTAAACTTATTCTTATTATTATTTGTGTTCAGGTTTTTAAAATTAGTTATATGTAATTTAATATTTATGTATATAATATGTATTATGTTGAAATATATATTTATTATATATTATATGTATAATTTTTATCTGTTTATAGTATGTACCTATTAGAATGTACCTACGTTTATGTAATTTTATGTATTTTTATTCTAAGCAATTTCCCGTCTCACAGAAATTGTACGGTCCATTCATGTAGGTTGCCTGGCATGACCTTAGTGATAAGGTCGCCTTTTGTTTGTATTTTTGTATAATGTTCTTTGTATATGTCCATTTTTTATGCAATAAAGAATTTAATAATAATAATAAATTCCGGAATAGGAACAAATCCTAAACTGCGTGATACTACGTCGTCATGATCATAATAGGTATAACTTTAATCCACTGTGCATTCATACAGATACAACAGAATTTCCTTCATAGTACGGCTAAAGACTACTCATTTAACTATCTTTAATGTCCTCCCGAAGCGAGCGATATTGTAGTGATCAAGTGACTGAAAAAACACAGGTGAACTCTCTATTCCCTTACTCATAGCGTGATTGGGCCGAAAATCCGACACTACATTGAAATTTGAATCCGAATCTACGTTGTAATTACAAACGACCGTTAGGTCTAAGGGAACATAATATGTCTTTAATAATAACAAATTTCATATCTCAAAGACACGCTTTACAAACCAAGATTACTTTTTCTACTTTAGTTGCATCAAGGAGTTCGGTTAAGTCTCGCTTTATTAGAGCTCTTGATAATTGTGGCTATCAAAGCTTGGACTTAATAAATCAAATGTTCAGTCATGTTCGTTTGACCAATTAAGGGTAAGCGAGACTGAACTACAATGGTAATGTATCAAATTTCGTTGCATTTGAGTTTGACTTCAACTAATTGATGCAAATGCCTCGCCTGATGAGCTCGATGCCCTTTCGCCAGATGTTTTATTTGTTCCCTTGGAACAGATTTCTGGCATCGTGCTGATATATAAAATGAGGGTGTTTATTGCTAGTCGACTGCGGCGAAGTACATAATTTATTTTTGTGTGCTTGTGGCTCTCCTTTTGAACTATCTGTACTGTCTACGTGTGTACATCTATAGGTACACCCGTAGACATTTGATTTTAGTAGTAAGTAGTTAGTAGGTTGATTTGGATATGTGGTTAGATTAGTTCATTTAGATAGTAAGTATAAAAATTTTAAAAATGTATTTTTTTATACGCACAACGAGTTTTTTTAGTTTCAAGCGCATAAAACATTATATTTCTCCGATTCGAACTCGAACTTAATTTTAAGGGTTGCAATCGTTATTGTTTTGCATATTTTAGTAAGTCTAACAATTACCTAGATAGTTTTAAATAATACCTACTTACCCAACTTACTGAAAGAATTTAAAAAAATAATATATACAAAATTAGGCGCTGAAATGGGGGGATTTGAAATTTTAAAGCGGTTGTACTATATAGATCAAGTGACGTCTGACTGTAGATCTATGACAATATAATATTTGTGTATTTGAGCTAATTAATTTGTATGCCTTTATCTTTGTTTCACATTAAACTACACACAATTCCAACAAGTTAACCGTTTCAACTTTACGATGTCGTTTATTCAATAGTAAGCAATATAATTATTAAGTAATTTAATTAGGCAGGCAGTGAGTTGGATGCTTGCTCCGAACTGAGCTGGGCACCAGACAATTACTGGCAATTGGTGCGAGGCGGCGCCAGTTGTGATGTCACCACGACAGTTGCTAGGGTAGTCAGAATATTGTCTTTTCCGGGACACGTGTACTGAGTAAATCTGTAAGTACTTACTTAATATCTATACCAACAAATTATATTTTCTCAATTTTAGGGTTCCGGCACTCAAGAGGGAAAATGGAACCCTTATCCGTCTGTCTGTCTGTCTGTCTGTCTGTCTGTCAACCAACTTTTTCTCGGGAATGCGTGAAGGTATCGAGTTGAAATTAATATCAAATACTAAGGTCTATATTCCCTTAACTGTAAAAAAAAAAACTTTTAAGCAACGAATTACCTAATTACAAATACCTAAATGTTTTGTAAAAAATGTTTTAAATATCATAGCTTCTAAGTCAGCATAATCAAAAGATACGTCCGTTTTTGCATATTTTGACACTCCAATAAATCAAGGGTATAAGTAGGTATATATACTTGCCATTGACCTAGAATCATGAAATTTGGCAAGAAGCAAGGTAATCACAGCACAAGTATAGGAAAAAGCTGAAGATCGATAATCAGGGTTTCGTACTCATAGAGTGTCGAATTGTCAGGCGCTACCAGTTTGTTATCTATTGTACAATAAATAGCAAAAGATACCTCTACCCACCTTGGTAAATCTTAAAATTAAAATTCAACTAATTCTGCCGTAATAATAAAACATTGTTAAATGTTCCTTTTTTAACCCGCCGCACCGTGGAAGCGCAGTGCCTGGACATTTTTGATCAGACGTGTGATCTAACGTAGGTACGTACCTTCTTGGAACCATAATCATGTGAGGGAATTTTGTGTTCGCCGTAGACAGCCGTATAACACGGTCGGTTACATTTTACGAATTTACATGCATATAAATTAAACATCGACAGTTCGGCTAAGGTACTATGTATGCCTGGACGGCCTTGGAAAGTGTTATTTAATGGGATATGTTTCAAAGTAACACGTGAAGTAATAATTAGACATGCATGGTGCCGTTGGCGCCATATCTCATCGGGATTCAAGGCGTGCTCATATAGTCGTACATATTAATGTGTAGGCATAGATTGACTTTAAAGCACTTATACAAGGGTCGACCTTTTGATGTTCACACGACTGTGACTCAGTTTCAATAAAGATTAGAATTAGCAAATCGATTTTCCTAAAGGAAATTTTCCAAACTTTTCCAGAATATTTTTAGGAGAGAAAAGATTAACCAAAACACATAAGTTCCATGAAAATAAAAATTCGTAAATTTCTGTTTACGAATTTTTATTTTCATAAGGTAAGTTAAGGTGAGGTAAGGTAAGGTAAGGTGGAATTTCTATTCGTTGTGGTGAAAAATTAGTTTTTTCATTCACATACGTTTCATTTAGGATTTTTTCACATTTCGTATCACATGTGAGGAAAATAGGCATTCTATATTATCTTAACTGCGGAAAATGGAAAATGCTTCATTTCCTCTCCGTCGGAGGTAATGCAATTAAAAAAAGAAACGGTCAAGTGCGAGTCAGACTCGCTCACAAAGGGTTCCTAACCACCACACAATACAAATAATTTCAGTAGGTAAATAGCAAGAAAGATGTCATAAGAACACAAATCCATTTGGTCTAAGGTTTAGAAACAATATTACTATCAAATAATGTTAACGACTATTACTATAGGACTGTCTAGACTACCTAGTAGGTAAGTATTTACCTACACTAAATTGAGAACAATTTACGAGATGCTGGTTTTATGTTTGCAGATAATTCAGTTCATGGCTCATTGCGCACTATGATTCGCCCCAACTGTTAAAATTATTAACAGTTTATCTTCATTCTGATCCAGCCAACTCGCTAGGTATGTTAAAAATTTATATGGCTATTTCGATTAATCTTATTGCTCCTGTAGAATTTATGATTCTAAATTAAAAAGCTCGCATAGCGTCTCGTGAATTCTCTACATGGCCCACCTGTCATTTCGTGCCGATAAATAACTTTGATACGGGTACCTAGTGATTTTAAAAGAATTTACTTTTTAATTTATTTATGTAAGTTTACAATTTTCTTATTACAAACGCTTGTTTTAAATTTCTGACATAGGCATTATAGAAGCAAAGCAAACGAGTAAAAAAAGAGTTTCACTGCATACAAGTTTAGGTAAGTAAAGGTACCTACTATGTACGGCTATACCTCATGTAAATATACCTTTTATTACCTACCTAGATAAACGGAAAAGGACATAATATTGACTGACTGATCTTTCAACGCACAGCTCAAATGTTTCTAAATCGACTCAAACCACTGGACGGATCGGGTTGAAATTTTGTCATAGTTATAAAGAATACAGATATCAGTTATGACAAAGATACTTTGCGCCTAAGCACAGGCTTCTGCTGTAGGTACAAAGCGTAAGTTCGGCCCCACATGCAGTACCTCACCTCTGGGCCGGAGCACCCCAGTACCAGCTCCTTCCAATTGACCGGATATAAAAGCGGGCAGTTCGACTCGTAGACAATCCCAAAAACACTTGCACGCTGGAGTCCCTAGAGCACCGAAGAGACGTTAGTTCTCTTTGTGTGGTCTATCGTCTCTACAATGGGAAGTGCTCTGAGGAGTGATTCAATCTAATACCACCTTCCGAGCTCTCCAGTTGCACTCTCGTAGACAATCCCAAAAACACTCGCACGCTGGAGTCCCTAGAGCACCGAAGAGACGTTAGTTCGCTTTGTGTGGTCTATCGTCTCTACAATGGGAAGTGCTCTGAGGAGTGATTCAATCTAATACCACCTTCCGAGCTCTCCAGTCGCACTCTTCGTCGCAGAAACATATTTCATCCTCACCACCTGGATGCCTGGTCTTCATCCACCTCCCGTTATTCCAGGTCATTCCTGCCACCTACCTGCAAATTGTGGAACCTGCAGCATCCATCTTCGGTGTTCCCTAATGATTATAATATGGGGCTCTTCAAAGGGCGGATAAACAAATTTCTCAAAAGCCAGCAACGCATTGGCGGTTCCTCTGGTGCTGCAAATGTTCATGGGCGGCGGTAATCACTTACCATCAGGTGATCCGCCTGCTCGTTTGTTCGCTATGTATATAGACATATACATATAATCCATATCCATATCCATATCTATATCCATACTTATATTAATATTATAAATGCGAAAGTGTGTCTGTCTGTCTGTCTGTCTGTCTGTCTGTCTGTCTGTCTGTCTGTTTGTCTGTCTGTCTGTCTGCTACGCTTTCACGGCCCATCTGTTCAACCGATTTTGATCACACTTTGGAGACGAGAACTCTATAGTACGAGTACCTATGCACTTATGCAGGCCCATGGAAATCGTTAATTAGCTGAATACTTCCAGTAGGAACCTAATGTCATTTTTCTTTGATAAATAAATGATAAATGATTTATTTATTTCACATAGGACAACTTGTGTCACTACGTACGTACTACGTAGGTATACGTTAAGACTACCACCAGTTCGAAAAACTGATTCTACTGAGAAGAGCCAGCAAAAAACTCAGCAGTTGCTCTTTTCTTAAAAAGAAAAAGGTTACAATTAGTAAACAATACTGTATCACATACGTTACGTTTCAAGTATTACCTACACTGACTTGTGGGTCACTACTCACTGGATGCGAGGCCGGATGCAATTTTGTCATTCAGAAAATTATCGATCGTATAATAACCTCGACTTAACAAGTGCTGTTTAAAACAAAGTCTTTAAATTTATGTAATGGCAAATCCAGAAACTTTTTTGGAACCATACAATAAAAGCGATACACTTGACTCCACAAAGGATTTCTGCACCTTGCGCACATGCAGATATGACGCTGTTAGAATATACGACGGTTTCTAGTACATCGATTGTGAGTATCACCTATTTGATTATAAAGATTAATGTTCTGCCTAACAAAGACTATATTATTGGTTATGAATTGTGAAGGCACTGCAACAACACCAATCTTTTAAAAAAAATTACGAAGTGAATAGGTTTAAGTACCTACATAAATAATTATCAGGCATATTTCTGTAAGGCCTAAGGCCCAATTAAGGGCAAGGTTTTACTGTTAGTCTTAATAGGACGATTTATCACCTCCCCAAGTAGATTCAATAAATGAAGCAAAATTAATAGGGATAGGCGCCTACGTTTTATATGGTCACTGTTTAGATGTTGATATCATATTTTACTACTTACAAAATTAGAACTGTAGGTCCGTAAGTACCTACTACTTACTACAATTCTACGAGTTGTACTACAGCAGGTAAACCTAAAGTACTTACACTCTTACTTACAATAAGTTACATTTTATTGCTACGAGTATCTATAAACGCATTTTGATTGCTGAATACAACTCACTGACGTATCCCAAGGTTTTCTTTTCTATGCATGATCCTCGGAATACTAAGAGAGATCATTACCTGGGATGATGATGGCCGTTGACTACTATTGAATAGTAATTTTATGACACATATTTTTACTCGTAGGTACTCATAATAATCTAGGCATTGCGTAAGTATACGGATTAAAAGCCTTTCCATTTATGTACCTATATGTATAGTAATACTACTACTACAACCTATTAACGTCCCACTGCTGGGCACAGGCCTCCACTCTCATAGGAGAGAGGGAACCCACCACGCTGCTCCAATGCGGGTTTGCGGGCTATATATAGATATGGATATAGTAATAGTTAAATACTAATGATACAAAAATAATATGAAATAAGCTAACCTAAATAAAACAAGGTGATAACATCGATTTATTAAAAAAACATTTATTATAATTATCGAAATAGTAACGCTTCGAAACGATAGATATTTGTTAACCTACAGTTTTGATCTGCATCTGGCTACTGGTGCCAAAAATGAATAGTAGTCAAATACCCAATTGTATTTAAACAATTTTTAAAAGTAAAAAGTACTTTACAATTTCGTGCATTCACATTGTCGATAACATCTTCTGAGGATACTCAGGTGTCGGAGTGAAACGTACCTACCTACCTACGTTTAAAATTGACGTGAAAAATCATTACTTGTCTCTCTGTAATCATCAATAGCGACATGTTTAATTTGTCCATTATTTATATGTGTATTTATTTATGTATTAAATCTTACGTATGTCTATTTTATTTATTTTGTATATGTCACCGTAAGATTGTAAAATCCGTTAGATTATAATCTAACGGTTTCTTTCCCGCTAGATTATAAACTCTCGAAAGATTGTGAACCGTTCAATGTTCTGAGTATTAATTTATGAAATATTTATTGTTTTTACGTTTTCTTGTCTCTTTCTTGAACAGTTCGCGCGCGAGTTGAATGCAGAGTAAATGTTAGTGTCACCATACATTTACTCTGCATTCAACTCGCGCGCGAACTATAGGTTAAGTTAGGGTTTGACATGAATATTCAGGTAGTGCCCGGCCGCAGGCCGGGCACTTAGGTTCTATCGGGTTAATATACCTAATATATTACAATTTACCGAAAAATAACGCGTTAAATTGTAAGCAGTATGTTACGGTTCACAATGTGTCGAAAGTTTATAATCTATCGAGATAAAAAACGTTATATTATAATCTAACGGTTTTTACAATCTTACGGTGACATATATATTAGTGTATTAATATGTTATAATTTTATGATATTGGTTAGTTTATGTATCTATTAGTATTTAAGTTTAATTTTATGCACCACCTCCTACTGCCCACTTGCTCATTGTCTCCGTATCGATAAGGTTGTCTGGAAGAGATCGCTGGTTAGCGATAAGACCGCCTTATTGTACCTACGTTATAAGTTTTCATTTTTATAATCTGTTTCTTTTGTGTACAATAAAGTATATACATACATACATACATACGTTGAGACTTGAGAGTAATTTGGACGATTTAATAGGGCGGGTTCAAATTACAATATCAGTTATTATAATTTTACCATGACCAAATGGTTGTAGCGCATTTTTTCTCGTCTCGCTATACCGTATTAGGACTAGCACATTCCTTTTCTGTGAGACAAGGCCTCAGTCCTTAAAGGATTAATTGTAATAGTAATGACGTGTAAATTATAGTCCAAAATTATACATATGACGTCATTCATTTTTTTGGATGGATAGGTACAGATTGAGACCAAATATTATAATTTGGAAGGCTAGTGAATATCTCAACATGCTTTGAATTCATAGTACCTTATTAGATGAATAGCAAGGTAGGTAGATACATAATTGGTGCAGGTGGTTAGAATATTAATTATTTTTTCTCAAAACCTAGTAGGTAGTTAGATCTCATTCATATACTTAACATGAAATGGGCGTTTATAAAGTTAAGGAAAAATTTATAAAACCTATGAATTACAAGTGAATAAAATCTTAATATGACCTAGTAATTAGTATATTATAGCAACACAATTTCCTAGTTAAGAACTTATAATTAAATAACCGAATTAGGAACGCTTGAAGCTATGTCTAGGTTACGAACAAGACCTTTTGTAGGTCAACTACAGTTAATTGTACCTACCTATTTATTCAGTAGTATTATTTATATATAATAGGTACCTGCTTATAGAATATTTATATATTCTGTACCTTTTATAATAAATGTTATGATCATAGTTCTAAGAAGATAAAACTAAGTACTTACATAATTATTTATATTACTTACCTAATACCTACAGGTACATTGGTATTAACTGAATAAAAATGGTTGTGCCTGTTTTGTGTCGGTGGTTGTACTACACTGCTATTAATTACATAATAAAGATAAAATTGTATCCATATCCATACTAATAATAAAAATGCGAAAGTGTGTCTGTCTGTCTGCTACGCTGTCCCGGCCCTCTTTTCAACCGATTTTGCTGAAATTTGGTATAGAGGTATAAGGAGTTCCCGCGGGAATCAAAAAACCTTAATCCACGCGGACGAAGTCGCGGGCATCATCTAGTTTAATATAAAATAATATCCATTATTCATACTTAATTACTAATAATATTAAATAATATCAAGGTAGGTACGGAATCAACATTAGGTAGGTACAACGGCTACCATACCATACGTTTAATGTGACGGAAACGGAAAATTATTGACTTATCAATACCTTTGAACCGATATATCTATACAAATATTATAAAGAGGTAAAGTTTGTGAGTTTGTGACGTTGTAGGGGGTAATCTCTGTGCAGTACCGCACATAAGATGATTGATTAAAACAATTTGCTTTATAAAACTGTTTAATTATGCTCTAAATTAACAATTATTTAAAAGATATTACAAAATTTAGCGAGTTTGCGTTGGAGTTGATCGCTTGACTTAATGTAAGTAAGTGCCTAAAATTGCACTTTTTTGTAAGACCGCCCGCGCACCGGTCGTTGCCCGCACCCCCGCTTCCGCGCAGTTTAGCGGGAGAATTTAAATGTCGCGCGAACAATCTCTGCATCTACTGAACCGATTTTGAATATTCTTGTACCAATAGAAAGTCACATTATTAGAGAAAAATTTGGGAGTTCCCGTGGGAATTTAAAAACTTTTCACCCGGACGAAGACGCGGCTATCTGCTAGTTATAATAATATAATAGTGGTTTTCGATACAAAGATATTGTTTCCGGCACGTACCCAACCCGTCACAGGTACTTATCGTCACCTGCGATGCGCTTGCGCCGGCCTTCACCGTACGCGATCAGTCGTTCACGCTCCTTCCAAGTTAATTAATTATAGACCTGTGAATGACTAGCGACACATTCTTTTTCAGTATTATACTCTTTATTTTAAAAATATTGAGTATGGTTGGTGAAAAGTGCTTGAAGTAGCGATGTCGCTAGTCGGTACCAACACAAGGTGTCGGGCTCTTAATTCTTATTTAACTTGGCAGTTGGCTTAGATCTGGAAGGTCACAAGTCAGCACAGTGTTGGCTATAAAAATAGAAGTGAAGTACAGTAGGAATATCATTAAAGTAAATACTTGGCTGTAATTTAATGTAAGCCCGGCCTGTACCTAATAATTCGACACGACAGGAGAGAGATCAGGCGCAGGACGGCTTTACGTGCTCTCCGAATAACGGCGCTGAAACACCGCCAACTTCCTAACTCCGGGCTAGTACTGAGAATATCTTGTCAGGAGAATCCAAAGCAATACCCACTCATATCCCGACCGACCCGTATCGAACCCGCGGGACCTCGTCATCCACAGTCAATTATGCTAAAAGTAACTAGTCAATAGGTTTCAACTTCAATCAATCAAACCAAAATCAATTGGTTTCTACCTATTCGTGTAAACAATACATTAGAACTTAAAGCTAGCTAGCCTAACCTAATTACAATAAATCATGGCCGCGTGGAACGGTGGCAAGAATGCTGGCTGCGTTTCCGCGCTGGACAGCTATACCTAGGTTGATCCTTTGCGCAAAAAATGAGCCAGCCCTTCTTGGTTTTATATTGATGACAGCCTTACGTTTGAACTTTGATTGTTTACACTCAAAAGATCTCATTTGATATGATATAGTTGGATGTAGCAGGTAAATGGTTAAAGACTCCGTTTCAGTACGGCCTCAACAGCACCGCCTGCGCCGTAATTCCTTCACGCCGCAATGATTGAACCGATTTGGCTGAATTTTGGAATGGAGATATACATATATATAACCTGAATTAACACATATGGTATACAATTTATCCCGGAAAGTAAAAGAATTCCCGCGAGCGGACGGAGTCGCGGGCATCACCTAGTAACTGCTATCGCGAAAGAGTTTTCGATGATTGTTACGGGCATTAACTATAAATATTATGTAAGTTTAAGTACTATCTATATTAAAATTCACAGTTGAATAAACACTGACACAATAATAAAATCGTTAGATGGAAAGTCAGCAGGTAGATACTAGATACCTACCTACTTGAAAACTTTTTATGAGATTTGAAAGGATGGAGTAAAGAGGGTATTGTATACGCCTTGATTCGTCTATTTGTTTTGCTTATTGTTGAACAAGTGGCAAAAAATTATAAATACTTAATATTTTCTTATTTTCCATTTCTATTCGCCAAAGCTAGAAAGTTGCTTACGAAAACTCTTTCTTTTCAAATTTAGTTTTTTAAACTAAAATATTAGGTATTTGTTTAAGTAGTAGGTATGTATTAAGTGCCCCTTTCGTTTGCCAAAGAATTGTACTCACAGGATTTTTAGCAAAATAAATGTATTCGCAAGGAAGACAATTAAGTATAGTCCGTCAAACTATAGATAGATAGATAGATAGATAAATTCTTTATTGCCACCACAGATCACGGAAACAAGGGAGATGTGCTAAGGGGGCGTGTTGCGTGCGAACTCATCAGGCACAAAATAGGCCTGATGGCCGTTTTTGTCTTTAGTCGCATGTCAGTCAAAGATTGGTTCACTTCTCTCGGTTTTTAACAAAATGCCGCGTTGTTCAGTGGTTGTTTGTAAAAATTCAAGCTGCAAAGTGAATTACATGAAAGATGGCATCTCATTTCACACGTAAGTACAAATAAATTGTTGTAATTTTCCATTAAAATCAATAAAACATTATTTAGTGGTATATCATAATGTAATAGAGTGACAAGTCTATATCTCATTATGAACAAAAACCATTGCTTGCTTAGTAGAAATCTATCAATGAATCGGCCAGTCTTACGACGCAATGGTTAAGTGTTCTTTACCGATTCTTTCACTAGCACGATAGATCAAATTTCGTAGTTCGGCCGCTGTCAGCGTGCCGTGAACTAGAGATGTGACGATGCAGGTACGAGTACAATGCAGTTGTCGATATTTTAGCGACCAAACGATGATCTGTGATACAATAATTAATAGTACCTTAATTATAACTTAGTAAACAATTATTGCTATTTTAACGTTTAAACTATCGTGAGTAAAATTCATTATAACTATATTTTTAGTCATAATTATTACTATTTTTTTTAATGTAAGTACTCGACTTACTTAGCTGACGAAACGTATAAAAAATATACTAGGTGAATTAATATAATGTCAATTTACGTAGATACTCATTACTCATTTATTGATATATTTAATGTCACTCTTTAATATTAATATTTAAGATATCCGAAGGATGCAGAAAGAAAAGAAAAGTGGATAAATGCTACAGGAAGAGGTCCAAGCTGGTTTCCGACGAAAAATAGCACAATATGCTCGTATCACTTTGAGCCAAAGTGCTTTCAACCATTGAAGATGGTTCGTCGGCTCTTCGAATGGTCAATCCCAACATTGAACTTGCGTTTTGTGTTGACTTTAAGTTAATAATACCCACTAGATGATGCCCGTGACTTCGTCCGCCTGGATTAAGTTTGTTTTAATTTCGCGGGAACTCCTTAATTTCCGGGATAAAATAGTCTAGTAATTTCTGAGTGAAGTAGGTACAAATTCTGTACTTACGGGACATGGCTGTTTCGGTAAGTACTTGCACCAGATTGCGAAACGGGAGGAAACAGCCATCTGTCACGAGTGTGGTACTCCAGAGGACACAGCGCACCATACCCTAGTGGAAAATGTTATGGAGCTGAAGGAGGCTGCGGAACGGGAACGAGAGCTGGACCCTAACGCTCCACTGATCCGCAGAAGACGACAGGGGGGAAGAAGGCGACGCTTCGCTCGCCTTTTCCCGCCTTAGTATAGGTGTCTAGGACCCTATGGTCGGTTCAGCGTCGTGATGTCTCAGTAGCCTTGGGACCCTGAGACCTCTCTTTGTAGACGCGGACTGTGCTGCTGGTTTTTTAGTGGGTATTCTGCTTCCATCTGTGAGTCCCACATACCCGCCTTGTGCGGGATGCGTAAATGCATTTTTCCAGCAAAAAAAAAGTACAAATTCTGTGTCTAGTTGGGACGTTTGGGTGATATTTTCGTCGCCCAAGGGTGGTTAAAGTATATTTAATAACGAGGAAGTAAGAGCCACTTTACGAGCAAAGGTCTTGTAAAATAATTTTTCGATTAATGTGTACTTAAAATTCACCCAAACAAACAAACAACCAAACAAACTTGAAGAAAAAAGTGTTGTAATGTGCACAAAAAGAACCTCGTCCTTTTTTCGGAAAGTCGGTTAAAAATAATCTAATATGAGATGATTTTTTACATCTTATTTTTGGTACACAAGTAAAATATCACTTTTCATAATCGGTAGTCATTGTCAAAAACCCAAATATTAAGAAATTTAGCATCGATAGATCCATTTTAGTCAACCACTAATTGTATCATATTTGAATTTTGCACAGCACATCGACAACGTTTTACGTTTGTGTGAGTAAGATGCACGGTGATTGAAATTGAACCCTGTTTGGTAAACAATAAAGTGTATATTTGTTCGTGCCTCATGCACTGATCTATCGGTATGCGTGTGTGTGAGTGAGACTTCTTGTCTATTGTATTTATTTAGTTGCTTGTATTGGTAGCAGGTAGTAGGGATAGGTAGGGATAAACTGGAGACAGCAGGTTTCAATACAATTTGATACATAGGCATATCTCCCTTGTTTCCGTGATCTGTGATTGCCACACATAACAAAGAGAAAACTTAACTATAAACAAAAAACAGAAAACAACAGCGTGCGCAAGGGCGGTCTTATCACTAAAAGTGATCTCCTCCAGACAACCCATTTCTAAAGGAACTTTAAAAAGGAGCGGGACAGTGCAACAATAATAATAAGCATGCAACAATACTATACTACATAAACTATACATACTAATGATACTTATATAACTAAATATAAATAAATATAAACATATAGCACTCTATATAAACTATATAAACTATAGTGACAGCGTCGCGTCGCTAGTAGGTATATAATATATTATATGACTAGCGACCCGCCCCGGCTTCGCACGAGTAGCCCAATCATCATAATAGTCCATACTCCATAGTCCAACTCCATACACAATATAGCCAGTGGGTAGTGGGCACTGGGCAGCAAATCAGGTTTTACATTAGCACTGCGATCACTGCCACCCGTGCACCCGTGCGCGGATCACCCGCCTCACGCGCACGCCTGCCACTGCCGTCCCACTGTTGCACGTTACTGTATTTCAATGATATCTTCTAAGATATTCATCTAAATTAAATGGTGTAAAGGGATAATTTGGTCTATATTAAATACTTGAGATGATTAACAACTTTATTTTGATAAGGATTAATATTAATACTATGGCAGTAAAACACCGTCGAAAGCAAAGCTTTGTTTTAGACGTAATTTAAAAATCATAAAAATTTTTATTGAGAGACAACCTTAACAATTATGTTGGTAACTTGAACTGTGCGTTTACAATGGAATTTCATTTGTTAAATACGAATAAATACCCATACCATAAATAAATAAACACTTAATTTATCGTCGTTGAAGTTCATTTATTATTGCATGATTAGGTAAGTATATTATATTATATATTATAAATGTTGTTGGTAAGTATATTGGTAGTTGGTAGGCAATAGGCATATTATTATTTATTATCTAACTAGATAATGCCCGCGACTTCGTCCGCGTGGATTAAGATTTTATGATTCCCGTGGAAACTCTTTAATTTTCCGGGATAGAAAGTAGCCTATGTCCTTCCCCGGGATACAACCTACCCCTGTACCAAATTTCATAAAAATCGGTTGAACAGATGAGCCGTGAAAGCGTAGCAGACAGACAGACATACAGACAGACACACTTTCGCATTTATAATATTAGTATGGATTTGAAATACCTAGGTATGGAAAAATAAAGGAATTATTTACTTAAATCTTTTTTATAGGTAAAATATAATTTCAATGATAGGTACTCAGGAGAGTACCTAAAATACCTACCTAAGTTTACGGTATCTACCTACTACTTAGCTACCTATTTGTGTTACCACACCATAATGATCCAATTCATGTAGGTACTTAGTGGATATTTCCCACTGTTTCTAAATATATATTTTTGGTGGAGGTGGAGCGGTGATATCTGGACTCCGGAGGGTGGCTGGCATCGATGTAAGTATTGGATGCGAAAAGCCGAGGAAAGAGCACGTTGGTGCTATTTGAAAGAGGCCTAACTATGTCCTACAGTGGATACAGTTGCTGGATGATGATGATGATATATTTTTTGTATGGAAATCCAATATTTCAGGATAATTTCATTGCAAACTTGACATAAACCCATTATTGTTCATATCATATAAATTCATTGGTACTCCGGCAGGTCTAAAGCTATCAACATAGTTTTCCTTGTAATAATATCTTCCTAAAAAGATAGTGAATCATATATTGCGTTTTTAGTAATGTAGATACGATATTATATTCTATTTTTGTCGCTGTTAAAATGGGTGTTCCTTTCTTGATAACTGTTCGAACGTGTACCTAACCTTGCAGACGTATTCTTTAATCGAAGCAGAAACGGCAAACGCTATGTTATCCATATACCTACTTACTAATTACTTATTATAAACTAGATGATGCCCGCGACTTCGTCCGCGTGGATTGATGTTTTTTATTCCCGCGGGAACTCTTCAATTTTCCGGGATAAAAAGTAGCCTATGTCCCTCCCCGGGATACAAACTATCCCTATACCAAATTTCGTCAAAATCGGTTGTATAGATGGGCCGTGAAAGCGTAGCAGACAAACAGACAAACACACTTTCCCATTTATAATATGTTATAATATTTGTATAGTATGGATGCGTACCTAAATATGTCTGTCTAATGAAGGCGCGGACATCATCTTGCGTTTGATAGAGAAGAATATTTTAATAAGTTTTAAAAGTAGTCACTTTAAGAAATAAATGTTATCATTCTTCACAAAAATAGCAGATACAATGATAGGTAGTAGGTACAGTAGAATACCCATCAGCGGATCCCCTACCTTGTTCAGTGGAGCATGTCTTGTTTATTACCGTCTGCAGAGCAGTCGTTGCTGTCTCGGCCCACGCCCAATGATACAGCCATTACACGCTCGATTACCTTTAAATTACGTCTAGGTACTTTGAAGTCCCATGTCCTGGCATCGAATCCAAACCACTCACTGAATGGTTAAACACAAATAAAGTCGGAACTTTTTACATAAGCATCTTTTATACTAGTAGGTAACAATCTAAACGTTAGACAAAAAATGTAGCCAATTTGTGTCCGTCGTGATCTGTTGACTTTTCTTAAAAATCATAGAAATTGATCTGATCATGCATAAAATGAAAATAGAAAAGGTATACAAAAGAACAGAATGATACTTCGACTAACAATTCAAATAATATATCTATCGAAGCGTGTAATAGCATATTTTACAATTACAACAAACTGTAAGAAGGTATTCCTACTGCAGATAGGTACTGTACATTTATTGAAAATAATACAATAGAACTTAGCCTAACCAAATTACTATATAAATCATAAATCATGCCCGCGTGGAATGGTGGCAAGGACTTCTGTCACCCAGATGAGGCAATTAACCGCGGTGAAATATCTCGTAAAAAATTTTCGCCACTAAGACTCCATGGCCCCAGGGTCTCCACGGCAAATGGAAATTACGGTATTAGTTAGTATATATCTACCTACATAAAAATATCTTTTTGTTTATGGTGAATGCATATAGAAAAGGTTACTTATTATTTTTTATAAAATAAGATTTATAGAAATGTACTTTAATTTCAGACGATTATACAATATTCATGAATCATGATCAGTGAGACAATTTATATGCCATTGCTGAAATACCTATACAACGTGCATTTCCATTTTCCACAGCAGCAAAAGAAAGAGCTCCTTACGGTACATTTACATACACAAGTGTTATGCAATCCGCTTTGTACGGTCTGTGCCGCTGAACGACCACATTGCATCAGACAAAGTGCAGGCAGGGTTCTTATTTCTACAGCTAAATTAGCATGGATACAATGACTACCTCGATTACCTATACTGCCTTTTAAATTAATGCACATATTTTAATATGAAAACACGATTGTGAAATCTCTGTTAAAAGCATTGAGTTCAAATGACCTGAAGGAACAAATCCCATACCACCACCACTACAGCATATTAACGTCCCACTGCTGGGCACAGGCCACCACTCTCATAGGAGAGGGAATTAGAGCTTAGACCCACCACGCTGATACAATGCGGGTTGGCGGGCTTTAACGACTATTATCATGATAGTGATAATAACCGGGACCGAGGGCTTAACGTGCTCTCCGAGGCACGGGGGTGAAACACCGCCAACTTCCAACTCCAGGCTGGCACTGAGAATTTCTGAATGAAAAACCCAATACCAATTTTTTTTCCCGACCGGGAATCGATCCCAGGACCTCGTGATCCGCAGTCGACTATGCTAACCGCTAGACCAACGAGGCAGTTCCTCCACTGTCCACAAAATACAAGGCTCCTCAAAAGAGCGCCTCCACCTAATACAAAGACTTTTCATATCATATCAGTACGGTTTGTGCGGATTTGTAGATTTTAAACACATTTGAGAACTATTTTTTTTCTTCAAAATATTGTCTTAAAACTAATAGAAAAATAGTGGACAAAGGTAAATCTTTCTCAATAAAAGAAATCTTTTATTAAGTAGTATAGGTCTAGGTACAAAAATAATTATTTTAGTGAAATTATAAAATTCTACAATATATTATAAATAATAAATTGGTACACTTTATTACTTTAATAATAAAAACGAAAGGGATATAGTAAGACTTTTCATAGCAACTTTTAAAAGTAGTGTAACGTGTATCACAGAATAGGTAATAGTATACAGCTGTAATGTTGTCGATGGTGTCATTACCGTAAAAGTTGATGCTAATTTCTACTTAATAAAACAACGACTTTCTACTTAAAAAAGACCGTAAAAATTTTCCGCTTAGCTTGCAAAGTTTTTAAAAAGACTTTTAGGTACTTTGCTTTGCATGCTATTCTGCAGAACCATTTCTGTCTCTAGCAAATGATAACTCTCGGGTTTAAATATAAAGAAACAAAGTGCCAAAATAATGAGTAGGTAATGAGATTCGCTTTAGTGCGCCTACAGACTGCTCCCCTGTTTTAACTTTAAAATTAACTATACGTTTGTAGTGTAAAGAGAAAGACCAAGCAAGTGTAATATATATATAATGTAAATATAATAGTGGTTTTCGATACAAAGATATTGTTTCCGGCACGTACCCAACCCGTCACAGGTACTTATCGTCACCTGCGATGCGCTTGCGCCGGCCTTCACCGTACGCGATCAGTCGTTCACGCTCCTTCCAAGTTAATTAATTATAGACCTGTGAATGACTAGCGACACATTCTTTTTCAGTATTATACTCTTTATTTTAAAAATATTGAGTATGGTTGGTGAAAAGTGCTTGAAGTAGCGATGTCGCTAGTCGGTACCAACACAAGGTGTCGGGCTCTTAATTCTTATTTAACTTGGCAGTTGGCTTAGATCTGGAAGGTCACAAGTCAGCACAGTGTTGGCTATAAAAATAGAAGTGAAGTACAGTAGGAATATCATTAAAGTAAATACTTGGCTGTAATTTAATGTAAGCCCGGCCTGTACCTAATAATTCGACACGACAGGAGAGAGATCAGGCGCAGGACGGCTTTACGTGCTCTCCGAATAACGGCGCTGAAACACCGCCAACTTCCTAACTCCGGGCTAGTACTGAGAATATCTTGTCAGGAGAATCCAAAGCAATACCCACTCATATCCCGACCGACCCGTATCGAACCCGCGGGACCTCGTCATCCACAGTCAATTATGCTAAAAGTAACTAGTCAATAGGTTTCAACTTCAATCAATCAAACCAAAATCAATTGGTTTCTACCTATTCGTGTAAACAATACATTAGAACTTAAAGCTAGCTAGCCTAACCTAATTACAATAAATCATGGCCGCGTGGAACGGTGGCAAGAATGCTGGCTGCGTTTCCGCGCTGGACAGCTATACCTAGGTTGATCCTTTGCGCAAAAAATGAGCCAGCCCTTCTTGGTTTTATATTGATGACAGCCTTACGTTTGAACTTTGATTGTTTACACTCAAAAGATCTCATTTGATATGATATAGTTGGATGTAGCAGGTAAATGGTTAAAGACTCCGTTTCAGTACGGCCTCAACAGCACCGCCTGCGCCGTAATTCCTTCACGCCGCAATGATTGAACCGATTTGGCTGAATTTTGGAATGGAGATATACATATATATAACCTGAATTAACACATATGGTATACAATTTATCCCGGAAAGTAAAAGAATTCCCGCGAGCGGACGGAGTCGCGGGCATCACCTAGTAACTGCTATCGCGAAAGAGTTTTCGATGATTGTTACGGGCATTAACTATAAATATTATGTAAGTTTAAGTACTATCTATATTAAAATTCACAGTTGAATAAACACTGACACAATAATAAAATCGTTAGATGGAAAGTCAGCAGGTAGATACTAGATACCTACCTACTTGAAAACTTTTTATGAGATTTGAAAGGATGGAGTAAAGAGGGTATTGTATACGCCTTGATTCGTCTATTTGTTTTGCTTATTGTTGAACAAGTGGCAAAAAATTATAAATACTTAATATTTTCTTATTTTCCATTTCTATTCGCCAAAGCTAGAAAGTTGCTTACGAAAACTCTTTCTTTTCAAATTTAGTTTTTTAAACTAAAATATTAGGTATTTGTTTAAGTAGTAGGTATGTATTAAGTGCCCCTTTCGTTTGCCAAAGAATTGTACTCACAGGATTTTTAGCAAAATAAATGTATTCGCAAGGAAGACAATTAAGTATAGTCCGTCAAACTATAGATAGATAGATAGATAGATAAATTCTTTATTGCCACCACAGATCACGGAAACAAGGGAGATGTGCTAAGGGGGCGTGTTGCGTGCGAACTCATCAGGCACAAAATAGGCCTGATGGCCGTTTTTGTCTTTAGTCGCATGTCAGTCAAAGATTGGTTCACTTCTCTCGGTTTTTAACAAAATGCCGCGTTGTTCAGTGGTTGTTTGTAAAAATTCAAGCTGCAAAGTGAATTACATGAAAGATGGCATCTCATTTCACACGTAAGTACAAATAAATTGTTGTAATTTTCCATTAAAATCAATAAAACATTATTTAGTGGTATATCATAATGTAATAGAGTGACAAGTCTATATCTCATTATGAACAAAAACCATTGCTTGCTTAGTAGAAATCTATCAATGAATCGGCCAGTCTTACGACGCAATGGTTAAGTGTTCTTTACCGATTCTTTCACTAGCACGATAGATCAAATTTCGTAGTTCGGCCGCTGTCAGCGTGCCGTGAACTAGAGATGTGACGATGCAGGTACGAGTACAATGCAGTTGTCGATATTTTAGCGACCAAACGATGATCTGTGATACAATAATTAATAGTACCTTAATTATAACTTAGTAAACAATTATTGCTATTTTAACGTTTAAACTATCGTGAGTAAAATTCATTATAACTATATTTTTAGTCATAATTATTACTATTTTTTTTAATGTAAGTACTCGACTTACTTAGCTGACGAAACGTATAAAAAATATACTAGGTGAATTAATATAATGTCAATTTACGTAGATACTCATTACTCATTTATTGATATATTTAATGTCACTCTTTAATATTAATATTTAAGATATCCGAAGGATGCAGAAAGAAAAGAAAAGTGGATAAATGCTACAGGAAGAGGTCCAAGCTGGTTTCCGACGAAAAATAGCACAATATGCTCGTATCACTTTGAGCCAAAGTGCTTTCAACCATTGAAGATGGTTCGTCGGCTCTTCGAATGGTCAATCCCAACATTGAACTTGCGTTTTGTGTTGACTTTAAGTTAATAATACCCACTAGATGATGCCCGTGACTTCGTCCGCCTGGATTAAGTTTGTTTTAATTTCGCGGGAACTCCTTAATTTCCGGGATAAAATAGTCTAGTAATTTCTGAGTGAAGTAGGTACAAATTCTGTACTTACGGGACATGGCTGTTTCGGTAAGTACTTGCACCAGATTGCGAAACGGGAGGAAACAGCCATCTGTCACGAGTGTGGTACTCCAGAGGACACAGCGCACCATACCCTAGTGGAAAATGTTATGGAGCTGAAGGAGGCTGCGGAACAGGAACGAGAGCTGGACCCTAACGCTCCACTGATCCGCAGAAGACGACAGGGGGGAAGAAGGCGACGCTTCGCTCGCCTTTTCCCGCCTTAGTATAGGTGTCTAGGACCCTATGGTCGGTTCAGCGTCGTGATGTCTCAGTAGCCTTGGGACCCTGAGACCTCTCTTTGTAGACGCGGACTGTGCTGCTGGTTTTTTAGTGGGTATTCTGCTTCCATCTGTGAGTCCCACATACCCGCCTTGTGCGGGATGCGTAAATGCATTTTTCCAGCAAAAAAAAAGTACAAATTCTGTGTCTAGTTGGGACGTTTGGGTGATATTTTCGTCGCCCAAGGGTGGTTAAAGTATATTTAATAACGAGGAAGTAAGAGCCACTTTACGAGCAAAGGTCTTGTAAAATAATTTTTCGATTAATGTGTACTTAAAATTCACCCAAACAAACAAACAACCAAACAAACTTGAAGAAAAAAGTGTTGTAATGTGCACAAAAAGAACCTCGTCCTTTTTTCGGAAAGTCGGTTAAAAATAATCTAATATGAGATGATTTTTTACATCTTATTTTTGGTACACAAGTAAAATATCACTTTTCATAATCGGTAGTCATTGTCAAAAACCCAAATATTAAGAAATTTAGCATCGATAGATCCATTTTAGTCAACCACTAATTGTATCATATTTGAATTTTGCACAGCACATCGACAACGTTTTACGTTTGTGTGAGTAAGATGCACGGTGATTGAAATTGAACCCTGTTTGGTAAACAATAAAGTGTATATTTGTTCGTGCCTCATGCACTGATCTATCGGTATGCGTGTGTGTGAGTGAGACTTCTTGTCTATTGTATTTATTTAGTTGCTTGTATTGGTAGCAGGTAGTAGGGATAGGTAGGGATAAACTGGAGACAGCAGGTTTCAATACAATTTGATACATAGGCATATCTCCCTTGTTTCCGTGATCTGTGATTGCCACACATAACAAAGAGAAAACTTAACTATAAACAAAAAACAGAAAACAACAGCGTGCGCAAGGGCGGTCTTATCACTAAAAGTGATCTCCTCCAGACAACCCATTTCTAAAGGAACTTTAAAAAGGAGCGGGACAGTGCAACAATAATAATAAGCATGCAACAATACTATACTACATAAACTATACATACTAATGATACTTATATAACTAAATATAAATAAATATAAACATATAGCACTCTATATAAACTATATAAACTATAGTGACAGCGTCGCGTCGCTAGTAGGTATATAATATATTATATGACTAGCGACCCGCCCCGGCTTCGCACGAGTAGCCCAATCATCATAATAGTCCATACTCCATAGTCCAACTCCATACACAATATAGCCAGTGGGTAGTGGGCACTGGGCAGCAAATCAGGTTTTACATTAGCACTGCGATCACTGCCACCCGTGCACCCGTGCGCGGATCACCCGCCTCACGCGCACGCCTGCCACTGCCGTCCCACTGTTGCACGTTACTGTATTTCAATGATATCTTCTAAGATATTCATCTAAATTAAATGGTGTAAAGGGATAATTTGGTCTATATTAAATACTTGAGATGATTAACAACTTTATTTTGATAAGGATTAATATTAATACTATGGCAGTAAAACACCGTCGAAAGCAAAGCTTTGTTTTAGACGTAATTTAAAAATCATAAAAATTTTTATTGAGAGACAACCTTAACAATTATGTTGGTAACTTGAACTGTGCGTTTACAATGGAATTTCATTTGTTAAATACGAATAAATACCCATACCATAAATAAATAAACACTTAATTTATCGTCGTTGAAGTTCATTTATTATTGCATGATTAGGTAAGTATATTATATTATATATTATAAATGTTGTTGGTAAGTATATTGGTAGTTGGTAGGCAATAGGCATATTATTATTTATTATCTAACTAGATAATGCCCGCGACTTCGTCCGCGTGGATTAAGATTTTATGATTCCCGTGGAAACTCTTTAATTTTCCGGGATAGAAAGTAGCCTATGTCCTTCCCCGGGATACAACCTACCCCTGTACCAAATTTCATAAAAATCGGTTGAACAGATGAGCCGTGAAAGCGTAGCAGACAGACAGACATACAGACAGACACACTTTCGCATTTATAATATTAGTATGGATTTGAAATACCTAGGTATGGAAAAATAAAGGAATTATTTACTTAAATCTTTTTTATAGGTAAAATATAATTTCAATGATAGGTACTCAGGAGAGTACCTAAAATACCTACCTAAGTTTACGGTATCTACCTACTACTTAGCTACCTATTTGTGTTACCACACCATAATGATCCAATTCATGTAGGTACTTAGTGGATATTTCCCACTGTTTCTAAATATATATTTTTGGTGGAGGTGGAGCGGTGATATCTGGACTCCGGAGGGTGGCTGGCATCGATGTAAGTATTGGATGCGAAAAGCCGAGGAAAGAGCACGTTGGTGCTATTTGAAAGAGGCCTAACTATGTCCTACAGTGGATACAGTTGCTGGATGATGATGATGATATATTTTTTGTATGGAAATCCAATATTTCAGGATAATTTCATTGCAAACTTGACATAAACCCATTATTGTTCATATCATATAAATTCATTGGTACTCCGGCAGGTCTAAAGCTATCAACATAGTTTTCCTTGTAATAATATCTTCCTAAAAAGATAGTGAATCATATATTGCGTTTTTAGTAATGTAGATACGATATTATATTCTATTTTTGTCGCTGTTAAAATGGGTGTTCCTTTCTTGATAACTGTTCGAACGTGTACCTAACCTTGCAGACGTATTCTTTAATCGAAGCAGAAACGGCAAACGCTATGTTATCCATATACCTACTTACTAATTACTTATTATAAACTAGATGATGCCCGCGACTTCGTCCGCGTGGATTGATGTTTTTTATTCCCGCGGGAACTCTTCAATTTTCCGGGATAAAAAGTAGCCTATGTCCCTCCCCGGGATACAAACTATCCCTATACCAAATTTCGTCAAAATCGGTTGTATAGATGGGCCGTGAAAGCGTAGCAGACAAACAGACAAACACACTTTCCCATTTATAATATGTTATAATATTTGTATAGTATGGATGCGTACCTAAATATGTCTGTCTAATGAAGGCGCGGACATCATCTTGCGTTTGATAGAGAAGAATATTTTAATAAGTTTTAAAAGTAGTCACTTTAAGAAATAAATGTTATCATTCTTCACAAAAATAGCAGATACAATGATAGGTAGTAGGTACAGTAGAATACCCATCAGCGGATCCCCTACCTTGTTCAGTGGAGCATGTCTTGTTTATTACCGTCTGCAGAGCAGTCGTTGCTGTCTCGGCCCACGCCCAATGATACAGCCATTACACGCTCGATTACCTTTAAATTACGTCTAGGTACTTTGAAGTCCCATGTCCTGGCATCGAATCCAAACCACTCACTGAATGGTTAAACACAAATAAAGTCGGAACTTTTTACATAAGCATCTTTTATACTAGTAGGTAACAATCTAAACGTTAGACAAAAAATGTAGCCAATTTGTGTCCGTCGTGATCTGTTGACTTTTCTTAAAAATCATAGAAATTGATCTGATCATGCATAAAATGAAAATAGAAAAGGTATACAAAAGAACAGAATGATACTTCGACTAACAATTCAAATAATATATCTATCGAAGCGTGTAATAGCATATTTTACAATTACAACAAACTGTAAGAAGGTATTCCTACTGCAGATAGGTACTGTACATTTATTGAAAATAATACAATAGAACTTAGCCTAACCAAATTACTATATAAATCATAAATCATGCCCGCGTGGAATGGTGGCAAGGACTTCTGTCACCCAGATGAGGCAATTAACCGCGGTGAAATATCTCGTAAAAAATTTTCGCCACTAAGACTCCATGGCCCCAGGGTCTCCACGGCAAATGGAAATTACGGTATTAGTTAGTATATATCTACCTACATAAAAATATCTTTTTGTTTATGGTGAATGCATATAGAAAAGGTTACTTATTATTTTTTATAAAATAAGATTTATAGAAATGTACTTTAATTTCAGACGATTATACAATATTCATGAATCATGATCAGTGAGACAATTTATATGCCATTGCTGAAATACCTATACAACGTGCATTTCCATTTTCCACAGCAGCAAAAGAAAGAGCTCCTTACGGTACATTTACATACACAAGTGTTATGCAATCCGCTTTGTACGGTCTGTGCCGCTGAACGACCACATTGCATCAGACAAAGTGCAGGCAGGGTTCTTATTTCTACAGCTAAATTAGCATGGATACAATGACTACCTCGATTACCTATACTGCCTTTTAAATTAATGCACATATTTTAATATGAAAACACGATTGTGAAATCTCTGTTAAAAGCATTGAGTTCAAATGACCTGAAGGAACAAATCCCATACCACCACCACTACAGCATATTAACGTCCCACTGCTGGGCACAGGCCACCACTCTCATAGGAGAGGGAATTAGAGCTTAGACCCACCACGCTGATACAATGCGGGTTGGCGGGCTTTAACGACTATTATCATGATAGTGATAATAACCGGGACCGAGGGCTTAACGTGCTCTCCGAGGCACGGGGGTGAAACACCGCCAACTTCCAACTCCAGGCTGGCACTGAGAATTTCTGAATGAAAAACCCAATACCAATTTTTTTTCCCGACCGGGAATCGATCCCAGGACCTCGTGATCCGCAGTCGACTATGCTAACCGCTAGACCAACGAGGCAGTTCCTCCACTGTCCACAAAATACAAGGCTCCTCAAAAGAGCGCCTCCACCTAATACAAAGACTTTTCATATCATATCAGTACGGTTTGTGCGGATTTGTAGATTTTAAACACATTTGAGAACTATTTTTTTTCTTCAAAATATTGTCTTAAAACTAATAGAAAAATAGTGGACAAAGGTAAATCTTTCTCAATAAAAGAAATCTTTTATTAAGTAGTATAGGTCTAGGTACAAAAATAATTATTTTAGTGAAATTATAAAATTCTACAATATATTATAAATAATAAATTGGTACACTTTATTACTTTAATAATAAAAACGAAAGGGATATAGTAAGACTTTTCATAGCAACTTTTAAAAGTAGTGTAACGTGTATCACAGAATAGGTAATAGTATACAGCTGTAATGTTGTCGATGGTGTCATTACCGTAAAAGTTGATGCTAATTTCTACTTAATAAAACAACGACTTTCTACTTAAAAAAGACCGTAAAAATTTTCCGCTTAGCTTGCAAAGTTTTTAAAAAGACTTTTAGGTACTTTGCTTTGCATGCTATTCTGCAGAACCATTTCTGTCTCTAGCAAATGATAACTCTCGGGTTTAAATATAAAGAAACAAAGTGCCAAAATAATGAGTAGGTAATGAGATTCGCTTTAGTGCGCCTACAGACTGCTCCCCTGTTTTAACTTTAAAATTAACTATACGTTTGTAGTGTAAAGAGAAAGACCAAGCAAGTGTGGGAGTTGGAAGAGTTCTTACAATAAGCTAGTATCACAAATAGTGAATGGAATATTTTCTAAAAAGGCCGTACTCTTCGAAAGCAATTGTTTCAAATGTCAATCACGGAATTAATTTGTAGTACAATAAGATGATTGACGTATCGCACTTTTATATCTGCGTGATAAGTACAATTACGAATTCTGTCCAGTTTTCCAGTGGGTGGTGGTGTGCGGTACTGGGTCGCGAAGGAAGCTGACTCATACATAATTTCTAAGCCATACATTTGAATATAGTAGCCGTTTAATATTCCCGTGGCACCACAGACATGATGTATTGAGGAAGCACTTCCACAGGAAGATTTTGACAGAATATCTGTGTAAATGATTTATAAATAGATTAAATGGCTAACTTCCTATCAAAAATATTGGCTAATTAAAGTACCTACTGAGATCAAAATTATGCCCAAGTTCTCAAAAATGATGCCAAGCTAACAAAACCCTAGCAGTTTACGTTAGCCAGGCATCAATGTTTTAAATTAGAACTCTAAATGACAATACAGATTTCAGTATTATAAAGGTAACTTTATAAAGTCAAGTTTAACAGCCTTTGAACAATTATTTTCTCAGTAAGTAATCATTAAATAGGTCCAAGTTCACAACGCCATATAAGCATAACCACCAGTAATCGTTATAGTTGCTAGTCGCACATACCTACATAATATATTCACAATTTTTTCCTGGAATCTCACATCTTTTTTCTAAGTATTTTAAAATGAATACCATCTACATTCAATAGATTCTAAATCCCCAATGCTTAGGACTAGTTAAAACGCGCCGAAGATGACCCCTTGTCAGAAATTATTAAAAGTCAAAAATAGTGCACCGATTTTGAAGTAACAGCCAACCAGCCCTATTTTCCAATCCAGGAGCCATCAAAAACTGAGAGCCACTGACATATATTTTTTATCCATTGAAGGTTTGATATGAAATATTTATTACATAAAAAATTATATGTCAGTGTCTTTCACTTTTTGATAGCCACTGAGTTAGAGAATAGGGGTTTAATAAAGGGTATAAAGTAGTTTTGTAACCTGAACCTCTGTGGGGGAAGCGAGTTCAACTTTTGCACCTTTTTCGATTTTATTCTTTATTTACACACTGAAACCCAGCATCTTACAAAATTTCAACTTTCTACGTACACGGGAAGTGCTTCATAATTTTGATGAGTGAGTGAATAGGTCCCGTTTTATGTAATTTCTGAACCGCTGTATCTCAACCAAATTTATGAGGACAGCAAAATTAGCGTGAAATCTTTCGTGTAATGATACACAGACACACTGCGTGTGGTAGGCCGGAACTTGGCCTGGCGCACTGCCGTGCTCCTGGATTTTTTCATTTTATGAAACGGTTCCGAACTTGCAAGTATGTATATAATTAGATCATTAGATACTATCTAGCCTGCATTATCTTTATAAGTAACTTGTTTTAGCTTCAGATATTTTATAAACTATGTTGTTAGATTATTAATTATTATGTAGCACGATATGAGCTTGCAATAAAATGCAGTTTTATATCACAATTACTTAAAATCGTGTAACTGGTTTCAGATAAAATAAAAAAGATTATCAACATTGGTAAGCATCTATATTTTGTTCTAGCGTTATAAGTATCTTGGTAAGCATTAAGATTTTTTACCTGTTGACTCAGTAGGTCTTCTGTGTAATTACATATTCAAAAGAAAGTAAATCCAGCAGGCTTAGCATGCGCACAACGAGATATCTCGCGACGAGATAGAGACATGGTGTTGCCGGCTAATTTTTCGTTCGCCCTGACATGCACAAAATCCGGTATATTACGAAAAAAAAGTCGGCATTTAAGGGTTCGTAGAAAAAATACCACATTATAAGAAATATTACTTTTATCTCTACTTTTGACGTAACGAGATAAGTCATATATATGTAACCACGTTAGCTTCAGTAGACAAATAGAGATAACGCGAGAAAATGGGTAGACATTAGATATGTTCATTGTGCGCATGCTAGCCCTGCAGAACTGGGGTTTCTTCTCGTCTTTATCTTTATCTATCTTTGTTAATATATTCCATGCCAAAAGCGAGAGTGTGTTTGTTTGTCTGTTGATCCCAGAGATGGTCATGATGATGAGATCTAGAGGTTAGAACTTAGAACTTCTATCCCAAGATTTTTAAAAAGACGAAATCGTGGGCATCGTGTAGTTATAGAAGTAGAGATAGTTACCCTGAATGAACATAGGTATAGGCAACATTTTATCCCAAAAAATTAACGAGTTCCCATGTGGAAATAAAAAACTATCTTTGATTACGAAGTCGCGGGCATCATCTAGTTTCCTATAAAAATTTTAATACTTACATATTTTGAAATACAAGTTTCCTCTTGAACGTGATAGCTGGTACATAATGAAATAATAAGCTGTCACACCAATTAGAATTTCAGTGTAATGCTAATTAATGAACGTAAAAAAATTAATATATTTTTTTTTTTGATAAAGTTACGTTACTTTATGTCATAGCTAAATAATAGGCATTTGTAGGACAAAAAAGTAGCATACATTATGATAAAAATTAAAAACAAAACGGGCTAGATATAGAAGCGATGCTATAGTTTCCTTCAGTTTAGATATCATATTTTTTGCATGATAACCTATCCTCTTAGGCCTTAGAGAATATCCGTTATCTTGATAAGATAACGATTCCCTTTAATTGGGTACATGATACATCGTTAAATCTCTATAGGTATACATTTAACCCGACATTTATGTTTATACAAACACATGTTAAACGTGCAATGCATGAGGAAATTCTGCGAACTCGGGAACAGTGTGTCTTGTTTTAGTTTCAGTACCGTAATAATAATAACGTATTTTCTCGGTCAATTTTCCGAACTTGACCTTTTGCATTAAAATGTAGCATATAATTTTAGTTTTACTTAAGTGCCTCCTATTATTAAGTATCATTACCACGCATTGGCCTGTCTATTATAGATAAATAGTGCCTACTGTGCAATTGCAGCCCAAGCCCTTGAGCAAATATCAGGCATTTATGTTACTTTCCCTTTCAGTCTAAAATTAAAGAGAATCTGGGCCTACCCAAATACAAAACCACAGCTCCTGCAACTGCCCAACTGCGCAGTTGCAGGAGCTGTGGTTTTGTATTTGGGTAAAGCCAGTCAGCAGCAAATTAACACGAGAGACTTTGATGACCAAGTTAATTTTTTAGTATAGGTATAAAAATCATTGTCAGTAGCGGTCACTTCATTTTATCTCCCGGAACTTGGAAAATCTTTTTTCTAAACTATCAATATCCGGAAGTGACGTCATTGCTAATCACTGTCAGTACTTGCGCGTTATTGGCTTGATTTGACAGGTGTTGTACACCAAAAAGGCGCGGCAAGCAGTGATGTAGCGGAAGAAATTATAATATGGAGAGCTGAATGTTGTGAAGGAATATCTATATTCTTTATCTCGGCCACTGCTATCTAAACCGAGTCTAGACTGCCAAATCGAAACTAAGTTTATTAAATCGGCGCGGGCACATCTTACTCTGTTGCAAACTTAGATGTTGCCGAGCCCTTTGACCCGAAATCGTGCCTGGGTTTCTCCATTTCGTTAAATGTAAGCTAATCAACATCTTTATTTTAATGTTAATGGTTTGGTATTAAATTGTACATAGTATACAGTATACATTTATGTGATAGCTCTTACTGTGCAATGCACTTACAGGTAATGTGTGGAAACGTTTGAATTTAATAATTATGGTAGCTAACGACGGTAATAAAAGAAAATTACTTATCTAGATTAAGATAACTTTTCAGTTTTTTTTTCTAATTTTTACTTAATTGATGTTAGATTAGAGGTAATGTGTGCTTAGGGGTGAAACAAGACGACTTCAGACGAGGGTGAAGTTGCCTGCCTGAGCGAAGCGAGGGCTGGTATCACCCGAAATCTGAAATCGTGTTACATCCCGTGGCGCACACACTATTTTTCATTTAATCTGCATTAAAAGCGCGAGTTTTATCAAAATTGTATTTCTTATTTATTTTAGTTGCTAGGTGTTACAAATAAGTTAACAAATATCATATCCGTCAGTTTAGTTGATGGGTAAAATGACAATTAATAAAAAGATTTGAATTAAACAAAAGATACTCTGACAGGATTGAAAGGAGGGCTGCTACGTCATATTCGTCTGAAATTGACTAGGTTCAGGGGGCTCAACCACAGATATAAAAAGGGAAGGGCTCAACAGGCATTGAAACTCGCAATTTCGATGCAGGTTATATGAAAAATAATTTGGAACAGTAGAATTTGGATCGAATGGTTTTTAATTTCTATGTCACTTAGTGTATATTAGTCACTACCTACATACTCACTAAACTCATACGTGTGCCAAGTTCACGCCTTTGGCATACATAATATTAGTTTGCTCTCGTAAAGCAGCAATCTAAAAACTGACTAACGCATTTGAATGCGTGTGGTGCGTGCCCCTTAGGTAAACAAGGGAACTTTTAATAAACTTCGCGTAAACATTATTGTATGGTGCTTGTTTACATACAGAAACCATCCAGAAAATATCTCTACATTTTTTTATAAAATACTACGACTTCGACCGCGTGGATTTAGGTTTTTTCATTTTTGGTTTCCGCGGGAACTATTAATTTTCCGGGAAAAAAGTAGCCCATATGTTATTCCAGACTATGATCAACCTCTGTGCCAAATTTCATCCAGATCCGTTCAGCCGTTTTGGCGTGATTGAGTAACATCCATCCATCCATCCATCCATCCATCCATCCATCCGTCCATCCATCCATATTCCATACATCCATCCAAACTTTCGCATTTATAATATTAGTATAGTTCAGGGTATATAAGAGATTAAATCGTTATTTTATTAGGAGCCTATTTTAATATTTTGTATGACCATTTTACTGCGGCCTTCAAATTGCCAGGTTTGAGAATATAATGGATAAGAAGTTTATTTTCATTTAGGATGGAAACGCTAAGTGTGATGCGCTAGCAATAGACTCACATAAAACCAATATTAATATATTCTCAAATTTATTTCAATTGAATCTGTACTTATATTGTGTCTACGCGTCATCATCATCATCATCATCAGCCGTTGTGCATCCACTGTTGGACATAGGCCTCTTTAAAGTAGCGCCAACGTGCTCTGTCTTCGGCTTTTCGCATCCAATCGATGCCAGCCACCCTCCGGATATCATCGCTCCACCTTGCTGGGGGGCGCCCTACGCTCCGTTTACCAAGACGCGGTCTCCACTCGAGGACCTTTCGACTCCAACGTCCATCGGTCCTCCGACACACGTGACCAGCCCACTGCCACTTCAGCGTGCCAGCCCTAAGAGCTATGTCGGTCACTTTAGTTCTTTGGCGAATCACTTCCAAAGCATTAGAGAACAGTTTCGGGGATAAAACATCCCCCTGTCTCACCCCACGATGCAATTGGATAGGTCTTGTAGACGCACCCTGTACTTGGACTGACATATATGCTGAGCTGTATAGGCATTTCAACACTTCGATGTATCGCCAATCAACTTGGGATCGCTGCAGGGAGTCCAGCACAGCCCAGGTCTCGATGGAGTCGAAGGCCTTCTCATAGTCCACAAAGGCGAGGCACAGAGGCTGGTTGTACTCGTAAGACTTCTGTACAATCTGCCTCAATGTGTGTATGTGGTCTATGGTGCCGTAACCCCTCCGAAACCCAACCTGCTCTGGTGGTTGGAAGTCGTCGAGCCTTCGTGTTAAACGGTTCGTGATGACCCTGGAAAACAGCTTATAGATGTGGCTTAGGAGCGAGATGGGACGGTAGTTTTTAAGGAGTGTTTTGTCACCTTTTTTAAAGAACAAAACAACTATGCTCCTATTCCACGCCTTTGGAGTTCTCCCGTTCTGAATAACAGAGTCGAATAGCCTCTGTAACTCTCTAAGCAGGGGCATACCTCCTGCTTTCAAGAGCTCAGAGGTGACTCCATCTTCTCCCGGGGCTTTTCCATTTTTCTGCTGTTTCAGGGCTAACATAATCTCGTCCACACTAATTTCCGGAAGGTCATCGGTGTAATGGCGGGTTAACTTGGCTCTGGGATCCTGGTCACGGGCCTCAGGCTGTGGAACTTGGGTGTCATACAACTTGCCGTAAAAGTCTTCTATCTCAGCGAGAATCTCTGGTTTGGCGCAAACTGTTCTGCCACTCGAGGTCTTAAGTTTGGTCATTTGGCATCTACCAAGACTTTGGGTAAACACCTTGGACCCCCGGTTTTGTTCAATAGCTTGTAGTATGTTTTGAGTATTGAAGCTCCGGAGGTCTCGTCTTATTGATCTTTTGACCTTTCTGTTGAGGGCTAGATATTCTGCCTGAGTAGCTTGCACATTTTCGCGCCTCTCTCTCATGAGATTCAGAGTCTTATCCGAGAGTTTGGACTTCTTAAGCACACTCCTTGTTCCACAAAACCTGTAGCCTTCATCCCGGATGATGCTAGCCACAGTTCCGTAATCCTCGTCAATATCGACAGTAGGTTCCAAAGCTTCAAATCTATTCTGAAGTTCCATCTGGAACCGTCCCGAGCCAGCCTGGGTCTGGAAAATCGTAGGCCTGAGCGTAGACTTCATCATACGACATCTTTCTAGCTTGTAATTTATGTTTAGAGTGCCTCGGACAAGTCGGTGATCGCTTCCTGTATTAAACCTGCTAACCACAGAAACATCTCTAAATATATAGCGTCTGTCCGTTATGATGAAGTCTATCTCATTTCTAGTCACATTATCGGGGCTCCTCCAGGTCCACTTCCTGTGAGGCCGCTTCTTGAAGAACGAGTTCATCAAGAATAGGCCCTTCCTCTCAAGAAAGTTAACCAGCATTTGGCCCCTGTGGTTTCGGTTGCCATACCCATGCTGTCCCAAAACAAACTCAGAATCACCCTGCGTACCTACTTTCGCGTTGAAGTCCCCCATGATAACGTTGAAGTGGGCCCTAGTGGTGTTTTCTAAGGCTTGACTAATATCATCATACAGAATTTCGACTTCTTCATCCGAGTGTGAAGAAGTTGGCGCGTATACTTGGACGACCTTCAGGGAATATCTTTTGGTCAGTCTAATTATGAGATACGCTACCCGTGCTGAAACACTGGATATCTCTACAACGTTATCAGTGAGGACCTTGTTGACGAGGAATCCGACGCCACCCTGCGATGGATTTTCTCCCTGCCGATGGTAGAGTAGATGGCCAGATTCTAGGGTTGTAGTGTCTTCCCCCTCTCTACGGACCTCACTCAACCCCAAAATATGCCACCTTATCTTTCCTAGCTCCACCTCAAGCTCTGCGATACTTTCATCGAGCCTCAGTGTCCGTCCGTTGTACGTCTCCAAGGTCAGTTGTTTTTGGTAGCCCACCGTCACCCGGAGATTCTTAGCACCCCCTGCCCCACCATCCCCTTGACCGCTACCAGAGTCAGGAGAAGCGGAGCCGCCGGGAACTAGGGGCCTGTTCGTTGTTACGCTACTCATAAGGATTAATGCCCTAATCGCCACGCTGGGCAGGCGGGTTGGCGATCGCAGGGCTAGACTTGTTACGCCAGTGTCGCTGCTGCCCGACACCGGCCTGAGCCATTTGTTCAAGTCTAGCTAGTTTGTAATGGTTATACCGCCATTAGTCGGTCGCCAGTGTCTACGCGTAACATGGAAGTATTTTTGGGAAGATGTTCTAACTTCAGTAAGACTTCTTTCTCTTCTCAAAGTTAGCAATTTTTTTAAGCTTGTACAACAAACACGGGTATCTTCATTTCATTATTGAGCAGGTACTTTGTTGTAACTCAACTCTGTCTTAGATTGCTTTGACACAGTAAAAGTATTTTAATGGTAATCCTAGGTTCCTTGAGCGTTCAACTCAAAACAATTCGTAATTGCCACTTAACATCTTGTCCGTTTCATAGCAGATATTTGTAAATGTAGAGGTAGTTTTCGTAGACCTGAGCTGTGACTCCGGTAGGTACCCAATAATAATAATCGGCTTATAATAATAATTACAAGCCGATATTATACGCATTATAAGGATACCTACATTTTTAGGGTTCCGTACCTCAAGAGATTAAAAGGAATTGTCTGTCTGTCAGCCACCGTTTTCTCGGCAACGCGTGGAGGTATCAAATATTTAGGTCCCATGGAGCTGTAAAAAAATCAAGCTTCTAAGTCAACGCAATCAAAAGACACGGCCTTTTATACCGCATATTTTGACAGTTGCCAATAAATCCAAACCTATAGGGTAATTAGTTAATTCCTTCCCGTTGACCTAGTTTGGCAAGAAGCGAGGTATTACAGCACAAGTATAGAAGAAAATCGGAAAAACCTAATTATCGATTTTCGGTACTGACTCTGAGTACAGATACGCATAGGGTACCATAGGGTGTCGAATTGTTTGTCAGGCGCTACCAGTTTAGCGCTATAAATATTGTTGTTGTTGTATACTTGTTATATACTTAAATAATTTATATTGTGTGGTGGTACGGAACCCTTTGTGCGCAAGTCTGACTCGCACTTGACCGGTTTTTACATTTCAAAATGTTTAAACAAATTATTTATTTGTGGCCTTATTAAACGGGCTGTAAACAAGTAGTGTATATACCGAGATGACGTGAGCCAATAATTAAATAAATACCTATAAAATCACAGTTGACTTGTCAATTCTAATTTACTTACCTGTCATTTTTAGTTTCTATTTGTTTCTTAATGAATGCAAATTTAATTTATCTAATAATAACTCTGCTTACTGTGGAGCGGGCCATACGCTGGGTGTCTTTTTGAGAAAATAACAAGATCCGTAACGACGCAGTTCGAATAAAGGAGCAGAAGTGGTTGTTGAGCAAACTAGGTCTTTGTAGAGCTGATGGCCAAAGCGTACCGTTATCGCAGTTTGGGACGACATCCTGGTCCGCTGAAAGTAGATGGATGAGAAGGCACATCTGTGGAGAGTGCAGGAGACCTTTTGTGGAGACGCGCTCTTGGAAAGTCCATTCTACAGCAGGAAACGCAACTTAATGATGAATTTCATCATTGTCAAAAACACGAGGTGCTTTTGGGTGCGAATTATTAAAAATTTGTAATAACCAGCCTGCCTTATTAAATCAAAGAACCACAATCGATCGAACTAAGTATAGTTCGCGCACGAGTTGAATGCAGAGCAAATGTATAGTGACGCATATCTGCATTCAACTAGCGCGCGAACAATATATTTATAGAAAAATTAGTTAAGTACAGTGACAGGCTACGTATTTCTCAACAGTCCAGTATACTCTTTACTTTACTAGCGTGCTTACAATTTTGTTTTTTGGTAGTACCCATAGAGAAAATAAATCTATTCCGTGGTAGTACCACAGGTTACAATCAATGTATCTTTAGGTACCTTATTTTCCTATTTTTGCCTAGGAGCCCGCCAGTAATCTGTCCATTGCAAGGTAATGAATAATGATATTGTATATGTCACCGTAAGATTATAAAAACCGTTAGATTGTAATCTAACTAGCGATATTGTAAACTGTCGACAGATTGTGAACCGTTCAATGTTCTGAGTGTCCATTTTTGAAATATTCATTGTATTTACGTTTTCTTGGTTCTTTCTTGTAGGTTAGGTTAGGGTTCGACATAAATAATCACTTAGGTTTTATCAGGTTAATATATCTAACAGATTACAATATACCGAAAATAATGCGTTAAATTGTAATCTGTCGACAGTTTACAATATCGCTAGTTAGATTACAATCTAACGGTTTTTACAATCTTACGGTGATATATACATTTTGTTGCAAGGTGTTAAAGTAAATAAGTAAGATCACGGTTATCTTATCACCACCAAAAATCTACGAAGCCGACCTGTCTGCAGCATCCATCAATAGTGTAATCATACTATTATAAATGCGAATGTGTGTTTGTCTGTTCGATTGTCCTTCAAACATGCCGCAACAGAGAAACCGACCGACATAGGCTACTTTTATCCCGGAAAAATAAGGAGTTCCCGTTAAGAAAAAGAATCCCACGCGGTCGAAATCACGGGCATCGTTTCCTCAGTAAAAGATAAACGATATAGGTACCTATACTACAGTCATCACTCAAAATCTGGTTCAATGGTATTGGTACCTAAATGTTAGTACTGAACAATTTTATGAAGTGTGAACCTCATGATATCACTGCCAAACTACTAATTCTGCCAATTAACAAGATAAAGGTAATTGGCACTATTACGAGTAAGCCGCTCACTTTGAAAGAGTGTATGTTGTTTCAAAGGTCACAAGTCTTGATTCTAAACAAGAATACCAACTTACCTTAGTAGACAAGTATAAACTTGAAAGAGTTTTATAAAAGCTAGGAAAAGAAGAGTTTATATGTAATACTCATCGTATAGAACCATGAAATTCGATTAGCGCCTATAAGTAGGTTTTTTTTTTTTAATCCACTACAAGCTAGCCCTTGACTGCGATCACACCTGATGGTAAGTGATGATGCAGTCTAAGATGGTAGCGGGCTGTTAGGGGCATGGCAGTTATATCAAACCCACACCCCTTCGGTTTCTACACGGCATCGTACCGGAACGCTAAATCGCTTGGCGGCACGTCTTTGCCGGTAGGGTGGTAACTAGCCACGGCCGAAGCCTTCCACCAGGCCAGACCAGGGAAAATTCAGAAATTATAAATTCCTAAATTGACCCTGCCGGGGATCGAACCCGGGACCTCCGCACGTTAAGGCAACAGCGCTACACACTGCGCCACGGAGGTCGTCAAAGGAGGTCGGAGGTACCTAATATTGCGATAATATCGTCTACCTTCAGACATTATCTACTTCCTCATATTCCGCCTGCTCGTGATTCTGGCTATTGGCTAATACAGCAGACAGAGAAACGAATGAGGCCGGTGCGGTATGCCGACGGCCGCACTCCTTTATAGGACCTTTACTAATCTAAAGTTCTTGGCAAAGGCACGATCGAGCCCATCCGGAGGGCGGAGACGCCTATTAGCCGAAGGATATCAAATCCAAGCGTTACCTAAACTAGAGTAGACCGTCTAGTTTCGCCTGAGAAAGCGTTCAATAAACAAATTCAATTGGTTTAAACGAGTGAATTTTTATTCTGGGGCGATGATATCATTAGGTGAATGGCCGTGGCGGCACCACATTCGGTGGAAATGGGTCGCTGGGACTCCGTTGTGACATTGGATTGATTGATGCTTGAGAATACTGAGTTTGCACGCGGATGATGTGTTATGACTTGAGTTTTGAAAGCACTAACTATGGGCTGCTTTGGGTGGCGTGCCGGTCTTAATTTGAATTATCCTTAATGTGAAACAGATTGGAAGACTAGACTGAGGACATAAGTTATCGGAATCATCAGTCACAATTATTCTACCAATCAATCACAATCTTTGGTCAAAGTCAATTAGGCACAGGATGCTTAAAAATCATATTTTACCTCACCTAGATGGAAATATTATGTATCAACTTTTTATAGTTATTGTCACTTTGTATTTTATTTTTTTCTATGAATATCATTAGCTAGGTACACAATTTTCAAATATTAAAATTAATTAATAGTGTACATGTAGGCGTAGGTAAGTGCGTCGTAAAAATCTACTACCTATAATGGACTAGCATTTTATGGCGCCATGGCGGACTTTCGAATTAAACATCAGAACATCAAATGGATTTTATTTAGTCTCAAAGATTAATCTCAAATAGGTCTGAATAAAATTTTAACGAACCTGATTGCAATGTTCTAAATACGAAGTAATAAATTATGCATGTTATTAGCTTTTGCGTACAAATTTCAATTGATATATTTACTCATTGCCTAATAAATGTATGCGTAACACTAAATTATTTAAGCCATAGTAATGGTTACATTGCTAATTCTGTAGTTACCATTTTATGTCTTCAATAGCGAACTAAAAACTAGAAGGTTCAAATCTAGTACATTTTTTAAGTCTTTATAAATTATTCCATTACTAACAATTATTTTATTTGTAGTTATGCGCATTTCGCGTAATCATGTCGGTGATGTCCTAGTTCCAATTGTGCGCCAGTCTTGATGTGGCGAAAATAATTTTATTGACGCTTTGACATCAGCAGTTCGCAGGCAATAAACATAGGTAATAGTTGTAATAAAGCTGGTTTTAATGGTAATTCTAAATATTCTCTTGATGGTTTCCTTTGGATTTCACTGAACGCTCTTGTTAAGGCTCTGTCTTAGCGTAAAATCGGCAAAACGGAGTTTTTTAAGGCGCTGTGTGTGGTCAGGGGGGGGGTCTCCAAAGCAGTTTATCCATTAAATGGTGGCATATGGAAGATTGAAAAAAATATATGATGTTTTCAAGACCTTATATCAGATATTGTTTTATCCCAAAACACGATTTAAACAACTTCGCTGCATAAAAAATAAATTCAAACATACCTCTTATTTCAGTTTTCAAATCAACACATCTCCAAATTGAAAACCTCAATTTACTTGAAAAATATATCATTAAATTCCAAATTCTAAATGACATCCATTGATTTATTAATATTTATTAAAATGTACACATATTTTCTGTTTTCCATTGTATTCCGGTTTTTCGAGAAGCGCTAGCTCATTTTCACCTCCGCCAGTGTTCGAAAGAACTTCACAGACGATGGATCTGTGCTCCTTTGCTCCAGCGTTTAAATCGATATTTTAAAATGGTTTTCAAACATAACATGAATAAGACTAATGTTTATTCAACATGAATTGACAGAAGACGTGGATATTACAACTTTCGTGAGCTATCTTCTTTTATATAAATAAAAATACATAATCAAATAAAGTATGAATATATGTTCTCTGACCAAACTTTTGACAGCTCGAAATAATGATGCCGTAATGCGCTATCCATTCGATTTTTGACAACAATCGACTTCATTTACGAAGAAGTTTTAATCGATTTGACACATTGATATTACAACTTTTTGTATTGTTTTATAAACATACCCAGGCGTCTAAATGTCTTTTTTATGTATTAAAATAAATATTTTTGGTGAAGCAATGCTGTAAATGTATATTTTATTATTTGGCAACATCAATAAGGCAGGTCATAGAAACCATCCAACGTCAAAGATGACGCTACTTAAATGACAATCAAGTGAGCTTGTGTTGCAGCTTCGTAATTATTTTGAAAACTATTTTCAAAATTAAAATCGTACTAGTAATTACTAGATTGACATACGAGTTGCGAAATATCGCATAAAAAGGCACGTCGCTTCACTATTTAAAAAAAAAACTCCTGCTGGTTGTAACAATGACGTCTTTTAATATTTCCAAGAAGTAGGTAAGTTGTCAAACATCCAATTACTGTCAGAGGGTTCACTGCCATCGCTTAAAGCAGTATTACTTAAAAATGTCAGTTTTATGTCACGTACCTTGAAGGTCCTAAAATAAGGATTATAATTCTAAAACACGAACGTCAACAATATAAAAACAATACGGATTTAAGCGATAGTAGTATGCCTCCAGTGCAATTTTTGATATGAATGGAAAATAACAAAACAGTGGTAAGACAGAAAGGAAAACTGAAAATCAAGCATTGCCACTTCAGCTTGCTACTGCCTACTCGTCCGCTCTCATTGGACCAGACCGACCAGATAATATTATTATATCGAAAGCTTGCTGAGTAAGGACCTAGTAGTGTCTATACTTCAAATACTTCAAATAAGTGCCTATTGCAAGTTTTATTACTAATTGATTGGATATTAGATACCCTTAGGGTTTCGTTTCTGGGACCCGGGAGTTAGAAATTTCCGGGAAATACGTCGTTGGTTTTTTTTGTGATTTCCCGTTTTATTTGAGAACAAGTTGATCTCTTAACTTGTTTATTATAATTCTCCCTGACTACTAGCGCATGCATTCGGTGCTGTGTTTGAGTACCGGGAAATTTTGGACCGATATTGGCACGGAACCGGGAATTCCCGGGACTTTCGATACTTTCGATACTACCTTAAATTATCACAAAAACACGGCTAAGACATTACAGAAAGTATGAAATAGACCAAATATTACTGTTCATTAGGCGTTATACAAAAATTTATCGCATAATATTTCACACAGGAATATACTGAATATTACTATTCATTAGGCATTATACAAAAATTTATCGCATAATATTTCACACAGGACTGTAAATTCATGATTTTTTCATGTACTTGTACCATAACTCGCTTCGTTACAAATTTCAAAGTTTTATTGTAGTTCATAGGTTTTACAGAGATTGCGTCTTGTATGAAAATACACTTTGAAAAGTTTAAATTTTTTTTATCGTGATACGCTCATATGTAACTACTTTTATAGCAATTAGAAGCCAGTGCAAATATAAATTTACTACATCAAGCAGTTTATGAGAAACAAGCCTTGAGGCTTGGATACACGGACAACAAAGTGATCCTTTACGGGTCTTTTTTTATAGACAGGCGTACGTAGTAACCTCACCTCAAAGAATTACAAATGTTAATCTAAATCAACAATATTTTCCAACCCATACTCAGTATTCCCAAGAGAATCTCGTGAAGATGTTACTCTCTCCTATTCTGTGCCGTTTTTTGGTTTTGCCGCACGCTGATTTGGTCTCTACAATTATATTGGATATGGTACCTCTTAGTATTTTTGGTATCCATTCACCGTCCTCCCCGTACGTATGGAGGATCCTAGGATCGAGGACCCTAGGATTTTCTAAAGACGTTTCCTATCAGCCATAAAGAGCCTCGTTACTGCTGCGTTACTGTCCAGGATTCACATCCATACATAAAGATTGGACTGTTCACAGTCTTGGTTTTTACATAACATTGTATGGAGAACTCCTGAGCATCTTAGGGAATTATGGATACGGATATCCATATTTTCTTTCCCTCCGCTATTGGTATAATTGACAGTGGAGTCAAAAATCAAAATTTAGTAGCCTCGGGCTTATGAGGTATATTTTATATTACAGTCTATCAATATTTTCCTATCAATCATCATGTGAAATTTATGAAAGTAACGATACAATTAACAGAATATAGCATAATCTACTGTAATTTATTATGGCTGAACAAATTTTATTCCAGTGACAGATCCATCAATTCATTGATCTTCAAAAAAGCTCTTCTCTGCTGGTAAATAATACTTACCAGAAAGACTAACATACGAAACTGTACGAAGTGGCAGTAAAATAATCGTTATAGCCAAAGTAAAAATAGGGGTTTTTAAACTAATACCTCGAATTTGTGAGCATAAAATACAGTATAGTGAATTAAATTATTGTTACATGCAGAAATATCCACACTTAATTAGAGAAGAATCGACAGAATGTATGTACTTCGAGTCTCAAAAGTATCAAAAGTACCGGTTTTATGGTGTGGAGAACCGGGACTGAAAATTATTCAGAAGTACCGGGAATTTTTGGTACCAGGAATTATCGGGAGCATGCCCTATTGACTAGGTACCTCACTCGCGCAGTGCTGAGCACTATTGTCTTAACGTGGGATGTACCGGGTTTAATGCCCAGCAGAGTGAATTTGGGAATTGGGCGTATTTTTGTAAAATTGTACATGAAATAAAATCGATGTTTTTTTTTCATCATGTTTTGTTATTTTATTGATAAATTTGTGTTTCTTAGTTATTTATCTTTATGAGCAGTAGCACTGTTTACAAATATTATGTTAAATTATAGTAAAAAAAACAATCATTTTAAAATTAAGTGACGGAGAATTATTCCATTGAGTAACTAAACTTTATC
Organism: Erebia aethiops; assembly: GCA_923060345.2. Taxonomy (NCBI): domain Eukaryota; kingdom Metazoa; phylum Arthropoda; class Insecta; order Lepidoptera; family Nymphalidae; genus Erebia; species Erebia aethiops. The sequence continues at coordinate 6,884,579 of OV281082.1, forward strand.
TCACAAAAGGCACTTAAAAAAACAACTTTAGATAAGATTCACAGAAGTGTTTTACTAGTCTTACCAATCATGCCAATCACAAAAATAGGACAGCAAACATAAAATAACAGAAACACTATCAAAATTTGATAATTTTAGTTCTTTTGACTAACGTAAAGGCAAATTTATGTCATAATTTATTATATAACTTCTGAAATAGACAATGCTTTTTATTTTTGTTTTTGCAAGTAAGTTAGTTTACGATAAAAAATATACATTTAAATATAACATAACAATAACTTATATTATTGATAAATTGTCAATATTATAAGCATTTATGCAATACTAGCCGATGCCCGCGACTTCGTACGCGTGGATCGAAGTTTTGTGGTTCCCGCGAGAACTCTTTAATTTTTCGGGATAAAAAGTAGCCTATGTGCTATTCCAGACTATAATCTATATCTGTGCCAAATTTCGGCCAGATCCGTTCAACCGTTGGGGCGTGATTGAGTAACAAACATCCATACATCCATTCATACATCCATACATCCATCTGTCCAAACTTTTTGGAGGATTTTTTGAGAGGACAATTTGTCAGTGGAACCTTGACAATTACTCAAAGGAAAAGTAAGGGCACTGATCACAATGTTAAGAATTATTGTACTTTCTTACCATAAAACTATAATAGTCGAGTTTAAAATACTCAAAAGTACCTACGTACTTTTGAGTATTTTAATACGTACTTTTGAGTTTAAAATACTCAAAAGTACCTACGTACTTTTGAGTATTTTAAACTCTTTATTCTTTATTTTGTACTTAAATTATGTAAAACGTCGTCTATAAAATATAAGTAGAACTTCCAACCAATGTATAGTATGTTAAATCACATTGTAAGAATGATTATAAGTAACAATTTTTTTTTGCGTTTTGTCTTCTTCGATTCTCCCTTTCTGATATTTTATCTCATCTCGGATATGTTTCTTGTTCTAGATTTTACGAGCTCCAAGTGTTATTTTCTTATATATTATTGTTTGAACTTTTAAGAGTCCCTCTTTAATTTCTCTATATGCCGCCTTGTTATTTCACCAGATGTCAGCGCCATTGTTACACCTGAATAATTTAATATATACAATACTCGTTTCCAATGCAAAACTCGGGGCCGTAAAAGCTTAACCGTGTACAAACCTTTAGAAATCCATTGAGTACCAATTTGTTCAATTGACTGACAATTTCGAAAGAGTTACTTAAAGGACCGTAATGAATTCACGGCAACAATATTTTCTTGCATTGTATTTCAAGAATTTAAATATTCTGAATTTTCTCTGGTCTGGCCTGGTAGGAGGCTTCAGCCGTGGCTAGTTACCAATTACCACCCTACCGCCAAAGACGTGCAGCCAAGCTATTTAGCGTTCCGGTAGGATGTCGTGTAGAAACCGATTAGGGATATGGACTAGGGTTTAATATAACTGCCATACCCCAAACAGGTTAGCCCGCTACCATCTTAGACTGCATCATCACTTACCATCAGGTGAGATCGCAGTCAAGGGCTAACTTGTATTTAATTAAAAAAAAACTGGATATAAGGTACATAAAAGTAGCAATAACTATTTTTAAAAAATCCCGATTCTCGGGAATTCCCGGGAATCGGCCAATTTTATTCCCGTTTCCTTGAGTTGAAAATTTGCCGTTCCCGAGATTTATTTTTAATTTTGATTGAGTGGGATTTTTAAAAAGTTAATTTGTTTAGTTTCACCCAACCTAAGTCCAGTTAATTAATATAATAGGTTTTGCTTCGGACATAATATTGTCAATCAAACTTATATTTTTAGAGTACGGAAACAACGTACAAATTTGAAATATTACATAAATCGGCTAATTTGCGGTTTTGGCTCTTACGAAGTTCTACCATATAGATAATTCTGTATGTAAAGATAAAAAATTGTAATCATGACACCAAAATTCTATGATTTTCTTCGTTTTTTATTTTTGAGTATTTTTCAAACACTGTAAATAATACTATATGTCTGCAAAAGACTAGAAATTGATTTCAATGATCAATTTCCAACATCTATTTGCTATTTAAATTTTTGAAATAACATCTGTATTTCTTGTTTCTGACAAAAAATGAATATCAGACTCTTAGTCGGTAAGTACATTGTATATACGTATGATATTGATTTATGCCACAATTATACTTGTAATTAACTCACGTAAGTAGTTTATGTAAATAAGATACTTATGTAACTCTAGATGATGCCCTCGACTTCGTCCACATGGATTAAGATTTTTTGACTCCCGCGGTAACTGTTTAATTTTCCAGGATAATGGTTCCGGGTAGCCTATGTCCTTCTCCGGGATGTAATCTATCTTTGTACCAAATTTCATCAAAATCGTTTGAGTAGTTGGGCCGTGCAAGCGTAGCAGACAGACAGACACACTTTCGCATTTATTATATTTTGTATGGATATTAGTATGCTGGGCTAACTAATGCCCGCGACTTCGTCCGCGTGGTTGAAGTTTTTTTTATTCCCGCGGGAACTCCTAAATTTTTCGGGATAAAAAGTCACTCTCCCTCAACTATACCCACGCCAAAAATAACGTCGAACCATTGCTCCGTTGCGGCGTGATTGACGGGCAATTCAATTAACAATCACACTTTCGCATTTATAATATTAAGTATTAAAATGGATTTGCACACGATATGCGATTTACAATAGGTATTTTGTCAATTACCTACTCATGTAAGAGACTTTGGTACGTGATTTACTCACTTACGTTATTCTATCAATTTCACAAATTTTGAGTTACCGTGTTTTGTCATCCGAGGGCATCCGTGACATGCTATGACAAGCGCGCGAAAATAAAGAAAACCGCGACGGGAGCGCCACCCGGCCGAAGTGGGCATAACTGGCGTGAGGGGTGAGGACTGAGGAGAGCCAACCTCTCGATTTGTGTTTTGATTTTAAGAGCTGACAGCGCCTTAAAGCAGTGTATCTATCAAACGGTGACATACTCGTACCATATGTACGCTTGAAAAAATAATGTTTTCAAGACCTTTAAGCATCTATAAATATAATTAAAAAAAATCTCTGAATAGAAAAAATCTTCAAACATACCTCTTAGTTTACCTTTTTAAGCAATTTTTCGCCATGAAACAAGTAACTTATTGAATCAAGTAGGTATATTCTATTTCTATTTGTTGGATTAATTTTTAATGAACAGTAAGTAAATTTTAATTGTTTTACAAATTATTTCTTCCATTTTTGCATGCGCATACCTACTGACTGCCTCGTTGATCTAGCGGTTAGCATAGTCGACTGCGGATCACGAGGTCCTGGGTTCAATTCCCGGTCGGGCATAAAAATTGTTAGGTATTGGGTTTTTCAATTGAGAAATTCTCAGTGCCAGCCCGGAGTTGGAAGTTGGCGGTATTACACCCCCGTGCCTCGGAGAGCACGTTAAGCCGTCGGTCCCGGTTATTATCACTAACATAGTCGTTAAAGCCCGCCAACCCGCATTGGAGCAGCGTGGTGGGTCTAAGCTCTAATTCCCTCTCTCCTATGAGAGTGGAGGCCTGTGTCCAACAGTGGGACGTTAATAGGCTGTAGTGGTGGTGGTGGTGGCATACCTACTCTATTTCACCCCCACGCGCCTTCATTTTGTTCTCGTGAACTGAGAGCGCCTTAACTCATTTTCTTTAGCTGTTAAATGCTAATGATGTTGTTTTAATCTGCGCGTGAGTTTTATTTTGATGGGCTTGTCTGAGCATTTTTTTGATGACCGCATTTTGAAGCTAAAATATAGACGTATAGTTTATCCAAGACAGGGCGACAAATCTTCATATTCAAAACAGTCATGACAAGTAGAGCCCGAGAGCGAGACCCTGTTGATACTCGTAGATCAGGGCCGCCATTCCGTTCATTGTTAAAATTGGTAGGCGCCGTCTGCTCTCCACTAAAAATGCACCCCGAATACATAACAAGCTACGAATTCTACTAGTGACTCATCTGGTGTGGTTGTGTGAATTAATGAAATGAAAAAAAAAAGTTTTCATTACGACAACTGTTATAGTATAGCGTAGTAGAGTTATTTTTTGTGGGTAAGTTTAATAAAGGCATCCAAAATTTGATGTACAAATCTGCATTTTCTTAACATAGAAGACCACACGATGGTATTTAAAGCAAACACTGGCTATGCACTCAATTATTATTTATTTCTTATGTATAGCTGCCTCTGACTGCCTCGTTGGTCTATCATGTTCGACTGCGGCTGACGAGGTCCCGGGTTCGAGTCGGGCCGGTCGGGCCATAATTAAGTGTTGAGTTTTTATGATTACAAATTCACAGTAAGCCGTCGGTCCCGGTTATTATCACTTACATGATAATAGGCTTTAAAGCCCGCCAGCCCGCATTGGAGCAGCGTGGTGGGTCTAAGTTCTAATTCCCTCTCTCCTATGAGAGTGGAAGCCTGTGCCCAGCAGTGGGACGTTAATGGGCTGTAGCGGTATTTAATTACACGGACACGGCAGCCATTTTGACATTTCACACCGTTCTCCCGCCAAGCGCCTTCAATCGCGCTGCGTCCCTATCGAGAGCTGTTGAGGTAGTAAGACCATAGATTTTATCTGTCAATGTCAGTCTAACAATGGTGTACAATAAAACACGCTGAAATCTGAAACTAGCAAAGCATCCAGATTTACACACCTAAAATAATTATATTATTATGCTCAAAGTTGTCGTCTCGCCCGGTCGTGTTTTATGAAAGTGGCGCCTGACGCAGCAGTCCTCTCACTAAATCATATAATTATTATTTGGCTTTGCGCCGGACAAAGAATAAACAACTGTCTGACATGGTTGAGTGCGAGATGAGAAAATTAATTTGAATGAATAAAGTAAGGAAACACGTGGATTTGTTTTAGTAAATATAATATACTCAAGTAGTAATTTTCAGTTTCTTTTAGATAGGTTGTTTCGTATAATTTCACTTACAGTCACTGATATATACCGATAAGGTCCTTAATGTACTTTCTACATATTAGATCTCCTGGGTCTAAATAAACTGAGACATCAGACAATGAAGTTACGGGTAGATAATATCTACTAGTACCGTCAGTTATTCACTTGACACGACTGTTTTTACATATAGTAAGTAATCCATATTTTAATATTATAAATGCCAAAGTGTGTCTGTCTGTCTGCTACGCTTTCATGGCCCACCTATTCAAGTGACTTTGATGAAATTTGGTACAGGGATAGTTTATATCCCGGGGAAGGACATAGGCTACTTTTTATCCCGGAAAATTAATGAGTTCCCGCGGGAATCGAAAAAACTTAGTCCACGCGACGAAGTCGCGGGAGTCATCTAGACAGTTCATCTACAGAGTTGTTAAATAAAGTATACTTAATCACTGACAACAGGAGAACCTATTTTGTATCCTTTAATCTTTGTGTAGACATGTTATGCTTGATGTTATGCTTGCAGCCTTTAACACGTGAGTGGGTGGTTAAATAAATTATGTAATTTCACAATTTTCATGTTTTCTTTGATGTAACCATAAAATTCAATTAAACCCAGTTAACGCATTGTTCCACCAGTGGGATAAAATGGTGGGGCAAAGTGTTCAAAAAATAGTCAACAAAATACCGATTGGGTGAAATGAGTGATTTCTGTGAAATAATAGATTTAGTAGGTAGGTAGAGTAGTACAAAGTTAAGAAAATATCCTTCCGATCTCGGGGATAATTTCTCAAAAATAAGGCGTTAAATCCTAATGTATAATTATATTTTTGAATGTTTTAGGTATGCCTTGAGTTTATTTATCTCTTCAAATACTAAAATGTAGCGTTGATCGTTACCGTGTGAAATCATACATAGAGCAATATATCGCAACCCCAGAATGAAAGTGACTTAACCCAAAATTCCTGTAAATTTAGATTTTTTAAAAATCTAAAGCTTAAAAAGCCTCCTCTAAAACCCTGTGGCTTCGTATCCCAGCAAACCATGAAATATTGGTAGACGTAGTCCTAAATATTAAGTAATTCGTTATCTGTTTGATTGGCTTTATTAGGCGCACTACGCGGAAGTAGGCGATAAATAATTGCTTATTGAGAACAGTTTTCGAGTTGATGACTGAGACACCGGCTATGCGGCTCAACAACAATTTATGAAGTTAATTAATTGATATTAGGTATGAACATGTTATCGGTCCATTTTACAAACTTACTTTTGGGCGCTCCGAATGTAACATTTATTATAATAAATGATTGAAAGTGTCAAATTTAAGTGTCGTAGAATTTGAGGCGACATTTTCCGTAATAAATAGTTTATTATCAATCCCCCCGGAGAGTTTTTATTTAAAAAATAAGCAGATAATGAATGTTTATGGGTCTTAAGAATAGAAAAGTTGTAAGCATTACGGCATACATTTCCGGCATTAATGGTGTGCTAGCTAATAGGTAGCTGTAATGAGGTTTATTTGAAGTGGTTTCAGGGCCGCATATATTAGGTCGATGGGATGTTATGATGGATCTTTGCGTACCAGATAGGTATATGTATCTTGGAAATGGTTTTAAAATGCAAATATACTATACGAAAGATATCTTCTCGAGGATTTCGATGAGGGATTACGGTATTGAAGAGTGTTGAGTGAATTATGTATGAGCAAGCCAGAGTTATACATTATTATGTATGAACGATGAAGTGCGTTAGTACACCAATATAAAACCAGATTTATTCTTCTATAGTACCCACTAGATATATATAATGTCCTCCCGACCGAATTTCGGCCACGGTGGCCAATCTCCAGAGAGATTAGCCATCTGCGCGGGAGATATTATAGTGCACAAGTGTGTGCGCATACACAGGTGCACTCTCTGTTCCTTTAATCTCATAGCCCGATGGGACGGAAGATCCGACACGACCGGAGAGAGATCAGGCGCAGGACCGACTGCTTAACGTGCTCTTCGAGGCACGGGGGTGAAACACCACCAACTTCTGAATCCGGACTAGTATACTGAGAATTTCGTATCAGAAAAACCCAATACTAGTTATGGCCCGACCCGGGACTCGAACCCGATAACTCGTCGGCCGCAGTCGAACATGCTAACCACTAGACCAACGAGGCAGTTCACTAAATATACCTTTTTAAGAGATATATAGATAACAACGTGCTCATATTGTAGGCTTTCGCAATCTTATTTGTTTTAATTACAAACTAGGTACGTAATGATTTTCATAATCATTATTGAACCCGGATGGATAATTTTTCCATTTTCATTTTTGAAAAGTTGACAGTTTAAGTTTTTGTTAGAGCATTTGTAAACTTCTTCGCGTGTTTTTTTTTTAACTTTGACTGTTGCCCTTTTTACCCTCGACGAAACGGAGACGGTATATGTGTTTGCCCTAAGAGGTTATGTGTTCGTTTGTTTATTTGTTTATTTCTTATTTTCTAGATAATAATTATGGCGTATTATAATTAATTTGGAACCTTATTTCTGAACCGGTGATTGAGTCAAAACAAAACATTATCATAAGGCACATGTATTTCCTACTGAGATTTTGAGTATTTCTACTCGTGGCATGATTTTCTTCCATTTTCCTGTACCTATATCCAGCCGCAAACTAAAAAGCATGTCTGACTAAGGTCCCGGGCTACGTTTGGGAGATCATAATATTGTTCTCTGAAATTAATCACGCACGTTCGACATGACTTTACAATATTTTGGCAACGATTAATATTAATGACTCGTTTGGGAGAGGTAAAAGAGGCCTATATTTAAATGTTTGATGATGATTGAAGGCAATAATTTTGGAGGAAATCGTCGGAGTTTAATCCTTTTCCTTATGGGAGCTTTCTATTTATGGGATTTCCCAGTTTAATCCACAGTCGGTTTGAAAATCGGTGATCTGTTGCGTCTCGAGGACGGAATTAAAGGCTATTTTTCCCGGGAAATCAATGAGTTCCTGTGGGATTTTTCTAGAACGTACCTAATCCACACGGACGAAGTCGCAGTCATCATCTAGTGAGTAATTGTTAGAGAATAATATTCTAAAGTTCGCTAGTTATCTATTACTCTAAAGTCTAAACCAAGGAAAATCCAACAATGAATGATGAATAAATAATGAGGTAGGTACTAGGTACCTACATATCTACTGGGCGTTTGATTGAGGTAGAACAACAGGGGGCTTTTTGGGACTTTACTGAATTCCCCAAGGAACTCAAGAAGGCTATATATATTCTTACGTTTGTTAATGTAAATCTACCTATATTGCGTGAGTCTTACTTGTAGGTGTATTCTTTAGTTTAGACAACCCATCGATCTTAAGTGAGTACCTACTCGTTTGTTAGAAAATGCTGAAGGACTATAGGTAGGTATATAGGGGTTCAGCGCTCTAATCCCACCAAGTGGTGTCAATAAATCAGTCGCGATCTGATTGGTGACATCATCGTTGTGGTCGACCTTACAGCTCATAGCGTTACATATACATTTTCATGGTAGGTACACTGTTTAACTGGAGCAAAGTGTTTCCAATACTCTATTTTGGTAAAGATATATGGCGAATAAATTACCGCAATAACTTCATTGCCATAGATTTTGATGAAAAAAACTTTGCGTAAAGATTTTATAAGCGTCAATAATATAGCAATAGTTAATAGTTATGTTTTCAGTAAGTGTAATGTAATAGGTAGATATTATGAAATATGATTAGACTTAAGACATAGATTTCTGATTAAATCTCTAAAGGAATTTCGCTCTCACAAATAACAAGAATTGATAGTAGGTAAGAAGTAAGAACTATCACTCCTAATGTACAGCGCAATTTTAAGTCAATGGGCCAAATCAGGACTGATCATAACTACAGGAGAGATTCCTGAGGGCACATAAGCAAATTATTGTCAAATTGCAATTGGAAAAAGTGTTTGCTTGCCCTGCGCATTTAAATATTAAAATTGGAAGAGTCGAGGAGTGAAGCCGGCAGCAAACGGGTGCGCGGGCGCACATTCAGTGGCCCGCAAGTCGCCGCGTCGAGCGCTCCACTCTTCGAGCCGTTCCATTCACGCAATCGTTACCGCACACGACCATTTTCCGAACGCACGAACGCTTTCATTTAAAGCTCCCCAATAAAGACTCTTACATACAGATCGATATAAATTCTATTTTATCGAAATATTTGACTAATGTAAAATTTTCACTTGTTGCCAAGGCATCAAATTTCATATTATCAAACACGTGTTTATATATAGTAAGCGCGAACAAAACGCGGTATCGCCTGATCCACGTTTTTCACTGCGAGTGAATAAATTAGCGGCCGAAGCGTCGCCGGTCGCGTGAAATTTCACTTTTTACCGGCAAGGACTGTCTCACCATGTCTACGAGTCTGGCATGCCACGCCAAATGGATCAATGATTCTTGTGAGTATGAACCATTTTTACTACACTTTTAGACGTAATTTGCATATCATATGAACAGAATATTCTAATGCAAAGTTTGGCTCTATTTTTCATAACAATCTGTATTTTTATCTTATTTTTACTGATAAAATAATATGTACTTACTTACTTTTATTTTATGACATTATAATTATGATTGTTATAATTATATTAAGTTACTCATTTTGTTCAAGCACCTATACTTAATGAGATAGTAAACCTGTTTCATAGGAAAATCTATTTCTCTATACATAAAATTATTCCCTCCTAGTTATGTAGTAGAAGATAAGATATTGCGAAACATTTAAAATATTAAACTCCAGACTATCCAAAAATAATGTAGAGAAAATCCAGCGTGGAACCCAAAACATTTATATATAAAAATAAATTCCGTAAAAGTCAAATGGGACCTACCTATAAACTTTATTAAATGCCTTAGAAATAGCTTAGAAATTTATATGATGTGATATCTAGTCCGATTAATAAATAATTGCATAGGCAGTAGGCGCCAGATATTTGATATTTGTATCACTTACATTGATCATACTGCGGTAAAAGGCATCACTTGCACAAACTGCCCTCCCGTCTGTGCGTACTTTTTACTTTATTTGCACGATCATCTTATAACGACTTTAACTTTAGTTTCGTTCCATTTAGGTCTCGTATCGCTATATTAAATTAAAGATAATTACTTAATATTGCGAAAGATGAAATAATTGTGATTTTGCTTTGATTATTTATTATAAGTACTACTTACCTTAATGATCAATTAGGTTGGTATACATAACCATTTGAAATTTATCACGTAAAATATTTCTTATTTATGTATTTAATAGTAGGTATTCTTATATTTGCACTTTACTGCTTTTTTTTACTTACTGAATTTTATTTGTGCTTTGATTGGTGTGTAAATATTTCATTGACTGTGTGTTTATAAGGATAGACCTGTATTGTGGCATGAAATTCATGTAGGTATTATGCACAAATAGACAACTACTGAAGCTAATTTGTCGTAACTCACGATTTATGAACGTGGTTAACATGTCTTAATTTCATTGATAACAATTTTCCTCCTACCTAATTATTTAAACTTGAATTGAACTTTGATATCGCAGTAGCAAAGCATTAGATAGTAGGTAATTGTAGCTAAGAACAAGATATGACTATTTATAAATTAAGTAGATATTATCTGCTATAAATTATAATATCCATACTAATATTATAAATGCGAAAGTGTGTCTGTCTGTCTGTCTGTCTGTCTGTCTGCTACGCTTTCACGGCCCACCTGTTGAACCGATTTTGATGAAATTTGGTACAGGGGTAGATGGTATCCCGGGGAAGGACATAGGCTACTTTTTATCCCGGAAAAATAAAGAGTTCCCGCGGGAATAAAAAAAAACTGTCTCTTCACCCGATTTTGATAAAATTTGGTACAGGGGTAGATGGTTTCCTGGGGAAGGACATAGGCTACTTTTTATCCCGGAAAATTAAAGAGTTCCCGCGGGAATCAAAAATCATAACCCACGCGGACGAAGTCGCGGGAATCATCTAGTAGTATATAATAACAATTTTTAATAAGAATACACATAGTATTTACCGAGGACTCACGAGATGTTACATTTATGTATCTATCTATCTATATATATATAAAAATCAATTGCTGTTCGTTTGTCTCGCTAAAACTCGAGAACGGCTTGACTCATTTAGATGGAATTTTGTGTGTGTTTTTGAGTGGGTCCAGGGATGGTTTATATTCATAATTGAACCCGATAAGGGGCGCTGCAATCGGGTTTAAGGTTCAGGGCAGGACAACGTCTGCCGGGCCCACTAGTTTTGAATAAATAAGGAAAAATATCACATATGATTACACAATAATTATTTAAAAAACACGTTTTTGACACGTGGTAAAAACAATATAATTATAGCAGGCATGTTATTATCGATAGATAAATAATATTTATATGCAAATAATTTTTTTTTTGCCTAATAAATCCAGTAAAAGTGTTTGGTGAACTGGTGCACCCTGCTGGTGAACATTATGACCGACATTTTGTAAATATAATATTATATTTCAGAACACGCATGTTCTATTTTACAAGAACACAAATAACTGAAATACTGGTTGCTATGCAAGTGATAATGGAAATAATCTACCACCACTTCTACCACTAGAGTTACTCGTACATAAATAAATAATTAATTAATGTTCACAGCAAAGCCTACGTTTCTAAATAATTCATACTAATATAATAGATGCGAAAGTGTGTATATTGCCATGCCTTTTCACGGTCTGATTTTGACGAAATTGATTTATTTCACAAATAATATAAATGTGAAATAAATCTGGTAAATCAGAGAGCTTCCAGGGGATTTTTGATAAACCTGATTCCACGGAGACGTGGAACGCATGATTTACTTTAAGATCTTGCATCTTTATGTTTTAGATAAAATACGTACGTAATATAAAATGAACTTTATATTTCAGTATTAAAAATATTGATATCATTTATTCACTGAATATGAAACCGAAGAAATAGGTAAGTAGGTAATATTAAAATATGAAGAGGCAGCCAAATTTTCAGCGTAAAATTGTTACGAGGTTTTTTACAGCGTTCAGATAGTCTGGGTGAATGACTTGTGTTTCACATGTGCTAATTTTCGCTTTTGTCGCTGGTTAGCGGAATCTACCTTGCTATAAGTTAATAGACCTTGTGGAGCCGACGCGACGAATGGATTGCTTCAGCTCCATAACGAGAGCTTGAATGAAATATGTAGCCTAAGATTATTTTTGTACAAACATATTATATCCTATCTACGTAGTTATATTTTTTCAGCTGAGTCATTAACGTTTTAGTTCAGGTAAAACGTTAAAATTTAAATTTTTATCATTAACATACCTAATTAAACAAATGACGATGATAGAGTACACAATTAAATTAACGTCATCATTTTCCTTACAAAATGGTACCTATAGAAGTATTGTAATGCTACAAATTGGATTTATTATTTTATTAAAGTGAATTTTATACTCTTTAAAATGTAGAGTCGCAATGTAACTGGGTACCTACTTATTATTATATTTCGAAACGAAAATGTTGCGGTAAAATGAGGGTCGTGATAGGCGGTAGGTATATTGTTGGAGAATATACATAATATATTATATCCCTACGAGAGATAATATGTTTGAATATTGGATAGAAGTTGGCGTTACTTTGTGGAAGTCCATGATACCTAATGAAGGAACTAGAAATTTAATTTGCTATAGTCCGCCACAGTAGACAAATCTATGTGGTACAGTGTGTATCTTGCATTTTCAGCTTGCGATATTAAACGCCCAGTAAGCCAGCAATTTGCACCAACACACACCACATAAATCTTTGAAATTATTCTCAACTAGTACGTTTCACTCCGATAGGCGATACCTCATCAGATCTTCAGGAGATGTTGACTCGACAATGCACGATTGTTTTTTTTTTAATCCACTACAAGTTAGCCCTTGACTGCGATCTCACCTGATGGTAAGTGATGATGCAGTCTAAGATGGTAGCGGGCTAACCTGTTAGGAGCATGGCAGTTAATTAAACCCATACCCCTATTCGGTTTTTACACAGCATCACAGCGAATAATAGGTACATATTTTAATGGTCTGCCGATACACATGTATGATGTACTTATACGTACTGAAGAGGCCTTAGCCACAATCAGTTTGTAAATTATATTTTTTTGGAATAAATTATTTCAAGTAATTTCCATTAGCTGTCTGACGTAATATCAACGTACAGTTTAATTCAATGGAGTCTAGAAACTAGGAATTTTGCCTCTAGATTCTTCTTTAATTAAGATTTGAACGACGAGAAATGATTATCGGAAATGCCACCCATTTGAAACCAACCTAAATAAGTTATTATTATTATATATATCGTAAGAAAAAAAAGAAAAAAAAAAAGGAAAAATAAATATTAACTATTTCTTATCTATACTTATACCTAATAAAACTGTAACTGGAAGATTTCTGTACATTTATAATATTCATATTCTGAAAATTTAAATCGGGGTATGCTTTACTATCGATACTGAGCCCAAAACAGATTTTTATTTAATTTTTGTCTGTGTCTGTCTGTATGGCCGCATAATTATAAAATTAATATTTTTTTTAATATTTATAAATTTTGTAATTAATTTTGTTTCCTTCAAACGCCACCAAAATGCTTTTTAGATAAACAATAGTATATGAGTTGTATTTAGGTATTGATATAACTTAGCCATTTGAAAATATCTAAGTGTTGTGTTCAACGCGAGTGTAGGTTCAACGCGAGAAGCAAAAAATCTCAATCCACGCGGACGAAGTTGCGGGCATCAGCTAGTAATTATATAAGTTAACTAGCTGATTCCCGCGACTTCGTCTTTTAAATGACCCCCGAATGAGCTTTTCATAAGAAACGTTTTCGTTCGACCGTTTTTTCTCCGTCTTACATTGCAAATCCGTCATAAAATAATATAACAGCTATGAATTAAGATGTAAGCTATCCTATCTTTCAAGTTGGATCAAACTGCACACGGTGTGCAAATTTAATTTAAAATCGGTTAAGTAGTTTAGGATCCCATCGCGGACAAACAACTTGACACGTGATTTATATATATTTAGATATGCAATTGCCGTTTTAGCGCACCTACTATATAGTCACTTTGAAAGTTTGAATTAAAATGAAACCTGCGTGGTGTCAGATTTGAGAGATAAACTTTTTTCGCATGAAAACTATAACAGTAAAGTTGATACAACAATTTTTTTTTTGTCAAAATTTTCTTGATGGGAAATCGGGCCATCAATAATTAATAATATTATATGGGGCATGAGACCCTGAGTGGGCGTTATGTATATGTTGTCCTCACATATTATCTTAGCCATTCATAACAATTAAGGCGTAGTCGTTAATTTTCGCAGCACTTTCGTGAGAAATATCGTCGCGTTAGTGACTATTATAATGGTCTCCATCAATCTAACTCCAAGGACAACTAAAGCAATTGACCAGTATGATTAAATCCACTTAAATAAACGCTTATGGACAGGGGCGGCCTTAGCCATTGCGAGGCTCTGGGCGGTAGATATTTGCGAGGCGCGAGATTCAAATATACATTAGTAGTTAGTACATAATGACTTTTTCTACTTGGACTGCAGCGCTGTTAGGCAAGAGCGTGAGGCCCCTGCAAGAGCGGTGCCTCGGGCGGTTGACCTGCTTGCCAACCCCTAAGGCCGCCACTGTTTATGGACTATTATATCACTTGTTATTTCAATAGATGGCACCAACTAAACGACGAAATATTTTGTAATTAGTAAATATATAGCAGTGTAAAGCTTCGAAACCATTTAGTAGTAGGTAAGTACCTACCTAGTAACAGCGCGTCCGTGTCTATTATACTCTATACTAAAGTATATAGTGAACTCTGCACCTCCATTTCAATCTTCCACAGGCAACGCGAAGCAACCTTGCCGCGGCTGCCTAATGCCTGATGTTGCCTCGTATTTCATTGTTTTTTTTTTCTATAATGAGCCTTCTTGAGTTTTGGAGAGCTTGATGAGCAGACGTATAATTTACGCAGTCTGTCTACCTCACATCGAGGACGCTTGATTTGAACATTATACTCATATGATTAGGTAGTAAGTACACTTGCCATCCAATTGAAACAACCCTTGAATAAGTCATCATCGTCGTTGTCGTCTTCGTTTTCGTAGTCAACTATAGACGTCCACGGCTGATCATAGGTTTCTACAGAGACTTTCACACGTTACAGTTCGCTGCTGGGATCTGACAGCTCTCTACGACTCTTTTGGTGTCATCTGTATGCAGGCTCAATGCCTAATGGGAGCGGGTCTTATAACGCTGTTGTTTCTGGTGCAAGATAGTCTTTCCAGCAGCATGGGATCCCAATAGGTAAAACCAATAAGTAAAACGTTCCCAGCTACAAAATGTAAGTTAAAATAAAATGCAATTCATATTTCAATCACAAGCCTCTGTTACGTACCTACGGACGATAAAAGCAGATGGATTACGTCAAAGAAATGAGTTAAATGGATTGTAGTAATAAATGTAGCCCTCGCCGTGAACTCGGTCGGGTATAAGCGGCCCCCGTGAAGGCCAAGCAACAATATTATCGCGGGCATATGTAAATATTGCATTAAAAAAACACATTCAATCTACATACATATACTATGGGGGTCAGGAATAATGAACTCTGGCTTGTAACCTGCGCTCGTGGGCTCAGATAATTAGGTAAAATTCTCTAAGTAGCCAAAGTGTGGTGCGAAAACGCGATGCGAGACGTCTGGAATAGTATAGCTCTAATATTTTTATGTACTCGTATTATTACAAATAATACATGTATAATACTTATGTATAATATAATTAGTTGAAAAGATCGCGACTTACACTAATTATACTTTTATGATTCATCAAAGAAAATTCAAAATACTTACGTATATTGTGAGTGTAGTAGGTGAACAAACATGTCGTTTTCACTCTCGTTTAAATTTAAATAGCATTGTGTTGCAAAACCCAACAAAGGAGAAACAAAAATAAATTGGTAAAGCTAAGTCGTGTACCCATTGAGGCCGGTAAAATATCTCTATTTCTATAGGCATTTGAAAGTATAATCTACGTATAAATCAAATCCGTAGAAGTATAAGTATATATAGGTATAAATATGTCAATGTACCTAGTTGATACACTAGATTACATCGATGACTAGATTTCATACTGACCAGGTGAAACTGAGACTAATGAAACTTTGACTAACCAGGCCATAGAGATCGATGGTTGAACCAAGTCTCGTTCCTGACTATGCCATGGACCGCTTTGAAAATCCTTGTTCTCTGCGATGACTGCATGTTCTTATCGAATTGACATATAAACAGACACTTAAAGATGGACCCTATCCATATTATGGCAACACTAACAATAAAGCCAGAAGTTGCCAATTATACGTCAAAAGCAGGCACCGTAGAACTGTAGAAGGATCGTCATGCTATCCTGCCATTATGTGAGCTCACGATGATTGTAAAAAAAATATAACGACTATGAACCTACTCGTATTAGGTACAGGTAGGTATATATAAAACAAATCGACATTAAGAAGCATATACCTACTGGTAATGATCCCTTTGTATTGCTTTGAATACTTGAATAGTAATGATAACAGCGGTCGATGAACGTGCGATCGTGAACTTGGCTCCGTAGCCTTCGTTAAGAATTACGTAGATACATATTATAAATATATTTTATTGTCATCGTAACTTTTGATGCAGTTTACCTAGTTACATAGTTTTCATGTGATGGTTTGCTAGTCAGAGCTTGTGGTGATATTAATGAGCTAAGGCACACATGACACGTGCACGGTGCAAACATAGAAATAGTGAATTAATATTGGTGAAACTTGACTGAATCAGCTCATAAATTTTAGATTGGTGCAATCTTTTCATTTTCCATAATAAATTTTGATTAAGGTCATTTTATTTTTGTAGGATTGACCGATTAAGAGGACAACATAATATTATAGACAAGAAACAAAGATATTGAGGATATATATATGTCACCGTAAGATTGTAAAAACCGTTAGATTATAATCTAACGGTTTCTATCCCGCGAGATTGTAATCTGTCGAAAGATTGTGAACCGTTCAATGTTCTGAGTATTAATTTATGAAATATTTATTGTATTTACGTTTTCGTGTCTCTTTCTTGTACAGTTCGCGCGCGAGTTGAATGCAGAGTAAATGTATGTGTTACCATACATTTACTCTGCATTCAACTCGCGCGCGAACTATAGGTTAGGTTAGGGTTTGACATGAATATTTAGGTAGTGCCAGGCCAAAAATAAGGCGTTAAATTGTAAGCAGTTTGTTACGGTTTACAATCTGTCGACAGTTTATAATCTATCGAGATAAAAAACGTTAGATTACAATCTAACGGTTTTTACAATCTTACGGTGACATATACATATTGCAAGAGTCCAGATACGAATAGGTACATTTACATGCAAAAATACGTATAGGTAAGAAGGAATTAGCATATTATTGCATACTGTGAAACCTGTTGCGTTAGAAGTTAGAACTTAGAACACATGTGTACACTTAACGTGAGAGCGCAACATCCGGAACTTTAGAAATAAAAGCAATAGTACGTTCAAGCCATATGCAGCACTATTAAAGAAAACAATATGCATTCTTCATATTTCGCATTCATAATAAGTGAGCGTGATAAAATAAAGTCATTCATTCTTTCATTGAACTTTAACAATCAATAAAACTGTTTTATCGTAGGTGAAAATGATAAAGTTAAACGTTTAAAGAATTGCATATATCAGTAATTAGTACTGGGCAAGGGATTATTCCTGTTGAGTCAACATAAATATTCGTTTTAATTTATCCCCTTTCTATGAATGGTATTATAATCTTAAATGCTAGAAAAAGAGAAATGTTGGAATAGATTTGTGACTTAGCCACACGAGTATTACGCATGTTTATGACGCATATAACCCTGCAATAATTGTGGTACCACTTTCCCTCTTATTCTGTAAAAAAGGTTTATTTTTGGGTTGTTAGGAATCACAAATCATATAATAAGGTATACAGTGGTATACTGATTTGTAAGTACCGCCTACCTACTCATTACAGTCCACCACTATAGCCTATTAACTAAACGTCCCACAGCTGGGCACAGGCCTCCACTCTCATAGGAGAGTGGGAATTAGAGCTTAGACCCACCACGCTGCTCCAATGCCGGTTTAACGACTATTATCATGTCATTGCAGTCCATCATAATAAATCAGAGGCAAATCTGAAAAATCTAAGCCTCTTATGAAGTCTTCCTTTATCCTTATGGTCGATAAATCCATTTACCTACCTAGCGGTCACTGCCTTATCTATTTATACATATAAAAAGTCAGTATTAATTTCTACCACAGATTTTATAGATCCATTTTGGATACAGGAACTCAACTGTGAGTGACCTACTATTTTACTGAGCTAGTTTTTAAGTAACCAAAGTAGAACAACTCGTAAATAATACGACGAGGCATCAATTTCATGAATTTATTTTCCTATTTGAATTTTGCAGGTACTAAAATAAATATCATAATTATATACCTTACTATATATAATTTCTACTAATATATGTATTATACTTACACGATAAACTAATACATTTTCTATATACATTACAGAAACGCCAATTTTACACTTTTATGGTACTTTTAAGATCCTTGTAGATCTACATTATGATTTATGACTAAACTAGCGGATGCCCGCGACTTCGTCTGCGTGGTTTGAGGTTTTTTGGTTCCCGCGGGAATTCTTTAATTTTCCGGGATACAAAAGTAGCCTATGTGTTATTCCAGGCTATAATCTATCTCTGTGCCAGATTTCATCCAGATCCGTTCCGCCGTTTTGGCGTGATTGAGTAACAAACATCTATCCATCCATCCAAACTTTTGCATTTGTAATTTTCTAGTACCTATAGAAGTATAGATTTATATTGCTAAAACAAAAATAATTCATTTAAGTAGTACAAAGTTACCAGCCGTATGTACCTATTTCCTAACTCGCTGAATAGTTATCAGTTATCACCAAAAGTATTTTCGTAGTTATTATGAAGTATATAATAAGTACATTCTAATCACTAACTCCACTGTATCTTGCAACAGTTAATAATTTTGTAACCGTAGGTAAGTTTGAATCTTACTAATATTATAAATGGGAAAGTTTAGATGGATGGAAGTATGGATGTTTGTTACTCAATCACGCCCCTACGGCTGAACGGATCTGGCTGAAATTTGGCACAGAGATAGATCCCGGAAAATTAAAGAGTTCCCGCGACCAACGACCAACCAAAAACCTCAACCCACGCAGACAACGTCGCGGGCATTCGCTAGTAAATTCATAAAATTTTCTAAACCTACGTCAATACATATTTATAATAACTAATTTTTTACCTTTGTTTATATTTCGATAAGTACCATAAGTATAATTTATACTAATTTGGTCAAAGTTTATCTCTGTGTCAGATAAAAATATTTTAAAGAAAGTTTGTTTTGGCTATTAAACATAAATAAGTACTTGTTTTACGTTGCGCTATCTTTAATTTCATTATTAATTCAAAGTGTATTTCACAAACTTTAACTTTAAATACCAAAATCTACGACCAAAAGATTAAATAATTTAGCGTTGCTTTGAAAATGAAAAGAGCTGCTTAGTGAGTCATTCCTTTTTAGATTTTCTGTTTTGATTTAATAGGATGATTATATTTTTTTCACAAAATAGGAACTCTTTTCTGTGAGCTAATCTTAAATTAATTCAACTGAACATAAAATTAACCTTCGAGAAGATTGAAATGCCATTGGCATGTGTTCTTCATAATAGGCAGATAGATGTGAAGGCTTTTTAGGTGATATGTAACTACAAGGTACCTATTAATTATTATATCTTCTTTAAGCTTTCTTCTATATCTTATATATTAACACGATAATCAATCTATACTAATATTATAAATGTGAAAGTTTGGATGGATGTATGTTTTTACTCAGTCACGCCAGGATCTGGATAAAATTTGGCACAGAGGTAGATTATAGTCTGGAATAACACATAGGTTGGAAAATTAAAGAGTTCCCGCTGGAACCGAAAATTCTGAATTAACGCGGACGAAGTCGCGGGCATCTGCTAGTGTATCTAAATTCCCGTATCAAATCCACGATAATAGTATAAAAGATCACAGTGCAAAATTTAAATTTATTCGTTTCCTAGAACTCTAGAATAAGTTCACGCCTTGGCGTGTCGTAAAGTTTTTCAATCATTATTATTGTTATTAAAAGACCTGTTATCTAAAGGTAAAATACGTCATTATACGTTCTTATGGCTTAGCGGGGTTGTAACTTGTAATGTACTGAAATCCATTACCCCCCATAGGGTGTGTGGGTGTATATGTGATTTGAATTTCGAAAGATCCCGCATCCAAAGAAAATTCTGTTTATTTTATTCCTTGATCCGATATATATACCACGAACTTCACCGATCTAATTAATTTAAAAATAGCCTGGACCGGATTTTTATAGGCAACCTATTGTAGCCGTATTTGTCTATTATTAAATATAAATAATAAGTAGGTTTCATCTATTAAACAGATCGGTGAAGGTCGTGGTATATCGGGATCCGTAACTATTTCAAAAGTTCAAATCTGAGGTTCAAGTATTGCTTTCTCGCTTCGATGAGTGATGGCGTCCCTTTCCTCGCCAGAGCCCGCTATAAGCACGTAGTACGAACCACGGAGTAAAGATTATTGAAAATTCCCTCCAACACTTATCTCCAAAACGTTCTATATTGTGGTGTTATTGAAATTGAATATTTAAAATACTTTTTTTAGTTTTGCAAATAATTTAACATATTAAATAGTAATATAATTAGCCTTGATTTTATTGTCTCGCGAGGTGTGAAAAATAGAGTATTCAAACTATTCAACGCAGGGGTAATGCTGTCGTCGACTTAAACCCCGCGCTTCACTCAGGATTCTATATGCAACACCCCTAATTAGTTTGGATCCATGTAACACAATATTTTAATTTATGTTGTGAAATTCAATTTACTAGCTAGTGTTCATCCAAACTAATATTATAGTCTGAATTGAATAATGATTTGCAATTAGCAAATGACATATTATATATTATGTGGATTGTGGGCGTTCATGTTATGTTGATGTTGTTACATCAGTTACATGCCACTCACTGATAAAGGACGTAAGGTACGTGTTTACGAACAACTTTTTGGCATGCAAACATTTTGTTTGCTAATAAATATCTGTTAAAGAACTCATTAAGCTTGGTTGACATAATATGCCTGCAATTGTTCCCTAGGGCGATGGTTGTAAATAATTCTACCCGCCCACTCCCTTTCAAGCACTTCCATGTGCTCGGTGTATATTTCGTTTCACTATTTTCTCCTTGCACTCTCAGATAGATTTATGTGTCCTTTACTCGTCCTACGCGGCCTCACTTCACGCAAATAGCATCCGTTATTTAATTTAAAGGTAAAATACATGGATATTTCCCGATTAACATAAATATGTTCCAGTTGATATGGCTATTTCGAAATACCGATTCATCTTGGATACAGAAGTACGCTATTATGAATTTATGGCAATTGCATATCGCAAATGAAAAACAAATTCATTAGATATTATAGCTAACGAATTTCAATTAGATTTCGCTTGGCTTTACTATTAAATTATTATTCAACTTCATGCTTTAATATAATATGGTAGTCATAAGATTACGTAAATGGCCTGCATTTCGTTACCTATAAAAAACATTAGTTGTTTTATATAATACGCAGATACGTAAACTTCCTAGTTACTTGTAATTGACGCTTTTAATTTTTATCTCCAATGTTACTGATATCGAGATTAATCCGAACGGCTTTGCTACGTCACGTGGTGTACTTACGTAATCTGGATAAATCATTTCACTCTGTCATGTCGTTGACCTTGGTGATGTTAGCCTAAAAGTGATAAATAATGAGCTACGTGTATGAACTATGAACGTACGAAACCCGATTAGGTTGATTACTCTATATTTACAATTTGTGTTGGTCCACGACTTTTTTTAGGCTAGGTTATAGTTAGCACAGAATACATAATAAATAGTACAGCTATAGTTAGTTTAGTTAATTTGACCTACTAATTTATGAGTCCAAACTTATTTCTAAGTGCAGTTTTCACGTTATTTTTTATAGTTAAAATAAGGTTTTCCATATATTACCTTGCTTCTCTTATTCTCTTATTTAACTTGCAATGTTTGTGTTTTTAGGTCAAATATATTTGCATTGCATTTGCACCTTAATTTTAAATTAGTTATCCCCAATTGAGCTGAAATTTTGTATACTTAATGCATTGTAAGCTTAGTGACGTCATTCTAAATCCAATACGGCGGACTCCCAACGATGGCGAACTTGTTATTTTTTATGCACCGATCTGTTAAGAGTATCAAATATCAATTAAAAGGGTTTGCTGAGAAGAATACGAAAAATAAACTGACGTCACACTAAATTCAATATGGTGGACGATAAAAGATTGGTTTAAAGACGATAAAAATGTTTTTAATTATTTAAAAGACTCACCTATTATAGTTATTACATACATACTTGTAGTATTTTAGTCAATTTTATACTATGACATGTTTTTTTAAATTTAAATATTATCTATAAATACTTAACTGATAACTGTTGATAACGTTAACTTTGAACAACCATTTTGACAAACAACCTCTGACCCACCCAGCGTCTAACGGTACTAAAATAATCGTTAAATCTTAAACTTATTTTTAGTACGTGTAAATCGGTGTTTATGCTTGAGGTTAATGGCATTGTAATGTGACACCTTCGAATTAATAGACCATAGTAAAATACAGCTTAAATGCTATTTTCTATCCTATGCTGTTATTTTCTCCGCTAATTAATCGATTAAAGATCCCCTATCAAATTAAACTCTTCCTTGTGTCCTAGCTAGGTACTATACCTACATAAACAATGAACTTTAATGTCTGTCTGTCTGTCTGCTACGCTTTAATGGCCTATCTTTTCAACTGATCTGGATGAAATTTGGTATAGAGATAGGTTGCATCCCTGGCTAGGACAAAAGCTAGACTTTTTACCACGGAGTATTATGGAATTCCCTCGGGAAATAAACTTTATCCACGCGGACGATGTCCGTTTATTCAAAGATTATTTTTACCTATTATTAAAAGAAATGTAGAGGTAGGTGCGGATATAAATTTATGAATGAAAATCAACCAATTAGATATGTAAAGAAGAACGGGCATTTTGGGCCCAGTGATGTAGCACTTTCATCATGCATCATAGAGTGTAATTTTCATCATGCTGCACATGTAGCATAAGTACTTATTCCAAGTCAATAGAGAAAGAAGGAGAAATAGGCATTTCAACTGGTGTTTACCCACCACCACTACAGCCTATTAACGTCGTCATAGATGCAGCCCTTACATCAGGTATATTTCCTCCGGCTTGGAAGGTAGCTAGTCTGGTGTTACTGAAAAAAGCTAACAAGCCAGCAGACGACCCGAGGGGATACAGACCTGTTTGCTTACTGGACTGTTACGGAAAGCTACTGGAGAAAATCCTCCAAAATAGAATTGAGAACCTCTTGCCTGATCATGGGGGTATTTCCAACCAGCAGTATGGCTTTAGAAAGGGTCGTTCCACCTTAATGGCCATAAAAGAGGTAGTAGAGACCGCCTTGGAGGCTAGGCAGGGTACAAGCAGGAACCGTAAGTTATGCGCCTTAATCTGCCTAGATGTCAAAAATGCGTTCAACTCTGCCTCTTGGAAGGAGATTATTTTGGAACTGCGAAAAAGACAGTTCCCCGGGTACATACTTAATCTAATCAGTAGTTATCTAGAGGACAGATATATCAAAGTAAAGGACTGTAAAGGAAAGGAGGAAAGGATAAAAGTCACCAGCGGAGTGCCTCAGGGCTCAATCCTCGGCCCAATGCTCTGGAATATCCTTTACGATGGGGTCTTCCAGCTTAAGCAAGAGGAGGGAGTGAAATTGGTGGGTTTCGCTGATGACTTAGCACTAGTCGTAGTAGCCAAAACAGAGAAGAGTCTCACGACCAAGGCAAATAAAGCGCTTGAATTGGTAAATGGATGGATGACAGAAAAGCGACTGTCTCTGGCGCCAGAGAAGACGGAGGCAATTATTTTTAGTGGAAGACGAAAGCTAGGCCCAATCAAATTCGTAGTCCAAGGGGCCCCAGTCACTCCAAAAGAGCATGTCAAATACCTGGGGGTCTGGCTTGACAAAAGCCTAAATTACAAGAAGCACATCGAAGAAGTAGCTAAGAAGGCGCAAACTCTGACGGAGGCACTAAGAAGACTAATGCCCACTAGGGGGGGGCCTAGGGCAAGCAAGAGAAGAGTATTGGCAGCTGTGGCCCACTCCGTAATTCTTTACGGGGCGCCAATTTTTGAGGGTGCTATGAAGGTGGAACTCTACCGAAAAAAGCTGGAAGCGGTGCAAAGACAAATGGCAATAGGCATCTGTGGAGCATACCGCACAATCTCCACCGACGCGGTTTTAGTAATTGCAGGACTTGTCCCGATAGATAAAATGGTCAGAGAACGGGCTATGCTATATGCGAGCAAGGAAAAAACGCTACTCGAAGTGCGGGAGAACACTCTGACTGAGTGGGAGCGAGAGTGGTCGGGAGTAGGGAAAGGAACATGGACGAGGGAGTTAATCAAGGAGCTAAAGAAATGGCATAACAGAAAACATGGAGAGATTGATCGCTGGCTGACGCAGGCGCTCAGCGGTCACGGGGTTTTTAATACTTACCTCTTCGCGATCGGGAAAGCGCCAAGCGAAGCCTGCTACTTCTGTGGAGAAGAGGACACCCCGGGACACGCAATTTTTGAATGTCCTGGTTGTGCGGACCTTAGGATAGAGGCTCAGGGTACCAGCGACGATGTTGATGCCCGAAATTTAATAACACGGATGCTGTCGAGCGAAGATGCGTGGACACGATACGGCAAAATGCTAAGAAACATAATGAGGAGAAGAGAGGAAAGGGAAAAAGAGGAAAAGAAGAAGAGAGAGATCTAGAGGGTCAGCATGAAGTCATGCTTTGCAGTTCCGTGCTGACACCTGGCCGACATGGGGGAGGTTATTTTAGTCCGTGCAAGTCGGACACGCCCTGTCTAGCCCAGGCAGAAGTCCGAAGGGATTTTTTCCTCCCCCGAAAAAAAAAAAAAAAAAAAAAAAAAAAAGCCTATTAACGTCCCACTGCTGGGCACAGGCCTCCACTCTCATAGGAGAGAGGGAATTAGAGCTTCGACCCACCACGCTGCTCCAATGCGGGTTAGCGGGCTTTAACGTCTATTATCATGTTAGTGATAATAACCGGCACCGACGGCTTAACGTGCTCTCCGAGGCACGGGTGTGAAACACAACCAACTTCCAACTCCGGGCTGGCACTGAGAATTTCTTAATTGAAAAACCCAATACCTAACAATTTATATGCCCGACCGGGAATCGAACCCAGGATCTCGCGATCCGCAGTCGACTGTGCTAACGGCTAGACCAACGAGGCAGTCACAACGAGTCTGGTGTTTACAGTTAATATTATTATATATGGGCATCATTCAGTCATAATATAATATTAGCATCCATAATGGTAATTATTTTAATTTGGAATTGCTGTAACTTTTTTATTTAATGCATTAGAGCTTTGCTGCCTTATAATCAAATGTTGAGATTGTTCGGATCTTAGGTACCAAAGTGATACATCACTGGGCCCACACTCCATACCAAATCGCCCATTGTTCTTTAGTACTAATTTAATTCCTGTTCTCCAAACAAACCCACAATATTATGAGTACGAAAGTTTGTCTGGTTGTAACTTTTAAACGGTCCATCTGTTTAACCGACTTTGACGTAGGTAGTTTGGTTCCTTGCATTCTATGGCGGGGAAGCATTATGTCCTTCCCCGCCATAGATATGCCTTAGAATGCTGTCAAGTTGAATTATATCCTGGAAAAACAAAATAAATAGTAAGAATTAGTACTTACACAATGGAGCAGTTCTCTCATTCAGACATTTCCCTAGCACACTTAGGTATTTCGATGGATGTGTAATGATTAATTAATCATTACATTGGATGATGTAACACACTGCAGTGGTAATATATTATAATAATATACATATGTGTAAAGAAAACATCTTCTTCAATATCAATACGATATTTTTGGTAACTGCCTGCCCCTAACAGGTTAGCCCGTTACTATCTTAGAATGCATCATCACTTACCATCAGGTGAGATCGCAGGGCTAAGTTGTAATGGATTTAAAAAGTAGCTACTAGGACACAAATTATAACGACACTTTTTAGAACACACAACATTTCAGTTACAATTAACTTAAATACTAGTCGGCATCTTCGAACATCACGATTTCCATTCACATTTGTTCATACTTGAATACTGGTGTAAAAAGAATGTGTTTTGACTAACGATAAATTATTTAAGTCAAATCACACACAATATATAGAATGTTTCATTGAAGACGCACTCAGAATGTTCAATGCACGCTAGTTGCTGCTATTACCTAATAATGTACCCATCTCCCGTACACCTGCTCTATCATATTCTAATGGTCATATTGCACTATATTCGAAAGGCCCCATCTCAAAGTCAATCCCAGTTATATAATTAATATTAGCGTACGCTTTAAAAAAAACTATTGAGTAGGTAGGTATAACACAGAACTATAAACTAATAAACTATTCTCGTACTAGAACGGAGAGACCCACATTTTTTCGCTTTATTTAAATTCGCAGTACGGAAACCGGTATAATGTTCGAATCCGCCTATTATTGTACATCCTTGAAATACCTAAGTAGCTATACTAGTTACCTAACCTACTTACAAATATTATGTCAATGTGTGATATGGTTGGCTAAAATGTGAACCTTACCTACATGGAATTTGGTAAAAGTACGGACCTGAAGTGGCGCGCTCTCGAAAAGGCCTATGTCCAGCAGTGGATGCATACAAGCTGATGGATGAATGGGATGGATATCCATCTTCCATCATCATCATCCATCAAAACTTTTAGTTTTATCAAACAGGCATTGTGTTTCTTAAATTATTCTGTACAATTAAGAATATAGCAACAAATCGCAGAAAAGCAAAAAATGGCTCGTAACAATTTTCACGTCGTTATACTTAAATCCCGTATCTCAATTATTTCAACGAGTGTATTTAGGTCCTCACGCCAAGAAAATGTAATAACATTAACGATTCAATGAAGACTGTTAAATTATTCTCGAACACATCAAAATATTCGCTACATGACACACTAGCCCGAGAGTAGAGGGGCAATGTTTTAAGGGGCTTGTTAAACGCTCAAAGTTGACAAGGTGGTTCATATGCGTTGCTATATATTATGTATAATAGAAACTACACCTGCCAGGTGCGTGGGTTTGTATTTATTTTTATTATTGCTGTAGCAACCATGTTGGTACAGGGGGTTGATACATACGGCATGTGAAATGAAAAATTTTCATAAATTTTTCAGAGACAATCCTTTATAAAGGGTGTCCAGGTACATACTGGATCTTAATTATTGAAAATATTTAGGACTTGGCAATCAGAGGCTACCCTTCTGCATTTAGTCCCAGTTGAATCGTCTCCTCTTTTAACAAGCACCTCCTCTCAATTTCCTACGAACTCTCAGGCTATACTCCTATATTATGTGTCAATCGTATGTACACCTATTCCAATAAATCATCCTACACATACATGATAGTGACTTGGTATGTACCTAGTTACACGAGAGATCGGCATTGGCATCAATCTTTAACTCGTTATTCCGCGAAATCAATAGGCGACGACGACGGGCGCGGTGGAAACTTCATAGAAGGTGTCATCAAAATCATGACGACTCAGGTTTCATTGATCCTTGTGACGAATCACAATTACATATTTGTTTTTCGCGTAGTTAGCAGATTGTGCAACACTTATCATTGTCATTGAACTTTCAATTGTTACGCTAGTAGGTTAATAGGAATAAAATTTAGATACTGCAGATCGCTCTGGCATATCGATGTGATTATACACCTGAGATAATGGATCGGAAAACTCGGCTTTAAATACCCAATAGGATTTATAAATTACTAGCTGATGCCCGCGACTTTGTTCGCGTGGATTAAGGTTTTTTGATTCCCGCGGGAACTCTTTAATTATTCAAGATAGCCTATGTGTTATTCCAGACTGTAATCTACCTCTGTGCCAAATTTCAGCCAGATCCGTTCAGCCGTTGGGGCGTGATTAAGTAACAAACATCCATACATCCATTCAAACTTTCGCATTTATAATATTTATTTGATGTATGGATGGATGGATGTTTGTTACTCAATTATAGTCTGGAATAGCACATAGGCTTTTTATCCCGGAAAACTAAGGATTTCCCGCAGAAACAAAAAAACCTCAATCCACGCGGACGTAGTCGCGGGCATCAGCTAGTCCATCCATACATCCATCCATCTATCCATCCAAACATTCGCATTTATAATATTAGTAAGTAAAAGTATTAGTATAACCATACGATAACCAAATTGAAAAGTCTAGCCGCTCTAACGCATACAATAAAATTTTAAAAATGTTCAATACTTCTAACTACTTACTGATTTTCTTTCCGAGCTTTTTACAAGCTTTGATTAGACTCGCAATGTTTGTGTATTTGTTTTGGTCATATTTATAATTGCAACTGAATTTTAAACCTGTTATCCCTAATTGAATGAATTTTTGACGACCTCCGTGGCGCAGTTTGTAGCGCTGTTGCCTTAACGTGCGGAGGTCTCGGGTTCGATCCCCGGCAGGGTCAATTTAGGAATTTCTAATTTCTGAATTTTCCCTGGTCTGGCCTGGTGGGAGGCTTCGGCCGTGGCTAGTTACCACCCTACCGGCAAAGACGTGCCACCAAGCGATTTAGCGTTCCGGTACGATGCCGTGTAGAAACCGAAGGGGTGTGTGTGGGTTTAATATAACTCCCATGCCCCTAACAGGTTAGCCCGCTACCATCTTAGACTGCATCATCACTTACCATCAGGTGTGATCGCAGTCAAGGGTTAGCTTGTAGTGGATAAAAAAAAAAGATTGAGCTGAAATGATAATGCTGAATCCTACACGTTTAGTTTGGATGACAATGCATGGTCCAAGTGACGTCATTCTAAATCCAATATGGCGGAGTCCTAAAGATGGCGGACTAGCTATTTTTGCACCCCTATGATATGGGTATCAATTAAAAGGGTTTTCGGACAATAATACAAAAATAAAATCTGCTTTTTATCGGGTGAGCAAAAGAGTTATGACTTGTTACAAATATAGACACATATTGTATTTATAAAAATACTTAAATAAGTATACCTATTACCTACGATGGACATAATATTAATAAAGCTAAAAATGCTGCGAAACACAAAGCTCAGTAAATAGAAAGCTTCTCTATCTTAGGTCTTGTCTTACGAATTGAAACAATTACAATGCCTGTGAAACTGCGAACGAATGGTCATGCTTTAATATGGGTCAAATTGGAGCAACTACACGTGACATTTTTCCGACAACTAAGTACAATTATTCGTGTACGCACAAACTAGATACCTAAGTTAAGAAGTAAATTATAATAATAGTTTGGCTATTCAGCGGGGTAACGCAGCCAGCGTTCTGGGCACATTGCCTCATTGCAGCGGCATAGATTATATTTTTAATGTTTAGTTTTTAGTTTTTAATTTAGATTTAATTTAGATTTTAAAGATTTTTTAAGAAATTGTATATATTATTATATGTTTTATTATTATAATAATCTACATTAATTATAATAATATAGTTTACTAGTTACAGTTTACGGCTTAGTAAATCCCGTTGTCACATAAGTACCTAATAGGTATCCCGGAAAATACGAGTATATCTGAGATATTATAATATACGTCTCTGGGACGCAAGCTATTTCTGCGCCATATTTACTCAAAATCGGTTAAACAGATGGGCAGTTAACAGGTAGCAGGCAGACAGACAGACATAAATATTTTCGTATATATAATGTAAGTAAGCATGGATCCACTTGGGTGCTGCACGCAAAGCGTAAGATGTCTTTTAGAATTGCATCCTGTTACTGGGGTACCGTATACACAAGTAATGGGTCGAAAATGTAAGAACATTGTAGGTACTTATACTTCAGTGCGATACTGCACTGTTCATAATTATACATAGATAGATAAACTCATTAGTGCTACACACTACATTATAAAATTGGTAAGTGTATCACATGGATATCACACATTCGTTATACTCATCAGTCAAACCTAGTTCTGATAGTGTTAGATACACCATCACAGGGTATAGGAATTAGGAACTCTATCAACACAAAAGTTTAGACTTTGAGATAGAGTTAGAAGGTAGAGCTTTACCTGTTATTATCATGGGCCCTTTAAGCTGTAGAGGCATACACACATCTTGAGTTCTACTTAAGTTAGTAATTTACTTATTAATATACCCCAGTAAAGTCTTGGTATCTGGGGTATATTAATTACCCCAAATCAATTTAGAAAAGGTTGTTTTTGAAAATCCAACTCCAAAACTTTAGCTGGATTGTTACAATTGCTAGATTTTGAACTTCTAATGTAGACCTTCAAAATTATGAAGGACCAAATGAATCAGCAGAGACATACCTATTGGTAAGCTATTGGTACCTACATAGGCTGGTAAACTCAAGTTACAACACTCATACTCCCTTACGTAAATACATAATAATATGGTCAAAATCAGCATTTCTATCTCATCTCTATTCTTGACCGAGTTGATTCCGCCCACACTAGGTAAACTACCTACGTTTTTATATAAACACATTGCCTCATACCACGTGCTAATTGGCAATCAACACGGAAACTAGACCCATATTACATATTATAGTCTATAGACAAACATTGTACGTCGTTTAGTACACAAAAACAATTAAAATATGTTGTAAAAAATTAATATTTATTTATAATATGGAAGTAAGTATTTGGGCAGACTCGTCATTGCAGTTAAGTAGAAGTCAAAGTCCTCAATCGATAGATGTCCACATAAAGATGTATAGATAGGTATATACTTAGGTTTTTGCATTTCTACCTTAGCAGAGGAAATATTACATATATATTGATTAGACAAATCACAAAATAGTACGATATTACGAGGAAGAAAATGTATGCTGTGTACATTCACGTTGTAGTTCGTACATATTCGAGCCTGTTATGGCAGAACATCGTAAGTACCGATGTAAATTTTACAGAAAGTTTATTTTATTACTACAAGTTACGTAAAAAATCTAAATATCTACATTCTGTTGCTCACAACGTTCTTCCATAACAGGCTTCAATAGGTATACCTAAGTAAAAAAATCGGTGTAGGTACATATTATATACATACGTAGAAAAAATATACGCACTGAATTAAGAACCTGCTGCGTTTTGGCAGTCGAAGTTTTGCGTCAGATGAGTAAAAATGGAGTTTAAATGTGTGGGAATTATGTATTGGCCCTAATTGCTTTCGTATAAGTTAAGCACGATTGCATGGCGTGTATCTATTACTTAAGGTGGTACTACCTACGTATTAAGGTGGTATTACGTATTCCATGCTTTAATCAAAACCAACAGCCGTAGGCATTGTTCAGTAAAAAGGTGTAAAACCGGTTGCTTTATTCTAGATCTAACGTCTAGTCGAGACTTGTGTTAGAACTTCATTTGTTATTTACGTAATTACCTATTTAGGGAATTTACACAATAAGTAGTCAGCAACTTGGTAGAAACTAGGTTCGTACCTATAACAGTATTATTGTACCAGTATTTTTTGATAATTTGTATCATAAGTCTAAGTACACACTTTCATTCAAAATTCAAATGTTTTTTTATTCAAATAAACTTTTACAAGTACTTTCGATTCGTCGAGTGAATCTACCACTGGTTCGGAATAACATTCTTTTGCTACATGTAAGTGATTGACATACGGTAGGACATAATATCAAAAGGCGCTTATTGCAAGTAGTTTATTAAAATTTGTGTTATTTTATTATATTCAGTAATACGTACTTTCAAATATTTTTAAGGTTTATAAGAGTAACTTGACCATACTATACTAAACTAAAAGTAAATCGCATATAAAACAGTTTTCTTAGACACTTCATGCTTGTAATTACGTAAGAGCTCCAAACTAGCCTAACACAGGGGTAACCGACATCAAATATTTGCTCAGGTTTCGTTTTAATTGAATAATTGGCAGACTGCATCATGTAAATGTACCTAATTATTACCTAGTACCTACCAACGTTATTCTTTTAATATTTTACTAGCTAATGCCCGCGACTACGTCCGCATGGATTGAGGTTTTTCGGTTCCCGCGGGAACTCTTTAATTTTCCGGGATAAAAAGTAGCCTATGTGTTATTTCAGACTATAGACTATATCTGTGCCAAATTTCATCCAGATCCGTTCAGCTGTTGGGGCGTAATTGAGTAACAAACATCCATACATACATCCATCCATCCATAATGATATTGTATAGATCTATTTACCTACTGAGTATTTAAAATCAATAAATAATAAATAGAAATTGATCTATATTTGCATTTGTAATGTAATGTATGTGTTGTATATGGTTGTATTGTTACTTATTGTAACCTTTTCCTCTTTAAGAAAAGAGCAACTGCTGAGTTTCTTGCCGGTTCTTCTCAGTAGAATCCAGCTTTCCGAACCAGCGGTAGAGTCTTAACGTATCACAAGTTGTCCTACATTAAATAAATCATTTAATTTAATTTAATTTCATTTCATTTCATTTAGAATTTTATTTGAATTTGTATTTGAATTTTGAATTTTGCATTTTACTTTGTGCGCCAACTACTTGAATTTTTATTGTAACTTCTTACGCTCACATCAAGTTGCCTATAACTTCAATGATACCATCTTTGCACCCAAGGGCCTAGCCCAATTGTTTATATTCTATGATGATTATGTTCTGTGTTTTATTGCAATTAACTTTGATATTCAGTACTGCTATTACTAAGGGTCATAGTATAACTGTAGCAGACGATGCTTTTAATAGTACTTACCCAATACTCGTAGACAGAGAATGGACTAAATCTATATATATAAAAATGAAACCCGTTTTCCTTGGTCACGGCATCACGCGTGAATGGCTGGACCGATTTCACTAATTCTTTTTTTGTTGTATTTGTTATTATTAGGAGAAGGTTCTTACGGAAAAAAATATAAAGAAAATCTCTCGGAAATATTGAAAAATATACATTTAATTTTGCATACTAAGGCGGTACGAAGTTCGCCGGGTCACCTAGTACTGAAATGAAATCTATCACTAGATATATGCCAACAATCAATATGATATGCCAACTAAAGTTATAGTCGTTCTTACTTCTTACCGAAGACCACAAATGTAATGAAAAGAGTAGACGATTTAAGATCGTGTTGTTTTTTCTAACCATTTGTACACAAAGGGTGGGAATTCCAGACGGAGTGTAGCCAGCCGGCGCCAGCAGTCCTTATAATACTTGTGTAGACAAACTCTATAACAAAACCAAGACGCGTGACGATGACCGGTGTTCTTATATAGGATACGTGTTTACCACACTGGGAAATAGGTACATACAATTCTGAAAACAATATTACTAGTGGTTCGCCCCGAACTGAGACCTCGCGACGCCATCTATTGACATCAATGTAAAGTTCTGTTAAAAATAATGAAGCTCATTAAAAATTAAATAATTTCATTTCCTTACAATATTTATCTAATTTTAGTATTTGTTGTTCAAGTACAGGATATAATTCAAATAATTGATCAAGTTTCAGGCTCAGCCTTCCAGAAAATTTAGAGTTCTGAGGTCAACTTTGGACGCTAGAAAATCTCCACTTTGAAAGCCCCCCCAATTCGTCAATTTTAGGGGAAAAATTAAAAAAAAAATACTTTTGGACTCTATTCCTAATTATCTTTAAAATAATATACCGCAACCCTAGGTAACGCTATAAAAAATATTTTACTTCGCATTCGCTTCTATGAGAGCCCCCCTGAAATAAAGATTTTTATAACTTTTTAAGTCATATTCGACTGGAGGCCATCGGTTTACATATTATATTTAAAGCTGAAGTAATGACGTCCAGTAATTCAGAGGTTATAATGGTCTGACAGACGGACGGACGGACGGACGGACAAGTGCAAATTCACTCAAGTAGACTCAGTGACCTTCGCTTCGCTCGGTCAAATAGGTATAGAGTAAGACTCAACAACCCTTACATGCTGCTGTGCATAAGCCAGTGAAGCCTTCACTCTCGTTACATACTAGTAACATGCTGTAGGTATTTTTAAAGTCGAAGTCATTTTTTTTTTGCTAGCTAACTAGCTACAACATGAGTAGGTGGCGCTCGATTCGCATTGCAATGTATGCCAGGAATCAGATATTTCACAATTAAGTAATTAACGTTTATTAAGTAAAATCATGCGCAATTTATGTTTATACAACAAAAAAGAAAATTAGGTAAACAAAAACGCAAGACAAGAAGTTTAAAGGCATCGAAAAACAAACATTTGTGTACTTACATAAGCTCATAAAACAGCGAAGGTGCCGTAAGCCCCGTAAAACAAAACACCGTTAAGCTTACAATAAAGAGATTTTATTCATCACACCAATTTTCTTTTACTTTTTCCATAATGGGATATAATTTGCTGTTTCTTATTACAGGCTATTAAATGTTTTTTTACTGGGCTCATTGTTTAGTAGCGTACTCGTATTATATTTATTCTTGAGAAAGGAATCGAGGAAAAAGCGGTGTATGCCATATGGGAACAAGTTGACTCCAAATCCGTCGATGATCGTGAGACTTTGCTCGACGCGACATCCGTACCATGTCCAGTGCTCAGCAGCGCCAAATTCTTGTGATATTCTCTCGTTTTTATATTTTTATTTTTTAAAAAAAGCATATGCAATCATATAGTACCATCACTTAAGATATTCAAGATGTTATGAAAATGGCAGAACTAAAAAAAAACTATACCTACGAAAATACGTAAATAACTACGGTCTACGAAAATACTTACCATTGGATAAACTTTTATCATCATATTATCTGGTATTGGTAAGTTTAACATAAAAAATAGTAATAGGTACCATCCATTCAAATCTATACTGATTATAATATTATAGATGCGAAAGTTTGAATAGATGGATGGATGTCGTGTCTGTCAGTCTGTCATGCTACGCTTTAGCGGCCCATCTTTTAAACCGATTTTGATATAATTCGGGCATCATGATTTGATGTGGGCATCATCTAGTACTTACCTAAATAAAAATACTTCTTGTATTTCTCTTCTCCGGTTTGCAGACGACATTGCCATTTTAGCCGAAAACAGTAGTGACCTCGAAAAAATGTTACAATCCCTGGATAAATAATAATTTATCTATAGACTGTTTGTTAGATAAAATGTTTAATTCTGTTACCTAAGTCTCTTGGGAACAATAAAAGTCAAAAGGTTATTTGTATGACCTCCAAAGTCCAAATTCACCATTAGTTTTTAATATAACTTTTAAAAAAAATTGAACCTTTAGATGAAATGCTTGTAGTCGATGTTCATAAGGCGTATCAAAGCATTTCGTATGATTGAAATCTGATAAATAGGTAAATTATGCATTAGTCGTCTGAAAACATGTTTTGTGAGCATACTCTTCGATGTGGTGGTTACGCTGTTTGTATACTATGTCAAATGTGAGATTTTTCTCTCGCTTTCCATTTTCTCAATTAACTTACTCAATCCGACCAAAAATATTATGAAACTAATTATGAACTAAAGTCACTCTTCTAAATTATGGCCTCAATGAACGCTTGCTTATTCTAAATCTCTTTTATCTCTGTTTAACAAAGATTGGTAGGAAGAGTTTGAGTCTAGGTCGTACGTCATTATTATTAGTCTAGACACAAATCGGGTCAGCAGCAAGATTAGGCGTTGTACACACAATGTTATGTTTGTTTATGATAACATGGTACTACGTGGTACCAAGAAATCAGAAAGTTATAAAGATTAGGTAAGATTATAGTACAAGGCCTTAAGAAAACAGACAAATAATAAAAGACCTGACATATTATTATTTGGGCATCAAATGTTATAATTATTATAATTTTATGTACGTATATGTCACCGTAAGATTGTAAAATCCGTTAGATTATAATCTAACGGTTTCTATCCCGCTAGATTATAAACTGTCGAAAGATTGTGAACCGTTCAATGTTCTGAGTATTAATTTATGAAATATTTATTGTTTTTACGTTTTTCTTGTCTCTTTCTTGTACAGTTTGCGCGCGTGTTGAATGCAGAGTAAATGTAAGTGTCACCATACATTTACTCTGCATTCAACTCGCGCGCGAACTGTAGGTTAGGTTAGGGTTTGACATGAATATTCAGGTAGTGCCCGGCCGCAGGCCGGGCACTTAGGTTCTATCGGGTTAATATACCTAATATATTACAATTTACCGAAAAATAACGCGTTAAATTGTAAGCAGTATGTTACGGTTCACAATCTGTCGACAGTTTATAATCTATCGAGATAAAAAACGTTATATTATAATCTAACGGTTTTTACAATCTTACGGTGACCTATACACTAAAGCGACTAATTTTGATTCTTAAATGTTTTGCCGAAGTGATAGTCTTTTTCAACGTATCATTGATCCTAAGATTTGATAGGTTTAATTTGGTCTTGCAGTATAATTGAAGTAAACATTTGTACAAGTGCGACATTGGTCTGCTAAAACTTAAATTAATTACGTGTGTATTTTAATAAACGTGTCCGCTGCTGGTATCGACAACTGTTGGCAACTGGCAACTGGCGTCTGGCAACCGTACGTAAACTTAGTGTAACCATGCTTGTTCAAAGATGCACAAAATCTTAAATAGGAGTTAATGCTTAGATAGATGTACCGCCGACTATAAACTTATTATCATTAGTGCATTTTTTTAAATCCTGCGCTATCGTAAGCGCTAAAATGTACTAAATAGCGTAGGTTATTTCCTATAATTACACGAACAAAGTGCAATCGGTCTAAAAATATGTAAGCTATAGCATTTGGAGCAATTATACCTCTCATAATACTTTACTCGGCTCTTAACTGCTTCGGCATCGTATTTATCGAGACTAAAATATGTCGCAAGTACTAAGTATATTTTTAAAACTGGAGAACTGTTTCAAGACGTGCTAGAATAAAATATAGTTAATAAAAAAATGTTTTAAGCTTTATGGTTTAAAATACATGAAAATGGTTCATTTTCATAATAATGAAGTGAGTTATGAGAAGAAATAAAATTATATAATTCAACGTGATCACTCGTGAGGGTAATTACAAAATACAAAGACATCCATAAACTGTCTTAACAATCTCTAAATTTAACAATCTGTCGTGGCGCCCGCCGAGCGTGCGCTCCTTGGCTCCAAAAACAAATAAAAACAAAGCAAGCGATATTACGATTTACGAAGCTACGTTGCCTGGCGCCTACCTTATCGCCCGGCACGTGGATTCTACCTTTGGCCCTTTCATGACTTTTTATTCCTAGAGAACATTCTCAGAATTTTTTAAACGAACATTCCTTATGGTATATTAATGACGCCATGTCACAAACCATATTATTAAAATGCTTTTTTTAAATATCGAATATAACTAGCTCCTTATATTATGTCATATTATGCATTATTATTTATATAGTGATTGTATATTTGGAATTATACAGTTAACGTAATTCATATTATGATTAAAAAAACTGTGACCTTTTACCCATATGCAACAGACGACTTCTGTAAATGTTTGTTTATGGTAAAACATGCATGCATCAAGCATGTCTGTCAATCAGTCCCATTTTGGCTGTCGACTATCGAAATTTTTACCATCTTTAGATATAAAAGAGAGCTCCCGAAATTTTTAAGTAGATGTAATTAATGTCATATTGACGCGAGTGATTTATTAAGTTTTGTCTTATTCGCGCCTTTCTGAGCACGATTTACGCCATTTGCATTTTTTTTCTTCATTTATCCAGGTCAATAAAATAATAAGTTTGTTTATAATGTTACTTCATACGACACGGGATTGTCTCGTCTTGTTTTCTGAGATTATAAGGAAGCATACATATGAGTGAGGTGGGAGATAAAAAATTTTACCGTATACATAACTAAAAATTATGTAACAACATACCTAGTACCATTTGAGAGATAGCACCTTGAGTTAGCGGTCGGTTAATTCGTCGTGATAGTATCTTTTCTCACTAAACGCTTTTCAAACACCCGATTTAAATAATACAAATTATTTACATTTTCATTTGTATGTACTAGTGTTTCCCGTTTATACCTACCTACCTACTTATAATTTTTAAAACACATATTATTTTAAAACTAGTAATCAAGGCATTAAATAAGTCGTGGCACTGACGCAAATTAAGAAATTATTTTAATTAATAACGATATCATGTGATAATTTAGCGTGCGTAAAAAACTTGAATGAATAAAATTCCGGTTTTATATTGCACGGTGCGTTAATTTTAGATGATTCGAGTGAGCTATTTTGAGACTAAAAAAAATAATATTTAAAAATTAAACTAAGAAAAACAGTGTGATTAATAATCATGTGTCTTCTTTTCAGGTAAATTATAATGAAAGTGCACCGCAACAAAGGACAGTATATATCCATATCGAATTATAAACATAAAATAGAGTAAGACGAGTGTCTTCTCAAATACAAGAGCCAAAATTTGGTAGTATGAAGATTCCATAGCGAGAAACGGGGAATAGAGGCAGCATTGGTACAAAACATGCGTGCTAGTGGCTGCCGAGGAAACAAAAAAATGGATATGCAATGTTCGATATTTAAGCTCCTACTATTTCAAATAATGGTCGTGCGGTGCACTGCTAAATATCTACCAGTGAATATGCCAAGAGTGGAGCTAGCGGGTGACTTCAAAGAAGAAGTCCAGAGTAGCATAAGAAACCTTGTACATACCGGTAAGTGATTCTATACCTCTATGTCTTGTTCTATGACACTGTTTTCATTTCTAACATTATTTTCCATAAATCTTCATTGTGAATTGTGACCAAATTTTTCTAATGAATAAAAGAGCAACATAAAATTGGGATTATATTGGCACAAGGACCTTTCATTTTCCAAAAATAATATCTTTCGCATATATATTTTGTTGACATCAAACTTGCAGCTACAATAGATAGAGACACATAATAATAATTATCAATGCATTTCTTGAAATGATTAACTACGAATAAATAAATAAATAAAATTTAAACTAAAACACCGTAAGCAATTAAAATTGACGTATGAAAGATAATGTTAAATGTTGAATTTATAAACTCGTAAACCTAATCTTGTGAGTTGTTTTGTGGTTGTCGCAAGTTTGAAATGCTGATAATTGGATTCGAGACACAGGAGACGTTCCGAGATTATCTTTGAAGGATTAAATCTCCCGTGTCTGTTGATTTAGGACAGTGCTATATTTATATTTGTATGCACATTTTGACCTGACATAATAATAAATAGAAGGTATATACTTTTCTTTCACTTTACATTTAGAGCGCTTATTTCGAAATAATAGCTTACATCTAAGTCATTTACTGATGAAAGGTTTGTAATATTATCAAAAGTGAGAGTACCTAGTGTGTGGGACAGCTGGGGAGGTATATCCTTGAGAAAAGTGGTAGGTATCGTGTTTCGCTGATAGGAAGTCACATGTGGTCGATGGATATAGTATCAAGGGTGATAAATCCTGATTGTGGAAATATTTAAGGCTTAAGGAGTTTACACATTTTACAGGATGTGATCACGAACAGTGGAGTAACCCACACAAAATTTAAGTTTTCATTTTTGTACATAGTTGTTCATCATACGTTTGATTTACTATAACTATCTTGTTAAGTAATTACTAATTAACTATTCTTGGACAGAGTCACAGTTGAATAGGTATCTAACCTATTCAACTGTGACTCTGTCTAAGTATAGTTTTGACCTTATTGTTCCAGCGACTTTAAAAAATACTTATTCAATTTACTAATAAATTACAGAGGTCAAAAATCCATGCATCCACCCATATTCCATACTTTAATTAAAATTACAACTCAACGTGCAATGAACAACCAATATAATTCTAAATTTACTGGCAGTGTATAATTTGTTGAGCATTATACTACAATAAATCTACCTAAAATGCAAAGATCGATAAAAGACGATCATGTATTTAATTGAACTTACTAAGTACCTAATGTGTACATGCAGTGTGAGTGGAGCAACATAGTTTATTCTCAGACCCAATAACGTGTCAAAAATAGACCATGGATAGCACAGAGCAGGCCAAGCCGAAAGCACGCACAAATGAGGCATGAGCGTAATGAAACAGCACCATAAAACACCATTCGCTGGCATGTTTTACAAAACAAACCTATTATGCAAGAATATGCACACCGAGAGTATCTTGCCTGGTCGTTGAACTTGCATAATGAAATTAATATTGGCAAAAGCCAGATATCTATACTAATTCATACTTAATATTATCAATACAAAAGTCATCTTCTTCAAAAAAAAAGATGTTCAGTTGTTATTTTTTGACGACTTACATCGCTGAACCGTTCTTGACACAATTTGGCACACAGAAAAAGCTTGCGTCCTAGACTTAGGAGACTTTTAATACTTATCATCAAGAACCTTTAATACACGCGGTTGAAGTCGTGGGCATCATTCATATTCATATTTTATGCGTACTTCTATACTACTATATGTAGGTTTTAACAGTGATAGCCTTGATGACTTCACATTGTGTTCTTGAATTTCATTCAAAATCTGAAGAATTTCATGCAAATAATTTCAATTTGTTTGTTAAATAGTTATGTGTTATCTATTATTTATAGATTTTCTTTCTTTCTTGTTTATTATTTTGAGTGTATCTTAACACTTACATCTTATATACAAATTACTTCTTTTAATGATTGAATCATTTAATTTATTCTCAAAAATACGAATCTATTTGTGAAGGGGTTGCGTTATGTTTTTTCGAGTGCATTCATGCAATAACACTCTAAAATTAGTTTATTATTAGTTTTAAAATTAATTTTTTTGTTGTACCAATTGACCTAGACCAAAAGGCCTAGATTTGAAGATTGATCGAAATAAGCCACATATGAAAGATATATAAATAAAAGTGCGAGGCACAGGCGAGGTGCGACAATGGTACGAAAAGATAGGTAGGTTTTATCCTCGTACAATGTACTCGTATATACTTTGATATTATATCAAAGTAGTTAACTGATAATAGGCAAAATTTATCAGTGAAGAGTGTAAAGTATAACGATCTGTGTCTCTTATCTAGCTTTATCAATGTTGGCAAAGCAAATCTTATCAGATGTGGAGAAGAGTGAATCTTAGTGACGCGAAATGTGACGTAAAGCTATCATTTGTCATGAACAGATAACAATTATTACTAAATTTATCTTATTTATTTTAGATAAATAATTTAAATGTAGTTACCTACCATTCACTGATTCAGGTATGTTGTTTATGTCTGTTATTGCGTGCATAATATTGCACGGTTTATAAAAAAATAATTTTGCCTATATATGGATAAATAACTTAATTTCCTTATCTCGAGATTTTGTATAGTTGTATATATGCGTTTGCATTTAAAATAAATAACGAAAATAATGCCTGCTGATGTTTTGATACAGAAATATATGTCTATAAAAAGATGTACCTACTTACCTGTGAAATTACAGGTAATTTAAAAAGCTGAGAAGTGGCATGATACATATTATCTATACCCTCATATATTATATTATCATGTTTCTATTTATAGCAAAGAAACAAATAGATAATGCTGCGTACATTTTCCTTTGAAACAGTTAAACATTTGTTCTTGTCACAGCACGCAATAAGACCTAAGTTTACTTACTCCGATTATGTACTATTAAGTATGATGTAACGATTGTTATCAATTGACACGATAATGTGCTTATTCGCCTGGTAGATAACTTATTTTCTTTTTTCGTGAGCTGTTTTTCAAAACGTTAGTTACTTTATTAAACAATGCAATGATAAATATTGGACATACTCGTACTCCACCTAAAACTGTGTTTTCCACAAATTACAATCCAGTATCTTAAAATCAAGAGTGAATACTCCGACGACGACCTCCGTGGCGCAGTGTGTAGCGCTGTTGCCTTAACGTGCGGAGGTCCCGGGTTCGATCCCCGGCAGGGTCAATTTAGGAATTTATAATTTCTGAATTTTCCCTGGCCTGGTGGGAGGCTTCGGCCGTGGCTAGTTACCACCCTACCGGCAAAGACGTGCCGCCAAGTGATTTAGCGTTCCGGTACGATGCCGTGTAGAAACCGAAGGGGTGTGGGTTTAATATAACTGCCATGCCCCTAACAGGTTAGCCCGCTACCATCTTAGACTGCATCATCACTTACCATCAGGTGTGATCGCAGTCAAGGGCAAGCTTGTAGTGGATTAAAAAAAAAAAAAAAAAGAATAGGCATTTTCTAGGCAAGCGCGTCTCATCTTAGGCCGCATCATCACTTCACATCAGGTGTGATTGTGGCCTATAATGAATAAAAAAAACATACCTTATGAATAAAATATAAACTTCAACTTTATAAATTAACATAATAGATAATTATATCGATAATACCAACTAAGTAACAGGATACAGATAGTATCGTTTAATTTTATATTTTTGATACAGATTTGAGCTACTTGGTATTCCCGTATTATGATTTTATCCTACACTGAAAAGAGGGCAGATTTGTTACATGGATGTTATGGATATGATATTTCGGATCTGGATACGGATATGGATATAGGAATAAAATTATATCGGTTTTGGATACGGTTACGGATATGTAATTATTTCAGATTATCCGTTAGTTTCGGATAGTTTCGGTTACGGATATTCCGTATAAGTTTAATTGAAGTAAAATATAAACACAAATAGCATGTAATAATTTGGTTTTAGGAAACATAAAACATATAATAATATATACAATTTCTTAAAAAATCTTTAAAATCTAAATTAAATCTAAATTAAAAACTAAAAACTAAACATTAAAAATATAATCTATGCCACTGCAATGAGGCAATGTGCCCAGAACGCTGGCTGCGTTACCCCGCTGAATAGCCAAACTTATATGTTGGCCGAGGTAACTGCCAGCCCTCCGGTCACCTGTGGACTCTGTGAGACGAGAAGATAGATCCTTAAAAAAGGATCTAGTATCTTCGCCCCACGACCCCATGGTTTCAACACCAAAAGGCACAAATATGAAATTATTTTCTATAGTTTTATATGGTTTTAGGTGTTTTATCTAGTCTAGGTTATCATTTGGTATTAAAATAATAATACCAAATGTAAAATATAAGATATGACTTAATATATGACAGTCATATAGGTAAGTCATTATTACATTTTTGTTTTTACTAAAAACAAAAATCTGTCATAACATGTCTTATTTAGCCTCCGTCTCTATCCGAAATTATTCGAAACTTTTGTATCGGATTCGGTTACGGTTACGGATATATATTTATTTCGGATGTTCGATAGTTTCGGTTACGGTTACGGAGCTCCATAACATCCCTGTTATGGTGTGTATTATTATTTATAAGTATAGTAAGTATAATGTAAATCGTAGGTAGTAGGTACCTATATCATAAGCAGTAAGCACCCGTAAGATATTTTCCATACTTAATATTATAAATGCGAAAGTGTTCAATCGATTTTGATGAAATTTGGTATAGGGATAGGTTGTATCCCGGGGAAGGTCACAGGCTACTTTTTATCCCGGAAAATTAAAGAGTTCCCGCAGGAATCAAAAATCTTATTCCACGCAGACGAAGTCGCGGGAATCATCTAGTTCTAAATAAATATAAAGACATGCTAGACGCTTGTCAAACATGAATGAGAATCACAATAATGATGTGCCTTAATCCGACTAGCAAAAAACTAATTCATAAAACTTTGTACCTACGTACCTGTATAGCAAATTCTCGTATAATACCTCTAGCTACCTCTATGTAAATTGCAATTGTTGTGTTAATGTATTCGAAACAAAACCGGATTTATGTTACTAGGGATATTTATAAAAACGGTTCATAATATATTCACGTGCTTCCGTAATTGACTGCAAATTATGTATGTACCGGTAGGTTTGTAACAATTAATTCGCGAAACAAAGCCGGTTTCTGACTATGATTCTCTCAGACAATGTAGTGGTCATGACCATTACTGTCATCTAAAGTAGGTCATAAATTGTCATGAGCACTGAGGATTATAATTGTTTTAGATGCAAGTGACAATGCAAGGAAATAGAGCATTGTGCCAAATCTTTGTTCGTGAATGTTTTAGATGTGGTCTATCCTGTGTCTCTTTATAAATGTCCACCCACGCAAAACGTTGAGGTAGAGGTCGGCGATCTCTTGGCTCGAGCATGTCGTCCGGTTAGGGCGGGCACCCAGGGTAATAGCACAGACAATAATTACCGTCAAGCCCCTAGCACAACACGCTCGTCAGCATTCGTCTGCCCACGCAAACAACCACAAAAACCTATACCCACACGTTCATCAATATCCATTGTATCATTTAGTATTGGTATAATGTACGAAACATTTTATACCTCCGATTCAACTTTACCTAGGGATGTATTAGTACATTATGGTACCAGTGTGTAATGTTGGTGATTACCGCTGAGGCGCCATTGAGACCCGAGCCGTTAGGTGAGGGTCTTAAAAT
Source organism: Erebia aethiops (assembly GCA_923060345.2). Lineage (NCBI taxonomy): Eukaryota > Metazoa > Arthropoda > Insecta > Lepidoptera > Nymphalidae > Erebia > Erebia aethiops. The sequence goes on from OV281082.1 coordinate 6,929,394, forward strand.
AGCCGAGGACGGTAATCATAAATACACACGTGTAAACGACGTTTTTCAACACACTTGTGAAGAACATAATACTAAAAAATAATTTTATTTAGTAGATAAAATAAAAATAAAAAACTACAACTCACTTGTGAATAATAGTAATGAAAATATAGGTGTCATTATGTGCCTAATTGCGGTGAAATTAGAGTGTGTTGAAAAAATATTAATCTACTACTTACTTACTTTACACTCGTTTAGACTCGAATGCTGTCGTGGGTAATTCATAATTCAAGCATAATTTATTCATGCAGTGGGTTTTTATTAATCGTATCAACGAGATAATGAATAGCAGGCAGGGTTGTAATGGTATTTAATGAATAATGAGTAAGTACCAAATAAGCTTTTTTACATTATGGTATACTACCTACTGTTATTCGGTTGGTGTCATTTTAAACATTAAATCAAGCTTTAGTTAAATTTACACAGAAAAACTAAATACAAATTAGTTTTAATGGAATCCGCATTCTTGGCAACCTACGATTTAATTTCAAAAGAAGCATCAGACAGTGAATTTAAAAATAGATAAACATTACCAATTACAATTTCAAATATTTTTATTGCATCGCCCGATTTCCGGAGGTCATTAATTCAACTTTTTCGTAAATCGTAATATTTTATTTTTAAAAAATCGCGGTGTAACATTTCAATGGCATGTTGCTATGGTAAAGACTGCGTAAGAAAAATGCTAGCAGCAAGTGAAACCTGTGTGGCCGCACTAGTCACCAAGTATCGAGTAACTTCGTTGTCTTGCTGACGGCGCGCACCTATTTCTTAGGAAATATACTCATGTGATCACCTATGAAGTTTAGGACCCTTGCTATGTGCATCGAATTAAAATATGTACAATTCAGGTCTATAAAACTTGGCGCCTAGGATATTGTCTACTCCATTTCCCACGTTATGTTCCTGGTGGTATATTGATATTCCTCTATAAAAATAGGTACCTATCTAAAAATAGGTAAGTATACAATATGCGAAGAAAATGTTTTCTACAATTACACTGTAATCGTAATTTGTATTACGATTACAAGTTTTATTAGGTAGATGTTTTAAGTTATAGCCTTATAACCATATTTATTGCTTTCTTTTACTTTTTAATCAATGATACGACTGTGTTTTTAGTCTTTAAACTAAAATATTCTGGTTTCACCGTCTGCGTAGAGACGTTGCTCTCATGACCCTGTCTTTAAAGTTAAGATTTTATTCAATTTTTATTGCACCTTTTTACTAGATTTACTTCGAAGTTTGACCCTTCAGCTAGTGGTTGTAGTCCCCCAGGGGTTAAAATACACTAAATAAGCTTATTTGTTCTTGATGTAGGAACTTGTTGTTGTAACAAGAGTTGAATGGACTATATAATCAGTTAATCACTCGGAAATTTTAACTTCAGACGTACGGTAAAGCCACGGACTTTAATTAGTCATATCGCATACAATAAAACAATATTTCAAGTTCAACACCATAAACCCGCCGTAAAAGAGTCACATCCGCCCGCAGTGTGATGATGTTGACTGTGATGACAATCAAGTCATGTTTATTCATAGTGATAATGAAATTAATATTATGCTATCACAAAAAGGTCGGTGATAATAATATGATGCGAGATGTAAAACTATAATAATGTCTAGTAAGATTCTTCTGTAACAAATTCGGTATATGATCAACTAGCTGTTGCCCGCGACTTCGTCCGCGTGTATTGAGGTTTTTTTTGGTTCCCGCGGAGACTCTTTAATTTAAAAAGTAGCCTATGTGTTATTCCAGACTATAACCTATCTCTGTGCCAAATTTCATCCAGATCCGTTCAGCCGTTATGCCGTGATTCAACACATATCCATCCATTCATGCATCCATCCATCCAAACTTTTGCATTTATAATATTAGTATTATTAGACTAGTTATTATTCTGTGGTATAGGTGTAGAGTTCAATATAATAATTTCATCATCATCTCTTTATAAGATGAATTAAAAGTGCTCCACTCAAGCATTCTTAAACGCCCCACTTATTCTCATGCGCATCGGTCCTTGAATCATTTTACATAAAATATTGTAAGCTCACGTAAGAAATTCAAATATAGATCGAGCGGTGTGCAAGTAAAATGCTATTATAACAACAGACAGACATGATCGGTATTGTGCAATTTAAATAAATACGATTGTACATTTGTGGTCTGAAAATGTTTTTAAGTTTTCAAATTAGATTATATTTTACTAAGTACCAATGATCTTTTATACCTACACCTTGTATAGTGTTGGGAACGTAACAACAGTTTTTAAGTACATATCGCTTTTAACAAAAGGAATATGTTTAAGAGACTGTTTCTATAAATAATATTAATACATAACACATTTCATAATTTCAAGATTGACACTGCATATTTTGCATTCATATAATTTGCTAAAGTGAAAAGTAAAAATATTTAAAAAGGGTGTTCTAGACGATTTCCTATTTATGGTCGACACCTACTGCAGCGACCGATCCATGTAAAAAATCTGTAATCTCTAATTCTATCTAAATCTTAAAATAAGCATGCTTCTAAATCAAATCACCAGTGATTTGATAACAGTGCTCTGACACTGATATGTGCATCCAATGACCTTCTATACACAAGGACATCGCACTGGCGCGCATAACATGGGACCAAGTAAGTGTGCTTAAACTCGTTGTAAGCACACTTTTTTCATTAGTCGCATGTTCAGTGTTTCCACAATGAGGGGAAATTCCCCATTTGAGGGGAAATTAGGGTCCATAGGGGAAGCAAAAGGGGAAGACATTAAAAGGGGAAATTGCGGGAAATCATGGGTAAAACCTAGCTTAAAATATTGCGGTAAATTTCGGAACAATTTTTTTATGGACTACCGTGGACTAGCGTGTTGCTGTATAAAAGAAACAGTGACAACACGTGCAGGTGGCGTATAATTACCCTTATTTCCATTCTGTTTAAGGCCTAAAATATTATTCTGTGCTAAAATGTATGTGCTGATTGCGTAAACTGACTTGGAATAAGAGGTGAAACAGCCCCAAGTTTTATAGATTTCTGGTGAATTCTGGCTATAAATAAAATACGAATCGTTTAATTATACTTTATTAATGTTTAGTCTATTTTTTTAGATTCGCTTGCAGTTGCATTGGACTGTACAAACTTAAGGTGTGGTATTTCTAGCTGATTTTTCATTAGTTGTACAAAAGTTGTTCCCGTTCTTTTCAAGCCTGATTTTACACACAGGATTGATGCATACCTATTCTGATAAGACAGTAATTTATATTATTTATTTTAGTTAGTTTAGTTTAGTAAAATGTAAGTAGTTTTACGTGGGAAAGGCAATATTATCACTTTTTCCCGATGAGTTAATACACTTCCTTACTACGCAAGCGGTCATTTTTAATTATTTTTCGCGCGCTGTGTTTGACACAATGTGACATGGAGCACTGACAGGTCGCGGATGAAACTCCGCAACTAGTTTTAGTTTCGAATTGTTTGTGTTTGCAATAGGTTTCTATGCGTTAGGTATTATTCTAAGCTGGCTACATTAAAAAAAACATTTTTCATATCCTAAAATTCTAACCTAGATTTCATTGTGCATTAAATTAAGTACTGACCAATATAAAAATGGAAGCACAAACTCACCGATTTTCTAGCAGAATTATTAATTAGCCACCGATCCGCATTTAGTTGTAAATAATAATATAATAAGTATCACCAGAGGCGTGGGCACTTGGGCAGGCTATAAAAGAAAATCGATAAATACCTTTTTTTTTAGTTACTACACTAGGGCCAAAAGTAAAAACTACAGCAGAAAAATTTTTGAGGGGAAAAAAGCCCTGAGAAGGGGAAATTTGAATTGAGGCGCGGGGAAAGGAAACCATTAAAGTGGAAACACTGCGCATGTTCACTGCGAAGCTGTCAGGATGCCTAAGTGCGCGTTCAAAAAGTGCCGAAATAATACATTAACGACGCAGAAAAAAGATGGTGTGACGTACCATCGATAAGTTAATTTTATTTACGTAAGATAATACGCAAAAAAGTGTAAAATACGTAGGAAAACTATTGAAAACACAAGAAATATTTAAAATTATTTACAATGTTCCCATTCCTTTCTCTCACGCACATCGGAAAGAGACAGATGGAAGGGCGCGTCATTAAAGTCAGAAAAACAAAACTGTGGAGTAGCTTTTTTTTGTTCCATGTAAAATCTATTGGCAATTATTGTTATCACATTTTTTTCACTATCTTGCAAGTTTTCCCAATTAAGGGCCTTTAAACAATCAGGCCGCAACCAACTGTAGGTATAAAACTCGCCACACTACACTATATATCTGTAGGTACGCATATACGAGCACTACGCTCTAGGCTCACCACTCGAAATAGGAAGGCCACCACTCGAAATAGGAATCACAGCTGGAAATAGGAAATAGGAAAAGAAATAGGAATCACAGCTGTGTCGATATCCAGATATCGACACAGCTGTGATTCCTATTTCTTTAAAGTGTACCTGGAAACAGTATGACAGCGGTATAAGGCGCCTAAAGAAAAAACATATTACATGCCTCGAAGGTAATATTTTTTATCTTTACTCGATCAAATATAAATTACATAGGGTAAGTTGCGCAATCTGTAATGGCTGTTCTTTTAGATTTCCTGTACACGAGATCACAAGTTATTCAATAAACAAAAATTCTCTGCTCTTTTCGGATCTAAATCTAAAAATATCGCGATCCTAGGGAAAAATTGATAAGGACTAAAATTGTAGGAAATTTAATTTCAAATAACTTTGGTTATAACCATTTTTCGTGTAAAATTGAAAATAAACGAATTATTCAATAAACAGAAATTCTCCTCTCTTTTCGGATCTAAATCGAAAAATATCGATCCTAGAAAAATTGATAAGTACCAAAATTTTTTCCGTGTCAGCCACTCTTTTGATCTAATTCGACTGGGCTAATATAATAGTTTCATATTTACAAAAATGAAAAATCTCTCAGAAATAACAAAAATTAATAGCGCTACACTACTCCATTCCCTTTTTGTTCCAGTCTGCTTCTAAAATCACCTTATGAAGCTTCGACTGATTAATCGATTTACATTGCGGCTTAAACACAGAGGTCAGTTTACAGGACTTGAATGTCAGCGGCAATGTATAGATGGAGCAGTCCACAGATCACGGAAACAAGGGAGATATGCCTATGAATCAAATTGTTTTGAAACCTGCTGTCTCCAGTTTATCCCTACCTATCCCTACTACCTGCTACCAATACAAGCAACTAAATAAATACAATAGACAGGAAGTCTCACTCACACACACACATACCGATAGATCAGTGCATGAGGCACGAACAAATATACACTTTATTGTTTACCAAACAGGGTTCAATTTCAATCACCGTGCATCTTACTCACACAAACGTAAAACGTTGTCGATGTGCTGTGCAAAATTCAAATATGATACAATTAGTGGTTGACTAAAATGGATCTATCGATGCTAAATTTCTTAATATTTGGGTTTTTGACAATGACTACCAAAAATAAGATGGAAAAATCATCTCATATTAGATTATTTTTAACCGACTTTCCGAAAACAGGACGAGGTGAAGGAAGAGTGACATTAAATATATCAATAAATGAGTAATGAGTATCTACGTAAATTGACATTATATTAATTCACCTAGTATATTTTTTATACGTTTCGTCAGCTAAGTAAGTCGAGTACTTACATTAAAAAAAATAGTAATAATTATGACTAAAAATATAGTTATAATGAATTTTACTCACGATAGTTTAAACGTTAAAATAGCAATTATTGTTTATTAAGTTATAATTAAGGTACTATTAATTATTTAAAACTATCTAAACAATAACTAAATATTTAATAATTAAACGATCATCGTTTGGTCGTTAAAATATCGACAACTGCATTGTACTCGTACCTGCATCGTCACATCTCTAGTTCGCGGCACGCCGACAGCGGCCGAACTACGAAATTTGATCTATCGTGCTAGTGAAAGAATCGGTAAAGAACACTTAACCATTGCGTCGTAAGACTGGCCGATTCATTGATAGATTTCTACTAAGCAAGCAATGGTTTTTGTTCATAATGAGATATAGACTTGTCACTTTATTACATTATGATACCACTAAATAATGTTTTATTGATTTTAATGGAAAATTACAACAATTTATTTGTATAACGCGGCATTTTGTTAAAAACCGAGAGAAGTGAACCAATCTTTGAATGACATGCGACTAAAGACAAAAACGGCCATCAGGCCTATTTTGTGCCTGATGAGTTCGCAAGCAACACGCCCCCTTAGCACATCTCCCTTGTTTCCGTGATCTGTGGAGCAGTCGAAGCAAAATAGGGTGAATTAGAAGCGTGTGCCATGTTTGGGCTCTGTTTTTGTATGCCACGATTTGTCCATGTGTATAGAAGGTCATTGTGTGCATCATACAAATGCGAAAGTGGGTTTGTTTGTTGGTTTATTGGTTTGGTGGTTTGTCCTTCAATCACGTAGCAACAGAACAACGGATTGATGTTATTTTTTGCATGGGTAAGTATAGTTGAACACCTGGAGAATGATATAAGCTACTTTTTGCCAAGGAAACTGAAGGAGCTCCTGTGGGAATTTAAAAAACTTAATCCACGCAGACGAAATCGTGGGCTTCAGCTAGTTCAAATTATAAACCTTAAAGTGGTAAACATTTTCAGACCGCAACTGTACAATCAAAAGTAATAGTTGAAAACGCCCAGCAGCGTCGTATTACCGATGTGGTGTGATAATTTGCATCATCAGCTGCCAACACGCGCCAAATGTTAACGCAAGAGGTTATTTGTAAGATTCAGCGTGCTGTTTTTTTTATTTATTAGTTTCCGTTTTACCAGGAAAGCACAGTCATCTAAAATGTTTGACATCAATTGCATTTTTACAAAATAAAACCTTAACATTTTAGCGATGGAATAAAATTGCCATAGAATAAAACCGATTTTAATAGATATCATCTGTAATATTATGCATAATAATATGATTCGGCGATTCTTTGAATTTTTGTGCTTTATTTGAAGATATCTAGCCATATTCTTTGTATTAATCTACATTTTTTCTGTCCTTTGTTTAATATATTATAAAAAAAATAGATCTACAGCCAGATATATCATATTTTTTGTACCTAATCTACATTTTCTTCTAGTCTTAGTTTATGAAGTTAAAGTTAATTATATAGACGCGTACAGAATATCTACACTCCGTACTCTATACGTGTGGTTCATCAATACTCACTACCAACCTCTAGGTACCAAATCCATACTAATATAAATGCGAAAGTGTGTTTGTCTGTCTGTCTACTACGCTTTCATGGCCCATCTGTTTAACCGATTTTGATGAAATTTAGTCAGTACCTACGTGTACAGGGATAGGATGTATCAAGGGGAAGGACATAGGCCTCTTTTTATCCCGGAAAATTCAACAGTTCCCGCGGGAATCAAAAAACCTTATCCACGCTGACGAAGTCGCGGGCATCATTTAGTACCAATACCTGGGTATAATATTTTGATGTGTCTTCCAACCGCCATTTCACCCTCTGTGGAGTGGACTTTCGTATAATTAAGCTAAAGAAAATGGGGGCCTCCGAAATAGTCGGGACTATGGCAACAATTTCGGAGGCCCCCACTTACTTAATTGGACACTTACAGTTGTTTAATGAATACTTACTGGTTGTTCCTTAGGTATCTACTCTCACCGACACCTGGACTCATCACGAGTGCAAGTGGTGACGCCGCTGAAAGTGTCGCGGGACGGCGCGCTGATGTCGCACGCGCTCGAGCACGCGCACCCGCACGGGCACGCGCGCGCTCGCCGGGACCTGCACGCGGCGGAGCACGAGCTGCCCCACTCCTTGCATTACAATCTCACGGTCGATGGACGCGACCTTAGGCTGGACCTGAGGTGAGTATCTACATGAAAAATGAAAAACGATTTATTTAAGCATACATTAAATTTTAACAAATAATTGTGGCTGAGGCCTTCCGTTAAGCATAAGAATACCTGTGTGTTCCACCCACACACAGGTACGTACGTATAATATAAGTAAAATTTATGGTATTTTTATTGCTAAATGAAATCCATAACATTAGTAAGTTTAAAATTATTAAAATTATTTTTATTATATGATGTAACCCAAAATTTATGTTTTTCGCAATTTTTCCTTTATCTGTGCAATAAGACGTTGCTTCGTACCTTTCAAGATTCTGAGTTCACAGGACCCTGTAGGTTTTGATTCCCTTGCGAGTGTCGAAAATTTGCAGCATAGATAAACGGCTGTATCTTTTGATTGCGTTGGCTTAGAAGTTTGATTTTTTCACAGCTCCAAGGGACAGTAGACCTGAGTATTTGATATGAATTTCAGCTTGATACCTCCATGCGTTCCTGAGGAGGTTCTTGACAGACAGACAGACGGACAACAAAGTGATCCTATAAGGGTTCCGTTTTTTCCTTTAGAGGTACGGAACAATAAAAATGAAAAATGATTTATTTCAGCATACATTTCAACAGATAATTGTGGCTAGCGCGCGGTCTTCGTAAACTCGTTTGTTTATAATAGTGTCAGATTAAAAATAAATCAAATAGAGTAGAGATAGACGGTACACGACGCGGTGAATTTACTATGTAGCATCCTTCAGTAACGTGCAGTGACGTGCACACTATTATTTAAATATGCTCTGGTATTACCCAACAGAATCACTGATAATAATCATGGTCTCGGAAAATTGTCTGTAAGAATAATATGACTGTCGCAGTCGTTATAAAATAATTTTAATATCTTTTTTATGACTTGTTAAACATAACTTGACAGGACAATATGTTAGGTTTAAGATGTTTTATTTTCCTCAAAAAAAAGAACAAAGTTCACATAAATGAGAAAATTACAACTAATATTTATAATAAACTTAAAAATTAATGCATAAAGTAACAAGGTGACCTATATACTAATCTTATTATTACACTTCACTCTGAAAATGCTTTAGTAATTTTTTTTTAAATCTGACGAAGGATTTTTCATTTGAAACTTCGTTTGGTAAATCATTGTACTCCCTCAAACTGTATAGTTTTTGAACCATAAGTTTTAGTCCTGGCTTTTGGTAATTGTAATTTGTTTCTTGTACAATGTTTATGTGATTTCGTTTTAAAAGTAATTTGTGTGTGCATCGAATTTGAAATAATTTTTCTCATTAAATGCATGTTTTGTATTTGTAAAGTTGATTTATAGATAATGTATTAGTTTTTTTATAAAGTTCTTTAGTCGGTTCTTTAGTATGTTAATGCTGGCAACAGCGCGGCGTCTGCGTGGTTATAAGTTTTTTGAAAATCTTAAGGCGAACTGCATCCGTTTTCCGGAATAAAAATTAGCTTAAGTCCTTTCCCGCGATGCAACCGGCAAAATCGGTTACTATACAAGTGGAGCCATGTACCTAAACATAGCAGACAGCCAGTCAGACATACTATTACTGTGATAATATCATAGGTAGTTGTTTGTAAGACATATAACTTGGTGTGTGATATATCATATACTAGCGAATGTCCGCGATTTCGTACGCGTGGATTGAGGTTTTTTGGTTCCCGCGGGAACTCTTTTATTTTCCGGGATAAAAAGTGCCTAATGTCAAAAAAGCCTATGTGCTATTCCAGACTGTAATCTATCTCTGTGCCAAATTTCAGCCAGATCCGTTCAGCCGTTGGGGCGTGATTGAGTAACAAACATCCATACATCCATCCATACATCCATCCAAACTTTCGCATTTATAATATTATTAAGATTCTTTAATTGGTTGAAATGCTTTTATTAATGCGACAGTGCAAAAAGCATTTTTAAAATTAAAATAGACACGAGCACCCACCGCGATCCCAGTTGCTGACTGATTTATATCTAGTCTGAATCACTCAGTCAGTTTAGTTTGCACTATCACTAGAGCGACCTTCTCGTGTATTTGAACTTGTCTCCGTTATCACATCGTATTTGTTATACGAAAATAATGAACACAGCCTTATCGTGAAGATAACTGACCGAATTGTGTACATCCGATTTTCTTAAAGAAAAACTTATCTCTGATTTTATTGCTTATACCTACTTTCAGTTTGTTAAAGGAAATTTAAGTGAAGGCAATGAAGGGTTGGATTTTTCCGTGACGGACAAAAGTAATGAGTATACGGTATTTTTGTCCGTCTCGGTAATTCCAAAAATTGAGCTAATAAAAAAATTATGCGCATCCACTTCTTTAAATTTAATGTTAGTTAACATTTTTAGGGTTCCGTACCAAAATGGTAAAATGGAACCCTTATGGTGCGACTTTCTCCGTCTCTCTGTCTGTCCGTCCGACACACTCGATTATTTCGATTATAATTATATTAAGCTATCGACATGAAATTTGGAATAGTTGTGTATATTAGTGGCCCAAAGACACTGGAATTAAAAAAAATTGGAAATTATTTTTGTTCTTATTTAAAAAGGGAGGAAAATCGGAGGGTTGAAATTTAAAAGTGAGATAACTGTACTGTGTGGGGTATCATATGAAAGGGTTTACTTTGTACATTCTAAAACAGATTTTTAATTATTTTTAGTCATGATAGTTTTTGATTTATCGGGGAAAAAGTCTAAAAAAATACCGTTCCCCCCCCCTTATCTCCGGAGTTTACCAATCGAAAAATCTGAAATAATTATGGTCAATAGGAATTTATGTATATTTTACAGGAAAACTATAGCCAATGCTCTAACTAGCATAGTTTTTTTGATATTAACAGTAAACCTCTACAAACAAAGTTAGTTTTGCGGTTCATTAACAAAGGTAATTATTACCGTTTTACATCTTTGGTCGTTACAGTTTTCAGTACGGAACCCTCGGTGCGCGAGTCCGACTCGCACTTGGCCGGTTTTTTTTAATTTGGACTAGGTAACATATTACTGATAGGTTCCTGCCTCAAATAAAATACATTATCTATTTTTGTACTGAAAAGGTCAAGGCAGACTATTGTTTGAAATTGTGTTTGTGCAATCAAAAGTAGATGTTATCTTCCTGTTATTAAAATAACATTGGTTAACAATGTTATAATAATTATATTCATGTATTTTAGATCCTTCAATATAATATGATAATTCTTTATGTCCATTTAAAAATATCGGCCTACGATATTAATAATAGTGCTGCAGCATGTTTGAGTATCTAATTATTAGCGAGTTAACTAAATATATCATAACCAATTAATTTCATCAACACGGATTTTATTTTCTTTCAATCCATACTAATATTATAAATGCGAAAGTGTGTCTGTCTGTCTGTCTGTCTGTCTGTCTGTCTGTCTGCTACGCTTTCACGGCCCACCTGTTCAACCGATTTTGATGAAATTTGGTACAGGGGTAGATGGTTTCCCGGGGAAGGACATAGGCTACTTTTTATCCCGGAAAATTAAAGAGTTCCCGCGGGAATCAAAAATCTTAATCCACGCGGACGAAGTCGCGGGAATCATCTAGTACTAAATAACGTATGAAATTAATTCATCGCATAAAAATTCAAATCCATTAAATAAATCAAGATTAATGATCGCAAAGTACGTGATGCTATTTAGTGAGCGGAACGAGATCGATCTCCGAAATGGAAAGTGAAATGTCTTTAACTTTGTAAAGATGCTGACTGAAAATGCCTAGGTATTGCAAGCTGGTGTTTATAATTTATTTTTTTCAACACACTTGCTCATAAAGTGGCTCTAATTTCACCGCAATTAGGCACCTAATGACAACTATATTATAATCAAACTGTGACGTTTTCATTACTATTATCCACAAGTGAGTTATAGAGCTTTTATTTTATTTTTATCTACTAAATAAAATTATTTTTAGTATTATTTTCTTCACAAGTGTGTTGAAAAACGTCGTATGATACACGTGTTTATTGATGATTACACACTTGTACCATAATGTACTTATTATCAATGACTCAAAACAGGGAAAGATTATTTAAATAAAGGCATACCTGTGTACGTATTTATGACTGCTATTCAGGGGCTCAATTGTCTAAGCAAATTGTAATCATTTGGCAGCTTAAAAATTACTCGAACTGTTAATGGAGTTCATACATGCTTTGTGACGTTCAGGCATCTATGAAATCCTTAAATAGGTCGAATTATACGTTTAACAAAAGCTTACGACTACGATTTCCTTACACGTTTGGGGGGCAGAACCTTTATTTGCTGTTTAGACAAGTACCTATTCACAATTAATTTAAATATCAATACAATTAAATAAATTTACAATTGTAATATGTGCAAAATGTTCCTACACAGACCTACAATTTTCTAGCATTCAGCGAGGCATACTTTGAATGCTATAAAATCTTATGTACCTACATAAAAGAATCACGATACCAAACACGAGACGCAGGATATAAAGTCAAAATAGTACTTGGTATAAAAATACCAGGTACTATTTTGAACTAAAAAGTTCCTGAGATGAACGAACGATCCAAAAATGAACGTGAATAATTATTGCGATGCCTTTTTTCGTACTTATTCATTTATACCATCGATTTGTATTCGTCAATATGCAATGCCGGATACAATACAGGCTAACAAATACTGAGTTATTGGTTTCAATAAGTAAATCACTGTAATAACTTCCCGGTTTCAACTTAACGCTGACCACTAATGAGATGAAAACACTGAAATTAACACTTGGACGATAGTTTGACATTAATTTGAGTACAGCCTATTAAAGTCCCACTACTGGGCACAGGCCTCCACTCTCATAGGAGAGAGGAAACTTCCTAACTCTGTGCTAGTACTGAGAATTTCTAGTCTGAAAAACTCAATACTTTACTATGGCCCGGCCCGGGACCTCGTCGGCCACAGTCGGAAATGCTAACCACTAGACCAACGAGGCAGTAACTATGACTCATTTCAATCTAATTCATCGACTTTAAACTCTGTAGGTCTTTGGTATTCAGGCTGGCAATCTAGACACTAATTTAGCAGTATTATTAAATATTAATAAATAATCTGAAATTTTCAGATTCTATGTTTTGGCGAATTCCAATTTGATCATCATCTCATCAATATACCTATTTATATTTTGTTTTTAATAGGTATTCTTATATGTATTATCTTTTTCTGTTACGTTATTTAAGGAAAGTTTATTATATTATGTAGCATTACATAATGCACGTCCAGTTCTAAGTAGGTAATCTAAGAACGGTAGACCACATATACTATGTATGTATCTTGCATGCTATGTATATATTTTACTTTAGTTAAAAATATTTAGAATGACCTCGAGACGACCATCTTGCTGAACACATTTCTAAGGAATAGACATAAATCTTCATAAATCCACCTATCGTCAACTCAAGGGACATAGATAATATGTGTACGTAGTACGTACCTGTTCAAATATTTTTTTTTTTTAATCCACTACAAGCTAGCCCTTGACTGCGATCTCACCTGATGGTAAGTGATGATGCAGTCTAAGATGGTAGCGGGCTAACCTGTTAGGGGCATGGCAGTTATATTAAACCCGTACCCCTTCGGTTTCTACACGGCATCGTACCGGAACGCTAAATCGCTTGGCGGCACGTCTTTGCCGGTAGGGTGGTAACTAGCCACGGCCGAAGCCTCCCACCAGGCAAAATATGTGGAGTTGTACACACTAGTACATCTAAAATACAAATTAAATTATTCTTTTTTTGTTATTCCACTTTGAGTTCGCCCTTGACTGCGATCTCGCCTGATGGTAAGCGATGATGCAGTCTAAGATGGTAGCGGACTAACCTATTAGGGGTATGGCAGTTATACCTATACCCCAAGTCGGTTTCTACACGGCATCGTACCGGAACGCTACATCGCTTGGCGGAACGTCTTTGCCGGTAGGGTAGTAACTAGCCATGGCCGATGCCTCCCACCAGATTAGACCAGAGAAAATTCAGAAATTAAAAATATCCCAAAATTGACCCTGTCGGGAATCGAACCCGAGGCCTCCCACGTTAAGGCAACAGCGCTCAACACTGCGCCAGCGAGGTCGTCATATTGTCGGTATGATACCTATTATCCTTTTGGTTTTTGTTGTGCTTTTTAACCCCCGACGCAAAAAGAGAAGGGTGTTATAATTTTAACGTGTCTGTTTGTGTACCTATCTGTCTGTGGTATCGTAGTAATATATATCAACAAATCATCATCAACAAACCTTAATCCACGCGGACGCAGTCGCAGGCATCATCTAGTAATATATAAATGCGAAATAATATTATAAATGCGAAAGTGTGTTTGTTTGTTGGTTTATTAGTCTGTCCTTCAATTACGCTGCCACAAAGAAACGCATCGACGTGATTTTTTGGCATGGGTATAAAGGGGGCTTGGAGAGTGACATGGGCTAAATAAGGCCGGAAAATTAAGGAGTTCCCCGGAACGTAACCCTACCCCTATAAATTTTATCAAAATCGGTTGAATATATTATGAGTCGTGAAAGTGTAGCAGACAGACAGAAGGACGGAGAGACACACTTTCGCATTTATATTAGTATGGATTTTGCATAAGATGTGGACCAAACTACTAATTCAAGCAAAACTTACTAGAGCAGGGGCCAGAGGTAATAAATTATCTTGGTTATTTGCGTTCATTTTTTTAAACCAAAACTTATCACAAGTCTTTTTCCAGAACACTGTTTTTAAGCGCGGATAACGATTTATTGCACGCTTTCAAAGAAATAAAACAAGTTATATTTATAGGAGCACTTGCGTGCAGATCATAGAGGCATAAAACACGGCTTACCTAAATAGCTCAAAGCTCATATTTCATCATGACAAAGTCAACGTCAAGTCAAAAGTTTTACAAAAACGTTATAACATACGTGCTCGCATATTTGAAGTAAAATAATTCAGTTATTTAAAATAGATAGAATTTGTACGACGAACGAGTAGCACAACAAAATTGCAGTAACACAATTTCACCAATAGTTAGCTGCTACAGCTTAAGCTGTTATCTGCTGTTAGATTTAATGAATTCCTATTCTGGTTTCGAGCTGCATTCTTGTTGTGAATAATGCAGTAAATGAAAAGATACAATCGACACTATCGGTCGAGATAAGAACAGCGGTCCAATTTAAAGCTACTTCAATATTCATATTCATAAATATCCGGAAACTTCGCAGATAAATTTCGAATAATTTGCTCTTTCCTTTAAAACAAATGCATATCTCCTTACTTTACTTCTCTACCTGTGTCGTATTCCTCATTGCTAAAGGTCATGACTAGGGCTTCCAATACTAGTTTTGAGTTAAAAACAATCTATCTAATTTTAAGTTTTTCCCAATACCGGGATCCCGGTATTGAAAAAATCTATCCGGTATTAATACCGGTATTGAAAAAAACCGGTATTCGAAAGCCCTAGTCATGACCCTTTTTCAGAAAGATAGAAGTTTGACAGAATGGTAGATATAAATACTTGAGATGTAAGTTCCCAAACCTGAAAAATGTACATGTAGATTTTTTGTAAAACGTTGACCATAGTGGTCTAAAGAGCAACCACCGAGTTTCTTGCTGGTTCTTCTCGGTAGGAATGGCATTCCGAACCAGTGGTAGATTCACTTGACGATTCAAAAGTACTTGTAAAAGTTTATTTGAATAAAAAATATTTGATTTGATTTGATTTGATTTAAGAACTAGTTTTCCACATTTTCCTCAACACATTGCGAAAGTTTGCTTGTCTTCTTTCATGTAACATTTATTTTGCATAGTTAAAATCTGAGAAGTGACAACGACTAAGTACTTACTTTTATCCCGGAAAAAGGACTTCTGTGATATATTAATATAAACTCAAACCGCATGGGCGATGTCGTCGTGGGCTAGCTATTAAGAAGAGGAAAAATATTTATAGAAGGTACCTTCATAACGAAGAGCGTTTCCTTTGATGCTGTACACGTCGAGACTGTTTGATTAATTAACAGATATAAATCATCCGGATCGGCTACAAGTTAATCGCCACAAGCAGATTTTATCCTTTGCTAAATGACATGACGTGAAAAAGAACAAATTGGATACGAGATGAATATTATTTTCATAATCCATTCAGGTCCATTGACCTATTTTAAATACGTAGGTATTTATTTTCGTAATATCAATGATAACAATAATATTATCCTTGACATTACTCGTATAGTTTTTTGAAGTATATGAGTACAAGCTAATGCCCACGACTTCGTCCGCGTGGATTGAGGTTTTCGGTTCCCTCAGGAACTCTTTAATTTTCCGGGATAAAAAGTAGCCTAAGTGTTATTCCAGACTATAATCTATCTCTGTGCCAAATTTCTTACAGATCCGTTCAGCCTTTCTGGCGTAATTGAGTAGCAAACATCCATCCATCCATCCAAACTTTCGCATTTATGATATAAATTTCAAGTTCACATTTTGTAATGACTCCGTAATTCTCTGTATTTTCTTCCATATTTTTATTTTCTGGGCCGTAAGCTTTCTTGCCGACGACGTCATCACACAAAAACTTTCATCCCCTATTTTTACCCCTTTTATGGTAAAATTTTTACAAACTTTGAATGTCGTTTTTATTTATATCTAATCAAAACCCTAAAAAATAAGTTTCAACCTTCTAGCTTTAAAAATGACGTAATTTCCATACAAACTTTCATCCCTAATTTCAACCCCTTACAGCCCTCTAAGGGGACTCGCATTAAAAAGTAGCCAATGTCCTTTAACAGGCTCTAGACTATCTCTGTACCAAATTTCATTTAAATCGGTTCAGTAGTTTAGGCGTGATTGCGTAACACACAGACAGACAGAGTTACTTTCATATTTATAATAGTAAATACATACTAGCAGAATATACCTCGTAAGATTGAAAGATCTCTATTCTCTAAGATAACGTTTAATTCCTCTCATTCCTTGTTTTCACTTTTTGCTTCATTTTGTAGCATGTAGCTCATTATATACTATGGTCCTGTATTTTCAACAATATGACCGACCTATCTAGTGTCCTACAAATCAATGTTTCTTCTACTTTCCAGTCGATCGGCGTGAAATATAACGTTACCTTAAAATTGCAAACTCATAATTCTGTAGCCTCAATTTGAAAAGGCAATAAAAACGTACATTGCAGACATAGTTGTATGTGCAGCCTTGATTTATTGAGTATAAGTATTTCATTGAAGAACATGTAAACACTTCATTCCCTTGTATGAACATTTCATGCCCTTATATGAACTGTGTATTTATTTTCTATCCGTTTTGCCTCGTCTTAGGTCAACGGTAAGCGTTTTCCGATATAAGGAAACCTACTTAACTCTACAGTGCGCGCTACATTGAAATCAATTGATCGATTGACCTTTTCATCTATGGTTGTGTAAAATGTACCTAGACAATAGTCAATACTTCGAAAGCGCTTAATAACGTGGTCTTCTAAAGCGCTTTCAGGCATATTCTCTCTAATTGGCTGTTGAAAGGTGATAATATAATCCCGGACGCAGATTCGGGTCACTGAATACAATAATGAATAAATGCATAATAAATCACCCTATCGGTTAAACTGTTACAATCTTAAATAGTCTTGAAAGCGTTGGTTGCTGTTTATGGATCACATCTACCTACACCTATCTTTATAGATTAATATCCAATGAAGTGCTAATTATAAATATTATTAGCTATTTAAAGGAGGAACGCTGCCAGTATCTTCGGAACCTTGCCTAAAGGGACTCCTTTTAATAATATATTTTAGTTATTATATTATATTTTTTTAAGGTTTTCACGGATAAATTGTAGCCTTCTAAACTGTTGAGGCATCTTATCTTTAAATCGAGAATATTAGGGCGTATGATGGGCGTATGTGTTTAATATAGGTACCTACCCCTAACAGGTTAGCTCGCTACCATCTTAGACTGGATCATCACTTATTATCAGGTGAGATCGCAGTCAAGGGCTAACTTACTGTTAAGGGGTATATTAAAAAAAATCCCTAAAGTAATATTTTTAATTTCATAATTTTTTACACGTCATGTATTGTTGTTAGACTTCTGTCTTCTCCCATTATAAATCATTATCAAATATGCGATGCGAATTATAGATACTTGTTGTAGGAGTGAAAGATGGAGCTAAAAATTCCTAGAGTGGAAACCGCGAAGTAGGTAATAGCTGGGCTGGTAATAGCTGGAGCGTAGTATAGTGCGCCGTAAAGCGTGATACACTCGAAATAACGAGGGTGACTGAATAGGAAGGCTGAAGAGTATAAGTGCTTAGTGAGTTATTTAGCATTAACATATACCCTGTGTTGGTTCTCAATATCATTAGTAGGCAACGGTTATGTTCAACAGTAGGCGTTCGCAGGCTAATAAGTTGATGATAACTAGGTATGAGTAATAATTGGTTTTATTAGATCTTATTAAAAGAACGATTTCGTAAGATGTTTTAAGCATATATAATTTGCGACCTACATTCTCTGTAATGTAATCCTTCGACACGAAGACTAATTAGCTCGTCGGAGGACTCAGTTTAGATAACGCTTTGTAACAGTTTATATTAAGGCTAAATCATCGAGCGAGTGCAAGGGATCAAAGCGAAGGCACCGCGGAAGCGTCGCGATCCCATGCAATCATTTCTCGGTAAGACTATCACTCGCACTTCGGTCGTGTGACCGACACGCAACGATACTGAGAAGCTGCCCAAGCAGATTTTCACGCATTACATACAAAAATGCGGCGTAACGCATTTTCTAAATATATATCATAACAAAGTATTACCGAGGCTTTTTTTTATTCCATTACAAGTTAGCCCTTGACTGCGATCTTACCTGATGGTAAGTGACAATGCAGTCTAAGATGGTAGCGGGCTAACCTGTTACTTGCAGGTATGACAGTTATATTAACCCCATACCCCTAGTCGGTTTCTACCATAGACATAGGATTTTTTCGCTACGGTTTCTACACGGCATCGCACCGGAACGCTTAATCGCTTGGCAGTACGTCTTTGCCGGTAGTGTGGTAACCATATAGAAAATCTCCCTGTATTTATTCCGTGGTGGTAACTAACCACGGCAGAAACCTCCCACCAGAAGGCTTTATATTTAAGTTTGTAACCTAAAAAGGGGAATGCAAGACACAACCTAGTTTCATTATCATGACCTCTTTTCTAACCGATAGCTAATCGTCATCTACTTGTTAGTCCTAGTTCTCTTCTACATATCCTCCACATGTCACGATCTTGTTCTGCATGTTACCAGCTGCTACTAGCGACTTCCTGTCTTCTTGTGCCGATCCACCTAGTGGGGCTCTATACAGGCACTGCGTTTTTCTGGTCGTGGTCGTCATTCTAGGTTCACTTTAGATCTTCAACGTTTATCATCTATATACTATTTATCCCTAAGCTGCTATTGTGCCCCTAAGCCCTTTGCTCGCAACTCAGCAATGCAGCTTCGGCACTCGATAAGTTGTCGGTTGCTCTGGTTTTACTGTGGATCTCTTCTTTTCTGATTTGATACGTTGATATGCATGGGTCAAGTTACAACGATGAATAAAGAAACACAGTTAAAAATAATATGTTAATTGACGGAACTGAATTGAAAATTTATAGCCACCAACCAACTTTATTTAGATGAACTCGAACAGTTGCAAAAAATGCGGAAAGCGGAAACGATATAACAGTATTGACCTATTGATTGATGCATTATGATTAACATTTAATGTAGGTATTCGTATAAGAAACATCATCGCACTTGAGATATGCATGTCGTACCTATGACCTCGTTAAAAATCTATATGTGCGGAGGAAACCGATGCAATGCTCATGCATTTTTAATGGGATCGCAGTAAAAACTTGATAGTTTGAAAGTCTACGTATGGTCTTCGGAGATCGATTCATACATATTTAAACAGCAATTATTATTGCAATACAATGAGCGACGGCCGCAAAATTGACATTGCACAATTATGCGGCCATCAAGACCGTTCAAGCATTGAATGAATATAATGATGGCATTATAGTAATTTAAAGCTACAAGTGATATAATGGAATACTTAATAGAAATTTGCCAAATTATATAATGAAATCTTTATTGTTAGTAGGTATCTTTGTTATACTTACAATAAACAACAGACTTGGTTAAATTAAAATTTAAAAATATACCCATACTTTACGTCTACTTATGTCCAAGGTCAAAGTCTAAATTATTTATGCATGCAAGACGACTGACGAGGTACAAACATGCTAAGCATCAAACATTTCTACAACCCTTCATGATAGACTGCATTTTAATTTAAAAATAAAAAGGAAAGAATCGGAATAAAGATAAGAAAAAATTTGTTCAATTAGTCATTGGTCATTGAAACAAGAAAAATGGTCAGGGCCCGTCTACCATTTTTCTGTCAAACAATGAATGTGGACTTATTTTACTAAAACCATCTAGTCTGAAAGTGGGACAGCGCTATGGCGGGGACAAAGACAGATTTATACAGGTGTGGAGCGCGCTCTACAGGTCGGGCGCCCAAATTTTTCCTATGAAAGGGCCCATGTAGTACCTACATACCTACCTTATACGACCTAATTATAAATACTCAACTGCAGTTATTTAAATAATCTAGACAATGCATACAGCTGCACCTAGTTTTACTTAAACCAGTTAAGCCCAGGGAGAAATAAATATATAGGATTACTTAAAAATCAGATAAGTATTTATATTTAAACCAGATGTATTTATTGAGAATGAGTGTTATTAAAATGAAATAAGTATGACGCAGAGACAGAATTTACTTTCAATTTAAGTAGGTATATTACAAGGTTCAAGTGCAAGGGCCTCGTAAAAGAATAATAAAGTAAAGGATTGTGTCGAAACACAATCTTCCACTTCTAAAGGATTATTGAACATTTTCTTGTAAGCGTGGAGCAAAATGTAGGTAATTTTTTGTTTATCAGTCTATCTATACTAATTGCCATTTTTGGCGGTTCCTCCGGTGCTGCAAATGTTCATGGGCGGCGGTAATCACTTACCATCAGGTGACCCGCCTGCTCGTTTGCACGCTATACATATAAAAAAATATATCGTAAATGCGAAAGTGAAAACACTTTATCACACACAAACAAATAACAAAACAGTACAGTAACACGAATCTTGACAGAATTTACAACTTGCTAAGGTGTAAAGGCGGCCTTCTCACTATGAGTGATCTCTTCCAGGCAACCTATAAGAAAGGAGGTTCTAAGTATGTCTGTCTGTCTGTCCGCTACTCTTTGATTGGCCCAGCTACTCAACCGATTTTGATGAAATTTGGTACAGAGATAGTTACATACGTCCCGGGGAAGGACATAGGCTGCTTTTTATCCCGGAAAATTGAAAAGTTCCCGCGGGAATTAAAAAACATCAATCCACGCGAACTAACTCAAACTCGTCATAACTCAATGAGAATTATAGAATACAACTATAGATAATCCCTTTAATTTATTTATTAGACGTGAGCAAGCCAGTATCGTGTCATTTATATTCAAATAGTATCGTTACAAACAACATTTGCCTTAAAAATACATAAAATGTAATTGTATTTTCTTATTTTGGTATAATCCGATCATCTCTTGCCTTTTAAATAAACACCTACTCAAACAAATAAAGGCCTTAAATTGAATAGTAATTTATTTTGCTTAAGTTGGTATAATTATATCGCCTGAACTCTTACCTTAAACATTGGTGTTGTAACTTCGGGCGGTTCATGAAAACTCTCTGGCAGCAATTGTGAGCACGGGCTCACAGTTGATGCCAGAGCGCAGAATAGGTAATAGACTAATAAGTACGTTGCCAGAGTCAAGACTCAAGAGATCTACCGTACTGAACAAATTTGAGATATAATATATTTAGTGGGATATCTGACATACATTATCTAAGTACACAGTTATTTCTAGAGCAACTCTACAAAACATTATAGAGCTTGATTGCAATTTGCATTACATTCAGATATAAATTGAAAACTTCGTTCAAATAGACTGAGCGAGCACACTGTATGTTCCACTGCATCACAGCCAGTGCTCAGAGGGGTCGGGTCATCAGAAATTTTGAATCCTGTAAAAGAATTATATGATTGTTTAAAGTTAACTAAGAATAACCACATGGAGCTAAACAATGCAATACGTACAACAGACCGAAAATAATCACAAGTATCCATAAAAAATATTATTTATTTTCGACACCACAACAAAGCTTGCGAATTCTCAGAGTTATACGATGGGTCTGGACGTGTGCCATCACAGCAATCGTATCTTTGAATTATCTTTTATATACAAACCAATTCATATAATGACAGACGAGAGGATTAGAGCAGCTGAACTTTCAACAGTGTGTTCTTGTTCGTTGACGGCAAAAACTTAGAATATTTTCTTATGGTATTGTATTACATTTATATATGGACTATGATAAATTGTTACTTAGTTACAAGGTTAATTTAATGATACTAAAATAGCTGCAATTTCTCTACATAATACTACCTTAAAAGCCTTTGTTCTACGACTTTTTAAAAACTTAATGTACCTATTCAAAATTTTAACTTTTCGCTATAATATTTCTATACTACGCGTGCGAGTTGAATGCAGAGCTTATATATGTGTCACCATACAGTCATAAGCTCTGCATTTAACTTGCGCGCGAACTATATACATATATGTCTATGTTCGCAATACTTACTTATAATGTCTGTTTTTAGTAGGCCAATCGATGAATAGCCTGCGCCGGCTGCGTGTCGTATTGTCGCCTTAGAACAGCAAATTTAAATTTATTTAAAACAATATTTTTATTTTTGTATGAAATTCTTGAGTGGAAAAAAAAACAAAAGTGGTTCAGTATTACATACAGAAGCTACCGCATAGAGGTTATTAGTTTTTTTTAATTTACTCTGTGGATATCAATAGGTAACGTCATGTGGACGTATTTGGGACAGTGATATTTGCTCTCACTAATTGCCGTAATGAGTATGTGTGTGCTCAGTCAGCCACTACAGCTGTTTGCCTACCGATCGACAGCTCACCTTACACGAGACTTGAGAGCTTAATACGTGCATT
Organism: Erebia aethiops; assembly: GCA_923060345.2. Classification (NCBI taxonomy): domain Eukaryota; kingdom Metazoa; phylum Arthropoda; class Insecta; order Lepidoptera; family Nymphalidae; genus Erebia; species Erebia aethiops. Next base: position 6,952,495 of record OV281082.1, read on the forward strand.
GCAAGCGGCTTAGTACGCGATGTGCATTATAATTTAATAACTGACTATCTGTGGATTGAGGTCTTATGGTTCCCGCGGAATCTCCTTAGTTTTCTGGTATACAAAGTAGCCAATGTGCTATTCCAGACTATAATCTATCTCTGTGCCAAATTTCAGCCAGATCCGTTCAGCCGTTGGGGCGTTATTGAGTAACAAACATCCATACATCCATCCATCCAAACTTTCGCATTTATAATAATATTATAGTAAGATAAAGTCGAAATCTAGGTACTTTTTCTAGTTGTTAGATTCAGATTGCTCGACGATATATTATACACAATTAAAATAATGGTAATAAATTGTTCCATGATTGTATATTTTATACAAAACCTACACCCAAGAGGGTTTCTCATACAAAGGTTTTATTTAGCATGTCATTTAATTTGTTCCAATAAAATTAACTATTATTGTTACCTACTAGCTTTAGTACGCAAATTACTATTTTATCGTAAATTTTAAATCACGGAAGACTCATTAGAAGACGTAAGTAATATAATATATTGCGTGCGTGCGAAGAATCGATAAAGCTTTTGACTCATAATATTATGTACTTACTAGCTGATGCCCGCGACTACGTCCGCGTGGATTGCTGTTTTTGGTTCCCGCGGGAACTCCTTAGTTTTCCGGCATAAAAAGTAGCCTGTGTTATTCGAGACTATAATCTATCTGAGTGCCAAATTTCATCCAGATCCGTTCAGCCGTTCGGGCGTGATTGAGTAACAGACATCCATCCATACATCCATCCATCCAAACTTTCGCATTTATAATATTTATTTGATTGCTTGATTTGATTTGATTTAGGTGCCTTAGTACCTATAATGTATATTATATTGCCTATGGTTTTAAAAGACAGAATCATTAAAAGAACAACTAAACTAACAAACTAGTAGGTAAGTACTTATCTAATTTAGTAAAGTAGGTACAGATCAGCGGTCAAGGTCGGCGACTAGTAACACTGCACCCTATAGGTAATATTGATAAAAAAATTATCTACGTACAAGTTTATAGTCATAACAACTATTGCACAAATCACATCCATTTATGAGAAAATTAATATGAGAAGTGAAAGTTGATGGTTTACCAAGTACGGCTGTAATTGCAGGCATACATGAGAAATAACATGAGGAGTCCTATAATTAAAGCGTATCATACTTAAGTTACGTTAATTTACGCAGTAGTTGCTAAAGCTTATCTAAAAACAAGATCTTTTTTTTTAATTCACTACAAGCTATCCCTTGACTGCGATCACACCTGATGGTAAGTGATGATGCAGTCTAAGATGGTAGCGGGCTAACCTGTTAATATAAGATATTAGATCTTATTACGTGGAAAAATGAGTCGTACGTCTAGGTAAAACTTTTCAATTGCCAAATTAGTATCCCTAAATAGAGGCTTACCTATAACGGAATTTTAGTCTTCAGGAATAAAAAATCATAAGGCTTTAGTGAACAATAAATATTTTCCTTTCTTTACTAACTAATTTAAAAATTTAATGGAAATAGGGTTGTTGCAGGGGTTGAAATTAATAATTTCATTGGTTGAAAATTTAAAATAAGTTCCGTTCCAACTGTTTTTCTGAATTTGAAATCAGAGATAAATAAAATAATAAAACCGTTGAAATAGCAATTAATCGAACAGGCTTTTAAGTAATAAAATTTTATACTGAGGCTATTAGCAAATATAAAATCTATGCTTCACTTTAAAAAACTGACGAAACTTTCATTTTATAATGGGTAGGTAGTATTAATAAATGATAAATAAATAACTTTCTAACTGAAAATATCATCTATAGCCAACTAGTACATACTAATTGCAACATACTAAAACTAGATTCTGATTTCTGCCCGCGACGATCCGCGGTCCTTTAGGATCTAAAAAATCCCGTATGAACTCTTTGATTTTCGGGGATAAAAAGTCTATGTCTACCCCCGATATGCAGTAAATCTCTGTACCAAACGTATGTTACAATAAGTTGGTCAGATGGGCCGTGAAAGGTAGAAAGACAGACACACTTAATAATAGTATCGATGACCTAATTTTACCGACACATTTTATGTACTAATAAGGGTAAAATGTGATTAATATAATGTATTTTAATAGAACCTATTTCCTCCGAGATTTTATGTTTTGATTGCACTATAAAACCACATCGATTAAGGTTACAGCTGTCTATCCCGATTTAGTTTTACGAGTGATAAAAAATATGCCTATCGGGATTTTATTGGTTTGCGTCTTTATTATTTTATGCTATTAGTGCAATCGTACTCGCACTTAACTTATCCAATTCAAATATTTATATCGGCTTAAGGTAATGTAAGAAATACGAACCAATCGTGCAAACTAATAGTTTACAGTAATTACCATTTATTGTGTTGCCGCTGCCTCGTTGGTTTAGTGGTTACCGAGTCCCGTGTCGGGCCATAATTAAGTATTGGGTTTTCTGATTAGAAATTCTCAGTACTAGCACAGAATAGGTAATAGTTTGTACTAGCCAAGGTGGTGTTTCACCCCCATGCCTCGGGTCGGTCCCGATTATTATCACTAACATGATAATAGTTGTTAAAACCCGCACACCCGCATTGGAGCAGCGTGGTGGGTCTAAGCTTAAATTCCCTCTCTCCTATGAGAGTGGAGGCCTGTGCCCAGCAGTGGGACCTTAATGGGCTGTAGTGGTGGTGTTGGTGGTGTTGGTGGTGTTGGTGGTGTTGTCGCTATGGAATTCTTCCATCGTACGTTTGATTTACTTCTCCATCGTACCTACGAATTACGATACGTAATTATAGTATAGTTGTTTTAAATTTTCAGATGTGAAGAATTATTTTATTCCTTTGAGCTCAGACCAAGTTTTTCGTTATATATATATCAGTTTTGATATACCTATAACGAAGGAACAATAATTCAACAAGCTCAGTTCAATAAATTCATCGATTTATCATTGTGCTGACCTGCAAATAAATGTTTGTTTTTCTTTCTTAGGCCATCAGTAACATTCATCACACCAGCGTTAGTGATAGAGCGACACAGCGTGCGCGGGCGCACGCGAGATCGGCCGCAGGACACGGCCACTGCTTGCCACTACACTGGTTCTGTCAGGGGGCAGCCTAGATCCGCGGTCGCTCTCTCCGCCTGCAATGGCTTGGTAAGATTAATTGAAACTATAAGTAGGTATTTTATTGCTTCCAATGCACAAAATTGACAGTTCAGTTCAGATGGATATCAACACAATATATTTATGCGACTCCGATTTTCACTTCAATTTACGTCTTTCAATTCTCTCTATTGTCAATTGTTGGGTCGACATCATCATTTTAATTTTTTCTTCGTTTTAGTTGAGTAAGTCTTGACTATATTATTTGAAATATTGATGTCAAATGTCAATATCTGGGTCAGAATTCTGGACACAGTCAATCCTTGTTCTATCAACTTTGACGGATTTGGGATTGGATCGTAAGTAACCGAATAAAATACTGCCAAATGCCGTAATTACTGATACCTGCTCTACATTCTTGTTTCGACCTTTTGAATTAGATCATGCCCTCGAAATCGCCCACAAGGATTTAGTTTTTCTTATAAATTCCGTGGATTCTTTTCCGGGATAAACGGGGTAAGCGTTACGGATGTGCCTCCCCGGAAATGCAAAATAAAACAGAGAGTAGGTAGTTGCATCCTAAAAAAAGAAGTAATTTCTCTGAGAAATAGATTAACATTTGCGTTCATAACAGTAAATATGGTTCAAATAAATCGATTCCTTGCATTAAGGATTATTATCACAACATTTTTCTCAGTAATCGAACAATCAGAATACCCTTCCATTAATCTTGCGAAGATGCCAATTGGTACAAAAATACCAACAATTCTAAAGGTCTAGTCCCACTACAGAGGCGCGGCGAGGCTCATACAAAGAATATTTTCCGCTGCGTGCCGCGCCGCGCCTTAAATCTGTAGTGGGCCTAGATCTTTAACAGGCCCTACAGTTGTAGGTAGGTAGGTACCTTTGCCTTCGCTTCGTGCGTGCGGTCCGTGTTGGTAGAGTTCTGAAAACAAAATAAAACCAACACATTTTATGTCTACAACTTCGAATCGTTACTTTTATATTGACAGTTTTACAATTTAAAATAAACGAAGACGGATGAGCTTTTAGTTTTAGATTGTTAAGTGGACAAGGCCAACGCAAAATTGAAGTAAATGGTAGTCTACAATATGGGCTACACGTTGGTAATAGTCATTTGAGCTACATATTATATGCATAGGTAAAAGCTTTATTTCTTACTATAAAGAAGAACCACCATAAAGATGTCGCTAAGAGAATAATAAAAAAAGAAAAATAAACGCGTTTTTATTTACTTTTTTTATTAATTTTAAGGTGGTGCTTAGTACGCTATTTAATGAGTTCCCGAATGGATGTTTTTATCGTAAAGCGTCATCATCAGATTGCGAAAATATTTGTATTTTTTTGTTTATTTAAATTATACATTAGTGAGCCGGGCGTAAGGATTCGATATCATAATATATTAATTATTATGTGTCTGGGGGAATATCCGAATTATCTTCAAAATATTTTCAATATATCTTCAATGTACAAAATTCGACCTGTTACAGTTTTATTATAAGCATAAATGTTGTTTCTTGGTTTAAACCGTTGACTTTACCCTCATCTCCGACCCTATCAAATTTAACCTTCGTATACTTAATAGAATTTTTGTAACATACTGTCTTTGTTGTTTTTTAATGCCTTTCAGTCGTGCATTAAACGCAATCATGATAAGTTTTTTGTTATTTTTATGATTAAGTATTATGGACTGATGGGTTGAGGCTCTCCATCTTGATAAAATTATTTTATTATGAATATCAATGCCAAGGCTAAACTTAATTGAAGACAGCTTTTTGTAATTTATAAAAACGATGGTTATTATAGGTCAAGGAATAATGGCTTCCAAAAATTTAATACAACACTACATTCTTTTTGTATGTATTGTGAGTATTTTGTGATACTATTTAGGGTACATAATTAACAGTGCCTACATACATAACTTGCAGAGATTAACTTATAGTATTTTTACTTTTGATAAACTCATTAAATTGATTTACGGTAGGTAGTAGGTACTCGTATAGCTTCGCCGCCCACAGGATTCGTTGGTAAACTTATAAAATTAGTACGAGTATTAAAACAACCCGATTAATTTTTTTATTAATATAATTAGCTCATTAATCAAACTCACACAAGATTAATCTAAATTAATGTTTAATTATTTCTACTGTATGATGTATGGTTTCGTTTTGTTTTCGATACTAAATATTTTAAGTTCCTTGTAAAGATTTATCAATAAAATTAAAAAAAAAATTGAGAATGTAATTTTTTTGTAGCTCGACTTCAAATTGGGTATACCAAATTGTGATACTTATAAATTTCTTATATATTATGCATTTGACTTTAGTCGATCAATATTCTTTTTTATATTTTCAACACGTTTAAAAATAATAGCCCAATGTGTCTAAAAAAATACCAGCAAGGTTCAAGTAAGTAAAGCGTGGTACAGCGTTTATAGTAATTTAATTAAGATTATGTTAAATTAATTCCGAAGAAAAAGAAACAAATTGCGATCAGCCGTTGGATGTAATGTTCTTTAAATGGTAATATGAGGTTCAGAAACCTGTTCACATGATTCTTTTAAAGATAACGCATACCTACTTAGTTACGAGATAAACGTCTGGAAAGAAAGGGTTACCGAAAAACAGCAGCCATTTATAGAAAATTAAAATCACAACTCACAGACTACATGCCTCCGGAAATTTTTGATTATTATCACAATTCCAACAAGTTTGGCCAATGAATAAGATGTTTTACAAAGATTAATATTACTTACCATAAATTAATGAATTTAATTGAAATTTCATCGGTTTATAAATAATATTTTGACTAATATAATATATAATTACTTATTAGAAAATCTCCCGAAGTAATCTTGATTGTTAAAAATTACTAATTGAAAATTCTTCGGTTTCTCAGCTTTATAACAAAAGCACTGTACGTACTTTGGAATGTATTAACTATTAGGTATTTATTGCCTTTTACGTGGCAGTTTGAGTACCTAACTAAAGTTTCAGAGAAACCCGTTGATCTAATGTAATTAATTCTATTATTGTGATGAAACCCAGGTGAAACCACACTATAATGATTAAAAAAGGGCCAAACTTCATAATCCTTATTGACTGGGGTATAATTATATTTTATTACTTACCTTATATTTAAACGGTTCCGTTTAATTGATTTCTCGTGTAGGTACCCATCAAGCTGTCAAAACAAGTCAATTTCATTATTGAAATGTAGTTTAAAAAATATTTCATATTCAAAATCTACATTTCATAATAATATGTGAAACAATAATGATAAATGAGGATTTACCAGTTAACCCTTTTGAAAAAGTTTAAAATGTATACGCTTCACGTTTCCGCAATGGAACTTGCTTAGAACTAAATATCCTCAGGAATAGTGATTCTAATCAACGTGTGCAGACTACAAAGTTTTGGAATTCCTAAGATTACCCAAAAATCTTTAGGAAATGATCAACTATTTCGTAGCAATTTTTAGGCTAGACTTTCGCTCAAGAAATCGATAAATGGTTACTCGAACTTAAATTTGAGCCTTGAACAGATTTAATTAGGCAACCCATTCGAAGCATCTTGTTTTATGAACTCTTCGTCTTACGAAGTAATTACTAAGTACTTATATTATTTTAAAATTTGGAGGATTCTTATCAAATGGATGTGTACTGTGTAGGTCGTTGTATAGCGGAATCTTAGACCCAGGTCTATACGAGCATTGAAGAGGAATGCCTATCTACCTATCTAACTACCTCGTTGGTCTAGTGGTCGGCATGTTCGACTGCGGCCGATGAGTCCTGGGTTGGGCCATAATTAAGGCGAGTCACCTCCAAGATTTTAGGAGGTGAGGTGTGGGGTGCCGCCCGCGCGTCTCGCGGTACATTTCTCGTAGAGACTAGCGGGGAAGCGGGCAGCGCGGTATATTCTGAAACCGCTTGGCAACGTTCAAATTCTGGGATTAATTTGAATTAAATAGATATAGGACTTCAGTTTGAAATAAATTTTAGCAGGTTCTCATTAATACTTCAAGAGGAATTTATCCATATAAAAATGATGAGCAAAGTCGAAAATTTTATTAATAAAAAATTCGTTTTAAACTTTTAATTTAGCCTGTTTCAAGATTTTTTTTGATCGAGTAAAGTACATCCTATCGTGTAACAAATTAGCACATTCTTTAGACAATATCTTTAAGTGTATCGGATATTTTTTGTAAGACCGTTATTTAATAGTAAATACCGAAAAAATTTGATCTAGCAAACCAGTTTTCACCGCTGAGCTGAGGTGACTCGCCTTAAGTACCTATTGGGTTTTTCTCACTGGAAATTCTCAGTACTGGACCGGAGTTAGGAAGTTGGGGGTGTTTCACCCCCGTACCTCGGAGCACGTTAAGCCGTCGGTCCCGGTTTGGAGCAGCGTGGAGGGGGGTCTAAGGTCTAATTCCCTCTCTCCTATGAGAGTGGAGGCCTGTGCCCAGCAGTTGGACATTAATGGGCTGTAGTGGTGGTGGTAGTGGCCTATCTACCTCAGAGGTCAGTTTTCTACAGTAGTAATTGTATTCAAAAAAACTGGAGTGCTGTCATCACGCTGTCATATCACTTCGCTCAAGTGGCACGGTCAAGTACATGATTCGTTAGCGACACAGGACACTAAGGTTTTTGTTTTAATTACCTATTTCAGCTATCGATACTCCCTTTTAGTATAAACTATAAACTCTATATTCGGCGTATACAATCGGAAACAACTAGGGCTATGAAAATAATGTTACTATGTATTTACAATAAGAGATACTAGCCTTCTCCCCCGTTTTCTTTTAATTGCATTTTTAATTTAAAAAAGTCACTCTAGAAAAATTACTGATTCCCAAATTCATTTATTTATCATTTATCTCAACTTCAATTTTACATCGGCTTCAGATCCCCGTGAAAATTATTTTTCTTAAAATTAATAATTGGTACTCGTATGTACAAAGTCCAAACGATGAACACTTTACAAAATTAATTCCTATATTTCTCCACATAAAAGTTACACAGGCAGTGAATTAATTGAACAAAGTCATAATTAGCTTTGTGATCATTTCGTAGAAAAGTAAAGCAGGCTAGAAAATTTGAATAAAATTCACATTTACAAAATTTTAGGAAACATGCCGTTGAATTAAACATATTTAGTAGGTATTATGGTTAACTTCTACAAACAAAATAGGATAGATTCGACATTTGATCAAAAAATTTATAGTGGGGTTTTCCTCGTCCTGGCATACAAAATATTAATACCTTGAAGTAAGTAGGTATCTAAATTCTAAAAGCTCCCAATTTGGCCAGTAGTGAGTAGAATAATATTTATATATTAATATTTTATAGCTAGTGCTTTATCTTAATGCTTCGAGATAGTCGCATAATGAGATTGGAAGTTCGTAAATCAATTTCAAGGTAGTTTCTGTTTTTCATAATAGGAGTTACTAGTGTAAAAATACTGAATGAGCTGCTTGCAATTGACTTTCGCGGCCTTCCACGCGCAAGGCCGGCGGCATACAGGCTGGCCGGACAGTCACCGGTCGCTCAACTTAATAACTACAGAGTATTATATTCTTTGATACCTACGTAGATGAGGCCAGTAGACTGTTCTAACATGCAATTTCACTAACGAGTCACCACGCTAATCCTAAAACTGGTTACTCAATACTATTTCATTCTTAATATGTAGGTATTTTATGTGTGTAAGCTTAAATAGCTAGGGTGTGCAGGTTCATCCATAGAGTATTGTTCTTTAGTCATGAATAAAGCCTTTACAAGTGCCTTCCAATTGGAAATATGCAAGTTATTGTTTGGAATTCAGATTCTACAAGCTATTAATTAGTAGTTATAATGTGAAATGTTGTTGCATGATAGTTGATAGGTACAGTCTATACTATTTTCAGTAGCATCTATATTCTCTAATCATATCTTTTATCTTGTAGGTAGAATTCTTCAAGTGAATGGATATATCTTGAAGTAGTATATCGCAATTTACAAATCTGATTTATTTTCAATACATGGGCACACCCACATTATTTTCATATAACATTCAATTCCTGATTATAATCTTTGAAAGGTGTATCTAGCTTGTTTTCTACTTGCTGCTTATCAAATAAATCATACGGCAATCATACCATCACCGAGTTACAAATTATCATCCGGATGAAATAGTTTCTATTAGATTTGCGCAAAACTGCGTCGGCCTCTTTATCAATCAATTTATCTGTTACGGGCAAACAGTCGTGAGATTTGTTGACCCACTGACGGCTAACCGGTTTGACACTTCACAGACGATTCACTATTTAGTGTTACTTTAGAAATTTTTTGATTTTGAAAACAACAACCCATTAATCGATACCTAATAAAGGTTTCACAATGAGTTGAAAGTTAAGAGAATGGTTTATAAAAAATATAGTAAAATATATTTTGTTTCTAAGCTAAAACAAGATGGATTTAATTATTTTCAGTCAACATACTTACTTACTGAAATAAATATTATTAATAAGAGATCTTTCTTATTTAGGCAGGTCTACTTCGAACGGAGCATGGCGAATATTGGATAGAACCCTCAAATCAATTACCAACCGATGAAAGTTCGGGTCGACCACATGTTATATTTAAGAGATCTGCCGTTGATAAAGTAAAGGCATTCCATAGAAAAAAAAGAGAAGTAGATGGCAGAACAAACTCATATACAAATTTAAGTAGGAATAATAACGAAAAAAATTCCACAGAACAAAAATTTAAACAAAATAATAGAAGAAGCCGGAAAGAAGCTATTGATCGACACAGACGTAGATTTTTGGAAGAAAGAAGAAGACGATTGGAAGAGTTGAGGAAAGACCCGGCAGCCTATAGGAGGCATCAAAGAAAATTACGCATGGAAGGAAGAAGACTGAAGCCTTCGTTGACATCGACATCGTCGTCATCATCAAGGGGCGTATCTGTAGAAAATAGTCAATCGCTCGAGAAATTTGGAACCGTCAAGAACCACACGCAACATAAATTTAGTAATGAACAAAGATCACGGCGTGTCAGAACGAGGCGGAAGCGAATTCGAAGATCGAAAAACTGTGCTACCAAGCAACCTCCTTATCAATGGAAAGCGAGGAATTTCAAAAATGAATCTGAAGAATCTAAAAAAAATAGGTACAATAAGGTCGGTGTAAACTTTATTTTGTAAGTTATATAATACGCGTAATGTTTTTGCGATATTGATTTAGTAGCTAAGATAAAATATCGTTTTTCAGAAATACAACCGATCCCAACATAAGCAAATTAACAGGCATTATTATGATGCATCGAAACGTTCGACCCGCTCGGTTAGTAAGCCGAGACACGTTGAAGTATTACTTGTCGCCGACAAGTCTATGACCGATTTCCACAATCAAGGCAACTTGGAAACTTATCTACTTACGATTATGAACATGGTACGTATTAGCAGCAAATATAATAAAATTTATAGTATATCGACATATACCTATCATTTAAATGTAACCGTATACTTCATCATAAAATATGATGCAGATATTTAAGTAGTCCATATTTTTTTTTATCCACTACAAGCTAGCCCTTGACTGCGATCTCACCTGATGGTAAGTGATGATGCAGTCTAAGATGGTAGCGGGCTAACCTGTTAGGGGTATGGCAGTTATATTAAACCCATACCCCTTCGGTTTCTACACGGCATCGTACCGGAACGCTAAATCGCTTGGCGCCACGTCTTTGCCGGTAGGGTGGTAACTAGCCACGGCCGAAGCCTCCCACCAGGCCAGACCAGGGAAAATGCAGAAATTATAAATTCCCAAATTGCCCTGCCGGGGATCGAGCCCAGGACCTCCGCACGTTATGGCAACAGCGCTACACACTGCGCCACGGAGGTCGTCAAAATATTTGAGCGATCAAGTGTAAGTAGGTAATAATATATTACCCATATTTCTTTAGGTATCATCACTTTACATGGATCCTTCGATAGGAAATTATATAAAGGTCGTCGTGGTGAAAATTGTCCTGGTGGAAGAAATGCGCGCCGCACCCGAACTGGATGTTACCACAAATGCAGATTACACTCTTGCATCGTTTTGTCGCTGGCAGCACCAACTCAACCCTCAGAACGACAACGACCCTCACCACCACGATGTGGCCATCCTGGTCACAAGACAAGACATCTGCAGTCAGCACGACACTCCTTGTAGGTATGATATTTTTTACATCTCATTATAATTTAATCAAGTCCATTAGCTCTATTTGGCATTCTGCTACTTGTACCTGGTAAATGACCAATCATTACACAAATCTTGTGTTATTTAGCCTGATAAGATTAAATAGCTTTGAAACAAGTACCATATTTAACACACACGTTGACAAAATTAACGAAATGTTTACAGTTTAAGAAAAAGTTGCTTTTTATTTAACGCAATTTTTTTTTTTAAATTATCAACATAAAAATCGATACAGCTTTGTTGGGTAGCACTGCGAAAAACCACGAAGGTTTAAATTGCGTGCTCTTCCGTCAACATATCAGAATTTTATTTATAGCTAGCTAAATTACTCGTACTAAAAATACAAAACTAAATAATTATTAACATTAACAAAATCACAAATGCGTGAATTTATAAGTATAGGTATTTAGTTAAGTTGTATAGGTATTTAGCAGCAAAACTTAGCTTGATTACTCACACATGAACCAACCGATATATAGGTTACTTAGGTTGCTGCTTGCTCGAGTACTATTTGTAGTCAATTTAATTTACTGAACGTATACAGTGGTCAACTGCTACTTACCTACTGGTTACAACTCTATTCATCAGGCCCGGCACCCACAGTGCGATTACTGTCAAACTACACCGATGTTTAGGTAGGATGCATTAATCTTAGCTTTAACGATAAGTGGGTGGACGCTCGCTTTATTTTAATAACAAACAAATGGAATAAGTTGGAGCAGACGGAGCAGAATTCATTGATAATATCTTAAACGTCTTAAACTTAAATGCAACTTGTAACATCATAGTTTAAATTAAATTCTATAAAGAAATGTATTTCTTTAATACTAATAAAACATAACATAAAGAAATAGTATTAAAGCAATGTAAATAAATTTTAATTCAATTTACCCGTGAGACTGGTATTTTCCTGCTATTCATGAATCTTCGCGCCTTTCTTCATGATCGGTTCAGTGGCTGAGTCGTCTTTGATATCAGACAAAATATAGTACAACTATAAAGACATCTTTACATTAGTGGAATGGAGTTCACATATTTATATAAAACCAGATGATGCCTATTACTTTCAACAGGATTAATTATTTTTCGATTCCCGCGGGAACTCTTAAATTTTCCGGGATAGAAAGCCTATTTCCTTCCCCGGAATACAAACTATCCCTGTACCAAATTTCATCAAAATCTATTGAACAGATGGGCCGTGAAAGCGTATCAGACAGACGGACGGACAGACACACTTTCGCATTTATAATATTAGTATGGATATACGTGTCGCTACTCGCTCTAGGTATTTGGCGCTTCTCTCTCTCTTCGGTCGTTCCTTCATTGCTGAAGATCGTGGTCCTGGCTAGATCCTACCCTCGAACGGATCATTCGCTTCCATTGGTAGCCATTCTCACTAAAGTATGAAATTTCGACGTGTTAGACTCCCTCAGCTGGTCAGACCACCTAGTTGGTGAGCGGCCTCTCGCTCTTTTGCCCTCAGTGTTGCCCGTGACAATCAGCTTCTCGAGACTGCTGTCCCCTCGTCGTATCCACTACAGCCCATTAACGTCCCACTGCTGGGCACAGGCCTCCACTCTCATAGGAGAGAGGAATTAGAGCATAGACCCACCACGCTGCTCCAATGCGGGTTGGCGGGCTTTGACGACTATTATCATGTTAGTGATAATAACCGAGACCTTAACGTGCTCTCCGAGGAACGGGGGTGACTTACCGCCAACTTACAACTCCGGGCTGGCACTGAGAATTTCTTAATTGAAAAACCCAATACCTAACAATTTTTATGCCCTACCGGGAATCGAATCCAGGACCTCGTGATCCGCAGTCGACTATGCTAACCGCTTGACCAACGAGGCAGTCACCCACGTCGTATGATGTGTCCGAAATACGAGAGCAGCCGTTGGTAACATATGGAGGAGAGTCGAACCGTGATTCCCAGCTGTGAAAGAATAGAAACGTTTGTGCGCTTGGCAGTCCACGGAATCCGCAGCATTCGCCTCCAGCACCACATTTCGAAAGCATCTATTCTTTGCCTCTCTCTTGCTTTGATGGTCCATGTTTCCACTCCATACATGAAAATTGGAAAGATTAAGCGCTATTAAGATTTGGCGCTTATTTCAATAAAAATATATAAGTACATTAGGAAGCGGCTAAAGATACTATACATAATTGATATTCGCAATATTTTTTGCGATCTCGAGACAAGGTCAATGGCAGGAGCGGGCGTCTGGTTGCGAGTAAATAGAGTGGTGGTGAGTAACCGCGCCGAAATAGAACACTTTCAGATGTTACGACTTACGAGCCCCATCACCTGGTGCCGAGTTTTGGCAACTCATCTTGTAATACCATTTTCAACGTCTTTGATATTTTAGCCCGTAAAAGGATTTTTTTTCATCCACTACAAGTTAGCCCTTGACTGCGATCTCACCTGATGGTAAGTGATGATGCAGTCTAAGATGTAAGGATAATATGATGTACATCTATAAGTACTAAGTACATCACTACATCACTAGTTATCTCTAGCTAGATACGCCGTAATTAGGTCCTTAAAGTTGTTAATGATAGAAAAATGGAAAGTATCGGAAATAGTATATTAAGTATCCAAACACCAATTCCAGTTTTTAATTCTGTTAAAAAATTGTCAGTGTATGAAAAAGGACCAATCCACTTGAATAGGTATAAACTACCTAAATAAATGACTTGACAGGGCCAGAAAGGTAAATAACATGCAGTATAACATCGAAGAAAATCTATGTACTCGTACATTGTAAAAAGGGGCGTCCAAAGAAGGTTTCCCTGCAAAAGTTGTATTGTTAATTATTGTGATAAAGCTATAAATAATTATAATATGATAAAATACTTAAATATACAAGTATTACATACACGTTTTCGTTAAATTCCATGGTAAAATTTTTCACATCATTGGGTATACCAAAATAGATATTCAAATACGCAAGCCTTCATTAATAATAATTATTAAAATATGTAAGTAGTAGACCTACCTACCTATTAAATTTTTTTGCTTATGTGTACCTATTTGCAAATGGCTAACAACTGGTCGCGGTCAGCGGTCACTTCAAAGTGCTGACATTAAGGCCAAGGATGTCGACTATATATAAAATGGGCATTCACGATTTTAACAAAAGCCTATAAGCATACAGCGTTACATAATTACAAGTGGTTTTCGTTCAGGTCAGAGTGTTGTATGTTACACAACACCCGCCCACTATTACTGGACTGGCCAAACATTAGCGGGATGAGTAACAGAAGATATACTTAGCTTTGGCGTGTAATTATTTATAGTAAATTACAAATGTTTTCTACACACAGCCTATTTAAAACTCACCTAGATGCTGTAAACGAGCGTTTCAACAAAACATTCAGGCACAGGCTCATGGAAGCGCTGATAAGAAACAGACATAAGAGTATATTTAGCAGCTATCCATTACCTCCCCGACAAAGCGCTTATTTATTTGAAATCATATCGAAGGTTGTGATAAAAAAATATGAGTAGACATTTATCTTATTTTTATCATGCCAAAAGTATGTAGGTTCACCATAAATTAATGCAGAGGTATGATCATTCCTATACAGGGCATGTCTTCGGAAACCTGTGTATAATAAATGCAACAAGGAAGCCCAATGCATTCGGTAAACGGTACAAACGAGTAGTCGAATGTTCTTGGAAGGCGGCAATCAAAAGACAATGAGACTGCTGATAACGGTGCCAGGCCCCAAGGCGGCTACCAGAATCCATGTAGTATTGAAATTTACAAATTGCGTAAATAACGCATGTCAATATTTAAGCATACCCATCGACTTACTTCAATATTTATGATCGAATGCCATTGACGCATCATTTTTTCCAAGTTTTCTTTACATTGACCAATTAAGTATGTCACTTTCTCTATGGTACCTAATGCTATGGTCAGATTCCCTTCCCAAAGGCAAACTTTGATTTGGCGTATTCATAAAAGTTTAACGAACAAGAATGCTCAAACATCTGTGCAATTTTGTCTCTAATTTCTTATTCATACTCAGGTGTGTCTCGACGTGAGTGGATAATAAAATAATATTGTTACCATACTTTTATTAATCGTCATGAATTGAACGGTGAATGGCGTCGCGTCCGACGCCGCGCGCCGCCGCGCCGCGCTGTCTGCCTGTCGCTTCGCCCACTTATCTCACCTCTGTGTGGTGTTACGTTCTCGCCTCTCGATGAGCCTTTTTACATAAACCTGCATACCTCAATAAAGCGTGCGTATTTTATACACAAGATTGCAATTTTAACCAAATTAACAAGCGAACACAACAGTTATAGCAGATTAAGTTGGAATGTTGTACAAAAATCCGTCGGCTCGTTGTGATATTCAAATTTACAAAGTGAGATTAATTAAAACAAGTAAATTAACATAAAAGCTTTTAAGTTAAACAGTTTAATTTTATTCATAACGTACATCGTTGCAACAATTTAGAAAATTAGGTTTGAAAGGAGAGGTATATTCCGAAGTTGAGTAAATCCACATATAAATTGCAATTGGCATATTATCTTTAATCGTTTTCGTGTTGTCCCTAATTGAAAGTAATAAAACTTCTTAAAACAGATCTTAAGTGAGAATAAATTTGGACTGGACAGTTTAGTAGAGCTTAATTCCAAAGAAGCAACCTTTAAAATAAAAATTGGTAAAGACTAAAGAGCGATTTTATCCCTAAGGAATTGCACGAGGTGCGTGCGCCCACATAAACGCGCTGTTTCAAAGGTAATATATTGTTCACGAGTATGTTATCTGATTTTGGGAACAAAAATAATTGCTTTAGCCTCTCTGAAAATACAATGCGCTTTGTTATAAAGAAGGTTGTTGAGATTCTCGAAAATGTTTCTGAAATAATATTTTAAAAAAAAACTTAATACACGCGGACGAAGTCACGGGCATCATCGTGTAATCCTATATTTCAATTCATTTGTTAAATTGTTGATCTACCAAGCATTTATTTTTATTTACTTTACTTACCATTCCAAAACAAGTTAAAACGATTTCCTTGAAACTTTTGAAAAAATGTAATGATAAAATATTAATTTACAATGAGTCTAGTATTCGCGGTAGATACAATATTTATGCGTTACATTTTTATTTATGCTATTAAGTTTTAATATTTATTTTCATACAAATTGGACTACAGACCAATCAATTAATAATATAATACTTTAAGCCACCACTTTAATGTAACTTATAATAAATTAAATACAAGACATGTATTATTTAATTACGTAAGCACCTATTGATTAAAGTGGTCGTAAAATATCTACTATCACTCAGTATCTTATATCTACTACTAAAGCCATGAGTCTTATCTACTAATCTAATACAGCCATTTAAATAGATATTTTTTAGTCCCGTCCAGACTATAGCTGTGCACAAAAATTGCGAAACATTCAATCATGTTTTAAATAGCTGATGTTAATCAAAATTTTATCATTATGTAGGTATTGGAAAAAACAAATATACCACACAACACTATAAATGTTTGAGCATTCATATACTCTATAATTTATAATTTAATAAGAAAAAATAGTGTCTTGAGGCCTTTTGCATAATATGAATGTTGACAAATGACTCAATGATTTCAGCAACTCTTTATAAAATGAAACTGAAAAGTATTGGTAATGAAAATGAAAACGCAGTTCTAGTATAGAAGTTTGTATGAAATACATAGTTGTGACGTCATCAAATTTCAGCGCACTTATACAATAGTTAAAACGGTTATCGAACTTAAAACTGACCAAGGATGTGAATTTTAGATTTAGTCCAATTAAGAACGCATACCTACTGTTTTCTACATCGTCACAACTAAAACTCGAACAAGGATTTTTTCGAGAAAAGCAAGCGCACCTATGCAACATGGAGGCCGCCAATACTCATGTATTATTTAAATCACCACAAGTTTTTTAAACGGAAGGCTTTATGCAGTCCACGTGCTAAGTGTGCCGAGTACACCAAAAGGTTGTCAAAACACGGACTACATTAAGAGTATTTCAATGGGTCGCACTCAAAATTGGAATTTCTTTGGAACACGCCGCCATGATAATACCGATTTACTTGCGATTTACTTTACCACAGACGCCTAACAAAATATTATCTACATAGAGCCAGCCGCGCGGACGAACTGAGCTAAAAGTAAATATTATGCAACAAACAATAATTGTAAATGATATTACAGTAATTTTTTTGTAAACCACTTTAATTGGTCAGTCAATTTTAATAATAAAAAAGCCATCATATTTATGAAAATATGACTAGTTAAGAAAGTATTTAATTTTTCGAAATAGTGCGACTTAATATACATCATTTTACTATCAAAGTATTCCTAAATGGTTACTTAATAGGTATTTATGCATTAAATAAGTAAGCAAGTCTAGGCTACTCCGTTGCTTTACGGCTGGCGCGCAAATTAACGTTTAATTAAGACTTAACACTAAATTCCACCTCACATAACTCATTTATATTTCGAAACTCTCTTTCATAAGCTAAGTCTCACAACAGACCACCTGGGACTATAAATTAATAATTTTATTCGGACTCAACACTTAATTCACGACGACATACAAATGAAATCTTAAATCAAAATGTTAAATCATTAAAGCGTAATTATTATGATTGCATGTTGAAAATTACATCTGATTGCTCCCATATGGCACCGGCAAATTACGGGTGTCTAAATATGAAGGTGAGCTCCATAAATAATGGCCATTGACATAAAGAACAATACAAAGTATGCTTTAGCAAAAATATTTTCATTTTTATATACGCTTGTC
Source organism: Erebia aethiops (assembly GCA_923060345.2). Lineage (NCBI taxonomy): Eukaryota > Metazoa > Arthropoda > Insecta > Lepidoptera > Nymphalidae > Erebia > Erebia aethiops. The sequence continues at coordinate 6,970,683 of OV281082.1, forward strand.
GGAACATTGATTCCATAAATTCACACCTTCAATAGAATAGACATCAACGCGTGCCCATTATTCATGACGTTACATTTCATGTGACGCGGTGGTATAAAATGGCATTATTCTGAACATCACTTGTAAGGAGAATAGATTAAACCATTTCCTATTGTTTCTGAAATAGGTCGATCGTATCTCGTGTACGTAAATGGAATACAATATTAAGCGGATGGTAAATGGAAACAGCGTGAAAAAAAGTACTTTATATTCAAAGTATTTTATATATAGTAAGAGTATGTGAGTTTACTGCTGTATTACGTTTTGTTTACTCGAGTATATAGAATTTATTAGAAGGAATTTATAGAGATTTTCGTCGGCTTCCGCATGAGTCAGAGTAGAGCGCGTGTATATTATTAGCCGCCTATTCCCGGCCGCGTCTGCGCTGACCACTCGCTGCTAACTGCCTTAGGACTCGTTCACACTATCTTTAGGCTTAAACGTTGAGATTTCAGTTTCTCCGATATCTAAGATTTTAAAGATTTGTTAATTTTTTGAAATTTTAATACTAAGTCTTAATTTTTTTACCTTAGTTAAATTAGGTATCCCTTCATATCTATCTGAACATAAATAATCACATTTAAAAAAAAAAATTAAATTTGTTTGAATATGTTCCATTTTGAATTTATTTATGTTTGCCATTCAATCATTTTAAATGTAGAGTATGGAGTACAAAGGTCATGTCTTCTGTACATGCTACGTCCTGTCCTGGATTAATTATACCTGCATGTAAATACCAATATAATATTTTTTACCTAGGAACACAAAGGAATTTCACGATAGGAAAATTTAAAAAATCATGTAGGTATCGACGCAGTGTTGGGCTAAAGCTGTGGGAAAAGTTAGTTCATCCCTACAAACTATCGTTTCTTTGAAACATTTATTACAAAGTATTTATTCCGTTTAACACTCTTATTAATCTGTCACCGATCTTCACGACGCGACGTCTAGACTAAAGTTTTAATCAAGCTATGATGCAATCGGTGACGGCAGGCTCGTCCGAAGGATAGCTTCATATCCGATTACTAACAACTTGTCACAAACCCGTTCAGATCACAATGTTGACACGCTTGGTCGTGCCTGTCTGAAAAATTTGATTTTGAAGCGTCACGATTTTTCGTCATGAGATTCTTAGGTATGAGAAATTATCTCAGGATTGATACATGTCAAAAAACTAGTTATTTTTGAATTTGTCACGCCTAGAGCAGCTTTCTATTACTAGGTACTTATGACGATCTTATACGACGTTTCTATTGAAGTTTACTTAAGGAATTAATAGTTTTTAAATCGACAGCAGTGCCCCTTCCATATTAGCACGCTTCCATCTTAGACTCTACACTCTACAGCATCGTCAATTATAACTTCACCATCATGTCTACTGCATGACTAACTTGATATAGATATAAATTTGGATTTAACAAGATAAATGTAGTGTGAACTAAGTCTTAGGGTATTAGTTATTCACACTGCGTTGTGGCTACGCGACTACCACCATAATTAGTACGCCATTAGACACTGCTACACCTGTTATCCTGTAATAGGGTACTATAACATTGTTAGAACGAGTATTTGTATAGGGAACCTTAATACTTAACTTAGACTCTGATACTTTTTACGATAACGATAACGGTTGAGTACCTCTACCTTTTTAAAGTTAAAAACAATCTCTAGGATTGCATGTTTTTGTAAATGATCTGTTCAATTATTCTCACTTTTCACAGTCAAATAACTTTTCACTGTATATCACCCTGAATGACGTAGGCGTAAGTAGATACACGTTAGGGCCAACACAAACAAACGAAGTCGAGATCAGTCAAGTACTTTTGCGAACTAGCCTTTATGTCCATAAAACCGAACCGGACGCGTTTGGGGGTTTGGGGGTTTGGGGTTACTACCATCGCTTAAAGCGGTATTGCTTTAATATTGTTAACGTTCGTGTTTAAGAATGATGATCCTCATTTTAGGGACGTCAAGCTACGTGACATGAAACTGTCATTTTGAAATAATACTGCTATAAACGTTGGTAGTAACCCCCCTAGACTTGCAGAGCGCCGCCGCCGTTATAACAAAATAAATAAAGCTTAGTTTCAGTTGTGTTTTACTGCAGCAGCACTGTAGATACCAGACATTAGAACTAAGATGATGTTTGTATGTTGCAGCACTCTAGGCGTGGCGCACGTGGCAGGCATGTGCAAGCCCGACCGCAGCTGCTCCGTCAACGAGGACAACGGAATCATGCTGGCGCACACCATCACGCACGAGCTGGGGCATAAGTGAGTACACCGCTCTTAAGTCTAAGTACTACCTAAGTACTACCTAATGCGCGGAGCCACTAAAAATGAAGAAGAAGAAGTACTACCTAATAGGCCTATTACACTGCACTTTTCACAGGGCCCTGTGTTAAGGGTGGGCGTGGCCGATAGTCAGAGCGCTGCTTATTACACAGCAATAATAGGCCTATTACATTGCACTTATCACAGGGCCCTGTGGAAAGGGTAGGCGTGGCCGCTATTTGGCGTCGCTTATTACAAAGCAATAAGTACCAAATTAGGGACCCTTTCTCACTAAATCTTATTACACTACACTGATTCAGGGCAAGGTGAAAAGTGCAGTGTAATGGCCTATAAGGACCAATTTAGGGACCCTTTGTCCCTAAATGTTATTACACTACACTGATTCAAGTGTAAGGGTCCCTGTGAAAAGTGCAGTGTAATAGGCCTGTAAGTACTACCAGTACTACCTAGTACCACTCTTAAGTAATACCTAGTACCTACTTAGTAACAGAATTTTTACGCTAACTGAAGTCATTGCTTAGTTATTCGTAATAAATAGGGTTAGAGGTAAAGTTAGGGTTGTATTATATTATAATATTCTTATATCATCTCGATATTCAGGGTATGATCAATGGTGCAACGCTTCACAGACGATTAATTCATTGACGGTTCAGCTAGTAAAAGTGAGAGTGATGACTGACTTTCTCATCTTTTTTATGTGATTGAACTAGCGGTATGTGAATTGCGAACCGTGAATTGCGAACCGGCCAACGAAAACTTATTTACCTATAGCTAAATTTCACTTTTTATAGGAATAGAGAATTCTATGAAGTATTAACAACATTAATAAATGCTGATCAGCTATCCAATAGATGTAGTTTTTTTTCCCGTGGGTGTAACAGGGAACAAAAGTGGCCTGTGTCTGTTCCCCGGAAGTAAACCTCTGTCAAAGACGTTTGATTTTATTAAACTCTGTACCAAATGTAAAATTTGCACGGTTAGTTAACGGATACACAGACAATCGAGTAATATATATGTTCCATCTGATTGTTTTTTTTACATTTTTGAAACCTGTAGATGTGAAACCCCCCATCGGTGCATGAAAGGGTTAAATCATCGTATAACCTTTTTTTTCTATTGACCATCTAATCTTCAAAATCCATTAGGTCTCCACGACGCTTGAGTAAATAATCAACATTTAGCATCATGGGCTCCCCTGCCATTGTGTAGGTATCTATTAGGTACCTATATTACCTATGGAATCTTAGATGCAGAACTTGCGTTAGATTTTAACGATACATAAATCTTTTGTTATCTACATTAGCATTTAAGAAACAGATACAATCTCAGTTTAGTAACAACACACTCAATAGTGTACCCCCCATTTATTATGTGAGCGAGTGTAAACCCGTTTCTCGATTATACCTTTCAAACTTAATTGAGATTGTAAAATATACAGCTTCATTATATGTGAACTGAGAAGTATTTATACATGCTTGCAGACTCAGTGCTTGCGGCAACAAAATCATTATTTATTACAAAATAGCTGAAAATACCTACTTCAAAATCATATTGAATTGCAGCAAGAAAATCTATTTTAGCTTCAGTCGCATAATTTAAATTGGGTCAATGCTTTCAGACTTTAGTTTAAATATCAAAAACCGTCTAAATTATAGCATATTTCCCCATTGATGTAGAATTTTGCTACCTATACTTTAATTTCAATGTATTTCCCACAAAAATTAATTGGTATTCTTTGCAAACAAGAGGTGCAAGATTTGAAGTAAACCAGCGCCCTACTGATGAAATCAAAAATCGCACCTACAACATGTAGCGTTTTAGCACAGAATAGTAGGTACGTGGGTTTAAGCGCATAGTCAATAACCAAAAATCATCATCTTCTTACTATATAATCTAAGTATTATTCAATTATATCTTTACTGGACGTAATAGAAAAGCCCATAAGGCTAAACAAGTAAAAAAAAACTAAAATGTAACCTGTGTAGGTATAATTAAAAAGTAAATGAACTTGGAGAAATGCACCTCTTGCCCTTACGTTGCCTTAACAATGGGCAATATTAACATTATCTCCATTGTGCAGCCCACATGTAAAGTTACAATTACGTCTCAGGATCGCTCGTAAAACGGATCATTAAAACATTGCTACAGAATGGTTGCCCTGACAACCTCGACCAATTAAGTAAATACACGCATTACGTTTTAAACCAGATAATTATTTTTAAACAATAATAATATGTAAGCGTATGAAGTGATGTTTTCGCTAATGTTTTAAAATCATAAAGAACTATTTTCATTAGCTGTTGTTTGTTGATAACTCAATGACGATAAGTGCCAAGCTGGATCTCCGAGCAGGTGGGCAATACCTATTGCCTAGTGAACTTATTTGGTTGATTTGATGCATCTCCTGCACTTCGAATACGTGTGACTGACCAATCTGTTCCCCCTATGATTTAATATCCAAAAATTATGCAGACCTAATTGCATGCGTTTTGAAATACCTAAGGAAATTCGCAGAATATATAGGGTCACTAACATAACCCAAACCATAAGAAAGCTGAAGTGGCAATGGGTAGGTATATCATGCTTGTCGTTGGCCACTGGAGCCGAACAGTTCAAATTCGAAAGTGGAGAGTGTAGATCGCCTGATCGTAGCGTGGGAAACCCTCCGGCACGATGGAGTGACGATAAAAACGGGTGGCGGGAAGTGGCTGGATACTGGACTTCAAAAGCACTTGTAAAAGTTTACTTGAATAAAAAACATTTGAAACTAAATTTGATTAAGAAAGCTGAGGACAGAGTGTGGTAGCGCTCACTAGGGAAGGCCTATGTTCAACAGTGGACGACCGCATCGTGAATCGTGATATGGTGCTAATGATGATGATTGTATGCGTTTTTAAACAGTTTCGATCAACTGATGAAAATGAGCCTCTAATAAAGGAACTAGTAACGCGACAATAGGTAAATCTATGTGGTAGATACAGTGTGTATCCCGCACCCATAGCCCGCGACATTCACCACACCACAGAAATCTTCCAAACTACTCTCAACACACTTACGTTTCATTCCGATACCGGGGCATCTTCAGGAGATGTTGACTCGACAATGCACGATTGTGAATCACAATCGTGCATCGTGGATTATAGCGAATTAAACTTCTAGTTCCTTCATTATAATGGACATTCGCAAAGTAACGCCTGCTTCTATCCAATAAATGAGCCTTTAGACATAGACTTAGAGGAACGATATTTCATTCGTTTAAAGCACTTCGGAAATAGTCCGACGCCGGCGTTGAATTCGGCAGCCGTTGCCGTGCGCTTCTGTTGTAGTCTGAGTCATGTTTCTACGCTGAGATTATCGCAAGGACGCTGGTTTCCAAGAAATTTTTACCCGTTAAAAGTTGTTTATGAAAATCAAACACTGTTTGTTTGACTCTACGTAAACTGCACATTTACACAAACATGTGTACGCATGATTATTGAGATTCAAGAATTATAAAACCATACTTGAGCAGGAAGATACCATGTTATTATCTTTATAGCAACTGTTTTAGTTCAAAATGTTTTGTTTTGGAACTGGTCATAATGACGAATTTCTAGGAGTTGGAAAATAGGTAAGTTTTTTTTTATCCACTACAAGCTAGCCCTTGACTGCGATCACACCTGATGGTAAGTGATGGTGCAGTTTAAGATGGTAGCGGGCTAACCTGTTAGGGGCATGGCGGTTATATTAAACCCACACCCCTTCGGTTTCTACACGGCATCGTACCGGAACGCTAAATCGCTTGGCGGCACGTCTTTACCGGTAGGGTGGTAACTAGCCACGGCCGAAGCCTCCCACCAGGCCAGACCAGAGAAAATTCAGAAATTATAAATTCCTAAATAAGTAATTATTGGAATAAAATATGACGATCATAAAGACTGACGAGAACGTTTTTACTATTACTTTGGCAAAAACTCTGGTCTAAAAATATTTAATTAAATTAATTTCAAATAGAAGTTCGCTCAAAACGATCTAAAGCAGATGGTGTCGAAAAATTACCACATAATTTGTAGACTTTAGGTACACCGGTAGCCACATAGGCTGCGATATCTTTCGTTTTATTTACATAAATGGCGTGTTGTTGTATAGAGGCACACAATCATAAACAAACGCAAGTTATGTAAGCGCTAACACCGCACAGCCAATGACCTTCTTTCGCGTAGACACACGAATGCATCACCGTACAATGCACTCGGTGCATTGACGCCGCGCTATCGGCCCACACAACTTCATTATAGTCGTATTTTTCAATTCCTTATCATAAATGAAGAGTTATGAATGAGGTAATACCTGCTATATGAAACAATTTGTAGTTCTATTTGTGGAACATACTCGTTAGTGTTGTCAGTTTGACACTGGGCACAATCAGTATTTCAGTATAACTAAGTGGGAGTTATATAGGTAGCTTAACGAACACACAAATAGAAACTAATGGCGCTTGTTATCTCAGTAGTTACTGGTTACAAGTTTAAAAAAAAGGTCATTTTGTTGAAACAAAATATATCAATAGCACAGAATTCTAATTAATATTATAAATCGAATGTGTGTTTGTTTGTTTGGTACGCTTTCACGGCCCATTGTGCAATCTATTTTGATGAAAGCTACAGACAATTTTGTGGTCAAGCTACGGACAGGTTGTGTCCCGGGGATTATCCTAAGCAGTTCCCGCGGGAATTTAAAATAACTTAAACGACACGGACGAAGTCGCGGACATCAGCTAGCCTATGATAGTACAATAGGAAGGCTATTTATTACGGGAGGAATAAAAGTAATGGAAGTTAAATCAGATTCAAATTATTGGGACGATTAAAACCATCGATCGTAATAAAATATAAACATGCGCAAATATAAATAGCACGAGAAGCAAAATATAAAGTGCTATAATCAGTACTCGTGAGTGGCTTGTTTGTAAATGTAGTGAGTCAACAGTAATGAAATCAATTTTTAATAGCCGTTTTGATTTATTGACTGATCGCGAGTACGAGAGGCGACTGGTCATTGGACGGACCTCCACGAAGCCATGAATTATCGTAGTATGGTAGGTAGTTGTTCTTTTTATTGTACCCATAATCTTTATCTTTTTTTTTTATCCACTACAAGCTAGCCCTTGACTGCGATCTCACCTGATGATAAGTGATGATGCAGTCTAAGATGGTAGCGGGCTAACCTGTTAGGGGCATGGCAGTTATAGTAAACCCACACCTCTTCGGTTTCTGCACGACATCGTACCGGAACGCTAAATCGCTTGGCGGCACGTCTTTGCCGGTAGGTAACTAGCCACGGCTGAAGCCTCCCACCAGACAAAAATCTCCAGCGATATACCTTCTTCTTCTCTCACTGGGCTTTTCCGCACTTAAGCACAAGTGCCCGTTGTGTGTGAACGATATACCTATCGAGTAGGTAGAAAGTGTGAATCTGTAATTTAGTAAGTATAGGCTGAAATAAAATATTGATCCATCTAGCCCGTCCCAGTAGAGTTTCACGCTCGCCACCGTGAATTGGAGCTGTAGGTACGCTTACTCTGAGTTTTTACATTGCAAATACGGTTGATCGATGTGAGAACTCACCTCGCCAAGTGTAAGCGAACGGTCAAAGTAAAATGGACCCAAAAGCTGCTTTAAAGTCACAAATTCAGCGTTTGGAGCGCTGGCTGTGAATAAATACACGAAATGATGAAATGAGCTCTAAATCAATGCATTTAAGGTTCATTTTACTTTAACGTTCGCTTACACTTGGTGAGGCGAGCTCTCGCGACGATCAATCGTATTTGCAATGTAAAAACTCGGAGTAAGCGGTAGCGGTAGCGGTAATTAGGGCCTATATTTTGTACCTATTGCGCAGCTTTGCGCTATCTCGTCTTCTTCTGTTCGTATCTGTCCTCGTCTTCTGTTAAGTAAATGAATATCATGTTAGGTTACCTATTTCATAACACTATTCAAGTATCCGTATAGTTACTTCTTTCTACCTATTTTACTATCTTATCAGTAAGATAAGAGCATGTAACAACAGCGCTGTTTCGAGTGTTTCGTGTAGGTAAACCCAAAGTAAACAGAAAATGTCTCTTCCTCAATATAAACTCAATGCGTTATGTTTTGATCATTAGGTATTCAACAATAATCTTCTAAATTCAAGAAATAATAAGATATGCCTTGTCCTGTGATATTTTTTTTCCGGAATATATTATCTCAGATATATGTCCCCATCTTACCCTATACCTTTTATACCTTGTTTAAACTTAATATTTGGTGTTTTAAATAAAATTTCTTTTCAGCTTTGGTCTCTACCACGACACAGAGAAGATAGGATGCAACAGGCGAGAAGGCGCTACTCTCCACATCATGACACCAATCTTCGAGGCCGACACCATACAAGTGGCCTGGTCTAGATGCAGCAAACGGGACGTCACCAACTTCTTAGAGTAAGTCGTAAATATAATATCGACGAAAGCTCAAACCTAGCCGCAAGAGAAGCACTTCGCTAACAAGTGGATAAAATTAAAATTATTAAAAAATACGACTGCTCTGCCGTAGCCCGTATTGAATTACCTTTGGAATCTTATTAAATGATATTATTGTGAATCACTGGATATTGAACTATATAGTGTTATATATTTTGAAATCTACTCATCATTTTCTAGATGATGATTATATAGTTAATCTTATTTTCGAAATTTTTTTTTCAACTTTAGTCTTTAATGCGGGACCATGGTCACCCCATTAATTTTTTTTTAAATTTTACTAGCCTGTCACCCGGAATAAGCTAGGGATTCTAACGATACCTCATTTATCAAAATCGGTTCAGGCGTATAGAAGTTATGATGGAATATACAAACTCTCATACATACATACATACATGAACCCTGAAAACAATATACCTACGCCTTTTTTCAGGCAGTCGTATATAAACGCGATTAATGTCTGCAGCATTGGGTCCGACTCCGAAGGAGACACTTCAGCGCTAATATGGTCTCATTTCGTTAGCACTTGCATTGCTAATCATACGCATTTTATATATAACTAGGTATATTAAAACTCACCGCTCTACTGTTATACTATTCTTCAGTTGATAGATAACTTTTCTATCGTTTTGATCACACGTGTAATTTACCAAGGTAATCAGTAGGTATATTGTACTATTTGTATAAGTGGATTGTACTCCCTCTACTCTATGTGTGAGTTGAAACAAAAGTCCATCTTGCGACCTGCAAGTCTCGTAGTGCACGATCACCTAAGCAATTCACCATTCAATCCAAGATAAGAATTCAATGAATTTATCCTTCCATACTTTGTGCTGATGTAAATGCAAGTAATAATCCCGAATTGTTCCATACAACATGTGAAAATAAACTCTGGATGCCGACGCGAGAAACGCCATCCAGACGCATTGGCCCAGTTTTGTTTCTACCAAATATATTTAATATTATAATACAGTAGGTAAGTACGTTTGTACTCAAAAGAATATTTATATTTTATCGTTTCCTTTCGAATTAAATGGAACTTGGCAGAACAATGGACGGGCTTTGAGAGGTTTCAGAAGATATGATGTAGTAAATTCGCATATTTGAAGTTCACGGAATTATTTTCGTTTCGGTATTTTATTACACAGGGAATCAACTTGTGTCGGCTTTGAGAGATAGAACGTGTGACAGACTCGTATCCAACGTCACCTAAAAGCTGTACCTACCGATACTTAATCTAGTTTGAAAATAAGACTCAAAAGCAAACAAATTAAGTACAGAAACTTTCTCGAACAAACCCGTAAATCATGTGCATTGCCCGACGACGCTGACGCAGTTAAATTTTCCCTCGTATTACGATTTCAATGCTAGTATATACCTACTTAAGTAATTAATTCTCGGTAAAAACTTCCTATGCGCCTTGCATAATATTGTACCTAGTCGTCCTTAAACGCGTTTTTGCGAAAAGTTGCTCTTCAGTCAACTGATTAAAAATAAATCTATGCTTATTACCTACTTATCGTTAATATTAATTTTATTACTAAGCGGTCACCTCAAAAAGAAAAATGATAAATTAATTAATTGTCGGAGAAACTTCGCGTGGTTTCTATCGGAAAGGTCCATTTTACATATTTTAATTAATTTAAAAGGCGATAAAATTTAAAGTAGGCCTGCGGGCTCGTGAATAGGTAAATAGATACCTACTGTAATTACTTATGCTATAACACCGGAGGCCGATAAACTAGTTCATGCTAACTTATAGGTACACGTAGATACAAATGGAAAAAAAAGCACGCCAAAAAAAACAATGTTCGTGATAAATTCGGAAGCTCTACCTTCTAATCTGCGATTGATCTTTGCAGCATATTCCCCGTCGTTTGTATCGAGAACTATAAAGGTCAAACATAAAGTCGGAAAAAAATTAAAACGCTATGATTTAGTGAAGCTGGGTATAGGTATAGTCCGCGCACGAGCTCCGAGGAATCGGGGTCTGAAGAAACAACGGCTGTGCGCCACCCCCGATCGTCCTCCATATCCAGCTCGCTCCCAGCACTAGTTTCGAGCTTGAAGCGTGTAATTTTGCGATAGCAGTATTGTTTTGCACTTTCAACAAATCTAGGTCATTACTTTAAAATTCCATAGGATTCCTCGGAGCTCGTGCGAGGACTATACGTACATACCACGTTTTCGAACATTACAAGTCAAAAGATCAATCTATAAAACGCGCAATTTCGATACAGGACGTGCGCTACATTGTACGTATTATCGTATTAAGTATTGTATCGCCGATACGAAAAGTATCGCGTGTGCTTTGACCCTAACGCATGTATAATTTTTTATTTTGTACAATTTGTTTTCTTTTTTGTTTTATCAGTGCCGGATTAGGAGAGTGCTTGAGTGACAGACCGTCACAAGAAGAACCATACGTATACCCAGAAGTACCCGCTGGTAAGACAATTTTCTCTCACGTTTCTGAAATGCCGTATTCTATACTTAACTAAGGTTACCTAAAGGCCAAGTGACCACTGGCAGGTAACTCGCATTTTCTTGTAGAAATTACCTTTTGCTCTGTATACCTACCTAATACTCAAACACCGCGAATAAAGGTCGTTGCTTACTTCGCTACATATTCCAAAATTCTTCCTTTCTCTTCCATTTTAAGGAAGGATTTTATCTTTCAATTTTTTTTATTGTTAAGGCATGCTCACCTCATCATCATCATTAAAAATATTGATTACTAGTTGATGCCCGCGACTTCAACCGCGTGGATTGAGGTTATTTGGTTCCGGAGGGAACTCATTCTACTATAATTCAACTATATCTCTGTGCCAAATTTCATCCAGATCCGTTATGCCGTTCTGGCGTGATTGAGTAACAAACATCCATCCATACATCCATCCAAACTTTATAATATTACTAGTAGGATAGATATAATTCTTACTTCCAAGATTAGTTTTGGAAGGAAGAATTGCAGGCAAGAGAGCTCCGGGTCGCCAAAGGCGCAAGTGGTTGGACGATATAAGGCAGTGGACAGGGCTTAACTATCCAAAGCTCAAACATGCGGCTCAAAATAGAGAAGTTTATTATATTATTAGTCAAACTTCATTTTGAAGAAGGCACACGATGATGATGGTGATGAGATAATATAGTTATAACACATCCTTCCTAATCCTGAAAATACTGATTGTTTAGGCGTAACATTCGACGCGGCGTCTCAGTGTCACCTGCAGTTCGGAGCGGAAGCGGTGGTGTGCGCGAAGCCGGCGGAGCTGTGCGAGCATCTGTGGTGCCTCGTCAACAACACGTGCAAGACCATGCTGCGGCCCGCTGCGCCCGGGACCACTTGCGGGGAGAATATGGTATGCCGCATTGACAACTTTTTGCTAGTATTAAGAGGAAACATCCTGTTATGTCAACCCTGTGTCCACTACCAAAGGTTAACTGGAAGAGAATACCTCTAGGTATTAAGTTCGCCTTTGTGCATTGTAATGTATGTACAATAAATAATTTAAAACAAACAAACAAACATTGGTTATACACATAATAATTGTTTATTACTTTAATTTCGCAATTTACACGAACAAGGCAGCCGACGCCATTACAGCTGATGGTACCATAGACCATGCAGGCATTGATACCATGTTCAGCTCGCTTTTAGTTTCCATGTAACACTAGGTAAAAAAACCGGGGCGGTACCGTTAGCCGACCAGTCCAGTCCATCCAATAGACCTGATGTAAGGGACCTCGAGGTCACGAGCGGCTGGGGTGGGGGCATCAGTCGTTCCATCGTCCATGTATTAAGTGGCCTTGCAAAGATGGCAGCTTGCTAGTGGCACAAGCAGCCATATCTCATAGCGAGTGTAGTTTGGGCATGAGCCCAACGGGCATTGCGCAAGGGAGGCACCGATGCGTTCTTTATAGAGATCTCGGAGCCTCCCTATATGCAGATTTTTTTTTATCCACTGCAAGCTAGCCCTTGACTGCGATCTCACCTGATGGTAAGTGATGATGCCACCGAGGGGGTTTTAGTAAGTACAAATCCTACATAACCCGACTTCTCCCCCAGAAGTTGGGTATATTAGGAAGATTTATCTCCTCGAAAAAAAAAGGCAAAAAGCTCACGATCTGCATTGTACGGAGCCTATTAATATATGAACCACAATTATTTACATCGCATGAGTTTAAACATAATATCTACGAAGTTAGAGGTATAACGCATGCAATATCAACACCCTATGCGCGAACAATTTTTTCACGTCATCTATCAATAATCACATTGGTCTGTTAAACAAATCTCCGCTCTGTTGGATAGGTACCGCGCGTCCATCGATGCTCGCGTCATATTGTTGGTTTTTATTTATTACTAGCTGACCCGGCGAACTTCGTACCGCCTTAGTATGCAAAATTAAATGTATATTTTTCAATATTTCTGAGAGATTTTCTTAATATTTTTTTCCGTAAGAACCTTCTCCTAATAATAACAAATACAACAAAAAAAGAATTAGTGAAATCGGTCCAGCCATTCACGCGTGATGCCGTGACCAAGGAAAACGGGTTTCATTTTTATATATATAGATTTCAAGGATACATATTTATCCCCATTTTCCGTTGCAGTGGTGTCAGAATCAAACATGCGTGGCACGGACTCCATCGCCGGTGCCCCGCAACGGTGGCTGGGGGCCCTGGAGCGAGTGGAGCGAGTGCTCGCGAACGTGCGGCGCCGGCGTCTCCACACAGTCGCGCGAGTGCAACAACCCTGAGCCGCTCAACAACGGCAACTATTGCATCGGGGACAGAAGTCGGTGAGTTACTGTCTAGTAAGTAGTATGTACGGTCGACGACAAGTGTTCATACATAGCTTAACAGCTAAAACTGTGTGCAAGCAATCTGAATCACTCATCCACACAAAAATAATCTGTCCTAAATATTTAACTTAAATTAACACCAATAAGTTCAAACCATTATTATTAGATTATTGCCATAAATTGTCAACAATGTCAACCTACAAGATGAATATTATTTAAGTTTGAGGGTAACTAACAAGCCATCTTGTTTGGTTATTCTATATGGACTTTTGACGTCGACGACCTACTAACTCTGGTACCTGGGGGCCTTGGAGCGAGTCCGCCCCTGGCCAAACTCTTCTCACTTCCAGAGGAGACTTTTGCTTAGTTAAGCCTGAGTCTGCGATGTCTCAAAATGATGAAAAATTATCATGTGCTTGTTAATACGTAGCTTTCATTGGTGTGGTAGTGACGCGGTAACCTTCATCCGAGTGCAACACAAATCAAAGCTGCTCATTTAGAAGCACACACACAGTTACACTTGTTTTTTAATTGCAGATACAAAGTATGCAACACAGATCCGTGCCCTATCAATGAACCGACATTTAGGGAAGTGCAGTGCGCAAGATTTAACAATATGCCTTACAACAATGAAACAATCGCGGAATGGATACCCTATATAGACCAAGGTATGCACATAGATACTATTATAGTACACTATAATACTCCCTCGTTGGTCCAGCAGTTAGCATGATCGACTGCGGATCACGAGGTCCTAGGTTCGATTCCTGGTCGAGCATAAAAATTGTTAGGTATTGAAATTGTCAATGCCAGTCCGGAAGTTGGCGGTTGGAAGTTGGCGGTGTTTCACTCCCGTACATCGGAGAGCACGTTAAGCTGTCGGTCCCGGTTATTATCACTAACATGATAATAGTCGTTAAAGCCCGCCAACCCGCATTGAAGCAGCGTGGTGGGTCTAAGCTCTAATTCCCTCTCTCCTATGAGAGTGGTGGCCTGTGCCTAGCGGTGGGACGTGAATGGGCTGTAGTGATAGTACACTATCGTAGGTTACCTTGATACAAACAACCCACCCCTTGTACAAAGAACCTTAAAAGACACCACATTGTCGAACTCGATAGCGACGTCGACTGCAGAAGCGTAGCCCTAGCGAGCGCTTCTAATATAACGAACTATATAATATATCGAAATATTATATATCGAACGCTTGTATTTGTTACGTCTGTTGCAGACAAGCCTTGCGAGCTGCAATGCGTGCCTCGAAACAGAAACGATGTCGAAATGATCGGAATATTCGTGGCCGATGGAACGCCTTGCAGACAAAGCATTGGAGCCCGGGATATGTGTATTGCTGGTGAGCGCATTGGAAATATTTTGGAAGAAAAAAATGTGTGTGTGCACTTCACACACGGCAGAAGTTAAACTTCAGAAAAGTAGCCTAAGTACTATATAGGTAATGAGATAATTAATAAGTAAATATTCTATCTCATTCTCTCGCAGGTTAAATCCTATTTATGAATATGTTTGTCTCTTTTTGGTGTCGCTTTTTCGTTTCGTTGAATTTTCAAACTACAACGATTCTAAACAAGTTTCACTTCAAAAATATATAAATCTGGGATCTGCTTACAAATCGAAAAAAACGAAATGGTAATAGGAATGCCACCCAATAAACAACCTCTTACCCCGAAAGTTTATCTACTTAGTTAATAAATAATAATATTAAAGTTAGATTAGGTTAGTAGGTACCTACCATTGAAAAACATAGTTTTCCGGACATGCCTAATCCATGATTCAGTTTAGCGTGTCTTAGTATTTTCATAAAAATAGTGTTCAAGGAAAATAGCTCATTCTAAACAAGAATAGCTGCTGCCAAAAGCTTGGAATAGAAAATATATAATTTTCCTGGTTAAATGCACATACCATGCACATACGCTATCAAATTATAGCATTCATAAGTTTTAAAAGAATAAGATCTGCACATACATACACATCGAGTCACGTCATCCTGAATGTGTGAATGATCTATAATACCGCTACCATCTTAGACTGCATCATCACTTACCATCAGGTGAGATCGCAGTCAAGGGCTAACTTGTGGTGGATAAAAAAAATACAATAGTTACCTACTGCATGAAGCAGGTTACGAAATGGAGTACAGGTACGACTCCTACGCGCGTATCGCAATTTGATCGCCTTCCGTTTTCAGCGAATTTTAGGTTATAACCAAAAAAGGTGACTGTTTTCACGTAGAAAAATAACTGGTATCCAGTTGGGCTTAGGTGGACCCTTAAAAGGGATTGTTGGTGAAACTTAAAACGGGCATTAAATTCGTAAGACAGGTTTCTAATTAAAGATTTATCCAGGTGTATGCTACAAAGTTGGGTGCGACTGGATCGTGAATTCCGACATCGAAGAAGACGAGTGCGGAGTTTGCGGAGGAAACGGAACCGACTGCAAGACTGTTCAGGGCATTTATAACAAGGATACCACGAGACAATCTGGATTCAGTGAGGTAGGTACCTATATATCAGTAAAATACACCTGTTTAGATATTAACGAAAAAATTGCAAACATTGTGTTAGTAACGCCAATGTTGGCGTGCATAGTCATAATCATAGATGGGTAGGTTTATTTCTAGTAAGCTCCGATTGATATATTTAAAATTGCAACACGTCACAGCTGTGCAGTCTGTTTGCAGCTGTTCTAGAAGCTTCGCCACAGCGAAAAACTTTGTAAAAATAATTGTTGAGACTAAAAACTCGGTGAATGTGAGAGGAAAAGACAGTTTAAATATTGGATTGACACATGCCTTATCGCACATTACAACCGATTCAAGCCGCAACAAATAATGAATTAATTTTTCATATGAAAAACAAATTTCAGCATGCATGATTCTGTCACTTTGTACAATAAGATCCATGATTCAGATTTCAGACTACGGAATTCAAATTGTTTTTAAATCAAAAAACATTTGATTTTTATAAAAGAGTACTAAATACGAAAGCCTGTGTCTGTTACGTTACTTTTTCACGGCCTTCTGTTAATCAGATTTTGAAGAAATTTGCTACAATTGTAACAGAAATTTGAAACAGATGTAGGCTGCAAAATCAGATCCCACACGATTTTAAAAACCTTAATTCACGCGGACGAAGTTACAGGAATCAGCTAGTCTAGTTAACAATAAAATAAAGTTAAAATATAATAGCTCGTAAAGTTTTGAATCAAAACGTTTAAATCTGTGTTTGAAATATCCACAGTTGCGATGCAAATCGGGCAACCCGCCAAAAAACGCAGGCCAATATATTTGGCAAATGATAATAAGAATGATAATTTTTGATTGCTTAACTTGTATAGTTATTTGAACGGGTAATTTTATAGGTTGCCGTTATACCAGCCGGTTCGAGAAATGTGAGGATTCAAGAGAAAGTCAGCCCTGGAAATTACATTTCTATTGGCAGTGCGAAATCGAGGAAAATTTATTTGAGCGGAGCACGGTATGATATACCTCCGTATTGTATATTATTTTATCCGTATATTATTATTGGAATTGTTATTGATAATTTAATTTTGTAACTTTCAGTAATGCTACCTTGACGGAGTATTTCGTAGCAGGAACCTCAGCTATCTACGAGAGAGATCGCGATTGGGAAAAAGTTCGTATTTCCGGACCTCTCGCGGAAGACATTAAAGTTTACGTGAGTTTACTTTTAAATTAATTATTTAGTTTTGTTGATCTCTACTACCAACTGATTTGAAACATAGACGTAATACAAAAAACAAACTGCAAAAAAGAGTAAAAATTTGTATTGTAGTAGGTAGGTACGTATTAAACTTAATTTTTAAAGTAGGTAATATCAGATAATCATACTAATAACTTGTACCTAGAAGTTAGTAGGTACCCTACATGTTATCAGTAAGTATGATTATATTATAGGAGATCTAAGCTGCACTTTTGGTAACTATCGCTAGAAAGGCTGATTCAGTAATGGGTGTCTGCTACGGTCTCCACTGATGACGAGTGAAAGTCTGCCCACATGCTGATGGGCCTAAAATAAATCAAAAAATTATGAAGGCGTATAATTTATCGCTGTCCTATTCTTACGCGCTCATAATTTTTAATAGCAATCAACGTGACTACATAATAATTGGTAATAATTATTTATAGTTTGTAAGTTTATAACGTCTTTGAGAGGTGATATCTAGATTTCTCTAGTGAAAGACCCGATGAATAGCGTCAGTTTTTATACTTTTTACATAGGTACTGTGCATACTTAAATACTGTACAAGAATCAATCAGCCTTTCTAGTTATGGTTCATTTTTGGTAACCTTATCACGTTTTTGAGCGGCCATATCTAGTGAAAGGCCCATCAGCAAGGGGCAGACTTTCATTATCGTCATCAGTGGAGAGCGTAGCGCGCACCTATTACTGAATCAACCTTTCTAGCGATAGTTACGAAAAGTGCAGCTATCTCTTAGTCTATTAGGTATCTTGCGTGTTCAGGAGGTTGTTATGGATAAACGAAACACAGCTGCACGCGTAGGTATGTTTCACTAAATCTCTGATCACCATCTTATGTTTTACTTAATTAATTAACTTAATTGCTGCACTAAACCGCAATTCGTAATGCTCGAATAGTCGGTCACACACTGACACGCTGTTCGACACATGGACACATTACCCGAGGACAATAACTAGATGTTGCACATTTACAGCAACGTATCTTCCGCGGCAAGCACCGCAATCCGGGCGTGGCGTACCAGTACACGGTGGACCAGCCGCGCGGCCGGCGCTACGCCTACCGCCTGTCCGACTGGTCCGCCTGCTCCGCCAGCTGCGGCACCGGCCGCATGCACCGCCACTACACCTGCGTCGACGACCACCAGCGTAAGGACTGCTTCTCTAGCCCCGCACCCTTATAGCACGTGTCGAGCACCGCAACCCGGCCGTGGCGTACTAGTACACGGTGGACCAGCCCGTACCTGCCGCGCCTGTCGATACTCCTACAGCCTACACTGTACTTGTCAGTGTCAACCTATTATCGGCCACGACGGTAAATCAGATTTCTTAGGCACGGGATATACCTACACGAGAGGAGACGGGCGCGGGTGCGGGCGAGCCGCCTCTTCTATCATATTTCATATAAAATATATGCCGGGACGCACGATACATAGAGGCGATGAGGCGCGGACGTTGCTTGGACGCCGCTTTCATACTTCCAAGGCCATACAGCCGCCACACCTCCGCCTCTCGTATTATGTGCCGCGCCTTATCAGGCAGTTGCAGTTCTCTTGTTATCTAAATTTTAGAATTTCGATTTCGATTTGCGGGAAATCCCTTCGGGAATACCACTACCTACCTAAATCGCAATATACCTATAACTGGGTGAACGATGAGTGAATGTAAGCGTGGTGTGTTGCCCGCAGGCGTGGTGGAGCTGTCGCAGTGCTACCACATCGAGCCGCCGCGGCACGAGGCGCTGCTGCAGCTGTGCCGCCAGCCCACCTGCACGCACTGGTGGGTCGGACCCTGGCAGCCCTGCGCGCCCTGCCACATGCCGGTATTACCTACCTTACTTATTCGTCGTCATGTTGATTGCTATTAAAAATTATGAAAGCGCCTTCATAATTTTTGCTAATAAAAATTGACGACATAATAAAATTGCTAATATTTTTTTATAGTTTGTAAGTTTATAACGTCTTTTATTCGATATCTTTGAGGGGTGATATCCCGATGAAGACCGTCAGTTATTGTTCCGGTTTCATAGGTACTGTGCATACTTTAATACTGTACAAGAATCAGCTTTTCTAATTATGGTTCACTTTTGGTAACCGTATCACGTTTTTGATAGGCCATATCTAGTGAATGCGGGCAGAATTTCACTATGGACATCAGTGGAGAGTGTAGCACTGAATCAACTTTTCAAGCGATAGTTACAAAAAGTGCAACTATCTCTTATAATATAAATTCGTCTTCGGAATGCCATGACATAAATGAGGGGTTTGTCATGTTCTTGAAAGAGGTTACTAGACTATATATATAATATAAAGGTCATTTTCCCATTTTTAAATAGATTTTTATTTGTAAAAATTCGTATAATTTTTGATTTAACTATGTTGCAAAATTACTATTAAACTTCAGTGTAGCTTTTGCTTTAACTAAGTACCAAAACCAACCAGGAAGGTAGACCTTCACAATTGTTCAGTATGTTAAATATCAATCGAATCACTTCGTAGGCTAGTATACCTACCATCGATATTAGTGATTTTATAAGATACATAATTATTAAGATTTCTTTTGTTGATTGTTACCAGGGTGAAGAAGCAACTAAGCAACGGAACGTACACTGCGTGAACAAAATATCCAATAATGTCGTGAATGACGCAGAATGTGACTTGGCGATAAAGCCGGTCAGCGCGATCCGGTGCCCCGACGTGCCGGCATGTTGAAACGGCTCGCTTGAAATATTGGTGATGAAATAATTGAAGAAAAAGTAACTCTTGGATACATAGACATGACTAGACCTATAACCTGAATTGAAGAAAGAGGCAACATTATCAGCACTTACGGAAAAAGCGCCCCAAAAGTACAACGATCACTTCTATGCATTATGGAGGTAAGATGTGCAATTGAATTGCATAATTTATGGAATTTGAAGAAATTCAGGGAAATCTCGTATATGTAAGATGAGGTGATGATTGTTATGCACAAAAATACAGAGCAATAAACATTACGGTTGAATTGAATGTTTAAGTGAATGGGTGATTATAAAAATATTTTATCTCGCAATAAGAACAAAGCCCATCGAATAGGCATATATTCACTTACGTTAGCTCTCGAATAGGATCACTTTGTGGAGACGTACGAATCTCACAGGATAAGTACATGAGCAAAACTCTGCAATTACCACTTACTGCCATATTATTTAAGTAAAATCTAGATTATTTAATTTAGTCTTCGCTTAGTTTAATTGACTAATTAATAGATACATAAATCTGATACAGTATTATGTGGTGTATGTATTCTCTCATACAGACAATAAACGTGAAAATGTTAGTAGATACTATGAAATTTGGACCAAAAATATTTTAGAATTCAAATTCACGTTGCCATATAATCGCGATTACTGCCAATATGACACTTGTATAATAAGTATTTGTAAGATTTAACGAAAAACATAAATTCATATTTTTATACAAATGAATGTTTGGATGTTTGTCATAGAAATATAATTGTATTTTTTGTAACTATCGACACTTATCTAATTCTGTAATAGACTAGCTAGTCAACCCTTTACTGTTTAAATACCTTAACTATTGTATTTAAAATCCTCATCAATCATTAAGAAAATGTAAACTTTCTAGAGTAATGTGGTCTAAGCCATTCGCGACTTTACATACGTTATTACATACATTCGTTGTATCTACCTATAGGTACTGTCACATTTTCAATGCATTTATACTATCTAACTATCTTACTTAAATTTATCGCTTTACATAATATAGTTAGTTACTTTTTACATTTATATATAACGTATATTAGGTATACTTTTTATTTGACAAATGACGTCAGCTTTACAGTAAAAATCAAAGAATTCGTATACTTACTTTTAATATGCTGTAACTTAAACATAAGTAAGATGATACGTACATTCTATGATAAAAAAATTTGGATTTCATTTGGATCCTTTGAACATACCTACCTACTCAACTAACTCTACTAAGTTTTTAAAACCTTGTGAACAAAGTTACGAGTAAATTGTAAATTTATAAAATATGTAATTTATTCCAAAAGGTGTGACATCACAAAAATTATGTGCCGTGGGTAAACCACGTTTTCAGAATTGCAGTTAACATTTCCCTGGTATAATACACGGTCGTCTGGACGCCCTCTGAAACATTTTTTAAAACTTTAAGTGTATAAAAATAGTGAATTTATCAAATGCCCACTGTTATTGGAACAAATACCCATATTTATTATTAACAGCGTTGTTTGTGTCCTTTATATATTTCAAGTGATAAGCATAATTAAAATAGAGTAGTATTTCTATTTATCTTTATACCTAACTAAATATTTAGGTGTAATCTTGTACATGAGTTACCTGATGTTTCGGTTCTAAGATTCGTCAGGAAACATATTCGTCGATCAATTGATACACAATTTTAATTTGCAAAATGTTTGGAACTAACCTCTAGGTACATACGTAATATTTTTATACACTGGTTTATTTTTTTACACCCTTAAAATAATATATCGCAGGCTTAGAACTGTAATTATAATTGTGTATTTAATTTAGAGATGGCCAATAAAAACGTGCATTGTTTTAAATGGTTTTTGTTTTACTTCGTCCTCCAAAATTATAATTAAAAATTACTAGTGTTTTTAATGCAAAATAAGCTTACCTACGTTTGACAGTAAAAGCAATGATGAGGTCTGATTTGTAAAGGTAGAAAGAATATTTACTATGGAGTCTGGGAGAAACATGATAATTCAATTTTTGGCGTTTTTTTAGGTAGATACAGATTTGGTGCATATTTTCATTTGATATATTATGTCTCATTACTCAAAGCGCACAAGAAGTATGGGATAAATTTGACCAAATAGGTATGTTGTCTGGTGAAAACAGGTTTAGTGGAATTTTTCATTTAAATAGCAAAATATAATATGATACTTACATGTTAAATCTCACATACCAGATTTTTGCCAGATAGGATGCGTATAACTAATGGTCCACGTCAGGTTCGATGTTCATACTTTCAAAGCCCTATTTTAACCCCTTAGGGGTTGAATTTTCAAAACTCCTTTCTTAACGGATGCCTACGTTTCAATCGCTATCTGTATGCCAAGTTTCAACCTCATCTGCCCAGTGGGTTGACCTGTGCGTTGATAGATCAGTCAGTCAGTCACTTTATCCTTTTATATTATTTAGAATATATCGAGGAATGAGGATCTACGATATTTGAGCATAGATACATTTTGAAAACGGGGCTCGAGCACCTTCACCTGCACCTTCACTGTCGAGTTTGATGGGCCTGACCTTTTCGGCCATGACCCTCTGCAGAACCTATTTGATTGCATAGCAAATTGCGATTCTGCATAAGATCTAAATAATAAGTTTATGAAAACTCAGACCATACTCAAAGAAGAGAGTAGAGGTGAGGCGTATTTATTGTCACAACTACAAATAATTGATAGTAAAATGTCACAGCTACTTGGGCTACTATTTATCCCGAAAAATTAAGTACCCGCGGGATTTAAAAAAAATCCACGCGGACGTTATCTATTTTTAAAATATGTTTACTGCTATTGAGAAAGAACTTTTGCTTAGTAGATACCTATTGTATTAGAACTTTTCTCATTAACTGTAGGGATAGGCCTGAATCACATCTATCAGCATCGATTCGTGTTTTATCTACTAAAAATGACAACAAAGGTAATATTTTGAAGTTGCGTACGCATTAGAAACGAGAATTGATGGGTACGCATCTTCATATGAAATAGCTATTTCCTGTAGATAAAATGGGAATCGATTCTGATAAATTAATTCAAGCGCTAAGATAAGATTAGGTAAGTCAGGTTTCAATTAATGAAAAGGAAGGTAATAGTCCAAACACGCGTATAGGTACTTCAGATTTAATTTAAACCTTTCTTAACTAAAAAGTTTGTGACACATTGAACAAATAATATTACAATCACAGAGAAAGAACAGAGATCTCAAGATTCGTGTCCACGAATATTAAACTTTCAAACTTCAGGAATGTTTGATTAATCTAACATTGATTTTTAAGTAACAGGGACAATTCTTTCAACGAAAATCACATGGCAAAATTATTACCGACATATTATTTTTCTTACAAAAGCTTTGAAAATCGGAATAAGTTTTTTTTTTTAAATCTATAATATATATTACATTCTTTTGCCACAAAATATTTTTATATATACTCCTTGAATTTTCAATGAATTCTTTAACTAAAAAAGAATTGAATTTATTCGCGTTTAATTAATTAACAAGGTAATTGAACAAGTAATTAAATGCGGCCAACTCGACAGAGAATAGCCATCTGTGCTTACTTATTAAATGAAACCAAAATAGTGATTTCTACGCAATATTATGCTCATATCCAGATTCTACTTTTCCTCTCATTACAGTCACTGGAGATGGATAAAGGTAAGATGAAAAGGATAGCTGATGCTAGCTGTCCTTAGCTGATCCTAATAGTACCTATCTGGATATGATAGTAACGATCCATTCTACCCATTCTCAATGTTTATATATGTATAATGATTGTATTGTCTTTTGATATGGGTAATGGTACATTATGGTACAAGTGTGTAATCGTGTATTGATGATTACACACTTGTACCATAATGTGAATCATACGACGTTTTTCAACACACTTTTATTTAGTATTTAGTATATTATATAAAATAAAAACTCTATATTATATAAAATAAAAACTCTAACTCACTTGTGAATAATAGTAATGAAAAAGTCACAGTTTGATTATAGGTGTCATTATGTGCCTAATTGCGGTGAAATTAGAGCCACTTTATGAGCAAGTGTGTTGAAAAGTAAATTATGGTTGCATAATTACTTAACCATATTTATATTCACTGGCGAAAAATTAGCTCTCAATGTATTGTATTACAAACCAATATTAAAAATAAACATTTTGTGGCATATATTCTCTTCATGATTATAATATAGGTAGGACACAAATACATAATATAAATATGTAGTCATTTTCCAATATAAAAATTGACCATTTAAAATAATTTTCACTTTGCTTAGAGAGCTACTATGTAGTACCATTAAACTTCTAAATTTAAGACGGAGAAAAGTACAATGGTGATTATTTGTCTCTTTCTCCATTTGCCGCTTTTTTCTTCTGAAAATTAGAAAATAACTACTTTTTATAAAAGTTAATATTTAAACAACAATTGCATAAATTTCCATGTGTTTATTTTATATTTTGAAGTGAATTCGATAGATTTCGCACGATATTGTGGGTCTAGCTGTGTGTTCCAGTGCTAGTGTCTTTCGACAAGATGGCCTCGGACGAAACGTCAAAACGTATACTTTTCTTTTTAGAGCCATATCTCTGAAATATCATGGACAAAGTAAGAACTAAAAATAATTCTCCTTTTATGTACAAGGATTTTCTAACTTCACATAAGATTCACATAAAAAATATCACTTATTATTACAAATACTTAGGACACGACCTAGCTTTGCGTCACGAAAATAGTGAAGGATCCGTTCGTTCGAACGATCAGTGTCCAGAGGTGCGATTGTGTAAGAATTGCCGATCAAATCGTCAAAGTTCGGCTTCAAAGTAAAATAAACCATAACATCATTGAATTAGAGCTTAATTTCGTATATCCATTCTCGTACGTTTAGGGTATCGTACATACCTTTGAGTTAGACTTAGAGTGTTTGAGGTGGTTCCTATCCGGTGCCATACCATTTACTTGTTGACGCTGAAACCAAAAGGGACATTACTGGCCCAAAACATGACGAGCATTGGAACCAGACGAAATCTCCCTTATGCTGCATTTAACTGATATAAATTAACAAACTCTACATGACCTTTGATTATGCGACTTTGAGTATGCATTGCTTCAATTTCATTTTTAAACAAAATTACTAGTTAAACATTTTAAAAAAATTTAATTAGTAGATTAGCTAGTAGCTTTAATTTATTTTATGTAAAAAGACAAAAAAACAGGTAGGTTTTACGAAACGTCTAGGCTGGGAACATCTCCATTTGACCTGGCACTGTATAAATTAGTCTAAATGACAGCGTCCAAGTAACATCGAAAGCTTCTAAACACTTAGCTAGTTTATCGTAACCACACTCTAAGGATTGATGATTAAATGATATTTTCTATGTGATCATGAGATAAGACCCAAAAACTTAATATTAAGCTGAAAAAGGGCATGCTTCTGACAATTATTATGAAACAAAAAATAACTCTGGAAATAAATAGACACTAAAGCAACGAAATAACGGCTACATACAACTATAAATAACGCACGGGTTCTGCACGCGGCGGTGATGACGTCACCAGGGCCCGTAGCCCCCAAGACAGGCCATAGCCAATTCTATAAGGCTTCAAGATATTCACCGGGGCACAATGATGCCCCGCGCCCCGCCCGGGTAAGGAGGCGAGGCCTCGAAGCCCGTACCC
Organism: Erebia aethiops; assembly: GCA_923060345.2. Classification (NCBI taxonomy): domain Eukaryota; kingdom Metazoa; phylum Arthropoda; class Insecta; order Lepidoptera; family Nymphalidae; genus Erebia; species Erebia aethiops. The sequence continues at coordinate 6,996,505 of OV281082.1, forward strand.
CGGGCTGACCCGTCAGGGAGAGGTCGACCCAATCGCATGGAACGTGGTCACGACGGGACTTATAGGTCGAAATATCGCCAAATAATTCTGTATCTTCGTATTTATCGTTGTACGTAGCCGTTATTATTCTATATTATGACGTTATAGTACGAAATCTCAAATCATTAAATGGTTTTCTTCTTTCTTACAAAGAAATTAAAGTGATTATTGTGTAGTGTTGAAATTTTCAAATAAGCAATGAGCATATCTGTAAAGTACTCAGGAAAAATTCCAAATAACCCAATCTCCCTCTGGGTCGTATTCCTCATTACTGAGGGACGTGACCCCTTTACATTAATAAAATAATGGTACTTTTATTGGGATAATAATGCGGTGAGTTCCCACGCCCTTTCGCATACGACTCGGCTAAGAGATTTAAACTTTTAGGTTTTTGTAATGATTATTATCAGATGTTAGTGATAATAACCGGGACCGACGGCTTAACATGCCCTCCGAGGCACGGAGGAAACGAAAAGGCCAAATTTGACACTCCAAACTCGGTTACCCATCCAGTTACCGACTTGGGTCAACATTGCCCAACAATTGCAATCAACTGATATGTGTTGTCACAACTAGGCCACCCGTCCCTCTGAGTATACACATAATAAATAAAATAATTCAATATACACACACAGAATACCACATTGAGATTGGTCTATATGTAAGAAAGCTACAATGACAAGACGTGGAGAGCCCCCGTGTTTTATATTGGGGGGGAAAGGGAAATGGAGTGATATGTTACCTTGTCTTTAGTGCGCGGGTCCGCATTCTTGGACCTCTCCTTCTCGAGGTCTGTGTGCAGCGAGGCCAATTCCGTAGTCAGCTCTGACTGCACACTGCGGAGACGCTCCACTTCTATCAAGATCTCCGCCTTGTCCTTCACTGTAATGGTTTACAATACAATTTTGATGCAAAAATCATTAAAGCCTATTAATAAATAATATAAAATCAATTTTTCTCATGTGGAAAGTAATTGGGGATAAGGTTCATTCAATACAAATTATGTCACAACACTAAACACTTGAGGTCTAAAGGGATAATTATCAAATTGTAAGATAGTAGTAGCAACTGATTGATTGACATACTAATCGACGTACTGTATCCACTAATAATTTAAGTTTTTGCATGTAGATTCTCTTTACAATTTAGATCCTCACAGAAAGAGTTTTGAGAAATCCAATGAGATCTTTTAAAAAAGCTTCCAAAAGCTTAAAAAGATTCTTTAAAAATCCATACAGATGAAGTTTTGGAAATAAGCTAAAAAACCTATACCTGTATTCCTATAGTCCTATATGACCTTTAGTGACCTATGTATACTAAGGATGGATGTTTGTTACTCTATCACTCCAGAACTGCTGAATGGATCTGGATGAAATTTGGCACAGAGACTGATTATAGTCAAGGAATACAACATAGTTCATTTTTATCCAGAAAAATTAAAGAGTTCCCACATGAGTGATGACAAAAATAGACAAAAATGCAAAAATAAATTTTTGATACAGGTTTTGATGACAGGGTTTCTTAACTGGGGTTATGCAAAAGCAGTGTTTATTCTGCCAACTTACTTTCACCTTGTCCAAGTATATTACAAAGTTTTTTATTCCTTGACTTGACTGTAAAAAGCTCATCTTTCAAGCTGGTGATCTGTTGTTTTAAAGCTGAGATTTCCTTGTCCTTGTTCTCCAGAGCTTCTGCAAACTGTAGCCTTGTGATAACTTCATCTGGGACTGTCTGGTTCAATACTCTGGCTATAATTTTGTCTTTTAATAATTCATTCCTGGTTTCTGTCTGTACTCTGTCAAAAAATTTTGTATCTTTGTCAGGTTGTTTTGGTTCTTCTTCGGGACTTGTTTCAGATGTTATATTCATAACTAAAATAAATTATATTATTAAAAAATAAAAATAAAAAACTACTCAATAAATTTTTGAACCAGGAGATAACGCAAGTGATTGCTATAGCGTAATGATGGTATCACCTCTGATTGGCCAGAGATTGTAACAATGATTGATGCAGCTTTTATGTAATAGGGCTTCAGATATTTTCTTTAAAGATATGGATACTAAAAATGTAGACTATATAACCGGGGATAATTTTATATTAATATGTGAATGAAATTTAATTATTAATGTTACAGTTGCTACAAACTCACAGTTTGGCTCGTCACCATATGTGACCAGGTCATTAAATTGATCCAGACTCATCACATTTTTTTTCTTTTGTTTCTTGTTCCCAGAGCGAGACTGCTCTTCTACCTTCTTTTCGAACTCTGCTTCTTTTTTAAGTGCTTTGTAAACATCTTTTTTCTCTTCATAATCCAGTTTGGATAAAAGTATTGCCTGCAATTTACTAAACATTTGAGATAAGAATTTTTCTATCTGTGCTATATAAATATAGAATTTATAGAAATATAAAAGTTATTTTAGGTCCTCTGATTGTATAGTAATACAATCAGAGGCCCTAAAATAACTTTTGAAATACCTAGGTAAACTATCATGACATTCAATAGATTTTTTAGAAAGGACATATAATATTTAAGTGAATATTATCAGGTCTATGAATGTTTATTATGGTTAATAAATAAATTTAAAAAAAAAATACTGGTTTAGAACTTTTTTGTTTTATAACAAATAACACAGTGTTTTAACACTGGAGACACCACTGGGGCGATTTCTCTTTGTTATCCATTGGCATACTGATGGTTAATAGGCTGCTGAGTTATCAAACTAGAAATATTACATTGGGGCATAAACAGTAAACATCATGTTTTATATAAAGTTCTTATCATTGAGGAGGATTGGAGGATCTAATAAGCACATTAGTTTAATTATAGACCAAACCTCTTCCAATTGGGTTTCAAAATTGCCATCTACAATTTCTTCATCTTTTTGTTTCCACATTTCCCACTGCTCAGATGTGGCCTCCACTGGCTTCTGCTTGCGTTTCTTTGAAGCTGCCACAGGCTAGAGTACAACGAAAATTATATTATTTGCTTAGGTATAATTCTCAAATTACCTCAATGAAACATGGTCAACCCTTGATATCCTATTATTGTTACCTGGGGTTTGTTTGTAGTTTTAGTTTTCTTAACAGAATCCAATTTCTTGGAGGTATTCACTTTAATCTTCTTGGATTTCTGGTTATCGCTACCGGAATGATCTTCATCCTCTATCTTGAGCCCGGCGAAACGAGATTGAACAACGAGAGCAGCCATTTTCCGATAAAAGTGAACTGTAACTTGTAACAGAGAAAATAATAAACTATTCAATTCTAAGAGCTTTATAAAATGTAGATTTTTCTCAAAATGGTTATTACTACAAACAATAAATACGTACAAAGTACAAAACCGCCAATTAAGGGTTCGCGGAACAATAAATTGAAAACGTCGAAATGCCTAGGTGTTTCAGTTTTGGTTTTGCCCTGAATTCAAATTCGGATGACAAGTTCACAGTTACCTATATGGTTTCTATTTCTTAGGCTTCGGCTGTTGTAGTTGTTTACAGTTTAGACTAATTCAATTTATTTATTTATTGTCGTAAATCAGTAAATTGTTGTAAATCAGTAAAATCTGTGTCTGTGAAAGTATGAGATATGACCGTATGAGATAGAAAATACTCTAGTACTGCTCTAGTATACGTAGGTCTACTACTGGGAAAAATGTCACCGACCAGAAAAAGAAGTGTTTTTTCATGTGACGTTATACGGTAGACAGAGAAGAGCGAAGGCCTAGCTGTGTCCTTTCCTTTATGTTACTTGTCTCTGGGCTATGCTATGCCGTAGACAGAGAAGCTATATTTACTCTATGTGCTATGTCACGTTGGCAATTTTGTAATTTTTAAGGCTAAAAATTATATTTGTGTTGTCCTGGTGATGTCAGGGTCTAACATCTAACAACGGAGAAGTCTCAAGAATCTCAAGAACCGAGCATTTCACACGTTGTTGTCTCCAAGTTAACGTTGACACTGGCGGAATTACTGCGGACCACCAAACCGCAGTACTAAAGGCCATAGATAAGAGAAGAAGAAGAATTTTTAAGGCTCAGAAGGACTGGAATCCAGAGCCGTTAAACCAGTTAAATAAATAAAAAAAAATTGTAATTTTTAGAAAGGTTGAAAGGCCTTGATAGGACTTGTATCCAGGGCCGTAAAATAAATTTAAAAAAAGTAGTCACCAATAGAGTGTAGAAGGAAGGAGTGTTACAATTTATTTATTAAAAATTTTAACAACTTACGTTGTACAAAATAATATTTTCTCTGTTAATGTTAATATCTTTCCTTGTTTATTTCTCAAACCTACTCTAATAATATTTGGCGCTTCCTTTTAAATTCACCCTGATGCTTATGTGGCACTCCCAATTTAATGCATTTCGACGGACACTTTTTATATACAGAGTTATCACTCCTTACCTCCATAGCTACTATCTATCGACTATCGCTATCGCATACTGTATACGCTGATGCCGTGTCTATATCTCTCTTCGTAGACAGAGAAAGAGATATATCGAATGCTTGGACGTGCCCACAGAGGTGGGCACAAAGAATATAGGTACTACTCTCTCACGTCCAAGCATTCGAAATGAACCAGAGCCGATATACCAGGATAAAAATAAAAAATGAAATTTTTGGCGCGTAAATCGTCCCCTTGATCCTACTTCTTGACTCTTGCTTGTTTTGTTTGTCAATTTTCAATGTGCCAATGAAATACAAATATAGTGTTTTAAAACTTTCGATTAGATCTAGATCCAAATTTAATCCAGATATACTTTAAATATGAGGTTACAGTGCCAAGTTGAAGTTATTAATAGAGTGCATAGTAGTTTGAACGTTCGATCTAATGGCAAATATTTGAGATCTACATTAGCTCTAGGTAAAGAGCCAAAGAACGAACACGAATATTTTATATTGCTTTTCTCCTCTAATAATAAAAATGGTACAAAGTATAAAGTGAAATGTATAAAACAAGTATTCGTGAAATGTTTGAACGAAGGTAAAGTTACATTAAGATTTGAAGAACCTCCTCACGATTTATGTATAAAAAGCGAAGTTATACAGTTAAAAAGTTTTATGAGGCTACTTAAATCTTGTATTACCGGTGATACAAAAGACTTGAAACTATCCAATTTTTCTTCAATTGGGATAACAGCTAAAGATATAGCACCCACCAAGTTAACAATCAACAATCGATCGGAGTTTCCAGCTAAAGGGCTCCCACGTACGCTACAGTCTCTTTACATTGTTGGACTTAAGCTGTGTAATTTTCGGCGGGACATTTTACTTTTAAACCACCTCAGTATCTTAGATTTGAGTAATAATGAAATAGAAAAGATACCTCCTGAATTTGGTAAGAATGAAAAATAAATATTTTGTCATTTTTTTCCGAATTAAATTTAAATTTGTAAGTAGGTATTTAATTTTGAAATTATTGAAGTGTTATTGTTTTTCCAGGTAGATTACCTAATTTAAGTGAACTGTATTTATCTAATAATTCTATTGGTATGAATAAAAATCTTGATTGGCGGTGGCTTCTTGGGCTTCAGGTTTGTAATAATATTTACTTAAATATAATGCCTACATCTTCGTCAGAATGGATTACAAACTATGAGTTTTAAAAATCTCATTGCTCATCTCCAGGACATAAGATGGTTCAGTACCAAATTTTGTGAAGATTGGTTAAGGAGTGGATCCATGGAAATGTAACAGTTACACAATTTTGCATTTATAATATTATAAGTGTGAAAGTGTGTTGGTTTCTTGTTTTGTCCTTCAATCATGTCCCAACTGAGCAACAGTTCGATGTGATTTTTGACATGGGTATAGTGGAGGACTGGAAAATTCAGGAGTTTCAAAAGTCCACATGGACAATTACAGGCATCAGTATTATTATGCTGATGCCTGTAATCTAACTTACACTTTATTAAGTTAAATCATTGAACTTTATTAAGTTAAATCAGGTTAGCTAATAGAATAAGTAAAATTGTAATTTTATAAACTTGTAGGTATCAAAAAAGCTGAAGCTTTTAGATCTCTGTGGAAACAAATTAGGAAACCTGCCAAAAGATATATGGAAATTACAAAACTTAGTTACATTAAAAATTGATAATAATAGTTTGAATAATTTACCAACCACTTTGGGCCGCATTAGTACTTTGAGGTAAGAATAAATTATTCACATTTTACTTGAATCTTGAAGGTTGTCTGAATGACATGAACAATAGAGCACTAGATAATAGGAATTATATGGGGGTAGTGCCTTTGATTATATGAGTTTTGCAAATGCCTGACACAATTTCTGTGTCCCTAGGGCTTAAGTCATTTGCCTAGCTCCTTATTTTGTATAGTTTTCTACATATTTAATCTCTTATTAAACAATGTTTGGTCAGTGTAATAATTTTTTAATCAATTCACAGGTATCTATCAGTATCTAAAAACAATTTGCAGACCCTACCATGCAGTTTGATGCACTGTGGATTAGAGCATTTAGATATCTCAACAAATAACTTTACATCTGAAACAGAAGGACCAAAGTTTACCACCTATTCCCCCTGGGAGTTTTATATCAACAGTTTAGTTCATATCGCAGCTAAAATTGTTTTGAAGCACAAGTTTTTCTATGCACCCAATATTATACCCAAGACCTTAGTTGAGTTATTAGACAATTCCAATATGTGTGTTTGCAGAAAACCAGTACTAAATGATACGTATTATGTTATTAAACAATTTGATCTGAAGGACTTTAGTATAAGCAGACATGTAATTTTTGATTTTTTTAATAAGAATTCTTCCATTGGTGTAAAATGTTTTTTTTGTTCTCCAAAATGCTTTATGAAATAGGTAATTCTCTCATTATTAATAATAAATGGATTGTCTTATCTAATAATGAATAATTTATTTGTGCTTATCATTGTAATATGTGAAATTTGCTACTTTTGTCAAAGTATACGCAGATGTCTAACTTGTCTATTTTACAAAGATGATGGTGATAATTAACAACAAAATCTTAAAACTTCTTTATTATAATCAACATAGACTTACAAAACATCCTAAATAATTATAGCTACATTGTAATAGGATTATTAAATAAGTTTGCATTTTACAAAAACTTTGAACTTCTTGAAAGACATCTCTAATGTCTGTGGTAGCAAAACTGACACTAGGTACATGCAGTGCACAGCTTAAGAAATATTAATTAGCGACTTCCTTCCTGTGAGAATTTTGAAAAATATTAACCATATTCCTCTAAATTATTAATGGAGCCTCTGTGCAACATTTCAGCTTTTTAGGTCAATAGATTTGGGCTGGAGGTTTATGAATCGGTCAGTGAGTGAGTGAGTGAGTCAAGACCATGCTTATACGAGATAAGTAACAAAAAGCAAAAATATAAGTTCATAAGAATTATATTCCAAAAATACATATATTTAACTACCAAATTATGTGCAATAATTACATTAGCAGCAAACTAAAATAATTATAAGTTTAGTCCTTCAAGCTTCCAATGAAGATCTTGCACAACAGGAGCTATTCTTAGGTGTGTATCTGGAAAAAATTAAATAAGATATGCTTTACAATCTGGCACACAGTGCTGGACATATTAGAATTTGGATGAAAAAAGTACAGCAATAAGGTTTTCTATACTAGTAAACCAATAGAATATTTAACATTGCTAGTTTATCAAAACAGAAAGGCAAACAACAAAATGAAGGAACTAGAAATTTAATTCGCTATAAACTGCGACAATAGGTCCGATACCGGAGCATCTTCAGGAGATGTTGACTTGACAATGCACGATTGTGAACAAATCACAATCACATTCGTGCATTGTCAAGTCAATATTTGAAGATGCTCCGGTATTGGAGTGAAACGTACGATGAAGGTAGTTTGGAGAATTTCTGTGGTGTGGTGAATATCGCAGGCTATAGTTGCGGGATACACGCTATACCACATAAATTTATGTCGCAGATTATAGCAAATTAAATTTCTAGTTCCTTCATTATCATGGACTTCTGCTAAGTAACGCCTGCTTCTAATCAAACAACAAAACTACTAACCAAGAGTGGCCATTCCTTGAGGTATTATGGTACAACCTTCTGGAATATTCTCTGCGGCAATTGCAGCATTTGTTGCTTCCAATGTGAATTCATTACTCCATACTTCCTTGAGATTATCTTTCATCTCCTTCAATGTTTTTTCTAGACTAGTCTAAAATGGAAAAGCATTAATTAGGATTTAAATCCTAAGTTTTTCAATACAGATTAAATACTCCTTTAGAATTAATTATAATATTAAAAATGTGAAAGTGTGTGTCTGTTGTACATAAAAATTCATGAACTATTAATTATATATTATTATATGGCAGACAGACGGACAACAAAGTGATCCAATAAGGGATCCTTTTTTTTCCTTTTGAGAAACAGACCCCTAAAAAGAAAAATACTATTAGTGGAGTTAGTTATCCAGTAATTTGTTTTTAAAAATATTTTTAGGTAAGAGATCATAAGTTTGAGGTCCCACATTCAGCTTGGTATGGACATGGCTAGTAATCACCATATCAGCAAAATCTTTCTGCTTTCGTGGTAAAACTATATTGTTCCTCACGATGCACAGTGGTGAGATTGCTATCAAGCTCTTACTATTATCTACAAAATCTTGATGTGCACCTGAAGTGTTAAAGCTTCCAAGTCTTTGCCAAGGCAAGATAATGCAATGTTGATTTCCTTGACTTGCAACCTCAGATCAAATGTTGATGTGACCAATGTATGTAGCACCATGACAAGTGCAGTGTCTTCATATTGTGAGCCTTCTTTCAATGATGCGACCTTTCGTTCGTGTTTCCTTCTGTTTTTGCTTGAACGATACGAGCGCCTGTGTAGTAAAAATAATTTATTATATAATATACAAACACCCTCGGTCTTTGGAAAGTAATGTAGACTTTTAGCAAGGCCACTGAATAGTAATTTAGCGCGTTGTAACCGAGCTCTAATGACAACCATCATACAGAGAAAGGTAGCATTTTTCGGGCACCTTCAAAGAGGATCCCAGTACAAGTTCTGAAGGTTGATCCTAGAAAAAAAGAGCACCTGCAAGACAGGAGGAAGTGGATGGACGACGTAAAGGACGTGACGTAAATGCGGAAGGCATTTCACTGGCTGGCCGCCAAACTTCAATCTGAAGATGGCACCTGATGATGAAGACTGAATAGTACTGAGTTCACTGTTAAGTCTAGTTCGCACTATGCTAGTATTTTAGTCTAGTAGCGAGTAATTTAGTGGCTAAACGTGTCTGAACACCAAAAATTTAGTCGAGTAGTTTAGTAAGGAATTTAGTCGAGCCGATCCATTTTATTCTATTTTTATCGGGCGAGTAGCACCTCCCACCACGCGTACGTGCTCACTGGCCGACCAACTAAACAAGTCTGAACCTGTCGAATTAGTCGAGTTCATTAGTTACCGCGAACTATCGAAGTATTCTTTGGGATCTTCCAATACTAATTCCTTCAGAAGACAATTAGTAGCTCCTAGTTTATCCCTTCTATCGATCCATTTTCGTTTACATAGCTTCTTTTATTGATCAACCTCATCTACCTCGTCTATAATCGTCGTTATGATTAACTTACAGTTTATGTATAGGCTGTTCATCTTACAAAACACCACTCACTTGTAAACTGTACTTGAACGAAGTGCGAACGATTTTGGTGCAGAAGCGAGTATTTTAGCTACTAAATAACTCGCTACTAGACTAAAATACTAGCATAATGCGAACTAGGCCTTAGAGCCTGCGCAGACGATGGACTTTTGTCCAAAAAACTCTGCAGACAAAAAGTACCTTGTGTGTACCTTAACTTACCCAGACCCAGATGAAGATGCTATAGTACTGCCTGCATCAGAGTATAAATCACTGTCTTTATTAGCATAGTATGGATCAAAATGGTCGGCAGGTTTATTCTTCTTCATTTCTTTTACCACTTGCAGGCGGTTCCTATATTTATTGAAGTTTGTCCCATTTGTATCTATTAATTCCTTTGTATTTGCATATTCTTCCAATAAAGATGGCAGCAGGCTCTTTTCTAAACAAATGTAAACTCTAATCACAATCAACGCATGATGAAAATATCAAAACTGACATCCATTTTTTTTAATGCCTGTAATATGCTTAGACTTAAATGGATATTATTTTCAAAAGTAATTTAATCCATACTAATTATAAAAAGGAAAGCTTGTCTGTCTGTCTTTGAACATCCCATCTTTTCAATTGATTTTGATAAAATTTGGTATAGTGGCTGGTTGTATCCCTGGGAAGGTCATAGGCTACTTTATATTTCGGAAAATGAATGAGATCCCGCGAGAATATAAAATAGCGGGCAACAAATATTAGCATTTTAAGTTAGTACTGTCATACCTATTAATTGCTGCTTATTAAACCTTGTACAAAATCGTAACGCTGTTTTAAACTGAGCGCACTCAATAGCGAAATAAATGATATCTTCATGATCTTCATGGATTTGTTCCAAAATCGTTAGTGCTTCTTTATATCGTCTTTCCTCTTTTAGAGAATTAGCAAGGTCCCTAAAAATAAGGTTTTTGTAAGTTGCAACATCAAATTTCTTAAGTCTATCTAGTGAAAGCTGAAAAAGAGTCACTGGAAACACTGGGCTACACAAAACTCCTAATTTTTGAAGTGAAACTTCTTTAGAATGAAAATTCAACGAAACGAAAAAGAGATAAACATTCATAAAATATGATTTAGCCTGCGAGAGAATGAGATAGAATACAAGTTACATTTATCTCATTCTCTCGTAGACTACTTTTCTGAAGTTTGACTTCTGCACACACATACACATACACTGCTATTTTGCAATCCCAGCATTACTAGACAGACTATTATGAAATATTAATTGAATTCTTACCAACACAGTTCTTTGAACTCCTCCTTGGATTTATCCTGAGCTAGCTTTAATACTAGTTCCCACTCCAAGGCTTCTTTGTAACATTCAATGGCTTTCTCATAATGTTTGGCTCTCTCATAGATTATGCCAGCTTCAATAAATTGCTTCTTTAATTTTAAATACAGTCCAAAATCATCTGACATTTGTTTGTATATGTCCTCATCAACAGAAAATAGTTCTAATGATTCTCTGTAAAGACTGTGATACTTAACAAATGTTTTAAGCTCTCCATGTCTGCTTGGTCCACATTTTGCAAGACACTGTACAGCTTTGCTGAACCTCTTCAAGTGTTTATTTATAGTAAACCTCTTATAGTTCTCATCCATTTCATTCAACTCATTTAACATGGCAACATATTCTTTGGGATCCTTCTGTGATTTATTAGCAACCAGTAGCACAAGGTTAAAATCATACATTCCTAATGCAACATCAAAAAGTTGATCTACATTGACCATATATAAAAGATATTTAAGTGCTTCATCTGAAGTAACTGGTTTTTTATCACTCTCGTTCAAGTCTTCCTTTTTCAGATCGTTAATAACAGCCAATGCCTTCTCTAAATCATTTTTCTTTACAAAAGCTGTCAACAATGGTAATATCCGATAAGCATAGTCATCTGCTTTATTTATATGATCAATAACAACATCACAAACATGTTGTATCTTTCCATGTACTTTATCTGTGACATTTTTTCTCTCCGGATAGCTACTTGTATACATAGTCTGTGTGACATCAATATTTTCAAGATCAGACACGAAAAGGTTTAGCCATGAATTATTCTGAATAGCATCAAAGAACATACCTATACTTTCTGTAAACAGTTTAGGATTATGATCATAAATCAAATTGAGATTTATTCTTTGCTTTCTCATTAAATCAAAGGCATCATAATATTTGCAAAGATCAAGATATTCTCCAATAATTCTAAGTGATAAGGGTCTGGGTTCAATTGTTTCTAGGTTTCCTCTTGGCATTTGAAACACAGTTCTTGTCGCTTTCGGCACAGTCACAACCAATTTAGCACCTCTTTCAATTTTCCTCTTATAAACATCTGATGATTCAGTTTTCTCATATATTTCAATACATTCTAAGCCTGATTTTGTCAGCTCAGTGCAAAGGAGTACATGTTTTAAAGTTGTCAGCAATAAAAAATTAGTATGAATAGATATAGAGCTGACATTATTCATGATAATTTTATCGTTTATATAGAGATATCCTTTGTGTGAAAGTCCCAAGAAGTAGATAGAACTCTCCACTGCGAAAACACAAAATTTTGGGCATGCCTCAGGAAATGAAAATACTTGGGGAGTGATTGTGCCATCAGATTTATACTCCAAGATTTCTCCAGAACTTAGTTGTAGATATACAGCAGATTTTATGGAAGGATGGCACTGTATCCTTGTTACCGCTGATGGTAGAGGCTGTGAACCATCTTGCACAATTTTGCCTTCCGATTTTTTGTATTGTATCAATTGGTAAGAACTATCATTGTCTAATGAAGTGCACAACAATGTTTCAGTGTCTAACCAGTACCAATTATAATACTGGAATGGAAAACTAGCATTATCAATAGGTATTGTTTCAGATACTGTGTATCTTAAAGGATTTCTGAGAGACTGCTCTAGAAAAACTAATTTTTTATCAGTTTTAGCTAAAAATGAATTTGAATTCAAGTCTGCATCATTCTCTGATGCAAAATGAACTGATTCTATATCACTGTCTAATTCAATCTCTATGTTTGCCATAGGGGGAGGAACAGATGTGTATCTAAAAGCTGAAATCAATAATTTTTTTCCATCTATAACAGCTACAGTTGCATCATCACAATCACTTTTACCTTTACTGTGGTCTATGTTCCATATCCAAGTATAGACATAATGTTCACCATTTTTTAATATTATATGCATCCTTTTATTATTGGCTACATTGAAATCATTACCCCAGATAATATTACCCACAGGTTGTTCTTTATTAAATAACAGAGTTTGCTTTAAGTACCAATGATAGTTGCTACTTGTAAATAGTAGAACTTTCTGACTGCTTGTAACATTATCTTTGCATAATAAAGCTAATATTTCTGAATCAGAACTCCATAACAAATCTTCAACAACAGTTGTTAACTCCACAGGTATTGTAAACTCTCCATGTTTGAGGCCATTTTTTTCAAAGAATGCAACAATATACTTGTCGGCTAATTTCTGTGTTGTAGCAATCAAGTTGCCACTGGGTCTCCATGATAGGTTCGCTTCAAGACCTGGTTGCTTTTCACTTGTATACTGCAAGTTTCCTTCTCTATCAAAAACCTTAAACCTTCTGATACCATTGGATATAAAACCAACAGCAAAAAATATACCATCCCCTCTCCAGGTTATTATTACTTTGCTGTTTAATTCACCATTTTTCTCTACAAAAAAAATATGTCAGTATAAGAATGGCATTCCGAACTTTTGGTAGATTCATTTGACAATTCAAAAGCACATAAACGTTTACTTGAATAAATGATTGACAATGATTTGATTTGATTTAATACTGGATTTTTGTATAAATCTCCAATATGACTTAGGAACAGCATAATGGTTTCCAAGTTGTGCTGTAACTGTCAAAGATCAACTTTAATAGATAATATATATAATTATAAAGTTAATAAATCTTACTAAGTAGTGATATTATTAGTTTTTTTGAACTGCAAAAGTTACCTCAATAGGTTCATTGTTCAAAGCAAGGACAAATAAACAATTAAATTATTAATCTTACCAGCAACTATTTCAGCTTTTACTCTTGCTTGCTTTCCCTCTGAGCCATGGAATTGAGTTTCTTTTTTACCCCAACCGACAGTTATAAACTGTTTCTCGCCAAACTCATCACTCAATAAATTGGACTCATTTATAGGGTCATAGGTACATGACATTAATATCACATTTAAGTCCTTAGTAACCAAAACCAATAGCTCTTGATCTGGACTCCATTCCATTGCCTAGAAAAACCAAGGGAACACATAGTAATAATAAATTAAACTAGTTTTCAATGTTAGCTCTCAATATAACTTGTAAAGTAGAAAATTCTGATCCACCACATACTCAGATTATCTTTTACTCTTTCACCATCAGCCTATTAAACCAATAATAATTAGGTTTAAGCACATTTTGCATCCTGGTGGACCATACGTCATCCATCTGGCTTATCCATCTTAGTAATCATCGAACCAACCTTAAATATGAGCTATAATGAACAGACAAATTAGCTTGTTTCACCACTTAGTCGCTACTCGCGATTGGAGTCCATATGCCAAGACAGTTACAGGTTAAATTAATAAATTACAAGGTACCAACCTCCAATCCATTTTCACATGTTCCGGCCAAATCACAATTGGTTCCAGAATCACTTATTGCGAGTAGTTCGCCGTTCGCAAGACCAACGCTCAAACAGTTGGCTAACCCCAAATAGGTTATGTTTACAGGTGCATTTTCCGACGATACATTTTCAGAGAGATCTCTTGTCCACTTGAGTTCACCACTATTATCAAAATTGCTAACAGTTAGGTCAAATGAACATAGAAAAAGTTCACCGGCTGATGATTCCTCATTGTGACCGTAACAAGCACAAAATATATCTCCAGATTCTATTGAAAATTTATTTGTACAAATATCCCACAGACTTAAGTTCCTCATTATAAACGGTACATTTATCTATTTAAAGAAATAAAATACTTTTCCTATTCTCCAATTAAATAAAATCACATGCGAAATTGCGAAAAATAATTTTTTTTTTTTTTTTAATTAACTGGTTTAACGGCTCTGGATTCCAGTCCTTCTGAGCCTAAAGTTCACAGAACAATATTACCCTAGGCGGGCTGAAGTTACATTAACAAATTAAAAGTCTCATTATCACTCTATCTTTTAGCTTTGGTGTTGGTCACAAAAAGTCAAAAAATTACAAATAAGTTTAAAAAGTTTACATCGGTTCACTCATCACTGTTTGTTGTTTTCATTGTTTTTATATATCTTGAGCACCAGAAATAAAGGAATATAATGGCCGGAAGAACTTTTTATCAGCTAATAAACTTTGAAGAGTATCAGGAACTTTGCCATCGTTAATATCTTGAATGGAGCTAATGAGTAGTAATCTATTTAGACCAAATTGACGACATTGAAAAACAAGATGATTTAAGTCTCCATTCCTTTCGCCACAATATTCACAATCTGCATTTTCTTTCATTCCCAAGCGATGTAGGTGGGTGGCCACTCTGCTATGTCCAAATCTCATTCGGTTTATAGTCGTAATGAATTTTCTATTATTAATCCCTTTTTTATTATACCAAGGAGTGGCTGGCGGGCTTTTTTGTATTTCATAGTACCAAATTCCTTTGGACTTGCTTATTTCTTCCCAATATGACTTCCATAAAGATTTCAAATCATTGCTTAACAAGGCATATATATCTGTGAATGGTATTTCCAGCATTGAGGAGTGATCTAAACATGTTGATGAGTGTACATCTCTAGTAGCAACATCTGCTACCTCATTCCCAGTTATCCCAGAGTGTGAAGGGACCCACATAAAGGTAACAATCTTCTTTCTTTTATTAAGATTGTATAGCATATTTCTTATATTATATATAATGTAATTTTTTTTGTAATCTATTTTATTAGATTCAATAGCTAGTATAACACTTTTCGAATCAGTTACAATGAGAAACTGTGAATTCACAATATTATTAATGTACAAGAGAGATAAGTATATTGCATAACATTCTGCTGTAAAAATAGAACATAAATTATGAATTTTAAAAGTTTTAGATATTTTCTTTTGTGAGTCATAAAAAGCTGAAGAAGTATGCTCTTCAGATTTTGAACCATCTGTATAAATTGTATAAAAGTGATTATCAGCTAAATATCTTAACATTTCCACTTGAGAATTCACTTTTTCTTGACATATAGTAACATTGACATTCATTAAAGCATCATATTCTAATTTATATAAAGGCCATGGTTTGCTTTTATACATATTTTTGGTTTGGGTCTGTGAGTATAAAACAATCCTTAGAATGTCTGGTAATCGACCAGATAAAAGCATATTTACATCAATGTAGCTATCATCAAAGTTAGCAACTTCATAGGGAAGTATTTTTCCTAAAACTAAACTATTTTTTGAACTTATTAATTTAACACAAAATCGTTCAGCAATTTCAAGTCTTCTTATTAAAAGTGGAGGAATACAACTTTCTACTTCCATTACATGAATTGGTGTAGAGCACATAGCCCCAGTTATTATACGCAAGGCTTTATTCTGAATTATGTCTAATTTCTTTAAAACCAATTTATTAGCATTTAAATATGCTAATGTGCTGTAATCAAAATGACTTCTAACTATACTTTTATAAAGCATTGATAACAACTTTGGGTCAGCTCCCCAATGCACACCTGCTAACGATTTCAAAACATTGAGACCCCTAAAGGCATTTTTACATAGATTATTTACATGTTCTTGGAAAGTTAACTTCTGATCAAGCAATATTCCTAAAAATTTTTTTTCCAATAACCAAGGTAATCTTGTGTTATTATATTTTACAAAGTTATCACATGAATTATTTTTTTTGGAGAAAATTAGAGCTCCGCTTTTACTAGGACTGATGTTTAATTTTAACTTATTTGAATAATAATCATGGACTTGTTCCAATGCTAAATTTAAATTATTTACAGCTATATTTACATCTTTATTTACAGTATATACAAGGAGATCATCAGCAAATTGCAGAAAGTTTATATTTCTATCTGTAATGTATTTACTTATTAAACATGTATATATATTATATAGCAAGGGAGATATAGTAGCACCCTGCATAGTGCCTTTGTATACATTTCTAGGACCATGTATAATGTTATTAAATTTAACATACATAGTTCGGTCATATAGAAAATTAAAAATCCATTTACATACTTTTCCAGGAATACCAATCTCACACAGAATATTGACCAGTATGTAAGGATCTACATTATCAAATGCACCTTGTATATCAAGAAATGCACAAACTGTGGTTGCATGACTGGCAAATGAATGATTTATATCTGAAATCAAAGAGGCAAAACTGTCTGCTGCACTTTTTCCTTTCCGGAAACCAAATTGCTGTTCAGGTAAAATATTATTTGCTTCTATGTAATAGTCTAATCTGTTTTTTAACATGTATTCAAATAATTTCCCTACACAAGAGGAAAGTGAAATTGGTCTGTAGGAGTTAAAGTCATGTTCTGATTTATCAGGTTTCAAAATAGGTATCACACATTGCGTTTTCCAAGACTTTGGAATACATTGATTGTCCCAAAGCAAATTAAAGATTTTTAAGAGAGTTTTTTGTCCATTAACATGCATGTTGCTAATAAGTTTGTATGGAATATCATCTAACCCCGGAGTGGAATCTCTCCTTGATTGGATGGCTGCAGTAAATTCATGCCAAGTAAATGCTTTCAATAGAAAAGAACTATTGTCACTACCTATATGATTAAATATTGAATTTAAATTTATGATATTGCTTTCTTTTTCAGATGGTACTACTGTGGGTGCATATTTATCTAAGAAAGAAGGAATCCAATCATCATTTTTTGATGGCTTATGTACAGGTATCCTCTTAAATCGCCTAATATAATTCCAGATATAACTTATTGGAGTATATCTATTAAATGAATCACAAATTCGTCTCCAACTTGCTTTCTTTTTTTCACTGATTAATCTCTTTTTAAAGGCATCAATTTTTTTATATTCTATGTAACTTTCTATTGTCGGGTTTAATTTATAAAATCTTAAAGCATTTTTACTTTTCTTTACAGCTTCCAAACAGTCTGCGTCCCACCAAGGAACTGGTTTTCTCATAACAAACATATTAGGTTTGGTAATTAAAGGTACACAATCTCTCCTTATTTCTAGAAGTAAAGTGCAAAAGTTTTCATAAGTAGCCAACAGATTAGATGTATCAATTGTGAAGTTTTCAAACGTTTTTTTTGTTTCAGCCTGGAACTTTGACCAGTCTGCTTTTTTATAATTAAAATGTTCACACGGTTCTCCTACATCATACTTTTCAACACAAGTATATAAGTCGACTATGGTTGGGTAGTGATAACTACCCATAGGATCATCATATACATGCCAATCACATAAAGGAACTAAAGAAGGACTAACACATGAAACATCAATAGAAGATTGATTAAAATTAATACTTCCTACTGTAGTTGGAGATCCGTTATTTAATATACAAAGATCGCATTCATCCAACATGTTATAAATATCAGTGCCTCTAGTTTTTGTTGTGAGACATCCAAAAGCAATATGATGAGCATTTAAGTCACCCGAAAGAAGAAGTGGCTTAGGTAATCTGTTTATAATTTGTTTTAATCTTCGGACCTTAAAGCGACCCCCACTGGGTGGAGCATAAACACATAAAATGGACATATTGCCTAGGCTTGTAGTAAGGGTTATAGCTACTGACTGCATATAATCATAGAACGGTGTAGGGACAACAAAATATTTGAAACTATTTTTAATTAAAATTGCTACTCCACCACGTCCATTTTTTCCATTCTGATTAATGAAATTGTAGTTAGGAATGTTGATAGCTCTATTTTCTCGCAGCCATGTTTCATTTAACAAGCAAATATCTATATCGTTCTTAACTAGGTAATTAATAAGCAAAGGTTTTTTATTATTAATAGATTGTATATTAAATTGTGAAATTCTAATAAATTGTTTATCCATTGTTTTTAAGATTATTAATAAGCATTTCTTTTACAACTGATGTAGTAAGTTTACGGCCTGAGTTACCCATGGCCACCAATGCTCCAATAAGTGCTTTCAAGATAGTATCATTTGTTATAATTTGTTCAATAAGAGTTTCATTATTATTAGTTGTGGTATTAGTTTGGGCAGTTTCTGTCTTTGATTTCTGTACTTTAGGAGTGTTATTAGGTTTAACTTGTGATTTATCTACTGTAACTGTATCTATTTTTGTTTGTTTATTCATTGCAGGGAAGTTTTCATTATAGTTGTTAAATAAATTTTGTGTTTGTTTTGTTTGTAAAACTTTTGAATAAGAAGATTTATTATACTTTTCCTCCATTTTTTGTTTTTTTATTGGACAGTCTCGTGATATTGCAACGTGAGAGCCACCACAATTTATGCATTTAATTACCGCATTTTCCTCACATTCAGTGTAGCGATGCTCCTCTGCACAAATAGAGCACCGCTGCACGGATTTACAAATTCTTGCTCCGTGATTAAATTTGAAGCATTTATAACATTGTAAGAGCGGGGCAACATATTGATGCACCCTATATTGGAACAAGTCCAGATGTACATATTCAGGTAAGTTGGTTGAAAGGAAAGTTATACTTACTGAACTAAACGGTTTAATTTGACCATTAACTTTCTTGGTGAAGCGACGCACAGCGACAACCTCATATTTTGATGATAGTTTTTTGAATAATTCCTCGTTACTTATACTTATGGGAACATATCTGAGTACCCCAATCGTTTCCACCGCACTTGCTGGTATGAATGCCTTATATTCGTATTTATCCAGGAAATTTTCATTTTTTAAAAAATCATTGGCGTTGATTGCTCGCGCGAACACCACCCCAACTTTAGATGCGTTTATTCGTCTTATATTAATTACTCCTTTAATTTCATTTTTAAAAACTCCCGCCAACATTAAGGGATTGGTATTGCCTAGTTTGACTCCTTCTTTACGACTCTCAATAAAAACCGTGTATTCAGCCATTCCTACTGATTCAGGGAAAACTCTTTTATAATTTAATTTGTGGTATGGCTTGTAAAAATCGACATTTTCCTGCTGCTGATCTTGACTACGCCTCGGCGGTTTCCTTTTCCCGCCCGCGTCGTTATCCATGCCTGTGTTCAAACCGTCACTATCGGACGGCATTTTTCTTTATTTATTAATGAAAATTAGTTAATTTTCCTGCAGAAGTCGAAAACAAAAGAGGTATTTTAAAATTTCAATTTAAAGTACGCGCTTCTTGTTTCCCGCCAAAAACAAGATCGCGAAAAATAATGTCCAGTGTCCACCAAAGAGAATATAACCACTACTGGTGTCCACACTGCGTCACATAACATAAATAAATTTTTTTTATTTTTATTTAACTGGCTAAACGGCTCTGGATTCCAGTCCTTCTGAGCCCACATAAATAAAAATCGTATTTCAACACAGATTAGTATAGACTATAGAATATGTATTTCAATTTTCAAAATTAAAATTATATACTATGACACCACCGTTAGTAGGCGTAGACAGATAAAGAGATATATATAGACAGGGTGTCAGCGTATACAGTATGCGATAGCAATAGTTTGAATGCTATTTGGTAAATAAGTTTTTTTTTTTATTTCTATACTTTGTAGCATTCATGCGAGTCTCAGGTAAAAATAAGGTCAAAGTTGTAAACTTACGTATTATGTTATGTTTTCGTATTTTCCGTATTCGACCGTGCTCGGAAATTTTTCGCAAAAAGAAAGAAAAATATGACTTTTTGTAGCATTAAATGGATTTTAATTTAAAACCTACCCAAATAGGTTATGCAGTATCTCCAAAGTATTGGGTATTTGACAACTATTCAAATAAATTGTAATACATTTATTTGAATAGTTATAGCATTAAATGGGATATCATTTCATAAGTAAATAGAAATCATCAATATGCAAAAAATAAAAATATTTACAAAAATTAAAAGGAACCCGTTGATGTCTTTTAGTGTTTTTTATCTTTCACATGTACATACAATACATCCGTCTACATATATCCGTCTCTTCCACGCAAATCCCATGGTGGAGGTGGAATAAAAGTCTTACTCTTACAAGAATATTTTAATAAACCTTGCCGGCATACGTTGTCCTGTCTTGAACCTAAAACTCGATTGTAGCGCCACCTACTGGGTTCAAAGGTAAATATAAACCATCCCGGGTCTGACTAAAATACATACAAAAATTTACATCAGAATAGCCATTCTGAAGTGATACGAGACCATACATTTTGGCAAGTGCTTTTTTTAATTACGTTTCAGATTTCTACAATTTATACATATTGTTGTAATTTGGTGTTTGAATAAAAATATTTGTACTGATTTTCCAATACTGGTAAATATTAGACTTCATCGATATATTTTTTGTCACGCTTTGGGCAGCCCTGCCCAAGTGCCGCGGAAGCTGATACTATGTACTTAGAACCTCAGATTAAATGAGGTCATTGAACTGAGCTTAGAACCACAGAGTAATATAGAGGCACACGAGTATATATCCGAACAGAGGGGAAGTTTCCTGAGAACATCGAAAATGTATACCTATTCTGCTAGGGTTGTCACCTGATTCATGTCAACTGTCAACAATTTAAGGAAACATAAAAATATTATTATCTTATATCTTTATTCAAAATAGGTACCTACAAAGTACACCTTCGGAACGTCATGCTTACAAAGTATAAGACGTGATGGTGTAAACTTATGAGAGTATCGGTACGTTAAGAGAGAAAAAAATCAGCCATACGCGCTTGCCCGAATGGAAGGATTTGAATTTGGGTCCTGGCAACAATTCAAACATACTCGTTTTAAAAACAAACTTTTCTTAACAGTTTTACTATGAAAATTGGAAAAATAGGCCCTATTTCTTTAATTTACTTGAGTAAACATTAGTTAAACATGATTATAGTTACTTTAATTTATAGATCCAAAGAATAATTATGTCACTAAATCAAGATTTTGACTACTTACCTGTGAAATGTGATTCCTTCGATTTTCCTTTCGCTACGGCTTTTGCAGCCTAATATACTGCAACTCACCATTGCGCAATAGCTTATAGAACACTAAATTTCACCTACATATTAGCCGAGTTTCTTGCTGGTTCTTCTCGGTAGGAATGGCATTCCGAACCAGTGGTAGATTCACTTGACGATTCAAAAGTACTTGTAAAAGTTTATTTGAATAAAAATCAATTTGAATTTGAATATTATTTTATATTTATATTAATGGTGTCATGCATGGAGGTTCAAACACAAACAGAATGTTCAGAGTTAGACAAGACGAAGCTTATTCTGATCTGAAAGAAATCAAAGCTGGTGTACCTCAAGGAAGTGTCCTAGGTCCGGTCCTGTACCTACTATACACATCTGATATACCAGAGCTAGACAACAGTACTATTGCCACCTTTGCTGATGACACTGCTATTATGGCTGTGGGTGATTCTCATAAGGAAGCAGTAGAAAGATTGCAAAATGGAGTAAATAAAGTATACGATTGGACTAAGAGATGGAAAATAAGACTCAACGAAACGAAATCAACCCATGTAGATTTTACTAACAAGAAAATACATTACTGTCCTGTTTTCTTGAATAAACAAAAAATACCGTATGCTGACACTGCAAAGTATCTTGGTATGACGCTAGATGCTAAGCTACGTTGGAAGACCCATGTTAAAAAGAAAAGAGCTGAACTAGATCTTCGCTATAAAAACCTGCATTGGTTGCTAGGAAGACAATCCTCGCTATCAATTGACAATAAAGTTTTGCTTTATAAGCAAGTTTTAATGCCTATCTGGGCTTATGGCTGTCAGCTCTGGGGCTGCACCAAAAAGAGTAACACGCAAGTTGTTCAAAGGTTTCAGAACAAAGTATTAAGGAACATTGTTAACGCACCTTGGTACATCCGAAATGACAATATTCACCGGGACCTTAAAGTTGAATATGTCGACAGAATAATTGCGAAATTTGCTGAAGCCCACGAACATCGGCTTCACCATCACGTCAACGTTGAGGCGATTCAGCTGCTCGACGTTACGCAGTTAGTGAGGAGACTTAAAAGAACCAAACCCTTTGAGCTAGTGCTCAATAGTGAATAGTGCTAAGTGATAAGTGAATAGTGAAAGTGTAGTATAAGTGCTGCCCTAAAGAACACAAGAACATAGTGTCTTTAAATTGATTAAAGAAAGACTAAGATACGTCGCTGGACTACTTCTTAGTACATAAGATAATTTATAAGTTTAGGTTAAAGTAAAATTACTCATTAGTCTAATTTTAAGGCTAGATTGTAATATTAGTGAGTATAGGTTGTATAAACTATATACTCATATTAATGGAAAAAAAAAAAAAAAAAAATGCATGGAGGTAACAAATGTGTCATGTGCCAAAGAATTAGGTCAAAATAAACTTTGGCAGGCAAAAAAATTTAACACGCTGACAGGGACAAAAAAAAGTTTTCACTTACCTTTTTAGGCAATACGCTTATAAAGCTATCGTTTTTGCATTGAAAGTTTGGAATATGGCGAAATCTTTTAGGTTTTTAATCCGAGTCTATCGGCAGTCCCATTTTTTTTATTGGCCTATGGATCTAGGTTAGCTGTTAGCTGGTAGCCCAGCCTGGACTATTCAGCCTTTACTTTTTTGATCAGAGACTAGTAATTTTTGATTTAAAAAAAATCTATATTTAACAATTTCATACATTTTTTTATTTCATCATCAATAATAAATGTCATTATTTTTTAGATTTTGTCAATATCAATATGAACCTTCTTGCAAGAAATTTTTTATTTAGAAGTAAAGTGGACTTGCAAAAATTAAAAAAAACCCCAAATTTACTGCATGAGGGCAGTAAATTCTGCAAAAAAAAGCACGAGGGCAGTAAATTTTACTTACAAGCCCTGTTTACTGCCTCTATAATATGAGCAAGTGTATAGAAAAATTAATAACAAGTTTTTCAACTTATTCGCTACTACTTTTATTAATTTACAATAATCTACATGCATACTAATGGTAGGGAAGCATCGTAGGGAAGCCCACGATTCTAAATGGGGATTTACTCAAGCATAGTGGAGACCTTGCTCAAATCATCAGATTCAGATATTTTAATGTACTTGACTTGTATGTATTAAAATTCACGTTACCATAATCTGATGATAGATTTTTTTACTATTCTGATCTACTGTCCTACAGAGGTATACATGGCTTATAGTGGAGGTACTCTACAGGGTCAGTAAATCCCAAAATCCCCTCTTGGGCTCCCCTACTACATACCTAGGATAATACATTACACTTTAGGATAGTAAGTTGTTTCAAACTTCTTTCTGGATTTTGGATATGGCCTTAATACTTTAGGTATATAAGGTGGTAAATGTTCGTCCAATCTTCTTCTGAATGGATTAATCTCAAACTCAAATGGTCTTCTCCTAGCTTCAAAGAATCGGGTATTGAATTTGATTTTGTAAATCTTTTCCCAGTCATAGATTTCAGGTAATAAGAAATGTTTGGGTCGGTTTGCAACCAAATGTTTGTATCTAGATTCTAACCAACACCGTTTGTTATCATCTTCTATATCAGCAATAATCTGTTCTTCCTTGTCAAGATAAGGTTTCATTTCATGATTCCGTTTTTCTGGAGAATTCAAGTAAAATTGAACCAACATTTTCAATAAATCTTCATTTAAGCCTTTCACTTTTCCATTTTCAATAGTGTCATATAGTTTTAATGGTTTTGTTCCAAAGCAAACATTTGTTTTAGGGTTAGCATCTACTTCATCATTATGCATCACAATGGTATTTAATTGATAAGTGTACAATGACACTAAATGTCCATCAGTAAGCACAGTTTGTGTCACTAATGGATAAGTCAAGTCATTATAAGTTGTGAAACCCTGATAGTTAGCTTGTGCCAACAACCATCCAAAACTAGCTTTGATAGCTTGACAGTGCAATGCCTCCAAGTTGTCTTCTGAGCCAAAGGATTCTTTTCTATCAAGAATATGTCCTCGTCCATGGAAAGATATTAGACCAAACTCATCAAAATCCCCAGGCCAAAACCCTGCAAAGAGTTTTTATGATTAGTAGTGTCCAAATGAAGCTATCACCACAACCTTCGGCTAAACCTGAACTGAAGTTTGATGAATAAAACAATTTTCTGTAAATATGTTCACAGCATATGGGAGCCTATGCAACTCAGTGTGACCCCCGCCCCCCGCGCGTCGCCTCTTGCGCATATTATATTAGCCATAGCCAAAGCTGAAGGTGGCCAAAGCCGAAGGTTCGGTTGGACATTAATGATTAGTACAAACTGTTGGCACAAACTTTTTATCTCTATGAGTTGCATAAAAAAAACAGTACTTGCCTGGAATATTTGTTCCATGTCTGAATTCAGAAAAGTAACCGACACTTTCAGGAAAGTGAGAAAACTTGGGAACCTTAAAATCTGGATTTTCAGCTTCACTGAGGGGCATTATAGGTTTTAAAGGTAGGTGATTTCTTATTGTTAGTAATGGGGAACCTGGAAACCAGAAAATAATTTATTGCAAAATAACAAATCATGGTTTTACAATCTTTTGTCTTTTTGTCAAAATATCAATAAAAAATAAAAACTTAACAAAATAATTTATACATTATGTCAATCATAATTCATACTAATATTATAAATGCGAAAGTGTCTTTGTTTGTTGGTTTGTCCTTCAATCACGCCGCAATGGAGCAATGGATCGACGTGATTTTTGGCATGGGTGTAGTTGAGGACCTGGAGTGTGACATAGGCAGTAGGCTACTTTTTATCCCGGAAAATTAAAGAAAAAAATAATTAAGGAGTTCCCGCGGGAATCAAAAAAACTTAAACCACGCGGTCGAAGTCGCGGGCATTAGCTATAGGCCGACCGTTTAACTCGCGTATCGCCTGCGCGGTAAGAAGGGAGCGGGGGGAGATGTTAACATCTCCCCCCGCTCCCTTCTTACCGCGCAGCTTCTTATACTTAAAAAAAAGATACTTATTATTTTATTCTTTACCAACAATGTCTATCTCGAGATAAATCTTTGGATTATTGACTCCGTGTGTAGCGTTACCCGCCCCCGCTCCCTTCTTACCGCGCAGGCGATACGCGAGTTAAACGATCGGCCTATAGTTCATACTATTCCAGAGCTCGCAATCTCACATGATGATAAGTGATAAAGAATTTTAATAAAAAAGATAAGTAAAGGATAAACAGCAAATACCTTTATATTGTACAGGTCTATCTAGGGGTTGATCCAGTCTGTCTTTATACCATTTCTGCTTTTTTCTCCATTTTATTACGTCATATGGTACGTCAACACCACCAATAAACCAAAATGCTTCATGACGTGGATTATAATCAACCTGCAGTACAAAGATGGAATAAATGGATTAAAAACTTGTAGAATGGTAAACAACATTGTAGCTAATTCTGTGAACACACCTCATTGTGGAAAGGGATAGCACCTAATAAAGACATTTCAATGTAGTTTAGAGACTGTAGAATTAGTTACTATGATAATAGTGTGGCCAATTCTGTATACTACAATCTCTAAACTAAAATGACAGCTGTAAATCAACTATTTCCGCAGGGAGTAGGATTATGAAAGGGTTAGTAATATTTTTAATGCTGTCATTTTAGTTTAGAGATTGTGCACTACAGAATCAGCCTCAATATCATTTTAAAATATTTATCTATACTAATATTATAAATGGTAATGTTTGGTAGGATGGATGTCTGTTACTCAATCACACCATTTACCCTTTGTAAATGGATCTGGCCAAAATTAGGCACAGAGATAGATTATAGTCTGGAATTACACATTTTATCCCAGAAAATTAAAGAGATCCTACAGGAACTAAAAACCTCAATCCACACAGATGAAGTTGCAAGCATCAGCTAGTTATATATATACACAGTATCACTAGTTTTCCTTACATTACAATCTTACCTGTGACGATATAACATGTGAAACTTTGTCCGTCAAATTGTTCAATATAACTCTGTTAATTTGTTTCACTATGTTCTTTGTGAGAGCATCTGCTATTTGTTGTTTCTCAGGTTTATCCACAGATGTCACAATATTGCGTCTAGAAATATATACACAATCAGTATTAAGCATTTCATAAGATAAGCTGTATTCTTCTCAGGATCTTGTTAAAAATTGATTTGAATTTTTAGAAAGGATTCAAGATTGTTTTACAAAAGTAGTCTTATTCCAAGGCTACTTTCAGTGATAAAGTTGTCAGGGGTTGTGATAGTTAATTGCAACAAATAGTATATTGCCGCCATCCATCAGAATAGGGAATATTCGGCCAGGAGAGTTGCCAAATAGACATTCAGCAAAACTATTCAGCCTGATTAACACATATTCGAAAATTGGACCACAAACGACCTTATTGCATAGATCCTGTACCCTTTCTGATTGACACCCTGCCACTATGATTCGCCAATTGTGTTAATTCTTGACAGAATTTTATTTTGAGTTTGAGTCTAGAAAAGTATGATAAGTAACATAAAGGATTTGCATATGCATAGCATAGTATGCGATACAAAAAGATACATAATTAATTTACTGTTTTTTTTTTAATTATTGCTCCTGTTTTAGCTGTATTCAGCTGAATAATTTCAATAATTGCAACTCTACTTATAATAATCAGTATTTAATTATTTCTCTCATGAAGCCTTTTTATGTAGGCCCCACGGTTTCAATAAAAATTCCTGCATCTGGAATGTTTTCTGCGAGTCAAAGAACAAAATTAGAGTGAATACATGTATATTCTACGAAAGTAAGCCCAGTTTAAATCCTATAAGACATAAATTATTGAAACTGGTTTTTAAATCTGTACCTACTATAACAACTATTGTTAATTTATAAGTGGTAATTTATAAATAAAACTGCTAAGAATTATATTTAAGATGTGACACCTACTCTACACCTTCATTTTCTGTAGCAATACATTCTTCAATACAGGCCTTAATCTCTTGCACAACAGCATCGGCGATAGGGCTGGATTCGGCATATAAATCAGGTAGTTTGTCTAACAGTTGAAAATGTGTTCTTGTATAATGCTGTACTAATGGCATAGCATTGTAAGGTATTTTGTTTTCGTTTAACATTATGCATTGCCACCCATAATATCGTGGCATATTCAGGGCAATCTGTTTTTCTTCGACGGTATTTATGTCTTGTATTTTTTGAAACAGACTTTGTCTTTTGCGTAACTTTCTAGCTTCTAAACTCAAGTCTAATATAGGTGGATAAATAGGAGCATCAGTGTATTCTGTTTCTTCAAGTTGAACAGCTTGACTATATCGTCGAGGAATAAGTTGTTTTAGTTTAGGAAACGTTCTGTGAACACGAATTAACTGCATTTTGTGATTTATGTAATGTAATGGGTCTTCTTATTTCTCGACTAATAAAACTGAAAAGTGAAAATCAGAGACAAGTTTATTTTATATTTATATTTATCTTTCACTTTTTAGGCGCACAAAAATTTAAGGTTAACCACAGTTTTTTAAATTCTTTGACTTTACGGCAGCTTTTACGGCTCTGGCTCTGGAGTCTGGGTTTCAGGTTTTTTTTAAATTACTGGTTTTAATTTCAGTTTTCACCTCAGATCAATAACCTTAATCTGAGGTTTTCACAGATAACGAATAGACAAATGCCGTATACCTTAAGTAATACCATGTGCACAATCTGTGCACAATGCACATGTGTAGTGTTGCAGGAAAGAATTATTGCGATGCAGCTCACAACATGTGATGAGAATCCCTTGAAGGTAGGAATTTTGCTACCTCTATGGAGAATCCCTCCATAGAGAATCCCCTTTTCCTGGACGCCTTTGAGCAATGAATAAATTATGCCGAAACTGCTACACTCATGCTACATGTCGCAAATATCAAGGTCAACATTGGCTGATGCAACAATTTGACGTTACACTTTTCATTTTACAGCAAATCCTAAAGTGTTGCTATATTTGAGATTCTACCACAATAGAAGGTAAACATTGCAAACCTAAAACTTTTCTTTGACACTAATATTGCCTTTCTAATATGCCTGAATTTTTCCAAAACTTTCCCAGTATCTCCCAGTTTCCCAGTATTTATCTTAATAATATTTTTTATTGATTCTATTTCTTTTTATAATTCAAACAACAGTAAGCAAGAGCTTTTTTTTTATCCACTACAAGCTAGCCCTTGACTGCGATCTCACCTGATGGTAAGTAATGATGCAGTCTAAGATGGTAGCGGGCTAACCACTTAGGGGCATGGCAGTTATATTAAACCCATACCCCTTCGGTTTTTACACGGCATCGTACCGGAACGCTAAACTTAATTTTAGCTAAGCTTACTTAATTTTACCTACTTATTCTTCATTAATACCTTGCTAGAGCAATGTATTATTTAAATGTATATTTTAAGGTTAAAAGCACCTTTCGGGCTTAGCTTTCAGTCTTTGAAAGCCAGAACATTCAGTGATATTGTGACGTTTGGGTCACATTGTATTATCCAAACCCAAGTCTACTTAAGGTCAATTTACTTTGGCCCTAAATCTAACCAACAATTTTTACGTGGTATTTTGACCTTTAACTATCTTCTACCAAATGAAACAGAAAGATAATTTAAAAAAAAAGTGTGTGTGTGCAATTCATACACGGATGAAGTGAAACTTCAGAAAAGTAGCCTACGAGAGAATGACGTAAATATGACTTGTATTCTTTCTCGAAAACTAGATACGGGACGTCGGAAACTAGTAAGGGTCGCTGGAAGTACAGCGCTGAGGTGATGCCCTTTTGAGGGGATTATTTGTGGCACAGTTTAAAAAGTTAAGTTAACTAGTTTAGTCCTAGTTTTAATTTTATGTTTTTGATATTTTTGTTTGTTCTTTGTAATAAAGACTTTATTTATTAATTCATCTCATTCTCTCGCAGGCTAAATCCTAATATACATCGATATATATGTAAGTACTAGATGGGCCCTTTCATAGAAAAACGCCGGGCCGCCGAGATGCGGAACGCGTTCCGCATCTGTCTTTGTTCCCGTCGCAGCGCTGTCACGATCGCTCGTCGTGCAGATAATTTGTTATTATTAAGTTAACATCTAAAGTTTAATTAGTTTGGCACTGTATAATTTTTATTTATAGGTAAGTGTTTCAATTCACAATCATACATTTCCAAAAAAACGTTATTTAATCTTCCTTTTTAATATTTTTATCCATTACGCAATCATTTAATTTCCGCGGCAAACTGTATGATTTTTTTTTACTAACTGGCCAGTTAGTAAAAACTTTGGGCTTTGGGTTCCAGCCGTAGAATAGTCAGCCCAGTACGATAAAAAAATTTTCAGCAATGGCAGATATTGCAAGCAAGTTCCCGCTTTTCAGACTAGATGGCGTTGATGGCGTTGCTAAAAATCGCCCACATTCTTTGTTTGACAGGGCCCGTCTATGTAAATTGAGGTCGTTGCTAATATATGTTTGTCTCTTTTTGATGTCACTTTTTCGTTTATATTTTTCTAAAAAAGTTTCACTTCAAAAATGCGTGCGTTCACACATTCACACGGTATAGTTTTGAAGTACTTTCGCGAAAAAATTTTTCTGTAGGTACTTCGTGGTAATTATAAGTGTCTAGAAAAAAATATATCATCATGACGAAAACTGAGCATTATAATCAACTTTTTGAACTTCTACATATTTTTTATCCACGACTGCAAAGCTTTAGGTGACTTTATTATAGAAGATCTGTACTATTTAATGACATAGATTCATCTCTGGGCATTCTGGGTTAGACTTCCATACAATTTTTGACTATGTCGAATGAACTCCTTGGCAGTTAAAAATTACAGTTTTAAAATTATCTTTTAATGGTGGTACATGTAAATCAAAAATTTAATACTTAAGTTAAAACTTAAAATGTTAAACTATAAAATATAATAATGCTTAAAGTTTGAAAGTATAAAAATAGGTTCACCGGGATATAGCCACTTTGCACCAAAAAATTAAGTTGAAAATATGTATCCCATCTTTCTAATTATTATGTGGGGCAAAATGATTTAATAACTGGTAGCATTAAAATTGACACACACACAGAGTAAAAACTAAAATGAGGAGAATGAGTGACAACTGAGTCTGACATATTACTTTACTGAGTACTGACAAAATCAAATTGAAATTCCCCATCTGCCAAACTGCTTTGTACGTGAACGTGATAACCAAAGATTTCATTTAAAAGCTTTCGTGACTGATTAAAACTTCAACATGGATGAAGATTTGATATTTGATCCATCTTTGAAAAAGAAGAAGAAGAAGAAGACTGGTTTTGACTTAGAGGCTGCGCTGGCTGGGGAACAAGGTGAAACCACGAGTACCGAAGCGCCTGCCGAGTCCGGTGACGTCGACGTGCCCGAGGACGACAACCTCGACTTGGATAACTTTGGCAAAAAGAAGAAGAAGAAAAAGAAGACTTTCTTTAATTTAGACGAGTTAGAAAATGCATTACCTGAGACGAAGGACGAAAAACCGCCCGCCGAGGAACCTGAGCAGCAAGAAGAAGAAATGGTCGATGACTTAGATCTGGATATAGACTTCAGTAGGAAGAAGAAAAAAAAGAAGAAAAATATAGATGAACTGGTGATGGAGGAAGATTTGAAGGGAGAAGATCAAGAGAAAGAGGATGACCCCCACGGTGAATGGGTCGGTAGCGATCGTGACTACTCCTACGATGAACTTCTCGAGCGTGTCTTTGACATTATGAGGGAGAAGAACCCTAGTATGGTGTCAGGCAAGAAGCAAAAATTCATAATGAGGCCACCACAAGTGGTAAGAATTGGTACAAAGAAAACCTCTTTTGCAAATTTCACAGAGATTTGCAAAACACTTCACCGTCAGCCTAAACATTTATTAGACTTTTTGCTGGCTGAATTGGGTACTAGTGGCTCGGTAGATGGTAATAGTCAGCTCATCATTAAGGGACGATTCCAACAGAAACAAATTGAGAATGTGTTGAGACGATACATCAAAGAGTATGTCACTTGTCACACTTGTCGCTCCCCTGACACCATTTTACAAAAGGACACCCGGTTATTCTTCTTGCAGTGTGAAACTTGTGGATCTCGCTGTTCAGTGGCCAGTATAAAATCTGGTTTCCAGGCTGTCACTGGAAAACGAGCCGCTATGCGTGCAAAGACTGCATAGATTAGTGTTTAGTGATATTCAATTTTACAATCAATGATTTGGGTACATGCATTGAATTTCCCAATCTATGTGGATGATGCTTTATAGATTTTGTAATATATAGTGTATGTTACTGAATATTCAGCTGATAATCAGGTGCTGATGGAAATTTGTAATTCTGATGTGTAATTCTTCACTGGCAAGTTTACTTGTGTTTATTTATTCAGTATTTTTATTTTGAATCTGAGTCAAGGATTTAATATTTTAATATTCTCAGACAATATTCACGATTATGTCTTGGTTATTTTAGATTTATGGAGTATATTTAATGAAACATCCTTTACTTGTATTACCATAACATTAGTGCTCAAATTACTAAGTAATTGGTTGCTGAAACATGAACTAGAAATTCTGGATGTACCCTAAAGTACCCCTATATTTATATATAGCTTACTAAACTGTAATATTCTCATTGATACACAATGTTTTTAAGAAGTTGTTTTATTTTACCACATACCCAGCTATACTGAAAAATTAGGTAATTCTAATCTTGAAAGTTTAATTATTTTTAACTAGATGATTCCCGCGACTTCGTCTGTGTGGATTAAGATTTTTTAATTCCCGCGGGAATTCTTTTATTTTCCGGGATAAAAAGTAACCTATGTCCTTCCCCGGGATACCATCTACCCCTGTACCAAATTTCATCAAAATCGGGTAAAGAGAGAGTTTATTTTTATTCCCCCCGCAGGAACTCTTTAGTTTTCCGGGATAAAAAGTAGCCTATGTCCTTCCCCGGGATACTATCTACCCCTGTACCAAATTTCAGTAAAATCGGTTGAAAAGATGGGCCGGGAAAGCGTAGCAGACAGAGAGACAGAAACACTTTCGCATTTATAATATTAGTATGGATTACGTAAAAGAAGAAATGGATTGATTGACATGACGATGTCTGGCTCAAAGCTCAAGAAGCCTGAAATTGTGCTTTGCTTTATATAGTTGAGTCAGCTAGTCTTACTGTCTTGCTGAACAGTTTCATGAGTTTGAATAATCATAGTTCTGGTTTGGTGCTAAAAACACCAAGAGAAGAGGAAATGCTCATTGAGCTCAAGTCAAAAAAGACAAAACTCATTTTATTTTTATATTTCAACATTGAATATAATATAAAAATTGAACAACAATAAAATCTCTTTGTATGAAAAAGAATAATAAAAAGGTTCAAAATATTTAAATATTACTTTATTATCTGTGGCTCATAATCTGGTTGCACAGCCTTGTGCAGGCTGCTAGCATACAAATCTAATCTTTGGGTCATTGTAAAACCCCATTTATCTTTGATTTGCCTACACAAATTCAAGTCTAACTGTGCAATCAACAAGCCATCATTTATCCTGGATAATCCCGGGGTTCTAGTGCCATCAGGTGCACTGACATAGCTGGATCCATAAAAGTGACCAAATTCTTTATGAGCTGGTTTTCCATCACCAGATGTGAATTCATTAGGGTATTGCTCAGTTCCTACTCTGTTTATTGCGCAAGTGAAGTAGCTGTTTGCAATAGCAGCATTACGTGCTTCTATGCCCCATAAATGCTCACTGAGTCCAGAAACTGTTGCTGATGGGTTGAATACAATTTCAGCCCCATTAATGCCAAACATTAACCAGTTCAAGGGATGGTGTCTTCCGTAGCAAATATTTATTGCTATTTTACCAAATTTTGTATCAAAAACAGGATGGCCAGTATTGCCTTCAAAGTAGTATGTTGATTCATTGAAGTCACCTACTCTTGGTATGTGGTTTTTCCTATGTTTCCCAATTACATTACCACAATCATCAATAACCACAGCGGTGTTCCAAATTGTATCACCATGGGCCTCATCTCTCTCTAGAATTGGAGATATTATTACCATACTATATTTAGCTGCAAGTTCTTTAAGGAATTGTACACTCGCACCATCTCTAGCAGATTCAGCAAATTCACACCACGGTTGTTTTTCTCTTGTACAAAAAATAAATGGCATACTCCATGCCTCTTGCAAGCACACAATGTTAACACCTTCTTCTGACGCAACATTCATTATTTTACGAATTTTATCAAAAATCCCTTGCCTCTGCTCAGTAATCGGCTTATTAGTGGCAGTGGCAATCGAGTTTTGGATAATACCCACTCGAACAATTCGCGGACTCCTAGTTTCTTCCTTTTGAGCTGGAAAGTCATATGCAGCAATTTCAATGTTGTTGTTATAGGCGTATACAATGTTTGCTGATTTAATTTCGAGTGAATGTTTATCTTTTCTACCATAATAAATTCTGTTGAACTCTTCTAAATCGGAACCAGATAAATAATTGGACACTAGTGAATCTATGCTCACAATTTCCTTTGCATTTGAAGCTGCCATGACTTTTTGTAGACCTTTGCCAGGACCTTTGCTGCTTTTTATTGTAGGTAATATTTCCTTCATCAAATCAATCAGAGACAAGTAAATCAATGTACTCTGTGCACAGAACACTAAAACTCCTAGCGGAGACTCTGTGATTTCCAGGATATGAGCAAAATCAAATGTGAGAAATTGAGACCATCGACCAGAAAAAGAAGATTGAGACCACCAACCATTAACTTGTCTCTGCCACCAACTAGATAAACCTCAGATTAAAAACCTAAAAGATTTCGCCATATTCCAAACTTTCAATGCAAAAACGAGATAGCTTTATGGCGTATTGCCTTTATAAGAAAGAATATTTATAAGAAATAATAATGAATACTTTTTTTGTCCCTGTCAGCGTGCTCAATTTTTTTGCCTGCCAAAGTTTATTTTGACGTACATCTTAGGTTTTTAATCTGAGAGATAAACGGTGACTCAGGAACGGTGATGTGAGACTGAGCAATCTTTATGCTCTTTGGACTGATGATAGTCAATGACTAAGGAAACTAAAGAACTTGTCATACCTACGAAAAAAGCTGTATACCTAAACATTAACCGTTGACTAAAATGGCGACTTACCAAAGTGATGTTACCTGATGACTATCGATAATATTTATCGATGTGGTTTATTACATAGGTACTCAGGATACAGTTTGTTCTGTATTCTTAGGCAATGGATGCGTTTTGATGCTGGCATAAAGTCCGGATTCTGTACGATAATGCTAACCCTACCACGCTTTTAAGACACAGCACCAACAAAACCTATACTAATATTATGAAGAGGTAAAGTTTGTGGAGTTGTAGGGGGTAATCTCTGGATCTACTGAACCGATTTTGAAAATTCTGTTACTAATAGAAAGCCACATTATTTATGAGTGTCATAGGCTATATATTAACCCGAAAAATAAAAACTTTTTCGTGGTAGTCGGATTTGCAAAGTCGGAGAAAAAACGGTCGAACGAAAACGTTTCTTACGAAAGCTGCCTTAACAATGATATGATTGAGTTCTACAGAAAAGTTGTAGAGTCGAGTAGAGTAATGTCTACAAAAAAGTCAGAGATAGCATATATGTCTAACTTTCATATTTAAGTCACAAAAAGATGAAAAGATTTTTTCGTGGTAGTCGGAACCAAAAAACCTCTTGTACGACACATTGGTAGGAATATGGACTATTGGAAACCACTATACTGTTGTGTAGAATTAAGGAGCAATGAAATAAAACTTACAAATCGCTGAACAAAACATTTTTTCTCTCATTTATGTTCATGTCATTTTTTTAACAATATTTAAAAGTATGTAGAAAATGTTAAAAAATGTTTATAAATATTAAAAACAATCGTAGGTTTTTGAAATTATTATAACAACTTTTTTTAAACATTTACTAATCACTAGTTGGACCCCTGCTTCGCACGGTGGGCCTGCCTGTTGCATAGACAAAAAATCACCGTGTGCCGAACTCGATTCACATTGGTCTTCTATAGGCAACTGTTGTTGTAGCAGGAAGATGGCTGTAAGAAGTAAATCTTCTGTACAAAACAAAAACTAAACATAACATTTAAAAATTAGTTAACCCAGATGACTGAGTCTACTTGAGTAAATTTGCACTTGTTCGTTTGATCGCCCGTCCATCAGTCTTTCAGAGCCTTATGAGTGAACATCATTACTTCAAATTTATAATTATAACATAATATATTTAGACCGATGGTCTCGAGCTGAACATTGCTTAAAAAGTTGATATAATAATTATTTTGATAATAAAATATCAAAATTATTATCCAAGCAAATATCGATATCGATAAAAATTTCCTCTTATGTAATGTCTAGTAGGTACTCATCAAATGCTTATCAACAGGTAAAAATCTAGCTTAAAATCAAATATTTATAGCAAACTAAACTAAAATATGTTTCTTCGTAGTGTAATAACTACTATAAAGAATCAATATACGAGAAAAATTGTTTACATACCGGTGAAATGTAAAATTTGTCAGATTTTTCTTTTTCTTGCGCCATATCCCACAATATTACAAGTAGGCATTGAAGCAAATTGTTTTTAACGCCATACACGAAAATAACACTTATTTATTCTCCGTAACAAATAAATACACAATTTTTCAACAAAACACAATTACGCGTTATCAGGCGATGACACTAGAAGTACTCAAGAAATGGCTGTCTAAAATGGCGGCTAGGCACGCTCAAGCTAAAGGGCGATTACAGGTTAAATGAGCAAAACAAACTTAACCCGTGACAAGCAGAAAGGGATAGAAAAGAACATATTTTTTTCTCATTCATCTTGTGTAACAAACACTGCATCTCTTTCATGTGGGAGTGAAAAGGAGATATGGCTTGGTCTATATACCTCTCTCTGTCTACGGGAAAACGAATAGGTACTTTATTTGTCTCTGCGTACTATAGTGAAGTGCTGTGTGGTTCTGTGCTTGGCTTGAACCTTGTCTCTGGCTTGAACGGTGGCTTGAACTTGGCTATTTTAAATTTTTCTCATTGATCATTCTGGTCAGAGACAAGTAACGGATAATTCTGGTCGGTGTTGGTGAGTGACAGGTGAGTGATGTCTGTGGTGGTGATTGTCATGATTGTTTTTTGTGTCATTTTTGATTTTTGCAAATAGTCATAACTCATACAAAATATTGATGCGATTAAAGTAATTTATGGGCTTAGGTTCCATTTATTTTTATATCCATATAATGTAATTTATAGTCAATAAAACTTCACCTAATACTTGTCTCCAAAATGAATGTCCTGCCAGCGCAACCTATTGGGATACAAAGCACAGCAGGTGCTGTACCTATACGAAATGAAAAAGGTGAGCTAAATCATGCATTTTTCGATTATCGTGGTTGATACAGTAAAACCCGTTTATGAAGATTTCGAAGAGACCTAGCCCAAAACGCGTCATACTCATAAGTGAGAAAGCCGCGGGATAGGAAAAATATAACGTTTTGAATAACATACCTATATAAATATGCATGTATTTATAAATTTTGTAGTAAGTATTTTTAAATTACATAGAACTGTTGAGCAAGTCCACAGAGTGGTAAATAAAATAAGAAATGCTTTGGAAAACAAAGAGTACTGCTCTGCTGTATTTCTGGACGTCCAGCAGACTTTCGATAAGGTCTGGCATAACGGTTTGCTCTTTAAGGCGAAGAGTTATCTTCCACATAACCTTTTTATGCTCTTGAAATCATACCTGCATCAAAGAATATTCAGAGTTAAAAATAATGAATGATACTAACTCAGACTTGAATACATATTTGTTCCGTTTGCCGTGGAGACCCTGGGGCCATGGAGTCTTAGTGCAAAAAATTTTTTACGAGATATTTCACCGCTGTTAATTGCCTCATCTGGTGACAGAAGGGCTGGCTCATTTTTTGCGCAAAGGATCAGCCTGGCTGTCCAGCGCGGAAATGCAGCCAGCATTCTTGCCACCATTCCACGCGGGCATGATTTATATAGTAATTAGGTTAGGCTAGCTAGCTTTAAGTTCTATTGTATTATTTTCACTCAGACTTCCATGACATTAAATCGGGGGTACCCCAAGGCTCTGGTCTGGGTCCAACATTATACCTCCTATATACTTTTACCTTACGAAAAGACATCTGTTCCCCAGTCAGACTTGATCAAGATATAATACCCCATGGGGTGTCGGCAAAATATCTCGGGATGTACTTAGATAAAAACAAACATGGAAGACTCACATAATGAAAAACGCGATGAACTTAATCAAATCTTTAGGAAGCTCAACTGGCTTTTGGGACGACATTCGCGTGTTTCTCTAAATAATAAGTTACTCATCTACAAATCCACTATAAAACCAGTGTGGACCTATGGTATTGAGCTATGGGGCACTGCAAAGAACTCAAATCTAGAAATTCTCCAGTGATTTCAAAACAAAGTCCTCAAAAACATAGCAAATGCCCCATGGTTTACTAAGATGTCAGAACTCCATGAACATCTTGACATAAAAACTATAAAAGAAGATGTTGAACACAGAGCAAAGAGCTATAAAGAGTGAATAAACGCCCACAACAACAAGCTAGCTTCGTCACTCAGCATCCCAAAGGAGACCAGAAGGCTTAAACGCGGTTCTATTTGGGACTTCATCCACTAAAGTGAAAGGAGGGAAAAAATGAATATAATGGTTGTTCCTCAAGGCTCTATTCTGGGTCCCTTCATGTTCTTGGTGTATACCATATTACATCCAAAATACTTGTGATAATGTGCTATTTGCTGGCGGCACGTCTTTGATTTTTGAAGTCGATAGAAACAAGGACAATTATGAGGACGTAAATAATGCAATTTCGTCTTTGATTTTTGAAGTCGATAGAAACAAGGACAATTATGAGGACGTAAATAATGCAATTTCTCTAGTCACTAACTGGTTCACTGTAAACAATGTACTTTTAAACACAAAGAAAACCAAGTGCATTGAATTCGCATTGCCAAATACCAAGTCCACAAAAACATAAATTAAACTGAAAATAATGATATTTTGACCTTTCAAAGCTTTAATGGGGCACTCATATATGGCTGGCAAACTCAGCTCTGCTGCTTATGTTGTCAGAAAGATTCAACAGTTTACAGACGTTGAAACTGCAAAATTGTATATTTTGCTTACTTTCATAGTATTATGTCTTACGGAATCTTACTATGGGGTAAAGAGGCAAATATTTAAAAAAAAATTGTATTACAAAACAGGGCAATATGTGCAATTTATAATTTAAAACCGCGCGAATCCCTTAGAGAGAAATTTAAAGAAGTAGGTATCTGCATGATAGGCAAACTAAGAGGCCTCCATAAACTCGTGACTCCATTGCTCCGCCTCAAGAAGGTCTGAAGGTTGTTCGTGTGAATGAGCATTCTATTTTATAACAAAATTCCACAACCTAAACTTCAAAACTTTAACATTAAACTTCCTAACTTCTTCTTCACACAAGTTTAAGAAGTCCATTAAAAGTATGTTTCTGAAAAAAAAAAAAAGCTTATTATACTGTTGAAAAAAAAAAGCTTATTATACTGTTGAAGATTATGTAAATGGCAAAGGAGCATGGATTTGACTTGCTCCAGCAATGCTAAGACTTGACAGCTTACTTATGTTAAGTTATTACTTATGTTTTCTACAAATTAATGAAATTGTAAATTATTTTTTTCAAAAGAGCAACCGCCGAGTTTCTTTCTGGTTCATCTTGGTAGGAATAGCATTCCGAACCAGCGGTAGATTAACTAGGCGATTCAAAAGTACTTGTAAAAATTTTTTTGTAACGTTTTATTGAATAAAAATCTTTTGAATATTCTGAATTTTGAACAGAATTTATGTGGCTATGTTTGATCTGGATGTACACTTCCAGAATCTGGAAGTGATCATCTACAGCTTTGAACCAGTTGTTAAAATCATTCATAATTATTATTTATTCTTATTATTCGTATTAAACGGGTTTTACTGTATATGGGTTGGTATTATTTTGGATATAATTTATCTACCAGGTTTGTGCGTCAGCTTATATTAGAAAAAGTTTTGTGACAAAATTAATGGGCCTATGCGAAATACTTACTTATTTCTATTAATTTATGTACTCAATAAATATCATTTAAGTTAAATATACAATATAATATAATTAATTACAGGTGAAATTTCTATGCAAAAGGTGAAAGTACAAAGATACATATCAGGCAAGAAACCAGATTATGCTCAAGGAGTGTCATCATCTGAGGAATCAGACACTGAGGATTTTATAGAGCAGCAAAGACCAGAAAGGAGGCATCAGATTGCTCAAATAATCAGTAGAAAAGAAGATCAGCACAGTGATTCAGAAAAAGAAGTTAGTTTTAAATTACCAAATTATTGGAAACTTGTCTTGACTAACCTTTTTTTATCCTACTATAAGTCCTTTGACTAAGATCGCACCTGGATAGTAAGTAAATATGTAGTCTAAGATGGTAGCAGGCTACCCTGGTAGGAGTATGGTAGTGATATTAAATACATACCTGTGACCAATTTCTATATGTATTATTAGATAGATAGATGTCACAAGGGCATCTTTACTGTGAAAAATTGTTGAAATCTATCCTTTTTGATATGCCATTTTATTTATTAACTAACTTAAATACAAAAGAGCTATTATTGATACGTATACTTAATGAACCAGTGTATATATAATAAAAAATAGAATGTAATTTAATTACAATTTGCAACTTACTAAGTTATAGAACATTAAATACTTCTTAAACTTTGAAGAGTTTGTCGCGTTTGCCATGGATCATTGGATGTAATCACAAAAAAAGGGAAAAAGGTTCTTGGGGTCTGGTGCTTCCTATGTATACTGTTAATTCTTTGTAGCAAATTAAGGAAGTTATGTTTTTTTGAAAATGGGGCATCTATCCCACTGTGGCATCTGTCCAGATTTTACCTAGTATTCTTTCTTGTGTTCTATGTATTTCTTCAACTTCTTATAATATGGTTACAGGTCGATGATCCTCGTCTGCGTCGTCTACGCGATGCGGCACATTCCCCGCCACGCCGCGCTGAGCACAAACCGGAAATCATTGATGCTGAACCTGAGCCAGAATCTGAGTCGAGTGAGGATGAAGCTAAACACAGCTCTGAAAGTGAGGATGACTTGGACGAGGAAGAGATTGAGAGACGCAGACAGGCAGTCAAAGCTAAATTAGCTGCTAGGTAAGTAGCAAGTGTTTTATTATAACTATTATACTTTAAAACTACGGCGCAACATAGCCCTACTTTTGTACATACTCAGTCTTATCCAAGGGAAAAGAAGTAACTCTGGAATACTAATGTATATTTCCCTTTATGCACCTGACAGTTACGCTATAGTGCGTCGACGTCACTTGTTTGCATTGCCATATCACAGAACAGAGCTGGCTCAGCAGACTCCATTGACCTGTGCGCTGCGCTTGCTCAACAATTTAGTTC
This sequence comes from Erebia aethiops, assembly GCA_923060345.2. Taxonomy (NCBI): domain Eukaryota; kingdom Metazoa; phylum Arthropoda; class Insecta; order Lepidoptera; family Nymphalidae; genus Erebia; species Erebia aethiops. Next base: position 7,037,809 of record OV281082.1, read on the forward strand.
GCGAAAATTCGGGAGTAGACTTCTTCCACACCCCACCGCTTCAGCTCGCAAAAGTGATAAAAAAAATATTGGAAACTCGATAACCTTATTGTTATTATTTTGGTTAATTGTTATTATTTTGGTTAATTTGTTGTTTTATGTGTATTATGTTTAGTGCAGTCTTATTTGAATGACATTGTTTTTGTGATCTGTGTACCAAATTATGTGTTTTTTCTGTATTTTGTTAGTTGTAAGTTGTAATAATTAAGTTTTTTGTTAATTGTCACTCTATCTGTAGCCCGGAGAGACGCATTGGCAACTGTAAGGTCTCTTCGGGTATGTTGTCTAAATAAAATAAAATAAAATAAAATAAAATAAAATAAAATAAAATTATTACTTTTTAATCAGTGATATGCACTGGACTACAACAGGACTACGGATCCATGTGATTTTTTGCGTGGGTTTTGTTGAGGACTTGACTTAGGCTAAGAATACCCAGTTCAGTTTCAAAAAAAAAAGAAAAAGAAAGTTCATTTTGGCAAGAAACCAAAACAAAGTTTTTTAAGACTTTCGGGCCCTCTAAGGCTCACCTCCTAGATGTCTCAGAAATAATTTGAACAACTTGCAATTTATTTGTTTTAAAAGAGAAAGAAATTAAAATACCACACAAAGAAGCTGACCAATTTTACTGGAATCTATATAAATTACTGTAATTTATCTGTCTTTAACTCATTTGTTTGGTAAAATTAGTTAACATATTCACACCAATACTTATTTTATTCAAAAAAATTTATGCTGCATAATATTGCCATTCTATTGATCTGAAACTACCATTTTCATTACAAAACTATTAATATATGGATTCATTTAAATTGTAACTAAAAATAAAATAAAATCTTTAGTACATTATGCGCTAAGCATATTATACATCACATAACAAAAATTGGGAGTACAATTTTAGTGATTTTACATTTTAGGGAAGCTGAAAAGGAAGTGCTTGGTCGAGATGATGATGAGGAAATGTTAGATGGTGCCAAAGAAGAAAGTGGTTCATCTGACACAGAGTATACAGACAGTGAAGAAGACACAGGTAAAATGCATGCATCGTCACTGGTATCTAGTGCAACTTTGGATCAAATAAAAGTTCTGTCAAATTGTTCAGCCTATTTGAGCCTTTGACAAAAACTGTTAAAAAATAAATAACTGACTTTGATTTGATGAACTCACATAGATATACTCGTACTTTAAGTTCTATATATGTATTTGTTTCTTGTTTACAGGACCACGAGTAAAGCCAGTTTTCGTAAGAGCATCGGAGAGAATGACCGTAGCGGAAAGGGAACGGAAATTGAAGCAACAGAAAAAGGAAGAGTCTGAAGCAAGAAAAGAGAAAGAGGAGAAGAGAAGAGAAGCGTTGAAGTTGGTTGAAGAGACTATTCGATCTGAACAAAGGAATACACAGGTTGTTGAAATTAATATGTACCTACAAGATTTTTTATGAAATAAAATTCATTGACTACGCTTAAAATTAATTAGTTAAAGGTTCCTGTGTTTGTATTTTTTTTAACTTCATTACAAGTTACACCTTCACTGCAATCTCACCAAGTAAGTGACGATGCAGTGGAAGATGGTAGGGGGCTAACTTGGTTGGCGAATAGCAGTTATATTAAACCAATATTTAAGGGATAAAAGCCCAATACATTTTATAGGATTCATAGATGTTTTCATTTCCAGTCAGAACACAAAGAGGGCAACATCAATGACGTTTGCACTGATGATGAAAACGATGAGCTGGAATACGAAGCGTGGAAGCTGCGTGAAATGAAACGGATCAAACGGGACAAGGAAGAAAGAGAGGCGTAAGTAATATTAGTCCACAGACAATTTAGTGGTATTGCCGAGTGGAATGTATCATATGGAATGTTATCCTTGGCCTTTGTTTGTTTGAACTTTGAATTCGAAACCACAAGTGGGTCAATTAAATTTTTTGTAAATTGGCCTATGTCCAGTCAAGTGGAGCCGCTGTGGCTAGAGATTTTACCCTGTAAATGGAAATGTACCCTCGTCATTGCCACGAGACTTTCGCGACATGGACGATTACATATAGAGTTACAAATAGTTAATTACAAATAGTTTTATTTTAGATACTTATTACATTATTAAAAAAAAGCTTATGATGCTGTTGAAGATTAAATAATGAAAGAGCATGGTTTTGACTCGCTACTGCCATGCTAAGACAACAGTTATCTATGTATCTACACATTGATGTGATATGTCAGAAATAAATTATTCCTTACTGATTATTAAATAGAGGGTAAATAAAGGACCTAAAATTTACTTCCTCGGTTATCCTCGGCATTCCGAACCAATGGTAGATTCATTCGACTATTAAAGATTTTTTTTAAATTTATTATATTTATAAGCCTGTATCGGACAATATAAAATATTTTTGAACAGTAATTGTTATTATTCTATTCCCTGGTTCTATTTGCTAGTCCGTGTGCCCTTTGGCAAAAGCCTCCTCCAATCCTTTCCAATGATTCCTATTAGCTGCTCGTCTTTTTTTTTATAGTAGTAGATTTTTCTAATAGTAGATTTTTTTGAATAGTTATCGAATACCCAATTAGTATGGTTGTGTTCCAGTATGGAGAAGGAGCTGCTGGCGATCGAGCGCATGCGCAACATGAGTGAGGAGGAGCGGCGCGTGGAGCAGCGCCTCAACCCCAAAGTGGTCACCAACAAGTCCGTCAAGGGCAAGTACAAGTTCCTGCAGAAGTATTACCACAGGTATGTCGACGTCGCATCATTGTTTTGACACAGTAAACAGATACAACTCAATTTAATTCGATATCATTTATTCAATATAGGTACACTGTAGGTACACACTTATTGACGTTAAAAATTACTTAGGCACTTACTTATGAAACATGAAACATGATGGTGATAATCGGTTACGGTATCGTAAAACTAAAGCTACGAGGGTTCCAAACGCGCCCTGGTCTGAGAAGAGCCCACAACAAACTCAGCCGGGTTTTTTATTTTTTTATTATCACCATCTCACAATAATCCTCTTAACTAAGAAAACATGCAATAACGCGGCACTCACTATACTGACGGCACTGCGACCAGCTCTTAGGGGTCTCATCGATGACCTCCATGGCGCAGTGTCGAGCGCTGTTCTCTTAACGTGGGAGGTCCCGGGTTCGATTCCAGGCAGGGTCAATTTGGGAATTTGAAATTTCTGAATTTTCTCTGGTCTGGTCTGGTGGGAGGCTTCGGCCGTGGCTAGTTACCACCCTACCAGCAAAGACGTACCGTCCTAGTGATTTGGCGTTCCGGTACGATGCCGTGTGGATAAAGACTTTTATTTAAAATTTAAGATAATTTTTTTTCATAAATATACAGTGTGGGACAACTAAATAACATTTATAGCCTTACACCTAGGATAAAACTAATATAGTATAAGACTAAGGGGTATGGGTTTAATATAACTGCCATACCCCTAACAGGTTAACCCGCTACCATCTTAGACTGCATTGTAACTTACCATCAGGTGAGATCGCAGTCAAGGGCTAGTGGAAGGTGTAGTGGAATAAAAAAAATCATATTGTGAAGTAATCCTCCTCGAGGCGCGACTTGAGAGCACAGAAGTGTACAGCGGGAAAAGTGGCGGAAGGAGATGTGGTGGCCTACAGTGTACGGCGTACATCGTGGGGCACGACTTTTCCACTTGGATCCCGTCTTTGATATAACGGGATAAAGAATAGCCTATATCGTTTCCCGGGATGCAAATTAAAAATCCGATCAAAATCGGTTGAACGATGAGCAGTGAAACCGTGTTAAGTAAACTTAACGTGTGTAGGTACCCATCTGTCTGTGGCATCGTGGCTCCAAACAGATGAACGGATTCTGATTTAGTATTTTTCGTTTGATGTTTACTAATAGTGTTCTTGGCTATGGTTCAAGAAAAATTGTTCAGCCGTTTGAAGATAATCTAGGTTTAAGTTATGTTTTAATGTGATTTTTTTTAATAATTAAGATAGTAATATTAGTATGGATTCATTCGAAAGTTCTACCCATTTATTCAGTTACCAATAAAGCTGATCAGTCTTAGCCTGAGTTCGACACGCTAATGTTTTCAATGCTTAACAAAACCACCTGAAGCTATTTTTCAATGGGTATTTTTTTTCAGAGGTGCATTTTATTTGGACAAAGAAGAGGAGGTGTTTAAGCAAGATTTCTCTGGACCCACATTGGACGATCACTTTGATAAGACTGTTTTACCAAAGGTTTGTTATCTTTTTTCCAAATACACTATGGTTGTGATCTATAGAGCGAACTTTGACTTTGCTTAGACTTGTTAAAACGAGATAGATTTATGTTACTCACATAAGTCCATCTCGTTTTAACTCTAAGTAAAGTCTGAGCCAAGTCAAACTACGCTCTTTATATCTCAGCATATGAGTAAGCCCATCAAGACTGTGTGGAGTCAAAGTGATCAGATTTTGATATGGAGTACTTGACTATTATATACTATGATGTGCGAGAATACTTGCACTTCCATTAAGATTGAACCATATAAGTTTGCGCTAAGGAACAAAGGAGATTGCTCTGTTCCCATGCAAAGTTCGCCTAAGAATCAATCGTCGTAAAACATTGAATACTGGGTACAAATTAATACCTTTTTTATACTTGAGAGCAGATTAAAACTATGGACACTTAGCTGAGAATTTGCTTATTACCAAAAATATTTAAAATTTTGAGGTTATTTCGAATAGACTCGCTGCGCATCGTATTTCAAAAATCACAATCAATATGCTTGAACAAATAAATATGTAATAGAGCTGTACACAGGTCTGTAGTCTATAAGACAAGATTTGTCATAGTCATTACAGATGGCGTTATTAATAAGTATGCAGGTAAGAGAAGTTCGTCATAGTTCATCGAGAACTACACAGATGGCGTTAGGAATTTTAAATTATTTTACTTTCAATAGATGGCGTTGAGCTAAGAGATGGCTATGACTTATGAGTAATAAAAATAATAGCAGCAAAAGGAACGTCCACCAATTTTGGTCCACTGCTGGACATAGGTCTTTTGTAGGTCCCACACGCCGCGGTCTTATGCCGCCTAGATGCTGTTACTCTAGTTCTAGAGTCTATACTCTCTAGTCTAGTGAGAGACGTGCCAATGCTGCGCTTTTCAGTGCTAGGCTTTCCTTTCCAACACCGTTGATCGCGTCTGAGAAACACCGAACATAGCTCACTCCATCGACCGCCGAGTGACCCTGAGCGTTCTTATCATGTAAAGAAATCCAGAGCTTGAATAGTTCGAACTGAGGTGGAATGCCTATCGCTATTTCTTCTCACCACTCCTAGGCATACAGGTTTTCTCACGCTGTTTTTCGGCACACGATTTGTTTGAAACGCATGTGAGGCGATGATGTGTTCACCTCGTAGCCTCGTCTAGGGCTAAACACTCCGTAAAAGATAAACGCATGTAACACTTGTAAAATAGATATATTATTCCTTATTTGCATTACAATATGAATATAAAAATACAAAGCAGAGGAGTTACTAAAAGCACTACTATAGATGCTTATCGTATTATGGGTTGTGTAGTAATGGCCATCTTCAGGTCATCTCAAGGTATGACCAGCCAGCGTCTAAGAAGTATGCACACCACACATGTACATAAATCGGAAAAGTTAAAGGTACGTCCTCAGGATTTTGGTAAACATCTTGAATTGACACCAAAATGTTGTTCGCAGGTGATGCAAGTGAAGAAGTTTGGTAGATCAGGCCGAACCAAGTACACTCATCTGGTGGACCAGGACACAACGGAGTTCGACTCTGCGTGGAGTAACGAGACCTCGGCCGCGCGGCTCGCAAACTTCCGCGGAGGTATGAAGCAGGTGTTCGACAAGCCCTCCGCTAAGAGGAAACATACTGTATAGGCTGTATCTTAATGTATTATAGTGTAATAAATAAATACTTACAACTTGATTTTGAGTCTTTTATTAAATACCTGGCAGCAAGAGGGACTTGCTTGCAAATAGTTAGGACCGGGGTTAACTTTTGCTTTTTTTTTTCAGGTCACAAAGATGTGTAGTATAGTGTCTAATTCTACTGTTTATGTATAATCTCCAAACTAAATTGACCGAGACACTGGGGGGACATAGGACATTAAAACAAGTGCGTTTCCATTTTGCAAACTATAGATATTATATTGTTTCATTTTTGGCCGATAAAAAATCGGCCACTGTTTGTCTGACGTGGGCGGTTAGACTCGGCTAGAACGGCTCTTTTCGTTAGAAAGCCTCAGAGATGTACAAAATATGTAATTGAAAAAAGTAGTAAAAAATAGGTACTAAAATTCTAAATCAATGAGTAAAATGGATGGTCCGTGGAAATGTGACAGGCAGACACACTTTTGCATTTTTCATAAGTAATAGGTACCTTTATAAGATGTCCACGTCTTCGTCCGCGAGAATTTAAATTTTAAAAATCCGATGGGAACTCTGATTTTCAGGGATAAAATGTCTATGTTACGGTCCAAAATACCTAAGAAAAAAAAATTACTGATTTGTTCCTCAGTTTCGGCGTGATGGATAGACAAAACAACATGCACAATGCAAAGCAGTGGGGGGGCTTATTTTCATAACCTTTGGATGTAGCTTTAATAATCTCAGCATACAATTATTTTGTCCAGTTCATAAAGGCCTATTACACTGCACATTTCACAGGGCCCTATGGGGTGGGCGTGGCCGCTAGTTTTGGCGGCGCTTATTACAAAACATTATGGACCAAATTAGGAACCCTTGCTCCCTAAATTTTATTACACTACACTGATTCAAGGTAAGGGTCCCTGTGAAAAGTGCAGTTTAATAGGCCTATTAATATTTTTTTACAGTGGCGAGTCTCGTAAACTGATAACTATCTACTGCAATTAACTAATCTTGTTTTGTATGGCGATAAGTCAAAAAGCTTTTCATATTCTTGTTTCGAAGGCTTTGCGATTTCGCGACGTAAAAGTTTTTATTATCCTACTTACGAGTAAAACAGCTAAAAAGAGCTGCTAATCTAGAGAAAATTCTTGGGGATAACTACTTAATACAAAAGGAGGTGCATTATGCAAAGTGCCGAGACTTGTATAACTACGGATTGATCACGATCTAGATCTAAATTGAGATTTTAAATGGTTTAAGAACTTTCATCGTTAAGATCGCTTGAGATTCACTGCATCGAGGACCGACGTTGACGATAAGAAAGTTTTAAGTTGATTTAGATATCCGTGTTATTCTCCAGTGTAACAAAAATCTCAATATAGGATATGCACGTTGGCGTCGTCAGTATGAAATTAATAAATCATTTGTATCGTAGTTACAAAATCTTCTGGAAATAAATTAATATGATCCATACAGACTGCTTTTCTATGTTCCATTTTTGAAATAATTTTAGTCCCTTGTTAAACAATCTACTATTTCAATACACTTGCAATTTTTATTAGCAAAAATTATGAAGGCGCCTTCATAATTTTTAATAGCAATCAACATGCCGACATAATAATTGCTAATGACTTTTTATAGTTTGTAAGTAATTTATAACGTCTTTGAGAGGTGATATCTAGTGAAAGGCCCGATGAAGACCGTCAGTTTTTGTACTGTTTACATAGGTACTGTGCATACTTTAATACTGTACAAGAATCAGCTTTTCTAATAATTATAGTTCATTTTTGGTAACCATGTCACGTTTTTGATCTGCCATATCTAGTGAATGGCCCATCAGCATGCGGGCAGAATTTCACTATGGACATAAGTGGAGAGTGTAGCACCCACCTATTACTGAATCAGCTTTTCAACCGATAGTTACAAAAAGTGCAGCTATCTCTTAGTCTATATTATCCGTTGCTAATTGTTATGGATATTACAGTTCTGATAAATAACCTCGATTAAATCTTTCTTGCACCATGTAGGTAATCAGGTTAACTAAGTAGTTACCTACTAAAAACTAAATTTGTAACTAACCTAGTCCAACGATAAAACACACATTCGGTACATATAAAATATCATTGTTCAGACCAAAAATAAAACAACTCCCGTAAACCTACATACTCGTAGGTACTTACTTAATTCAAACTATTAAAATAATTGTTCCGTGGTTTGAGTTGCGGCTGGGCCTGGGAACTCCAGTTAAAGTGGAATAAAAGTTTTAAAAGCGTTACAGTGAACAGCGCGGGCGGATAATAAAAGTTTCAGCCCCAGGACGGCTCTTATGAAATGTTTTGGGGACACAGAAACGCTGCGTTTTATAGGTATTTTGATGACACTTTATCAAGTTGGCCTTTGTCAGTTTATGCGTTTTACGATTACTTAACCTTATTGTTCTGCTCATTTCTAACGTTAGGTACCTATAACCTACGTTTTGAAGCTATTGACAAGCAGGAAGTGACCCGTAAAATGATATTCCTATCACTTACTTTCCTTAGTGTAAGTGGATTGCTTTATTTTACCTCGTTGTTTATTTTATAGTGCTGCGGATAGTGATTAATGAGGCCCAAGTTTTAAGATCTGGCTCAGGCCAAATACTGCCCTCGTGCCCCGGAGAGCACGAAAAAACATTGGTCTTACGCCTCTTTAGTCGACGTGTTGAATTGAAATCTCATCGACCTAGAGAGTCAGGGAATAGAGAGTGCACTAGTGTTTAAGTTGAGAGCTGCCGTGGCCGAAATTTGGTCAAGAGAATATTAATATTGGATGGAGTTAATAAGAAATCTTAGGATTTTGATCAAGTTGGAAGCTGAGTTTATAACCTTAGATCGCCCGGTGTCCTGCTAGCAGGACTTTAAGTCCTTCCGGAAGGGCGCAAGGATTTTCGATCACAATACTGTAATGGTATATCGTACATACCTAGTTCAAATTTAGATGAAAAAATTGCCTATTTATGCTTCTTTTACATAGTGAAAAAATCGCCTACTTAATACAAATGACCTTCAATGGGCGATGCCATGGCGCCATTGAAATAGGTACTAAAAAAATTCTACATCAATGCATGGCGCCCATGGCGCTTGACGCAGCGTGTTCGCGACCGCGCGATTTGTTTCGACGCGCCGGGTACCAAAAACACAAGTCAACATTTTCGTGAAAATTAACTTATAATTGAAATATTTGGAGTTGTGGTCAGAGTTTTGGACAATAGTAAAGTGCGCGTGCGATGGGATATTGATGGGCCCAATAATGCCTTTTAAATTATTAAATCGTGCAAATCCCGAGTATGGTAAGTTTGGTTTTGGCTTAACATTTTGTTTGTTATAATATAGCAACTTTTAAAGCATAATATTGTTATCAATACTTTATTGCAAATTAAAAACATAACTTTATTCTTTAAAACGCTCCAATATTGCTAACAAATAGCTAATGTATCATTGAGATTGACACCTGATAATATTAGTTACATTACATTACTATGTTTTTCAGGACGCGAAGATATGATTCGGATATAGGGTGAAGATGCTGATGCCGAGTGGGAAGATTCGTCCTCATCGTCGAATCAGAGGTAGAAGACGAAAATGATAGTAGAAAACCTTTAAAAAAATTCAATAATTATTTTATTATAAATAAAATTATGAAAATTCTTTAACCGCTCAGTTTTATTTTAAGTAAACACCTACTCACTGACCAAATGTTTCTTACTTCTGGCTAGCGTGAGTTTAAGGTCAAGGTCACGGTACTGCCGGAAGGACCAGATAAAATTTCGTACAAACCGCGTCCTCCCAGCAGGACGCGTGGCAGTCTTCCGGCAGGACGAAAACCAGTCTTTCCGGAAGCGCTTCCAGCAGGACACACCATCCATATATTATATCGAGAGCCAAGTTTAGAGTACGCTAGAGTCACTCTTGACTTAGTCTGTGTTAACGGATCGGACATAGTGTTTATTTCCTGTTTTATATTTTTGAGCCATACGTAAAATATTATATGTCAAACTAGTTACTAGCATAGGTAAATTAAGCATCTAGCTAATAGCAGTAGGTAGATATACCTACCTAACCATTTATTTTGACGACCTTCGTGGTGCAGTTTTAAGTGTTTGCGTAGGTCCCGGGTTCGATCCCCGGCAGGGTCAATTTGGAAATTTATAATTTCTGAATATTCCCTGGTCTGCCTGGTGGGAGGCTTCGGCCGTGGCTAGTTTCCACTCTACCGGCAAAGACGTGCCGCCAAGCGATTTAGCGCTCCGGTACGATGCCGTGTAGAAACCGGATACGGGTATGGATTTAATATAACTGCCATGCCCCTAACAGGTTAGCCCGCTAACATCTTAGACTGCATTATCACTTACCATCAGGTGAGATCACAGTCAAGGGCTAACTTGTAGTGGATAAAATTAATAAAACTTAGAAATTACTGCAACTCCCAAATGAAAAACATTTTGCCCTTGTCTATTTTATTCAAAATATCCATATTAATTCATTGCATACATTTCGGAAATTGCTTGAGTAAATGTCCGTAGTGTTTTGGATCAGGTTGTGGGCCGGATCGACTCATCGTATCCCTCATAAGATAACTATAAAGTCTATAGTCGCTTGATTGATTAATACATTCACTATCACCCAATCTCCAACCGTAGACACTATTGTTAGTTTCGCAAGAATGGTATCGTTCTTCGGGAACTTTTTTATTCCTAACATTCAGGTACTTTTGACGTCCAAATGGTTCATATAATATCTTCCTCACGTTTGGATCAATTGGTTTCATTTTAGTTTCTGGGGTCACATGCAAACCAGTTCCTTCTTCACTGTTTTGTTCTGTTTTAGTACGAATTGCTAAAGGCTGGTCAATTTGCATTTTGGTTAGACGGTTCACCTTGGTAACCTTATGATGTTGGCTCAGAACTGGTATTATCGGTTCAATACGCGCCCTTGTAATGTCTGTAATTTGATAGCCTTTATGTTGGTCGGTTAGTGTAGCTGCTTTTATTATTTCTTCTTTGTTTTTAACAAACCAAGAGATACGGTCTTCGTTTTCCTTATCATAGTTCTCCTTCAAATATCTTATTACTTGTGGGTGGCTGTAGTCAAGTGGCATTTTTACTTAATTTTATAAAATAACTTAACAACGCTCTACAATAGCGTAAATTTACATAAAGATCTGCTTAAACCTATAATTATTCCTACTTAACCTATATGACAGGATACAAAGTTGTTTGTGTATGTAATATTCTTATGTTCTATGGCATTGATGTAGAATTTTAGTATTACTCATTCTATTTCAATGTTCTATGGTCATTCTAGGTATCCTCTTTGGTGGTTATCTTCCAAAGAGGATACCTAGGAGAGGAAGGCATTTAACAATGTTAATTAATAATTATTTTAAATTACAATACCTACATGCTCTGAAAACAGGGCATAGCAATATTTAACCGTTAAGGCACAGAATATAATACCTATTTTTAAATAGCTACTGCGCACATTCATTGACTTGTAGATATCTACCTAAATGCGCACACTCAAAATACCTAAAAAAATTGATGGGTACCTAGGTCCTTTCTGCAAATTAGGATCTTTAACACATTTCCATCACAAACAGACGCATACTTGAATAATCGTATTAACATAATAAACAATAGATAGGTATTTGAACCTATGCCCATTCAATTTGTTAACCTCAATCTAATTCCTGGAAACGTAGAAACATTCGTGACCCCATCACTCTGATTTCGTAACCGGAAAGTGCACTGGTGTACCGTCGCCTAATCTAACTGCCATTGAGTTGATCATTTCAAGAGTAGCCTCACGGAGGTCGTATGCCCAACCAATTTTGTTAAAGAAGCGAATGAAAACTGTGCCCCAATTGAAGAAATCAAAATGTTCGGCCGCTTTGTAGTCAAAGGGGAATGCGTGATGATAGTTGTGCCACCCTTCACCCAAAGTGCAGGTTGCTACGAAACGATTTTCTTTTGGCACGATGTTCCTGAAACAATTTTGATTCATGATTTTTTTTAAATGAAAGACACCGTTTCATAAGATCATAAACTTCAAAACCACTTTGACGTGACCTTCGTGACTCTGGTCCCTGACATCTCTATCAGCCTAATCTCACCATTGTTTTCTATTATATAAATGGGCACACGGGCGCAGTAATAAAATTATTTAAAAAATCCTGTTGTAGGCAGGGAATATTTTCATACCAAAATATCTGCTGCTTTTTTATTTTGGCACTTGTTAGGTATTGGTTGGCGACACGTCGATTGAGTATCTTTTTAATTAATTGGGGTCGGTACTTATGCATAATTATTCTTACTTGTTATAAGGTCTGTATCCATAAATATGCGCGAGACTGTTTACTGTCAATTCACTGTGGAACATGCTGAGGAAACGGATGAAGAATTGCCACGCCACTGCACATCGCCAGTTTTCCCCCAACAGGGTGACATTAATAAAAAGCGGTAGAGCGTAGCAAAACAGTAATTTGATAAACACGAAATTTCTGCAAGGGAAAGCAAACAAATTATTAGAATAAATAAAAGACGAAGACGATCTCTGACGATACTGAGAACACACTAATTATTATGATTAATTGAAAGATATCTTTGATTTCTATTTTATGTCGATCAATGAACACTGAAGATAGTAGCACTCCCAAAAGAGGATTATTAATAGTTCGCAGAACTTACAAATTATAATGCTAAAGATCATTGAATCAGGCCTTTTCCCAACCTTTGTCCAACACTGGATGCATATTGACTTGGCGCCTATTATTTATGTCACGAGTCTAGACATAGTATAGAGCCAAGAAAAGCGTACCTAGGTATGATAGAGTCGTGACTCAAGTCTCTAGCAGGTTCTACTGGTAGGTAAGGGTAGGCAAGAGTATTTGATACTAGGAGACTTGGCTCCTAAGACAGAGTCTAAACATCATATATCGAGAGCCAAGTACGCTAGTCTTGACTTAGGCTGTATTTTTAACAGATCGGACGTAGTGTTTATTTCCTGTTTTATATTTTTGAGCCATACATATCTAAAATTCAAACATTGCCTATCAAACTAGCATAAATTAAGCATCTAGTTAATAGCAGTACCTAACCATTATTCTCGTGTACGTTTTTATCCATAATTTTTTCTTACTTAACCTTAGGGTGCCCGCTTTGGGTCCCCATCCGCTACTCCTTGGGATTGGAAAGCATGTTCTACGAATGGATAAGGGCCGGCAAGATACTGATTTTGAGACTAGTACCTACTCACTTGTTAAAAAATCTCAGCAAGGGGTCGTTAGTGATATCAGACATGTCCATCTGTTTTCCGCGTTGCAGCACCTGGTCGTTTTTCTTCAGCATCAACCAGCCGATGTGAGAGAAGAACAAGCCGCGATTCGCGTTGTGTGGGTCCGCTTCTGTGTCGCTGTACTTGTGGTGTACACGGTGGTCACGAACCCACTGCTCTAAGGAATTCTGAAAAAAGAGCGCTATATTTTGTACCTATGCAGAGCAGTTGAAAGCATAAACCGCCCAAACTTCGTAGTTGGAATTTCGAATCCTTGCCTATTGAAATATACATACAGATTTTATGTTTAGACCATAAAGAAAATCTGTATGTATATGTTAAGTTTCAAGATCTATAGAGGAAAACTAAAGGGTTGTTAGTGGTTGGTAGATTCACTCGACGATTTAAAAGCGCTTTTATTTGAATAAAAAAAAATGAGTATGAGCATGTCAGTTAGTTCTCCTTTTATAAAAGTATTCATTACAGTTAACAGTTAATACCTAATATATAGCAGTATATTTGTACTAAACATTCATCATTCTTTCAAACACTAACGAGTCCCATGCATAGACAGGCTATACGAAAGAAGGTATTATTGTTATAGCCAATCGCAAAATCTTGTATAGTAAGTAGCTTTTCAGCGTATTAACCATGGAAAGGTAACAGACAGACAGATGAATAGAATATCGAATTTATAATACTGGTCTGGATTGTATAATTAAAGAAGATCTATTTTAATTTAAAAAAGGTAACAAACCTGACCGCTCGAAGCGAAACACATGAGCAGGATAAGTTTCAATGGTAATGTTGCTTTGTAGGCTTTGTGAGTCCACAGGCGGTGTGCGCCACCCGTGATGCCGAAGCCGGTGGCTACGTACATGATTAGAGCTGAAAATATTATATAAACGGTAAGTTGTATTTTCGACAAAGGTTATCGAAAATGAAAACCACTAAATATTATTATTACCTACATTAATTTAAAAAATCATATTTTTGGCTACCCATAAGGGGCAGTGTACTCTTTGACCTTCAATGTGGTGGGCGAAGGAATGGTTTTAGTTTTTAAAAAAATCTTAGTTTTTAAGAAAGAATGACTTTCTTACCGCCGCCGTATGCAAAGCCGCATTTACAATCTACCTACTTCTATAATATAGGTTTCAGTTTATGTTCAGTTCAGTTTTAAAATTGTCTGCCTTTCAGATTAGCTTATTTTTTAGACGCCAACGTCATTTACAGTCAGTGAGTTCGCAGTCATCAAGAGTTTATTTATGTACCTACCACCACTACAGCCTATTAACGTCCCACTGCTGGGCACAGGCCTCCACTCTCATAGGAGAGTGGGAATTAGAGCTTAGACCCACCACGCTGCTCCACTGAGAATTTCTCAATTGAATACCTAACCAATTTTTATGCCCGACCGGGAATCGAACCCAGGACCTCGTGATCCGCAGTCGACTATGCTAACCGCTAGACCAACGAGGCAGTATTTATGTACAAAACAACGAAAAAAACTTACCAAAAACGACAGTTGGCCATTTCACAGGAAAAGTGTAATGGTAACACCAGTAAACGGCGAACACATGATATAAGATTATAGCGATTGCACTTGTCCATTTGATAGGATTCTGAAATAGCAATTGCTTTTCAAACGCGCGAAAAATTTCACCAACGGAGGGCAACGGTTTAACGTTAACTATTTTCATGGCCACTCGAATCCCTATACCAATATCATACGCCCAATACGAATCATGTTCTTTATCTGAATTCGGAAAAGCCCGATCCCTGATTTTGTATTGTTAGTATAAGTACTGTTGTAACAATTTCGTAACTTCATTCCTGATCTTTGGCCCAGTTACACGTCTGATTAATTAGAGTTCCGTAATCAACGACAAAATAGGTACCTTATATTTAAATTATAAAATCGCTTGCAAACGTAGGTACTTGGTTAATTCAATTCTTACTTATCCTTTGTTCATTATTTTTAAGACTTTTGGCTTGTAGTATCTTGCATTTCTTGACAGACATTTGATATAAAATTACCAATATAAATTTTATTATGAATACCTATTCAAGATTTAATATAGGTACATACACTGTGGGTACACTTATTGACGTTAAAAATTACTTACTTATAAAACATGATGACATTATGACAATCACTTTGCTTCTTGAATCTATCAATGTTTTTATGCACGTATACTGAATTTTCAAATATATACCTATTGGTTTATTGGTTAGCCCGCCAACCCGCATTGGAGCAGCGTGGTGGGTCTAAGCTCTAATTCCCTCTCTCCTATGAGAGTGGAGGCCTGTGCCCAGCAGTGGGACCTTAATAGGCTGTGGTGGTGGTGGTGGTGGTTTATTGGTGGTAGGTATTGACAATTTCATCTAAAATTATGAATCATTTGGGATAATGTGCTCATGGCATGAATTAATTATAAGTTAGTTGAAAATTAGGTCTCTATCTGGCGTTAAGTGACGGCATGCGTAGAATGTGTAATGTATTACTTAAGGCCCTGTGTAGCTTAAAAGGGGGTTTTTAAAAGCAGTGTATCCATCAAACGGTGACATAATGAATGCTTGTAAAAATAATATACTGTTTTTTAAGACCTTTGAGCAGCTATTGACGCTTCTCAAAACACAATTTAAAAACAATCTCTGCATTGAAATTTATTTTAAACATACCTCTTAATTTACCTTTTAAAGCAATTTTTCTCCTTATTATAAAATTCATATTTCTAACTCAAACACATTGTCGGATTCATTTGTATTGAAAATTAAATATTAATTTTTTTTACAAATTATTTCTTGCATTTTTGCGACATGCGCTTGCTCGATTTCACCCCCGCGTGCCTGTGTTTTTCATCTCGTGAGCTCTCAGCGCCTTAAGTACCTACCTAAGTACTCGCACAGTCAAGGACGAGCTTAGCCATTCGAGGCCCTGGGCGGTAGATATTGGCGAGGCTCGCCCAGGGCTTTGTGGAATTTATGTGAATTGAAAGTATTTTTATTCATGATGCTTGACGAGAAATGCTAGTTATAAATAAAAATAAATTTAGAGTATTTATTATTATTGTATATTGGAAATTGAAAAAAGTTAACAAGCTCAATTACGAAATATTATTTATTACTAGATGATGTAGATTCATTCGACTATTCATAAGCACTTGTAAAAAGTCTATTTGAATAAAAAGCATGTTTGAATTTGAATTTGATGCCGACTTCGTCCGCGTGAATAAAGTTTTTTTGATTCCTGGGAAACCCCCTAATTGTCCGGGATTAATTCCTAATTAGCTTATGGCCTTCCCCGGGATGTAACCTACCGCTGTACCAAATTTCATCAAAAACGGTTGAATAGATGAGCCGTGAAAGCGTAGCAGACAGACAGACACAATTTCACATTTATACATAATATAAAATAATGACTTGTTACTTGGTGTACCTACTTGTTGTACTTGGACAAGGGCGCGAGGCCCCTGCAAGAGCGTGGCCCCGGGCGGTTTCCCTGCTTGCCACAAGGCTGCCACTGCGCGCAATACAATACAATGTTACATAGTGAAGTAGACACCCTACATGTGTTCCTAGCGATTCCATGAATTATTTCGAATTTTAAATACATAGCGCAACACTCGTAAAACTTCGCCAGAGACTTAAAACCAAGGGTCAAATTTTTTATTGAAAATACAAGAGCTTTAGAAATTATAAAAGTTAGCTTAGGATATTTTTTTTTTTGAAGCAATAAACCATAGAATTTCACACTAACTAAGCTCAATAAAGCTTTGTAAGTTATTACGGTTGAGACAAAGAGGTCCAAATTCTGACAAGCCGCTTGAAAAGGGCGAGGTACGTAATTGACGGGGTTTTTTTGCGGCATTTCTTTCGTGGACAAGCGTCAAGACAAAAACTTTAAGATACCAGATGTGGCACAAAATTGGCGCGAAACATGCTAAAGCGGGAACGTGACCATGCGTTCGACTATTGGCTAACACATTGACGCGTCATTGTTTGACGAATCATGTTTGAGCATTTGATTGTGGCGGAAATTTGTGTTTTGCAGTGGGAGAAAGGAGCCAATGGAGGGAGAGAGAAGGGAGATCTTTGGCTCGAGGCGTGCGGAACGACACTTCGATCTTAAAGCTCCGAGAGAGCAGTCACCTATATATAGTCTAGTAATAGTTTTGATATAGTGTTAATCTTAGTTTTGTAATATAAAAATTACATTCTGATCTTGTATCTCCGAGTGGGCGGTCAACTAGCCAATAGTCTAGAAGTAGTTTTGACATAGCGTTAATCTTAGCTTTGTGTAATATAAATAATATAAAATTGTTTAAACTTCAAGGTATAAGGCTAGGTAAAGTGTTTTAGTGACAGACGCCGAGTTGCTGTTATTATTGGTAATGTACTCAATTTGTTTTCTTAAGGTGTTATAAACGAGGCTCACAGTAAATTCTAGTAATTTAAATCATTCAATAAAGTACTTATTTATTATAAGTGAAGTCAAAATGGATCCGGACACTAGTTTGGATATCATGTATGAAATGACGGGGAAAAATAGAGGAAGTACATGGTCAACCATTGACATTATTACATTAATAATGAAAATTATGGGTATTGCATTTCTACTTATAATGTTGTATAAAAGAACCAAAGTAGGAGCCAGATTATATAAAATAATCACATGTTGTTGCATCCAAAATACCTCCGGATCAGATATAGAATCGGAACCGATAAACTGAATTAATCAAATTAAAGGTATATAGCCGTGAGCCTTGTCGACACATTGTAAATATAATTTAATGTCTAAATTTATGTGTGTGTCTTAACGCTTTTTTTTTCTATTGAACTGATGATTCATAAATGTGTACGTGTGTGTATATAGTAAGGTATAAGGTGTATTTTAGGTTAAATGGTCGTGAGGGTTTTTATCTTGGATTTCTCTTTTCCCTTACAAATTAGTATGGCCTAGGAACGAGAAATTCCACCGAAGTAAACGTTTGCACAAACACTCGAATTCGGTGTAAATAATTTAAACCAGTGTCTCTCTTCTTATTATCACTCAGTGTCGAGTGAAACAAATTAAGTAAATTTTGGGAAAATAAAAGTAAATTATATTCATAACCATTCCTTTTTATTATACAGTTAAGTTTACCTTACAGATTTATTATTGGAAGGTTATTTTGGTCTAAACTTTAATTATGGTTTATATCATAATATATTACATTAATGACTTGTGTTAAAGATTATGGATAACACTCCAATAATGAATTTCATCCCACATGTCCAAGTTACAGTCACGATTCTTAACCCTGAAGAAATGAACTAGGTTAATTTTATAGGTCATCGCAATTAATTTAGGTCTACAGGATAATTTCATAGTTCGAGCCTATGAACAGATTTTGTTGTAAACAAAAATCCATTCACTACTTTTTATACAATAGAACAGATAACGGCTCCTCAGAAAGTTTTCAAATGAGATAAGACGACCTAATGCAGTCTAAGAGGTTCCGACTTACACAAATTTGGCATAAGAGTTAAAATAGATCTAAATTATATACATAAGATATTTGCGAGAAATAGGGAACAATAGGTTTTATTAATATAGGTATATAGCATCCGAACGAGAAGGCGGTCTACAGCGACGAGAGCGAGAGTGAAGGCGAAACGAACGGGGCATACGCAAAACAAAAGAGTCAGGCTACAACTATTGTTTCGAAAGCAGGGACGTACTCGCAGAGTGTGGAGCACTTTTGGTTGATTGGGGAACCAAATCAATCTTGATAACATGTTTGACAGTGATTGACAATATAGTCAAAGTAATCGGCTACATGGCTGCGTGGTGACAAGTTGGCAGCAATGGTTCAGCACACCATACACACACTCCTCTCGCAGATCGACCTCCGACCATGAATTGGCCAATTCATAAAACTTACTATATGAAATGATAAAATAAATAAAAGTCCATGGACCAGGGGCGGGCTAATATGCCCATAAAAGATAGTACCAGCCGCTAGCGGATGTGGGAATAAATTCGCTTCTCAGCGCAATAAAGGAGGTTGACTGCTGCCCCAAATAACAATGATTAAGGGCCTCGTGCAGGCGTAGGGACCATTCCCCGTGCTCGGTTACCATTGGTCAGCTAAGATGCCTTTTTTTAAAGGAAATACATGTAACAGCAACCACTCAATCCGGCCCTGATTTGCAAACTCGAATTATATACTTGTTACTAAACTGTAATTTAAACATTTCTAAGATAGACTTCGCGCTAAGGTATCAATAAAGAATACTATGATTCAGGCGGATTGATTAGGTCTGCCTTACAATGTTCACCCAGCGTACTGTGCTAAGTACCAGTTTTACTGGTAAATCATAACCAACAAATACGACGACCGGATACCTAAAGTGCTACTAACTCTGCAGTGCTATTTTCCGTTTCTAAGTTTATAGAATTTTTTTTCTCTTTTTCACATATACAAGCCACGATATTTAACTAGCCAAGACGATCACGCCGGTGCCATCACAGAATTTTGGTGCCGTGACCAGGATCTATGTCCTGTGTCACAGATCTGTGACCATGTAGGTCACAGAATTTTGTTGCCGAGCGACCAGGGGTCTATGTACGTATTCGAAATAACGGTATGACTAGATCTATATTAGAAAAAAATATATAAACACAACGTAGGAATCGTGACTGAAAAAGGGAGAAAAAAAATTTTTTTTTATATATACATAAAATAAATAAAGAAAGGGTTAAGACACACTGTGCATGTTATTGTATAAGAGATGTGTTTTTCTTTATAGGAATAGCCGAGATGAGCAGTATATCTTATAAATGTAAAATTTACAGGGATCGTCGGGAGATTGATCGCAGTGACCGAGATACTAATCTTGCCTTATATCTTAGATTTATTTTCTTGAATTTAAGAATTCATAAAATCAGTATATACTCCTAAGTTCAAACATCTGGTGTCAGTATTGCATTGGTTTTACATTATTACAATAACAAACTGTCTGACGAGTTCACGAAAGTCGCGCAAGTAAAACGAGTGATTTAGCATTTAACGGGAATTTAGCGAAAAATAGCAAATAGAGAGGTTTAAGTCGAACTAGAGACGATGCCAGCAGGTAGAAAGGGCCGTAGTGCGAAGCAGGTAGCGGAGAACGGACCGGAGGCGAGCGTTGTAGGTACGAGCGAGCAAACAGTGACCGTAGGGAAAGCGACATTAGAGTTGATTTTACAAAAAAATCAGTGATTTCGAGAAGAAATTACAAAATTTGGGTTCGAGTCCCAGTACGATATTGAATGAAAGGGCAAGTGTCACGTCACACGATACGGTTAGCGTGGTACGAGGTGAAGGTGATGAAAGCGAAAGGCAGGGATCTAGTGTAGAGTCTACGAGTTCTAGTGTAGCGTCTTCCGAGACTCGGAACATTTATGTGGTACAACCATCGGTTAGCAAACCAAATTTTGATGGAAAACCCTTCACCAACCCTATTGCATTTTTAAAACGATTAAAGAAGTATATAAGGGCTGTAAATGGAACGGATCGCGAGATTGATATAGCGCTAGGATGTATATCGGGACACGCGCGTAAGGTTATGGAGTTGTACTCAAAGGATTGGGTTACGTTCGCAGATTTCGAGGCTGACTTTAGGCGAAACTACTGGACCGAACAGATTCAGGAATCTGTGAGATATAGGTTGATAAATGCAATTTATACGAGCGATTCAGGAATGACTATGTCTGAGCACTTTGCCGAACAAGCCGAATCAATGCAGTCTTTGACTATTGCGTTTAGCGAGCGAGATTTAGTAAATTCTATTATGCGACACTATGCGATAGATATACAGCGATTATGGTTTACTAGAACTGAGGAAGTTAGCATCATGAATGGAGCGAAATTCCTAAGGAGCCTAGAACAAAACATTGTCGAGAAACAAAAGGGAGTCGCGGGAGGTATTGTAGGTAGTGGATTCAGGGGACGGAGGTACAATGAGTCGCGGGTGGCGCGTCCCATTGTTGCAACAATTTCAACTAACAATTGGGCTAGTAGAGGTAATTCGACAAGGGGACGAGGTTATCGTCGAGGTAGATTAGGTTATAGAGCAAATTTTAATAGACCTACATTATCCGAAACTGAAAGAGTCAGACCAGCTATTACTTTTGTAAAGGAGGGCGAAAGCTCTAATTCATCGAAACATGTGGGGGAGGGAAATTCAAAAAACTAAATTTCCCCACACAAGTAAGGTCCGATAGCTTAGTGTTGTGTAGAACGGGGAATAAAGATATATCGGGACATGAAAGAATAGGCTTGGCTTATAAGATCCTAACGAACAATGGATGGAAACCGGGACAAGCTTTAGGGGCCGGCGGAAATGGAATTAAGCGAACGTTGAAAGGCGGAACGAACAACGGTGGTTATAATTTCCAGTCAGAAATTGATAGCATAGGGATCTTATTGGAAAATCAGTTTAGTAACATATTAGAATGCGACGAGATAGATAACGCATGTAAGGGTTGTTTGAAGCGAGGTTTAGACGTGTGTACAATGTTTCACGAACTCGATGAGACGATCGATGTAGACATTGACTATTCTTTGCCTAAATTACCAGAAGTATGTGTGAGATTGTACGGTAGAAACATGAGTGCGCTTATCGATACGGGAAGTCAGATTAGCGGAATAACTAGGGAGTTGTATGACTCGATCGTAAAGGAAAACATAATTTTACCAGAGATCGCGATCCCAGCAATTCAGATACAGGGAGCAATTGGTTCACGGAGTGAGAGTACGAATCGGTTAGTACTGATAGAGTTTCAGTTAGGTAGTACTTTAGTTGAAGCACCTGTATTGGTTATGCGACGGTTACCCAGGTCATTAATACTAGGGTATGATTGGTTAGAGCGAGTAAAAGGAGTAGTTAACTGCGGTAGCGAGCGAACCTTGACGATCGAACACCTAGGTGTTAGATCTTGCGTAAGATTAAATTCGGAATGTAAGATAGAAAGGCTTGGGGGAGTGGCAAACGCCACCACAATTAATTTAATATTAAACCAAAATATTAGTTCGATAGAACTTGGCTTATCGAGAATAGGAACGGACGGTGAAGTTCAAACAGACTATCACTTAGATGATTCGTGTTTAAGTAGTGAACAAAAGAAACTGTTACTGCCTGTGTTAGACAAGCATCGTGAGGTATTTACGGACAAATTAGGGTTAACTAGCAGATACGAGCATATTATTGAGTTGGTAGACGAAACTCCTTTTGTAAAGCACAGCTATCCGGTACCTTTGGCGTATAGGGAACAGGTAAAGAAGGAATTGGAGGAATTAGAGAGGTTGGGTGTGATAAGACAGGAGGCAACTCCTTACTGTAGTCCACTCACATTTACGAAAAAGCGGGATGGGTCAATAAGACTCTTATTAGACGCGCGCGAACTTAATAAGAAAATGATAGGTGATGCAGGTTCACCACCACTCACATCTGAGATTTTACAATCTTTTCATGGAGTGAATTATATCAGCTTGATTGATTTGAATAATGCTTATTTCCAAATACCTTTGCATCGGGATTCTAGGAAATATACAGGGTTCTCTTTTATGGGGAGAACTTATATCTATTGTGTGCTGCCTCAGGGATTAAAAACGTCTGTGGCAGGATTTTCAAGGGCAATGGATATTATACTAAAAGAAGTGCGTGAGTTTTGCGTGAATTATCTAGATGACATTGTCATATTCACTACAGGGGACATAGAACTACATTTAGCACATTTAGACCAGGTACTAGACAGATTAGAGACCGCAGGATTGACAGGTAGGCTAGGAAAGTGTCGATTTTTATGCCTAGAGGTGAAGTTGTTAGGGCACATAGTGAATACAAACGGGGTACGGATGGATCCAGAACGAGTAGAGGCCATATTGGATTTTCCCATACCTCGAACAATAAAACAATTACGGGGATTTTTGGGATTAATAAATTATTTCAGAAGATTTATTTCGAAATATAGCGAAGAGGTTAGACCGCTCTACGACCTATTAAAACAAAATAACAAATGGTCATGGACGGAAGAAATAAACGATTGTTTCGAGAAAGTCAAGAAATTATTCTTAGACACAATACTTCTCGTACATCCAAATCCGAAAGAGATTTATTATCTGCAAACTGATAGCAGTAATCTTGGAGTTTCGGGATATGTTTATCAATTGAACGAAGTAGGGGAAGAGTGTATAATAGGATTTTGTAGTAAGTCATTGTCGGAGGCAGAGCGTAAATGGACGGTTACAGAACAGGAACTGTGGGCAATCATCTTTAGTTTGTCGAAGTTTGAAACTTATTTGAGAGGAGCACGGTTAGTGATTAGGACAGATCATAAGAGTTTGACATTCTTACAAACATGTAAATTACTGAGCGCACGAATGATACGTTGGGTGCATTACATGGGTCAATTCGACTATACAGTAGAACATGTGAAGGGTAAATCAAATACAGTTGCGGATGTATTATCCCGGCACATAAAAGGGACCACCGATGTATTGACAAATAAGGCGACGGGGCCTGAGATGAATTTATTCAAAACGACGTTGGGACGAGTGGTACAGGCGAGATGGGGAGAGATAAGTAGTTATCAAGGGCGTGATAAGGTTGTTAGCGAAATAATTAGGCGTATGGAAATAACAGGTACACCAGAATCAAGGTATTATGCGACAAAGGAAGGGATTCTATATAGGACGGATAAAATTGGAGATAGATTAAGACTATATGTCCCCGAGGACTTACAAAGAGATTTAATTATTAGCATACATGAAGAGGTAGGACATTTCGGACGTTACAAGGTATATGCTTTGATGAAGCATCGTTACTATTTCCCAAATATGTCTCGTAAAATAGGTCGAATTGTAAGAGCTTGCGAGTTATGTCAAAAGTCAAAACTTGCGTTAGAAACCCACACGGGACCGATTAAAACTGTGATAGCAAGAGATATAGGAGAACGAGTCTTTTCCGATATTTATGGACCATTGCCAACAGGACGGTTCGGGTACAAATACATATTTGTGATGCAGGACGCTTATAGCAAGCTAATTAGGTTATATCCATTACGACAGGCGAGCGGAAAAGCTACGTTAACATGTGTGAAAAAGTTCCATAAACAGGTTGAAGTTAGGACATTATGCTCGGACAGAGGCGCGAATTTTACTTCAAAGGTCTTCGAGGCAGGCATTCACCAGTTAGGTATTGTACTAACACACACGTCTGTTAGAAACCCACGACCAAATTCAACGGAGAGGGTAAATAAGGAACTAGGTAGGTTATTCAGAACGTACTGTGACAAGTCACATCAATCTTGGGTAGATTTGTTACCGGACATAGAAGATTGTTATAATCAGGTTATACACACTACAACTGGTTATTCACCTAACGAAATAGTTTGGGGAAAGCGGACCCTGCTATCGACCGATTTTGATAAAGGTAAAACAAACGGGACCGGTTTACAACGGGAGTCGTTAGAGCAGATTAGGGAGCAAGCAAGGTTGAACATAATAAAGGCGGCAGAGAATAGGGAGTTTCATTATAACAAAAATCACAAGATAATACAGTTTGAAATAGGCGACTTAGTGAAATTGAAGACTTTTGCAAAGTCGGATGCCGACAAAAAGTTAACAAAGAAATTCATGCGACTTTATGAGGGGCCTTACATAATAGGAGCAGTGCCGTACAATAATGTATACACCTTAATTGATGTTCAAACTGATAAGGTTAGAGGAAATTACAATGCCATTCATCTGTTTCGGTATTACGGAAACACATAAGGGAATAAGTTTCTACTAGGGATTAGTGTTAACAAAAGGAAATGAGTGAAGTTACCGGTCTCATTAAGAACAATATAGAGGCCAGGCTAAGCGAACAAAGAGGGAATGCGAATTAAATAGGCTATCGCGATGTTCAGAATATAATAGATGAGCGGGAAGGATTTAGAACTAGCGGAAAAGTATAGAGGAGAAATAGATTTCCAAACGACTAGTATAGAAACTAAGGCATAGGAATACTAGGTGTATTAAAAATCTATTTGGGGGAGTGTGAAGTAGACACCCTACATGTGTTCCTAGCGATTCCATGAATTATTTCGAATTTTAAATACATAGCGCAACACTCGTAAAACTTCGCCAGAGACTTAAAACCAAGGGTCAAATTTTTTATTGAAAATACAAGAGCTTTAGAAATTATAAAAGTTAGCTTAGGATATTTTTTTTTTTGAAGCAATAAACCATAGAATTTCACACTAACTAAGCTCAATAAAGCTTTGTAAGTTATTACGGTTGAGACAAAGAGGTCCAAATTCTGACAAGCCGCTTGAAAAGGGCGAGGTACGTAATTGACGGGGTTTTTTTGCGGCATTTCTTTCGTGGACAAGCGTCAAGACAAAAACTTTAAGATACCAGATGTGGCACAAAATTGGCGCGAAACATGCTAAAGCGGGAACGTGACCATGCGTTCGACTATTGGCTAACACATTGACGCGTCATTGTTTGACGAATCATGTTTGAGCATTTGATTGTGGCGGAAATTTGTGTTTTGCAGTGGGAGAAAGGAGCCAATGGAGGGAGAGAGAAGGGAGATCTTTGGCTCGAGGCGTGCGGAACGACACTTCGATCTTAAAGCTCCGAGAGAGCAGTCACCTATATATAGTCTAGTAATAGTTTTGATATAGTGTTAATCTTAGTTTTGTAATATAAAAATTACATTCTGATCTTGTATCTCCGAGTGGGCGGTCAACTAGCCAATAGTCTAGAAGTAGTTTTGACATAGCGTTAATCTTAGCTTTGTGTAATATAAATAATATAAAATTGTTTAAACTTCAAGGTATAAGGCTAGGTAAAGTGTTTTAGTGACAGACGCCGAGTTGCTGTTATTATTGGTAATGTACTCAATTTGTTTTCTTAAGGTGTTATAAACGAGGCTCACAGTAAATTCTAGTAATTTAAATCATTCAATAAAGTACTTATTTATTATAAGTGAAGTCAAAATGGATCCGGACACTAGTTTGGATATCATGTATGAAATGACGGGGAAAAATAGAGGAAGTACATGGTCAACCATTGACATTATTACATTAATAATGAAAATTATGGGTATTGCATTTCTACTTATAATGTTGTATAAAAGAACCAAAGTAGGAGCCAGATTATATAAAATAATCACATGTTGTTGCATCCAAAATACCTCCGGATCAGATATAGAATCGGAACCGATAAACTGAATTAATCAAATTAAAGGTATATAGCCGTGAGCCTTGTCGACACATTGTAAATATAATTTAATGTCTAAATTTATGTGTGTGTCTTAACGCTTTTTTTTTCTATTGAACTGATGATTCATAAATGTGTACGTGTGTGTATATAGTAAGGTATAAGGTGTATTTTAGGTTAAATGGTCGTGAGGGTTTTTATCTTGGATTTCTCTTTTCCCTTACAAATTAGTATGGCCTAGGAACGAGAAATTCCACCGAAGTAAACGTTTGCACAAACACTCGAATTCGGTGTAAATAATTTAAACCAGTGTCTCTCTTCTTATTATCACTCAGTGTCGAGTGAAACAAATTAAGTAAATTTTGGGAAAATAAAAGTAAATTATATTCATAACCATTCCTTTTTATTATACAGTTAAGTTTACCTTACAGATTTATTATTGGAAGGTTATTTTGGTCTAAACTTTAATTATGGTTTATATCATAATATATTACATTAATGACTTGTGTTAAAGATTATGGATAACACTCCAATAATGAATTTCATCCCACATGTCCAAGTTACAGTCACGATTCTTAACCCTGAAGAAATGAACTAGGTTAATTTTATAGGTCATCGCAATTAATTTAGGTCTACAGGATAATTTCATAGTTCGAGCCTATGAACAGATTTTGTTGTAAACAAAAATCCATTCACTACTTTTTATACAATAGAACAGATAACGGCTCCTCAGAAAGTTTTCAAATGAGATAAGACGACCTAATGCAGTCTAAGAGGTTCCGACTTACACAAATTTGGCATAAGAGTTAAAATAGATCTAAATTATATACATAAGATATTTGCGAGAAATAGGGAACAATAGGTTTTATTAATATAGGTATATAGCATCCGAACGAGAAGGCGGTCTACAGCGACGAGAGCGAGAGTGAAGGCGAAACGAACGGGGCATACGCAAAACAAAAGAGTCAGGCTACAACTATTGTTTCGAAAGCAGGGACGTACTCGCAGAGTGTGGAGCACTTTTGGTTGATTGGGGAACCAAATCAATCTTGATAACATGTTTGACAGTGATTGACAATATAGTCAAAGTAATCGGCTACATGGCTGCGTGGTGACAAGTTGGCAGCAATGGTTCAGCACACCATACACACACTCCTCTCGCAGATCGACCTCCGACCATGAATTGGCCAATTCATAAAACTTACTATATGAAATGATAAAATAAATAAAAGTCCATGGACCAGGGGCGGGCTAATATGCCCATAAAAGATAGTACCAGCCGCTAGCGGATGTGGGAATAAATTCGCTTCTCAGCGCAATAAAGGAGGTTGACTGCTGCCCCAAATAACAATGATTAAGGGCCTCGTGCAGGCGTAGGGACCATTCCCCGTGCTCGGTTACCATTGGTCAGCTAAGATGCCTTTTTTTAAAGGAAATACATGTAACAGCAACCACTCAATCCGGCCCTGATTTGCAAACTCGAATTATATACTTGTTACTAAACTGTAATTTAAACATTTCTAAGATAGACTTCGCGCTAAGGTATCAATAAAGAATACTATGATTCAGGCGGATTGATTAGGTCTGCCTTACAATGTTCACCCAGCGTACTGTGCTAAGTACCAGTTTTACTGGTAAATCATAACCAACAAATACGACGACCGGATACCTAAAGTGCTACTAACTCTGCAGTGCTATTTTCCGTTTCTAAGTTTATAGAATTTTTTTTCTCTTTTTCACATATACAAGCCACGATATTTAACTAGCCAAGACGATCACGCCGGTGCCATCACAATAGGTAGGTACTAACAACAATTTACCTAAAACAATTTTGTTACGGTACTAAGTATGCAATAATAAAAGTTACTTTAATATTTAAATTACTAGCTAATGCCCGCGACTTCGTCCGCGTGGATTGAGGTTTTTCGGTTCCCGCGAGAACTCTTCAATTTTCCGGGATAAATGCTTAAGTGTTATTCCAGACTATAATCTATCTCTGTGCCAATTTCATCTAGATCCGTTCAGTCGTTGATTGAGTAACAAACATCCATCCATCCATCCGTACATCCATCCATGCTTTCACATTTATAATATTTGTATAGAAGCGTAGTTGAAAATGATTCGTGTTTTTTTTTCCAGATGTCCTCTGATGGGTCGATATTATATTTTTCCACTTTTTTATGGATGAATGAAAAAAATTAAAATTGCGCACTGCGGGACACTAAATTTATACTATCTACCGGTGAGTTAGTGCTACTAAAATTCTACATCAATAGTAAGTGCGTATAAGCACAAAATACTTATAGTAGGTACCGTTCAGGGTCACAGGATGTAATAGCCTATCCCACACAATAAAATTTCCATTCATACAATTCATTCATTCGTTTCCCTACAAGTGTCCCATCACTTGTGCCACTGAGCTCGGGGGGCAATAAGGTATATAAAAGGGTATTAATAAAAAGCTTAGGGATGTTAACTGCCTCGTTGGTCTAGCGGTTAGCTAGTCGACTGCGGATCTCGAGGCCCTGGGTTCGATTCCCGGTCGGACAAAAAAATTGGTATAGGGTTTTCAATTCAGAAATTCTCAGTGCCAGCCCGGAGTTGGAAGTTGGCGGTGTTTCACCCCCGTGCCTCGGAGAGCACGTTAAGCCGTCGGTCCGGGTTATTATCACTAACATGATAATAGTCGTCAAAGCCCGCCAACCCGCATTGGAGCAGCGTGGTGGGTCTAAGCTCTAATTCTCTCTCTCCTATGAGAGTGGAGGCCTGTGCCCAGCAGTGGGACGTTAATAGGCTGTAGTGGTGGTTAGGGATGTTTATATAAAGGAACTGTAGATGCTCAAAACATTTCTGGATCCTTCGACGGCACTTATGAAATAAAAGACGACGGTACTTCTCTAACAAACTGCGATTCAGTTTGATAGAGAAGTTTTTAGCTCAATGATTATTGTAAATAAACTTAAATTAAATAATAATAATAATAAAATTAATTTATAAAATTTCTCCCGTGACTCCAAAAAGTTTCTTCAAAATGACTTCAGTAAAACCAGGACATAATCTACATACTTAACAGTAGTTTTGTGTTTCAAGGCATTACGACAAACAGAATTGGATACCATCCAAAGCTATGCCTATCCGATGTTGGCGCCAAAATACGAGGCGGCATTTTGTCAATAAATTAGTGCTTTAATGGTAATACTCGTTTATGGAGCAATTTAAGCATGCCCCATGATAAGGATAATGATATTACCACACTTATTGTATAAGAGATTAGCAATTATGGAATTGGTTACACGAGTTTTATTAGTTTTCTATATTAACTTCTTGATATACCTACGTATTTTAGTACAAGTCTTTTAATATGTACCAAAATAAACTATGGACAGAAAATTCAAAATAGGTAAATAGAGGTGGTAAAAGAAAAGGAGCATCAACTTATCGCAGCACAGTGCGCCAATTTGTAAAAATATACGTCTTTGCAAAGTGCTGAGCAGCTACATCTGTGTTTACTTGCGCCAGGGAAGACGTCAAATCGAAAAATAAGAACGAGGCTCGTTCAACGAGCAGAAAAAAACTCAGACTATTCTTCCTCATAGTTCTCATAAGGCCTTATTGATTCCAAGACGCTTTTCGGCGAATCTTTGTACGAATGACAATCCACAAATGAATTATTCATAGATGTACATAGTGGTTCGTAGATCCGGCAGTGGCTATTGAGCTTCGTTGGATTTTGTTCCTCATAATATGAGAGGATCAGCCGATCAGAGAGGGTACGGATGTTTATATGTGTAATATGGACTTGGGTTTTTTGTTATTTTCCTTGACATCATGTTATATTACGGGGGTGGTGTGGAATATTTGGGGCATGTCATCAGCCGATTGATCTAGATAAGCGACGTTGAACCAAGTTGGGTACTGTTTGGGTGACCGATAACTTTAAAGGTCTTGACACTCGTGACCTTTTATAAGCCCTATGAGCTTTGCTCGGGGTCTTGTGATAACTGACTGAGCTCAACGGATTGCTAAGCTGAAGTGGCAATGAACGTGGCACTGGTAGTTCGAGGTAAAGGTAGATATTGGGGTCCCAAGATGGAATCGCGACCAAGCACCGAAAAGCGCTATTTAACCTTCCATTAGGTGAACGGACCAGATGAATGGATCCAGGTGGCGGAAGGCGGAAGTACTTACCTACAAGAAACTTCAGTTCAGCAGTAGGTAGACGTCTATAGGTTAACGACAACGACGATGTATTATACCTAATTTCTTAGAGTAGCGTTGTTATGGATTATTAAATTTAGGACGGAGCGTATCTACAAGAATTGAGTACGTAGCTATAATAAATTTTATTTCTGCTTGATTAAGCGGGAAAGATTTAGTATCGTGAGGGGTGTAAACGTTTGCTGTAGAAATACGATGTGGATTTCGAATTTATGTAAGAACTGAATCGGATGGATGAGTATATCTAAGAATTAGTTAACTTAAGGTTATCAGAGCAAAATATTGCAGTTTTGATTAATCCATTAATTGACGGTACAATAAACCTATGATTTTATACAGAGGTATCTAGGTACATAATAATTAGATATTGTAAAGAAGTAGGCATTCTAAAACATTCTAATCATCTTATACACGTAGGTTGGAAATTTGTTCAGAATTTAGCAGGGTAATTATGTAAATTGTAAACAATATTTTACCTCATTAAGTTGTTTCCATTTAAAATGATTACAAAAAGTTCGTTTTTAAATAATGAGATGATTAAAAATTCCGCGGTCCTAATTGTTGAAGCACCTAAAGCAGATTTTCTTCCATAGTTAGGTATAATTAATTTATCTGGCCTCACTTTGTTGGTAGCCACCTTGCAAAAGGGATTTTTTAATTTATAAATATAAGCCTTATTTACTTTAAGCTCTGAAATAAGTTAGCTTGGCAAAAATACTTTATTATAATATGTGTAATTATTTTCTTTTTCCTATATCCATTATTATCATAGCCTCATTTGTATCAATCCATGCAACACTCTTATTCTGGTTATTTGAGCAGTCCCTTGTTTTTATTTAAATAGATACATGTACATGTAGATACATTGGAACGCTCGGATTTAGATTTTTAAATCATAAAGAGATAAGAAATAGTCTATATTCCTCCACGGGATGCTACTAGAGTTTATAAAATTTGGTACGTCCTCCGTACCAAATTTTATAAACTCTAGTAAACGGATGATTCGTAAAAAGGTAACAGACTGACATGTACCCTTTCGCATAGGTATTAGTATGGATTCAGGGATTGATTTGTAACAAGCCGCACAGTGTTCCTAGGTATTGATTTAAACTTCACCGAACATTGTAAACACAATTCGCGCTACACAAGAGAGTTCAGAAGTGTTTGAGTAAGCAAAACTTCCTCTTGTGTGCAAAGCAATGTGAATTGGGCTTCTAGCCCAATATCTTATTATTTGATAGCATACTACACACAAATAGGTTCGATTAAAGAGACTGAGTCGTGAGTCCACTTATAATATATATAATGAGTTAGGTACCTAACTGAAACAAAGTTACAAAAGTATTTATCCTTTTTGAACGCCTAATTTTTTCTATTTTGACTTTAAACTCTATAGGCACTTTTACGTAGGATATTGTGATTTGTGCAATCTTATAAAACAAAGTCGGGTTTGTTCGAACACTTATAACTCTATGGCTTCACCGATTTTCATGGTTTTTGATTTATAATATTTGTCTCCGTCCCGAATAGCAGAATAAATATTAAAACATTGGAAGATTGACAAAAAAATAAAATAAAATAAAAAACATTTTCCCTTGATTTTCCCATACAAAATGTTCATGATTTTTGGCATGGGTATAGCTGTTGCAAACCTGGAGAGTGACATAGGCTACTTTTATCCCGGAAAATTAAGGAGTTCCCGCGGGAATCATTTTATCAATTGAGTTAAACTCAGGTCACTTGCTTACCAAACAAATTTCAGTCTCACCACCTGGATGCCTGGTTTTCTTCCACCTCCCGTTATTCCAGGAAATTTATGCCACGTACCTGCAAATTATGGAACCAGCTTCCATCTTCTGTGTTCCCTGATAATTATAATATGGAACTCTTCAAAGGGCGGATAAACCAATATCTCAAAAGCCGGCAACGCATTGGCGGTTCCTCTGGTGCTGCAAATGTTCATGGGCGGCGGTAATCACTTAACATCAGGTGACCCGCCTGCTCGTTTGCTGTGCAAACAACAAAAGTGTGTTTAATATTTCATGTCCGTTTCAATTTTTTTGTTCAATAAATGAACTTAGTTTTGTTTGAACTTAATGCGTTGGCTAAGTAATTTAGCTTGGAAAAAAGAGTTCCTTTCAGTTACTTTTCAGTATAAGCATTTTCCTGTTTAACCGTAATTAAACCTTTTGCCTGTCAACCACAGCGCTTTTAGTCACAGGAGGTCAACTGAAGGGTTATTAACGGTTAACTTTTTTGTCTTTTAGCCCAAATGACTTCTAATCACGATGAATAAGTTACCTACCTATTAATTTCATTTTATTTGATCTGTCTACTTGTTAGGTACACTTTTAATGAAAAGTATAACCATCATAATGTTTAAACTCCGAAAATAATGCACATTCAAATTATACACTTATTATATGTACCTAATTGGTTCAAATCTATTAATATTACAAATGCGAAAGTTTGGATGGATGTATGGATGGTTTGTTACTCAATCAGGCCAGAACGACTGAACGGATCTGGCACTGAGATCTGTCTCTGTGCCAGATTATAGTCTGCAATAAAACATAGGCTACTTTTTATCCCGGAAAATCAAACAGTTCCCGCGGGAACCAAAAATCTCTCAATTCACGCGGGTGAAGTCGCGGGCATCGGCTAGTGGTAGATAATACTCAGAGATCAAAGATTAATTCATCAATTTTATAACCTATCATCCTATCTTATTCCTATATATAAAGTTTAGAAAAGATAAATTATGTCAACTTGGACCCACAAGGACTAAGGTTGATAAGATCCAGTCGGTCTTCGTGAAAAAATATTAGGTCTTTACCTATGAAATTGCCGTTTTGTATGGCATAAGTGAAAGTACTTATGTTTTCAAACTTTTTTTTATTTGAAATGACCAGTACTGAAGAAAGGCAATTTCATAGGTAAAGACCTATTATTTCTGATCTTTTAAAGAAAAAAATATACGTAGTCCTACCATCTCAATAATTTATTTGCATTTATTTATTGATTTAATAGCTACCTGTCATTTTAAATTAAAAAAAATATACTTACTAATATTATAAATGCGAAAGTGTAGATATCTGTGTGTCCGTCTACCTGTTGGTGTGCTACGCATTCATGGCCTATTTTTGTTCTGATTTTGATGAAATTTCGTACTGTGATAGGTTCACAGGATAGGTTCCATCCCGAGGAGTTCTTACGTGATGTTTCAAATATCTATGCTTCATCTAGTGGTATACATGTCACCGTAAGATTGTAAAAACCGTTAAATTATAATATAACGTTTTTTATCTCGATAGATTATAAACTTTCGACAGATTGTGAACTGTATCATACTGCTTACAATTTAACGCGTTATTTTTCGGTAAATTGTAATATATTAGGTATATTAACCCGATAGAACCTAAGTGCCCGGCCTGCGGCCGGGCACTACTTGAATATTCATGTCAAACCCTAACCTAACCTATAGTTCGCGCGCGAGTTGAATGCAGAGTAAATGTATGGTGACACTTACATTTACTCTGCATTCAACTCGCGCGCGAACTGTACAAGGAAGAGACAAGAAAACGTAAAAACAATAAATATTTCATAAATTAATACTCAGAACATTGAACGGTTCACAATCTTACGACAGTTTATAATCTCGCGGGATAGAAACCGTTAGATTATAATCTAACGGATTTTACAATCTTACGGTGACATATATAAAGGATTAGGCTAATTTAACTTTATGATTGTATATATAGTGACTATTCATCAGATTCAGAGGTTTCAATTTGGATTCGAAAATATCTTTGAAATTCAATGTCTGAAATGAAAAGGCATTCGTTCCCACGATATTAATATTAATTTATGCCATTCCTGGGAAAGCAATTAAAATCTGAATAGGGAATCTCTCCTTCGATTCTTCCTCTTAGATTTAGTGCCAATGAAATAAATATGATCAATTTGGTTTCATTCCTTGAGAATCAAGCAAGGGCGCGCATTGATTCGCCGTTAAAATTTTATTCCTGCAGTCTGCATTTATTAGAACAATCCATACTAATATTATAAATGCGAAAGTGTGTCTGTCTGTCTGTCTGTCACTGTTTGTCAGTCTGTCACTGTTTGTCAGTCTGTCTACTACACGGCTCATCTATTCAACCGATTTTGATGAAA
Source organism: Erebia aethiops (assembly GCA_923060345.2). Lineage (NCBI taxonomy): Eukaryota > Metazoa > Arthropoda > Insecta > Lepidoptera > Nymphalidae > Erebia > Erebia aethiops. Next base: position 7,072,677 of record OV281082.1, read on the forward strand.
TTTGGTATAGCGTTTTGGTTGGTTACATCCCAGGCAAGGACATACTTTTTATCCCGGAAAATTTAAGAGTTCCCAATCATCTTGTTAGATAATAATCGAAATTACGTTCAGAGATCTTCTATTTCCGATGAAGACTCTTGGTCAGTACGTAGACCAGCGCATTGGAAGCGCTGCAGCTTTTGCTGATTACAAATTGTATATTTAAAACAAATTGTAGGTAAATGTTAATAACACTTGAAACTAAAATATTATGTATTCTGTGTTACTTAATTAAATAAACTAAATAAAGCTAATTTCACTTGTTACAAAAAGAGCCGCCGCGCTTCAGCAACATACAAATCTGATTTCGCTCTCAATGTATTTGAAGTCACAATTTTTTCTTACTACGCATACCTAGTGGTTCAATTTTGCATCGAATGTAGAGCTAAATGCAAGTGACCTCTATTACCTCGTCCTCCTTTTCACTTTTTCAGGACAACGTAGATCGGATTATGTATTTTTAGTTTACCTACGCAAGCGAAAGTACCTACCTACGTTCTGAAACGTGAATATAATTTCATCGAAGCTCCAACGTTTCGACATTTACTTTTGACTTTAATATAATATTGAATCCGTAAAGCGACCGAGCGGCAAAACAGCGCTTTCAATTCTATAAAATCAACCAATTACAGCAACGGTGAAACGATTCTTCTATTATGGGACAAAAACTCGGCCAGCTTTTCCGATGAAAAGACCTTTTCATCGGGATCTGCTTTAAGCATCTTTTGCACAGGTAGGTAGTCTGCAATTATAATATTTTTAGATGCTGCTTTTTTATTTCACTTTGCGTGTATTTAATGCAATAAGTATAACATTGACAGAACAATATCTAAATCTAAATAAAACTAAATACTTAAACAAGAGTAGGTAATGAAAACTTAACTATTAAATAAACTAAAATTTAAATGGGAAAGTTAAATCTTAGTTCGTTAAATTCTTATTGAAACCACCGCAGTGAGGCATAGTGCCCAAGATACTGGCAGCATTGCCATAAAGTATCCGTTTTCAAACTCACAATATTCAGCAGTCAGCACTATGCCAGATAGTATAAAAGGACAGTTGTGATTCTCGTACAGTGCTAATGGGGCATTAAGCTTATGAAAGGAAAACAAGCTCAGTGCAACGAAGTTGTTTCCGCGATACAGGCGCGCAAATGTTGGCACTAACGAGCATCTTGAACGTTTTTCTCTTTGCAAAATGGTGTTTAACTAGCGTTATACGCGAAACAATGTATAGACTCATAACAATATAAAGTGGTTTTAATTAGATTTTACCTCTTAAAAAGACAGTGCTTTTTTTCAAAACGCACTAACTTATCCTGGATATCTAGATACCCAGATTTATTAAGTACCTGGGCAGAGAATAATGCGTCATAAAATTATCTATGCATGTAGGTCCCGGCAATCCGGATACTCGGACTGTGCTCGGAATTGACTGTCCAGTTGGCGAAAAAGAATAAAATATGAATGTGCAGTCCTAATGTGTCCTAATAACTGAATCAGTCCTAATAAGCGTTGCTTATAATATAAGCAGCTTTATCGGCTCCCCATGGGCGCCTATCTTATTATGTTGTTTTTTTTCTTTTTTTCCTCCGATGTGGTGGTCGGAGACGTCAAGATCTCACCTGATGGTAAAAGATGATGCAGTCTAAGATGGTAGCGGGCTAACCTGTTAGGGGCATGGCAGTTATATTAAACCTATATCCCTAATCGGTTTCTACACGGCATCGTAAAAGAACGCTAAATCGCTTGGCGGCGCGTCTTTGCCGGTAGGGTGGGAAGTAGCAACGGCCGAAGCCTCCAGGCCAGACCAGGGAAAATTCAGAAATTATAAATTTCTAAATTGACTCTGCCGGGAAGCGAACCTTGGACTTCCGCACATAAAGATAACAGCGCTCAACACTGCGCCAGGGAGGTCGTCAAAATGTGAAAATATTATAACTAAATAATTAGCTTTACCTTTTTATTTACATAATATTATTATTTATTTAAATACATACCTACATACAGGTGGGCCTTAAAATGAACATGAGTAAGACGAAAATCATGTCTAATGCTCATGTTCCGCTCCACCCAGTAATCGTTGAGAGCTCTGCACTCGAAATTGTAGACGAGTATATATACCTGGGACATACGGTCCAGTTAGGTAGGTCCAATTTCGAGAAAGAGGTGGGCCGCCGAATCCAACTCGGTTGGGCAGCGTTCGGGAAGCTTCGAGATGTTTTCTCGTCCCAGATTCCTCAGTGCCTGAAGACCAAGGTTTTCGAACAGTGCGTGTTGCCAGTGATAACCTATGGATGCGACACTTGGTCGCTAACTATGGGCCTCATAAGAAAGCTTAAGGTCACTCAGCGGGCGATGGAGAGAGCGATGCTCGGGGTTTCTTTGCGCGATCAAATCAGGAATGAGGAGATTCGCAGAAGAACGAAAGTAACCGACATAGCTCAACGCGTTGCGAAGCTGAAGTGGCAATGGGCGGGGCACATAGTTTGACGAACCGACAGACGTTGGGGTCCCAAAGTGCTGGAATTGCGACCTCGCACTGGGAAGCGCAGCGTTGGCAGACCCCCTACTCGCTGGACGGACGACCTCAGGCGAGTTGCAGGGAGTCGCTGGTTCCAGGCGGCGCAAGACCGCGGCGTGTGGAAATCCTTGCAAGAGGCCTATGTCCAGCAGTGGACGTCTGTCGGTTGATGATGATGATGATGATACCTACATAACAGTCGCGAAACCGACGTGGTTCATTAATTATTATTATTATATTATTGAACTATGACGTCCAATAATAATAAGTAATTACACTGCCATGAAAATGTCGATGTTTTATGAAAACATCGACATTTTCAAAGCTCCTATTGACACACAATTAATAAATTATTCATACATTAATTTAGAAATTGATACAATAATATTGTTATTTTGTTCCTGAATAAACTATAACACTCCAATTATTAATAACGTGTCAAAATCTAGATACTCGTACATTTATGCATTTGGTAAATACTAAATACCAACGACCTCAATTTACAAAGACGGGCCCTGTCAAACAAAGAATGAGGACCTATTTTACTAACACCATCTAGTCTGAAATGCGGGACAGCGCTATGGCGGGGACAAGGACAGGGTTCAGGAGAGGGACAGGTTAGGAGCGTGCTCTAAAGGTTGGACGCCCAATTCTTTTCTATGAAAGGGTCCATCTAGTACCTACATATTTATCGATGGTAAATACCATAGGTAAATACCAATCCCAGGTTCGTGTCCCATGTCCATTTAACTGTTGGTTTGTTCTTAAATCACGCCGCAACGGAGCAATGGATCGACGCTATATTTTTTATGAATATAATATAAATATAATATTATAATATAATATTATGTATATATAGTTATAGATTTTTGAAAGTGTCAAAGAGTACTTGTCAAAACTCTGAAAATCAAAGAGTTTGCACGGCAATTTTAAAAACCTCAGCCACGCGGACGATGTTGCGAATCATCTGCATTTGGAAAATATTACATGTGACTTTACACGGTGACTAGGCCAGGACTTAAGATATTTAACAGGCTTTGTAATACATAATACAATCCGAGGCCGGGACTCCACACTCCCGAGGGCCACACCGCACGGGTGTGAATGCTAATGACATTTTATTTCTAACTGCTCAACATATGGGAGTAGAAATAAATCACCCAGAAGGCACAGTACAATCAGTAGCACTCTGACCCCCATTTAATTTATAGGAGCAGCGGGAATTTATTCGGTTACAGAATCCTCCTTTGAAGTTAGATAATTATTATTGTAATCATTTACAAGCAAAATAAAACATCCAACAATGTCTATTGTTCTGGAAATTTTATAAATTGTTATCGTTTGAGTCAAACGGTTCAAGTTTCAAACGTGTTTAAGCAATGTGATGAAACGTTGTATTGAAATGGTATTAGTAACTTGTATATAGAGCTGTTCAGGCAAAGCTAAGGTCCAGTTGCACAACAGACAGTTGACCTTGAACGCCAAAAACTGCAGGTTAAGTTGATGGCGCAACTCGGTACCGCTATCTCCATACTCAAGTTTATAAAACATATTTTCTTTAAAAAAATTATGACGTGTGCAACCCATAATAGGCTTTATTTTGGTTGTCCAATTTAAAGATACCCAACGGCTAACCGCCAGTTGAGGGTGCAACTATACCTGACGTCGCTTGTATTGTACCTAATTCTATAAGTGTGCACAGAGCAACGTAGCTCCTAGACGTTGTAATAGCAAGAAGTATCTACATGAACCCATGAGCTATGAAGGTTTTCACACACACCAAGTAGCATCCTGATTACAAGTCTATGTGTGAATTCCTGTTGTGTTGTTGCAGTTTTTTTTTGTTCAGAGGTTTTGACTCAACGTGGACACTTTTCTGTTATGTGTCGGACACAAGCCACCATTGAATTTTTGGTTTTCATACAATTGATATGCAATTAAACAACAACTGCGTAAACTGAAAATATTTTATTTAAGTAAACGAAAATTAAATTTTGTTAATTTATGCATTCGATCGTATCGGGTGTCTGATAAAATTATTTTTAAATAAAAAAAAAACCGCCTTCAAAAACTAAAAAGCAAAATATAATTGGATTTACATATTCAGGTATTATTTCTACCCACTATGTAGAAGTCGGGCGAGCCTTGAGTCAACTTTGCTTATCCTTGTTATACCCGCCCGACTTCAACATAGTGGGTAGAAATAATAATCCATATCCATACTAATATTATAAATGCGAAAGTGTTTCTGTCTGTCTGTCTGTCTGCTACGCTTTCCCGGCCCATCTTTTCAACCGATTTTGCTGAAATTTGGTACAGGGGTAGATGATATCCCGGGGAAGGACATAGGCTTTTTATCCCGGAAAATTAAAGAGTTCCCGCGGGAATCAAAAATCATAATCCACGCGGACGAAGTCGCGGGAATCATCTAGTATGTAAATATATCCAATTATTTTTTGCTTTTTAGTTTTAGAAGGCGGTTTTTTTTATTTAAAAATAATTTTATTGTTTGCTTTTTAGGGCTTTAAATATAAAATAGGTTCTCGAAAGGCAGACAGACCTGTACTTAATAAGTATCTGGGTTCGTGTCCTTATAAAATTTAAGTTCCTTTGATTTCCCCAGGATTCCATCATCAGACCTAATGACCATGGGACCACCTGGAAAGTATACCCTTTCAAAAAAAAAGAATTTTCCAAATCGGTACAGGCGTCTTCGAGTAATCGGGGAACATACATACGAATTGAGAATCTCCTCCTTTTTTGAAGTCGGTTAAAAATATCAATGCCTGGTTAAAAACCTACTGTTTACTAAGCTATTACGAGTACACTGATCGCGAGCAATGTCCTCTTATCCGTTGAGGAGTTCCATTATCTGTCTTCGAAGATCTTCATCAGATCTTCACCAAATTAATATGGGACCACCTTTGAAGTATACCCTTTCAAACAAAAAAGAATTTTCGAAATCGGTCCAGGCGTCTTCGAGTAATCGGGGAACATACATAAAAAAAAAAGATTCCGACGAATTGAGAACCTCCTCCTTTTTTTGAAGTCGGTTAAAAACTTAATTAAATGAAATAGCATACAAATACAACTTACCGGAAACAACTCCATAATATAAATTATTTTAATTTAATAAATTTTTTTGCAGTAGATTTTGTAGTTTCAGGTGAATTTACTATTGTAGAAGGAAAAACGTTATGTACGAGTATATGTCACCGTACACATCGTACATCGACAGATTACAATTTAATCCTTAATTTTTCTGTAGATTGTAATCTGATAGGTATAATTAACCCGATAAAACCTAAGTGAGTACCTTACTATGTAAGTACCTTATTATATAAGTGATTACTTTGTTACCTATATATTACTAATAGGCACTACCTGATTATTTATGTCGAACCCTAACCTAACCTACAATAAAGAGACAAGAAAACGTAAATACAATGAATATTTCAAAAATGGACACTCAGAACATTGAACGGTTCACAATCTGTCGACAGTTCACAATTTCGCTAGTTATATTACAATCTAACGGTTTTTGCAATCTTACGACAACATAATATATAATATGATGTACAGAGTATTTTCCTTGTAAACCTTTTCAAGTGCCTTGACAAGTACAGGCCATTGACTTGCTTGTTCTTACTTTGTTATCTATCTATCTATCGTTAAATCAAAGGTATTATATAGGTACCTATGCAAAATCTCACAGAAGGTTTACATAAATACTCATCAGCAACCTTGTATAGGCCGTATCAACATAAGTTGGGCTTATAGAGATTCACTGCCTTCGACCTATTATTGAAAACATATTGATGCTTAGTTCTCGTGTCCATTCAGTCTTTATCGTGCCAAGACCCAGCGGTCCCACCCTTTGTCCCCGATACAATAGAATGGCTTGATCTTGTTTTATCTTCAAAGTGGGGTTCAATGGTGAAGGTCACAAAGTCGTGATCAATCTTAAAATAAAATTGCTTAGTTTAGTCGTTTATTTAGATAGAATAATCTTTTTTATGTGCAAAACATGTTTTGTTTGATATTTGAGTTTACATAAGTATTAGGCCTATTGCTCATTATAAGATTTCTTGTGTCTTATGCAATGTCTTATGAGTAATATCTTAACTATAAGAAATTCAGTCGCAAAATGGTTGTTGTATATGTCACCGTAAGATTGTAAAATCCGTTAGATTATAAACTGTCGAAATTGTCAACCGTTCAATGTTCTGAGTATTAATTTATGAAATATTTATTGTTTTTACGTTTTCTTGTCTCTTTCTTGTACAGTTCGCGCGCGAGTTGAATGCAGAGTAAATGTAAGTGTCACCATACATTTACTCTGCATTCAACTCGCGCGCGAACTGTAGGTTAGGTTAGGGTTTGACACGAATATTCAGGTAGTTGTTATTCACTTAGGTTCCATCGGGTTAATATACCTAATATATTACAATTTACCGAAAAATAACGCGTTAAATTGTAAGCAGTATGATACGGTTCACAATCTGTCGACAGTTTATAATATTATTACGAGATAAAAAACGTTATATTATAATCTAACGGTTTTTACAATCTTACGGTGACATATACATATTACAAGATTTTTTGTGTCGGATCAGACACGTGCATACAAAATATAAGACATTACTCATACTTTGACACAACACATTTCCTTATAACGCGCAATAGGCCTAAAGGGCAAAACACACAGGGAGCGGGCGCGGCGTCACCCGCCAGGCGCCCGACCCGCACCGGCTTTGTGTGATGTCGTCCATATAAATACGAGGAATACAACCTGCCGCGCACCCGACCCGACCCGCGCCCGACCCACGCCCGCTCCGTGTGTGTTTTGCGCTTTATATTATTTGCTTAGAAAAAGTACACGTACGCACGAAATAGATGTAGCAAACTTAAGCTATTAAATTTTATGTGTAAGGCGAAAACTTCTTTAATTTAGGTGTGAATTGGGCGCGCAAAGGAGCAATATTAATTATTCCTCGCACCTGCCACACGTTCTGTTTGGAAATGCTAATTGGATTCGCATATCAATGACGTTTATGGAGTTAAACGCGAAGGGTCCTGAATGGTAATCGTTAAACAGCGTTGATAAATGATCACAGTTCTGCGTGCGACAACGTTAATTATTCCGGAGATGGCCTGAATTATGAAGGAACATATCCTGTGGATTGAGCAGGTAATCCTACAGATACCGCAAAGTCGTTTCTTCAAATGATATCTTATCATGTCATGAAATTAGTCCTGACCCACTCACTTAATGACTGGCTCCTCAAAGCCCAGCTCAAACCCTTTGACATAGAAAGAGGTTCCCTTTATAATGTAGACAAGGAATGAGGCCGGATTTTAAGTAATTCCCAGGACAGGCGGTCGACATTCGACCACGCAGTCATCGACTGTAGGTACAACTTATACTAGTTTTGGATAATTTTTCTCTATGGACTAATAATACGCTCGCTCTACTTGAGAACATACTGTTATCACTTGTGTGGGCTCAAGGGAAATCGGATAAAGTCCATCTGCGAGTTTATTTTGACCAACCAAATCGTAAGGGACTAGCATCAGTAAAATAGAACATATTACATAATATACTCGTATTAACCCAAATCATGTCCAAATTGAAATACTAATTGGTTTCAAGAATCCTATCTGCATACGTATGTATGGGTCGAATCCATGCATTACAATGTGTAGAAATCATTTTTTTTAACAAAAGTTTAATATATCTCTAGTATTTTATTTTTATAGGCCTTCAAAGTTGGCCTTATCGATTATTATTTAGTATTCTGTTTCATGGGAGGCGTTGACCGTGGCTAGTTAACCACCGTACCTCCAAAGATTGGTAGTATTACGTTACGTATCGTAGAACCGATAATAGGTTAGCTTGCTAACTTCTTATACTGCATTATCACTTGCCACCATGTGAGATCGTAGTTGAAGGTTGTAGTGGATACAAGAATTGCACTTTCCTCTAACCAAATGCATTATAACAAAATCTAGATTTTCTTTAAGAAAATAATTAAATCTCATTGTACACGATGGTACATTAACTGTCGCTGGATTGGTTGGGGACTGGAGTTCTTCCAAAGAAAACACTTCTTGCTGTTTGCTTCCACTTTATTCTTCTTGTTCCTCACTGGAGGACTGTTGCCGGCGAACTGTCTCAGACCACAATTTCGCTCGGTCTTTATACAAATTTGGCCCGAAAAATGTAGGCCCTCTGATTGGTTATTAAAACTGAACCAATCAGAGCGCGTATTAAAATCCAACCAGGATAGAGGGGGTGAAAGCGCGGGAGGCGCGGGTGGCGCGGGTGTGACGGCGCGGGGAGCGCTGTTCGCTATCCCTCTCTACCCTGTACTACTCTAACATTTAATGTACAACTATTTAACGCTATTTTATTAAACTTATTCTATTACAGTTCGCTTATAACTATTTACTTAACTGTTACGAACTATATAAACTATCTATACTATGAACTATTTATTCCCTTATTTACATGTCTTAACACTATGTTGTAACTAACTGTTTATTTATCATTGTCCCGCACACTCATAGTAGTATCCCCTGATTCCTCACAATGGGATAGGAGCGAGTGTGTGCCGCACATAACGTTAGATTACGTGGTAACGCCTCATTCTGTCTCAAATTCATAGCCAATAAAAGGGGAGATTTCATTATAAGAACCGTTCTCCTGGATAAGTGATAAGCTCATTGTGGCGTGCAAGAAATGTGCCTACTCGTCTGTTCCTATACGTAGAATCACATGGGTAAAATTACGTAGGAGTTAAGTTACGCACGTGTAGTTAGTTTAGTTTAGAAAATATTTCCTTTGGCTTGGTCTGGACACCATATTTTATTGACGTACCACGCTAATACTAAAGGCAAATATTGGCCAATGTGTAGGTACTATATTATTGTGCAGAGACAAATGCAAAATACGGAACCCTTATGCCGAAATTAAAATGTGGGCAGCCATCTAGAATGACTGCCCACTTAAAAAATTATATTTCTTCGTAAATACTTAGGTACAAAATATTTAAACAAAGGTACTAAATAGGTAGGTACTAAATTCTGGCGAAATTTTACGCCAATCTATCACTTTGGGCAGTCATACTGATGCACACCAATATCGGCAAGCATGTCTGTGGCAAGGATATTAGTGTAAAGAGGTGGGGTGAGGTGGAGTGGGAAAGTACATATAGACACTTTCACCTTTCGACGTCACCATTTTTACTTTGACGGACCCGATGCTACCTCATTCTGCAGCTCGACAAGCGTATTTTTAGGGTTGAAAAATCTTACGGATTATCTCGTGGACCGTGGAAAACAAAGATAAATTCTTGACACTCTTTTGACCAACGTGCTTAGAAAACATTAATCACTCTTGGCGGTCGAAAGACCTAACTGCTTTAGTACTTACGGTGTGATTTATAGACTTGTACCTAAGTAAGACAATTGCCCAGGTGAAATGCCCTCAAATGCCAGCAACAATATATCTCAATGTCGGAGGAGGAACTTTTTACGCTAAAGGTTTTTTGACATAAGTAGAATTAATCAGGCAAAGACCACAGTGTTATGATGTCCACAGTCCACGATGTCCACAGATACAGAGTAGGTATGTAGGTACTTTTGTAATTTTTTTCAGTCAGCTGTAGGTACTGAGTTCTTTTAATCCTTACCTACTAATATTATAAACACGAAAGTTTTTAAGTATGGATGTATGGATGCATGGATGTTTGTTATTCTTTCACGCCAGAACGGCTGAACGGATCTGGTTGAAATTTGGCACAGAGATAGATTATAATCTGGATTAGCACTTAGGCTAATTTTTATCCCGGAAAATTAAAGAGTTCCCGCGGGAACCAACAAACCTCATTCCACGCGGACGATGTCGCGGGCATCAGCTAGTAGAATATTACATTTAAATAATTTTTAGATAATTATGTTTAATTAAATATCCATAAAAAAAGGCTAGGCGCTCTATTTTTTACATTATTCAATAAGTTGCCCAATCCAGCCAATCCTTGAAAAAATCTATTCGAATGCTATACCCCTAATAGGTTATCCGGCTTTCATCTTAGACTGCATTATTACCACCGGGTCATGGGATTAGGCCGTTTTTTCAAAGTCGATAATATAGCCTCACCGATAATGGGGCCCCGACACGATATAATATGCCGAAGCCGATATATTATATCGGTATCGTGTCGGCCAATGAAAAATGTCCTTACTTGTAATGGATTAAAAAAGCCATCAACTGTTTTATTGCATTTCAAATAATTTTATACTGGATCTTGTAAAAGAGGTAATAATAGACATATAAAAAGCAATTTTTAATAGCAGTTAATGGCGATCTCTAATCTTATATTTTTTCTAAAGAAACTGTAAAGAGTCTCTACCGCGATGTGTAGCTACTGGCAAAATAATATCGGTTTCCTTTTTTATATTGTTCGATGGCACTGAAATCTGAACGTGACTAGCACAGAGTGTAAAATGCTTTCAATATTTGCAATAAGCCTAATTTCGTTGCTTAACGTTAGGCCTTTGTTTTGGTAAAAGTCGCGTTTGCCCTTCATAATCATAATCATAATCATAATATTTATTTGCTGATTGTAGGTAAATAAATAAAGTAGTGTAGTTTAAAAAAAAGAAAGTAATTTTAATCCTTGAATAAAGTAGTGTAGTTTAAAAAAAAGAAAGTAATTTTAATCGTACGGTTTATTGCACACACGTCCATAAATTGTTTGCAGATTTTATTGACCATAAATCTGAAGTAGAGCGGAGTTTAGCCTATAGTGTATCGCTGTGAAACACAATGGACCTGTATTTGATATTATTTCGACTATTATTAATTACTGAGCTTGGAAACTATTGTTTATTGCTCATAGTAGCTTCGTTTAGAATCACGATTCACAAGCAACTGTCTATAGCTTAGGACTTATTCGGGGATCACTTCAGTACCTTAATAACAAAAGACATCGTCCCGACTGGATTTCGGTCCACTGAGATTTAAAGCCATCTGCGCTGGAGATAAATATCATGCCCAAGGGTAAACGCAAGGGTAGGTGCAACGACTTTTCGTGCTTTTCGAGGCCCGGGAATGACACACCACCAACTCACAAGCTCCAGATTAGTATTCAGAATTTCTTGACAGAGAAAGCCTATGCCCAACCTATGCCTAACCCAGGAAGGAAATACCGAATCAAAAGTACTCCGTATAGTCGAACGTGCTAACGTTTAGATCAACGAGACAATGAAACCCAATCTATATTATAATATTATAATTGCGAAAGTTTGGATGGATGGATGGACGGATGTTTGTTATTGAATCACGCCAGAACATCTGAACGGATCTGGATGAAATTTGTCACAGAGATCGATTATAGTCTGGGATAACACATGGCTACTTTTTATCCCGGAAAATTAATTAATTCCCGCGGCAGCCGAAAAACCTCAATCCATATAATTATTTATCGCGTAATCGCGTTTAGTTTGATAATAGTTGTCGCATCCAATTCAACGTACTATATAAAGTACAACATTCATTGAGGAAAGTGTTTGCAACAAACTTTCACATGGGTACACGAATTCCACGATGTACTCGTACATAGTTGGAAACTGAGTTTATTTGTATTCGAAGACGCCTTGTCCGAGTTGTTGATTCAGCTCAACTGTTCTGTTCAATTGCAGATTGCTGTGTCATTTGTACTGGAACTTTCATCTTTGTTGCATCAATTGCTGATTTCACATGAGAGAAGTAATAATAGTAAAGTTTTGTTATTCCACTACAAGTAAGCCCTTGACTGCGATCTCACCTGATGGTAAGTGATGATGCAGTCTAAGATGGTAGCGGACTAACCTGTTATGGGTATGGCAGTTATATTAAACCCATACCCCTAGTCGGTTTCTATATGGCATCGTACCGGAACACGAAATCGTTTGGCTGTACGTCTTTACCGGTGCCTACCAGGGAAAATTCAGAAATACTAAACTCCCAAATTGACCAGCATGTTGAAGATGTCTCCGAATAAGTTCAAAGTTAATTTAAAATGTAAACTCATCTTATTACCATGTAAAGGATTAGTTAAATGACAAGGAAGCTTGGCAATGATTTGATCTAATGGCTCTGATAGTTCCTTAGTTAAGATGATTTGGGAAATGGTGATAATTAAAAAAAACCCGGCTGAGTTTGTTGTGGGCTCTTCTCAGACCAGGGCGCATTTGGAACCCTCGTAGCTATAGTTTTAAGATACCATTACTGATTATCACCACTATATTTTATAAATAACTAGACCTCAATAAGTGTAGTGGACCTACCAATATTGAATATAATAGGTTAGCGTGTATTTGAATAGATGTACGTTCAGGCGTTACACCATAACGTTCGTTCTCTGTATAGTCTTGTAGGTAATTCATCACAGAATGTAAACACGATGGGAAGCTACATTTTATACGTTACGTGAGGCTGAATTTTATGATGTAAAACGCACCTACTTCGAGTCAGAATCCAATCTCATTTCACGCTAAACTTGAAAAATGATAATACATCGCTGTGAAAGTACCTACGTGACTGTATAATGTTTGAGATTGTTCTCTCAAACGTTCCTTATAGGTACTTAGGTAGGTTTTTTAACTGATTAAAAAATATGCCTAATTATTATGAGTAACTAGTACCCATGTAAAATGGCGTGGGCGTATAAAATTAATAACATAATGACTGACATGAACATTCTTGAAACTTGAGATTTTGCATCGTAGGTCTGCATTTTCAGAAATTCCACTCGAGCAAGGATTATTTCATACCTAAGCGGTAGCTGGATTCTTCCGGAACGACGTTTTGTCCAGAATTAGTGTGCACGCTGTATAAAAAAGAGAAAGAGAAATGTGGACTTTCTGTCCGCCAGACATAATAGGACACTTTTGCTCTTAGAGACCAGGATAAACTCCAAGCGCACTGGAATACCTATAATAATAATTTTATTTATTTATTTCATTTATTTATTTAATAAATCTAACATAATATCAGTACTTGTTTATATTTTGATGTGGTGTTATCATAAATTCATACAAATTTTAAAGTACACCACAGTGCCGCCGACAATAGGCTTGTTCATACAAACTATAAAATTACAAATTATTTTACACAGCTATAAATACACACTATACGATTATATAAACTTTAACGTCCTAATTCTACAACTATAACTAAAAATCTAATTACAAAAGTACATACATAGAATACATACACAACAACTTGATACACTTATTCTAAAAGTTAAAAGTGGGTAGAAAAAAAAATACAATAATATCTTGTGTATCTACCTACTATTTATTTGGTCATGGTACTAACCATTGATGTAGAATTTTAGATGGTACTAACGCATCATGTCAATTAACGTAATACAGGATGTGTAGTTGACGTCTAAGGTAAATTGGTTTTAATTGTTTGGAATCATTTTACAATTAGAGTTGATAAAATATAGCTTGATACCTGTGACAGATGTCATCCAAATGACGCCTATGAAGTTCAGTATTATGTCATCGTACAAATGTATGAAAAATGTATGCGAAAAATGTCATACTTTATTGGTTTCTGCACATTAATAGTGACGTTCCTTTTTTATCGTAACCAAAGTCTATTTTATGGGCACTACAAATACGTTGAATCGGAATAAGTTGCTACTTTTTAAATTAAAAAATCTAGTTATTAACATTTTATTCATATTATTATTTGGGTAATTGAAAAAATAATAGCAATTTAAATACATTTTTGGAAATAATTAAATACATTTATCCCTTTTGTTTGATTTCGTTATAACAAGTACTTAGTTATAAATTATTATCCTAGTATAGTATCAATGAAAACATAATGTAGTAACAATAAAATCGACATTTGTAGCTAGTACCTACCAATAATATCGGTAATATTATGATTAATATAATTTTCAACATTGTCCTAGCCCTATCTATGTCACTCTGACAGCTGTCACAGGTATCAGCTATATTTTACCAACTATAAATACAGATTTTAAATTTCCTGTTTATAACAAATGCTATGGAGTAGGTACTCAGTCTGTCAATCAGGGCATAAAATTTCGGGAACTAGTCTTCATTTCTCGGTATACTTACGACATTCGGATTCGCGAGATAGGTAACAGATTGCTAGTAATTCAATAAATCTTCTATATATTAGATCACACTTGTTCGTTCGCATCAATCGCATAATATCGGGTTTCAGTGCCAATAAAAAGGTTCTTCTTCAATATCATGATATTATATTGAAGGTAATAACTCATGCCAATAGCTATTCATGTGTTAAATCAATTTTCATGTCCCTTTTGAATTCAGGTGGTGACGTAAAAGACGAGGGTGACGAGACCTTTTCGTAGGTAAATAAGATTGAAGTTTTAGCAAATTAAAATTTATAGGTTATATAACTATCCAAATTATAAGCTTTAAATGATTAAATAAAACAAAAAAACTATCAGGTTTATTGTCTTTATGACAATTTTAGGAACGATAACATTCACAACCAAAAGTTCACGTAGGTACCTGACGCTTATATTATGGGGCTAGACACACACACTAGTACGACAGGATCAAACGTCGTTCCTCCCCGACGCGGATGATTTGCACAGACGTTTTATCCTGTTCAGACCATATAGGGTTCCGCTCTTTACATGAACTTCTTCTATTTTACATTCAAATTCGAAAAAAGAAAACTACTCATATATTTACTAATCAATCAATGATTTGATCGATCAACGATGATTTATGAATCACGCGCTAAACTGAAGACTAATTCAATAATTCAGTCACTTAAACGAGGCTACCGTCACGGCAACGAGGCACGAGGATACGAAGACATCTTTGAGAAAAACGGACGACACTTTAATTAGAAATTTTATTAAGCTGTTAATTACAAAAAGTAAGTTCCTTGGGTAGAGAAATGAATTAAGGAGGTCCTTAATAAAAACGCCTCTAAAAAGTCTTCTGGTCAGTAAATTATGGCCACTTTTATCATTTACGTACCTCTGTATTAGAACACTGAAAGGAAAGGGCTTATTCAGAGCTTAATTAGGTATATAAAGAAAGCCATTGAAAATTCTCAATTATTTCTAATTGAGAATTTTCAGTGCCACGGATACGGATACGGTACCTACTTGCGACGGTAGAGTAGAAGTAATGATATGTTCTCTTTTATATAGTCGCTTTTTAATTCACTCACCCTGGCAGGTGCAGGGAAAATTTTCATGGTTTTTTTCAATATCAGTCGAGCGCAAAACGAAGAAGGTTGGCACCTTATTACCTGACATGCTTTTACGATCTTGTCGCTATCAAAGTGATAAGCTCCAATAAGGTTACGTTGGAGAAAACTGCTATTTTAATTCATAAAGCCATAAATTCCTTTAAAATATATCATTTAGGAAGAACTCTTCTTCTACTTACTATGCTATAAGCTAGTATGAGGTACTACCTAATGTGTGGTATACCCACTGGAATTTTTTAATTTCCCGGGATAAAATTGAATATAAATATATTCAGGGTACCTGCTATAGCTAACACCATTTCGAATTTCAACTAAATGAGTCTTTTTCACTGTGGCGTGAAGGAGTAACAGACATCTAAAATTTCATATTTATAATATCATAAATGTGAAATGTGATTTTATCCCTGACATAAGATCTGATATCAGGGATGAGCTTCGAAGAGGTTAAAATGATTTCAACGTACTTTCGCAGACGCGTGGGCTCACTTGCACAAGGCTGTTAAATGTGTTTTAGTTAGATTGTCTATACCTGTCCTTTTCATGTCTACTGCGGAATAAACTTATCAAAAAGTGACAGCATCAAATATTTTTACTACAATCAGGGCATTATTTTTCAAGCCGGCTGTAGTGCTTAGGTATACAAGGTGTAGTGAAACTATTTTAGGTACTATCTCGGAAAATTACTCTTAATCCCGCTAGATTTCGCATGCAACAGAACTTTTAAGAAAACCAGTATCTAAAACGCGATAGCTTGTGTACTTAAGAGAATCTAATTAGGGATATATTTTAAGATTGCGAGGAACAAAAGCGTTTAGAGAATGTTTATGCCTTCAGAGGTTGGCACCGTTTCTTTTGTTTTCAGATAAAACATTTAAGTCTTGCAGTCGGGTGTCGCGACGTGGAAATACATTAACAAGTTAACGAAAGTACCTACCAAGAATGTAGGGATGTTTTCATCACTAGCTGATAAAATTAGGATATAGAAAAGTTGTTTTGATTTTGTGGTAGGTATAGTAGAAAAAACTGAGATAGAAATGCTGATGCAGAGGTTTGCGTAATATTTTATTTGCATTTAAAAACAATTACCATCAGAACATTAACCCAAGTTGGGAAAATTTTGGTCGAAAGTGAAAAGTTTACGTTCGACAGAAGTAGAGACGAATTTTCAACTTAAGAGATAAGGATTAAAAATACTTAGACTGGTCTACGTCACTTTCGACTAATTTCAAAAACTTTTGGGGTTATTAGTTTTATGAGTTAAAAAATTTGGTACTTTGGGGGCAGTGTGAGAAATCGGATTTCAAATGTGGTAAGGCGGTAATTTCTGAACTTAAAATTTGATTCTTTAGATTGAGTTTTGCCTATTTTTGTCAATTTTATGGCTAATTGCAGTAGGAAATTTTTGAATTTAAGTATTTTCTACAAAAATAATCGATATTTTTCGATTAAGTAACATCAAGGTTACGTAAAAGTTATTTGGATTTTTTAGCTTTTTACAGTCAGTCAGTAGGCAAAAAAACCGAATTGCACCCGGTTAGGTACTAAAATAGCTTTATCTTATTATCCCTCTGTCAATAAAGCCTAGCTTTTCCACACCTACAAGTTTTTTTACCTATTTTTGCCAGCAATGCTTTACAACGCTGCCGACAAAAACAGGACAAAAAACCTTGTAGGTGCGGAAAGCTGTACTTTATTGACAGAAGGATAATAAGATAAACCTATTTTTATCCCAGAAACTTTTCATTCCAGAAAATTAAGGAGTGCCCGTGGGAATCAAAAAACTTAATCCACGTGTACGAAGTCGCGGGCATCATCTAGTCAAGGAATAAAACATAATATCCTCCGTGCATAGTCATCCTTAACGCTGAGGGCCGTGATTTTTGTCACGGAACAATATTAAATTATTATCATTCAAGATGTTACGCCTTCTTGATTTTGTTTGCGGTCCTTTGTCTACTTGGACAATTAGGGTGCTGCTGAATGTATTGGTAGAATAATAATCGTGGTGTTGAATATATTAAAGTGGTAATAAACGCTTGAATGTGCCGTCCGGTAAATGATACGTTACCGTGTTACGGTACGGACGGACAGGTCTGGTAATATTGTTTACAATAATTTTTAAAATAATTAGTTTACGGAGAGGGCGTTGAACTTTGTTTGTAGTCGTCAGAGATCTTTTTTTTCACTATAAAGTCGCTGAAATCTAAGATTTATAAAAAAAGCATGTAAAAAGAACATTAAAATTAAAATTCTGTTCGTGATAATAGCTTAGGAGCCAGATTTTCTTCAAAGAGTTGCTTTCATAGGATTTTGTTTTATTTCTGCTGCCTGAGAGAGATTAACAATTTGACTACATTAAGCTTTGTTTGTGAAAAGTTATTTAAATTTTTACATTGTTGATATCTCAGTACAACTTTGCATTACGCAGTATAAAGTAGCATTTTTGCAAATAAAGAGATTTATTTATTATTATAACTATCAACGGGAGAAGATGTTCTACAAAACAATATCAATATTTTTAAGTTTGAGAGAAAATAAAGTATTACAACTTTAATTCGTCCCCAAAATCGTATTAGGTATGTTAGACTAGATGACGCCTGCAATCTTCACAGACGCCTGTGAACATTTAAGTTTAAAAAAACCGGCGGACACTCTTTCCTTTTCCCCGATACTTAAAAAGTAGCCCTTGTCACTCGCCAGGTATAATTAGTCTAATATAATATCTCAACTATCCCCATGAAAAACATCAAGTTGATCTGTGGCTATATTGCGGTGTGATGAAAGGACAAACCAATAAACAAACAAACCTTCCCATTTATAATATTAGTTTGTAGTTCCTCAAATAAATTCTAAAATAATTGCCTACGCGTGACCTACGCAGTAGTTTATTCTATTTATTGCACAAGACTAAACACTATAAACTATTTATAGAACAAGACTTAACTGGTAACGTTCCTGAGCATATTGATTGAAAGTTACGCGAATATTGCTCAGGCAATTCACACCAAATAGAGAAGCTTGAAAGCAGTTGCTCATCAAAGTTTGTTCTACTACTGAAGGCCTGTGTACACTTCAATCTATTTTGGAACTTCCCATTTCCCAGAGCCTATATTGGACAGAACACTATTGGTATTGGCACACAGGAGTGTACTTTGTAGACTAATTGATTGAATCTAACCTTGAACAAAACTTTCTCCAAAATGTGCCGAAAAAGAATCTAGAGATTTTTGAGTTTTCGAAACCACACTAGGGACTGGACAAAATAAAAAATCCTTGTTCACAAGGGAACAAAGTTCTGCCCTGTCGCGCAGCGCGCTAGCGTGTACGGTACGGTAGCGGGTACGGTCTCTATATAAAATTTACGGAGGTACTTAACTATGCCAGACAAAAATTTGTTGTCCATAGTGTGTTTGGGCGCTAATAGTTCACCGGGTACTAGGAACCTATCGGTTGTTATTCCTCTGCCAGACCGATGTTATAAATATAATGATGTTATAAAATTCATGTCACCGGTGCCAAAAAAAAACCGTAACACGTAACATTTGCAAACCGTAGTACGAATAGAACCGTTTTAATATAGGTAAATGGTCACGTACGGCCACTTAAG
Source organism: Erebia aethiops (assembly GCA_923060345.2). Lineage (NCBI taxonomy): Eukaryota > Metazoa > Arthropoda > Insecta > Lepidoptera > Nymphalidae > Erebia > Erebia aethiops. The sequence continues at coordinate 7,092,131 of OV281082.1, forward strand.
TTTCTAGTACAGTTGTGTCTCTGAACTTTATCGATCAAAACTTTATCAATCGCCAGGGAGCCTGCATGGAGGTTACTTTGATGTACATGAAGAATATTATAAGTATGTTACTACAATTATGTATATAATTGTACTAAACAACTAAAAACGACCTCCGTGGCGCAGTGTGTAGCGCTGTTGCCTTAACGTGCGGAGATCCCGGGTTCAATCCCCGGCAGGGTAGATTGGGAATTTAAAATTGGGATTGGTCTGGCCTGGTGGGAGGCTTCGGCCGTGGCTAGTTACCACCCTACCGGCAAAGACGTGCCGTCAAGCGATTTAGCGTTCCGGTACGATGCCGTGTAGAAACCAAAGGGGTATGGGTTTAATACAACTGCCATGCCCCTAACAGGTTAGCCCGCTACCATCTTAGACTGCATCATCACTTACCAACAGGTAAATCGCAGTCAAGGGCTAGCTTGTAGTGGATTAAAAAAAAAAAAACAACTAAGAATAACTACCACTATTTGACATTCTACTAAAAATAATGCATTTTACATAAGCCGATTGACAAATCTACACTTAAATCACACTGAATGCGCGTGTACTTGTGTGCGATTTGTGATAGTTAAGTTTTCTTTTTTGTAGGTACATAATATAAAATTTCCAAATGTACATAATATAAAATTTATTTATATAATATAACAAAGCTGACAACACTTCATACTTGTCGAGTCTAAAAAGGCTGGTTTATCCCACAAACAAAAGGAAAAATTGTGGTGGAAAATTACAATGTACTTTGAGTTCGTGTGATATTTGAAAAACATACCCTAAGGAGAGACATCTACTGCGTTAAGCGTAAGTAGCAGGGCTTACGGCTTACGCCACGCCGCGTCGTTCGCGTTTGCGGTGCAAACAATTTTTTTCGAACGGAAGGATCCTTCCATGGAGAAAATCACTCGGGCGTATTTAAATATCCGTTCCTCTAACACATGTTTTCTTTTACTTTGTGTCCTTTGTGCTTTTAGTTGCCTTGTTATTTATATATGGGTTTTCCTTTAGCTTTTTACAATGCGAATTTTTCTACGTTTTTTTTAGAACATTGTTTTTATAATGTAAGAGAATTCTTGAATGATCAGTTAGAATAACCGTTTCTGCGTACGCCCAATAATTAATTTTTTTGGTTATTATAGTTATAATTTATTTTAATTAACAAGTCTATGTTTGTAGATCCATCGACATTCGTGATGGACCCCTATAAGGTATGTCACATAGCTACTAGCTAGTAATTCTACACAACTGTATAGATACCTACTCTATGTATATAAGAATTGTTGAGCTCAACTTTTTCCATTATAAAGTTTTTGTTTTACTCGGAGTTCTTGTCCTGTATTTCTGTATAGGCTTTCGTTGTCGTACTACAACATCCTCTATTAATTCAACAATATAAGTTGTGCGTACTTAGAGTATAAGTTAAATGCATTCAAAGGCATTTAGAAGAGTCATTTTATAATACGGAAAATTGTGTTTTCAAATCAGAATCAGAAATTTAGGAGTGACCTACAAAAGCACTACCAACACAAACGAAGTTTGATTCTCATTTGAATACTAAGTTATCATATTCAGTGAAACTTTGTAGACACGCTATAGAACAAATGTCTGGATTAGTATGTATATGAATTATCAGATTTTCGTAAAAATATGAAGTTTCAAAGTGATTCAGATCACAAATTTAACGAGCTTTAAGGTTTGGCAAACTTGGATAACCTTTCGTGAATATATGAGTACAGCAAAAGGAGGTGCAACAAAAGCTGTAAAGTACAACGCACTAACAAATTTGCATTTTCATTGGTTTGCTGTAGGAGAAATTTTGACGATGCCATTGCACGATAGTAGGTACTACCCCTTTGACTGGGCTTATTTCGCTTTGCATACAGCCTGTAAAGGTAATCTGTATTCTGAACCGGTAGTAGAGTCAAAACAAGTCTAATCATATAAGAAGACCCCAAATAATATGTCATTAGTGAAACAATTATTTATGAAACGTATTTAACTAGTGGTTCGCCCCGAACTGAGACCTCGCGGTATCCATAAGATAGTTTTAACTGTATATTGTAATAGTTAACTTTAACATTAGACGCAAAAGAGCTAAAGATTTATTGGAGATCGTTGAATTTTTGGGTAGGTACTCCTACTCCTATGGGCATGTCTAGATGCGCGCTCATCTTTACGTTCATAGACATCAGTACCATCACTATAGACTTTTTTTTATTCCACGTGTGATGGTGCTAAAAAGGGTACTAACGTCTATCATATTTTGTAAGCACAAACGAATAAACAAAACGAATAACTTCACAATGATGTCAATAGATGGCGCTCTGTTTACAGAACTGCTTACAGAATGTTTATTGACATCATTGTGTAGTTCTGTTAAAAATACTGAAGCTCATTAAAAATTAAATAATTTCGTTTCCTTATAATATTTATCCAATTTTAATATTTGTTGTTCAAGTACAGGATATAATTCAAATAATTGATCAAGTTTCAGGCTCAGCCTTTCAGAAAATTGAGAGTTCTGAGGTCAACTTTGGACGTTAGAAAATCTCCACTTTGAAAGCCCCCCATTTCGTCATTTTCAGGGGAAAAATTAAAAAAAAAAAATTAAAATAATATACCACAACCCCATGTAACGCTATAAAAAATATTTTACTTCGCATTCGCTTCTATGAGAGCCCCCCCGAAATAAGGATTTTTATAACTTTTTAAGCCATATTCGGCGGGAGGCCATCGGTTTACATATTATATTTAAATTTGAAGTAATTACGTTGAGTAGTTCAGAAGTTATAAGGCTCTGACAGACGGACGGACGGACAAGTGCCAATTCACTCAAGTAGACTCAGAGACCTTCGCTTCGCTCGGTCAACTAAGCTCGTAGCTTTAGTTTTAAGATACCGCGTAGTTAATTATCACCATCAAGTCTTATTCCTTGTAAACATGACGTTCAGAAGGTGTACTTTGTAGGTACCTATTTTGAACAAAGGTGCTTTGACTTTGACTTAACTATGTTTTGTATGATGGAACAATCCTGGGACCCACAATATTGGTAAAAATCCTCACAATACCGTACCGTAACACAATGCCAGCAGAAAACCGTGTCGAATTTAAATAAAACACATGCGTAATTTTGTGGCAGTAAAGTTGTGGCGTTGACGGGAGTTCCGCAGTAGAGCACTAAAAACCGTAAAATTCAAATCTCCCTAAACTTTAACAAGGAACAAACATTACGTACCTAGAGCATGCGCTGCACGTATCTCGTTCATTCAGGAGAGCCATTCTTATAATGAAATTTCCTCCTTTAACAGCGCGTGGAATTGAGACAACGTGAAACTGCAATTTCCGCTTGATCTTGAATATTTTGTATGATCGTTATTTAACCGCAAAAAATGTTCCAATACAACAAAAACCAACAAGAACACACACAACACACATACCGAACATTATAAGGAAAAGGGAATTTAAATTAAATTAAAAAAAATTAACAGATTGAATTTTCGTAGCCTTTTCCTTTTTCTAATAAAATAAGAAGCACTAGATTAGTTTGCTAGCTAGCTAGTTTTATGAAACCTGTCCTTTTCCGCCCTGTAGAATTTATACTTTTCGTAAGTTACTTTGTTAACTTTTCCGCTACAAGTTAGCATTTGACTGCGATCTCACCTGATGGTAAGTGATGATGCAGTCTAAGAAGATACGGGCTAACCTGTTAGGGGCATGGCAGCTATATTAAACCCATACCCTATTCGGTTTCTACACGGCATCGTACCGGTACGCTAAATCGCTTGGCGGTACGTCTTTGCCAGTAGGGCGGTAACTAGCCACGTCCGAAGCCTCCCACCAGGCCAGACCAGGAAAAATTCAGAAATTTTAAATTCCCAATCTACCCTGCCGGGGATCGAACCCGGGACCTCCGTACATTAAGAAAACAGCGCTCAACACTGCGCCACGGAGGTCGTCAAAACTCTAGGTTTTATATTATTATACTTCATAATATGTGGTTCCTGCACTTTTAAAATCTTATAAATCAGTATTCATCTTACATCTATACGGGGTACAGAGCGGTATAACTTCCTATTCTCTACAAGTGGACATTTCGTTCGACATAAGCTATTATGCTATTTGCGAATATAGGCAAGGACAATTGTGAAACGAGGTTCTATCATTTTAAAGCATTAGTCTCGTCTATTTTGCTTAGAAATAGAATTTCTGCATGGATTCAGGTGAACAAAAGTCCTGCAGGATTTAATTTGATAGCGATTCTTATCGGTTGCTTTACGAATTTGTAGGGTACCCTTTATTGTTATAATATGTTTGTTTTTTGTTTGATAAGCATAATTCCTTAAACTGGTTAAATAAGATAATAACAAAAAGAGATAATTACTTTTGGTTTTATAATTAACATCTCGTTTATTTCGCTATCTGGAGCGATCATCTAACGAAGATAAAGCAGTAGCATTAAAAAGGTCTATGACATCATGTCAGAGGATAACTGAGTGCGAAACAAAAAAAAAACGTAGTTAACATGTATTTCGATCACCGCGGTATGGAGCAATTCTCGAAGACCTGGGTTCGAATCATCATTTGGGTCCAATCATTTAGGAAATATTGAAAACGAAATTGACAATGCGAGAACCACTTGCGAAGTGCGAATAAAGATAGCGAATAATCGCACTAAATTATTTTGTATTTTCATTGGAAAAAAGATCGTTTATTTATGAATCCCTTGAGCAGTTATTAGAGCGTGTAAAAATAGGCATGCGGAATCACGCTAATTGTCAAAAACTTTGATGGACATTATTTCATAAACGGTTTTTTTTTTATAAAAACTGTCTAGAAAGCCTCAAAATTATTATAAAATACCTTTTCAACAAGGTATGGACTTTCGGGACTTATACACTTTAAAGCTCATATTTTTGCTCTCAATTTCATGAAATCTCTCGAAGTCGCTTTTTTAAGCGGTACCTAACCGGTTTCTATGATAGTACCTACCAAGTTTAAACTGTTCTTAGGTGTAGTTGATCTTATATATTTGACATAAAGAGGGACATACGGACTGGACGGAACTATAAAAGAGCCTGATTTTACCCCGAATTTTTATTACTATATTATGATATTTATGTGAGAAATATGTGACTGAAGTCGTAAAATATTTTCATAGGAAAGTCCCTTGGAGTGTATATTATGCGAAACGGACACACATTCTTATTTCTATTTCATAAAGCATGTCACGTTCTCAGAACGCCTTACAGCTATAACGACCTGGAAAATGTCTGTATTTTCCAATTCAATGAGAACTGGGAATACCTAATATATATCGTGGTCAGAAATTCCATAAGGTAACATAAAACACTTAAGTTATACTTACCAAGTACCAAGACATTTCCAAGTCAATGGTTGGTTATCATACATAATATGCGAAAGTCAGTTTGTTGTCCTTCAATCATGCTGCAACGGAGCAACGGATCGACGTGATTTTTGGCATGGGTATAGTCGAGGACCTGGAGAGTGACATAGGCTACTTTTTATCCCGGAAAATTGAGGAGTTCCCGCGGGAATCCAAAAAAAACTTCCACGCGGACGAAGTCGCGGGCATCAGCTAGTTATAACAATAATATTAACCACCCATGATCGGAACTTTTTTTAACTTCAGATAGAGGAGACAATTTTCGCTAACTTAACGCATTTGCTTGTGTAAATTTCCTTTCCCTTTTTAAATAGATTCTGCTTAATTATAACGTCTAAAGTATAAAAAAACACATAAAGTGTTTTAGCAAAAAAAAAAGCGGTTGTCTTCGTTAGCTTAGAAACTAAGGTTTCGTAGGCAATAAGTTATTGAATATCAATAAGAAGTTGAAGAAAGATATGAACGATTTGTAACTTGATCGCTCAACGGTCTTAGAACCTTGAACAAGCAACTTTCAGTAATAGCTTTTGGGAGATAACAATATTTTATTGATTCTTTGTTATATCCTTCTAAGTGCTGTAATTTATAAGATGTGGGAATATTTGTTAAGAATCTGCCCTTGAATATGAAAATATTTTCTCGCAATTTGTAACGAAGCGTTAAGTATTTTAGTATTAGGTATTTATTTATAATGTAATTATTTACTTATAATTTAAAATTTTGTTTTTATTAATACTATGTATAGATTAATATAAATAAGTTTATTCAACATTTTCGAACGCGAATATGCTAGCGTCCGGTTTTAGCGATGCACGGAACCCAGGGTTTGAAGTTGGATAACTATACGGCTTCAGTCAGGTCCGACGCGCTCCTAGCGTCGCGGTGTGTTATAATTACTTCATCCATCCATCCATCCATCAGCTTGTATTCGTCCACTGCTGGACATGCCTCTTGGAGAGCGCACCACAACACAATTTAAAATTAATTATTAATATTAAATTGTTTAATATTTTAGTGCCAAGTTGCATTCAAATCTGTTTCAGCGTGATGCCGTAAAAGACAGACAGACGGACAAAAAAATATTTTGGGACCCTGTTTCGATAATAAAGCTTCCTTCAACTATTTTCAACAAATGTTTAATGTACAGCGATCGTGTCAATACGTTACAGTTTTATTGTAAGTAGAAACTTTGTGAATATACTCGTAGCTTTAGATTGAATGCTAATAGAATACGGGTTAGATTCTAGACTGTATCATCAGGATCATTACTATAAAAATGCGATTGTCGAAAATGGTAGATAAACGCAAGCACCTGTGAATAACCTATCTACCTATTGCAAAACATGACCAATGCTTTCACCTATTATTCTATATGAGTTATCACTTAAGAACCCCTAAGGCACTTATCGTCCTCGCTCGCTATTTGTTCGGCTAAGTAGGGTAAAACCACAGATGGACGACAGATAGTCACGCACATCTACTAGATTAAGTGAAGGCTTTAGTGGGAAAGTGTTCCAATAACTTTCGCTTAGACACGTACAAAATATATGGCTAGAAATAATTATAAGTTTTATTGTAGCTACTTGCTACCACACACTTACTATTGTTTTCACTTATTTATTTGTATATGTCACCATAAAATTGTAAAAACCGTTAGATTATAATCTCACTAGCGAGATTGCAAACTGTCGAAAGATTACAATTTAGCGTATTATAGATTAGCGGTGTAATCTGTTAGGGTTATTAACCCGATAAAACCTAAGTGATTATTCATGTCGAACCCTAACCTAACCTACAAGAAAGAGACAAGAAAACGTAAATACAATGAATATTTTAAAAATTGACACTAACAACATTGAACGGTTCACAATCTTTCGACAGTTTACAATCTATCGAGATTAAAAGCGTTAGATTACAATTAACGGTGACATATACAAAAATCCACAAAATTATTCCTAAACAAGTTTCACATAAATATATAAACTTACAAAACATCCTTAAAAAATAATTATTAGTTTTAAGAATATTTTGTATAATATATTTTGAAGCAATAATTATAGGTCCCACTTTCTGCGGGCCCAAACACCCAAGCATGAAGCAGCCGATGGTCAGGGCTCCAGAGAGAGGAACCTCTTCACAATTCGTGCTATCTCAAAAATAGCCGCCTCCTGGTACCCGACCCCTAATCCAATAACCAACCGAAAGTATCTGAAGAATCAAAGCGAAAGCTTCTTATGTACATCAAAAGCACTTAAAAGACAAAGTTTATTTGAATAAACTTTGTCCAAAATTGCTTTCTAAGAAATTTTAGAGATTAAGCGGGACCAAAGTCGAGGTCATCTTATTACATTAAATGGTCGATGTCTTATTATATAAGTAGTAGATATTGAAAAGTGTGATCACTTTTTTAAAAGTTTGTATAAAAGCGATCACAAACTATAGTTGAGCCGCAAAAGGAGCAAGAGACAAGAACTGACCTTTGTTGATATCCTCCTTCCAAAAGCCTGATTTGTTATTTACATACCTATTGTATGTGAAGTCACGTCTTGTATTTTGTAGTCATAAAAAAATGTGGCTTTAACGTATCTCGACGTAACGTAACTAACTTAAGAAACTATTACAACCTATAGAATTATATTTAAAATGTAATCTTGGCAAAAGACTTTTTATTTTATTTGAAAAGCAAAATTGCAATGTTAAATTAAAAAGCTTCCTTCGTTTATGGTTTGCGGAAATTACTCGCTTTTACGTGCAAAAGCTTTCTTTTTCATCTCTTAGTAAGTAAATCGACAATCCATTGCGCGACGGAATAATCTAACTTTCGCATTAGAAAGATTCTTTTCCTTTTATCGCAGGATAAAGCTAATCTTTGAAACCATCACTATTATTGCACAGGAGACAGCGGTGCTTAGGTACATTATATTCTGCTTTTAGCTTAGGAAAACGTAGTTTTTTGTTAGTTTTACGAGAAGTTCAAAGACCTTTATATAGGTAAGTATTTGCTTTCGCAGTTTATATTTCGTTGCTTAATTATTTGTTCCGTTCGTTCAAACAATAAAATATTAGGCATGGAAGTAATAATCTTGCAGCTGTTTATAATAACCAAAAGTTTCGGTTTTATGTAGTTCGAATTTATGCTAAAAACAAAATACAAGTTCTTTAGTATATACATTTTCTCTCATTATTTGTACTGTATACTAATTTCCATAAAATTATTCCAAAACAATATATTCCTTAAAAATAAATACAAGATTGTTTTGTTCATAATTATTAATAGTATTTTTTATACTTATATTTTTTAAAGATACATTTTATTCTGAACAAAATGAAAATGCATTTTTGATATAATATTGTTAATCATAAGCCAAAATTATATATATACTAATAAATAATACATGATAGATACATATAACAAATGGGAAAGTGTGTCTATCTGCCCGTTTTTTTTCACGGCCCATCTCAACCGATTTTGACTAAATTCAGTTTCTACTTTTTATACCTGCCGTAAAAAACTTTTTCAACACACTTGCTCATAAAGTGGCTCTAATTTCACCGCAATTAGGCACATAATGACACCTATAATCAAACTGTGACTTTTTCATTGCTATTATTCACAAGTGCGTTATAGAGATTTTATTTTATCTACTAAATAAAATTATTTTTGGTATTATTATTATTCGCAAGTGAGTTATAGAGTTTTTTTCGCACGTACCATATTATTAGGTATACCATTGTTATAAAAATAGCACTATGTGTTTTGAAATGTACATAAATGATAAAATGAGGTCACGTAATAGGTATGTTTGAAACAAAACGGTACTCACGGGAGCTTTCCTTTGGAAATGTGAAATACAATTCGAGTATATTCGAGTAGGTACTTTTTGTTATAGGTACAGCTTGAGATGTGGGCACTTCTACTCTTCTTCCCCTAATTGTATCTATAATCGTATAATCTTGGAAAATCAAAGGGATCCACAGACCACGAGATTTTTCAAAAATCGAAACCCACATGGAAGTCCCGTGCACCATCTAGTTTTAAAATAATGTGGCATGTGGCATGCCGTCGCACTAGGTACTTATGTTGCTGTGGCGCAATTGTAGCTTACGCCTCTTTTTTCTCGGTGTTAAAACATTTTTGCGAATAACATTCAATGCAAACAAACAACAGCCTGACATTTGTACCGTGTACCGTTATTAGTTAAGCAATTTGAAAGGGCGCTCGCAACAAATGTTTGAATGATTTAATTTCCTACCAAGGCTTTCGACCAAAGGCGAATATAAATTGAATTTGTAGATTAATTCTGATGTAATAAAATATTTAACGCAATGATCATTTTACAATGGCGTTTTGATTTTCCACCTCTATTTTAGGTTCTATCATTATTAGATGAATGCTTTAGTCTTTAGTGATAAATACGATTTTGAGATCTGAATTCTGAAACAGTCGTCAACTTCAACAGTAATTAGTAAATGTTATTGGGAATCAAAAATAATAGTACTTATCTAATCTAGCAACGGCTGGATGCCACTATTAAGTTATTAATCATGGTAAATGCTCTAATTAATTGTGTATACAAATAAATTAAGTATTCTGTGGCAACGTGTAATCTCACAGTTAAGTGATTCATAGAAGCTTCGAGAATTTATGCAGTTTCAAATTCCTCTTTGTAGTTAGATACTATAATATAATAGTACGAGCATCTGCCCCAAACTTTAAACAATGTCCATTGTTCCAGCGTTTAGCGAACAAGTTGACTTAACTGTTTCAGCTTCGCGTTTAGCTATAGACTGGGATCAATAAAGATCTTTGAAATTTACTAGCTAGCTGATACCCGCGACATCGTCCACGTGGATTTTAGGTCTTTTCGAGTCCCGTGGGAACTGTTTTTTTCCCCCAGGATAAACTGTATACAATACTAGCTGACCCGGCGAACTTCGTACCGCCTTAGTATGCAAAACTAAATATATATTTTTCAATATTTCTGAGAGATTTTCTTAATATTTTTTTCCGTAAGAACCTTCTCCTAATAATAACAAATACAACAAAAAAAGAATTAGTGAAATCGGTCCAGCCATTCACGCGTGATGCCGTGACCAAGGAAAACGGGTTTCATTTTTATATATATAGACAAAGATTTAAATCTTTGTATATAGATATGAAACTGAATAGGTACATGAGCGTCAATTTGTCAATATGTTTGAAGATCTCTCTACTGTCCTTATGTCTCATTTACTTTTGTATATGGAGATTTTTTAACACAATGTTTTTACTTTTCCGTACACTTTTTCAAACATTTTCTTTCAGGTCCTGACAATTATAAATACAATAAAAAAAGTATTAGTCAAATAGGGCCGCCATTCCAAAGTGATGCGCTTACATACATTCAGCGATTGATTTTTATTTATATATTATATCATTGATGTAGAATTTTAGTACCTATAGGTACTCTATTTCAATGATATATATACAACGTTTTTATGAGCATTTCCTATAACTCTAGGGTTAGATTCCTTAACAAAAAGTAATCAAAAATGGCTAAGGAACATGTGTTCTAAAATGGATATTTTCGGAGAAAATAATTTTTCTTTTATAAATAGGTCCAAAATTGTTTCCCATATGCCGCATCCTTGTTTTTGCGACGTTGCCAAACTTAAATCATTGAAAAATATCTTACGGTGTAACTACTAACTAGTAACGGTATTAATAACATTATAGCCACCTTGCCATAGCCATTCTTTAAAACGATACGACTAGCTGATAAAATTCTAACAAATAAATATTTTTTAAATTTTTCATAACGTTGTCGCTTTTCACATAAAGGTGTGTATAACATAAATAGTCGGAAATATTTGAATTACTTTGTATGAAAACTGTGTTTTTTTTTAATATTAAAAAATATTTCTTATGCAGTTCGATTCTTATAAGTGGTCTGCTCAATACCTCGAAGTTATAGGAATTGCTTATAAACACGTTGTATATAGATAGATTTTACTTTGGTCTTGACTTTTCTGTAATATAGATGCGTGTAGTATACATACACACTGCAGATATGCGATGTAGGTGTATGTAGTAAGTGCTCTGCCTGTGAAATCTAGGTACTAAAATTCTACATCAATGGAAATCGTAGAGTAAGTTGAAAATGGAATTCTACCGCACTTGCGGAGTCGAGTCAAGATACCTATAATAAGAATTACTTTTATTGTATTATTAATACCAATGACATAATATTATAAGTTTAAGAGAAATATGGTTTAAAATAACAATTCACAGATGATAGTAAATATTATAATGGTCCAAGAGCTGGCGGCGAATTTCGGGAAGGTTCTTTTGGCAAGCTGAAATATAATTTCGTCAATAGGCGAATCCTGTCCTGCCAGTCTAGTAGAGCGTTTGCGGTTATTTCGCTACAGCACAGCTTTGCAAAAAAAAACCAAAAAAATATTTTTTTGGCAACTTGTTTTTTTAAACCTTCCCGAAGTTCATCGCCAGCTCTCCGTCTATAAGTATGGATGAGTTCGTTTTCTACGTGACACTGAGTGCTGAGAAATTCGTAAGTACAATTTAAAAACATAGAAAAGAACGCTTTCGTAGATATTTTAATAATTAATTAATGCAGAAACAATTCACAAAAGAAAACCGGTCTGTTTTCTTGCTAAACAAATTGGTAAAGAGCCAGTGGATCACTTCGGAGGCTTCGATGTTAGAACAATAGTTATTGAAACCCTTCGGTGAACTTTGAGTTTATTAAATTCAGTAGGAAGGCCATTAATATGATTCAAACTGAAACCATACATTCTTTGGTAGTTACGATCTCTATGTATGTATTAAGAGTTCCGTAAATAGTGGCGCCATGTATCGTAAGTACATTATATATTTTACTTTTACTTAAAATAATACCTTCTATGACATATTTAAGTAATATTTCATGTCAAGTTCTTTCGGTTTGATTAAACCAATGCTTTTTAAATTAATATAGAAATGGGAAGCAATTTTCAATTACTATTTGGTAATTTTTATGTAAGTAGAAAGTTTGTGTAATCTTGGTAAAAAATGGGCCTTTTTAATTAAAAAGTTCATGAAACTTTTCCTGAAGTTAATTAGCTCAGAAGCGTTTTCTTAAATTCAATTCATTTCAATCTTTTATTCTTGCGAAACCTATATCCATTATGTTAGTTAAATGGCGGCGTGCCTGCGTGAGTTAACCTATTTATATATTTTAGAGCAACATTTTATATAGCTTACTGGATGATGCCCGCGACTTCGTCTGCGTGGATCGAGGTGGATAAAAAGTAGCCTATGTATTATTCCAGACTATAATCTATCTCTGTGCCAAATTTCATCCAGATCCGTTCGGCTGTTGGGGCGTGATTGAGTAACAAACATCCATCCATACATCCATCCATCCAAACTTTCACATTTATAATATTTATTTGATTATTTGGTGATTGATTATTTGATGTAATATTGTACATTGTAAGCTTCATTTAGTTTGATTCGTGATATATCCAAGGATTTAATTTTTCGTCGCGTAGGATTAGGGACATCGTTCATCAGAAGCAGAACAACCGTGACTAATAAAAACTTCAGTTAGAACAAAGAAAGAAAAGAATATTCGCAGTCGGTTAGGGTTGAAATTAATTTATCAAACTGGACATCAATTTATCTGTGAGACAGCAGACGGATGACGTAGATAGACGTTTCATGTATATATTGGCTGAATTTAACAAATTAAGTTGACGACATCTTTTTTCCCGATTGATTATTTCTTTTAATTTCTCACTGGAATAGGCCTCGCGACTTATTAGGCAAGTATTCTTACCGTTATGTTTTTATTATTCAGAAACATTTTACATTTTCATCATTCTATATTTTATTCCGAAGCTGAACTTTGGAAGATGAGTTTTTATATCGGTAATGACGCCCCCGGGAAAACGATGGATGATCCAAGACACCTCTGAAATTTATAATCAGCAAATTTGTACGTACTATACTGTAGCCATCTGTCGTGTATACAGATAGGCTTATCTTTATCGTGGTTTTCCTTGAAATAACAGGCATTGTTGAGAATGTAATGGCCCAACAGGACAAAGCTAAATTGGCACTAGACCCAGATAAATTGGATTCCATCCAAACCTTCCTAGTTTGTTGAACTCGTGATGCTTTTGAGGATCTGTGATTAACGAAATATTCTGCTCTACGGGTGGATAAAACTGAGGGAGGACATTTTATCCCTTCCCCATGGATAAAATCTCCCCGCCCATACTCGCCCTGCAAAGAAATAATTAAAAATCGTTATTTATTTTATTTTCTCGCAATCGAAGTGAAAAGTAGAGTGTTTACCACGGGACTAAAAGACTCGACTCAGACTCGACTCTATAGCATACCTCGCTACGCTCGGTAAGCTAAAGATCTCGTATGAAATGGCTCATTTTAGTCCCTTGATGAACAATCTACTATTGTGACATGCACACTTATGACTTGAGACTCATTCTACTTACTAGTCACCCGGATGTGAGTACGCAATAATGAAACGTTCTTTTATCTACTCCAGCATCGAAAAGTTCCAATTTCGAATTTGACAACTATATCGAATTGAACCCTCTTTCGTGTTTGCTTCTCATAACGATACAGTTCGTTGTATGGGAGCTGTATCGTTATGAGTCGTAGCTGTATCGATATGGTTATCTTCATAAATAGGATACCTATAGCTTAGCGGCTCTGGGTTCTGGCACTTTCCCAACCACAGAGTTCTTAGTATGTAGAGGAGCCATACCTACATCATGGCGGATGGTGGCACCCGTCATTGAATATGTACATATTATATATTTCATCTCCACCTACTCTATACTCTATGTACCCAACCCACTCTATGGTTGGTACTGCCACTCTTACTGCCAATATTAAAAAAAATATTAGAAAAATTACGCGGTAAACGGATTACTTTTGCAACTTGTGAAATTTGTATTGATTTGACTTTTTTATTAATTTACAAAGTAAAAAATTATAAAGACGTCCTTGTCGTAGATAAAATCTTGTATGCAGCTGTACGTAATTAGTCATTTTAATTCTCGTACTATCCTATTTTGATACTCGGCAAGCCTCGTATCAAAAAACAGCACTCGAATTAAAATGACCCTCATTACGATACAGTTGCATAAATAGCTATTACGGTCTCACAGTTGAAATTAAATCTTTACGGTAAAACAGGTCATAGCTCGCCCAGTTCCTGCTTTGAGTAATATTTTATCGAAATATTGACCTTTTTAGCCGTGAGATTAAAATACCTTGGGATGTATTGTGTCGTCCGCATGTAGTTTTCATATCTCGTAGGTAAACTGTGATTTTCCGGTACAAAAACTAGCCTATATCTGCTTCTGGGACGCAGGCTATCTCTGTAAACGTCAGGGTCGGTCGCAGGCAGACCGAGGAAGGGACACATAGACATACTTGCGTATTTATACTACCACTACAGCCCATTAACCTCCCACTGCTGGGCACAGGCCTCCACTCTCACAGTAGGGAGGGAATTAGAGCTTACACCCCCCGCGCTGCTCCAATGCGGGTTGGCGGGCTTTAACGGCTATTAACATGTTAGTGATAATAACCGGGACCGACGGCTTAACGTGCTCTCCGAGGCACGGGGGTGAAACTCCGCCAACTTCCTGACTCCGGACTAGTACTGAGAATTTCTACTCAGAAAAACTCAACACTTATTATGGCCCGACCCGGGACTCGAACCCGGGACCTCGTCAGCCATAGTCAACTGTAGATTGTCAGCCTGAATACCTATCAAGGATGAATTAGATAGTTATACTGGAGTATTTATACTATTTGAAGGGATTATATGAACTCACTAACCTCAGTGAAATAAACAATAGGTTAGATACCTAAGGGAAGGTTAAAAACAACATTTTAAAGCCCTACCCTATCTATTATTATTTGTGTTTTATAAAATTTTTACTATAGGAAATTTAATTTAAGAAAGCATCATGCGCAAACTCTATAAATTATTTAGTATCTCTTCTATATCTGTTCCATTAGTGGAGCGGAGCACCTGCAGGAAAAACGTGAGATAGTCACGCACGTTCCAGATATAAATAAAAAGATTTCGTTATCCAAATGGAGGATTTAAAGATTGGAGAGACATAATTTCGGCAACCTATGTCAATAAAACCAAAATATATTTATGTAAATTGAAAAATTTCATTTCCATTTTGAATATCCTTGTTTCTTAATAGCTAAATGAAATTTTCCTTTTTGTAATCAATTTATAGCGAACGAAGAGAATGAAAATTATAGCTTGCTTGTACCGTGTTCCTACGTGTAAATCATATCATAAACTATACCTGAACAACAACTAAATTTATCTTGCACGGAAAACTGCATTGAGGAATATTGAATTTAAAAATGTATGTAAGGTTGCATCGTCGTTACAAAATTGATTCTATATGGATTATCTTATCGGTTTCTACGCGACTTCGTACCAGATTGGTACCTAAGTCAAGTTGATTGCATACTTGTTAATTGTATTAGTCCCGTACTATATGTCCTGACCTGTTGTTTGCCTTTATGGGTTTAATAGGCCATCGGTTTACAGATAATAGGTATGAACCCGACTGCGGAAAAAAATATCGGAAACCTCCACTATTCTGGATGTAAAATCCGTCATATCGATTTTTTTCGTGCTAAATCTAGCCTATGTCACTCGGACCATTAATAAATCGATTGAATAGCTGTTGACACTTCATACATTGAAATCGGTTCAGTAGTTTACGCGCTACTGACAGTGGAACATACATAAATACAAAATATATACATACATACATACATATACTGCTAAAATCGTAACCATTCCGTTTGGCTTTGCCATAGATAAATGGTATTAACCTTTTTTATCACACAGTATTATATAATTTACTTTTTCGTCTCAATACGATGCTCAATACCCATCCGTAAGATGGGAATGTCGTTTTCATGACGTGAATATACGCTATTATCTGAAGTAGTAAGAAAAATTGTGCTCTAGCACATTGAGGATTTATTGAATTACTGGTGATATGTCCCGGATTCCATTATGCTCTTTTATTCATACACTCGAATAAAATAATAATATACTTACCTGTATAGTGTACACAAAGACATGTTAGTTTTGGAAGGTCCCTAAATAATGATAGCTACATTTTTCACGTTGTGATTTCTATATCAAGTAAAATACATCAGTAATGGGTATATTTTATTATTAATTGGACATGGCGTAAGTCATAAATATTTATTCAATTTAGGTAGGATTTCAAGTGATTGCTAGGTAATATCGACACAAAAATAAAATATTTTGTCTTTGCGTTTGCAATCAGGTATATACCGAAACCTGAGTACTTAGTTATCGAAAAACCTTATAGGTATAGTATGGTACATTATTTCTCTGAACGAAAAACTCATAATTAAAAAACCTGTTATATTTTTCTTGTGAGCTGGTGGCTAGAGACCATTGAATAAACAAACGAAATTGGTTCTATTCCACGGTCCACCTATACCAAAACACGTATGAGTTGTACAGCTTTATTGTTCAGGAACCCTGAGAATAATGTTTAATTATTGCGGTTACCTTTGCATCGCTCTAACAATGGCTGCTTATTGTTCTCGTGTAACAGAAGCTAAAACATAAGCAAGATACTAACAATTCATGTTCTTATTGTGCAACGGCAACATAGTATATTTACCTATATTTTTTTAACACAACTAAGGTTTCGTTATGTACGCAATTAATAAAAAAAACATAGTAGCTCATTCTCGTCCAACAGAGCAAGGCAAAAAGAAAAGACATGAAACCATGTCTGCAGCTATCAAATTTCTCCGATCATCATATCAGACGACAAATAGAGGACAAACATTTAAAAAAACCAATTAAACACCGTTATGGATCGTGTGGTGCTGGTGCGAAAGTGCACGGTTTGTTGGTAAACAACCAACCTACTATATATATACGTGGAGCAAGGAGTTTGTAGAGGTCTATGGGAGCAAGCAGTATAAGACCGGAGTTGTGACTGTCCATCCCAGACTCCTTGAAAGTACCGATGTGGTGGTCCATATTTAAATTGAAAATTGTAAAATTGATCACTGTTATTTTCGCTCTGAATAGTCTGTCGGATTCTTTAAGCAAGAAATGACCGAACTTTATTTTCATCGAAAGGCAGTGAAGAAATCGACTCGTATGAATTTAAAGAAAATTAAAAGAACATAATATTATTTTTATAGAAATAGTAAGAGCATGGTTATAGGCCATATTTTACAAAGCCAATATTACGTATATACGGGTACCTACATCAAAATTGCAAACATGAAAATCTGGCGAAACCGACTCCGATGTCTCTGCATCGGCGGGCATATTTTGGCCCGCTGCGCACGATGTAATGCCGAAATCCCTGCCCTGTGGTTACCGCCAGAAGTCGTATTTCAGTAAACCATACGAAGTCCACCTGTACGCTTACTCTGAGTTTTTACACTGCAAATACGATTGATCGACGTGAGAGCTCACCACGACAAGTGTAAGCGAACGTCAAAGTAAAATGCACCCAAAAACTCTTGCTTTAAAGTCACAAATTCAGCGTTCGGAGCGCTGGCTGTGAATAAATACACGAAATGATGAAATGAGCTCTAAACCAATGCGGTTAAGGTTCATTTTACTTTAGCGTTCGCATACACTCGGGGTGGTGAGCTCTCACGTCGATCGTCGTCGTCGTCGTATTTGCAATGTAAAAACTCAGAGTAAGCGTACTGTCAGTGGCGTGCAGTTCATAGAGGCAAATAAGCACAGCTTACCCCAACTGTATGAAAGTTATACTCAAGTAAATTACATAATAAAATAATAAAAAAACAACTGTAATATAAATTTATAAAAACGCCATCTATAGTAAATAACCACCCGCATCTATATTAATTCTGTAATTATCACGAAGATGGCGCTGTCACGTATTCTATCCAAAGTCAATACTGAGGTCAATACGCTCATAATAACATTGAACCGACGCGACGCTGGCGCCACGGAACAAGCAGGAGTTAAAAATGGCAAAAATTTTAGGTATGTGTGTTTCACATTCAGTAATACAACACGAAATACATTTACATGTGTGAGTCATCACTCCTAGTCATAACGCACGACGTTACGTCAATAAAAAGCTCAGCTTCCGGAAACTGCGTGATCAACTCAAGACTTATTTTAATAATGAAAATTAAGTAGCTGTATTTACCTAGATACCAAAAAGAATTGTTGAAATTATTAAATAAATTAAAATTTTCTACTGTATTTCTTTCCACTGATTTTGTATTCTAAGAAATTATAAAGATTCTAAATTATTAATTAAGTCCGGCTACCAGACGAACGCGCGCGCCATATTAGTTATTACTTATTGACTATTGTGTTGTTATTGTTTTGATTGCGAATTTCGTCCCGTTAAAAAATTGTTTTAACACGTTCAAGGACATTTCTTTGTAAAAAAACACGTGAATTATTGTGAGAACAGCATGTGACAACTTTTTTAGTGATTAGTGATTACAAAATTATTGGAATTGTTCAGAAATCGGTATTGCAATCGGTAACGTAACAATCTACTTACATAGTATTATTATTATTTTAAGTACCTACCTACCTTTTTGGGTGTGAAACGAGAGAGTTCTTGGTGTACCTTTTTGCATTACAATTCACATTATAAAATATATTAAGTACCTAGTAGTTGAGCATGGTTTGTTAGCATGGTTAGCATGTTCGATTGCAGTTGAGAGGTGCTGGGTTCTTTCCCGGGTCGGACCAAAAATCTTAGATAAGGAAGTTCGATATTAGGTTTTTGTTTTAAGAAATTTTCAGCACTAGCCTGGAGTTGGAAACTGGCTGTTTCACCCTCATACATAATTAATGCTTACCCTGGCTTCGAACCCTGTGCACGCCACTGCGTACTGTCTGTTATCACTAGCTGACCCGCTGCGGCTTCGCATGCGTGAAAATTGAAAATCATCCATTCCAACGACCTCAATTTACATAGACGGGCCCTGTCAAACAAAGAATATAGATTTATTTTACTAACGCCATCTAGTCCGTAAAGCGAGACAGCGCTATGGCGGGGACAAGGACAGGCTTATACAGGTGAGGTGAGAGGCACGCACCACAAATCACGCCCAACTTTTTTCTATGAAAGGGTACCTACATAGTACCTACATATAATTATATCTATGATCCGTTCAGTAAGTTCGTCTTCAGGCGATTTCAAACAGATTTTATAAACGTCCATATAAATCGATTAAACTGACGCATTTTGTTAAACGTTTGGCTAATTACTAATACTACACTAGCGGCACGCTATGATGGCCGGTTTGAATCATCAACGCTCATGAAGTTCCGTATATCCGATAACGACTTTGAAGGAAATAATTGTATTACTTTATTGACGATAGTGATGTGCAGAGATTCATAAATTTTATCGAATGTAGTTTTAGGTTTAGGACCTTTATTAAAGGTTTAAATTAACCGGTAACCGGCCATCATAGCGTGCCGCTAGTGTAATAAGTAATTGTGCAAAGCTGGTTAAGTATTAAGCGCTATGGCCGATTTTAACCAAGGTAGTAAGTATGTAGTGATTTAAACTAATCATTAGTTAAGTACCGATGAATTTGTATTAGGTGATTTTACAACAATGATCCTGATTTTTTATCCTGGTTTAATATCCCGCATAAATCCCTGAATTTTATTTGTGTGCAAGGGCACCAGCCCTGGTTTAAGTAATTCTGACCCTTCTACGTCTACCAATAAAATCGCTATCTTTATGACGTAAATGATGGATCCATTCCATAAGAAAGCATCGTTCTGCAACGTTGTAATGACTGCGAATATTTCGGTTTCGCACATAAATTTTACGATGTATGCCAAAGACTTTAGTGGTGTGTTAGGAACTAGAAACGTCAATGAACAAAAGAGCATAGGAGTAGCTACTTTAACAACTTTTCCCTTTATTTCCTGTATCATGAAAGCTTCATTGTTCTCATTAAAGTTGGGTAAGTAGCTCTCGAGGCTGGAATATTAAACAGTATTGTATTATAGGCTGAAATCTGGAACGCAACAAGTAAGTAGAAAAACTTTTGTTACCTATGCTGTGTTTCAAGTTAAACCAAACGTAATAGGAATAAATGCGCCATTTTGCACAGCATTGTGCTATACCTATTCGTCAAAGAGGGATAATTATTATCAAACAAAGTTTTAATCGTCACGCATCTAAATTTACGGATTTTTTAGTCTTTCTATTAGCTTACACAACGTCGATAACTCTTTCAATTCCCTGCTCCTTCAATTTCCTAACTAAGGTAAATAATATACTTATCTAAGTATCAGCTGTTCGAAAATCCAACCGATTCTTAGTATGCTGGGATACTCTGCAGGCATACTGCTACCAAGTATAACATGAGAAGATGATGCCGGCGACTTCGTCCGCGTGGTTTAAGTCCGGTCGAAATCCTTAATTTTCAGGATAAAAAGTAGCCTATGCCCTTCCCCGGGAAATAACTTATCCCTGTACCAAATTTCATCAAAATCCATCAAAAAGTTGAACAGATGGACCGTGAAAGCGTAGTAGAGATTCAGGAAAAATAGAATGCATAAGTAATTAGAAATCTCTAGCAGTCCTAAAGAGTTATCTATGGAAAATGAATCTTTCTCTTCAGCCGGTTCCTTCATTACTGTTAAGATCGTGGTCGTGGTCGCATCCTAAACTCGAAAGGATTATTGAATTACGGAGAATGGACCGGATTCCTCATAAATTAGTAATGCAAGCTCTGCACTTCTTATTGCATTTATTAAATCATTTGCACTAGAAGCTCGTACCCCATTGATATAATATTACATAGAGATCCAATGTTTCTTACCAATTAACGAATACTAAGCCTTAATAAGCACAAGAGCAAGCCTGTGCCTCATAATCTTTCAGAGAACAAATCGAACTTAACGCTTAAGCCTAGACTTTACCTAATCTGCAATCAGCACCGCCAATTTAGCCGTAGCGAAAATTGAATCTCAACACGTACCTCGTTTGTTTACAAAAATGTTCCTCCTAAAACGACTTTTTTTTAAAAGTCAATGTACA
The DNA here is from genome assembly GCA_923060345.2 of Erebia aethiops. Classification (NCBI taxonomy): domain Eukaryota; kingdom Metazoa; phylum Arthropoda; class Insecta; order Lepidoptera; family Nymphalidae; genus Erebia; species Erebia aethiops. Next base: position 7,113,693 of record OV281082.1, read on the forward strand.
TGTAATTTCTGTTTTGTTTTTAATCAGAATTTTAGATGAAACGTTGAAGCTACTAAACGGAAAATAAATTTTAAAATTAGACCTATGTATAAATTAACTATTGTATAATAATATCATGTAACTAGACTAAGACCAGTGTCTTCAACCGTGTGAATTTCAGTATTTCTAATTCTGTGGGAAATCTTTGACTTTCCGAGATAAAAGTATCCTACCTCCGTTACTGGGATGAAGAATCTGTGCCAAATTTCGTCAAGATCAGTTCGTTTGTTGAGCTGTGAAAAGGTAATAGACAGACTGATAGCCTGACCGATAGACACACAGATATACATTAGCATATAATATAATCTTCTTCATGCGTTGTTCCCTCAACTTTGAGGATCGTGAAACCCCTTTGATATATCTCTATATCGCTTCCTTAGTTTGGTCTGACCAACGTTTCAGGCTACGTCCGCGGGGCCTCTCTCCTCCGATCTTACCAATGACCATAAATTTTTCGATTGTACTGGCATTCTTCCGTATTTTATAGCATATTATTTCCGTAGCATTTGTAATATCAGTATAGAATAATTTATAAGTTACTCTTGTTAGCTTGGAGAAAGAAAGTTACACCCGTTGCCATTGAAATAGAATGAGTAACTAAAATTCTACATCAATGCCCGTTGCCCTAATATATATGCAACTGCTAATAATACCTACCTTAAATGAGTGAGTATGGAAATAACCACGGAATAGATAAATTATTTTTTCTATGGAAATAACTATGCTTGAAATTACTTTGAGAGATAACCTGAAAAATGAAGTTATTTGCCTAAAAACAATGTGAGTTTTGACCGACGTAGTTTGCGCGCTGAAGTTGCAATGGACTGGTATGATTTGTTGATGGATCTTTGGAATCAAAAGGTTGGGTGGAGACCGCATGTTGGGATCAATGTAGCTACTGTGGGCGTCGACATTAAAAGTGTCTGACAGCTTGGAAGACAGCGAATGAATACGAAAGGCAGAATTTAGGGAATGATTAGAATCACAAAGAAAATTATGCCCAATAGTGGATGGATATTGGTTGAAGATGATGAAGCAGGGATACTCAATAAGTTTTCCATCGCATCACTGGCTCCGTGCATGTGGTAAAAACTAACAGCAAAAGTGAATCAGATTCAAACATAGATGTAACAATATCCAAATTGAATTCATCATATTTTTACTTTGTCGCAGTGAACTAACACAAAGCAAAATGTCAGTCGTTATTAGTTACTTTTAGAAAGAGTATACCTAGTCCTTATGTTTCAGCGAAACAGATGAGTGTTTCGAGTGCTTTAACAAGCAGTAGTATCTGCTGTTGAACGTAGCATTAGGTAAGTGTAGTACTTACCTCTTCAAATTGCTATCAAAAATGTTTTAATGTGCGTAAGTTGCATTTTGTTGGCCCAAGGACCACTTGCAGAGAGGAGTGGAACTGAGACGTAATGTCCATATTTGATAATCTCAAACTTTATAGGAGGCCACAATATTTATAGAAGGTCAAAATAAAATGGAGACAGAATAGGAAGATTCTACAGGTGAATCTCCAGGCGCGTAATGTAAAGCTTTGAAATATCGGCAACCTTGTAGTAATCATTTCAAATACTCGCACTGCAAAAATAACCTCGCAATATTTTTCCCCAATTCTGTAACACTAGAAATCATACTATGGAGATATACGCACTTGCGATTTTGAATCGCGTAAAAAATCTGATTTGTATTTGTTTATGACAAAATATTTCTAACTTTTCCCGTAAATATGGTTGTCTATTACAGGTGTGACAATTATTACTAAGTTCTACTTTTTAACATGCACTAGTTATTAGTTTTACAGACAAGTTAACAAAGGAGATCAGTATACTTATTGTAAGAAAATAATTAAGTAGGTATGTATAAAAAACCTATTGATAGTATACAAACGAATTGAGAAGTTGTTGGCAGATCAATTTAACAATATTTGATTTGACCCGGGAATCGAGCCCAGGATCTCGTAATCCGCAGAACATGCTGAATATTAGAATAACGAGGCTGTTGCACAGCTGAATGAGGATAACTTACATGATTTTGGTCCATTGACTTGATCAACTGGAACTTAAATGGAAATAACAGAAAGATACTTCAAATCTATATTTTGTTAGCTTATGATATATTTTTAAAATTAGCTAAGTGTGTATTTTGTTGGAGCAAATGTATTTCAATTTTTATTTATTTATTGTGAATACAACAACATTTACAAATGCAATATACTTCTTCAAAACTAGACAAGGTTAATATTATTCCGATACATTTGAACAAAGGAGTATTAAATCTGTCTAATAAATTACAAATTACGTATGTAATGTTCATTTTAACTGTCCATTGCAATTGTTTATTATTGCCAGAGAGTCACGGCTAAAGCTTTACAAACGTTTAGTTGCAGTAAATGCCGTACAAATGTATTGTAAGCATTACTCGTATTAGAATGTAATGGAAGCGCAGCCATTGGCCACTAATTAGGTAAAGCTCATTGTTTCTGCGCTGTTATCCTGCACTAACCTGCATAGAGCGTTTTTAATTACTTCCGATACTAGTTGCTTTTGTCTTATAACTGTACCTAATTTATTTTCATGTTGCAGGTGTCAAATAGAAGCTGGATGAAAAAGACGAAGGTTCGAATAACTATACAACGAGCTAGTAGTAAACTGTGTTCTTCTTTCCTTTACCAGCTGATTAAAATCCATAGTTTCATAATAACTGTCCAAGTGTTTCGCATGTCTGTCTATCTGTTACGGATTAACCATCAGTTAAGCCAATTTTGAAGAAATACGGTACGAAACTTTGCATCTCGGAATTCAATTCAGAAAATCATTTTAATCCACGCGGACGAAGTCACGAGCATCATGTCTGTTAAGAATATAATATTGTACACCAAATAAACATGTAGTGCCATCTATTGGCACGCATAGTATACTGTGTATGGTGATGTAAGCATATTGTACCTAATAAATGTCAAGTCAGTTGCTCTCGAACAATCAACGTGTTTCATTTAATAGGTTATGGGCGATCTGTTAATTTCAAGTATTTTAGTGTTAAATACAGTTGAAATAGTGTTGATTAGTAATAATGGCTGTGAACTACGTGCAAAGTATTCCAAAACTAAAAGGCAGGGAAAATTACGAAGAATGGAGTTTTGCGGCGGAAAATTTGTTGGTGTTGGAAGACATGATTCACTGTATCAGGCCGATCTCCAACAAAGAAGCTAAGCCCGAAGAAGACGCAAAAACCAAGGCAAAGCTAATTTTGACGATCGATCCTGGATTGTACGTGCATATTAAGGAAACTACCAGTTCAAAAGAGTTGTGGATTAAGCTAAAAAACATGTTTGACGACTCTGGTTACAGTAGGAAGATTAGTTTACTACGGCATTTAATTTCAATTCGGCAAGAAAATTGTAATTCTATGACCGCATACGTAACAGAAATGGTCGATACAGCCCAGAGATTAAAAGGCACAGGATTTGCAATCACGGATGAATGGATTGGGTCATTACTATTAGCAGGTTTGCCAGAAAAATTTTCGCCTATGATCATGGCCATAGAGCACTCAGGTATTCAGATAACCACAGACGCAATAAAGTCAAAGTTAATCGATATGGAAGGTATGGAAGTTTCAAAATTCACCGACACAGATTCCAGTGGCGCTGCATTCGCTGCGAAAAAATGGCATGATTACAAAGCTAGAAAAGATGGCGGATTAGCAAAGAAAATGGAAAAAAAAGCTATTCATTGTTTTAAGTGTAAAAAAAGTGGACATTACCGAAATCAGTGCCCCTTATTAAAAAATAAGGAAACCAATGCTTTTAGCATGGTTTTCCTGAATGGACATTATAATAAAAACGAATGGTACGTTGACTCCGGCGCCAGTGCACACATGACGCCAAACAAAGATTGGATAATCAATGCAAAATTTTCACCGTGTTTATCAGAAATAACTGTGGCAAATGACTCAAAAGTGCCAGTTGTGTGTTCCGGAGACGTACGAATAACGAGTAGTTATAATTACGATATCACGATTAAAGATGTGTTATGCGTGCCAAGTTTGACAACTAACTTGCTATCAGTGAGTGAATTAATCAATAATGGAAACTATGTTAGTTTCAGTGAAAGTCAGTGTTTCATTCGAAACAAGAAAAACGTATTGGTTGCAACTGCAGAACTGACTAACGGAGTCTACAAGCTTAACACGAGAGAAGCAGATTGTAGGTTAGCTGCGCCAGCAGTAGCAAGTGCAGAGTTGTGGCACAGGCGATTAGCACACATTAACAGCAGTGATTTGAACAAAATGAAGAATGGTATAGTTGATGGATTGTCGTACCCAGCCACTAGTGAGATGTCAAAGGAGAAATGTGTAATCTGCTGTGAAGGTAAGCAGATGAGGTTACCATTTTCTCATATCAGCCAGAAGAGTTCTGATACACTACAGATAATACATGCGGATTTATGTGGCGCTATGGAAACTAAATCTATTGCAGGTTCACATTATTTTCTTCTATTTGTGGACGACTATAGTCGTATGACATTCATATACTTTCTTAGGCATAAAAATGAAGTATTCAAGAAATTCAAAGAATTTAAGGCTATGGTTGAGAACCAGCAAAATAAGAAAATAAAGATATTCCGCACAGACAATGGTGGTGAATTTTGTAGTAGTGAAATGGAGAATTACTTGGCACACCATGGGATAATTCATCAGAAGACTGTGGCATACACGCCAGAACAGAACGGGGTCTGCGAACGGGCGAATAGAACTATAGTTGAAAAAGCTAGATGTTTGCTGTTTGATGCAAATCTTAAAAAAAGTTTTGGGCTGAAGCAGCAAACACAGCGGTTTATATCAAGAATAGATGTGTGACTTCAAGTTTAGAAAATAAAACTCCATATGAATTGTGGTACGGAAAGAAGCCCGACTTAAGTAATATTCGTTTGTTTGGATGTACAGTAATGGTACATGTCCCTAAAGAACGGAGGTCAAAATGGGACAGAAAAGCAGAGCGGTATATCTTAGTTGGATTTTCAGAAAATATTAAAGGATATCGTGTTTATGATCCAAAGAAAAACACTGTTACTATAAAGCGAGATGTTATAGTAATGGAAGAAACATACACAGAAGGTCAAAGAAATGACAATGCAGTATGGATTCAAGAAGAAAAAGTAAAGGGAAACATTAGTGAACTAAAAGTGAATGCTGAGAGCAAAGATTCAGTGGGGGATTCATTGAATGAATCTCTGCTCAGCACAAGTTCTAGTCATTCAATTTACACAAATGCTAATTCCGGAGATAGTGATGAGACCCTAACGGACTACTACCCTAAGAGTAAGAATAGAGAAATAAAAGATGAACAGGTTTTGAGTCTGGAACAACTCAATAGTTCTTCAGAATCAGAATATCTCAACCCTTTGTCTGATTTGGACTCTACGTTACAGCAATCTCAAGAAATTGAAGACGAGCCAGTTCCACAAGAACCAGTAATCATCAAACGAGTAAGGAAGCAGCCTGAGCGTTTTGGTTATACAAACCTATGTACCACCCGTCCAGAATTCAGTGGTGATCCTGTTAGCATCCAAGAGGCTCTGGCCAGCCAGGACAGAGACAAATGGATTGAGGCTATGAAGGAGGAGCTTCAGGCGTTTGAAGAAAACGATGCATGGGTACAGGTGGATGAGCTATCTAGTAATAAAACTTTAGTGCAGTGCAAGTGGGTGTATAAAAGAAAGGTCAATAGTGATAATAGTGTGCGGTACAGAGCGCGTTTAGTGGCTAAAGGCTTCACGCAGAGGCCTGGCATAGACTATGAAGAGACATTTTCACCCGTAGTTAGACATTCTACTCTTAAATTGTTATATGCACTGTCTGTACAATTGAATTTGGATATCATTCATTTAGATGTGAAAACAGCCTTCTTAAATGGTTTTCTCAAAGAGGACATTTATATGGTTCAACCAGACATAAATTGTGATGTTAATAAGAAAAAGGTTATTGTTAAATTAAAAAAGGCAATTTATGGGTTAAAGCAGTCCTCAAGGTCTTGGTATGAGAGAGTTGAGCACTGTTTATGCGAGCTAGGATTTAAAAAGAGCTGCTTAGAACCATGTGTTTTCACAAAAATTAATGATAATTCAAAAATTTTTATTGCATTATATGTAGATGATTTTTTTGTTTATTCTGATAATAGTCAAGAGACTAAAAACCTAATTTCTGTGTTGAGTTCTAACTTTAAAATAAAGAATCTAGGACAGGTTCAACAATGTTTAGGTATGAGAGTTAAAATTGATAAAAAGTCTAATATAATTACTTTAGATCAGGAGCAGTATATTGATCAGTTACTTGATAAATTCAATATGTTAAATTGTAAAATTGCTAGTACTCCGATGGAAAGTAAATTGGATATTGAAAAGTCTGAAATTTGTGATAGTGAGATTCCATATCAACAATTAATTGGAAGTTTAATGTATTTATCGGTTCTTACCAGACCAGATATATCTTTTTCAGTTAGTTTTCTTAGTCAGTTTAATAAATGTTATACAAATGTTCATTGGAATTATGCTAAAAGAATACTTAGATACTTGAAGAAAACTAAAAACTATTGTTTAAAATATGTAAAGGAAAAAGCTGAACTTGTGGGCTTTGTTGATGCTGATTGGGGGAATAATACCTTGGATCGTAAGTCATATACAGGTTATTGTTTTATGATGTCAGGCTCAGCTATTTCCTGGGAGAGCAGAAAACAGAGAACTGTGGCTTTGTCCAGTATGGAAGCCGAATATATGTCCATAGCTGAAGCATGTAAAGAGGCCATGTATTTGAGATCTTTGTTTTGTGAACTCACTGGCAATTTGTGTACTGTGCTCTTATTTAATGACAGTCAGAGTGCACAAAAGTTGGTAGCAAATTATGTGTCACACAGAAAAAGTAAACATATTGACATGAGATATCATTTTATAAAAGATGCAGTTAGCAATAAAATAATTAACTTGAATTATTTGCCATCAACTGAAATGCCAGCTGATGTTTTAACAAAAGCCTTAAGTCCAATAAAGCATTTTAAATGTTTGGATGGTCTCGGGTTGGCTGAAATAGAGTCATGAAGTGTTTAATTAAGTCTTTAAATTTTTTCAGAAATGTTTTGTTTATTTGTTGTAGTCGGGGTGTTAAGAATATAATATTGTACACCAAATAAACATGTAGTGCCATCTATTGGCACGCATAGTATACTGTGTATGGTGATGTAAGCATATTGTACCTAATAAATGTCAAGTCAGTTGCTCTCGAACAATCAACGTGTTTCATTTAATAATGTCGTGATCGCGAATTGTTCTGTATTTAACGGTTGAAGTTTTTTCCTCTGAAAACATCCTGGGTATAATTAAAAGCCAACAACAAAAGGCTTCAAATGAGATGTTTACGTCTTTGATGCTGCTTTCATTCTCAGATAAAACCTTGAGAACGGTGCAATTGGGCGTCGCGAAATTGCATTTAACGAGTCGACGCGAGCCGAGATTATCTTAGCTCGCTCAGCAGCCCCGGGAATGGCTTGGGTTGGGAGATTTATTTTGAAAATACAAAACGGTTCCTTAAATTAAGGCTAGTAATATTACAGTAGCTGAAGAAAGGAGAATTTTATATTATACGAGTAAGGGTCCGTCATAAACAATTTCTTATCAGTGATTTAGTAAACATACATTACTTTAAAGATAAGAGCGCTTTGTATTTGTCCTTGTCCACTTTGACTCCTACATTTTAGTTTAGCAAATTTTCTTATCAAAGTGTTTTATGCGTTAGGTTTCATTCGGGCCTTTTTGCATTGCATGATTAAAGGTCTGGCCCTACTACAGAGGCGCGACGCGGCGCGACCCGTAGCGGCAGATGCCGCAGAGGCAGCCTGGGCCTACTTTAGCGGCACGGCACTGCACAGTATGGACAGCTATAAACACGTTCATATCCTACCAATAATTTCTTTCGCAATAATTAATCGAAATGTATGACTCATGCACCATGCACTCAGGTTAGCCAATGTCCTATGTCCTTGCCCGAAATAAAACCTATAGTTCGCGCGCGAATGGAAAGCAAAGTAAATGTATGGTGACACATACATTTACTCTGCATTCAACTCGCGCGCGAACTGTACCTCTGTAGGTAAGTCTGTACCGAATTTCATCCAAATCGTGTAAAGGTAACCAAGAGACAGGACAAGGTGACAAAGTCAACAGACTAATGTCTGCAGTTTCATTTTAATATTCCCATTTCATGACTAAGGCCCGGACTCCACCAAAGCGGAGATGTGCGGAGATGTCTAAAGCGGAGACGAGAAGAGATGTTTTTCAGCTAGGGTGTATCCATCGAAGCTGTGCGGAGATACGTACTGGCTAGACTGGAGCGGAGATGTATACTGGCTAGTGCGGAGATGTATGCTGGTTAGAGCGGACTGAGCTGCGTGCGGTGAGCGTTGGATGTTGAGATGAACGCACAGGCACGGCGCCGCTCACAGCACGCCGCTCACATCTCCTCTCGTCTCCGCTGCACGCCGTCGCCAGCTTGCGAGCCACAGCTCACATCTCCGCATCGATCGCGTCATACAAATATGATACATCTCTGCTCAGTGGTATCCACTGAGCGGAGACGTAATGTGGAAATAGCGAAATTATATTGGTTGTTTAAATCATATCCTCCACTTTCGTCTCGTCTCCGCTCTGGTGGAGTCCGGGCCTTACAGTGCTGTCAAGCCTATAGTAATAAGCTATAGTAATAAATCCATAGCTCACTTCGTTAGTTGTATTTGCTGTATGACATTGATCAATGTTTGCACGATTGGAGGTTACATTTATTCGGTAAAGTTTCGTTTGGATTGCATGAAAGTGGCAAACGATGTTTTTTGAAATTTGTCAAAGTAAATAGCGAAATCAGATTTTTTCGCTGCCTTGTTTACTTTTTTCTATTCAATTAACGAGAAGAATCACATACAATTTATTGAAGGAAAGAGTAGGTATAGGTGAGCATTGTGTATTTAAAGTTTGGTGTGAGGTGCCTTAAGTTTAAGTAAAACGAAAATTGCAAAATATTATTATTATTTATAGGTACTTATTATTATTATAAATGCAAAAGTTTGGAGGGATGGATATTTGATACTCAATCACGCCCCAACGGCTGAACGGATCTGGATGAAATTTGGCACATAGATTGATTATAGTCGGGAATAACACATAGGCTACTTTTTATCCCGGAAAACTCTCGAACACGGGAATCGAAAAACCTCAATCCACGCGCATTAGCGTATATGATAAAATCTTTAGTTGTTCCAAAAACCATAGTACAAAGTTTCTTAATATTACCCTGGACCCTAAAACTAGGATAGCCCGTGTCTTGGGGGTCAGTCTCTTCCCAGTGCAATGTGAAATAATATTAGATTAAAAGTAAAATTAACAATTTTAAAAACCCCCCCGACACAAAAAATAAACTCTAAAAAATAACAAATAATATTTTAAACCTATTATAATTATTATTGTCACATATATTATGTAAGTTCAAATATTTTTATTTTCCAAGCGCGTCGTCGCGTCGGGGGACCGCTAAGTGAGAAAATCAGGTGTAGATAGGTGTAGTCCCTATCCTTGTGTTTTTAGAGTTTATTTTTTGTGTCGGGGGGTTATTAAAATTTTCAATTTCACTTTTATTTTGTCCTTTTTAAAGTAGGTACAATTCCTTCAATATCATTGAAGTAATAAGGTACCAAATTTCGAATCGATAGGACATAATAAGGTAGTAAGATCCCCTCATCAACTATTAAAGAGCTGATGATCTTCAAACGGCTGAACAGATTTTCATCGAACACTTATAACTCTAGAACGGCAGGAACGATTTTCATGGTTGTATTTTACTCCGTCTATACATATAACGTAACTATTAAAACATTGGAAAATTGACGAAAAAAAACATACGCGCCGAATTGAGAACCTCCTCCTTTTTTGGAAGTCGGTTAAAAATAAAATAAAAGAAAAACATTTTCCCTTGACTTTCCCATACAAAATGTTCATGGGTTTCGTAATTGAGGACTTACCACTTAAACTACGCGGACGAAGTCGCGGGCATCAGCTAGTATATTATAAAATGTTCCGATGGGTTCACATACAAATGTTTTTTTTATTTTTTATTTTGAGTTTAAAAATTTTGAGGCAGCTGTATTATGTATTAGTCTCACTTATTGGCTATTTTACAATGTGAACATACGTGACACATTTTACAATACATGACGTAAAGTTTAAAAGATACCTGTTATATTATATTTTATTAGGTACATTATTTTGAATGTGAGAATAAAGCACACGGACACGTTTATTGATTAATTATTAAAGCACTATTTGTACCTAGGTCGTTTGAGATGATTTTTCCGTAAACCGAACTTTTGATTTATCACCCTTCGAACGAATTAAAAAAAACATTCAAACTTTATTAATCAAAACATAAGAAATGACAGCAAATCATTACGCAAGTTTTTTTTTAATTTCTTGGTTGACCGCATCTGTGGAGTAAGGTGGCGTTCCCAAACACCCTATCCTATAACTTACATTTTTTGCGCCCTCAATACCTTCTCCTTTTTAGGCCAGATTCTATAGGTAATGTGAACGATAAAATTATATTTAAGTACCTTTTCGGAACTTAATTATACTAACCTTGTTTCTAAATTATAGTTATGGTGACCAAATCTGTCATGTTTATCTAAACATGCTTGAATAATCAAGTTCAATAAACAAGTTCTACCAAAATATAAACATAATCTCAATATTTTAAATCCTGTCCGGTCTGGGAATCGAACCCTCGACCACTGAATTAAGTACGTCTCAACCACTGGGCTATCACAGCTGTTTAGATACTGCTTTCAGGGTTAAATAGAAAAGCATTATTGAAAGAGATTACTTAGCATTGATTCACGAATAGTGTACCCTTGAACGTTCATAGTCCTGCAATATATTGCTTGTTTCTCAGTTGTGTTACTGTAATGGTTTTTCCTGGACCGTAATAAAGCGTTTCACATGTCGACCGCAGCCATGCTGGCCGCGTGCGGCTGGCGTGAAGCGAAATTCATGGTTCACTCGATCGCTAGTCAAATGGCCCTTCAAAATGAATGACCTCCGACCACTTAGAGAAATGTTTGTTTCAATGACTTTTGTGTACGTATAATAAATTAAAGAAGTACATGGAGCTTTAATTTGGTTAGGAAAAAAAGCTTAAAGAGCTTACTTTGCAAAAAAATCATATTGCAGTCAATACATAGGTACTATGCTCAGTTTGTTTGCTATGTTCAGTTCATCGCTGTTGCAATAGAAAGTGCAACAGCGCTATTTTCTGTGCTTTTTTGTTATTGAGCGTTCCCGGTAGGTATACAAAAAAAAGTTTAGGTATATACTTTTTTATGTAATGAAGCTTAATTCGCTATTCGGAAGATTTCTGTGGTGTGGTGAATATTTTTAATACCTATATAATATTTACGCATAGGAATTTTAATCCAGAAACAGAGGTTAGGTAATAATTAAGTACATATATATCAAACGATTTGATCCGTCAAGTTTTACGCTCACAGGAAAGGGACTTCGTCAATTTACCGAATTGAGCTTCTATTGAACTGATGCGTAATTAATTTGGTCCTTTGAAAGGGTTTCCAGAGTGTAATGACATCAAATATACTCTTCTTAAGCATATTTATATTATTATTCCTTTATCATTCGATGGATCAAGTATGTCTTTGACCTATATTTCCTAAGTGTTCAAGTATGCTCTTATAAAGCCAGTATCATAAAACTGAAGCATATTATAAAATCCATTGAGTTTCTATGTGATATCCCCTCGTATCGTATAAAATATGAGTGCATGTCAAATAAGTGACACGGAAATAGGAACAGTCACAGACTTGAGGAGTTTCTTGGTCCGAGGACACAGATATAATTTCCATAAAATGAAGGCGCCAGTGTTATAACTATAAGTCATATTAATATTATAAATGGGAAAGTGTGTTTGTTTGTTGGTTTATTGGTTTGTTGGTTTGTCCTTCAATCACGCCGCAACGGAGCAATGGATCGATGTGATTTTTGGCATGGAGATAGTTGAGGACCTGGAGAGTGACATAGACTACTTTTTATCCCGGAAAATTAAGGAGTTCCCGCGGGAATCAAGAAAGCTTAAACCACGCGGACGGAGTCGCGGGCATCAGCTAGTATACCATAAGTACTTTGTTCTGAATAGTCCGAGTCACGAAAGAAGTTCCCTAGAGGCGGTGCTAGTAGTCGCATTTTTGTGCAAATTTTGTATGGAAAATGTATTAGCTCCGCAAATTGCCGCGGATCTTCTTTTGTGACATCCGTGTCACTATAGTCCGCTATAGTGCCACTTACTGAAATAAGAAATAATGCAGGCTCAGTAGAGTCAGCTATAGTGCCACTTACTGAAATAAGAAATAATGCAGGCTCAGTAGAGTCAGCTTTTCAAACCGGTGGTAGTCTTGACTTACCATAAGTGACAAAAGTGGTCCTATAAATAAAACATTTTTCATTTATCAATGCAACTTGTAAATATCTCAAAGCGAACTCATACGTGTTTGAAAAAAGCGATCGAACTAAATTCAAACAGCATGGAAGTATGATTTTTATCCCAAGTTTTGTAACCCAATAAGCTATGCAAACGATCTCCCACCGAAAGGCGTGCGGGGCTTTATCTAAAGCAGATGTTTCAGCACTGAACTTTGCTTCTATTTGTTTTACAATTTGTTATGTAAATTGAACACTTTGAATTTGTAAGTACTCGTAAAGACATTTTAGGTTTTCCGCGTCGTTAAATTCTCGGCCTTTTATTACGTTATAAGATTAGAGACTTGCTATCAGATTCAACACGGAGGAAGTTACCTGCTAAATATTCAAATGTAAGGTGTTCTTACGTGTAATGTGCTAATAGCTTGCCATCAAACGGTTTGAAAATCTTGAAACATGATATATTATTTACCTATATATATTTATCTATACATCCCTTAAACAATACTGCAAGTTATCCCTTGACTGCGATCTCACCTAGTGGTAAGTGATGATGCAGTCTAAGATGGTAGCGGGCAAACCTGTTAGGGGTATGACACTCAGTATTATTAAACCCATACCCCTAGTCGGTTTCTACACGGCATCGTACCAGAACGCTGAATTGCTTGGCGGCATAACTAGCCACGGCTGAAAATCCCCTCCCAGGGCAGACCAGAGAAAACTCAGAAATTATTAATTCCCAAATCGACCCTGCCGGAGATTGAAGCCGGGAACTTCCACGTTAAGACAACAGCGCTCAACACTGCACCAGGGAGGTCGTCGAAAAAGTTGCATAGTTTCCTTAAGATTTGTTACTCTCCATCCTGAAACGAGGAAAAGAGAATTTTAAAAGTTTTTAAGAGTAGAGGCAAGTCCTGACTCGTGATTTTAATATCACAATAATCTATGGTTAGAATATCGCATTTAAGCAGGTATTTCTATCTAAAAATGTGCTTTTATAATGTTTGATTCTTCACTAGGAGGTGATGTTTTTTCCGGAAGCCTTAGAAATTACCACAAGAAAACCTTTCTAAAAGTTTGATTGAATAGTTTACGTTTGAACAATTTTTTTCATTAAAAGTTTCTCTTAAAAAGTCTACTTGAGGATCCTTCTGATAAGTGAGCCGTGTAAGACTGCTATAATTCTAGTAATTGATGGCAGGAGACCTCGATTAAGACGGAGCAACGACTTCAAGAAAGTTGGAGGTATAAAAAGTGGGCGGATAAGATAGACGTAGGTTCGTGTGTGGTTTTGCAGTATCGTCAAGGTACCTTAGATGTTCAAAAGTGGACGCATAAAGGCTGATGGATGGTTGAAACACACAACAATACACTATAATCAGCTAATAAGATTTGGACAAAAATATCATACGCTATTTTAGTCTTTGTTATTTTTACACGAACACATTGTTATAAAAATCTAAGCCATAAATAAAAACTTGGCTCAAAGTTTAAAAAATATTGCCTTTTAACGTGCGGCTTATGGAATTCCATTTCCAATATTCCACTAAAATATATATTTTTAAACACCGATTTTATATTTATGGAGCTTACATAACACGCCACTTTTGTACTTGTATTTTTACGTTTTTATGAATTACTATAGCCGATGCCTGCGACTTCGTCCGCGTGGATTGAGGTTTTTTGTTCCCGAAGGAACTCTCTAGTTTTCCGCGATAAAAAGTAGCCTATGTGATACCAGACAATAATCTATCTGTGTGCCAAATTTCATCCAGATCCATTCAGCCGTTCTGGGGTATAATTGAATAATTAACAAACATCCATCCATCTATCCATACACTCTTTCGCATTTAGCTAGCTGAGTAGCTGATTCCCGCGAGTTTGGTCCGCGTGGAATAAGTTCTTTGATTCCCACGGCAACTCCTTAATTTTCCGGGATAAAAAGTGCCTATGTCACTCTACAGATCCTTAACTAGGTATACCCTTGCAACACAACAATCACACACAAAAGTGTGATTTTTATGATTTCTTTTACTAATACGTGAATTACGAGGATTTTCAGTCAATAAAGGGCGCTATAATAATCTAAAAGAAAAAAAATAACAGGAATTATTTTACAAGGAAGGTATTTTGAGAGTGTTAAAAGTGAGAAAGATAGCGAGTTTGCAAGATACTTCTTGTACTCGTAGCTACATCCCAGCGCTTTGCTAAATTGGTGTCTACACAGCCGCTACAAGTTGAAATTTTGTCATTGACCAACTACTAATGGCTGTGATAATCCATACCTCATCCATACACGCAACCATACATACGTTCTACCACAGAACAGCAAGAAACCGTCAGAGTTGACATCCTTATGTGGTTGACGTCCAGTCTGCCCGAATGAAACGGTTCTGGTCTAAATTCTTGATTCGAACCGCCAGGATGTGGAATACCCTTCCAGCGCATGTTTTCCCTGCCACGTACAACTTAAGTACCTTGGCCACCAACTGAATAGGCATCTTCTAGGCCAGCGCGCTCAAACCTAGACTTTATCATTGCTCCGATTGTCGTCAAGCGCACGCCTATCTCAATATAATAAAAAAATACTAATATAATAAATGTGTTTTTTTTTAAATATACGAGTATATAGGCTAGCGCTTGGCTGCAATCAGACTTGCATGTAAGTGGTGACGCTTGCCTAGAAGATGCCTATTCACTCTTGATTTGAAGGTACCTATATTAAAATTGGAGGGGAAAACGGAAGCCGGAAGGGCACTCCATATCCTAGCGGCTCGAATTAGAAACGAGGAAGCAAATCGCTTCGTACGAGCCCGCGGAATTTCGACTGCGTAGAAATGTGTCTGTTTGTCTGTTCTATGTTTTCATGGTCCATCCTTTGAACCGATTTTGACGAAATTCAGTAGGTACATATTACTGAGATAGACTGTGCATCTAATGGTTTGCTATGACGAGTTTTGTAACTATAAAAGTCTTAAGTTAAAATTGGTGAAGCGTGCTTTTTTAACTCAATATTTTATTATTATCTATGATTTAAATCTCTACCATTGATATTCAATTATGATAATTTAGCAAAACATAATCTTCTGAGAAGGTTATAATTTTTTTCAGTATTTATTCTGTCCGCGCGCCTTCTTCAGTGAGTTCATTTAATTATCTCAGACATAATTATAATTCACCTGAAGTATTAATTAATTTAAAAAAATACGTACTGTGATATTTTAAGCTCATCTTTTTTGTTTTTTGTGTGATGTTATGAATACACGTGTCAACTGAATTATTAATTTAATAAATATTTTAATAAACATAAGTCGAGAAGAGATACGTGAATTTACTGTGAAATTCGTAGTTCATCTTTTTTAAGAATTCACGTGTCATAAAAATATACGGTCGGCGCAAGTAGGAATATTTCTGAGAAATGTACCAAAGAAACTGAGTGAAACGGAGAGCCAAGATTTTTGTTGCAGTTTTATCGCGTGTAACGTCGTTCCTCTCAATTGTTTGCGGAGATTGAGTAAGGGCGAGGAAAAGATTTTGTGTGGAGGATTGGGAGAATCTATAACAAAATACTAGGAAAATGTACCAGAAAATGTTGGGCGGCTAATCACAACCTCTATGTGAGTCTCATTTACATCCACCAGTTTAATATTTACCAATAAGAAAATCCTCTTTACGTTATGTTTTAAACATTTATCAAGGTCTGCGTATTGACAATAATTTGGACAACTCATCTTTACAAACTGTTAACTATATTAGGCGCAAGATCAATCGGCGGAGTGTAATGTCGACGCGCGGATTTTGTTTTTTTATCAAATTATAATTGGCCAATTTTTATAACAAAAATCAATACGCTCAGTTTCTCACGCGGCGTTCGGGTCGCAATGGCGCGCCTTGTGGAAAGCCAGTAGACTCTCGCACATATCAGTAATAGTTAGTATTTTACGCTATATATAAAAAAAATAATCATAATATGATATCATCGTACATTAGCCAACACTCGCTGCCCTCGGATTACATTGGATATAAAATTAATGCCACGCCGTGCATAGTTCCAGCCGGGCCGCGATCGGGTAGCTGACAATATTTTTTATTTTAATTTTATTCCACTACACCCCTTACACACTACAGCCCTTAACTGCGATCTCACCTGATGGTAAGTGAAGATGCAGTCTAAGATGGTAGCGGTCTAATCTGTTAGGGGTATGGCACCCATTCCCCTAGTCCGTTTCTACATGGCATCGTACCGTAGCTGTAAATCGCTTGGCGGTACGTCTTTGCCGGTAGGGTGGTAACCACGGCCGAAGCCTCCCACCAGACCAGATTAAAGAAAATTTAGATATTATAAATTCCCAAATTAACTCTGCCGGGAATCGAACCCGGGACCTCCCACGTTAAGGCAACAGCGCTCAACACTGCGCCAGGGAGGTCGTCAAAATTATACAAATTCTCCGCGGTTGGACGAGGATCCGAACAGGTGAAGAATTATTAATTAGTCCATTACTACAATTTTATTAACCGCGCATTATAGCTTTGGCATGGTGTAAAGATAAATCCTCCGTACCCTAAAAGAATACCCTCAACTTTCGTAGACTGTATGTAGCAGGTATTTGTGGAAATAAAAACATCTCTATCTAGAACAAAGCGGTAAAACACTTGATACTTGACAAGAGTTTCACATTCGCTAAATGATTTATTCATGAGATCGGTTGAAACAGCAAGTAAGAAGGATCCGTAACGTTGCAAACTTTTACTATTCGGTTTTTATCAATTTTGTAGCAGGTACATGTTCAACATTTCAACAACCATATATGCTTACAAAAAGATATGTAGATAGGTGTCTGTCTGATTGTTTGTCTGTCTATACTACGCTTTAATGACCTATGTTTTCAACCGATTTTGACAAAATTTGTGAGGTACAGAGATAATTTGTATCCCGGAAGGCTACTTTGCTTTTTTTTTATCCGGGAAAATCGAAGAATCAAAAACTTTACCATGGTTTAAGTGGACGAAGTCGCAGGCATCATCAAGTATTTATATAAATTAAATAATGACCAACCAACCTCCTCAAGAAGGCGCCGCTGACGCGCGCACTCCGCACCCTTAATATTATAGCCGTAAAGATTGACATATTTTCTTGTTCTCTGAGTGAACTCACAAAGGTAGCAATGTGGATTATAAGTTATAACTAAGTAGGTGATTTTTTTTATTTTTTTTTATTTTTTTTAATTTTTTTTTAATAGGATATTATGTTTTGTACATTTCTTTAGGCTAAGCTAGATATATTAATATTGTAACTGCACCATCGTATTAGGGATTCCTGTAAAGATGATGTAAGAAGTGAATAAATAAATAAAATAAATAAATGACATGCATCGGGTTTGCTTGAGGTAATCTTATGCTATGCCAAGCAAAACTTAAACCCGCAAGAAAATTAGTTGCCAGCCTGTACTTCTTGTTTGCAGACAATATGTCCTTTGAGATGTTCAAACAATCAAATTGAATTAGCTGGATCCCCATAACAAAGTTAGCGTTTGATTAAATTATTCATCTAAAGCGAGAAATTATTAATTAGTTTTAACAAGGTAAATTGTTCGTTATATTAACCGCCTACGATATTGTACTTCACTCTTATGATTGTGGCTTTATACGTGGAAACTGAGTATCTACTAGAGTTTGGATGATGATTAAGAGATAATATCAATATTCCTAAATTAACTGAGAAACTCCATTAATAGCTGAAATACAGAGCCTGACTTAAGATCAAACCTTAGGCACGATATTATACACTTCCTTTTTGATGATGTATAATAGAATGAAAAAGAAACCGTGTTTGAAAACGGTTTTAATAAAACCGCTTAATATTGACAAGATAAAGTTCACAATCTACTAGAGTAGGATTGCCTATTCAAATTAATATTACTATAAAGGCGTGCAGTTATATTAATTTTAGCTCAGTGCGGTAAAAAAGTGATTGTCATTCAAGTCAACAGCTGTATCGATGCCACCATCTTTGTCGAAATAGTAATAAGTAAGTTAATAAGTAATTGTTATGATAAGTAAGTTAATAAGTAATTTAATAAGTAGTTGTTATGATAGTTTCTACTAAATAATTGACGTACATATTTAAAACCTTTGAACCTTGGTATCTGCCATGCCCCTAACAGGCTAGCCCGCTACCATCTTAGATTGCATCATCACTTACCATCAGGTGAGATCGCAGTCAAGGGCTAGCTTGTAGTGGATTAAAAAATAAAAAAATAAAAAATCTCGCGCGCGTTTGTTATTTTTAATGAGAAATGTAATATTTTTTTTTTGCTGTTTTATTTACAAATGTATTGTAAAACTTACATTAGGTAAGTTAAGTATTTGAAACCCTCGTCTGCAAATCACGTAGTTTACGCATAACTATTGTCATTTGTTACAGTTCATGTAGTCTATGGAACCGACAGACAATCACACACAAAAACATACACAGATAACCTACGAAAAATAATACATGTCGTTCACTGTAGATGACTAATTCATTAGTCAATAGTTCATTATGTTAGTGGTAAATCTAGTAAAATTTCGCGAGGGGTTTTTGTTTTCACTGAAATAAACAAACCCTCAAAAGTTAGGAACTAAAACCGCCTTTGTCACACAGTTTTCGCTTTGTTATTTTGACGGGGCATTTTGGCTATTGAATTAACGAGCACCAAGCTCGCTTCCACGTTAGCCACCGCATGCATATGTATAGATCCACGCGAATTTGAATCAGCAACTTTTGTTTGAATGAAATATTTTAGAACACATGACGGTTAGTCAGGTGGCGGTTAAATTTTTAATAAATATTTTTTTCAGTTATCAAAAACCAAAGGAATGGCATTTGCTTTTTTTTTAAGAAAAATACACAAAAAACATACTACCTATGTAGAAAAAATTATTGGCTGGATGACAAGAAATCTTTATATGGATGTGCATAGAAAAGCGGGACACGAAATAACGTACCTATTTCCCATGCGACGCCCACGTTTCACGTCGCCCTAAAGCTGGCCAACTATTTCTGCTGATTAGGAACGAGAACGAGTATTTTTTATACAGTTGTTGCTTCAATTATTTTAGTATACGTTATTCCTTACATCGAATTTCTTGAAACAGTTTTTTTTCCGCAATAAAACCTTTCGCCTGTCAGGAGCAGAGCTGCGACTGTGTGGTCGACCGAAAGCCATAGTTACTCGCTTCATCGAACATCAGAATAAAATAACGGGTTGTTTCAGGCTCTAGTGCAATGACATTTTATAACCATCATGGCTTTAGTTCACTAATAAACTCACGCTGAGTGTTTCTCTAGATCACGTAGAACCCTTCGAGCATCTAAAATGTGGAATCACACTAAGAATTATTATTTCGGAAATGCACAAGTTATATAATATCATACGTCTTCTGTAGAAATGCAATATCACATATTCCAGGAGTGAAAAGGATAATTGGACACGTAGTTATTCAGTTCCCCTTTTGGGAGTCATTCGTTCGGAGATTTTGCCTGACTTCTTGTTGAATTGGCAGTTAGGCATTATTCTTCTGTAAACTTTTGTTATGGTGACTTTTTGACGACCTCCCTAGTGTAGTGTTCAGCGCTGTTACCTTAAGATGCGGAGGTTCCGGGTTCGATTCCTGGCAGGGTCAAGTTGGGAATTTATAATTTCTGAATTTTCCCTCGTCTGGCCTGGTGGGAGGCTTCGGCCGTGGCTAATTACCACCCTACCGGCAAAGATGTGCCACCAAGCGATTTAGCGTTCTGGTACGATGCCGTGTAGAAACCGATGGGGAATGAGTACCTATTAGTATAGGGGTATGAGTTTAATATAAATGCCATACCTCTGTCCTCTATCGGGTTAGCCCGCTACCATCTTAGACTGCATCATCACTAACCATCAGGTGAGATCGCAGTCAAGGGCTCACTTGTAGTGGATAAAAAAAACTTTGATGGGTTCCGTTGTGTAGCTAGTGTATCACTAGTGGTTTGGTCAGAGTTACGATTGTTCCGAAATGTTCCTTTATATATGCTAAGAGGAAATCAGCTTTAATAATTCAAAAGCAAACATTTTCGTAACATAGAAATATTTTATCATACATTTTTCATTTATGGTAATAGCAGAGGATTTTTTTATGATTTATGTGATAAATGTGTTGCAGAAAAATCTTTTAAAGATGCCCCTTAATAATATTTATGTAAATATGAAAGCGCGTTATAAATTCTTCCTTCATTGCGGCTGCCCCGCTTGTATTAAGTTACGAGCGAAAAGGTGACGAAGGTCAGACATGTGGATGCAACCTCTTTTACAAGCGATAACCTTCAGACTGTCACAAAATGATAAAATGTATTGTTATGAATTTTATAACATATTTATGTGACTACACGTTTCTTCCATCTATATTTCATCGGTACAATATTATTCTATCATCTATAATAATATTATAATTGCGAAAGTTTGGATGGATGGATGTTTGTTACTCAATCACGCCCCAACGGCTGAACGGATTTGGATTATAGCCTGGAATAACACATACTTTTTATCCCGGAAAATGACAGAGTTCCCGCGGGAAAATCAAACTCAATCCACGCGTACGAAGTCGCGGGCATCAGCTAGTATTATTATAAAACCTTTAGTTTATTTGTGTTTGCTTCAATAAACGTTTTTCTTGACATAGATGAAGAGTTTTTATTTTTTTAATTTAGCAAGTAGCACATGCCTACTTTTCATGTTACGAAAATTGTTGTTGTGAAATAATGCGAATGTGAAGAGAAAGGACTGCTAGGTTTTACAAATAAACAAATCTACGCGGACCAAGTCGTAAGCAAAAGCTAAAATACCCATAAACCTAAAGTAAACACATTTTTTATTTATTATCCTGAAATTCTTACCGTATGATTTTCAATTAGCTTTCATGGATGTAGGGAGTGTTTAAGCAGAACAAAACACATAAAAAGTAAGATAAACAGTTTCCTTCTTGTTGAAAGAGTGTAAAGCGGCGAAGCAGCCGCGAGAAACCCCTAATGTCAGAAGTTGTGTAGTTGAAAATTTTGCGGAGCTGTCTGATCACAGAGATTGAGCCTCGTTATGAGGTAAAATACGAGCATCTTAGCTTTACCTTTTTTATTCTTTACAAAAGATTAAATGTTTGGAACTCAATATTACAAAGTAATTTAACACTCGTATAATATAATGGTCGAAGTTCGTTGGAGTAGAATTTATTTTTGTTAGAGGAAGTCTCTGGAGGAAGGCTATTGTTTACCCGACAGCACCAGATGGAGCTGGGTAATGTTTTGGGGTGTATGTATCAAAACTATCTTAAGAGTGGAGATTGAATTGGAATCTTTGTTCTTTAAGTTTTGCCCAGCCCCTTATCCGTTGCGCTATTAAATCACCATTGAATAAACTACACCTATTATATTTCCCCTTACTCTATAAAAAATAATTTCCGCTGTCCTCTGTAGTAGTCCTCGGTCTTGGGAATAACCAGACTGAAAATTCAATATAAATTAAAACTCGTTAAAACGGACTTACGTACATAATTTAAAATAAAATTTGTTTTGTGAATATATTGTCAACTTACGACTCGTGTGGTTTCACAAAAAATAGTAAAAGGCAAAATTCTTAAACCAAATTGGAGGGACTCTATCTAAATAAGTTTGTCGAGTGATTTTGTGCTTGTCAATGAGCTTGTCAACGCTGTTGATTCTGGCAACCAAATCGACGCTGTTTATATGGATTTTGCCAAAGCATTTGACAAAGTATGTCATGATGTGCTTCTTAAGAAGTTAGCTTTCTATGGAATAAGTGGTTCTGTCCTAGAATGGTTCAGGTCATATCTACAAGGCAGAACTCAATACGTAGTACTAAAAGGGTTTAATTCTGACAGCTACAAAGCAAGTTCTGGAGTTCCTCAGGGTTCACATATTGGACCCTGGTTATTTAACTTATTCATTAATGATATTGTAACATGTATTAATCATAGTAGTGCGTATCTATTCGCTGACGACCTTAAGTTAGCAAAAACTGTTAAAAGTTATACTGATACCACTTTACTCCAAGACGATGTAGATGCTATAACAAACTGGTGTAATACTAATAAAATGGCCTTAAATTCTAAAAAATGTAATTTCATAGTATTTACCCGTAATCACAATATCATCCAATCTCAATACCATATAAACGGCACAGCGATCGGTAAACTACAAGAGCTGAGGGATCTGGGTATACTGTTTGATAGCAAACTCACATTTAATCCGCAAATTGAAAATGCAGTTACCAAAGCCTCAAAAATGTTAGGTTTTTTACTACGGAATAGTAAAGTATTCCAGCCTCGAACAAAAATAAAAATTTATAATACTTACATCAGAAGCATTCTCGAATATTGTAGCGTAGTATGGTCTCATAATTATTCTACTCACCAGTTGCGGATGGAACGCGTTCAAAAAAGATTCTTGAGACACCTCGCATACTCTTGTAAATTACATAAACTACTTCCTTCCTACAGTGACAAACTCAAACATTTCAACATGACCAGTTTAATTAATCGCAGAAAGCTCCTCGATATGACCTTCCTTTACAAAGTGCTTAACAATAAAATAGACTGCCCACCACTCCTACAAATAATTAATTTGAAAGTCCCACATAGAGTTCCCCGTCAAGCATCCGGCCTTTTACATCCACCCAGAGCTAGAACTAATCTCAAACAATTTTCAGCCATATCCAGAATTACAAAAATGTATAATTCCATCAGCACAGAGGTAGACGTTTTTCATGATACGCTGCCAAAATTTAAAAAAGAAACGTTAAGATTGTTAAGGTCGACTTAAGCTGTCTCAGCTATCTATTAATAATTTTTATTGTTTTATTTTTTCTTGCCATAAATTTTTAATTGTATATTTTTTGTATTTTTGTGTAAGTCTAGGTTTTTTTTTTTTTTTTTTTGTAATGTAACTTTTAACTTTCAATTTTTCGTGCATAAGCTTTTACTTTTTATTTATTTTTTTAGTGAATGATGTGGCACCTTTGATAAATTGTTCATTTAACAAGTGTCCTAAATGTGTCTAGTTTTAAGTTTTTTATATAATGTAACAATTTTTGGTTGTCCAAATAAATAAATATAATATAATAAAATATAAATATAATATAATATAATTTTAAGGTCATCGTAGTGACCACGAGAAACCGCAGACGCTATTCAATCTATGTGTGACGACAATAGCAAAATATACCAAGTTTACCAAGCTGATCCCTTGATCGCATGGACATGGCAGGGCAATAATGTTCAGTGTGAAATCTGTATCTCAATATTCCAATGATCATTCAAGCAAGTTGGTTATAATCAAAAAAATTCTAATATCAAAGTCGAAGGACTTTTTATTCAAATTAGTAGGTAATTAAATTTCGAATCGTTAAGTCAATCTACCACTGCTTCGGAACGCTATTCCTACCGAGAAGGACCAGCAAGAATCTGGGCGGTTGGTATATTTTATACTATGCTATAATTATATCTGTGGAACCAACAGGACAAAAGGCTGCTCTAATTCCATTTGCATGGCTGAATAACAAGCTTGAGACTGAAAACCTCAATCCCAGTGGGGTGGAACTCTAATTTGTAATTTGTAAGCAGCAAAAACATTCGTTCTTTATGTAGAAAAAATATTATAATGTCAAAGCTAGCTCGGAAGTTCATGGAAACAACTCGATAAACGAGTAAGTATCTCATCCACAGACGCACATACTCGTACATTTTAAATGACGTTCTTTTTCGCGTTCTGAATACTTTATCAGATATCTTATCTCGCATATTACCTATGCGAATAGACATGGCGATGTTTTATTTCACCCTCTTCATCACATACTGAAGTGTATGTAAAACGGTTACAAAAAACTAGGCCTTTCTTTTTCATTTAGTCGTAACGTATTCTGTTGTTTTAGAAAGTACCAAATCGCTATGAAAAATATTTTTCGTGCTAAAGTTGAAGACGGTGGAAAATAAATAGCTATTACGCAAAATATGTTGGAATATACGATGTTGATAGCCTGCAATGAAAAACTTCAAGAGAAAAGTTTGTATAAATATATGGAAATTTCTAATAAATCAGAGTTAACGTAGGAATATCAGACTTTCAACGTTTTGAATTTCGAGAGGTTTACGAC
Organism: Erebia aethiops; assembly: GCA_923060345.2. NCBI lineage: Eukaryota > Metazoa > Arthropoda > Insecta > Lepidoptera > Nymphalidae > Erebia > Erebia aethiops. The sequence continues at coordinate 7,138,435 of OV281082.1, forward strand.
TTGCGAAACATATTTTACGATCGCAGTAAATCATGACGTAGGCATATATTATTTCCTCGTATATGTAGTTTGTTGTAGTAAAGTAGGAAGCAGTAAAATAAAGTTTGTCCGAGTTTTACTTTCAATTTCGTTGTATTTGCCTTGTATCTAAGCAGGCTGCTGAAAGTCGCTGCATAAAAGCGGCATACGAATAGCGCTCGAGGAGCGTCTGTGGGTGACGCATAGCAGCGCGTACAAACATTATAATTTCCGGAGCAGGGTTTAAAGAAGTCTTATTTATTTTAATCTCCCACACCAACCGCACTCTATAACTATTTCGGATCGGTGAAAACGAAAAAGCTATGATTATTTTTTAAGCTAAGACTTTGTCCTTCTTATTTTGTTTTATGAAGAAGAAAGAAGATGGAGGTTTCAAAAGTTCGCTTCAGGTAATCTTAAGTACCAAATTTTTTATAGCATAGATACCACATATTTACGGGGTACATTTTTGGCGAAATTTCTCGGGTAAAGGCGTAATTGATGAGCGCCGATCGCTCAATCAGTGCCTGCAGATAAGATACACTTTACATGTTACCGTTTTCCATCTTATTTCGCCTATTTTTATCAGCTAAAGCCACCACAGTGACTTTATCTACTAAAAAGACAATCTACATCAGGTGATAGTTTTTTCCTTATATAATAAAATAATGGCAAGTAACTTAAAATATACATTGGAAAGTTGCATAAGACGTCGGTCCCGGTTATTATAGCACTGTGACGGGTCTAAGCTCTAATTCTCTCTCTTCTCCTATAAGAGTGGAGGCCTGTGCCCAGCAGTGGGACGTTAATGGGCTGTAGTTCAATTCACAGTTATAAAAACTAAAATAAATTCAACTTTTACAGTGATCATATTGCAAAGTAATGTTTTTTGGTAGAAAATGCAAAAATCTATCTTGTAGTTGCCAAATTTGGATATAATTTCACCGTCAAGAATGGTTGATCTGATTTGAGGTACGTCTTTGCTGGTAGGGTGAGGGTAGGGAACAGACAGTTTTTCACCAGATCATTAAAAAAATGGCGGCTTAATTATTATAATATAAATATTTATATTTATATAAATATAAATATAAATATAAATATAAATATAAATATAAATATAAATATAAATATAAATATAAATATAAATATAAATATAAATATAAATATTTATATAAATATAAATATATAAATTTGTGTGTTCACACAAAAAAATAAATTGAGTTGTCTATGTCCGAGTTAATCCGTGTAATGGGTTAATGGGAAATGTTGCCACTCATCCGGCCCGGGTAAAATCTCTCTCGGCTATAAAACGGCGAATAAAAATGTTAGTAGATTAAAAGGATAAATGACATATGTACAGACTTTGTTGTTTTAAGCTAGATGAATATAAATTGTGGATTTTAAATTATGTTTATAGTCTATAATCCCTAGGGTCTTATTCATAAAATAACATGAACATCTCCGGTTTGACCTTTGGTCGCTTTTTGTTTCGAAATAAGTTACTTGTTCCGAGCACTAATCGGTGGATTGACGTACAAGATTGAGATGACACGCCGACTCACAAGAGGCCGATTAGCGCCGGAGCCGAACAGTGGTAGGTACTCACTCAAAGAATTTGCCAATTTGATCAAAATACGTGTGATATGTATGATTCAGAAGCATCGATTGACTGGAAAGTACGCGGATGACATCCGCAGAGTTTGGCGCTGATGTGGGTTTGTTACTCTGTACTTGTGTATTTTTAACCGACTTCCAAAAAAGGAGGAGGTTCTCAATTCGGCGCGTATTATTTTTTATTTTTTTAAATGTATGTCGCTGCATATCTCCGTGGTTTTAAACCGATTTGAATTTTTTTTCTTTCAGTCGTTAGAGGAAGCTCTCGAGGTGGTCCCATAAAAAATTCTGACTCCAAATCCTCAACCCTGAAAGAAAGAATTTTTATTAGTGGTTCAGTGACAGCTTTGAAAGAAGTACTATTACACACTCACACACACACTATGCATTCACTAACTAACGCGCACTGCTTGTCTACTTAATTTAATAACATTAATAATATAAGTAAAACTGTCACTTATAAAGTCACTCAGTGAGAGAAGGAAGGAGGAAGTCGTTACTGCTTTCATACAGGTTCCCTAGCGCAGCAGTAACAAAAGCTTAGTTTTAAATGATGTATAGACTAATTAAGTGTTATATTAATGAAAAACTTTGAGTTTATATATAAAACTTAATTGTATTACTTTTTGATGTGCATCATGTAGATTGTATGTTTTTGATTAAATAAAATGAAAAAAAATGCTGATGAAAACCGTCTTAAGTAGCAACGTAAACTATAGACAAGGACGCCAATGGTCACTGCTGTGAACCTACCTGCAACATTCTAGCTGCATCGACAACCTATGAATAGAATCTAGTATGTAGGTACATATAATTACTCGTACTGTCCATTATCCATCTTATGTGTATCGTTTCCGAGTTTAGGTTACTAAAAATATTCCTTTCAAGCGGAAAATGTGCGTAAGCGTACTTGGTGGAGATTTCCCCCGAGTTCAAAGACATAAAAGTACGTTCACAGGTATAAAGACAAAATTTCTCCCACTGGAGGGATTTTTCATAATTTTTGTCAACGATATTTGGCTCTTTGAAATTAAATTTTGTCTCACTACCATAAAAAGTTCTTTCTATGCTAAGCCAATTTGGGCAGAGCAAAAATTATAATTTATCTGTGACTAGGTAACGTGCCCTGGGTTCGCACGAGTGAATTCTTCAAGAGACACATAGTTGATGAAAACTTGGAAAACTTGCTGTAATCCATTCAGTAGGTACCTACTCTTGAGATTACTGCGTTCCAACAGACAGTAGCGGACGACTAACTTTATATCTACTAAGTTAAGTGATGTTAAAGTTAGTAGCGGGACAATTTGATTTATTGCATAGAGTAAAGCCACAGAATTATAAATATCCAACTACTATGAGTAGGCACTCTATCGTACATTAGGGTTATAAAAAAAACTATTAAAATCAAGGACCTACTTTGCCTTAACAGACAATAGTAGATTGTTCATCAAGGGACTAAAATGAGCCATTTCATATGAGATGTTTAGCTTACCAAGCGTAGCGAGGTATGCTATAGAATCGAGTAGAATGGTTTTTAGTCCCGTGGTAAACACTCTATACTTTCATTTCGATTGCGAGATTCTTTGCCTTTCTGTTACATTTTCATAGTAAGATCTTTATTTTCACTTGATGATAATAACAAATAAATAGTCACATGCACTTTACCCTATACCTTCGCTTTGTATACAAATTATACATAAACAAATCGAAATTCGCAATAGATTAATTTAACATACATACAAATAAATGTAATAATTACAACAAAAATTCTAGAGATTTCGCGACAATTCGCAATACCAACTTTATTTTCTCCTTATTGTTGAAGTGAACACCCTACATGTGACCCTAGCTATTCCATGAATTATTTCAAATTTTAAATAAATAGCGCAACACTCGTAAAATTTCGTCAGAATTTTAAGCGAGTTTTTATTTTTTATTCGAAATACAAGAAAGGCCTTAGAAATTCGTAAAAGTTTAGCTAAGGGTATATTTTTTTAAAACCAATAAACCATAGAATTTCACGCTAAGCTCGTAAAGCTTTCTAAATTATTGCATCGAAACAAAAGCCAAAAATCTGACAAGCCACTTCGAAAGGCGAGTCATAAAGTCGGTTTTTTTTGCATCCTTCGTCGAATGTCTTGGAAATAATGCTTGCAGATGTTGAAGTGCCTAAATAGAAAAAAATAGCGTCTTGAGAAAAATATTAAGAAACGCAATGCGAACTGAGGAAAAGGGCGTGGCAGATTTATTCTGACAGCTGATTGGTCAAACACCGATAAGCCTAGGTTTAGACCAATGAATTGCGTAGAACGATTTACTTTTGGGTGTAAATTTCAAAATTGCAGAGCGGTGTCTGGCAGAAGGGATACAACCGGGACGAGAAGCCGGGACGCTGGAGACACAGGCATTCGGGTCCTAGAGTCCAGATTGAGAAGTAGTTTAGCATAAGTTATCTCCGCGTCTGATATTGTAAATTGTGTTATTGAATTTTACTTTCAAATTCAAAAGTAAAGGAGCGATTATATATTAATTGTAGAGTCAAGTAACTTTAGCTCCAATTTCTGTAAAGTGGTAATACTATTCTAGATTTTAAAAGGGAAATAATATCTTAGGATAAAGTGAAGTGATCTACAAGGCGAGTCGTCGTATTTGGTAATGTACTCTATTTGATTAATTGTTTTCGAGTAGTTTCACAGTTCTACATAATATCGTATAAATAAGACTAAGGTGTTGATTTGACTGAAGTAATTTAAGATGAATCCAGAGATCGCAGTGGATACATTATATTATATGGAGGAAAGCGACTCTAAAACAAGTATGAAGTGGGTATATGCGAGTCTTTTCATTACCTCAATTACTATATATCTGTTTCTATTAACATATAGACTCGGTTGTGGCTTCTGTAAATACAGAAACCGTAGTTACAGCCCAAGGGTGGCTAGAAACACGTGTGTCAGGTACAACCCTACTTCAGCCCTAGCTTAAATAGAACTTGTTTAAGGAAATAAAATATAGATATTATACAACTGTGAAACCGCACGACCTACTTAATGTATAATTTAATCTGTTTTTATGAATAGAGAGTGTGTCTTACCTTATGTTTCTTCTTGTCACGTATGTAAATATGAAAATAGTAATGAGTCATAACTGTGTGTATGTCTGTATATAACAAATTATAAGGTGTAATTTAGTTTTAAATGGTCGTAAGGGTTTTTATCTTGGATTTCTCTTTTCCCTTACAAATTAGTATGACCTAGGAACGAGAAATTCCACCGAAGTGAACGATTGCTCAAACACTCGAATTCGGTGTAAATAAATTAAACCAGTGTCTCTTTCTTTATTATCACTCAGTGTTGAGTAAAAGAATTAAATTAATTACTCTAAATAAAAGATTAATTTGAACCATAACCAAACTCTTTCATTCCTATCTTTAAATATGTTCCCTAGAGTTTTGATAATGGAGATACGAGTTTAATTGCGCCTTAACAGTCAAAATACAATCTCAATAATGACTTTTTTCTAGGATAACTAGTGTGACTAACTACAATAACTAGTGTGGATAACTTGATATGCTCCGCTATTAAATCCTCTCATATCATCTAACCTAGATCACGATTCTCATATCAGAAAGTTAAAATAGACAGAATTATCTACCAACATTAATCTATATTAATAGATTAATTTTAATAATAGCTTTAGGTAATAGAGTTTTACTAGGACACTGAGATTCCTTCCGAACCAGGCCTAGAATATAGAGAAGTCAAATACAAACGCAGTCTAAATAGATTTGACTTTAATTTGGTTTGCAAAATGAATTGATAAAATAAAATTACGTCAATACAGTTTAGAATTGAGTGAATAAGATCACTAGTTATCGCAGTATCTTATTGTATTGTCCGAGCCGGCGAGATCGTTCTACAATGCAGCTGGGGAGACCTACAAAGCAGGTAGGAAACGAGTCCTATTGTTTTTACATTTTACCAATTTTAGTTCGTAGGGTGACCATAATGATACAGCGAAATAAGGGACAAGACAGGGTGATAGGGCGTCCATGACGATACTGAGGAATAAGAGACACTGAAGTTGTTTGGCATTAAATTATTAATTGCACTTTGACTTTACCAGTCAAGTTTTATAACCAAATAGTACATGGTTATTGGTGGCGTACTGGCGGCGAAATTCCGGCACAACCAAACACGTCATGTCTTTACAGCATCGACTCCCGACCTAGATTTGGCCAAATCTAAACCTAACTGAAACAAATGAATATAAATAATCAAAACCACGGTATGGGGCGAGCTATAAAGCTCAATCAAAAGAATAGTACCAGCCTTTCGAGGTGATCGGGAACAAAAAGTACCAGCCTTTAGGTGTTCGGGAAATCTTAGTACCAGCTTTCAGGTGTTCGGGAATTTACGCTTCGCAGCGTCCTAGGGAGTCGGGCTGTGCCCCACATAACATTGATTAAGGGCCTTTCCGAGGCGTAGGTGTCCCCCAGTGCTAGAGGAATTCGGTCAGAACGATGGCCCCAAAAAGGCAAATACATACATCAGCTAACCATACACTCTAACTTGTACGTTAAATTAGAATTTCATGGTCTCCCTCTGTACTTCAGAGTGTTGAGATAGAGTCACCCTAGCATTTGTCGAGATAGGCTCAACTCGAGTCTCGCGAAGCAGATAGAGTGAATTGGTAAGCCTGTCTGTCCACCTAACGCAATGTGCTACTCAAGCCAGAGTGTTGCGCATCCACTCCCCTTGAGATCCGCGAATTTTCAGATGACTGCCAGAATGCCTAAGTGTCTTTTATCCCAAAGTACTGTTTTAAGAAATTTCCTTCAATATATCTAATCGCAAATCACGAGCTAAGACGATCACGTCGGTACCATCACATTGTTAAAATAATCCTTATATTTTATTTATTTATTTGGCAACTAAAACAGATTACAATACTGATCTAACCTAAAGTCTTAACTAAAAACATTTTCATCATATTGTAATCCTACAGAGTCGCACTACATGAATAAGGTTATTATTAACAACAAATTATTGTTAACAACAAGGAATTAAAAAAATACATAAAGAACCATAGACATTGAGCTGACTTTTGATTATATACATTATCAAAGGAGCTGACGATGGGTAACATAGTTGACGCTATTTATCGGGCCTTTCACTAGATATCACCTCTCAAAGACATTATGAACATACATACTGTAAAAAAATATTAGCAATTATTATGTCGTCACGTTGATTGCTGTTAAATAAATTCTTACGCCATCATAATTTTTAATAGCAATCAACGTGACGACAATAATTACTTATATTTTTTTTCTTTGAGAGGTGATATCTAGTGAAAGGCCCGATAAATAGCGTCAGTTCTTATATTGTTTGAATAGGTACTGCGCATACTTTAATACTGTACAAGAACCAGCTTTTCTAATTATGGTTCATTTTTGGTAACGATAAACCGCTTTTAAGCGGCCAAATCTAGCGAAAGGCCCATCCATATGCGGGCAGACTTTCACTTTTGACATCAGTGGAGAGCCCTACACCCGCCTAACACTGAATCAGCTTTTCAGGCGATAGTTACAAAAAGTGCAGTTATCTCTTTGTCTATTAGACTGTGTCTCTGACATTAGTTTGGACTGTTGATAATAACTATAAATTTAAATAACTACCCATTTACTACATTTAACTTAATAACGCCTAGACTTATTAAAAAATACTTTTATCCCTAGACCCTAAATGCTAACTTTAGTCCGCCTATGCTAAGGTATAATGACATCTTTTTACAGCATGAGAGGTGAAAAATATTATCTTATAAGACTCTACTTACTTACCTGTTTGATTTATAAAATGGCTTTTGGTCCTATCTAACGATTATAATTATAAAGATATAACATCGGATGTAGCAATCGAATATTTGCAGCCAAAATAAACCCTAAAATGTGGTTAATTTTATATTACCTTTAATGTGCGATAATGGTAGTATCAGCAAGCAATGTATTAAAACACCTATTATTCCAATTATTATATTAAATTATGAAAATTTGTGATACTAATATTGTTAGTTATTGTTACCGATTAGAAGGTACTTTATAATGTATCTACTGGACTGCTCGTGATAACACAAACTCGTGTTAAAAATGTCTATCAACAGTACCTAGTGTTGTTTTTTAAATTTAAAAGTTTTATAAAACTGCACAAAAATAATATACAAGAAATTAATATTCTGCTAAACTTCACAAGCAGTTTGTTAGCAAGTTCAATAATTACAACCCATACTTTATATTATAAATGCGAAAATATATGTTTGTTTATTGTTTTGTACCCGCAACGAAGCAACTCTAACAGATCGAAGAGATTTTTTTCACAGATATATAAAGATTTATAAGATCTGCAGAGAAAGTGACTCGCGACCTGTATTCAAATTCAAATGTATTGTTTATTCAAATAATCTTTTTACAAATGTTTGTGAAATTTTTAAGTGCTTTTTGAGTCGATTAAGATTGTCCGTTTCATTACCTAATAAAATAATTTTATATTCTATAAATAAATTTTAAAAAATCGATAATTTGCATTTAACACTTATTTTTTACTAGATGATGTCCGCGACTTCTTCCGTGTTTTTTTTTTGTTATTTGGAACTCCTTTTTTCCGGGATAAAAATAAGTAAGCTATGTCCTTTACCGAGATGTAACCTACCTCTATATTAAATTTCATAAAATCTGTTAAAATGGGCCGTTTAAACGTAGCAGACAGACAGACAGACACACTTTTGCATATTTTTGAACTTTGACTTGCTGAATTTACTGCTGAGTTTACTTCTTTTTTGTAGCACTATATTCATAGCCAAATTCTCCTACGTCAAATTTTTGTAATTAACAATGTTGCTACGTCAAAGAGCTCAGTTAAATGCCACATGCGATGTACCTACGTTGGTATTACGACATCCGCCTACAGGGGAATTATACGCTTTGAGTGCATTAATGCAATAAGTATGCACGGCAGCTCACTGCTCATGTCGATGGGTCGTAATAGGCCGTAACGAGCCTGCTACGTCCAAAATACCCACGATATTTGATGCGGTATTTATATGAGGAAAATGTTATGATTTATGAAAATGCAATGGTTAAAACTTCGGCCGTCTCTTTAGGGATCCAGGTTTTGAATTCCGGGTAGGTATGCACCTTTATTATGATATTTTAATTGATAAATAAGCAATCGTATTACGTATATCACTTCACTAATGGTGAAGGCAAACATCGCGAGAAAACCTGTATGCTTCAGAGTTTTTCGTTATGTTCACAAAGGTGTGTAAAGTCTGGTAAAGCACATTTGGCCAGTGTGGTGTACTTTTTTTTTTATTCGCTACAAGTTAACCCTTGACTGCGATTTCACCTGATGGTAAGTGATGATGCATTCTAAGATGGTAGCGGACTAACCAGTTAGGGGCATGGCAGTCATATTAAACCCATACCCCTGTTCGGTTTCTACACGGCATCGTACCGGAACGTTAAATGGCTTGGCGGTACGTCTTTGCCGGTGGGGTAACTAGCCGCGGCCGAAGCCGGGACCTCCGCAAGTTAAGACAACAGCGCTACACACTGCGCCACGGAGGTCGTCAAAACTTGATGCACCAGCTTTAGTGGTAGATAATAGTGGGTTGATAATATGATGATATAGGTCTGGCAAAAGCTCAGACACGTCTCTACTACGAATCATACTAATATTATTAAGTGTATTTCTTTGCTGGTTTATTGGTTTGTCCTTCAATTACGCCGCAACAGAGCAACGGATCGACAGAATTTTTTGCAAGGGTATACTTGAGGACCTGGAGAATGACATAGGCACTTTTTATCCCGAAAAAAAACTTAAACCACTCGGACGAAGCCGCGGGCATCAACTAGTCAAGAATAATTAAAGTTTTCTTACCAAAAGCCCAATAACAATAAACGCGACAACGATTTTTCGTGACTTTTGCAACTCTTTGGCGAGGGAAAATCAGCTATATAAGTGTCGCTGTGACTGTGTTTCAGGTGCAGGGACCCATGCCACGTTTCTACCAGATCTCTAGTCTCTACCACATTATTCAATGTTTGAGGGCGAAAATACACTACGGACAGGACAGGACAAGACGTCAGCGTGAAAAACCCGTGTTGCTATTATCTCGCTAATATATATAATTATTATGATAAGAAAATCTATCCTAGAACTAAGATCATTGGATGATTTCTAGATATTTAACTAATCATCCAAATAGCTGATTGGTTTACAAATTCCGGTACTGCATGTCACAATGATGTATGTTCATTCTTAACTCTAATAGCGTGGAAATAAGCTATAAATCGTCAGCTCGCTTCCTGTTACAATCTCACCCCTATCAGAGTGATAAGCGGCAAATGAGTCTGTGGGAGGAAAACGCCGTCACGTTTATGACGTAACGCCTATTACGTAGATCTTCCATGTGGTTTTTACAACGACAGTATAATAATTTATGTTATGTCATAAAATATGCTCGATACATAGTTATAGGACATACATGTTCCATGGACATAGAAAGTCTATTGATATTAGGCGTTATAAAGGGTTCAAAATAAAAAACTTCCAAAGCCACTGTAATGTAAAAAATAATTTTGATTTCTACACCCTATATTGAAGTATATTACTCACTCTTAATTATTATTCACTCTTAATTTGATTTTAGTACCTATATTATAAGTAGAGGGGAAAACGGAAGGGAATTCCATACCCTAGTGGTATGAATTAGAAAGGAGAACAAATCACTTTGTACGCATCTTGTATCTTATGTATAAGGTACGTAAGTATGGATAATTAATAGAACTTTTCACTATTGGCTCCAATGATTGGGTCTTAATGGCTTCTAGATAAAATCCGTGTCGTAAACAAAGCTTTTTCTACGAGTATACAGAATGTCACGAATGGGATATTTTAAGGCTGCCACTCCGTTCCGCCGGGCTGGTGAAACCATTTTTTGTGTAGAATAATAAAATATTTTACATGTCACCCGAAGCCCACATGTTGCCCGCGTGCAGTCGGCGTGAAGCTGAATTGATGGTTCACTCCCTCGCCGGTGAAATGGTGCTTCAAAATTAACAGCTTGTGGTCACGGAACTTTCACGTTTGATTAACTTTTACTTAACAAAAAACCAGCTAGTTCATGATTTTAAACTAAAATTATTTTTAGTAAAATAGTAACATTTTTGCAACTTATTATTGAATTTATATTCGAATTGAACGAGTAAGTATTTCAACAGTTTCATTTTTAATGATGTACCAATACTTTGACTCTACCTCATTTTGTTTCATATATACATAAGTAACTTTTTATTTCTAGATACTTGACAATGCACGATTGTAAAAACTTTCATCTAGTATTTTTATAAATACGCATGAAATTCTTATCGTGTACTAGCTGATGCCCGCGACTACGTCCGCGTGGATTGAGGAATTTTTTTCCCGCGGGAACTATTTAGTTTTCCGGGATAAAAAGTAGCCTACGTGTTATTCCAGACTATAATCTACCTCTGTGCCTAATTTAGGCAAGATCCGTTCAACTCTTGGGGCGTAATTGAGTAACAAACATCCATACATCCATCAATACATCCATACATCCATACATCCATCCATCCAAACTAGCGCATTTATAATATTAGTAAGAAGTATAAATCCTACTTACCCTACCTATAACTGAGGACTTGGATGTGATAATGAATAATCTTCATGAGTCCACTGACTATAAAACTAGCAGAACTTAGTTTATTTGATCTGCACGCCACTTATTTTGCAAGATAACTTGCTGAAATTGACATAGCAATGACGATGACTTCTGCATAAAGATCTTTTACTGGATAGGCTATTGATCTATATTTTCAATGCAGTAGCGAAGGTCCTAGCTGCAGTCGTATAATCACAAGCGTAACATCAAACTGTTAGAATTTTTTGTATAACAATAGCCTTTTGTCTCGTTTCTATTATTCGAAACACGTATAACTGAAGAGTCCCACACAATGGTATTGCTCCTTCGTCGACAAGAAATTGCTCTCTTTACGGGTTCATGGCAAGGATTTTATATCTTTTCCTAAATATAGCATTGAGTTCCAGGGTCAAAAATTCCTTTGTATTCAAATTACATTTTCTCGAAAAATATTTTAAAGAATAAGTAAAATTTCGCGAAAGTCCGCTCTGTGACTGAAATATTTTTATATTTGGAATCTTTTATAGCTTCGTTTTCTTTTGTAGGTAAAACGGTTGACTCTTATGATAAAAATCAGCTTTTAATTATTACTAACTGACTCGTTTCGGCTAGCATCGGCTTACCTAGCCTTTTAATTGTAAGCTTTCGTGAACTAAAACCGCATAATCCAAATGAAACGAATCGGTGAAAGAATAGTGGTTAAGACTTAGGCCTCTGTTCGGAATGTCCTCCATGTCCAATGTCCTTGGAGTCTCAGGTCAACTGGGAGTCCAGTTTGAATCCCCAGGCATACACCAATAACTTTGTACTTTGCCCATTCTGAAAGGAGACACGTACCTATGAGTTCTGTGAACTCCTGGAAATGTAGTGAAATGATGATAATGATGACGACAAAGAAATATAATTCGTTCTAGAAATATAGTTGTTATCGTCCACGGTCATTGCTTGAATGTTTCATGTAGGGGCTTCTTCCTTGTTATTCTAGGAGCTTAATGTAGGTCTTACGCCTCACGTCTGTTTCCACGGTCGACCTGAAATAAATCAACTGAAGCCCCTATCATTTGTTTGATGTCTTCCATCCACCTAGATAGTTCTAGATATAAAGGAAAAGGTTCAATAGGGAAATTGTACGCAGTAGTTGAAAAACAACTACGAAGGTTATTTTTATATTTAAGAAATTGGAAGAGAATTGGAAATCCTACTATGAATTATTAGGAAATATCTATTCAAGAGAACAGTTTATGTAGAATATAATACCTCTGGGAAGGTCTCAGTGCGGTCTATTATTGTAATGGCCTCCGTCCACATAATATTATTTCCAACTAAATTTATGATCAATAATAACAATTTTCATCAAACGTCGCTTCATTTCGAAATAAATTATTAGGATTTCCACTGAAATATAGCTGCTATTCTTTGCCTATTATATTTTACTGATGTACCCATTACAGAAAGGAAATTGAAAACAGAATTTCATTAGCAGGTACCGTGTCTAATTTTAGTACTGACTTTGCCTACAAAATGTTTGATTTAACGTTTTTGACAGTTATTTCCTTGAAGATTTTTTGTCCTTCTACCTGCAGATAAGGCTCGGCTCAAGGCACATTGCAGCAGTACAGAGCGTTCGGGTGACATTTTTCTAAAATGTACGTACAATCCGAGACGTGACGAATGACGACGTGTGCACTTTGATTTGGTTTGAGCCCCTTCTTGCTTTGCTTCTGCTTAGCACTCCATATATTACACATTAGCAATGAACTTATCTATTCTTTAACATTTAGTACGCTTCGCTTCGACTCCCTCGCATTGGGCCTTGAATCTAATCGAGAAAGAAATTAAATTCGGAGTTTATTCTGTAAATGATGCCTTTCTAAATACAAAAGGATTTAAACATTTTGTACAAAAGGTCTCAAGCTTCAACTCTGCGGCGATCAGGTCTCAAATATTATGCTAATTTGAGTACATTTTCACAGTAAAAAGAAATGTCCTAGACTCTAGAACTCTAGATCTAGGCACTAACGTGGCGGAGAAGGTGCTTACTCCTTCGACAAACTCTGGTGCAGTTGTGAGGTTGTGAGCCTACAAAATTCTGTAATTATAATTTCTTAAATTGTCTGGCCTGGTCCAGTAGGAGTCTACTGCCAAAGATGTACCGCCCAGTGGTTTAGTGTTCCAGGTAGCGAAAAAATTCTAAGTCTATGGTTCCAGTACGATACCGTGTAGCCCTCAATCACAGAATATTAAACGTCCTGCTAATATCTTGGACTGTATCATCACTTACGAGTTACCATCCAGGTGAGATCGCAGTCAAAGGCTAACTTGTCGTAGTATAAAAAATGTTTCTGCAATGGCATACTTAGGTAGATATTTGAATACGTTGCAGAGAATTACTTATTTTATTTTTGGTGCGAAAATACTCACAAAGTACCAAATATTTCTGTGGTGTTCGTCTTGCGATAAGCCCAAAAGAACATAATATTAAAAACGCCACGCTTTTTCCTGTTGTTACGCACGAAGCCTCAGCCGAATCGTCACGTTTATCTCTTCTTATCAACCCGCCAAAGGAACTACACGGAGCTAATTTTATCCTTATTATATGTTCCCTTGTTACGCTTTCTGAATAATGTATGGTACGCCAAACGCGTGGCTGTTCATATAATTTTATAATACAAGAAGTTTCACATGGTGCGTGTGCGTCCAGTCGGACGACTATTAGTTTTGCAAGGGATAGACTCTTGGTCCTGTCGCCTAGTGTGCGCGCTCCTTATAAAAATGAGTGAAGTAAACTTTTTTTTCCATATATTTTTACACCGTATGTGTTTCCGTCCTTGGTACGGTTATAAACATCGGTTGTGAATGAAGGGGCATTGTTGGTGAAAACCGAAATCCATCATTAGGTACATTCCAGACTAACAGGATGACAAAATTAAAAGCATTATCCAAGTCTATTGATATGGATGTAGTTTGGGTATCGATATAATGCTAACAACATACATGTTAGCACAAAAGTTTTGGCCATTGGGTGGATCTTAGCGCAACTGGACCAGAACTTCCAACAAACACTGGCAGCTCGCCAGGCGACCAAGTTAACCGCAACTCTGTTGCTCAGCTCTAAGCTGTTTCTAGTGAATTGGGGTCTTAATCTCTTGAAGTAAAATAAATTTCTAGTATTAAATTATTAGGTGTAAAGAATTCGGCTTAGGCTATCGTACTTTTGGCGATTGGGTAACCCGAATTTACCCGTAGGTACATCCATAGTTCCATACTAATATTATAAATGCGAAAGTGTGTCTGTCTGTCTGCTACTGCACTTTCACGATGCGTTCAACCGATTTGGATGAAATTCGGTATGGTGTTAGGTAACATCCCGGGGAAGAATATAGACATATATACTATATACTTTTTAGCCCGGAAAATTAAAGAGTTCCCACGGGAATTAAAAACCTTAATCCACGCGGGCGAAGTCGCGGGCATCATCTAGTATTATAATATGTATTTTTGTTAACCTAAGAATAGTAAATAGCAATGAATGAAATAAGTTTTAACTGGCACTTCCTTGCGGTAGAATCAGCTTTCCCAACCAGTGGTACTGCACAATAGACATAATATATTTTAGAATTTGAATATAGAATTGGTGACGGTGGAAGGTAGATGGCGTTGAAATTTTCATAATATGTTGGACGTTGCTGCTGCTGGAAATCTGTGTTATTCAAATACACTGAATTGCACTTATTTCAGTGTTGCGTTTACAAAAGGGTAGCGTGAAATAAAATTCAAGTGGAACGCGAATTCGAAGCACACGTGCCTTGAAATACTTCCCTTGGATGGCGTTGCATTTACAATTGCATTTCCGGAAATTCCGAACGCAACATTATACAATATCGAAACTTCATTGCTACCAGTGGATTTCGTATTTTCATAAAAGAAAGAAAAATCATATAATCTATTCTTAATCTATACTTTATTTATTTAATCGTATGGCGTTTTGTACATAATAGGCGTTTTTATAAAAAGAACGCTTATTTCGCCTGCAAGTTCGTCGCTCGTTTAGCACCACCCAGGGGACACGTGCAGTGAGCGACGGGGCATCCCCCAATCTATACTAATAAATGGGAAAGTTTGGAGGGATGGATGTACCTATGAATGGATGGATGTTTGTTACTCAATCACGCCGGAACGGATGAACGGATCTGGATGAAATTGGGCACAGAGATAAATTATAAACTGGAATAGCACAAAGGCTATATATTTTTAATTAAAGAGTTCCCGCGGGAACTAAAAAACCTCGATCCGCGCAGACGAAGTCACGTCTAACTTGCAAGATTTTTTGGCATTTCAGTAAACTTTGTTCTCGTGATTATGTACTTACTTAAAGGTACAGCTAGTATTCCAAAGGGCAGACCTATAGGCTTCATATCATTGAATAGGGATGATGCCTATATCAAAATAAATTATTTCTAACTGATTATTAAATAGAGGGTGTTCCAAAAGACCTAAAATTCACATCCTCGGTAAGTATTAAGTTTGATAACCATTTTAAAATTGGAAATGCGTTGAAATTTGATGACGTCACAACTGTGAATTTCATACAACTTCCATGTCTGTTTGTCCAACTTTTGTCTGTTATAACATGAGAAGATTGTAAGGGGAAAGCACTGATGCCTATAACACGAGTTTCAAACTTATCTTAGGCATCAGACGCTAAACCTATTATGCGATTGTAATGCTTTTTATGGACAATAAATGATTTTTTATTTATTTATAATAATTTATTTATTTATAATACTAGAAATGCGTTTTCAAGTTTGATAAAGAGTTGCTGATTTGATGGAGTTGACATCATCCCTATTGACCCTATAAAATTAATGTTTCAGTATTTTACGCAAGAACTTTGTTCTTGATTGTAGGTATTCGGTGTCGCAATAACACGGAACACAGTACAACAGCACAACACCAGAGTGAACAGTGAGCTCACAGACTTTGTTCACGTTAGCTTATAAATTGTCATTTTGCGGTGGCAGTACATTTGTTTAACATGAAATGACAAACGGCCGGAAGAGCGGCCAGTAGATTAAAAAATCCGGGCAGAAAACTCCTCGTTTATTAGCGTGGCCGCAAAGAAAACGGTCGCCCCGGGATATTTACATTTTCATGTATACTTAAGATTGAAATATGAGGTTGAATTGCCTTTTCATATTATTCATTTAAAAATAAGCTTCCGGTAAACATGAGGGGAGAGTGGCCAAATATAAATTAGTATAAATATAAAAGCGAAATACCACTCATTCACTCACTGACTCACTGACTGACTAATCACGATAGCTCAGGAACTATAAAACATAATTACATACAAGACTTGAAAAGAAGGTAGGTTATTTTTATGGTCTAGACATCAGCTAAGAAACAATTTCGAGAATATTCACCCCTAAGGGGTTGGAAGTTTGTATGAAATTTCCAAGTTTTTATAGTTAGAGATATGAAAATCGTCAATTAGGTGATTTGTTTTAAATAATAATAACCAGTAGGTATAAGCAATTTTACGAAAATCCACCCCGAAAGGGGTGACATGGGAGTGGAAGGTTACATAAAAGTTCTATGATTTTGAAGTATAGACATGAAAAGCAGCATTTAGGTTATTAGTTTTCAATAATAGAAACATGCAGAAGCTAAAGCCTCTAAAATCCATTATCTCATAGGAAATCAGCAATTGTTCGCGGACGAAGTCGCGAGCGACCTCTAGTACCTAATATGCGAGCCATCCCGCATGTACAAATTTACCTACTTTTGTAATTTTATTCTAAGGGTCTTGTTTGTTTATAGACCCTCGTAATTAAACTGTTTATTTGGATAAGGATACAGACAGGATGTACGGTTAGCGAAATGGAGCTGAATAATTAATTGGAGAAAATCTGTTTTATCGGTAGTTTTTATTGAAACGAATAAAATCGTGTTCTTACGAACTAACTATTGTACTATTTTAGTCATGTTATTTTGACAAATTGTAAAGTTGTAGTTTTCATTAAAATAAATTCAGGGATCTCTAACTATTTATAAATTATTACAAAACTTATGTTTTGTAATAATAAATAAATATATTTTTGAATCCTGTTAACTATTTAGTTGTTAAATTCAATAATAATATTATTGACGATCAAAAAGTATGATTTTTGATCAGCATAATTAGGAAATAGGCTAATAACCATATAATATGCACATAATAACTAGAATTAAAATGATTATTATATATATCTTCGAATTATTATAGATTAGATAGAGGATTATTATAGATATCTTCGGAAAAGTATTGAGTTTATATTAATCATGAAAGACTAAGAAGAAAATTACTTTACTTTGTGTGGTAGCTTGAACTAGTATTATCGTTTAGAAATGTATTTCAAGGGCTTTTTGTACGGTAAACTTCTCAGATCAAGTTCTTTCTCTCATACAACTTTTAATTGATTAGTTTGGTTAAACTTTAGTTACAAACACGTGTTACTCTCTTAGAAAAGTTTTCCTCATTCTTTTTCTGACCCTTTTCTATAGGTACGTACATACATTGATGTAGAATTTTAGTACCTATACATAATTCTACTGGTAGATGATCTATACAAACATTATAAATCCGAAATACGGTCAGTCTATACGTTTGTCCGTTTATTTATCTGTTAGGTAGCTTTTCAAGGCCCATCTGTTTAACCACGATTTTAGGTACTAGCTGATGCCCGCGACTACGTCCGCGTGGTTTTAGTTTTTTTTATTCTTGCGTGAACTCTTTAATTTTCCGGTATAAAAATTAGTCTATGTCATTCTCCAGGTGACATACTCATGCCAAAAATCACGTCGATCCATTGCTCCGCTGCGGCGTGATTGAAGGACAAACCAACAAACAAACACACTTTCGCATTTATAATATTAGTATGCTGGAGATGAATCCCGCGGATGGACACTAGTTACTTGTCGCAGAAAAACAAATGGTACACGGTATTTAAGTACTAATAAAAACCTAGATTGTTTTTTCCGAACATAACAATAAATGAACAAGTCTCTACTCTCTATGTTATCTATAATGGATTAATATTACGATCAAACTTACCTGGGGGCTTAATTCAGAGGCCGAAAACCTCTTTGAGATTAAATATCTGTCATTTAAATTCAAATTATTAATATTAATCCATTACATTTGTATTTACGACATGCAAACTCAGTATATTTAGGGTTAAATCAGGCAATCTGGTTTGATTGGTAGGTACGCACCTGAAGGTAGGAACTTGCACGGCAGAGGCAGGAGTGGCGTTCTTCCGTTAAAAAGACAGTCTCAGCTTTGGAGGAACGACGTCTTCAAAACGTAGACGTCAAGCGTATTGATAAAAAGATCCAGCCAAGAGCCTCCTACCACTATACCTACAATGCGTCGGGTCAGTTGCATTGTGCGCCCTGCAACCGGACCTTTAAAACAAAATTTGGATTCTCGAGTCATCTGCGCTCACATTTAAAGACACTAGTCAGGTCCGCCGTTGACGGACACGTCAAGGAGGATCACATCACATCACGCAGCTGAGCCTGCTAGCTATAAATCTTAGGATATAGGTTTTTTTTTCTTTAAATATATAGGCTAGCGCTTGGCTGCAATCAGACTTGCATGCCCTGCGGTGATGCAGCCTAAGGTGGAGCGCGCTTGCATACCTATAAGATGCCAATTCACTCTTGATTTGAACTTACCTATATTAAAAATATTAAAAGAGGATATACTTACCCATAATATCTTCTTTTGGTCCAAACCTGCTTGAAACAATTTCGGTAACGAAAAAGTATTCAATATGTTGAAGAGGTTCGCCTGGCTGCGACAGGTACAGCGTATCAGTGACAACTATTCACGGAAACTTCGCACACTGCTATCTTTGTACAACTTAGTGCGAACTTCTTAGAACTGCTGGCGGACTGCCAGGCGACTAAGTAGCAAACGACCGCGGTGTTCGAATCGGGGGTATTTTTTTACCGAAAGTGATTTTCATTGCACTTATTACTACACTTTAGGAACATTAGCCGTTAATGTTTTATAATAATGTTGAATTATACTGAATTTTATTTTATTAAACTATAACTATCACAGAGATAGTATACTCTAAGATATAAGGGTATCTCAAGTTCTAACTTTTTTTTTGTCATAAGTTACGTATATCTTTATGGCAAAATACGCGCCGAATTGAGAACCTCCTCCTTTTTTGGAAGTCGGTTAAAAATAGGCTAGCGTTTGACGATAAGGAAAGCGATGGTGCGTTAGTATTAGAGCTTTACAATCGTGCATTATCGAGTCAACATCTCCTGAAGATGCTTCGGTGTGAAACGTACGTTGAGAATAATTTGGAAGATTTGTATGGTGTGGTGCACCATACAAATCTTCCAAATTGCACCGGTGCGAATTGCTGGTTTACTGGGCGGTGTAGGTATATCACAAGCTGCAAGTGTAAGATACACACTGTGCCACCAGCACCACGTAGATTTGTCTATTGGGGCGGATTATAGTGAATTAGATTTCGAGGTCCTACAGTATTAGCGAGCTTAATTAAATGATGCCTATTTATTCTTGCCGGTATAATGGTGGTAAGAAGTACGATTGCCTGAAGAAAATTCCACTTCTAAACGTTGCGAGTTAAATAAAATCGTGCGAGAAGATTGTATGTAAAACACATACAGTTCGCGCGCGAGTTGAATGCAGAGTAATTGTATGTGTCACCATACATTAACTCTGCATTCAATTCGCGCGTGAACTATAAGTAAGGCTGCAATGCATCGCTCATGTTTCTCTTTTTGCATAAAAGACGTTTGTTAATTGTTTAGTCGGATTCTTGCGGATCAATTATATAGAGGAACTTTTTAGAGGGTCTACTCTATTTTCGAATCTCTTAAATTTTCTTTTACGTTTGAGCTAACTGGTGATCTCGGTCAAATACGTCGGCACTATATAATAAAACTTAATCGAAGGTGATTTCTCACAGAAAGCAGGGTCTCGCTTTGAAGGGCTATTTCATTGGCAATAGAGTGAACCATCAATTTTATTTTACGCCGAGTGCACGCGGTCAACAGGGCTGAGGACGACGTATAAAATGTTTTATTACGGTTCAACAAAAAACACTCAGTTACGCTACGCAGTTATGTAGACATAGATTCTTTGAAATAGAAAATACAAAACATCCAAAAAAAATTAGATGCTTTAAACAACAGTAATCGCACTACTTCTTCCACGTTGACTTAAATTTTTGAAGATCTCGTCGCAATTTCTCATAATCCTTTCATATTTTGAATCTAAGTTATAGACAGAACTAACATCATCCCAAATCAAGGTTGTAAAATCAGCGGCTTTGACCTGAAAGTGGATTTAGCAATTATTCAGTTTTGCATTTATCCTGTCCATACTGCTACCAACGTTTTCGCGGTTTAGCTGATGAAAATTGATCCTGACAAAATTTGCCACACAGGTATCCTAAATTAAGGTAATTTTTATCCCTGGAGTGGAGCATTTTTTATCCCTGAAACGACTTTGACGATAAGTAACTTGCGCCCAAAAAGGCTATTTTGTATACCGGTAACTAAGTCAACGATTTTCCCAATTCCACGTGGACAAAATCGTGGGTGTCATGACAATATAATAAATACTTATTGACTTTGAGACTATTGGACTATTGGGTAGCCGTTGTCGTCGTCCCTTTTCTGTAACTTTAATGGTGTATTAGTTTTATTAGGTGCCACATGGATGCCACACTACGTTATAGAAAGCTTTAGTTTGATCTACATTCGTTGATATTTCTTCATAATAATGTCTCAAGAAAGAAAAACTTCAAATTAAAGTCCAAATGAATAGGTACGTTTTAGTAACATTGTCTTCATGTATGTTGGAAGAGTCAAAGTAATAAACGTTAGCTAACAAAGATGTAAACACCTGAGACTCCAAACAATGTTGCATGTTTATGGTAAAGTGCAAAACTAAATAACTTTATGTAACTTTTATGACTGATAAGGGACGAAGAGCCTAGTCGCGACGCAGGGTAGCGCGCCAGGCCAAGTTCCGGCCTACCCCACGCCGCGCGCAGTGTGAATCTTTACAAGAAACATTTCACATGGAACAAATTTATGAGGGAGTTAATAATAACCCCTCATAAATTTGTTCCACGCCATAGTAACAAAAAAATTTGGAACACTGATGTTCAAAAATTCTATAAAATAATTCTCAGTAAGTCATCAAAATTATGAAGCACTTCACGTGTATATAGAAAGTTGAAATTTCATAGGGTAAGGGAATTCAGTAAAGAGCAAAATCTAAAAAGGTCCAAAAGTTAAACTAAACTGCGCCCACAGAGGTTCAGTTTAAAAAGAAAATTAGCCTGTCTGGTCCAGCACTACGCAAAAACTTCTAAACAGATTTTAATGTTGTTCATAAAAAATGTATTTCGAGTATTCAGAGCTATACCTGGTTTTTGTTTCATCAAAATTGTTGCGTTGTTTCGGGAGATATGGACATTTAAAATATTCTGGTATGCGGTCATCTTCGGCGAGCTTTAACCTGTCCATATAGTATTGGGGATATAGAATCTATTGAATGCTGATGCTAGGTGAATTTTAAATACTAAGGCCCAGTTGCACGAGTACTCTTAAATTGATTTCGTTAAATATTTTAATGCTGTCCCTTTTTGGCAACTACAGTATGCATGTGCCAAAAAAGGGACAGCATTGCAAAATTTAACTAAATCAGTTTAACTGTCCTTGTACAAGCAGCCCTAAAAAAAAAAAGTGAAATCCTTGAAACGTCATTTCAACAATGTTGTGAGACATTGTTTTTCTACGTTCATGAACATTGTATTGTTTGCTGACGACATTTAACTAACCTACTTTTTAACTTTTAAGCCCACAAGTCAGTGTAATACTTGTCATGTAACGCATGTATTACTAACTGATGCCCGTGACTTCGTCCGCGTGGTTTTTTCGCTCCCGCGGGATCTCTTTAATTTTCCGGGGTAAAAAGTAGCCAATGTTATATTCCAGACTATATCTTTGTGCCCATCTAGTTCTGTTCAGCTGTTCTGGCGTGATTGATTAACAAACATCCATCCACCTATCCGTCCATCCAAAATTTCGAAATTATAACATGAAATTTACATGAAAAGAGCAACTGCTATGTTTCTTGCCGGCTCTTCTCAGTATCTATAACAGTTTTCCAAACCAGTGGTAGAGTCTTGACTTATCATAAATGGTACAAGCTGTCCTGCGTGAAATAAATAAATAATTTATCATTTAAATATTTTGCAGTTTTTGTACGGGAAATGTGACAGGTTTAGGATCACACTTCTAACGTTTGTTTAAGTTTTTGTGGTAAGGCCGCAAGTGTTTCTCATTGCCTAAATACATTGGAATTCATAAACGCATGATTTATTGATTTACGAGTACGAAGGAGTCGTCGACAGTCCCATAAAGAGTTTAATTATATACTCGTATATCATAAACTGTAATACACACAATAATTTACTAAGAATTTAATCTTAATAAATCATTGGAAGCATTTAGGGTACTTTCAAACTCCTGATAAGCTAGTAGCAATATCCATGAATTACCAAGTTGGGAAGTTGCGGCTATTCCAGCTAGATTGCTTAGGCGGGTCAACCCGGTTAATGACTCCTTTGACAAACTGTTTTGGTGTAATATCGTGTTGTATCGTACTCGATAGCGTGGTTCATAATATTGTTGGATTGTTCGAATTCAAATACCAATAATAATGAATATTGCCTTCAAATTATAATTAAATGTGAGCTTAAACTTCTGAGCCCCAGATTAATATACCTAAATAAATTGAATAGATTTTGTAACTAAAACTCGTCTCGATAAACCCACGCGCTGATTGCAAGGCAAGATACTTATAGTTGCTGTATTAAGTTCGACTAGTAACACTAGCAAATATAATATGAAGCACGTTGACTTTACTAACTCACTCGTGTTATTAAATTAAAATTTTCTGTATGTACGTCTCGTTGGCCTAGTGGTTACCTTGTTTGGTCGCGGCCGACAAGGTCGGGCCATAATTAAGTATTTTTCTGTTTCTCTGAACTAGAAATTCTCAGTACCAGCCCGGAGTTAGGAAGTTGGTGGTGTTTCACCTCCGTGCCTCGGAAAGCACGTTGAGCCGTCAGTCCCGGTTATTATCACTAACATGATGATAGTCGTTAAAGCCCGCCAACTCGCATTGGAGCAGCGTGGTGGGTCTAATCCTTGGGTACGCAGACGACAGCACTGTAACGGAGAGATACATATCCAGTCCACGCGCAAGTAGTTCAGACACCAATGAACTCAGAGAGGCGATGGTTGAGCGGTTAAACCGCTGCGTTCATGTGTTCTTTCAGGCTGCTCAAAGTGTCTATTTGCAAGAAGAAGAATACGTCATTGGACAACTTCGTAGTACGTTAAGGTTAGGTCTAAGAAAAAATACTTATCTATTAGCATTACAATCTAGCCAGACTATTTGGCTAATTTAGCCAAATAGTCTGGCTAGATTGTAATAATGCCCTCGTTAAAACTCACAAGCCAGGAACATGGCAACATGTTAGGTTCATCGAAATAGGCCAGACACCATAATTTACCGCAGGATATATCATTCGTCTAAGAAAATCCCTACATTCTTATCTAAGCTAAAAATAAAACAGAGATGAAATGGAAGGATTTTCAGGTGAATCCCTGGGCGCGCAGCGTAAGCTTTGAAATATCGCCGGCCTGAAGCTATCCTTACAAACGCCAAATCGAGGCTCAGGTCGAAATTGATCCTTATAAACTCCTAAAATATATCTTGTTGTCTGATTTATTGAAAACTAATATTTGTACGTACGAAGTGCTATCGATATTGGAGGTTTCTTTTTTGCTGACTGCAGACAAAGAATTTGCTGATTGGTGAATCTTTCTTATTTGACTATTGAGTTTTCAGGGAAAATAATTTTGCAAGAGAAGTTAAAATGTCGACCTTACTGAATTTTTTCGTTGGAGTAATTCTTTTTAAGACCTCATACTAATATTATAATTGTTTGTTGGTTTATCCTTCAATCACGCCGCAACAGAGTATTGGATGGACGTGATTTTTTGCATGGGTATAGTCGAAGACCTGGAGATACCTAGGCTACTTTTTATCCCGGAAAATTTAGGAGTTCCCGCGGGAATTAAAAGCTAGTCTTTTATACTTACAACGAACGGAGATGAATCCCCTCAGGAAACTTATATTTGATATATTAACTTTAGGGTAAAAAAGAATTTTTTCTTCCCTAAGCTTGTATAAAACTACCTAAACTGACCTAGTCAAAGTTTTGATGCTGTCACTATTTTGAAGTTTATTACGGGGTTGACAATAAAAGGACAGGTATAGAAAATTTTATCCAATGTAACACCAGATGATGCCCGCGACTTCGTCCGCGTGGATTAAGTTTTTTTAATGTCTATGTCCTTCGCAAGGATATAAACTATGCCAGTACCAAATTTCATCAAAATTGGTTAAACTTATGGACACACTGTTGCATTTATAACAATATAGGTATATTAAGTATGGAATTTAGTGTGGTCCGTATTTTAATGCGCTCAGTTATTTTGATCTTTGATTTTTGGATGATTTTGATGGAATATGATATTTCAACGTATTCAAGTTGTTTCTTAGTGTAAGATTAGTTAGATAATTTATGTGTTAGATATTTAAGATTGTTATACATTGTAACACCCCAAAATTAAATTTGTTAGAGCGAATATCGACAGACCTAAGTTCAAATTAACTCGGTGGAAACAAATAAGTACAATCAATGTAGTGCGATCTGCAGAGCAGAGAGCAACTTTAGCATTCCTAAAGAATTTTATATAATTTTAAGAGATAAAATTAGAACACATAAGCTTAGCATATTATCAATTTTGTTTACCAAATTAGGCGGTAAAACAAACAAACAAACATTAGACCGACTGTTTTGCTTATTACGAACAACAGTATTTTCAATAGGTGAACATTATAGTTCGTTCAGATATCGGAGAGAAACCCTTGAATATGTGGATATATACATTTTACGTGATTTTATGTCCGCGCGCTGAATATGTTAGCAGTGAACAGTCGTCTCTCGTATTATGCGAATAGCTACAATATGATGTTGATATTATGCCGACACGCCGTATTTCAGGCTTGTCACGGTGAAATCTGGATTTTGATAGGAACTGACAATTGTTTTGGTGATGTCTCTAGAGGCGTGAGCGCTGCAGACTTGTGGAAGCTTTTTCTTCACCTTTAAGCTGCATTATCACACACCAGTTGGTCTGATTATAGCCAAGCTCGAGCAGCATATTGGTGTGTTGAGAAAAAGTCCAGGCTGGAGTTTAAATTGTGGGAGACTTAACTGGGAGACTTAGAAATCCAATACCGATACCACGTACAAACCGATGAGTGATTCAGGTTATGGGCTTAATACAAACTGCTATAAAATCCAATGCTATTTACTTCTATGCTAGCCTGCTTGCATATAACATTGCATTTCAAGACCAAGTCTAAAACTTGTTTTATATCAACAAGCAAGGCGTGGGACGGCATTATTTTGACCACAAAAGCAACAATTTTATTAGACTTTGAGAGCCATTCAGAAGACTTGGTAGGTACAAGTTTATAGATTGTCGAAAATTTTTGTTGTTGTCGATATTAAGTACCGAAACCTTTTTCTTGCCCTTGGGGATTCTTGAGGAATGTCTGACTTTGAACCTTCTTTTTCCCCAGGGTCAAAGGTTTATATTATACAAAATATATTTTTTGACATGCACGAGAATTTAGCTCATGAGTTATTTCAGATATTTTTTTACCTCTCGTGTGGTTTAGATTTTATGAAATATTCCATTTTAATTTTTTTTCCTAGAACGTGCATTCTGAAACTCAATTATCATTTCTTATAATTTTTCTGATTTCGGTGATAGTACCTTGAAATTGGGAAACTAAAACTGGGAAGCGCAGCGCTGGCAGACGTTGGTTTACTCGGTAGACGGATGACATTAGACGAGTTGCAGGGAGCCGCTGTATCCAGCGCAAGACCGGGGCATGTGCAAATCGTTGCAAGAGACCTATGTCCAGCAGTGCACGTCTGTTGGTTGATGATGAAGTTGATGAAAATTTGAAATTTTACTTTTTAGCCGACTTATTAATACTTAACCGAAGAGAAGGCTCTCAACTCGTCGTATGTTTCTGTCAGTTGAGTTGCATGTAGATGGCAAAGGGACTCTGAACCCTGTACCTACTTAAAATTAAGCAGTCTTAAAATAGATCCTACTGAAAAAAGCCGACAAGAAACTCGGAATTTAGGTATCCACTCTTTTCAAAATGCAATAAAGATATTATCAATTTAGTAGATACACTATCTCAATAAACTCTAACTTTAATTCAGCAGTGATAGCCTTATGACTCAGACGAGCTGTTAAGGTGGTCGGGGGTTCGATCCTTGGGCACGTACTTCTAACTTTTTTTTATATCACTTGCTGTAACGGCGCTGAAAAACATCGTGATATTATCCTGTATACCCAAGAGTCTTTCACAATCCAATAATAATAATGTTCTAAAAGGTTCTGTAGTCTGACAATCCGCACTTGGCCAGCGTGCGAACCATGACCAAACCCAAACTCATCCTGAAAGGAGATTCGCTCTCAGTAATGGGCCGCCGATGTGTTGAAATGATGAAAAAAATGGTGAACGACTAATGGAAGAGATCTAAATAAAACTAAATTCTGCAATAAGCAGATAGCTCCTAGTGTCAAATAGCTTTTCGATGAATAAGTTGCGCAAGCTTAACAAAGGAATATTGTCATGCGAACAGCTAGCTAGCCAATTCGCCTCGCCTAACAGGAAACGGTTGTTATGTTCGGAGGCAAGCCAGACGAGACCTCGGAGCGCTTTAACGAGCTGAACTTTCAATAGTGAAACTGAATTTTTTCTATAACATTTCCCGCTAGGTTTTGCTATAATAAACTTTCATTTTGACATTTAAAATTTGGCTTAATTTAACGGTATATATGTGCAGAGTAGGCACGGTGTATATATTACAATTTATTTTGCTTCCAAAGTTTTCAATTTAGGTATCTATTTAATACAATTTCTAGGCTTTTAAGGGTAAAATAAAAAATCCAATTTGTCGAACTTTTGCACCGACTGCGCGTAATTATAGTGATTTTAATTTAATCTGCTATCTCTAAAGATGGGATCTTTTGAAAGATTTTTAGCCCGACGACGACGGTATACGCTTTTGAATAAATACCTAATTATTAAAAGTTGCTGAATTATACTTACCCATGCAAAAAATCGCGGTAATCCGTAGCTCTGTTGTGGCCTGATTAAAGGACAAACAAACACACTTTCGCATTTGTAATATTAGTAACGATTACTGTGATATCTACGATACTATTATTAGTACTATACGCAACTAAGTCTAAGATGTACAACTGTTTGCCCTGGGGACCACGATCCCGGGATAAATAGTAGGTTTAGATTACTTGCAGCAGTCCTGTGAAAATCCTGGTTCAGCCGAAGAGAATCCCCAGACATTCATAAATAGATTTGTGGATCAGGTTACGCTTATGTAAGTTAAAATAAAATAAAAACATTTTAGTCAAAATCTTACTTCTTACTAATATTATATGTGAAAGTTTGTATGGATGTATAGATGTTTGTTACTCAATCACGCGCCAACGGCTGAACGGATCTGGCTGAAATTTGGCACAGAGATAGATTATTATAGTCTAGAATAGCACATAGGCTACTT
This sequence comes from Erebia aethiops, assembly GCA_923060345.2. Taxonomy (NCBI): domain Eukaryota; kingdom Metazoa; phylum Arthropoda; class Insecta; order Lepidoptera; family Nymphalidae; genus Erebia; species Erebia aethiops. Next base: position 7,166,580 of record OV281082.1, read on the forward strand.
TTATCCGGGAAAATTAAAGAGTTCCCGCGGGAACCAAAAAACCTCAAACCACGCAGACGAAGTCGCGGGCATTCACTAGTACAATTATAAATTAATACTAATATTATAAATGCGAAAGTGTGTCTGTCTGTTTGCTATTCTTTCACGGTCCATCTGTACAACTGGGAAATCAAAAAAAATTAAACGGACGAAGTCACGAGCATCAGGTAGCCACTATTAGTGTAAATTGTGAAAGTGTCCGTCTGTTTTTTACCTTTTCACGGTCCATCTGTTCAACCAATTTTGACTAAATTCAGTACATGTACATATACATATTTTAATCCCGGAAAATCACGGAGGTCCGCAATACCTAAATTCAAACGGAAAAGGCGCAGGCGCAAATATTCATATATTTTTTGTGTATATATTTATGCATATCGGTACCGCATAGTCTTGCTATGCATTTAATTTTAAGCTCTTGAGGATTTAGTGGCATTCAGTTTATTTGAGTTGTTCATGTAGATTTTAAGCAAATTCACTTTCAACAAAATCGTTAGGAACATCTAAAGTACTGTAGCATTAATATAACAGGGAGACGGAATTAAATGCAGCGGTTACATTTGGGACTTGGCGGCGCTAAAGTGAATGCGTTTCAGCGAAGAGCACCAGCATATAATTCACTAAAATGTCGCTGTTATTAGTTAAATGTATTCAAGAAAAGAATCATTACAATAATTATCTTTTTAAATAAGTCTCAAACGAACTAACGAAGTCGAAAACATAACGAAGGTTTTGAAAAGTAGTCTCAATTTGTTTTTAACTTAAACAGTTTTATATCTCTACAAGTCCTTGACTGCGATCTTACCTGATGGTAAGTGATATACCTCGGATTTAACTTATTTTTGAGTACCAATACTCGGCGGCCCCCAATTGCACATTGACAAAATATAAAGTGTACCTACGAAGAAATATTCTATCAAAAAGAATAACAATACATACATACCTACATCAACACGTTTTAAATATTTATTTTCGTTATTATTCGAAAATTTATCAAGTGATCAATAAAGTTACAATAGGGCATAGAACTACAGCGTCGGTCTCGTCGTCGCTAATTGCACGCGTTATGACCCACTTCATTACACAATGCTCTTTTTAAATCTAAATTAGGTACGGTGTGTAGGTAGGCTGTTCTTTAATATACCTAGTGCTCATGCAACATTGTAATCTGCTTTATTTCGCTTTGCGGTTGCAGTTACAAGTGCTTGAAATGCATTAAACAGTTCAAGCGACAATTCTTCGTGTTGCTTGCTATGAAATTACTTTACCCCTAAAATCTAATAAATAAATTGAGTTTAAGGTTAATGATGGAGTCTTTTTCTTCTTCCTCTTCATTACTGAAGGTCAGGTCAGGTTCATTAGGAAGGTGTAGCAGACGGTTCTTATCGTGGAGTAAAAGTTAGCCTAATAGAAATCCCACTAGCTACTAATAATTGATGATTCGTTGGTGTTCTTTTACAATAATTCTGTAGGGACCTCAGAACCAGGGGTAGCACTTAGCCGTCAAATAAGTGATGAATTAATATCTTTCAATACATCCATATTTGCAAAATAAGACATCACTTGTGTACCTACTAGTATGTTAAGATGAAATAGTTTCCTAATGTAAGATAACGTGAGGCGGGCTAATAAAGAGATCATACTTACTCTATTTGATAGTGCTTCGGCGCTTTATTTGCAAGTAAGAACTTCAGAGTAAGCGTTAGTAGGTACTAGTTGCTAAGAGGCCTACGATATTGAATAAATAAGTCATCATTATATCGTTTGTGTTTAGTGAAATAGCTTCGTAAGAAAAGGGTAGTTCATAAAGAAAGTCCCGTCTAGAAGCCTTTAGTTTAGTATCTTAATCTCATGAGAAAGAAGTAAGAAAAGAATGTGTGGTCCTTATCTTTTCAATAAGACAAAAGAAAAGTTAATTTGGCACGAACCCAAGACAAATTGAATTACATCCAAATCCCACAGACTGTTCAACTGTCGACACCACTTAATGTATTAGATATGGTATTAACAAACAATTTGTTCTTATATAAAACAACTACTCATTGGATTTATTAAAAGCACAAATAATAATTATAATAATACGTAATTTAATAGTTTATAGAAGAACTTAAATTACTCCAACTATTATTTTTTATTTAATAAGTCTTTTATCGTTTGAACAGAAAAAATATATTATTTAATTTGATTTCCATCGAAAGATTTGTTCTGATGTTTATGTTGTATCTCTTAATTCTTCGTAATAACACGTGTTCAGTTTTTGAGTGAAATGAACGTGCTTTTTTTGCAAAAAAGATGAGTCAAAGATACGTTCTCTCATTTAGACATTACTAGATGATGCCCGCGACTTCGTCCGCATGGATTAAGTTTTTTCAATTCCCGTAGGAACTCCGTAGTTTTCCGGGAAAAAATGTCGTATGTTCTTCCTCGGGATACAACCTATCCCTGTACCAAATTTCATCAAAATCGGTTGAACAAGTGGGCCGTAAAAGCGTAGCAGAGAGACAGACATACTTTCGCATTTATAATATTAGTATGGATGTATACCAATTTGCGTGAGAAATTTTCATCTTTTATTATTTTCACGTTTTTTTTTTAAATAAGAAAGAGATAACCGCTACTTAGTACTTAGATTTGGTCATATTGTGTGGTTAGGCAGAAGTAGTTGTCATAGTATTATTCATTAAAATATAACATAAGTTAGTAAACTTAAACAGAATTTTGTTCAATGTTTAAACGATGGAGTCGCTTAAATATTCATACTGTAGTTATCCTCTCACCCTACTATACTATTTAGTGTTTGGATAATTTGCTATCTTCATTTATTATACTTGCATACATTTTCATTAAGGGTATGCAAACGTTCGCTCTAAAGCAAAATACCTGCAATGCGTCTGCAAAATTTAATCTTTCTGTATGAAAACTATACAGTTAGACTCAATTTTGTTATATGTATAGACAATTTAGTGATTGTTAGTAGATCAAATAATTAAAACAAAAAAGTAATGTATAGTATACAGAGAAAAAAATATATATAAGAGAGAAAATATACCGAGAGTTTATGAAACGACTGATATTTAAGAGCGTTACCATAGTTTGCTTTTATCCAATTTACTCAATTACGGAAAGGCAAAGAAAAACGATTTGTCACAGTAAAAAACTTGGCTAACACACGACCCGTCTCTCCATCTGTCTAAGGACCTTTATCAAATTCTAAGCTCGAAAATATATTTATAAATATCATGCTACTGTTGGAATAGGCAAATAATTATATTCTGACGGGAAATACGATTCTATATCCTTTTTATGGTTTAACAGGTGTCTTACTTTGAGGGTTATAACTTTAACGTTAATTTAACGTTTAATACACCATGTCTGATTTAAACTTAATGCTCGAATAAAATTGATTTACTAGTGTCTTCTTTTTCGCAGATGCCCATCGAGACGATGACGAAAATATTAACTATGGGTCAGACGAAATCATTGCAAATTTATTAATAGCTGTATTTTTACACTACTTAAATGTTCTGGTATTTCAAAGGAAAAGCATAAGTCGTTTTCGTTTCCTAGAAATTAATTTAGACGATAATGAAGTTGGAACGATGTGATTATAAAAGCAATAGAAGCTCTTAAATTGTTAAAGCTTCAGCGTTTCTTTATCAAGCTCTTGGCTCGGCTTCAGATTGGAGAGAACGAGGTGCCGAAGCTGTTTTAATTATGAAAATGTTGAAAGACAGGTCTGAAAAAACTCTTTGGTTAAAATTATTATTATGAATTTATATATAATGGCTTAGTGACAACGTAAGTGCTGCCTTAAAGAACACAAGAACTTAGTGTTTTTAAATTGACTAAAGAAAGACTAAGATGTGTCAATGGATTACTTAACTTGGTAGTGGCTAGTTCGTATTTCTAGCCACCCGATGTATAAGATAATTTATAAGTTAAAGTAAAAATACTCATTAGTCTAATTTTAAGGCTAGATTGTAATCTTAGTGAGTATAGGTTGTATATGTCTTTATACTCATATTAATGGAAAAAAACCTAAATTACTTTTTTTTATCGTTATGTTCGAGTTCAGTTACACATTCTATCCTTCTGAAGTAATTCGTTTTACTGATTTTGTATAAGGGCTATACTTGTGGCTACGTAAATATAGTAAATGTGATTCGTAGTCGTTAACTGATAAACGTCCACTGCTGGACATAGGTTTACTACAACTTTCACGTGCCGAAAGGAACGGCTAATCTAGTCCGTAGTAAAATATACATTAAGTTTTGTACTGTTTTACAGATTTTAACATATTTTCTGTACTAAGTATTTCTGTGGAACAAGCTTGGCACAATCTGGTGCACAACGATAAAATCTGAAACAATTTCAATTTTAGCCCTGACGTTAACGTCAATTTACTTCAAAACAAACTCAACATTTCCGCTTGTTTATATATTTTCATACTAGATGATGCCCGCGACTTCGTCCGCGTGGATAAAGGTTTTTTTGACTCCCGCGGGAACTCTTTAATTTAGGACCCGGCTCTTTAATCCGGGATAGAAAGTAGCCTATGTCCTTCCCCGGGATACAACCTATCACTGTACCAAATATCATCAAAATCGGTTGAATAGATGGGCCGTGAAAGCGTAGCAGACAGACAGACAGACACACTTTAGCATTTATAATATTAGTATAGTAGGGATAACAAATAATTTCCGTGCCGAGTAATTGAAGTTATTAAAATAGGCATGGTTATAATTTTACTGAATACTCATTCCGACACAGCTTTTAACAAAAATATATTTTAAAGAACACGTTCAAGCACGTATTGCTGACGTAATGTGTACCAGCAAGAACAGCACCGCTATTGAGGTTTGAAACTTCTTTCAGATCATCCTTAGGGAGTTCAAAAGGAAATTCGTTCTAAGTTGGATAATTGAGGTCGAAATGAACTCGATTGCATTTAAAAGAAATCTAGCTGAGGTTTAATTACTACCAATCTTCTCTAGCACAGTGTTATTTTCAAGAGGAATTCAAACTTTACTGGTAACTATTGGCTAACCAATTGACCAACTGGTAAATCAAAAATATAAGAAAATGGCAAGAAGAGCATGGCAGTATTTACATTTTGTTAATCCTGCTCCTGAAGAGAATACGAGACTATACCTGAAAGATGACCAGGTGATGGAATGCGCTACATACTTTTTTTTTTTTTTTTTTTTTTTTTTTTTTTTTTTTTTTTTTTTTTTTTAAATATATAGGCTAGCGCTTGGCTGCAATCAGACTTGCATGCAAGAGGTGATGCAGCCTAAGGTGGAGCGCGCTTGCCTAGAAGATGCCTATTCACTCTTGATTTGAAGGTACCTATATTAAAAGAGGATGGGAAAACGGAAGCCGGAAGGGCATTCCATATCCTAGCGGTTCGAATTAGAAACGAGGAAGCAAAACGCTTCGTACGAGCCCGCGGAATTTCGACTGCGTAAGGGTGCAGACCTTGTCGATGCCTTGCGGTTCGATAATAAAAAGGCGACGGAGGAACCAGATCGAATAGTTCTTGAGCACACTCTCCGAAATATATCCTGTAGAATACCGACAGACAGGCAACTTTGCGCCGATGTTCCAAGCTTTGCAGCTTCGAACTGACCAGTGCTTTGTTGCCGATAAGTCTCCTGGCGCGACGATCCACCGAATCCAATGCGTCAAGCTGGTACTTGGCAGAGCCGTCCCATAAATGGCTGCAGTACTCCATGCACGATCGAACTTGTGCTTGGTACAGGATAAGAAGCTGTTCCGGCGTGAAGTACCGCTTGACTTTGTTGAGGATGCCAAGTTTCTTACCAGCTGTTTTTGCCTTAGATTCGATGCATTGTCCAAAGTTGAGGTTGGACGATATGTTGATACCAAGGAGCTCGACACTGTCGGTAATTGGAACGGATATATTTCGGAAAGTCGGAGTAAGTGGGAATGAACTCCGTTTCGCGGTGAAAAGACACGCTTGCGTTTTGGTAGCGTTAAACTTGACGAGATTGGCGTCACCCCAGTCGGACACCTCCTTCAAGGTCAAGTTGATTCGTTCTACCAAAGCCTCTCTGTGCTTAAGAATCTCAGCTCCGCTAGCTCGGGGACCGGACATGTATCTCTCTGTAACGGTGCTGTCATCTGCATACCCAAAGATACCGGGTTTTAGCATGTCGTTGATGTGCAGCAAAAAAAGCGTTGCAGAGAGAACTGATCCCTGAGGGACACCGGCATTGATCGCCATGAGATCAGATGAGGAGCCATCAACGACTACTCGAAATGATCGTCCACCCAGGAAGTCTGATATCCAGTCGCAGAAGCCAGCGGGTATCCCATAGGCTGGAAGCTTGCTCAAAAGGCTCTCATGCCAGACCCGGTCGAAAGCCTTCGAGACGTCTAGTGAAACAGCAAGTGCTTCACCATACCTCTCGATGGCCTCACCCCAGATGTGCGTGGCATACACTAAAAGATCCCCTGTGGATCGATTACGTCGAAATCCGTACTGTTGGTCCGACAGGAGGTCATTTTCTTCGAGGTATGCCAGTAGCCTGTTGTTCAGCACACGCTCCAAACTTTTGCAAAGCATGGAGGTGATTGCAATAGGCCTGTAGTTGGCCGGGTCAGCACGGCTGCCCTACTTACTTGTGACTCCACAATATCGTAGCATAACATTACCCTTAAAAAAGCTTACTTGAGCTATAATATCACTAAACAATTGTCAGTTCAGCATACGGTAATTACTTTCTGATTTCTTATTCTCCTAACGGTGCCTTTTCGACGAACAAAGTTTGGCTTATTAATTAAGGATTAAAGCCTTATATTGAAGAGACGTATCTGTAATGTGATGTCAAAATATTTATTAACACGACAACTGAAGCAAGTCACCGTGACTCAATACTGTCTGAAGAGCATGACCTATGAAAGGGAGGTTGAACTCCTCACGTAATGGTAAGCTGACGTAGGGAAATTACGTGACCTCTACTCACGTATGGTGATGTACAGCGCACCCAATGCTTCTTAGTTATTGGCATGTTTTTTTAAAAATTCATTATAGGCTTACGCTTGACCACAATCACACCTGATGGGCAGTGATGATGCGGTCTAAGATGGAACGCGCTTGCCTAGAAGATGCCTATTAGATGTTTAGAACTAAAAATGCGCTTTATGCTGTTTTGGTGGCTTTGAGGGTATTGTTTGAATATTGTTGACGTTTGTATTTTATAATTATTCTTTTTAGGGACGTCAAGGTACTTGTCATAAAACCGTCATTTTGAAATAATATACTGCTATTATTAATTTTAAAATAATAATACTGCTGATGGTAGTAACCTTCCTGGTGTCTTCGGTAAGAGTGAAAAAACGGTTGTGCTGTTGCAGGACACTGCAATCGACTTCCCGGGCAGTCAACTGCTCTGGCGCAGTTCTCAACTGCAGTTGAATTTATAACTCGAGCAAGCGGTTAAATCGCTTGCTCGGGTTGTAAACCGCTAAACCAAAATTGTTCTTAGGATTGAGCACTCCATTTTTCTACTGTCCGTGTAGCATATACAACTAACCGTGTATGTGGTAGCGCCCTTTACCTATGTTACAAATAGTTTAATTTGGCCCGTGTTTCAAAACAACAACACATCGGCAACAATTGGTACGAGCAACTTGTTTGACGTTGTTCATGAATTATCTATGAACTTGGTCGAAAATAGGCCTCAGTTAGCTCGTGTGCAGCCACGCGAAGACCGTGTTACTAATTCCCTCTGATGAAGTGTTTCGTAACACTGCTTGGTCTTGTATAGGGAGTATCTTGTTATTCCATCACACACCTTCAAAGGGTAATTTTTCACCTAGATTTTTGTAACTTTGGTTGGTTTTTGGTTAACTAAAAGTCAAAATTCGTCGGAAAGATGGGCCTTTGAAAGCCGTTAAAGCGTAGCAGACAGACAGACAGACTCACTTTTGCATTTCATTATTTGTACTAGCTGATGCCCGCGATGTCGTCCGCGTGGATTGAGGTTATTTGGTTCCCGTGGGAACTCTTTATTTTTCCGGGATAAAAGGTAGCCTACGTGTTATTCCAGACTATAATTTATCTCTCTGAAAAATTTCATCCAGATCCGTTCAGCCTTTGGGGCGTGATTGAGTAACAAACATCCATCCATACCTCCATACACTGAGTAAGAATGTACTGCCTCTATGCCTCCATACATCCATCCATCCATCCATCCAACCTTTCGCATTTATAATATTAGTATAGATAGATTAGGATCCCTTTTCGTATTTTTTTGGATATCTTTGATTTCCAAAAAATTAGGTATGTCCTTTAAATCGCGTAGATACTGACGCAACTCAACAGACAATTAGTATGGATCGACAAACTCCATGACCCTCGGATTAAGCTACACGTATTGTAAATACGCTTCTAACAAAACAAACAGTAGACATAAAGGGTTGGGTCGTAAATGGCTCAGTCCCCGACGACAGGTGTATCGCATTAACCTCGTACACTCAATCAATTTTGTTTTGAAGTGATGCTGAAAATGCGACTAGAATTCTTTCACGAGTCATTTAATTTATTGGAACAAAAATAAGTATTTTATGTCTACGTTGCACAGTTTTGATGGGTTAAGAAGGTAATCCTTGGCAGTAATAGTCCATTACAAGCAAACAAATATAAACCAAAATCTTTGGCAAGTGTTGGAACTTGGAGAGCAATGTTTGTCATAGAGTCCATGGCCATTAGAATCCAAAAGTCCTTGTGGAGACCGCGTAGTATGACGATGCAAAGAGGGTGAAGTGGCTGGTAAGGAAGGCCGATGAACAGGTTTGGTGGCGCATATAATATTTAGGGAAAACCTATATAAACCAGTACACATCCGTATTTATTTGAAAGGATATAGCGTCTAGACCAAGTAATGTTTATTCAAATTTTAAGAAGACGTGCACGTCATATTGGAGACTTAACTATCCATCGGATCATAATTTAGTCACTGCTACATTTTTCACTTAATATTACGCATCGAAAAAGTGCTATGAAATGTAAGAGATTTAAAAAATGATTCTTTTTTCTCAAACGAATTGTTGAGTTGCGTTTTAAGAGTTTTTCTCTGGATCATACATAACTTAATTCGTTTCACATGTCGATTGGACCCTGTTACCCGCGTGCGGTCGGCGTGAAGCTGAATTGATGGTTCACTCCATCGCCAGTGAAATGGTGCTTCAAAACGAACGACCTACGGCCACAAGAAATTCACGTTTGATTAACTTTTACCTTCTAATAAATCAACGATTTCGACGACAGGGCAAGTGTGTTAATGTCCGGCTCGAAAATAAGAAAATCTCGGGCGATTTCTAATACACTGTTACATGATATATTGAAGCCACGGATATGGAAATCTTTACAATCTATTTTATATTTATAAATACAATGTATGTAGCATGTTAATAAAAATTATTCAATTAAATAGATTTGTAAAAATTGAAATCAGAAAAAGCAAATTACCGTTTTTGTTGATGAATTGTTTTTAAAAAGTTTTGCCCCGGGTGAGGATCGAACTCACGACCTTAAGATTATGAGACTTACGCGATTTTTACCGCGGCTTCTGTATGCTCTCGTAAAATTATATACAGTTGGTAGTTTCATCTTCCATAAAATATACTCTGAGAGCCCACAGATAGTTGACAAAAGCGACATAAATTATTCAGACGGCACTGACGTTCAGTTGCAATTCCTGTTGTATTTTCGAGGCATTTATTAGGCTACTCATGTCAACGGCAGGTCTGCAGCCCGTTAATGCACGGTCGGCTTGAACTTGAATTGGTTCACTTCATAAATAGTTTTGTGAAATAGTGCCCCAAAAAGTGCCATAGATATCATAAAAAATACTTTTTATCGTTTTTTAATCTGCAAGCTGAAGCTAGAGACTTTCCGCGTAGATTTAGGTTTTTTGAAAGGTTTCTTGTAGGAATTGAAAAGGAGGAGTAGAAAAAACTTAAACCATGCGGACGAAGTTGCGGGCGACAGCTAGTTACTCAATCCATACTAATATTATAAATGTGAAAATGTATCTGTCTGTTTGTCTGCTTCGCTTCACGGTCCATCTTTACAACCGTATTGATGAAATTTGGTATAGAGATGGTATAGAGGTGTTCCCCCTCGAATCACAAAAAATTAATCCATACGGACAAATACGGGCATCATCTAGTAAACTTTAAAGGTCAACGGGGAACTAATTCGTTGGTAAGTAAATTAATACTAATTCATGCACTCCATATTTTAAAAAAATTTAAATTAAACCAAGACGAAATTATTTTTGTTTGGAAATATTTAATAGTACATGCATAAAAGTTTTGCCTCACAGGCCGGGTTTCATGGTCAATTTGAGAATGAAAGCGAGTGCCGGAAAATTATTACGTCTGCTGTAAATGGACTCAAAATTTGCGCCTACTACCACAGAATAGGTAATAGTAGTAACTACTACCTATCAAACAAACGTATTATTTGTAAGCGTAGTAAACTATATATAAGAAAATAATTAAATCTACACACAATAACACTAGTTACATTATCATGTAAAAAGGTTATCTTTATTATTAATAATTGGCCAAGCGCGAGTCGGACTCGTACACGAAGGGTTCCGTACCATCGCGCTAGATTTTAAATTATAGTAGATAGTTTTTAAATACATATACTTATATACGGTTCAAGAGATATAGCTTGGTGACAGACGAAGGGACGAACGGACGGACAACGGAGGCTGAGTAATAGGGTCCCGTTTGCACCCTTTGGGTAGGGTATCCTAAAAAGCCGAATTAAAACCCTATCCTATGCTTTAGAATGTATAACTATACTCTACTGATGAATAATTTTGTTCCGGCCATTATTTATATTCTAAGGAAATTTATAAAGTAAAGCTTCACAAGTGAGCCTTAACATTAAGTAAGTGCTGTATTAAATTAAAACTTTGCTTTCTGAGAGTTTGCAAATTAATCTAGGCGTGCTCGTCTCGACACGGCATCGCTCTTTATAATTTTTATAAATAAGAAGCTTTTATCTTAATTCTTTATTATCCTCTTGCCCTAACCATTTTTTACTCTGAGTAAAACAATATTACTTTAAATTTTGTTTAATTTTTTATTAAGTTTTCTAATAGTATCAAATAATTCTAGTATATTCAATATTTGGACTTTAAAAAGACTTCGTATTGAATGTGCGTTATTTTCGATTGATATAATTCATATCCAAGCATTGTACGTAACGCCTCCATAGCAAAAAGGTTTCAAGTTTAATCCCATCGATTGGGCTATCGTTGAACTCGTAATTACCCCTAAAATGAGATATACGAGTAGGTACGCTTATTAGGAGGTGTAATGACAATAGTATTCGTTTTACTATGTAATTAAACATTACACATTAACAAATATTAATTCGTATGGATATTTACAAAAAATAATATTGATATTGGACGAATTGCGACTACAATCGGCATGACTACTCATTCCCGTAGCTACTTATTTAGTCTAATAAAGTAATTTAATAGTTCTTTTGTAATATTGAAAAGTATATTCATATTTCTAAAAATAAAAGCTTTATGAACTAACGTATAAAAGTCTAAACGAGGTCAGTGCTCATACACAGAATGTATGCTCTTTTTAAATGAACCTAGAACCATTTTATGTTTTATGCTTTCAAACTGGAGATAAAATAATCATACTTATTTACTAATATTATAAATGAGAAAGTGTGTTTGTTTGTTGGTTTGTCCTTCAATCACGCCGCAACGGAGCCACTGATTGACGTGATTTTTGGCATGGGTATAGTTGAGGACCTGAAGAGTGACATAGGCTTTTTACGTTTTTTCCCGGAAAATTAAGGACTTCCCGCGGGAATAAAAAAAATCTTAAACCACGCTGACGAAGTCGCGGGCATAAGCTAGTAATTTATAAATTAAAACTTTTAAATTATATACCTACCACATTATATCATAAATGACCTGCTTTTTTGTAGCTGTAACTGGTATGAAAGAATAGGTATAAATAAAAGTACTTTATATCGAACTTTGAAAGAAACTGCAAACTCTACCAGTATTGGTTTTTATCTTTTATGGAAATGCATCCCACATGTCAAAGTTAGAACGCAGAATAGGTATTCACTCCTTTCTTACTCTGGATATTTTCCCATTTCCCATGCATTACCGGAATCGATACAACTTTGCTTCAAATGAAATGTATATCTACTCGTAGTTGTTCGCTTAGTTAATTTTAGTGCTGTGTTTATTTATAAGTACCTAATCGCTTCACTTAGCTTTTATTTGTATGATGATTTTTATTTTTAATAGGTATTGGAATTAAAAACACCTTTTTGAATGTGAAGGACATTTAATTGTGAGACTGAGTAGTTTGATAGTTTCTAAGTGTTTTTAGCGATTTAAAAACGTGCGATAAAAACGTCGAATGTTCTACAACAAATTTTTATTGAAGAAAATAATATGAAAAAAGTTTTAAGTGTGTACGAAATTTGAAAACACCTAAATCCATATTTTATTCGCAACGTCTGGGGCTGCGTTTATAAGCGTTAATAAGCTGTTTAGAATCGTTAACTTTTTATTTTGCTTCTATGATACATTTTAGCCTGAATGCTTGCTAACCCAAGGCATTTTAGCGAACTCCATTTTTGACGACCTCCGTGGTGCAGTGTTTAGCGCTCGGAGATCCCGGGTTCGATCCCCGGCAGGATCAATTTGGGAATTTATAATTTCTGAATTTTCCCTGGTCTGGCCTGGTGGGAGGCTTCGGCCGTGGCTAGATAGCACCCTACCGGCAAAGACGTGCCTCCAAGTGATTTAGCGTTCCGGTACGATGCCGTGTAGAAACCGAATAGGGTATGGGTTAACTGCCATGTCCCTAACAGGTTAGCCCGCTACCATCTTAGACTGCATAATCACTTACCATCAGGTGAGATCGCAGTCAAGGGCTAACTTGTAGTGGATAAAAAAAAAGTACTTTTGACACCAGGTTGTAGATAAAAGACTCTCCAGAGATATACGTAGAGCGGTCAAGAGCTTGGTCAAGAGTCAAGACATTGTAGTGTAGTATGTGTGTGTGTTGGCTCGGGTCTGCATCGCTATATTATCACAAGCCCCTACAGTAAAACACATTTGGTGAGAGCTAACCAACTATTTATCTAGCTCCCCTTCAATCAGTTTGCCCCTTTAATAATACGCTTGATATTATAAAGCTCGGGTATGCGTCGGTATATTACCACAATCCCCTACAGTAAAACACATTTGGTGAGAGCACACGGACGTAGACACTACCTCGTTGGTCTAGCGGTTAGCATAGTCGACTGCGGATCACGAGGTCCAGGGTTTAATTCCCGGTCGGGCATAAAAATTGTATTGGGTTTCAGTTAAGAAATTCTCAATGCCAGCCCGGAGTTGGAAGTTGGCGGTGAGCCACCTCCGTGCCTCGGAGAGCACGTAAAGCCGTCCGTCCCGGTTATTATAAATATGAGCAGCGTGGTGGGTCTAAGCTTTAATTCCCTCTCTCCTCTGAGAGTGGAGGCCTGTGCCCAGCAGTGGGACGTTAATGGGCTGTAGTGATGAGTGTGACACGGACGTAATTTGGAAAATTCTTTCTTAGTCGAGTTCTATGGCTATAATATTTCTGCATGCAATATCAAATCGCAGGTTGCTAAAGTCGGAATTATAATTCGATTCCACATTTGACATTAGCTACTGTCATTTTGTAAAATAATGATACCACATATAATAGTGTAGTGATGAACACAAAAATCGATAAACAATCGCGATTTATGTTTATGTAATCATAATATTGGTGTGCCAATTAAAGACTAAATTATTGATTTTTATTTAAATAAATACATAATTATTCATAATAATTATTTATTAATTAGTAACCGCTGCTTTATTTTATAAAAAGTTAATATTTTTGTTTTTTATATTAAAAACAAAACTTATAATAAAAGAGCCTAGATAGTTTTTTGTATTGGCAACCCGTGCGCGCTCGTGCAGCTATCGCCATTTTGTTTATCTTGTCATTCGGCTTCATTCTCCCAGTCTGACTGCACGAATATCTTGTTTCATTGCGAATCGATATTTTGATATTTTGTTGGGTTTTTGTTAAGGTTTTGTTACGTTGTGTTTGTTGTTACGTTTATAGTTTTTTGTGAACTTTCAGTGAATCTATTTGTTTTGGTTTTCCACCACGAAATGGTCTAAATGCGTATCCCATGTTGTCAAAGAAGAGGAAAAAATGAGTAGGCTAGATATGTTAATTGACAGTTGTTACGTTCCCTCAAATATGGTCGAGCGAAGCAATGGCTGGATCATGCGTCATGCTCGTGAACGGGTGCCACCGGCGGGAATGGGGCTACTTTCTGTCTGCCCGTCTTTGACATGAATTGAATAAACAAATTTAAGAAATCCATTAAAAGTATGCTCCTGAAAAAAGCTTATTATACTGTTGAAGATTATGTAAATGATAGAGGAGCATGGATTTGATCGCTCCAACAATGCTGGGGACAGCGGTTACTTATGTACACATTGATATAGTAATTGTAAATGAATTATTTAAAAAGAGCAACCACCGAGTTTCTTGCTGGTTCTTCTCGGTAGGAATGGCATTCCGAACCAGTGGTAGATTCACTTGACGATTCAAAAGTACTTGTAAAAGTTTATTTGAATAAAAAATATTTGATTTGATTTTGATTTGATTTGACAATATCACAGACACATTTATAATAAATGTTACAGAAAGTGCCAGCGATAGCGATAGCGATGACGGCGACGATTTATAAAATAAAATATTACCATAATACATCTTTTTGTTTTATTTCTCATGTTCCTTTATGATCACATTTTTTTATTTATTTCACATACAATTATTAAAGAAAACTCTCAGATCAATAATAAAATTAATCGTCATAACTAAAAAAACCGTTCAGAAATATTTAATTTCCTGATATACTTAGTTTATATTAAAGTAGTAGTGGTTTAGATATACTACTATAAACGAGAGGAATCGATCGAATAATTTCGCAACGTCACTATTTAGTACTTGTCATAACGTTGCAACACTGAAATTGTCAAATCTGGAATCGAATTAAAATTCCGGATATAGTTTCTATTTATATGTCATTCAATCAGTTTTTCGTTTTCCATCATAAAAAAATTCTACATCAATGTTTTCCATTTATTAAGCTCCAATAACGAACTACAGATCTTTCATCCGTAATTACTTCTTTCAAATAAAAGTCATACTCATATTGTAAATGCGAATGTGTTTGTTTGTTGGTTTGTCCCTCAATCACGTCGTAACAGAGCAATTGATTGACGTGATTTTTTGAATGCATACACCTAGTTAAGGACCTAGAGAGAGACTTGGGCTACTTTTAATCCGTGAGAATAAAAAAATCTTATTTCACGTGGACGAAGTCGCGGGTATCAGCTAGTGTAATATAATTTCAATGTCAGAAGTTGGAACAGGGATAGTTATGTGGAACATTCTTGATACTTTCTCATTTCCGGAACATTCCACTCTAAGTTTTCTTTAAAGGAAATACTTTTGCGACATGTCTTACTTCAAGTTGGAGTTTAAATAGTCGAGTGGCAGAAATATGGCGTGAACTCCGGAACTACGTCGAAGAAACATGGAACAGAGTGTGTCCGCTCCAATATATTTTTTTAATGCGAGGACGGCGGCTGGACGGCAATTATGAAAAATCCTATTACAGTGTAAAGGATTACATTTAAATGTCAAAAGGGCATGGACATGAATTGTTCCAGCGGTAGTGTAATTGTTATAATTATAAATCTAATTAATTAACAACATTTGTGAGATGGTGATTATAAAAAAAAATCCAGCTGAGTTTGTTGTGGGCTCAGACCAGACCAGGGCGTTTGGAATCCTCAAAGCTTTAGTTTTAATTCCAAACTTCTATACTAATATTATAAAGAGGTTAGGTTTGTGAGGGTGTTGGGGGATATCTCTGGATCTACTGAACCGATTTTGAAAATTCTGTTACCAATAGAAATCCACATTATATTTTGTGAGTGTCATAGGCTATATATTAATCCGAAAAATTAGGGAGTTCCCGTGAGAATTTAAAAGACTTATTTCACGCGGACGAAGTCGCGGGCATTTGCTTGTATTCAAATAAACTTTTACAAGTGCTTTTGAATCGTCAAGTAGATTTACTGCTAGTTCGGATTTCGGAATGACATCCCTACCGTACTTTTAAAATTATGCCATGTGTAGAGCATGGGTAACTACAACCATATGGGGATGACGGAAGTTTAAAATAGTCACCTACTTTTTTTTTTTGTGAAAGCAGTAACGAACTCAAACGAACAAACTCAAGCAGTAACGAATTATAGCATTATTGTTTTAGTGTAAAGTATATTGGAATACTGGTACAATACAACACTACTTTGTACAATAGACCATATATATACTGTAGAACAAATTATAGAAAAATATTCAGAGTACAATAAACCTCTCTACATAGGATTTATCGACTATGCCAAAGCATTTGACTCTATTTCACATTCAAGTATTTGGAACGCACTCAAGGACTGCAATGTGCCAGAAATTTACATAGAATTGCTAAAAAATATCTATGAAAACAGTAAAAGTAGAGTCAAATTAGATAGAGTCGGTCCGATCATAAATATTAACAGAGGAGTAAAACAAGGAGATCCTCTCTCTCCGAAACTATTCATTTGTGTCCTGCAACATATTATGAAAAATTTAAACTGGCACAGAAAAGGAATTAAAATAAACGGGAACTATTTGAGTAACCTTAGATTCGCAGATGATGTTGTAATTTTTTCTGAATCGTCGGCCCAATTAGAAGAAATGATTAACGAATTAAATGACGTAAGCAGCAAAATTGGGCTTCAATTGAATACAAGCAAAACAAAGGTGATCACAAATAGTTCTAGAAACCCAATAACAGTGCAAGAATCGAACATAGAGTACGTCGACAACTACATATATTTAGGAAAAGAGATATCATTTGAAAAGTCTAGAAACGAAGATGAGGTTGCGAGAAGCGTCAATATTACTTGGAATAAGTTCTGGAGTCATAAAGAAATCCTGAAATCCAGATTGCCCCTACCTTTAAAGAAAAAAGTGATGGATTCCTGCCTACTACCGTGCCTAACATACGGCTGCCAGACATGGACCTATAATAGTACTACATGCCAGAAGATCCAAACATGCCAACGCGCCATGGAACGGAGTATCCTAAACATTAAGTTAATTGACAGACAGAAAAGTGAGTGTATAAGAAACAAAACTAATGTCATAGATGCTCTGAGCCACTGCAAAAGACAAAAATGGAAGTGGGCAGGTCATGTCGCACGAACTTGCAATAGAAAATGGACGAAACGCACTACAATGTGGATAGGTCCAAAAGGCATTAGAAACCGCGGACGGCCAAAAGAACGGTGGGCAGATGAAATTGTGGGCATTGCCGGTAAAAATTGGGTTAACAGCGCTCAAAACAGAAAACATTGGCACAATATGGAGGAGGCCTTTACCCGCAAGGGGTCCTTAATTAAGTAATATAATATTATACCAATAAATTATACCAATGTATTATAATTATCTATCACTGTATATTGTAATTTTATTTTTTATTTTTTTATGTCTAGAACATAAGTAATTAGTATTAAGTTCGTGCAGTGGTCTGTTTTGTTTTCTTTTTAATTTTATTTTTTATTAATCATATTAAGCACGTTTTAATGAACTTTGTAATCGTATTTAGTTTTTAATTAAGGAATAATAAAGGCTTTTTTATTTTTATTTATATTGGAATACTGGTAAGTTAATTAAATTATGTAATCAATGGAAAGGGGTCACGACACTCAGTAATGAGGATTACCACGCAGCGAGAGGAGCGATATCAACCATACAAGGATTCACACTTTTCTTTTCACATGATGTTTATAGGTTTTAGGAACTGTGAAAGAGTATTATTGTAATTTGAAAAGTTTATAGGAAATCTTTTAATTTGTCGGTATCCGAAATCGTCTTAATAAGTTATATAAACCCCAATTTTTTACTTATTCTCAATATGAGTCGACCCAATTAATTCAGCAAACAAAAATTTTACAATTTTTTAAAACTGACCAATTCATATCAGCATTTTATTTAAAAATACAATTCGCCTTTTGCGTTTAAAATAAAACTGTGTATATGAATGCAAAATAGTCGGGTTAGTCTATTTACATAACATTCAAGCGGAGTTCAAATTTGCATATGCCATGCAAAAGAGGCTGAGTACATTTCGACGAGGATTATTTGCTCCAATGAGATTACTTTTGTGTATATTTCCATTTTCCTTATACAATTCTTTTTTAATAGTTTTTTTTTAGTTAGTAAGTTTAAAATATATTTTTAAAAAAACCTCACAAGATCCAAGCCCAGCCAAATGTCAATTGGGAATCAAATTATGGCCCACACGAGTACCAATAGTAGGCAATCGCATATTTTCTGGTTAAAAAATTAAATTTTACTTATCTCTAGTATTCACTAACTCCCTGATTGCCTCATCAACCTCCAGCCCAAACCCTTGGACCTAGAAATCTGAAATGCCCTTCATAATGTAGACAAGAAATAAGAAATACCCACTGGGTCTGAGCCGCGGGCGGTCACTAATATGTAAATAAATCGCTTCAATAGCCTGTGGAGCTGTGAGTTCTATGAAGGTTAAGGAATGTACTGAAATCCAATAGAAAATGGTAGGCTTCCGAGCCTTGTTTTTTTCTCTACAGTGGAATCGCTTCTCGAGAGTTCACTTGTAATATTATCGAAAGCTTTTCATGAAATGTGTAAATTAAGAAAGGTTTACATGTGGCGCCTTACTGTTTAAAGTACCTAATTTGAAATTACGAGTTAAATGGAATTTATTATTGAGATTTCTTGAGTTCTTTGTTCTACGAATTTTGATCTTTCTTTGATCCGTTGTCAACAAACTACTTGGATGAGAAAGGTATCTAGGCAGGTACACTTGTTATGAATTTTGTTTGCGTCTTACAAATTTTGCCCCATTTGTTTAATAAGCACAAGTATAATTTGTTTGGTTTAAATCAATAAAGAAGCAATCTGAAGCATAGATTCATTTATAAGGCGGAATTTGCTCGAGTGAAACGTAATTATAAGGCAGTAGTGTATAAAGTCGATTCTGCAGCACCCAGAAACTGATTGAGAATTTTTCGTTGTGAATATTATAATGAAAATCTGTAAAGAATGTACGTCATTTGTACCTACCATGGACTGAAGATAATCTGCTTTTAGCTATATTTACTTTTTCAAAACGATTAGATATTATATTTTATCTCTATGATGGACTAATGCTATTATGAGATTGAGGAAAGCTTTTATGATAAAAATATCATTTGTCCGTCATGACCGAAAACAAACCTTTTATTTGATCTTAACGGAATACTTTATTTGCGGCAATAAAGTATTTCATAAAGATAAATACTTACATTTTTATAGCAATAGAATATATAAATTGAAATTTCAATTCGGATAACAAATTGCTTGTCTAATAATGTAGAAAGTGGGTCGAAGATTTGTAAAGAAAACATTTAGATTCCAATTTGATATGGTACCTTTAAATATATCTAGTGTTGATTTGGATTGGAATTATAAAGAGGTATAATATTATAAAGAGGCAAAGTTTGTGAGTTTGTGACGTTGTAGGGAGGTAATCTCTGGATCTACTAAAATTCTGGTACCAATAGAAAGCCACATTATTTGTGAATGTCATAGGCTATATATTAACCTGAAAAATTAGGGAGTTCCCGTGGGAATTTACTAACTTATTTTACGCGGACGAAGTCGCGGGCATCTGCTAGTATTCCGACATTTACTCCTTCAACGTATTTGCTCATAGTCCTTGGACTGATCGCAAGAGAAAAAAAACTGCTAGTGCCTTTGAATCGTCAAGTGGATTTACAGCTAGTTCGGATTTCGGAACGCAATCCCGTATTTTAAAATTATGCCATGTATAGAGCATGGGTAACTATTACAAGCTCCCTTATGAAGTAAGAAAATAACAAATATCTCTAAGTTATGTAACTGTCATCGCAAACTGCGTATTTTCCACGTTATTTTTCTTAGTTGTTGTACCACTCCAACTTGTACCTAATTATTTCGTTTGGTGATCAATCTTGTCGATAAGTTCTCGCAGTCTTGTAATTATGTTATTACACGCTCTATTGATTGATCCAAATATTGGAACTGACGATGCGAGGTAAGCACTCTTTATTACGCGATATTCCCAATAAAGCTGTCCTTTTCCTTGACAAATAATACATTAATAATTTGAATGTTGATACTTCAAGCTCTATATAATTTTATTTGTCTTATGAATAACAAAATAGAGTAAAAAGTTACATCCAAAAAAGTAAACGGTATATTGTATCATGCACAAACTCCAGTCTATTTAAAAGAACGTTTTCACTTTCTTGGAGCGAATAGTGCGTTCTCACTGCGCTCCAGTGTGGATAATAAGCTTGAAATACCCCTCAGTCGAACAGAATTTTATAGCAATTCGTTCACAGTAAGTTGCGCCAAGCTCTGGAACTCTCTTCCGGCAGAAATCCGACATTCCAAATCACTCAAAATTTTTAAAAGTCGTTTGAAGAATTTTTATCTGTCTCAGTAGTTCTTATTATAGTCAGTCATTCTATGTTATTTTATTTATTTATTTTTATTTATATATATATTTATATATAGATATATATATATTTATACATATATATACATATATATATATATATATATTTACATTATATTTTTAGTATAACTGTTATTTATGAACGTATATATGTAGGTAGTATTGTTTGTAGTTAATATATTGTGTATTTTATTATACTTGTAGTTTGCGCACCAACCCGTTTTATTCTCTTTTCCTGTCTCCAAAGGTTGTCTGGAAGAGATCGCCTTAGGCGATAAGACCGCCTTTGCATACTGTTTAGTCCTAGTTCGTAGTTTTAATGTCTTTTTTATTTTTTCGTAATTTTGTGTGCAATAAAGATTTAATAATAATAATAATAATAATAATAAATTGTTAACTCAAAATGGGTAGATGTTAACCAAAATTTTTACATCTTCCTATCCTATGAAATTTAACCACATTTCAACTTTTAACTTAGGTATAAATCCAGTGAATATTTATGTTCTAACCTAACTTTAGTCTTGGCAAATATATAGTATTTACTTATCATTGTCAATCAAGATTTGATGAACATATTTTACTACATTTGATCTTCAAATATAAGAAAGCTTATATCTCAAAGTATTTTCGTGGAGGTCGTAGTATTTAATACCACTTTATTTATTTACTAGATGCAGTGGATGTAGGAGGTTTAAAATTCCCGCTGTCCACATCTCAGCTTTGTTAACGAACCAACATACTGCATCATCATCATTATCGCTGTTGTTGAGCGCTGTTGTCTTAACGTGCGGAGGTCCCAGGTTCGATCCCCGGCAGGGTCTATTTGGGAATTTATAATTTCTGAATTTTCCCTGGTCTGGACTGGTGGGAGGCTACGGCCGTGGCTAGTTACCACCCTACCGGCAGAGACGTGCCGCCAAGCTATTTAGCGTTCCGGTACGATGCCCTGTAGAAACCGTATAGGGGTATGAGTTTAATATAACTGCCATGCCCCAAACAGGTTAGCCCGCTACCATCTTAGACTGCATCATCACTTACCATCAGGTGAGATCGCAGTCAAAGGCTCACTTGTAGTGGATAAAAAAAACACATTTCATCTTGCGGACGTCCACTGCTCAACATAGGCCTATTCAAAGAACGCCGTCACACCCGGTTCTTAACCCTCCTCATCCAGCCACTTCTTGTATGCGGTCTCCACTCTAGTATTTCTGGCCCCTACGCCAAGCATGGCCTGCCTACTTCAGCTTACTAATGGTCTGGTCTATGTCAATGGCCAACATACTTGCAGTACAGTCATATGAGTACAAGTCCAACTAATATAATTGCAAAGGATGTACTCGTATAACAAAGGAAACATTAATTACCTACCACATTGAATCGGCTTGTCAGCGATAAATCATCGGGATCTCTAATTGCGATATCATTGCTTTGCCATAATTTCAATTTAATATTATAAGTTTAATATTTCGACACTACTCCTCTAATTAGCTATTTTAATATCCACAGCTTAACCAGTAATTATACATATTGGATAGACTCAGGCGTTACTTTGCGGAAGTTAATGATTTAGCAAGAAAAGATTACAACTATTTTGCTAGACAATCTTGCATTGCAAAGTCGACATCTCCTGAAGATGCTCCGGTGTCGGGGCGAAACGTGCGTCGAGAATAGTATAAAAGTCTTGTGTGGTGGTGCATGTGATTGGTGGTGGCATTGCTTGCTAGGGAACTTGGCTTTCTTGCTTGGTTGGGAAGGTAAACGGGCTTCGCTTGTAATTGCATGCTTGACCATACAGAATTTTTTCTATTGGCGGATTATAGTAAAATAATTGTAATCTTTTCTTGCTAAGTACTTATACATATTGACTTTGCAAATGATAACTTGCATCATACGGTCAGTTGCAACCTTGAAGCAATAATGTTGCAACATAGAAAGTTATTATACTATATATAGCTCAATTACCACTGATTCACTGACTCACTGACTGACTCATTGACATAATTGTTCTCCTAGAAAGAGACAGAAAACGATATAATGATGTACGGGAGATGTGTTCGGGTGCGCGAGTCGAGTAGGGAAAAATTATGATATTTCGGAAAAACAAGATGGCGGCCGACGTGATTCTTGCAACTCTTTTGTTTTTCAACCGATTTCGTTACAACTCGCAACGATTGAAGAAACTAGGAAACGATTTATAGAAAAAGTGGAAAAAATTGGAAAAACAAGATGGCGGCTGAGCTGTAGTGTTTTGAAATTTTTGATTTTTCGACCCCGAACCGCGGCGCCACAGATCAGAAACGGCGTGGTCGAGCGTAATATTTTTTTCTCTTTTCGCCTACAAATATCCTGTATTTTTACAGAAAGGGAGTGATTTTTAAAAATTCAAGATGGCGGCTGTCGCGGCGGCCGTTCGGTCTGAGGCACGAAAAATTGCAATTTTAAAATTCAATTTTCTCACCGTTGGCAACGTCAGAGCGTTTCGACTTCTAGGGGGCGATTGTGTGTACCGTCTCGAAGAATGGATTGGGGAAAAAAAATTACCCCATTTCTAGGGAAATTTTCAAGATTTTCCCCAAAAATTAAAAAATCGAAATACGTATTTTTTGCAAAGTTCGAGTACGAGCGACCACGTGTCCCACTTGTACGAATGATGTTTGGGTATTTCCGTCGCCGAGGTCTGGCAACACTGGAATTTATCAAAGTAAAAGTGATTTTCGACATGGTCTTTTTTCAGGAGCAATCATTTCGGCTGGGTGCGAGCGAGATGAAAAATTGAAACGTCATCAGGAGCGGTATATCCTGTACTTTACGGGAAAATTATGAAACTATGTAAAATGCTTCTGTGAAACGAGGTGGCGGCCATTTTGTATTCTTTTTGTGTTTTTGAAAATTTCGATCATGATTTTGAGGCAGTTGGCAACATTTGGGAAAGTTGACATGTAGGGATCGATTGTGTAGCTCGACTGGCAGTATCGAGATATCTAAACAGTGTTGCCACATTTGGGGAAGTTTTCGAGATTTGCCCCAAAAATGTCCTCCTGTAAAATTTTGTATGAAAATTTTTTTTTTCACTGATGGCTCCGTATAGAAGTCAGAAAATATAACTTGAAAAAAAATATGGAGACAGCTGATGATTGAGGATTTCGGAGACGGGTAAAGGGCACGGCCAAGGTATTGAAGATAGGTGGGGGGTCCTCGAACTAATGTAACTCGGAACCTCATCCAATAGGCAAAGAGCAAAAAAAAACTTCAAAATGGCGGATTAAAGATGGCTGCCATACAAATTTGTTTGGTGTCTATCTCAGAAAGTATAAAAGATGGAAGAGTGGTTTCTTGACAAAAGATGATCAGGACCTGAAGGTCTACTTGATGAACAGGAAAAAAATTCAAGATGGCGGAATTTATTTTTCCATAGAAAATATATGGCCAATATTGAAGAATACTACGACTGTGTAGAACTATGCAAGATTTCGATACGGTTCCGTTTTACCCACGACGGGGCTCCCTGCGATTACAAAGCAGGAAACTGGTACTTAAATTTAAAAAAATCAGCGCCATTTTGAAATTCTTTGTTAATTGACCGATTTCGATCAAAATCGATATTTAAGACTCCCTGGAGTTACATAACAGGAAACTGAAACCAAAGTATTTAAAAAATCAGCGCCATTTTGAAATTCTTTGTTAATGGACCGATTTCGTTCAAAATCGATATTCAGGGCTCCCTCTGATCACAAAACAGGAAACACATACCAAAGTTTAAAAAAATCAACGCCATTTTTAATAATTTTGCTATAATCATAATAAATGTCTGTACTACTTGTAAGTCAAACCACAACCCGTGAGCTGCTTTAGCAGCTCGCGCACAGGGCGAAACACTAGTTATACTATATATAGCTCAATTACCACTCACTGACTGACTGACTCACTCATTGACATAATTGTTCTCCTAGAAAGAGACAGAAAACGATACAATGATGTACGGGAGATGTGTTCGGGTGCGGGAGTCGAGTGGGGAAAAATTATGACATTTCGGAAAAACAAGATGGCGGCCGACGTGATTCTTGCAACTCTTTTGTTTTCCAACCGATTTTGTTTAAACTCGTAATTATTGAAGAAATTAGGAAACGGTCAATAGAAAAAGTGGAAAAAATTGGAAAAACAAGATGGCGGCCGAGCTGTTGTGTTTTGAAATTTTTGATTTTTCGACCCCGAACCGCGGCGCCACAGATCCGAAACGGCGCAGTCGAGCATGATTTTTTTTTCTCTTTTCGCCTACAGCTATCCTGTATTTTGACAGAACGGGAGTGGTTTTTAAAAATTCAAGATGGCGGCTGTCGCGGCGGCCGTTCGGTCTGAGGTACGAAAAAACGCCATTTTAAGATTCAATTTTCTCACAGTTGGCAACGTCGGAGCGTTTCGACTTGTACGGGGCGATTGTGTGTACAGACTCGAGGTATGGATTGGGGAAAAAAAATTACCCCATTTCTAGGGAAATTTTCAAGATTTACCCCAAAAATTAAAAAATCGAAATACGTATTTTTTGCAAAGTTCGAGTATGAGCGACCACGTGTCCCACTTGTACGAATGATGTTTGGGTATTTCCGTCGCCGAGGTCTGGCAACACTGGAATTTATCAAAGTAAAAGTGATTTTCGACATGGTCTCTTTTCAGGAGCTATCATTTCGGCTGGGTGCGAGCGAGATGAAAAATTGAAACGTCATCAAGAGCGGTATATCCTGTAGTTTACGGGAAAATTATGAAACTATGTAAAAAAATTCTGTGAAACGAGGTGGCGGCCATTTTGTATTCTTTTTGTGTTTTTGAAAATTTCGATCACGATTTTGAGGCAGTTGGCAACATTTGGGAAAGTTGACATGTATGGATCGATTGTGTAGCTCGACCGGCAGTATCGAGATATCCAAACAGTGTTGCCACATTTGGGGTAGTTTTCGAGATTTTCCCCAAAAATGTCCTCCTGTAAAATTTTGTATGAAATATTTTTTTTTCACTGATGGTTTCGTATAGAAGTCAGAAAATATAACTTGAAAAAAATATGGAGACACCTGACGATTGAGGATTTCGGAGACGGGTAAAGGGCACGGCCAAGGTATTGAAGATAGGTGGGGGGTCCTCGAACTAATGTCACTCGGAACCACATCCAATTGGCGATGAGTTTAAAAAAAACTCGAAAATGGTGGATTCAAGATGGCCGCCATACAAATTTCGTCAGTGTCTATCTCGGAGAGTATAAGAGATGGAAGTGTGGTTTCTTGGCAAGAGATGATCAGGACCTGACGGTCTACTTGAATAACAGGAAAAAAATTCAAGATGGCGGAATTTATTTTTCCATAGAAAATATATGGCCAATATTGAAGAATACTACAAGACTGTGTAGAACTATGCAAGATTTTGATACGGTTTCGTTTTACCCACGACGGGGCTTCCTGCGATTACAAAACAGGAAACTGGTACTAAAATTTAAAAAATTCGCCATTTTGAAATTCTTTGTTAAGTGACCGATTTCGTTTAAAATCGATATTGAGAACTCCCTGGGGTTACGAAACAAGAAACTGAAACCAAAATATTAAAAAATCAGCGCCATTTTGAAATTCTTTGTTAATGGACCGATTTCGTTCAAAATCGATATTTAGGGCTCCCTGGGATTTCAATAGAGGAAACAGTTACCAAAGTTTTAAAAATTCAGCGCCATTTTGAAATTCTTTGTTAATGGGCCGATTTCGTTCAAAATCGATATTTAGGGCTCCGTGGGATTTCAGTACAGGAAACTGTTGCCAAAGTTTTAAAAAATCGGCGCCATTTTGAAATTCTTTTTTAATTGACCGATTTCGTTCAAAATCGATATGGGCTCCCTGGGATTTCAATACCGGAAACTGTTACCAAAAATTTAAAAAATCAGCGCCATTTTGAAATTCTTTGTTAATTGACCGATTTCATTCAAAATCGTATAGTAAAGTTTGTACTACTTGTAAGTCAAACCACAACCCGTGAGCTGCTTTAGCAGCTCGCGCACAGGGCGAAACACTAGTTTTCATTATATATAGTTATACTTGCCCACCATAAAGTTAGTTGAAAAAATTTTCATCTACGAAATCACAGGTAGATAAAATCTGGGATAAGTCATAGATTTAGGGGCAATTTTAGTTATATCCAGCACTGAGCTAAACGACGAAGAAAAATACTACGACTGTTTTCCAGCTTGACTTATCTGTAGCCTTAGGTTTTAGCCCTACTTTTCCTTACTTTATATCTCTTATTGATATAGGAAAAATATATTTTTCAATAATGTTAAACCTTCCTATGAATCTTAGTTACCCGGTTAATCCCGGTATATATTTGCTGGTATAAATTGTATTTTTATACAGGCACAAGAGGTAAGTCACTCTAAATAATATCTTTAGAAGAAAGGCAAATTAAAAATAACGAACACCGTTGAACAGAGGCGACACTAAACATAAATAATAGCTCCTCATTTGCCCTCGAGGACCGTAAAGACAAGGCATTTTCATAAACCTGCGAGGCGTCGAGCTCGTCGACCAAAACTCTACAAACAAATGCTCGGGTTTATTTCAAAATTCTATGGAAATATCTGCTCTTGTATCTTAATGCCATATTTTAGTCTGATCTTCGTCCTTGTCGATGAAAATATTTTATCTGTAGTAACCTTCTACTGCAGCCTGTGGTCTAGTCCCACTACAGATGCGCGGCGCGTAATTATTTGTACAATTATTTCGTAGTGCATCTCCGTGCCGCGTCGCTTAAGTGGGCCCAGCTATATACAAACTCATACAAAGTACATGTGTTGCGCTACGCCGTGTATCTTTAGTGGGGCTAAACCTTTAATCACAATCTGTGTTGTAATGTAATATCTCTCTCGACGCTTTGTGGATGAAAACGTGACAAGAAAGCACTGTCGCATTGATTACGCTTATAGGCTTCAGGGAAATCATTTGATGAGTCCCTGTCAACAAAGCCAATTGCACTTTGAATGAAAAAGTTTCATCAAAGTTAAAACTAAGTTAAAACATTCTCAATGTTACAAAGGTCTGCAATTTTACATTTTTGGAACGCATTAAATATTTCCGTTACATCTCTGAAGATAAACCAACTTAAAATTGTATGAAAAATAATACAATTTCACATAGTATTTCTATTAAGCTCGGCGGTTAGATGCAGACAGAGTAAAGAATATTAGGACTCTGCTTGACTCAAAACGCATATCGTATTAATTACTTTTTCTTTCCACTACAATTAAACCCTTGACTGCAATCTCACCTGATGGTAAGTGATGATGAAGCAGTCCAAGTCTAGGGTGGTTAGCTACGACCGAAGCCTACCACCAGACCAGACCACAAATAATTCAGAAGATATATTAAATTCCCAAATTGACCCCGCCGGGATTCAAATCCGGGAACTCCCAATGTCACACAGTACTCACCACGGCGCCAGAGTCTGTCTAGTATTTTTATTTTGGCATGAAGCTTTTTGGTACTAGCTACAAATTGTATCTGCTGCAATAGTTTGAAATATCAGCAAATAGGATAAATTTTTATTAACTAATAAAAAAAATTGCCTTTGGTAGCAAAAAATTACCCGAATGAATTTCGCTAGGAAAAGTCTTGGCGCGTCGTTTATTAAAATAACTGCAAAGTAGGCAGTTGCCTGAGGCTGGGTTACATTATTACCGGGTTATATTATTATGCTATCCTTGTAAAATATGATGAAAAGTTTCTTGAAATTTTGCAAAAGTAATAATAAGAATAATATTTTAGTTACATATTAAAGTTACATGCATGTCAGAGTAATTGATAACTGTACGTACCTACTTTAAAAATATATTTTTAAAAGAATTACTACTTTAAAATACTTTCTTTATAATTTTTAATTCTTTTATTTAACTTATATGGAACACATGATTTTTCGTGACAAAAAAACCATTATGTGGACTCCAGGTCCCATTCTGCAGGAGTAGTTTATACCTATGCAATATCAGTTCAAAATCAGGATTATGGATAGAGTATATACAAAGTAAGGAGCCTTAGATTCAACTCTATCATACTTCATATCATATTATACTAATATTATAAATGCGAACGTGTGTTTGTTTGTTGGTTTGTTAGTTTATTGGTTTGTTGGTTTGTCCTTCAATCATGGAGCAACGGATCGACGTGATATTTGGCATGAGTATAGTTGAGGACTTAGAGAGTGACATAAGCTACTTTTTATCCCGGAAAATTAAGGAGTTCCCGCGGGAATCAAAAAAACTTGAACCACGCGGATGAAGTCACGGGCATCAACTGGATAGGTGACCGAATTTGGACGTTCAAATTTGGCCTTTCCGTTTTCTCCGTACCTCGGCACGTTAAGCCGTCGCTCCCGGTTATTATCACTATGATCTGATAATATAATCGTTATAAAAACCGAAGAGTTTAAATACTCTTAGTTGAGCCGTATGCGGAAGGACTAGGGAATCCACCGCATTAATTATTATCCCAAGAAAACTCCTACCATTATATTGTGATTAATGGAAAAAGGTCACGACCCTCAGTCGTGACGAATGACAGAACACGACGCAGAGAGTGCATGCTAAGCAATAAAAATTAATATACAGTGCTTTATAATTATAAAACCTATTCATTCTTTAAAATGTATTTAAGTGGAGGTCTACAAATCGAATGGCACTTAGCTCGAGCAATTGAGTCGACTTCTCCGATTGGATAAATATACAATGCGATTTCAATTTGCAGGAGCGTGGAAACTGCTATAGTCCGATTTAATCGAGTTAAACACTATTTAAGTGCATGAAACGTTTCTTATTGAGTTACGATTAATGAATTTTATATCTGCGGTCTGTACGACCGCTTATTTTTTTTTTAACGTTTTTATACTTAAAACGTTTTTTTAAATTGTTACTGATACTGATTCCTTTAATGTTTGATTGGAAATCTTGATTGGAAATGCATTGTTGAAGCTAGACAATGGAAAAGATATATTCTGAATACGAAAAAATACTTATATAATTCCTTATATTATTCTTTACTCCTTCCAAAACGAAATAAGTACCACAAGCTATTCATAAATCGAAATTTGGATCGTTGTTCATGTAACGTCGTGTTTGTAAAGAAAAACTGATTTTATTTCAAACTAGATGATTCCCGCGACTTTGTCCGCGTGGATTACAATTTTTTGATTCCCGCGTGAACTCTTTAATTTTCCAGGATAAAATGTCTTTCCACGAGTTCAAATCTACCTCTGTACCAAATTTCATCAAAATCAGTTTAACGGATGAGACGTAAAGCATAGCAGACAGACAGACACATTTTCGCATTTATTATATTAGTATGGATCTGCACGCAGCTCAGGTACATATACCTACCAGCAAAGTTTATTTCTTAGGACATCAACGCTCCGCAACTTCTATTAGGAAAGGGGCGTGCTTACCCATTCACATTTAGACAGAGTAATACCAGACTGACTTCAAAATAAACTTTTTGCATTCTGCCCATTTAGACTATAACCCTTTCCACGCCATTGTTTGTCGGCAACAAATTCTCTTGTATAAGGCACATCAATCACTGTCGACGGTTGTGTGATATATGTATAGACTGAGCAAGAGAAATGGCCTCAAAGGCGATACTAGAAATAGTTCTAACAATACGCAAAACTCATATATAGCTACATAATGTTTATACTATATCTGCTGATTTAGATAATCTGCTTTCTTTAATAGTAGGGTGGTTTTGCAAGCAAGAATAAATGTTTGTGTATTCTCATGTAACATGTAGCTAAAACTTATCGATTGTTTGTAGATTGAAGATTATTTTGGTGATTAATTTAAAATCAAGATGAATCCGAGACGTCATAAAACTAATTACCTACTTGTAGGCCTATTCCGCAAAAGCTATATTTCAAAGCTAAGTAAGCTAAAAAGGAGGCGGATATAAAATCGGCGCGTTTCTTTTTTTTTTAAATGTATGTCGGTGCATATCTCCGTGGTTTCTGAACCGATTTGTTTTTTTTTCTTTAGTAGTCTTTAGAGGATGCTCTCGAGGTGGTCCCATAAAAAATTCTAACTCCAAATCCTCAACCCTGACACTAAAAAGTTAAAAATAAAAATTCTTTCCAAAAAACCGACTTCCAACGCCACTGTAAAGTAATAAATAATTTTTATTTCTACCCACTATGTTGAAGTCGGGCGGGTATAACAAGGATAAGCATACTTGACGGATCAGGCTCGCCCGACTTCAACATAGTAGTAAATTTATTTATTACTTTACAGTGGCGTTGGAAGTCGGTTTTTTGGAAATAATTTTTTGACTAATACAGCTATTACTGTTTCACTATTAGCTAGTTAGTGAAACAGTAATGGCTGTATAGCTATTCGTAATAGACCCACTGGTAGGGAAGTGGGGGGCAAGACGGAGTACTTAACGTTTGAAGGGCAGTAAAACCAACATTTTCGTGTCTATAATATGAATATATTTTTTAATTTGTTTAATAGACAATCACAAGTCCAATCAAACAATAAAACTGCATAGTCACCACCATCGTTTTTACCGTAATAAACTGCATAAAAGTGATCATCAATCCAAAAGTCTAAGTTGGACTGGACTACTTCTGTAATTCCTAAACTGAGTTTTTCATTAATATTAGGCACCTAACTGTTCTTATTATTTTGCTTTTGATACGAATAAAGTAATAATTATTCAGCAAAGTAGAAAACCTCAATTTATATCCCTACGAGACGTTTAACTTTGTTATAATTGTGGTTGACAATTTGACTTGTAAATTGTAATTCGGAAGCTGCCAGTACTCTCAAACAAATTAAAGGCTTCCCGCTTCATAAGATCTTTCATCAGACTTTTATTGAGTTACAAAAACTCTTCTATATTCGTTAACAAGTGTGGATTAGGTAATTCAAGTGAATATGCAATTAAATCAGCAAGTGTGGTCCAAGTTACGTTGACTTTATTCAATGAATTTAAAGAATCGTAAGTGGTATTTTTGGTGGATTTTAAACGTCAACTGTTGGTGTATACCCAACTAATTGCTATCATCATTAGTAGTAGGTAGTCGAGGTCTAAGGTGTTTTTGTTCTTTTTTTTATCCACTACAAGTTAGCAATTGACTGCGATCTCACCTGATGGTAAGTGACGATGCACCTGATGGTACAACTGTCGATGCACGCCCGATGGTAGCGGTTTAACCTGTTAGGGACGCTTGCGTCACAACACAACATAACAGCTTGCTGTTTTCTCCCATGAATGCGTCACGTCATCAAGTTCATTTCTGTTTTCGTCTAAATATATAAAAGGAAAAGGTGACTTGACTGACTGACTGATCTATCAACACTCAGCTCAAACTACTGGACGCATCGAGATGAAATTTGGCACACAGATAGCTTTTGTGACGTAGACATCCGCTAAGAAAGCATTTTTGAAAATTCAATGCCTAAGGGGTTAAAATTAGTATTTGCAATTATATTTGTTGAATTTTCAACATGCGTACTCAAA
Source organism: Erebia aethiops (assembly GCA_923060345.2). NCBI lineage: Eukaryota > Metazoa > Arthropoda > Insecta > Lepidoptera > Nymphalidae > Erebia > Erebia aethiops. The sequence continues at coordinate 7,198,857 of OV281082.1, forward strand.
TTATCAAAGATCAACGAAGTAGTTTGACGTATTAGATCTCTGATACTAGGGATTATTAATTAAGGGTGCGTAAATTAATTAACATGAATTAATCTTTGAAACGGTATCAGATTTCAGATGGATCGATCGCTGATTCTGTTTCAAATCAAGGAAGATATACTTTATCTTAAAACGGACTTAAAAAAATATAATGGAAACAATTACAATCCGGGTATCTTTAAATCTAGAGTGAATAGGCATCTTCTAGGCAAGCGCGTCCCATCTTAGGCCGAATCATCACTTCCTATCAGGTGTGATTGTGGTCACGCGTATGTGGTTGATTACGAAAAGAAACTCCAAGCATAGGCAACAGTTGCCGTATTATTACAAAGTATACTTGTACACATTTGTGCATTCCAAAATAGCTTTGTACATTGTATAATCAACAGCTCTGTGTGCAACTTGCATGTTTCTTTAACCTTCCTGACACACGAAACAAGACAAGCGTAACTTTTATCACAAAACTTCTGAAGTTCTGCTGTTCAAAGTAACTTCTACTTTCAGTAAGTAATATAATTGAAACACGTCTTTATCACTTCGAACATCATGCTGCGCTATAAAACTATTTAACTAAGTTACTACAAGTTTTCCTTTGTGTCTACATGTTTAGAGCTAAACTATTTTGTTTGGTTGTTTCGTATGAATATCAAATGGGATAAACTTAAAGCAAATAAGTAGCTTCTGCAGGAAAAGGAAGTTTTGAACTTTACTCTCAATATTTTATAAGTAGATTCTTTTTATAATGAACTAGATATTAATGCCTGCGACTTCGTCCGCGTGGATTGAGGTGTTTTAATTCCCGCAGGAAATCTTTTTAATTTTCCGGGATACAAAGTGGCCTTTGTACTTCCCCGGGATGTAAACTACCACTATACCGTATTTCATCGAAATCGGATGAAAAGATGGACCGTGAAAGCGTAGCAGACAGATATATAGACAGACAGACACACTTTCGCATTCATAATATTAATATGGATTTGTGTGTCCATTTCAGTACATATCAAATTGATTGTCAGACATGGGTTAGGTACCAGTTTAGGTAGAATAAGCTAAGAGCCTTCTCAAACGTTGGTTAAAAATAAAGGAAGTTTATTCCGACACACAAATTCGACACCCTTACGTTAGTTGGTCTTATAAGTCTTGCAGAAAAAGGCCTAACAACAAAATAAAAATAAATACTTACCTACTGTATGTTGGGTCAGAACTGATAACTATATTTTTTTTATCCACTACAAGCTAGCCCTTGACTGCGATCGCACCTGATGGTAAGTGATGATGCAGTCTAAGATGGTAGCGGGCTAACCTGTTAGGGGCATGGCAGTTATATTAAAACCCATACCCCTTCGGTTTCTATACGGCATCGTACCGGAACGCTAAATCACTTGGCGGCACGACTTTGCCGGTAGGGTGGTAACTAGCCACGGCCGAAGCCTCCCACCAGGCATTCAAGATATTTATTATTTGCTATCAAAAAGTATAACTTCCTGCGCTTTTTTGTAGTGCTTTACATACAGTGCGACAGCACTCAGAGTCGCATAATCGTTACTTAAGGATTTCCTTGGTATGTATTCCTAAAATTCTAAAAGAAAACATGAACGAAAAAATTTCAAACACAAACTTAAAAAACATTTTTTAGACCAACCTGTATAGTTAATAGATATCCACTCACAAACTGCAACCTGAAACCGATTTCGCTGGCAGCGATGCGATGTTAGTAAGCGGCAAGCGCTGAGTTAAACTTTTTGTAGATTACCCACCTTATTTTTAAGTTAGTTGTTTAATTCTTTGGCTATAATTATTATTTTATGTCTAACCTACTCGTATATTAACACGGTGCACAGTAAAACCGACTGTGGTTTTTGTCGCACTGTTTGCAACACAACTTCATGTAAATTTTATAAGATTGATATTAATAAATAATAATAATATTATGTATTTAAATCTATATTAAGGAGTTTAATCCTATAAGTAATGATAAAGAGTGCGGCAGATAGAGTGCTTAACAACTAGTTACTACCTAACTCTAGGAATTTCAGATTTCGTGAAATATGTATTTATTTAGCTCAACGGCTTAGCCTTGCCATTCAACGAGGTAATAGCGCCAGTGTTTTGGGCACCATGCCCATTAACGATCACTTGGACAGCGTTTATTTTTGTAAATATAATTAGTAGTAATTATTTATCCAAATCTATATTTATTAAATACTAGCGAATGCCCGCGACTTCGTCTGCGTGGTTTGAGGTTTTTTGGTTCCTGCAGGAACTCTTTAATTTTCCGGGATAAAAGCCTATGTAGTATTCCAGACTATAATTTATCTCTGTGCCAAATTTCAGCCAGATCCATTCAGCATTAGGAGCGTGATTGAGTAACAAACATCCATACATCCATCCAAACTTTCGCATTTATAATATTAAGTAAGATTTTTTATCTTCACTTTTATCGTATTGTTTATAAAAGGTTAGATGAAATTTAAAAGATTTAAAAAAATATATTTTTTTTCGGTAAAGTACTCCTAAGTCATGTTACCGTGACCGACGAAATTTATTATATAGTACCCAAATGCTTCGCCTGAGTTCCCTGTAATCAGAGTTAGCGACGTTGCTCGACTCAGCAAATTTTCTCTACAATTTTGATCAACGAAGCTTGAAAACAAATTAAATTTAAAACATGCAAACTAAAGCATGCTTTGCATTTATGAGTAACGAGATGATGCCCGCAACATCGTCAACGTGGATTTAAGGTTTTTCAATAAAAGTTTATGATTTTCAATTTTTATGATTTTACTACAGGTTTATTTAAGTGACGACCCTAGATTTATGATCTATTTGTTACTGAAGCGGAGCCAAGAGGTTGATAATAATGAGTCGGTGAGGCTTCCCGAGCTCCTCTTGTTTTTATAATCACCGCGTTTAAACATCATTATCGCCTTAATGAATTCGGCCCTCCGTCTTGCGTTTTATCTTTGATGTTACAGCGCTGTTACGGTAGGCCTAACTTAAAAGGGGCAAGTTTTATACAATATACTAGATGATGCCCGCGACTTCATCCGCGTCAATTTAGTTTTTTGATTTCCACGAGAACTCTTTAATTTTCCAGGATAAAAGTAGCCTATGTCCTTTCCCAGGATGCAAAAAATCGCTATACCAAATTTCATCAAAATCGGTTGGATAGATGGACCGTGGAAGCGTAGCAGACAGATCGTTTTTATAATATTATAGTATGGATTTTGAAGTTTAATATCAATAATATTTTCTATCTATTTGTAACTAATATTATAAATGCGAATGTGAGTTTGTTTGTTTGTTTCTTTTACTTTCACGGCCCAGAATTTCAACGGTTTTGATGAAATAATACAGGCATATACGGTTGTTTCCCGGGGAAGGACATAGGCTACGTTTTATTCCGAAAAATTACCCACGGAGTTCCCACGGAACACGGGCACCGTAAAAGTTTATCAAAAACCCAATTATCTCAACATGTGTTATAGGCATTTTTCCAAATTGTTGTTAAAGGCATGCACCAAGCTGGAGAACGTAGGTTACAAACTCAGGCTTATGTAATTTTTTTTGTAGACACTAAACAGTACCATATCAACCATCTAGAAAAGAGGTGAGATCCGTCTTTAGACAAAATTTAAAACTCCAATTTCTCACTCCTATGACTGTCCTACTGCTGAAGTTGTTGGGAACATTTTTTTATCTCAAAAACTATAAATTCAAAAAATATAAAGTAAATATATATTGTTAATCAATAATACAATTTTAAAATTTAAATAAAATAACAAAAAATAAAAAAATTCAAGACACTAAAGTCTGTCCCACGACTTTTTCCTAATTTACATGACCCGTTGCAAACACTATCATAACAATAATATTACGTACCTACTGCAGCCGTCGTGATAAGAGCATTTGTGTTTGAATAACTTATTATAACAGGCTAAGTGCAAGTCCTAGCATTTACAAAATTATGTAGCAGCCAATCAATAGATAATGTTCAGTGCACACCCCAAACTTTAGCTCTTTACATACAAAGTTCTACATAATTATTTGTATTATAACTATTACAAGTGCTACGTTGGGACAAGGAAGGTAAGAATATGATAAACAAGTAATAAAATTAAAAATTTTAAAAAACCCACGACGAAGTACTGAGCTCCATTGAAACAACAATTAGAACTTAGCAAAAGTATATATAAAATAATATCTAAAACACAAAACTGCATATTTGCCGGCTCAGTAGTTCTTTTGACCAGCGTGGTGGACTATGGCCAAACCCTTCTCATTCCGAGATAAAACTTGGGCTTAGTAATGAGCAGAGGTGTCAAATAGTGTTAAATTTTAATATTCTGATAAAAATTGTTTAAAAAAATGTGATCACTTAAGGAGTTCCCATGACCACCTCCTGGCTCCATCATGAGACCCTGGGCAGCATCTAGGTACAAAGCGCTCGTCAAGACAAATCAAAAGAGTTCAAATACAACGGGTTTACGATGAGAACTTAAGGAGTTCCCATGACCACCTCCTGGCTCCATCATGACACCCTGGGCAGCATCTAGGTACAAAGCGCTCGTCAAGACAAATCAAAAGAGTTCAAATACAACGGGTTTACGATGAGAACTTAAGGAGTTCCCGTGACCACCTCCTGGCTCCATCATGAGACCCTGAGTAGCATCTAGGTACAAAGTGCTAGTCAAGACAAATCAAAAGAGTCCAAACACGACGGGATTACGATAAGAACTTAAGGAGTTCCTATGACCACCTCCTGGCTCCATCATGAGACCCTAAGCAGCATCTAGGTACAAAATGCTAGTCAAGACAAACCAAAAGAGTCTAAACACGACGGGTTTACGATAAGATCTTAAGGAGTTCCTACCACTTACCAAATCACTAGCTCAGCTTGGTTGTCTATGGTCCTAAAATATATCCAAGAACCTTCTCAATAGCTATACATATCTGATGCAAAAAACCGCATCTCAATCGGCTCAGTACTTTTTGAGAAAAAATGGTAACATATTGAAAAATTAAAATCATAGACTACAGCTCAGCTTGGTTGTCTATGGTCCTAAAATATATCTAAAAACCTTCTCACAAGCTATACATATCTAATGCACAAAACCGCATCTCAATCAGCCCAGTACTTTTTGAGAAAAATGGTAATATACTGAAAAATTAAAATCATAGACTACAGCTCAGCTTGATTGTCTATGGTCCTAAAATATATCTAAGAACCTTCTCACAAGCTATCCATATCTAATACAAAAAACCACATTTCAATCGGCCCAGTACTTTTTGAGAAAAATGGTAACATATTTAAAAAATTAAAATCATAGACTACAGCTCAGCTTGGTTTTCTATGGTCCTAAAATATATCTAAGAACCTTCTCACAAGTTATCCATATCTAATGCAAAAAACCGCATCTCAATCGGCCCAGTACTTTTTGAGATAAATGGTAACATATTGAAAAATTATAATCATAGACTACAGCTCAGCTTGGTTGTCTATGGTCCTAAAATATATCTAAGAACCTTCTCACAAGCTATACATAGCTAATGCAAAAAACCGCATATTAATCGGTCCAGTAGTTTTCCAGGAAAACGGTAACAAAAAAGTGCACAAACAAACAAACAAAAAAACAAACAAACAAACAAACACACAACCTCTTAGGGCAAACACATATACCGTCTCCGTTTCGTCGAGGGTCATAAAATAAGCATAGGTAAAAATGCTATTTCAAAAATTTTAAAACATTTCCAGAAGGAAATAGTCAGCAGGATAAAATTTAAGCTTGAAGTTAAGCGTACTCGACATGCAAGTTGAATAGATAAAGTTATCTAACTCCCAAATGATCTAAGTCAAGCTCATAGCAATGGTCATTTTATTGTAACGTCGTTCTTATCTTTCTCGTTATTTTGTTTCAACTTACCACTGAAAATCTTCATTCGGATTCCTACAGCTATCTGGTGGATCACTTGGTTCTATATGATGATAAAGAAAAATATTGTTGTATTCTATCCTATTAACCCTGTCGGATGATTAAGACCATAGCACATTGCGTCAGATAACCGCAACATTGTGATGTGTATTTTCTTATAGAGAGAATGTACCTCGACACACTATGTTTCGAGGTAATGTGGTTTACTTGGTATTTTTTTTATTTAAAAATACGTGTAGCTGCAGTTAGCCACGATATGCTTAAGTTGTTTTTAACCGACTTCCAAAAAAGGAGGAGGTTCTCAATTCGGCGCGTATCATTATTATTATTTTTTAATGTATGTTACCGCATATATTATCTCCGTGGATTCTAAGCCGATTTGAAAAATGTTTTTTTTATTCGTTAGAGGAAGCTCTCAAGGTGGTTCCAAAAAAAATTGTGACTCCAAATCCTCAACCCTGACACTAAAAAGTTAAAAATTAAAAGTCGGGCGGGTATAACAAGGATAAGCATAGTTTACGCATCAGGCTCGCCCGACTTCAACATAGTGGGTAGAAATAAAAATATTTTTTTACTTTACAGTGGCGTTGGAAGTCGGTTTTTTGGAAAGAATTTTTTAAGAACCTAATATTATTATAATTGACTCAAAATATAATAAACACAACGCACACTTGATACATACCAGGGATGTTACGGAGGTGGTTTTTTTGGAACTGAAGTCGGAGTTTCTAAATTTAGTTTGTCCGAGTCGGAGGTGGACTCGGAGGTGCTTTGAATTGAACCGTACAAAACAAAACAAATCATCCATATTGCGTACCTATTATTTATCTTGGATATGCTAATATAGTTTCAGTCACTTAAAAGATAGTTGGTTTCAGTTGAAACTTAGTAACATCCACAGCCGCAAGACGTTTATGAATTACCTATAGTTTGTCGGCTTAGGGAATTGATGTAGGTAGTATTTAGACGGATGATGGATGAAAGGGCCGAGGTAGGTACAGTTAAAGTTTTAGTACCTAACAATGTAATGAATGATCTTATTATTTAAAGTAATTAATTATACCAAAAAAATATACAATATTGTGCAAAACCACCTCAGAGTATTTTTATTTATTCTAAGATTTTTTCATTACTCCGATCCGAGAAATCTACAGCAGAGCGAAATGTCGAAGCTTGGCCCGAAGTCACTGTCCGAAGTGTCGAAGTCTTCGCGAAGATTTCTGATTTGGCTGCATACTATACATCGCTATTGGCTATATCCAGTTTACATTAATAAAATAGAAAGTATCCAACGCAAATTCATTAAATTCCTACGTCATAAATTTCATCTTCCTAAGACATCTTAAGAGAAAACCCGTTCTAATTTACACCTTGTACCTACCTCTTAATATCCGTAGAAATATAGCTGATATTTGCTTCTTACTCAACACAGCCAGGGGGTCAATAGATTAATTTCTTTTATTCCGCTTTATAAAGTCGATTGTTAAGGTCGTGTGATGTCACACAACCGTAATGCAAGCGCAAATTTAAAGTTCCATAACTTTTTCGTTTGTTGACATATTTTAATGATTCTTTAATATATTTGTTTTATTTTGTCTTATTTATTTATTTATTTAAATCTTTATTGCACACAAGTAAAAGGACATGAAAGAGACAATAAAATTACAACTAGGACATCACAGTATGCAAAGGCGGTCTTATCGCCTAAGGCGATCTCTTCCAGACAACCTTTGGAGAAAGGAGAAGAGAATACAAACGGGATGGTGCGCAAACTACAATTAAAATAAACTATAAATATCAGCTACATACTACCTACATACAAAACATACATACGTACATAAGTTTAACATACATAAGCTAACATATACAAATATGTATATATATATATATGTATATATAAATAAATATAAAATATTAAGCAATACACATAAAATGACTAATTAATTAATGAGTCTTAATTTTCATAATAAAAAAAATCTTCATTTTTTTCTTCAGAAACTTCTTCATTTTTCAGCAGCTGGTATAGCTCTCAACAACTTTCTTGTGTATCAACAGGTACCCTTGTTTTTTTTGTGTCTCGTTGTGAAAACCTGTTATTAGCTATAAGTTACCTAATTTTAACTATTTAGAACAATAAGTTGTTGTTTTTGCTTAATAAATGGCTAAATGGCGTGGCTAGTTACCACCCTACCGGCAAAGACGTACCGCTAAGCAATTTAGCGTTCCGGTACGATGCCGTGTAGAAACCGAAGGGGTATGGGTTTAATATAACTGCCATGCCCCTAACAGGTTAGCCCGCTACCATCTTAGACTGCATCATCACTTACCATCAAGTGGGATCGCAGTCAAGGGCTAGCATGTAGTGGATTAAAAAAAAAAAACGCGAATATTTGCGTCATCGCAATGAAGTGCAGCCGTAACATAACCTGCATCAACTAAGTATATAATAATAGATAATATTATCTTATAATATAGATTAGTACTAACAAGATCTTTAAAAAAAAATTTGACATCACTTTTTTCATAACTACGAGATAATCTGAGAAAATGTAAAGTCGATAAAATGTATAAATGCCCGAGTTATTGGTTAAAATATTTAAATTACACAGGAGTAGGTACCAAATAACTGGGCATATCGATGGTTTTATTATACGCTTATGGGAGTACTATTGTTAGAAATTATTGATTTATGCGAAGAGAATGTCTCTTGGCTTCCACATCGAATGGCTTTCGCAATCTAGATGCCATTCATATTATTATTCATCAGATCTATTATCTTCGAGTAAGATCTTGAATATTATTATGTTTTCTGACAATCTAATGAATAATAATTTTTATTCAAAAACACTGCTTTAGAATATGATATTGAGATTGCCGGCAATGTTTACGACATTTTCGTAAATAAAGCTGGCATTTTATCATAGTCTTTTAGGGGTGCTTTTCACTAGTTGACACGACATCTAATGATTTGTCGTAGCCTATATGGACTTACTGATATCGGGATACTGATTGTTAGTATGGAGCAAAGTAGATAGGTATTATGTATTTGAAGCTTTATACCTGACACTGATACGTACAGTATTATATCGGTTAGTGGTGAAGCGTCATAGGTCGCTCCATAGGTGCACCGACACACGAGTTATGTACTCTGTGGCACCGATGTCGGTGAGTCTACAATGTCAGAGTGCCTAGTGGGAGATTTTCTACCCATTCGATCGCGTCAACGTAACTACGATTTATATGGAATTGTCAAGCGCGTGATAACTGGCGTTCGATCAATCCCATATGGTAGTTAACGTTGTCGCGATCGAATACGTAAAAAACTCCCACTCGGCCTGCAGCAACGATAATAAATCGTCATCGTGTCGGCGAATGAAAAAATGCTCTTACTTTTCAAACATTACACATTACAGTTTCTTTAAAAGTAAACTAACTTGTCATATGCCTTGGTGGCAATCTCGCTTTCAGTATTGCCTAATTAGTATGGTTACAGTTTCATACTGGGTGACTCTGGTATGGAAGAATCTATTGCTTAATCTAAAAACATACAATTAATACTCTGAATTCATTAAAATCGTATGAATACGTTTAATAATATTCGTTACGAATCATATTATGTTGGTATACGTAGCAAAAATTATGTTCAAAGTGTTAGGTAAAATAAATTTTGGTTTGCCTTAAACATATGAACACTTTTAACGAGTTAAATAAAAAAAATATGGCAGAGGTGTTGATTGCAAAAACTTTAGAATTGAGGCATGTTTTAAAGTAAAAATTATGTAACGATCTATTCAAACCCATAATTTTACATCAAAAAGTATATTTTAAAATAAGAGTTATTTTTATTCTTCTTAGGAACTTTATGTTCCTAAGAAGAATAAAAATTCTTCTTCAACAATCCCGACTCGACTCGAATCCCTTGATTTATTTGCAACTAGCCAGCAACCTAGAATTATTACTAAGCAGTCGTCAAAATTACAAAACATAGTCATAAAATTCTTTTTAGTGTATTGATGTTGTTCACGTTACTTTCACGACTCAATAATGAGAATAAATAAAGTAGCAGATAACAACTGCGACAAATCCATTTCATGTTCAACAACCGAAGTTGATTCCGCAATTCCAACTCGTCACGGACAATAACTCCGTAATGCTATGTAAATGAGTGGTAAAAATAAATGAAAGCAGATAAAAAGCATTACTGCTATAAAAGCCTTCGCAATTGTACTCTATATTCCCGTATTATTTTTCTTTGGTCTTATTTTGTACGTAACAAATATAGGTCCGTGGATATTGTTGTTTTAGATTTATTCGCTTTAGTTAAATCGCAAAATCAAACAACTCTCTATGTAGGCAAGGTTCAATGCTCCAGAGATCTCCAACCTTTTTCTTACATAAATTCAAATAACATTATCTCATGTAGAAGTATAGGAGACTTAGAATCTTATCAAAGCATAATTATTAAGTGGTTAGGCGAAGAAATAATATGGTCTGTAGTACCTACTCATGATCATCATAATAGGCATGATGACAGTAAACAAGAATCAATGAATTTATGAATTTATCTAATGAATAATGGGATTCATGGATTATAAAAAACGTATTTATTTTTCTATATCGAGTGAGTTGCTATTTATTTTGATAAAATAAAATAATAAAATACAGCAATCCGCCATATTGGTTAAAACACCAAGAAGCGAATGACGTCACAATGGTTTGTTTTCGAGCTTTGACAATCACACTATTGCCTACAGACCTACACTGCACAGAGTACATTGGTAAAAATAATAGTGACGTCACAAACAACGCCATGACACCGGGGAGCGTTTTGGCGGGAATTTTAAAATTTAAATTTCAAATGCCAATATTATCTATCAAATCTTATTTTTTTGCTGAAATAAGATATTTTTTCGAAATAGTAGATACTTCCGAACATAATCTGACCATTTTTCAAAATCTGTCATCATGCCTATTGCAGCTTGTGGATGTTCACAGCTGGCATGAGTCAATCTAGCGTCAGTACACTCATTATTCAGCCGATCATCCAGTTAATTGCCGCCACTTTTTTTTTTATTGCGTGATAGGCTTGCGCTTGACGACAATAATGCTTAGTGCAAAGCAATGATGAGGTCTAGGTTGGAACGTGCTTGCCTAGAAGATGCCTATTCACTCTTGCCTTGAAGGTACTTAAGTTATAAGTGGCAGGAAACACGTACCTTACCTTATCGTAAGGCTAGTATATATTGTCACGACATCGGAGTAGGTAATAGTTAGTATTCTGTGATATCGATCTGCGCCAATACATTATTACAGCCTAGCTAAGTAATAACAATGGATATAACGCCATAGCATGTCGGTAGCCAGGCTTCAGTTCGTTGATCAGCATGGAGAATAGGCACTCACAACACACTACGGTGTCGCATACGACCATAATTAGTTGCGATTACGCGACGTAGGAATATCGTCGCTTCCGGCATCGTACGACAGGACAGGAGTATTGTCTAGTGAGACATAGATCTGCTCGACATACTCATGTGAAAAATTATTAAGCGAGAAAAAACACAACGGAATAAACGTGCATCCATTTACTGCAGGACGCGGCGTAATGCGTTGGGTAGATTTTTGCGATGCCTCTTATTATCGCGTAATGCAGCGCTCTATGGACCAAATATGAATTAACAGGATTTGTGGTTATTTATGAAAAATAAAGCGTAATATTAAATAACTAACAGTAATTTCATGCGTAGTTTACAATCAATGTTAATAAATACAACGATAACTGCGTAACTGGTTTAACGAAATACATTTGCAAAGCCACAAAATTAATTTGTATTCAAGCTCTTTGTCGGTAAAATGCCAGTGAAAGCAGTATTAAAATATTGAATACAGAATGCTTAACATTCATATAAGGTGGTATTTTAATGTAATTGTATTGATTTCAATGTGTACGTTTTTGATGAAAAGAAAGTATTTAGGCGAAGGCTGAACAAAAAACAAAACTTATGTTGTAGATAGTTTATGAAGGCGTAACATAACATAATATTATTTCCTGTTATTTTTTATTTATTTATTTTAACCACTACAAGTAACCCCTTGACTGCGATCTCACCTGATGGTAAGTGATGATGCAGTCTAAGAGGGGCATGTTCTTGGATAACATCTACCTACACTTATTTGTCTTGTCCTATCGTGCCATCCTATCGCTGTCAATAAGCGGGGCTTCCACCGCAAAAGGGTAATAAGCAGGAAATGGTTAAGTGGGGCCCACTCCGTGTACCCAAAATTGGTTACCACTTCCAGACTAACAGATGCCTCACTGCCACTTCCATTTTGACTCTTTTCGCTCAGTCCTTCCCGCTATACTTTTTGTAAGTGAAAGTGCTTGTAAGTTGTATAATGCAGTTTTCCTCTACGAGATAAACAGAGTACGGAATTCGCTCCGCTCGTGGTGGTAAACCCTCTTTAGCACCACTACAATCTTGGTTTGCGTGTGTCGGAGCCTTGATACACAGAAAAGTATGTACATAATAAATTCTAATCCCCTTAAAAAGAAAAATAAGGTTTTGATCCCAACAATAATGGATAAAGTAAAGAGGATCTACTCGTTTAATGTAGGATATTTTATTACATAAATGTTTGAAAAAGAGACATATATTTTGTGGATATGAGGTTGAGTTGTAGTTAAATATTGGTAGGTATACGATACTATATGGAACAGGTACCAGTATTTATTCGCGACTTCCCCTAAAATATCCTCTCTCTACATATCTTGTTAAAGTAGATATTACTCCTAACAGCCAACAAGTTTGCCCGCTACCATATTAGACTGCATCGTCACTTACCATCAGGTGAGATCGCAGTCAAGGGCTAACTTGTAGTAGAATAAAAAAAAAATTAGAATAAAATCTAACACTTGAGCGTATTTATTAACAACCTCCGTGACGACCTCCGTGGCGCAGTGTGCAGCGCTGTTGCCTTAACTTGCAGAGGTCCCAGGTTCGATCCCCGGCATGGTCATTTTGGGATTTTATAATTTCTGAATTTTCCCTAGTTTGGCCTGGTGGGAGGCTTCGGCCGTGGCTTGTTACCACCCTACCGGCAAAGACGTGCCGCCAAGCGATTTAGCGTTCCGGTACGATGCCGTGTAGAAACCGAAGGGGTATGGGTTTAATATAACTGCCTTGCCCCTAACAGGTTAGCCCGCTACCATCTTAGACTGCATCAGCACTTACCATCAGGTGAGATCGCAGTCAAGGGCTAGCTTGTAGTGGATAAAAAAAAACAAAGTTTAACTTTAGACCTAATTTTAACGGTTCTGTCTGTGGATTGCCTGTCAGTCAATCAGAGCACAACGCGACAGTTTTATAGTCTACAAAATATTATACCCTATAGTATAATATGACAAAGGAGCATGGATTTGACTCGCTCCTGCAATGCTAAGGACAGCTGTTACTGTATTCTACAAATTAATGATATTGTAAATTATTTATTTCTTCAAAAGAGCAACCGCCGAGTTTCTTGCTGGTTCTTCTCGGTAGGAATGGCATTCCGAACCAGTGGTAGATTCACCCGACGATTCAAAAGTACTTGTAAAAGTTTATTTGAATAAAAACCAATTGAATTTTGAATTTTGAATTCATAAAATAAAGGAACACAATTGTTTGAGTGCTGGTATTATTGCTTTTATTGCACCACGCAAAATATACCTGAATAAAAGGTACACGAATTGTGCTATAATCTCGCCATTTACGACGGTTTAGTTTCATAATGTTATTTTACTTGAGAAACCAGCTGAGCGGCAGTTTTCTTTCAAATAAATGCCTCCTATTTACCCGGACGAGAAAACGAGTCCATTTGATCAGAGCGTAACGTAAAATTACTCTGTGTTCGGCCGTTTTCTTCTTAGCGTTCGTTGGGCGATATCTGTAATAGAAATCTATTCTGTCTACAGTCGGTATTTTTCAGATGGGACTGTGAGACCAAATTGAAAACTACGGAAAATACGAAAAAAGGTGGTCAAAAGGACCCAATGGTTAAGTTTGCGTATTGCGTGTAAGTTTTTTGACGACCATTCCGCTGTGGTCTTATAAGGGAGGTCCAGGGTTCGATCGTAGGTAGTGCCATTTCGGAAATTTATCATTTCTGTATTTTCTCTGGCCTAGTGAGATGCATTGGCCGTGGCTAGTTACCATGCTACCGGTAAAGACGTACCTCTAAGCGATTTAGCGTTCCGGCACGATACCGTGTAGAAACCGATTTTGGGTATGGGTTTAATATAACAGGTTAGCCCGTTGCCATTTTAAAATGTTTCCATTTTTGTTTCCAGCTTGTCTCCCTGCAGGAATTTAGCCTGTAAAAATAAAAATATAAAGAAATATGTTTATAAAATTTTTTGGTCTGGCTAGTCCCACGCCCCTATATTTTTTTTCAGGAATGGGGAATATGCATGTGATTTAGAAATGGACAAAAAAAATTACGTGTAATCTTTATTGCTAAAGAAATATATACAGATGATTATTTTTACAAATTATCGTGTTTCTATTAATAAATTTAATTATTTAAAAGTAGTATTTTTCAAGTTCCCGCTCAAATTTCCAAAACGCAACGCTATTGGCGGAACGAAACATGACGTCACCATCCACTCTGTAGTCTGAGTCGACTGTTAACAGGTCGTTTGTTTTGTATGATTATTGAACGTTATTCGCATTGTTTTGCCGCTGTTTATGATAAATTATTAGTGTTTTTGGGAATTATTAACTGAAATCAGTGATTTCTTGTGAAAAAAGACTCGCTACAATAAACAACTATTGGTAGTAAACACAGATTTCCGTGATCTGTGGTAGTAAACTATAAATTAAAGAGTTCTCGTGGGAACCCAAAACCGCGCGGACGAAGTCGCGGGCGCTAGTATATATATTATATAATCAAAGATATGTAGGTATTAGGAACGTTAAATGTTGAGAACATCTTTATGAACTTTAACAAACTAGGTTGTTTTCGTCAAGGCAACTGAGAAATTCTTTTCCAATAGAACTTTCAACAGTGCAAACAAAAAAAACCTAGTTATAACGTTTTGTGATCAAAATCAACACTCGTAGTCAGCTGTTGACCAATGAAAACCATAACAGGTATATAATTTTATAAATTTGTAACATTAATAATTGGGAATCAGAATAGTTTTATGAACATGTAATTAATTTTTTAGGTTAGTTTATTGTTTATATTGTTCGCGATTCCTAATGAAAAAGATTTTTGGTAGGTAGGTACATACACATTTAATACTCACGTCGAAATAATCTTCACAACAATATAAACTAGGTACTCAAGCACGATACATTTTCTCTCCTCATCACCTTACACAATGATAGTATATTTATTGACCTTACACCACTTTTTCCTTATATGTATTTGCATCTTTGGGCATATGAAAATATATCTTATCAGGTGCAGTTTTAATATTATTTTTGCACATAGGGACAATACAATAATTATAATAAGCTTCTGGGTGCTCTTCCATCACACTAAGTTAATCTTTTACGCTTTACTTCACTCAAACACTTCGTTGTTAATTTATTCATGTGCACGGTGACGTCACAAAACGAGCGCGCCAAAATGGGGGCGTTTAAGTCGTCCGAAAATGATAGTAGTTTTAATTATTATTTTTTAGCTTATTTAATAAAATTTTCCAAGTGTTATATTTTTTTCCGGTTATATAATCACCTAAAGAATAGTTTAAAAAAATAAAAAAAATACATGCATATTCCCTATTGTAATCGCAGCTTACTCTACCGCTGCCCATCCACTATGAACCTAAGATAAGACAAAATTGCGGAAAAGAATCCTACAGTTTCTAACTAAAGGGTCAGCTTGGGGAAAGAAATTAATATGTCTCGAGCAAAGACGTTAATTTATTAATGTGATAGTTGATCACAGACGCGGGTGGCGATTTCTCCAAGTGACCTACTGCCGTTGTGGATTCAAGCCCTTTTCATTAACAAGATATCTTGTTTCATTTTATGTCTATAAAACAAAAGTTAAATAATCATTAAATCAATCAATCTAATACGACCTCCGTGGCGCGGTGTTGAGCGCTGTTGTGTTAACGTGCGGAGGTTCCGGGTTCGATCCCTAGCAGGGTCAATTTGGGAAATAATAATTTCTGAATTTTCCCTGGTCTGGCCTGGTGGCTTTGGCTGTGGCTAGTTACCACCATACCGGCAAAGATGTGCCTCCAAGCGATTTAGCGTTCCGGTACGATGCCGTTTAGAAACCGAATAGGGGTATGGGTTTAATATAACCGTCATGCCCCTAACAGGTTAGCCCGCTACCATCATGCATCATCACTTACTATCAGGTGAGAGCGCAGTTAAGGGCTAACTTGTAGTGGATAAAAAAAGCTGTTATCTCTTTAAACTGTCTATAATTTACTGAGGGTATATTGCACCTTCGATGGTGATGGTTATCGTTAAATTTCAGGTTAATTTAGGTTAAAAAATTTGACCACCTAAAACAACCACTTTGAGTAACAAAATTTAGAATGGTTCTGTTTTTACCAAAATTTGACTTAAAATCTAAATTCAGGATGTATAAATACGGACCTGTGCCACTCAAATTAACTAATACCATTACCATTGATCGTGCAATCGACCCTTTATTGTCACACCTTCTCGATTAAATCGACCCTTATTTGTCACAAATATGGTTTCTTTTGATAAAGTACACCTTACATAGCCAAAAAATACGCGTCAAATTGAGAACCTCCTCTTATTTTTGAAGTCGGTTAAAAATATGAGGTTTGTAATATCATGATGACTTCAAAAACTATGCAGTAGGTATACGTTTGGATTTTTGTTCATTGGCTTAGATTAAATTTGATGAAAATACCAATAGGTAACCTAATTTCAAATTATTTTATGATTTAATTGCTTTTGAAGTCGGTTCACCTTAAAAAAGTCTTATTTAATCTTAAGATTCAAGAAAAAATTCAAGCCGCATTGAAAAGCTCATCATTACCGGCAAGATCGAAGGAAAGAGATCCCGCGGACGAAGCCCGAGACGTTGGTCTGACCAAATTAAAGAGGCGGTCGACACTCCGGTCTGCAGTGCCTTTCGCACGGCCTCCAATAGGGAGAGACGGCGTAACACCGTAATATTACGAGGGAGCCACGACCCTCAAAGTTGAGGAAACGACTTATTAGCGAGAAGAAGAATCTTGAGATTCTGCAAAAACAGAAGATGTGCATTGGCTGTATGACAAGTTAAAGATTTTTTTTCTCACGATAAAAACGCACGATGGTGTCATTTTTGCAAGCAATTAACCGAAATAATAAAAAGTTAATTGTCTCCAGTGCAGATAGGTCAACAATCCTCGGAAGTTACTTGGACGCATCCCAATCAATCTTGGAGCAAAGCCAAATAATAGCCATTTTCATAAAGTTAAAAAACGTTTATTTAAATTGCATCCTGTCATCGTTTGTCATGCTAAAATAATAAAACAACCTTAATTTAGTCGTACTGTGAAAATTTACGAAATTAAGATTGGAAAAACACATTGGGGTATTTTTTGCCTGGCGCACAAAAATTGCGCGTCATTCATGTGTATATAAAGTGCGCACAGTACAGTGAGTAGGAGACCAGACAAAACGTCGTCCTCCTTTCAGTTGGATGTTTCACGCTCTTTGTTCTGTCCGGTACCAGTGGCTTTTCGCTTTAACTGGCGAATATATTATGTTCTAGCTGATTACCGCGACTTTGTCCGCGCGGGTTGAGGTTTTTGGGTTTCCGGTATGAAAAGTAGCTTAGGTGCTAATCCAGACTATAATCTATCTCTGTGCCAAATTTCATGCAGTTCCGTTCAGCCGTTCTGGCGTGATTGAGTAATTCGCAATTATAATATTATTATAGTATAGTATAGTATATACTATATTATAGTCAACGATATATATGTAGGTACTAGATGGACCCTTTCATAGAAAAAAATTGGTCGTCCGACTTGTGGTGCATGCTCCTCAACTGTCTAAAGATTTATAAGTTAACCTGGTTTTGGGTTCCAGCCCTAGAATAATCCAGCCCAGTACGATAGAAAAAGCAATCAAGATTAGTTCCAGCATAGATGGAACGGACAATAGGCATTACCTACCTAGACTTAGGTACTACCCATACCGCCTATTAATATACCTATTTAGTTCGACATTCTTTGTTTGACAGGGCCCGTCTATGTAAATAATTGAGGTCGTTGTATATAGTATAGATTAGGCTGTGCCGCATGCATAGTTGAAACTTACTTTACAATAAACAAAACTTACTTCGCTTAAGAAGAAAGTCTTAAGTAATTTCACGTTAGAGTGGGCCATATTAATTTAATTAAGTGATACTTACATTGTTAATTTGGAATTCACAGGCT
This sequence comes from Erebia aethiops, assembly GCA_923060345.2. Classification (NCBI taxonomy): domain Eukaryota; kingdom Metazoa; phylum Arthropoda; class Insecta; order Lepidoptera; family Nymphalidae; genus Erebia; species Erebia aethiops. Next base: position 7,217,232 of record OV281082.1, read on the forward strand.
GTGTGCTAACAAGGTATAGTGGTCGTAATCAAACGTAGCTCCGTGAGATTAAGGCAGTGCCTTCTGTGACCGCAAGCGCTATGGAATGCCTGAACAATGCCTGGCGTCTCCTGAATTATCTTCGCCTGAGATCAATAACAAGGCAAAGGTATTATGGTTTATATACTTATTTTAGTAATTATAATATCATTAGTGTTCGCTAAGAAAACTACATTCAGAAGTTGATTAGGAGTAAACATTCTTAATTTCGGAAAACCTAAACTTAGTGTAAGGATTCGCATTGGTAGGTAGTGAGCAGGACATGAGAGTCACGTAGGAGCTGCCAATCCTGAAAGGGGGGATACCACGTACAAGCAAGCCTATCATACTAATAAGATGACTAAATGCGAAAGTGTGTTTGTTTGTTGGTTTGTCCTTCAATCACGCCGCAACGGAGCAACGGATCGAAGTGATTTTTTCAAAGGGTTGAGTACCTGGAGAGTGACATAGGCTACTTTTTATCCCGGAAAATTAAGGAGTTCCCGCAGAAAACTTAAACCTGCTGGAAATGGCAGCTTAAGGAAGACCGAGGACCAGGAAAGTGGTGCTTATTATTCTTAACTAGCTGATGCCCGCGACTTCGTCCGCGTGGTTTAAGTTCTTTTTATTCCCACGGGAACTCCTTAATTTTCCGGGATTAAAAATAGCCTACGTCACTCTCCACGTCCTCAACTATACCCATGCCAAAATCACGTCGATCCGTTACTTCGTTGAGGCGTGATTGAAGGACAAAACAACAAACCAACAAACCAATAAACCAACAAACCAACAAACAAACACACTTTCGCATTTATAATATTAGTATGAAGTATGATGTCTCATGGACATTTAGGGAAAAAAGTGCCTGAAAAACTTATGGCAAAAATCAAAGTATGTAAACAAAGAAAGCTTTAACTTAAAAAACAGCATCTATCTTCAGTAACCAATTGGTTACTGACGATAGATGCTTGTTATCGACAGTTGGATATTATATTACGTCTTTTTACATGGATTATGTAAATCAATGGTAAATAGGTCGCTCCCCAGACACCCTTTGTCTTACAACTGTCAACTTGTCTTGTGATTTACGTATTGAAGGATATTGATGGAGCTCGAGAGGCTTAGGCGATGTACAAACGAGCATAGTATGTTTCTCGCAGCGATAGTTACGCCGTGCCTCGGTATTAGGTTTATTAACTTCTAGAATCCTAGACTATACTATACTATACTGCGTGGATTTTAAGAACTTTTTGATTTTGCGTGATAAAGAGGAGTCTATGTCACTCTCCAGGTCCTCAATTACTATACCCATGTCAAAAATCACGTCGATCCGTTGTTCCGTTGCGGCGTGATTGAAGAACAAACCAACAAACAAACACACTTTCGCATTTATAATATTAGTATGATAGTTACTTTTAACGTGGAATAAACCTGCCTCTACTCCATTAGAATTATGGAACCTTTGTGACTGCCTATCCTGTCTTTCGCCGCGGGCAAAGGGATTTCCTTTAAACCCATGTCTCTATGTATTACCTACAATCCATGTTACGTCCAAGACATATTCTGATGAATAAATTTACTTGTCAATTTTACTATTATAATACGCTTTGTTGTGAATAAAAGACATAGTTATTAGTTATTCTAATCCGTTCAGCCATTGGGGCGTGATTGAGTAACAAACATCCATCCATACATCCATACATACATCCATCCAAACTCTCGCATTTTTAATATTTATGTTTATTATATTATTTGAAAAGCACTAACTAAAGTTTAATTCACCTGATAATCTTACTTGAGGAAGTATTTAGCAGCATCTATATAATCCACTTGTTAACGCGAAAAAGCCTTAAAGCCGTTTGCTTTGCAATGGAAGATCGTTTCACTCACGTTTTAGGGTTCCGTTGTCAACAAGGGACCCTTAAGTTTCGCCATGTCCGTCCGTCCGTCGGCGGCTCAGCTCAAAGCTCGAAGACTATTAGTAGTGGTAAAACAAAATTTAAGTTAATTTAGTAAAAGTTAACAAAATTTACCTTTTAATTTGATTTAAAATTTTGGTAGCCATGTTGGTAAAATAAAAGTTTGAATTTTTTTTTTGTGTACCTACTACCTCCCCTACACATAAAGTGGGTGTGATTTTTTTCTAAAGTGGGGTTATGAGGCATAATAAGGGCGTTAGTGCAGGCCTTAACTTTATAAAAAAAAACATTTTAAATTCTAAAATATATACAATAAAAGTAATAAAAGTATGCAGAAGACATACCGGAACTATGTTATCTCATAACGAGTTTCCCCACGCGGCTGCCTTTAAAAGACAGTTGCACCAAGTTTCCACGCGGAACTTTTGACATTAGGGATTCGTGCGGCTGGTTCGACGCTTCGCACTCTTTCATCATGAAACGAAAACTTGAGGAAAACTTTCTTTTTTATGTATTCCGTGTGGAAGACTGCCAAACACTCTTGTTAGTTTTCTATTATCATACGTTACTTTAGGGTTAAAGTTTAGAACTTCCTGAGCTACAATTAAGTATTATCTAAATATATAAAAGGACGGTTGTCTGACTGATCACGTAGGCGCCGGCTTAGAAAGGATTTCTGATTTTTTTTATAAAATTGAACTTGAATTGAACTACTTAATAAAATTCAGACATTAAATAACGATACGGTAGGTATTACGTTAGATATCCATACTAATATTATAAATGCGAAAGTGTGTCTATCTGTCTGCTAAGCTTTCACAGCTCATCCTTTCAACGGATTTTGATGAAATTTGGTACAGCGGTAGGTTGTATCCCTGAGAAGGACATAGGATTTTTATCCCGGAAAATTATAGAGATCCCGCGGGAATCAAAAAATCCTAATCCACACGGATGAAGTCGCGAGCATTATCTAGTATAGTAATAATATATTTTAAAAGGCTTAAGAATTTGAACAGTGACCATTTACCATTAGTGACTAACGTTTTAATTTAATAAAATCTAAGATAAATAATTAGTTTAGCCCAAAAAGGTCAATTTTACCCCACTTATGTAACACCTTAGATTAGATTATATAATAATTAATACGTTTTGCACCTACATATTTAGTTAATAAGCATGGAGGAATGTGCAGTGCTCAGACAAGCCGTCAAGAGCTGACGAGCACGAAGAAACCTTAAAATATGTATTTTTTACCTGTGAAAAATGAATAAAAAATAAAAAAAAATTCGCGGGCAAAAGCTAGTAACTAAGTACCTAAATTTGTTCGTGGACTTCAAAACTTTGTGATAAAGTACCTACCTAGCATAGTGATTATATTTGTTTGAATATGAATATTTTGATGTAATCACTACAGTCCTTATTATAGGCCGATATTATCAGCTAAGATATCAGCAAGTCCATGATCACAACTGGGCTACCATAACGAATACATCCATAGATAAAATAAATAAATAAAAATAAAATAAAAATGCCTTTATTTGGTATTACGTTAATGTAGTCCATTACAATAACTATATATGATTTACATTAATGTTTTAACTTTTTAGTGTACTCTAAATCCCCACAGCTTAAGAATGCAGTATCCTGCAGCATCAGAGTTGAGGAGTTGTGACTGGAGTTTAAGTATGAATTCGTTGCTTGACACCTATAATATAACTTCACCACAAAAAAATGCTAAATCGCTATTTTTAAGGAGTTCTGTACCCTGCCCTGCAGCATCAGGGTTGAGGAGGTGGGACTCAGAGTTGAATCGTATATACGTGACTTGATACCTACTATATGAATTCACCATCAAAATTTCCTAGTTTTGAGGATCTCATGTAGTACGGTACACCTACAGCATCAGGATTGAGGATTTGGAGTCAGATTTATGGGACCACCTCGGGAGCTTCCTCTAACCAGTGAAAAAAAAAAATTTTCAAATCGTCCAGAAACCACGGAGATATATATGAACCGACATACATTAAAAAAAAAACATACGTGCCGAATTGAGAACCTCCTCCTTTGTTGGAAGTAGGTTAAAAATAATAAACATACTGGTACATTTACATCCATACTAATACATCCATACAAATATTATAAATGCGAAAGCGTCTGTCTGCTACGCTTTCACAGCCCATTTATTATATTCAACCGATTTTAATGAAATTTGGTACAGGTATAGATTGTATCCCGGGGAAGGACATACTATTACTTTTATTAAAGTAGAAAAATTAAAGAGTTCCCACAGGAACCAAAAACATTAATCCACGCGGACTAAGTCGCGGCCATCATCTAGTATCAGTTTAGTGTACCTAGATTTAATTTACAAACTGAATGCTAAAATAGTTCGCGTCAGTTTAAATTAAATTTGTTTTACGTTGTGAAAACGAGTGAATAATTTAGACTTTTGAAAGTATCACACTGAATATTTGAATTTTCCAGGTTTCAGTTGAAATGTACCAGAGTATTCAAACTTCAAGCTCTGGCCTGTGGGCTTCGGCCTTAAAATATCTCGCTTGGAATTCTCATTTTCATCATGATATTATAAATAATTCAATGTGTTTGATGAATTTAGCCTGCCGACCCGCATTGGAGCAGCGTGGTGGGTCTAAGCTCTTATTCCCTCTCTCCTATGAGAGTGGAGGCCTGTACCCAGCAGTGGGACGTTAATAGGCTGTTGTGGTGGTGGTGGATGAATTTAGCGGCTGCTGGAATTCTTGGTAGTGTTATTTTTGTTTAGTACAGAATATTATTACAGAGATGTGCTCTCTAGTTGTAATAATAATTATAATTATTGTTTCTACTTTAAGGTTCGGGAACGATCTAAAAGAAATTGCTTCACTACGGTGAAGTTACGTACATTTCTAAGCCGTCGGAGTGTATCATACTTAATATTAAAAATGCGAAAGTCAGTTTATTTATTGGTTTGTCCTTCAATCACGCTGCAACGGAGCAACGGATCGACGTGATTTTTGCCATGGGTATAGTTGAGGACCTGGACAGTGACATAGGCTACTTTTTATCCCGGAAAATTGAGGAGTTCCCGCGGGAATCCAAAAAAACTTATTCCATGCGGAAGAAGTCGCGGGCATCAGCTAGTATTGTATAATTAGTTTGTACCAGAAATTCTCCGCCGCATATTTTATAGAACAAATTGAACAGCTAAGGCAAGGCGGAGGATATAATCTTCAATCATCTTCGCTCATTTAGGTAGAGGTAAGCCTCGAGTCTCGACACTCATAGCTTATTTACAAGAGTCATCTTTTAAATTAAATTCTGTAGGTATTTGCTTTATACTGATACAGCGTATTCTTTAGACGCGGAAGTTTATTGAATCTGTTCATTAGGTTTTGGTTCTAATAAAATTTATACTATGCAATCTTACTAATATTATAAATGTGAAAGTTTGGATGGATGTATGGATGTATGGATGTTTGTTACTCAATCACGCGCCAACGGCTGAACGGATCTGCCTGAAATTTGGCACAGATAGATTATAGTCTGGAATAGCACATAGGCTTATAGCAATAGACTTTTTACCCCGGAAAATTAAAGAGTTCCCGCGGGAACCAAAAACCTAAAACCACGCAGACGAAGTCGCGGGCATTTGCTAGTTTTCAATAAAATTTTAGATATTTTTTATTTAGAGCGCTTGATGACAATAATTATAGGTATGCCTTTTAAATATGAGGTCTAGGTTGGATATGGAGAAAACTATTTTAAACGAGTTGAAATTTGATGACGTCACAACTATTTATTTCATACAAACTTTCATACCAGAAACGCGTTTTTAAGTTTGCTGATTTGAGTGAGTTGTCATCATCCCTCTTCCTTCTTATTCTGAAAGTAGAGGTCGAAACTCATTTTGCTCAGATTTTGAACATCGTGGGCCGGCGATGGGTTGAGGTAATGACGATGACTTGCTGAAAATGTTTCACGAATCACTTGTATAGATTACACATCCTAATCCTCTTTGAATGTTAAAAAAATATGTTTCTAACATTAGTAAAGAAAGAATACTCGAATAGCTTAAAAGTGTTACGTAGTGCAATTAATTCCAACTAAACTGCTTCTTGTTTACTTATGGGAACAAATTGAAGAGGTATTTATTGGTTAAATAGAACTCAATTATACAGTTTCAAGGTATGTGGGAGGTTAGGTATTTTAATTGAAAGTTAATTGCGAGTACAACTGCAAATACAGAATTCTTACATATAAGATAGTACTAACGGCTCGCCCCGACTTCGCACGGGTAGCACTAATAATCTTACTTCTTCCATACCCAATATAGCCAGTGGGCAGCAAATTTGATTTTATGTTTTAATATTATATTATTGTAAGAGTAGGTACGTCCCGTCCTCACCCCACCTGCTACAGCCGGCCACGGCCACGCCATTTTCTGTTGCATGTTTCTTTATTTCTATGATATTACATAAGATACCTATTCATCTAATTTAAATGGTGTAAAGAGCAATTTTTATTTTTATTAAATACTTGAGATGACTAACATTTTTATTTAAGGATTAATACTATGTCGGTAAAAAGACCTTCGCAAGTAAAGCATTGTTTTAGACAAAATTTGAAAATCATAAAAATGGTTATTGTGAGTCAACCTTATAAGAATTTTTATTTATAATAATAATTTTATTCTTATTAATTATTAAACTTATTTTTTTTTATTCCATCCCAACAATTTGTTTATTTCACTAATAATTAATTTAAAAGTTAATCTAAAATCTAAATATTATACAAACTATACAATAAATCAAATCCTTATATACCTATACTAACAAAAAAAAGATACCTACCTTAAAAGATAGATATAATATATGCTATCGCAAACATTAAAACTTTTTAAGAGGAACTTTTCCTTTTCGTGTAACTTTTCTCTATTGGCTCCTCTTTTAAATCTATGTACAGGAATACGCCATCGTCCGTACGAACCGTTTTTTTTTTTTTTTAATCTTTATTTTTAGAGATTATTCGCTTGGCGAATATGCCTCTCTGTAGAATAACAAAATAATTATTAAGTAAACAATAATTATAGATAAATTATCCACTAATCAAATGGTACACATAAAAAAGGCCAGGACTGCCATCGAAACACGAGATATTATTCTCTTTTTTCGATGCCAATCCTAACCATCCGCAACATTTGCGCTGCATTGGCTGAAAGCGGGTAGGCCAGCACGGTGTTGAATAAGCCGACAGCATACAAGTTTACGGAATCCTTAAAAATCCTCTTTCTAAAGTCTTCGTTTCGGGCACATTCCGCTAAGATATGGACCACATCCTCTGGCACATTGCAGACACTGCAGTTGGGTGAATTGTTTTTTTTCATTAAATATGCAAATTTGTTCAATGGTATGTGCCCGGAACGAAGACGCATCATAAGGATCAGGTCTACTCTACTTCTGCCATTGTCAATCCAAGGGAGTTTGGGTGGCTGTGGCTGGATAAAAATAAATAAATAAATAGGTCCGCATAATATGGAACCATACTCGAGTAACATGTGACTATTGTAAAGTTACTGTCGTTTAAGGAATTCTGTAATACGGCCTACATTCGGCTCGAATCATGCTATGAATGAGCAAGCTGATATTCCAATATCGGTGCATTCATTTCTACTTTTTGCCTATTCGGATACCTACTGAAGCTTTCAGCACAACGAGTATTTGATCGACTTTAATGAGAATTCAGTATTGAGAACAGAGGCATGTAGAATTTTATAAAACTACTGTGTTAATTTACCCGGCATAGTTTTTACATGCCATTTAAAATATAATTTATAATGTGCTTGGCTTCAATAAATATTATAGTTTGAAATGATACAGGCACACTGAAATTACGTCATGATAGTGTGATAGTGGATAGCTGCAAATTCTTATTTCACATTTATATTGCAAATCCATAGTAACTAATAGACACGTCTGTGTAACCTGTGTCTGTCTGTCTTCAGGTCTGTTAAGTTTGCAGCTGCATCCCGCGGAAGATTTCAAGCTACTTTTGGTCCTCAAATAATCTCAAAGGACTTGCTGAGTAACAAAATAAATGCTTATTTTTATCATACTCATTAAAGATATCCAGAGTAAAATTAATAGGGAAGATCGAGAGATACAAACCCCGTGGGCATAACGATTCAAAATTACGGTACAGGTAAAATATTTACGCAGCCAATATGTTTTTATCGTGGCTCAATTTTTCCGCCTTTTCGGAGACCTGATACATTATTCATGTGCATTTTCTGTGGTAATTTTTCCTAATTGATTACCACATTACTTTAAAAAATAATATGAGATATTAACTGTTTTTACTGCAATTTATGTACTTACTAGCTGATGCCCGCGACTTCGTCCGTGTGGTTTAAGTTTTTTTGATTGAACTCCTTAATTTTCCGGGATAAAAAGTAGCCTATGTCACTCTCCAGGTCCTCAACTATACCCATACCAAAAATTACGCCGATCTGTTTCTCCGTTGCGGCGGGATTGAAGGACAAACCAACAAACACACTGACTTTCGCATTTATAATATTAGTATGAAGTATGATGATTGAAGTGTTTTGGTAGGGGGTAAAAATGTGGATTACTCGTGATCGACACCGGTGAAGAAGACCGGTCTTCTTAAGACAAAAGATCTTAATCTTAAGTATAATAATATAGTACATTTGTAATAAAACTTTAATGCCTTAGTTTTAAGGTTTATATTAATAAAAGTGCTGTGTAACCGTGTGCGACACCTCGCGTTGTCACGAAGACAAAAGTCTTAAATATAAATATAGTATATTCGTAATTAAACTTTCATGCCTTAGTTTTAAGGTTTATATTTGAAATATTTTTTTTTATTAAAAAAAAAACGTTTTCACTTCTATCGGCAGTCCCTATGACTGCCAATTTTTTTTAGGTACAGTGGCGTTCAAAAACAACCACTTTATAATTTCCCGGGATTGATTCCTCGAGGGCAATCAGTCGGAAAAAGATTTCCTGAAAGACGGAGAAAGAAGTTATTACAAATGGGACATTTTACTTTAAAAATACCTATTTGCTCTTTAGTCGTATTGCTAATAGGACATGGGTCATTCTGATAATAGATTTTTTTGCTATAAAATCAATTTGCTTTTATGATCTTATGATACCGATACTATCTCGGACAGGATCTTATTGTTTTACAAAAATTTGGAAGAAAGCGCAGCAATTTACATTTCACACTCAAAGCCTCCTTATGACATCAAAGACTGTTATTTAAGAAGGGAAACACTCTATTACGGACCGAGTAGAACAAAATGTCTATGCATAAAGTCCGCATGGGAGGAGAACGACGTTTTTCCTGTTTTTTTTAGTGTTCCTGTCGCACACTAGCGCGAAAGGAAAAACGACAGTTACATATAAAAGTTAAGCGAAATTTTTGGCCGTAGTGACATATCGCTCTTTAGGCCTTTAGGATTAAGGATTAGTAGTACATTTACTCGTACTTGCCAAAATTCTTACTGCCCTTAATTTATTTCAAGACTTGCTCTTGGCCACAAAAAAATGGTGGGGAGGTTGAAGTTCGCCCGCCTAGAAGTTGCCTATTCACTCTTGCCTTGTTACTATTGTATAAATTTACAGAAATAACTGAAAGTTTAGTTCTTAGTAGGTACATCTCTATTTCATGGTAATAAAGTAGGTATATAATTATTCCTATATAATTAACACAGTTAATGAAAATGAACGACACTATATTTAGCGAGAATGTTAAGAAAAATCAGTTTTTATTAAAGAAAAACGTATAAAATACTTTCTAGGTTAATGTTAAGTGAGTATTTATCCCGAGTGAGCACTGACCTCGTTTGAAGGTCATGGCGATCTAGGTTTCTTCTCAGGTTCTAGCCTACCTACTTTTAATATTTGAGGCCTCGAGAAATAGTTATAATGACTAATTTTGGTGTACTTAACACTAAACTAATTTAAAATGAAATGTCTAAATGTATTCCCTCCCTTTCATATTGCTCCCTGAGGAAAATGCCCTAGGACCTGGCAACTTAGTTTACAGTTATGAGATAGTGTACACTATTACACTTATAGTACATGAATAGACTATTGTACACGTTGTGTTGTAAATTATGTTAACTATTCTTAGGTTTATTATGATGACTTGTATATTTCGCTAACTTCTCATTTTCGCAATTCGTAAGGATAGTGATAAAATTAGACCGTAGTAAAAAATGAATAAAAATAAAAATTCACAGAATAATAATTATTTTAAATTAGGTTATTGATAATCCAATTTTCTTACTACACAGGTTCAATTATTATAGTTCTGGACCCGAGAAACAGTTAAGTTAAAAGGAATAAACGAGCAGGCGGGTCGCCCTGATGTTAAGCGACTACCGCTGTCCAAGCTCCCAAGAATAGTATTAGGGGGACCCACTCGCGTACGGGCTGAGCCCAAATATTATGTGGGCCAACAAAAAGGCCAAGCCTATTAAAATAGAGATACGTAGACTGTACTAACAAGATAAACATGCGACATGCGAGATTATATCTTATCTGTAATACAAAATTCCAAATTCAAATGTTTTTTATTCAAACAAACTTTTACAAGTGCTTTTGAATCATTATAACTATACTTACCCCTCGGAGATCCCGGATGCTTTCGTCGAGTGAATCTACCACTGGTTCGGAATGCCAGTCCTACCGAGAAGTTCGCAACAAGTTCTTTTTTAACAGTTATAATTTGGTGAGTCTATTCAGGAACGTCACAACCTTGGTCCTCCTTCACCGTTCTTTTTTTAAATCCACTACAGGTAAGCCCTTGACTGCGCACTCATCTGATGGTAAGTGATGGTGCAGTCTAAGATGGTAGTGGGCTAACCTATTAGGGGCATGGCAAACCCATACTCCTATCTTCTTTTTCCTACACGGTACAGTACCGGAACACTAAATCACTTCGGCGGTACGTCTTTGCCGGTACGGTGCTGTAACTAGCCACGGCCGAAGCCTCCCACCAGACTAAATCACTACGGAATATCAAGAAACCGACAGTGATCTCAGCGTTCAGCTCTCAGTTTTAGCAACACCAAGCTGGTATAAAAAACAACAAAATTAACATTTACGTTTCAAATTAAAATTCAAAGCGTAAAATATATGGAAAACAAATTAATTCACAAACGAATTTTAGTCAAATTTAATAATCTGCCTCTTTGATAAGTTAACTGTAAAATTTACGATGAGATTATTCGACTTAGAAACATGTAATTTACGCGTATTCATGAATATGGTAATTGAGCAAATTCAATGTGTAATACATACCTACTTGGGTCTATTCAGATCTGTCATTTAATCATTTATTTAAGACAAAGTTAAGTGAATACAGGAAAACGTCCGCGTAACTTTTATTCTGATCTAGCAGACCCACCCTGATTTCGGTTGGTCGGGTGAAATATCTGAAAATTCTTTCGTAGCTTCACATGCATAATTTTCTATAAGTTTCCATACGTTCTTTTCAGTTCGTCAGTTTCTGGTTTATGATTTATGAATAACTAGCTGATGCCCGCGACTTCGTCCGCGTGGAATAAGTTTTTTTTGATTCCCTCGGGAACTCCTCAATTTTCCGGGATAAAAAGTAGCCTATGTCACTCTCCAGGTCCTCAACTATACCCATGCCAAAAATCACGTCGATCCGTTGCTCCGTTGCAGCGTGATTGAAGGACAAACCAACAAACCAACAAACCAACAAACCAACAAACCAACAAACCAACAAACAAACTGACTTTCGCATTTATAATATTAGTATGATAGTGATGATCTTTTGACGGCCAATCCAGTAAAATTTTATATATAGACACTGAGACAGGTTGTACCCCAGAACCTAAGCTACTTTAAATTTCGTTAAATCCTATATTCAACCATTGAAAAAAAAACTAAGCCCACGGGGACAAATTCGCAGGCATCTGTAAATGCTCACATTAATATTTTACTTAGGGACAAAATATGAAATTATTTAGTGAAATATGAATAATTACCTACTTAAACTTAGATGCTTAGCCAAAAGTTTCAACGTCTTAGCAAAGGGTCTCCAAAGTTCTCTAAGCCATTTAACAGAAGTAAAATTTCGCGAGAATGTAATATTACGCTGTTATAAATTAATAAATACAATTTCGACGACCTCCGTGGTGCAGTGTGTAGCGCTGTTGCCTTAACGTGCGGAGATCCCGGGTTCGATCCCCGGCAGGGTCAATTTGGGAATTTCTAATTTCTGAATTTTCCCTGGTCTACCAGACCAGACCAGGGAAAATTCAGAAATTAATGCCGTGTAGACACCGAAGGGGTATGGGTTTAATCTAACTGCCATGCCCCTAACAGGTTAGCCCGCTACCATCTTAGACTGCATCATTACTTACCATCAGGTGAGATCGCAGTCAAGGGCTAGCTTGTAGTGGATAAAAAAAAAATTTAATTGTTTCTTCTTGATGATACCCGTGGGATGTCTTCGGATTTCGGGGATACAAATGAGCTCATTACTTACTTCCCCGGAATTATCTGTGTCAAGTTTCGTAAAAATCGATTGAATAAGTGGCCCGTACAAATGTAGCAGCATACAGACATACATACAAAACTTTTACATTTTATCATCCATACTTCCATACTAATAAATTACCTACTACAAATGTAAAACTGTGTCTGTTTGTATGTTACGCTTTAATGGCCCATCTTTTTAACTGATTGAATGAAATTTGCTAGGCACAGGGGTAGGTTGTATCCCAGAAGGGCTTAGGCTACTTTTTATCCCGGGAAATCTAGAAATTCCCGCGTGAATTAAAAAAAAACTTAATCCACACTTGAAAGGGCATTGGGGCGACCAAGAAGGAAGTGGTCCGACGACATAGGGGAGTGGACTCGACATAAGTATGCAGGAGTAAAGAAGATAGCACGTGACCGCAAAAGTTTTATCCGACTGACCGGCGAGCTTCAGTTTGAAGATGGTGGATGATGATTTATCTACACGGACGAAGTCGCGGGCATCATCTAGTTCACAATATATTTCAGCGAAGATATTATGTTCTCGTACCATAATATTTAAAATGAACTTTTGGAAAAGTTATATTTATCACGTTCTTTGATGCAACGTGAATCTCAATTTGTAATGAAAGCTGCTCACGAAATTGTAGTTACTCATAATGATGGAAAAATCATTTTGTATACTGTGTTTATATTTTATTCTACGAGTTGTTTTTCAACATGAAATTCCAATCAAGTACAATTTTAACATTTTTATTTATCGTTGTTCGTATCCAACAATGTTGTCCATCACAGTTGAGTTAGATACTTAGATCTAGCGAGTAGATTTAGAGAGCGTCTCAAGAGCGAATGTACGTTTCGCTCAAGAAGCGAGCACTTATACTTGTATGAGCTCGAAAGTAATGGCTCCAACATCGAAATGTTTTCAGTTTAGTAGTACTTCTTTTCGGGTAATGGGAGGAAAATATTGGATTGTTTGTTCAATGGCTAAATTCTCTTTCCTTATTGATGCAAGAATTATCAGCTTTAAAGGAATTTCACATCAAAGTCGTCACAATTTCGGCTTTAAATTGCGAATAAAACGCATTTAGCCGCTGTCTTTGAAACTATGAAACGCGGCTCATACTGGTGGTGGAAATTCAACCATTGTCGGGAACTTTGGTGAAGAATTTAAGGCACGCTATGTCTTTTTTTGTTAAAATTAATCTGATCCCATTTAATTTAACATTAATTTATTTTAAATCAAATCAACTGCTTCGTTGGTCTAGTGGTTAACATGTTCGACTGCGGCCGACGAGGTCCCGGGTTCGAGTCCCGGGTCGGGCGGGCTATAATAAGTGTTGGGGTTAGGAAGTTGGCGGTGTATCAACCCCGTGCCTCGGAGAGCACGGTACGCCGTCGGTCCCGGTTATTATCACTAACATGATAATAGTCGTTAAAGCCCGCCAACCCCATTGGAGCAGCGTGGAGGGTCTAAGCTCTAATTCCCTCTCTCCTATGAGAGTGGAGGCCTGTGCCCAGCAGTGGGACGTTAAAGGGCTGTAGTGGCGGTGGTGGTTATTTTAAATCGTCACAATCTCTCCGTTTTATCTCTATTTTATTTTAATCGCTCTATTATTAACGTAGTCTGTTTTTATCGTAGTCTGTTCGTGCGAACGGAAAGCATTCTAGACGTTAGTGGAGACATTAAGCGGTCCTATATCGCAGAAACAACTCCACCGTCGCGGCCCCTTGTGTTCCTTCCACACGTTTAATGCTATATTAACAGTCTGTACGCGAATCACAACTGCCGTTTTACGCTCTGCAATAACACTTAGGAGCTATTAAATTAGGGAAATATTATGTGTTTATGTCACATTCGGTAAGATTTATTCGGTGTATGGTCATTTCCTTTATAGCAATTTAAGTGGAGCAGAAATGTGTATAAAAAAACATTGTAAACATTACTGTGTGCTTATAGGGGTGAAACAAGACGAAAGAAAGAAAGATATTATCGTGTTTCATCCCGCGGCACGCACTATATTTTTCATATTACCTGCATTGAAAGTGCGAGTTTTATTAAAATTGTATTTCTTATTTATTTTAGTTCATAGATAGGTTGTTGTTTACAAATATGATATCTGTCAGTTTCGTTGATGGTTAAAATGACAATTAAAAAAGATACTCTGATAGGATTGAAAGGAGGACTGCTACGGTATTCATCGGGTAGAAAATGCCCTAGGGTAGAAAACGATGGTTTTTTACCCGCTGAATGACGTATTCGTCCGAAATTGACTAGTTTCGGGTGGCTCAACAGGCATTGTAACTCGTATTTTCAATGCAGGTTATGCATATGAAAATATTATTTTCTCCAACTGCTCGGGGATTATTTGATTATTTTTAACCATGGAGAGCTAACGTTCCTGAAACCACCATATGAGCTAACCATCAGAATTTTTACTATTTTTATTTTTGAATGTGAATTTTTGTGTTTTTTTTAAATTTAATAGGTTTATTGAATTAATAGGATTATTGGATCTTAATAAAATATAATAATTGAAAAAATATGTATTCGTTTAAGTTTTTATTACTAAATCACAATTTATAAATGGCAAATGGCTCGTGGGGAAAAATTAGGGACTTAAACTTACAATAAAACTAAATTTCAACTTTTATCTAGAATTCTGATAATTATTTTTTCAGTATTATAAAATTGAAGACTATCTAAATTAATGAAACTATGAAATGTATAACTGTTGGAGACATCTACATACCCGTATTTTATCGTTGCCACTCTATTCACTTGTGCTATTCGCGTACGGTACGCGTAAATCAGTTGGTTCATTTGAATGAAAAAGCAGCGTTGCCGTAGCAGCGAGTTGGCTACCATTAGCATTTCATATCTCATCAGGGTCTTAATTTGAATCAACAGCAAAATTTTGGAGCGTCGTCGTCGTCGTCGTCTCAACCTATAGACGTCCACTGCTGGACAAAGATCTCCTGCATGGACCGCCACAGAACACCGTCTTGTGCCGCTTGTTTGCAGCGGCTCCCGGCTACATGCTTGAGATCGTCCGTTTGCCTAGTGGGGGGTCGTCCAAATTACATATTATATATTAGGAGCATAATAATAAGATAATATTCATTGATATGATAAACAATAACATGGACGAGGATCGCCAAGGAAAGAACACAATAGACGGCGAAGGCCTATACTCAAATTTGAGTACCCAAATTAAAACCAGACGTCGTAACGTAGACGTTATCTAATCTAAAAATCATTTATTAATTATTCAAAATAGCCGGTGATAAAGGGACTATTGACAAGTGCGAAAATTTTAATTGAATTTTAATCTCTACTTAATCATATTTTATATTTAATTTATCACAGAAATTTTACACAATTATTTGGTAAGCTTTCATTGACAAGTAGGGCGAAAACACACTACGGACAAAAAACAGCGGTCTAAGGGACAAAAAGTCTATGCGCTCTTGTATATGAAGATGTATCGACTACCGCGACAGGTCGAAACGTGTTTTCTATACGACGTGTTTCCATTGACGTTTTGTCCCGGCTCTCAGTAGTGTGTTTTCGCCCTTAGTACACAGCTGTGTACTGTCAATTGCTCAGGCCGACCCGCGACATTTTCAGCCTTTGTGTCGACCTTATGGTAACGTATTATTTTCTCATTTCGGTGAAATTACTTTCAGTTACAATGCGGCGATCAATCTTAGGAGGACGGCTTGATACAGTAGTTTATTTCTATATTTATTTGGTTTCTATAGTATGATACATTATTCACTCTGATACTTCTTGGTAATATAATTTTGTATTAGTATTTTATGAAAGAAAAATATAAAAAGCCTAGCGAGGCCCGTACCGAATGAATATTATTAATATTTTCTTCTTACTAATATTATAAACGGCACGGAAAACTTTATACCATTTTTTGTTATGTCCTGAAAATATATCCCTGGACCTTAGTCCTTAACCGCTAACCGCTAATCAACAAGGCAGGGAGGAGTTTTAAAATTCATGTTACTGCTAAGGAAGAAGACCAGGCATCCAGGTGAAGGATGAAATTTGTTTCTGTGACAAAGGGTGCGACTAGAGAGCATGGAAGGTGGTATTAGATTATGACTCTTCAGTACACTCCCCGTTGTAGAGTCGATAAAACACACAAAAAAAAACTGACGTCTCTCAGGTGCTCTAGTAGCGGTGTTGTACTTTTATCACAAAGCTAGATATTGTGGCCAATTCTGTATAATACAATCTCCAAACTAAACTAAAATGACAGCTTTAAGTCTAGTTCTGTCCCTTTCCGCAGGGAGTATTATGAAAGAGTTTGCAATATTTTTAATGTTGTCATTCTAATTTAGCTTAGGGATTGTGCACTACAGAATCAGCCTCATTTGGGCTGATTCTGTATAACACAATCTCTAAACTAAACTAAAATGGCAGCTTTAAATCTAGTTCTGTCCCTTTCCGTAGGAAGTTTTATGAAAGGGTTAGAAATATTTGCAATGCTCTAATTTTAGTTTAGTTTAGAGATTGTGCACTACAGAATCAGCCCCATTGTATCTCCTATGATTTTACACGGGTGGTAAATACAGCGGGAGTAAAATTGGGACTACATATGCGAAAAAAGAAAGCTACCAACTTTTCGCTAGGCCAAATTTTAATAGAGGCAGGTACTCACTCGTAGAGTTTCAGCCGCGAGGTGCACAGTTTTCAGGTTGCGCTTTGATGCCAAGTTGTTTGGAAATCCCGAAGTTGCGTGGCATGCCTGTCGCTGTAACCACAGTTTAGTAATCGACAAACGTATATTTGTGAAAGAGATAATTCTATGTAAAATAACAGTAATGGCGCCCTTATTACGGACTGAACAACTACATAGATACTCGTAGATAAACTACTGGATAGAATAAAAATATTAAAAAGTTAACAAATATATGTGGTAACGATACCATGGGCTTCTATTCCATTTACCTATCACATTCTATTTTTTTCGAGACGACAAAAAGTTACATTATCTTTTCTAATACTTAGCGTAATTTTAATGATTGAATCAAAAGATGAAATCTTCGTATTTCCCTGAATATGGAATGATTTCACTTTATTTGTACCACCAAATAAATAAATTTAATATTTAAGTTTATTATTACTTTTGCACAACCTCCCATTGCCCTTTTCTGACTGCAAGATCTCAGCGATCTCGCTGCTTAGATAATACCGCCTAGGTAATTGGTACCTGTGTTTTAAGTTTTTTAATGTTTGAAACCTGTTTCTTTTGTATTTTTGTGGTGTACAGTTTTTTTTTTAATTTATTATCAAATCAAAATACAATACAAAAAGCTTAGTCTAAAAACACCGAAAAAACCGCAGAGGTTTGTCCTCAGGGCCTAGCTGCAACGATTTGGTAAATAACTAATTACTTAAGAAATAATCCGGTTGTAAGACAATGTAGGTAAGTACTGCAACAGTAGGTGTAGAACGGGAAGAATCAAGTAAGTATGTGACACGTAATCGTCAGTTGGTTTACTAGGTTTATAGGTTTCTTGTGTGGATAGTTAAGTATATAGGTACATACATACACAAGAAGGTCACATTACGGTAGTTACTTTCGACGACTAAGCATTGTCACCTTACGCAGATATACGGCTTATCCAGATTTTGCTGATATCTATAACACCGGTTTAACGGTAGCAGTCGCTATTAAAAGCATTGACCTACTGTATGATTGCTAGGCCAAATATATGATACTATGTTATTCGTTAATTTCTGTATGAAGTTCTAATTAATTAGGTATAATTATAACTCTAGTAAACTTTGTAAGCCTGAAAGTTAGTAACATGTGAGTACTATGTGTAGATATCTACCTACTTGATGCAGTGTCGTGTGTCGCAGTCGTGTGGTTCAATTAGCCATTCAATTAACGGCCTAGTCATTCAACTAAACGATGTCGTTAAATCAACGGTATAGATGATTACAGAGTGAAGGATGATGATCAAACGATCTAGGGTAATCTATTATATTTTGACATTTTGAATTAAACAAGATACGCAGATATATTTTTTGATTGTGAAAATCCATACTTACTTGTAGTACTATAAATGCAAAGTGCGTCTGTCTGTCGGCTACATTTTCATGGCCTACATACATTTCATCTTTTCATGTCTAACAGATTTAAGTTTCATTCCGAGAAAGGTCATAGGTTTACATTTTTACCCAAAAAATTTAAGTAGTTAAGTTGCGGCGAGATTGAAGGACAAACCAACAAACATACTTTCTTATTTAAGAATGAAAGAAATAAAGAAAGAAATCTTTATTCAGGGATACAAGACAAAAAAAAGACTTAATAAGAAGAAAAAATGGCGAGATGAGACTTGATCCCCAAAATGGTCTTCCCTCAGCATGTGCTATACCTGTTAGGATACAGCGGTGATCTTCCGTGAAGCCAGTATGCTTGGACGAATATTATAATTAATTTTAATATTAGTATGAAGTATGATTAGACTTGTAAGGTACGAGTATAATTAGTTGCACATAGTGTGTGCGTACTAATAGGCTTTCTGTTCACTCACTTTCATATTTCTGGTGGGCTTTAGGGCTGCTAATGGGAATTGCTTCACAGAAAACGCCAATTACTTTTTTGGCTTGTCCCGGAACTTAAACCTGGTACTTCATGGTCTGCAGCTGCTGCATAGCTGACAACCAAACCGACCAGTTATTTTTTAATAATCTCTCTAGTTTAACTACTCTATGTAGCCCGAGCTTTAGCAGAAAATAACTTTAGTTCCTCAGTTTCTTATTGGAAAACTTTGCATTATTATTAGTCTGTACCTACTTCTATTAGGCGAACTACAAGTACAACTTGACTTTAATATCAAAACTCAACTGGAGCAGAAGAAATATTTGGGTAGTAAGAAAACTTTTTGACATAAAATACAGTTCAGTAAGGAACTTTAACTTCCGTCGTGAATTGGTTTACGAAAATCATAATTATATTTTAACAATTTTTTATTTTCTTATTTATATTATTAAAATTAGTTACATCAAGTTTTTTTTACAATAATATAAGCTGAAACCCATATTTGAGCTTATTAATTAACATTTTACTTTCAATAACCCTACTCTTTGAAAAAATTACCTACGTATAGGACTTACGTTAAATTGCTAAAGTGAAACGATCGTAATCAATCCTGTACGCTTACTCTGAGTTTTTACATTGCAAATACGGTTGATCGACGTGAGAACTCACCTCACCAAGTGTAAGCGAACGGTCAAAGTAAAATGGACTCTTGCTTTAAAGTCACAAATTCAGCGTTTGGAGCGCTGGCTGTGAATAAATACACGAAATGATGAAATGATCTCTAAATCAATCCTGTTAAGGTTCATTTTACTTTAACGTTTGTGAGGTGAGCTCTCACGGCGATCAATCGTATTTGCAATGTAAAAACTCGGAGTAAGCGTACTGATTGGCTAACACTTTTTCGCTATTGGTGAAAAGCCATCCATTAAGCCAATCAGACAGTTGAGATTGTAACAATGATCAGTGCAGCTTTTTCGTAATAGGCCTGTACTAGTTCTGCATACTTTATCGAAGACAATGAGCTAAGCTCGTTGGTCGTAGGTATTTTTGTAAATGTTGCAATAATTTTCATAAATAATGCAAACTTGTAGTGGTTAAAAAAAAACATTGATAAATCACGTCGGAATTATACCTATTCGCAGTTATGATGTTATGGTCCACGTATCGAATGTAATACAAGATACAAAATACGATCAGCGGCCCCGACTACCGATTCCTGCTCTCCGTATAATAAGCGAATGGAAATGACGTTTTATTTCAAGCCCCTTTGCATACAACGGAGATAATATAAGAAGCGGATGTAGCAATACTGCGGAACGAATGTAATTTATTAGAGCTATCTGAATCGATTAAGATGTAGGTCGATATATTCAATATTTTGTAACAATTTTTCTAACCTTAGGTTTTTAAGATATACGTTATATGAGGTTGAATTTTTAATACCGACGCGCTCTCAAACATCCTATATAGAGCAGTGGACGCATACAGTCTGATGGAATGGAACGGAATATTACCATGACCTTAAAAGATTAAGCTTGATAATTTATTAAAAAAGGGGTACTGGTTTCTATGATCCCAAAGGGACAGGGATAAAGGTATAATCGGATCACGATCAGTTTAAAATTCACGGCCCTAAAGAGAGAGGAAGTAGGTATACCATACTAATCTACATAAATGCGAAAGTGTGATTCTTTGTTGGTCTTGTTGTTGGTTTGTCCTCCAATTACGTTGCAACAGAGCAACGGATCGACGTAACTTTGTATGGGTATAGTTGAGAACCTGGAGAGTAACAAAGGCTACTATTTATTCCGGAAAATTAAGGAGTTTCCGTGGAAATTTAAAAAACTTATTCCACACGGTCAAAGTCGCAGGTATCAGCTAGTGCCTAAATAATTATGTAAGAGAATAATTACTGGTTATTTTTTTTAAATTTTAACCAGTACACAGTACACAGTTTTATACAGTATATTATTATTAAAATAAGTAGGTTAAGTAAATAGACGGATAAATCCAGAAGCTTTTCCATAATATGATTATTACGACAAATTGTTTTTATCCGATGAAAAATAAAGTTTCCGTTTCGAATAAATTCATGCATATGCATTAAGCGACAAACGGATAGCGCACATGTATGCAAATTAAATAAGCAGAATGCCACGCAAAAATAATTCTGTGTAAAAATAAAATAAGCTGTGACAAAATGACTGACTGATTATGTAAGTTACTAACAATTTTTTTTTGTAATCTTATTTATTGGGGGCCTTTTCTTTTAGGTTGCTCATTTGATTTTAATTGGAAAGAGCGGTTGGTACATTATTTAAATCAATTTTGTTTGAAGAGGTGAAGTGAAAGTTAAGCCGCGTATTCATTAGAGGGACCAATCCACGAAGACGCGTCGCCCTATTTTTCGTCTTACCATGGAAATACAATAAAACACAAAGCCTTATAAAAAAAAAAATTGGCAGTCATAGGGACTGCCGATAGAAGTGAAAACGAATATTTTTTTTTTCTAATTTAAAATAAATAAATAAAAATATTTAAAATATAATTTATAAACCTTAAAACTAAGTGATTAAAGTTTAATTACGAATGTACTTTATTTATATTTAAGACCTTTTGTCTTCGTAACAACGCGAGGTGTCGACCACGGTTTCACAGCGCTTTAATATAAACCATAAAACTAAGGCATTAAAGTTTAATTAGGAATGTACTATATTATAATAAGAAATTTTGTCTTAAGAAGAACGGGGTCGGACTCGCAGCCGGTTTCGCGTATTCCACATTTTTACCCCCTACCAAAAGGTTCTCAACGCGCCTACAGAAGTTTTCACTTCAATAACTTTTTAAAAGTTAAAAACTTAAAGTCTATTTCGATCTCTGATGTTCATCTAAAATTCTACATCAATGTTGATGTTACGATAAAAACCTGTAATGTCAATGTCAAGGTATTACAGAAGTTATACCTTGTAGCAAACATGTGTGATGAATTGCCGTAGGTATGTTGATTGATTCTGAAGTTGGGGTGGAAGTTGAAGTACGAGTAATTACGGGCAAAATTGTACAGACATGCGGAGATTGAGGGTTCATTCTCTTTGATAAGTTTGTCAATGTGAATGTTTCGAAATACTCCTTAAATTTCACTTTACGAGAACTTTGATAATAATGCTACTTGCTAGAGTTAAGTATTTAATTACGACTTTCAATAACAATCAATATTTATATTATGTACCTAAATAAAAGAGAGTTGTGAATATGAAGGTAGAACTTTATGAATCACGAATTTTCTACCTCAGTTTATAAAGTACGTAATTATATTCTAAATGCCATAATATGTCTGACTGTCTGTCTTTCTACTACACTACCATGGCTTATCTATTCAACCGATTTATTTTTATAGACTGTTTATCCCGGTAAATTAAAGAGTTCCCACTGGATTTTAACTTATTTTAACACTACTCAGGTTTTTTGGGTTCATGGTCTGTAAAACTTTATCTCGGTAGGTAGTAAAATAAATCGCGAAGCATGTACATTTTTTTAAAAATAATAATTCTGTCTGTTTGTCCTCTCAGAGTTTTACTCTCATAGTTTCACAGGGCGGAATTTAATAATGTTTTAACTTTAATAAGGTTTTTTACTATGGTCGCTCATTGCCAAGTGAAAAAGTGAAAAACTTTAATTGACGTTCTGTAGTTTTTCTCAAAGCTAATAAACGTTGAGAAGATTATTTGCAAGTATATTAATTTATTTCAGCTTTGCGACCTACTTCCTACAATTATAGCTTTTATAGGGAACAGTCGGTTTCGCATAAGGAAGTAAAATCTTAAGGACGTTAAAAAAAATCGTATCAGAGTATGTGAAGAAACGAATCCTAAAAAGAATATTAGTGTGTTGAATGCCTGATAGTCTTTGTTGGGAGTTCGTTTACCTAGATTATGCCCAATACCTACTCTACTTGGAAAAACTTAAGTTATACGAGACGGGAAGCAGACACCAAAAGGGCGTTCCATACCTTAGCGGGCGGTATCAGAAACGTTGAAAAAAACGTTGAATTTCATGCGAGTAGATTTGATGCCAACCGCATAAGGATGTCAACACTTTCGGCTATTCCACTATCGGATACTTTCTTCTATTATTTGTGAAATAAATTTAGCTTATACCTCATATTACTTTTCTAAATGCTGGTCCTTATATTTAAATAACCATCAAAGTTGAACGGAAATGTGCTTGGTCACTTGCTTGCATTGCACTTGCATTGCTTTGATCTCCGGTGTGACTAAAATCAGCGATATAAATTATGCGCACCTGCTACATTCTCTACTTTGGAACATCTCTTGATTTGGGTAGATGAGATGAGAACGGTTAATTAATAAAAGAAGGTAACCCGGTAAAAAAAACCTTTTACTATATTATCAAGACAGTGAGTGATTTAAGGTATGTCAAGCTATGGATGCATCATTATCATTTTAATCCATTGCCGGCTCAATACTGAGCCCGAGTCTCCTCTCAGAATTAGGTTAAGGTTTTGGCATATTACTTGGATGCATGCACCAATGGAACTCATATTTCTGTAATACATTACATACTATCTCAAAGTACCTAAGCAAATTCGAGGTATGGGTATTGTGTAATAGGGGCATTAATAAAGATCTAGAAGGGTAAAAGTGTGGTGGGCCCCACCGATATATCTCGATTTTAACTCAACTCTACCCCTTAAACTACTACTCAAATCAAATTTTCATCTAAATTGAAAACCGCCAACTAAAGTTTCAGTCAGACTATTGCAAATGGCTCATTTAAATGCTTCATTCAAGCGCAATTGGCTCGTATCTCAGTCTAACTTAAAATCCGAAGCAATATAATTCACTCGTCGCATCTACTCCGCTCTCTATGTGGAAATGTTAATTGGTTTCGCATATCAACGACGCTTATAAAGCTAAACTGGTGGCGAAGTGAATGGGTGATGCTTGTTTAGCGTTGATAAATGATGCACAGCTCTGGATGCGACATCTACACATATAAAACAGAGCCATGACTGGCTGACTGACAAACTGTATAGCATTATATTTCAAAGTTAGAGGAAAATATATTCCTTGACTATTGGAAAGAAGTAGGCGTTACGTTGTGGAAGTCCATGACAGTGAAAAAACTAGAAGTTTAATTCGCAATACTCTACAATGCACGATAGTAAAAATCTCCTGTAGATGCTCCGGTATCGGAGTGAAACGTACGTTGAGAGTATTTTTGAGGGTTTTTGTGGTGTGGTGAATATCGCGGACATCGTGTTCAAGATACGCACTGTACCACATAAATTTGCCTTCTGTGGCGGATTGTAACGAAATAAACTTCTAGTTTTTTCATTATTCCTTGACTAAACGAACGAGAGTAAATGATATCGCTGGCAACTGATTGTCAAGCTAAAGTAGCAAGGCACATAGATCGAAATCATGTAAGTCTCGGGGTATAGTAGCTGCTGGATCCAGATGGCACTAAAACGCAGCATGTAGAAATTTCCACAAGAGAACTATGGCCATTGTCTATTGGATGATGATGAAGACATTTAGGATGCAATACAGATCAGTGAATCACCCACGCAGATGAAGTCACGGAGAAAAGCTAAACTATTATTGTGGGTGGATTCTCGCTAAGGCAAATTCCATTTTGGTTAATTTGCTAAGCTAGATCAGAGGTGCAATCATGTAAGGATCGCCGATCAAATCGTTAAAGCTCTTCTTCAAAGTAAAATAAACCTTAACTGAATTGAATTAGAGATCAATTTCGTGTATCCATTCTCATACGTTTAGGTATGTACGATACCCTAAACGTATGAGCTTTAACGATTTGATCGGTGTTCATTACATGATTGTACCTCAGATCTGGTCTGGTATGGCTTTGGCAGCGACTGGTAACGGCCCTACCGAAAAAGCCGTACGTCCTAAGCTGAATCATTTCCAGCTCGATGCCGCTTATAAATATATTTAACAGGTAAAATTCACTGCAGTATCTCGATCTAAAAAGTCGAATGCGAATTTTATTGGTAGTATGTTTAAGTTCGAATTAGCCGAGCCCATTCGGCCTGGATAATTTTATGCCGTACCTACCTAATGCTAGACCGAGCCACATTCAGCTGCATCCACCCGCCACCACCACTGCAGCCCATTAACGTCCCACGGCTGGGCACAGGCCTCCACTCTCATAGGAGAGAGGGAATAAGAGCTTTAGACCCACCACGCTGATCCCGTGCGGGTTGGCGGACTTTGACGAATATTATCATGACGGCTTAACGTGCTCTCCGAGGCACGGGGGTGACACATCGCCAACTTCCTAACTCCGGACTAGTACTGGGAATTTCTAATCAGAAAACCCCGATACTTAATAATGGCCCGACCCGGGACTCGAACCCGGGACCTCGTCGGCTGCAGCATATCTATTAATATTTTCATGGCAGTGGCAGACTGTGGTCGCTGCACATTGAAAACTAAATCAGAGGCCCGAAAAATGACTTCTAAGTCGACTGAAATTATTTCTAAGTTATTTTTTATAATTTGATTGCTTAAATCAAATCTTCGGCTAGCTTGAACTGTTGAGGAATGCTTACATAATATTACATGTATTTCTATTTGCTCAAATTTCTTTAACAAACAAAACATATTACGATTTTATAAGATAATCGGGCCTCAGCTCCCAATATGGCAAGTGGTTTTATTAAATCCCTCAACGCTTAGCAATTCACCATGCGTAACATTTTTCAGCTTGAGCGAATAGGATATTCATGATTCATGTTTTTAATAAACATCTGTTATGAACCCATGTTATGAAACTGTCAATCCAATGTATGGACGTAGTAATTTGTTTTAATTGAAAACTATTAATTGTTTTGGTAATTTAAAGGAGTTAGCTACTGCCACCTAAACTTATTGAAATCGAAAGTTTAAAAATGCAAGGTATGATCATAGATTTAGCATTGGTATTTACGAACGCGAACCCAATACAAAATCTATGGGTATGATATTTGATCTGACATCTGAGGTAAAATAAGAAGAATTTCTTTGAATTGTGACAATGCTTCATGGAACTAATAAGTACTACGGTTGTACGTAGTACTTATTAGTTCCATGGAATGCTTTGATCTCCAAAGATTAAAAACAAAAAATATGGCATTTACCCATTGAAATAGAATGAGTTAAAAAAATTCTACATCAATGCATTTACCACGTAAAAAAGAATTGTCTACTGTTTAATATTGACCCGCTGCAGCTAAGTACACTAATGGAGAATTTTAGTGGCAACGGGGCGGTTCATTGTATGGAGATCCCCGCATTAAATCCTCAGTCGTTGACTGGGGAACCAACTTATACAAAAATATTTAAAAAAAAAATCCATGCGGAAGTTAGGTATTTATACCTAAAACTTCTCGATTTATTTTTAAAATAGTAGTAGGTAGTATTTTTATTTATACTCAAAACCGAAATATCAAAAAAAAAAATCATGCAGAACATCGATGTTCAAACCGATTTTATTATCAAACCTAAACTGCGTTTACGCGATAATGTACCTTCCTGCTTTAACAATTGGGTATAGCCACAGAATATGTAATACATAGTTGGTATAGCATAAAAAAAAACTTACTTCTTTTCTGAATTTTTATTGGATATTTATAAAATACGTTTAACTCATGATACTTTATCATACTGTAAAGTTTCGTCGTCTGAGGAATTATTGTTAGGGTCAGTAGCTTTTTTGCCTAGACTATTTCGTTGGTTGTGATTTACTTGTGACATTAGACGTCATTAGTAGACGGTCGACAATGTTCATTAATCATTTATACAAAATGGACAGTCTCAAACATTACATTATTAAGACTTCATAAGCCACGATTTTCTGCACGGTTAGTAAATGGCCTATCAATGTTCAGCGGTAGCATGAAGCAGAATGCGAGGAATGGGAACTAAGAAATAAGAATACAATGGTCAAGTAACAGAAGCTCGGAATATTTAATTTAAAAATCAAGTAGGTAGGTATATATCATCATACTAATAAAATGCGAAACTGTGTTTGTTTGTCCTTCAACCGTGCCGCAAAGGAGCAACGGATTAACGTGATTTTTGGCATGGGTATAACTGAGGACCTGGAGAGTGACATAGGCTTTTTATCCCGGGAAATAAAGGAGTTCCCGCGGGAATTAAAAAATATAAACCACGCGGACGAAGGCGCGGGCATCAGCTAGTAAAATATAAGTTTATTGATATGCATGAAAAAGTTCTCGGCGCAATAAAAGAAAACCACTACACTTTTATTGTGAATCTCGGAGATTCAGCACTATAATATTTACTCACAATAAACATTTTGCCTGGAATTTATTTATGTCGCTCAAGACTTCTAATACCTACTCCACCACCACCACTACAGTCCATTAACGTCCCATTGCTGGGCACAGGCCTCCCATCTCATAGGAGACAGGGAATTAGAGCTTAGACCCACAAAGCTGCTCCAAAGTGGGTTGGCGGTCTTTAACGACTCAAATCAAATCAAATCAAATATTTTTTATTCAAATAAACTTTTACAAGTACTTTTGAATCGTCAAGTGAATCTACCACTGGTTCGGAATGCCATTCCTACCGAGAAGAACCAGCAAGAAACTCGGTGGTTGCTCTTTTTAAATAATTCATTTACAATTATTATATCAATGTGTACATAAGTAACCGCTGTCCCCAGCATTGCTGGAGCGATCAAATCCATGCTCCTCTATCATTTACATAATCTTCAACAGTATAATAAGCTTTTTTCAGGAGCATACTTTTAATGGATTTCTTAAATTTGTTTATTCAATTCATGTCAAAGACGGGCAGACAGAAAGTAGCCCCATTCCCGCCGGTGGCACCCGTTCACGAGCATGACGCATGATCCAGCCATTGCTTCGCTCGACCATATTTGAGGGAACGTAACAACCCGCACCACACGACACCACCACAGAAATGTTTAAAGAGAGCGTGACATACTCAGTCTACCCGTATCAAAGCATCGAATTGAATACTAATATTCAAACACTAATTTATATTAAGTAACCGCTGTCCCCAGCATTGCTGGAGCGATCAAATCCATGCTCCTCTATCATTTACATAATCTTCAACAGTATAATAAGCTTTTTTCAGGAGCATACTTTTAATGGATTTCTTAAATTTATTTATTGGCAAGTCCAAAATAGGTTGTGGAACTTTGTTATAGAAAATAATGCCCATTCCCACGAATGACCTTCTGACTTTTTTGAGGCGGAGCGATGGAGTCACGAGCTTATTACGGCCTCTAGTTGGCCTATCGTGCAGATCGCATTTTTTTTTATAATTATGGATGTGCTGTTTTACAAAAATTATATTACTGTAAATATATTGCGAGGCTACTGTTAGAATACCAATTTCTTTAAATTTCTCTCTAAGTGAATCACGCGGTTTTAAATTATAAATTGCTCGTATTGCCCTTTTTTGTAGTACAAAATTTTTTTGAATATCTGCCGCTTTACCCCACAGTAAGATTCCGTAAGACATAATGCTATGGAAATAAGCAAAATATACGATCCTGGCAGTTTCGATGTCAGTTAACTGTCGAATCTTTCTGACAGCGTAAGCAGCAGAACTAAGCTTGCCAGCAAGTGTTGATATATGGGTGCCCCATTGAAGCTTTGCGTCTAAGGTCACCCCCAGGAACACAGTAGTATCTTCTAGTTTCAAAATGTCATTATTTACCATTAGTTTTATATCACTTGTGGATCTGGCATTCGGCAATGCGAACTCGACACATTTAGTTTTTTTTGTATTTAAAAGTAGATTGTTAACCGTAAACCAGTTTGTGACTTGAGAAATTGCAGTATTTACGTCGTCAAAGTTGTCCTTATGTCTATCGACTTTAAAAATTGAATTTAAATGTATTAACATTTTTTTTTTTCCAATACAAGTTAGTCTTGACTGCAATCTCACCTGATGGTAAGTGATGATGCAGTCTAAGATGTTAGCGGGCTAACCTGTTAGGCGCATGGCAGTTATATTAACCCATACCCCTATTCGGTTTCTACACGGCATCGTACCGTATTGGCATCTTTGCCGGTAGAGTGGTAACTAGCCACGGCCGAAGCCTCCCACCAGGCCAGACCAGGGAAAATTCAGAAATTATAAATTCCCAAATTGACCCTGCCGGAGATCGAACTCCGCACGTTAAGACAACAGCGCTACACACTGCGCCACGGAGGTCGTCAAATGATTTAAACAATGTACCTATCTATAATCTAGCTGTCATGCTAGATTATGAAGAAACAATAATTCTAACATGCTACTTGATGTCTACGCACGAAATAGTCAGTAGGTACAATGCAACACACTTATACTCCTTTTTTTCGGAATAAAAAGTAATTTATATTCCAAGAAAAAGTTTTTTTAATTTAATTTAATTTTCCGGAATAAAAAGTAGCCAATGACTTTTCCCGGGATACAAACTATGTCTGTTCCAAATAACAAAATCGGTTTAAAAGATGGGCCGTTAAAGCGTAGCAGACAGACACAATTTTTCATTTAAATAAGGTATACTAATTAGTATGGAATTATGGATAATATGAACTTTAACATTAGCAGAATGTGGCAAAGTTGCAATATATATATATTACAATACTAGATGATGCCCGCGACTTCATCCGCGTGTATTGATATTTTTTGATTCCCGCGGGAACTCTTTAATTTTCCGGGATAAAAAGAAGCCTACGTCCTTTCCCTGGATACAAACTATCCCTATACCAAATTTCATCAAATTCGGTCAAAGAGACAGTTTTTTTAATTCCCGCGGGAACTCTTTAATTTTCCGGGATAAAAAGGAGCCTATGTCCTTCCCCGGGATACAACCTATCCCTGTTCAGCAAAATCGGTTGAAAAGATGGGCCGGGAAAGCGTAGCAGACAGACAGACAGACACACTTTCGCATTTATAATTTATAATATAATATAATATTATATATTATGTATATGGATATGGATATCATCCACGTTTGAAGGAGTTTTGCTTTAGACGTGAATATATCCTATTATCAAGAGTGGTACGGATGTTTGTGATCGTTTTCATTGAGGATTTATTGAATTACTAGTGATCCCGCCGGTTCTCGTAACACCCTGGGGAATTCTTTTATTCATTGACAGATCTTGGTCGGGTGTATTATGCGTTTAGGTATGTACGATACCCTAAACGTATTAGAATGGATACACGAAATTGAGCTCTAATTCAATGCTGTTATGGTTTATTTTACTTTGAAGCCGAGCTTTAACGATTAGATCGGCAATCCTTACAAGATTGCACCTCTGATTAGAGTATACCTACTATATTCTGCAATATCCCAACTGGTCATTCAGAAATACGACATTAAAGTCCAAAAGATCGAAGACTTGTATCGAAGCTGCAAAGTTTTAATTAGTGAAAAATAAATAACTGAAAATAAATTCCAGAAACTTGTGACTTGTAAACACGTAACAAGTTTCTGGAATTAATTAACGAAATGAATTTCGTACCGGATCATTAAATCGGGTTATATTGGATAAGTATAACTATTTATTTAAATTATGTATTACATCCAAATTCCACGAAAATTTGTCTTCGAAATTAAATGCGACTTATTTTTATTCGCCAAGAATATACTTTTTGTTTTAATAGCAGTTTTATGTTAATCATGAACATTATGCTAATTAACTTTAACCATGGCCAAAATATTAATTAAGTTAATAAAACTTTTTCCTTAGTTTTATTGTTCCCGAGGGTTTTTATGAGAGCCCTTTAGGGTTTTTAAAGAGTATTGGAGAGATATATAATATTATTCTAACAACATCAAGTGAATAAATTATAAATATTATGAAAGGGTCAAAATATAAAGTCAAAATATATAATGGGATGTTATCTGTGTCGGTAAATAAAAATACAGTTAAGTTCAGGCAAGATTCTAGTCGTATGTCCGATAAGGGAGATACTATTTTGAAAAGACTTTTGAAAAAAATTAAAAAGTGTGGCTTGTTTTGTTTCTTTGTTTTAAAGTCTTTATTGCATTTAAAATACAATGTACAAAGGTGAACTTAAAACCCAGAGGCATTCTTTACCAGTTTACCTTTGGTAGAGGGAACGGGGTTGAAAGATAGTGTGTATAATACAAGTGAATATAATTAAAATTATTAAAAAATACGACTGCTCTGCCGTAGCCCGTATTGAATTACCTTTGGAATCTTATTCACATTTTTATTAAATGATATTTTTTGTGGTGGAATTACTGGATATTGAACTATAGTGTTATATATTTTTGGAATCTACTCATCATTTTCTAGATGATGATTATATAGGTAATTTTAAAAAAGGGTTCGTTTATTATTTTGATAAGGAGATAGTTTAGTTACAAAATTAAATATTATGTCCTTATTTTTCATACCTTATGTTACGATAAAACTTTAAGCTAATCGCAAATTTGGCTCATCGATGCTAAAACTTGAAGTCATTCAAAGTATTATTGTTGATTTTGTACGTACACATTAATATTCATAGGGTATTTTGATTATTCTAATTTATTCAATTTAGTATTGAATAATTACTATTTAAGAGAATACTTAGTGCGAGTTTCTCAATTAAGTTGCTCAAAGCTCTACTTTGGCAACAGTATTTAATTGAAGATAAATTATGAGCATCTATTCAAGTTGATGTATTTATCACGAGATATACAAGTGGATAATATAATAATATTCCTTTGAAGCGACGGTAATTATTTTGCTTGCTCAAGTACCTAATTAATATTAGTTAAAGGACACTGACTGATGTCTATTTTGATAAAACAAGGTATCTCTTTTTGTAAAATATAAATCGACGTAATAAATTTATTTAAGCAAGTTTTAGGTTGGGTAAGTACATAATTTTAAAAAATAACAATTAATTTGCTATATACAATTTTTAGTCAAATAGTTATTTATTTATTTAATCCACTACAAGCTAGCCCTTGACTACGATCTCACCTGATGGTAAGTGATGATGCAGTCTAAGATGGTAGCGGGCTAACCTGTTAGGGGCATGACAGTTATATTAAACCCATACCCCTTCGGTTTCTACACGGCATCGTACCGGAACGCTGAATCGCATGGCGGCACTCTTTGCTGGTAGGGTGGTAACTAGCCACGGCCGAAGCCTCCCACCAGGTGAGATCAGGGAAAATTCAGAAATTATAAATTCCCAAATTGACCCTGCCGGGGATCGAACCCGGGACCTCCGCACGTTAAGGCAACAGCGCTACACACTGCGCCACGGAGGTCGTCAATGCTGAAGGATGAGTTGAAGGAAATGACAGGAATGAGTAAGAATGGTTGTGAATGACAGGTCTTTAATTTTATCCCACAATAATTGTGTAGTGTCAATCGTCTACGTTTTCTGTCTATATGAAAAATCGCGGTGGAAACTTGAGATTTGATCATACTCTCCAATTTTGTGGTGTAAATCTTTAAGCCATTCAAGAGAAGCAAGTCATAATAAATTTGGTGTGGATACTTTGTAGATTAATTATATAAACAGAGGAGCTAACGAACTTACCTAGTAGTTACTCAAGGGAGTAGCATACCGAATTTATCGTGTGGTCCAAACACAGGTTAAGTTAATTAAATAGCATAATATGTTTTGTTACTTTCAGTACGATTATTTTCGGTACATTTTGTAGAATGATTTAAAAGAAAGTATGAGGTACTCGTAGATTGGTGATAATAAATGTACAATTTCATGCTATAGTAATTTATTTGTGTCTACCAACCAACTTATGGTTGCAATTTGCTTATACTCGATATCTATACTTAATCCATTAACAAATAATTTCAAAATGACGCTGATTTTTTTAAATTTTATTATCAGTTTCCTGTTTTGTAATCGCAGGGAGCCCCGTCGTGGGTAAAACGGAACCGTATCAAAATCTTGCATAGTTTTACACAGTCTTGTAGTATTCTTCAATATTGGCCATATATTTTCTATGGAAAAATAAATTCCACCATCTTGAATTTTTATTATAAAGAGGTAAAGATTGTGAGTTTGCGTGGTTGTGGATCTCTGGATCTGCTAAACCGATTTTGAAAATTCTGGTACCAATAGAAAGTCACACTATTTGTGGGTGTCATAGGCTGTATAATTATTAACCCGAAAAATTAAGGAGTTCCCGTGGGAATTTAAAAAACTTATTTCACGCGGACGAAGTCGCGGGCATCTGCTGGTATTGGATAACGTGAAGCTATTGTTAAAGCTAATGAGGCTACAAGTGGTCAGATTTCATATTTTGAAGTTTTTCTAGATTTGATTCAGAGGAAATTTCTAGCACCTAATTTTCATGTGCTCAACAGAAGCTAGAAATGCTACAAATTTACTTATTTGGGACAAGCTATACCACTGTATACAAGGACCATAACAAACTCAGTAAGTGTACATTTAATTTTATTTGCACGCTCCAAGAGTTTTAATTACCGATACTTATTGAAACGATTGATTAATACTTCAGCAGAAATAGAAGTAAAACTTTAGAACAGCTTAAAGTTCCTACGGCGATTTATTTGTAGTTCACATCCGAGAGAGTGCAAACGCTCGGCCACAGTAGTATAAAGTTGGCCAATAAATCGCATCTGTGACTGTGAAGTTACTTCACTTGGACTTAAAGTTTGATGAAAGTATAACTTCGCAAGTTGGTATTTCTGATACTAATATTTAGTTAACAATGTAATTAACAAAAATGAAAAAATGAAAATGAAAAATGATTTATTACCATATACAATATTAACAAGTTATTGTGGCTGAGGCCTTCTGTTAAGCATAAGAATACCTGTGTCAGAAGGCCTAGCTCTTCCAATTTTAACAATAATTAAATATTGGTACAATTTTGATACAGGTTATAATCATGCAGGCATGCAAGTGAGTGTGTGTGTGTGTGTGTGTGTGTGTGTGTGTGTGTGTGTGTGTGTGTGTGTGTGTGTGTGTGTATGTGTGTGTGTGAGAGAGAGAGTATATGAGTGTATTGTATGAGTGTGCGTATCCATGTATTCCAGTTAAAGCCACAGTTACACCTACCGAACAATCTGCAGAAGAGCCTCCGTTTCATCAAAAGATAGTGTTTTTAGCCAGTCTTTAAGTGTTCTTTTACAGTCATGAATTTTCTTTGGGTAAATGTTCAGGATTTTGTTAACTTTATTATATAAGTAAGTAGATTTATGTCGGTATTGATACCCAGCAAAGGCAGATCTTGCATGGACTAGTTCCACAACAGTATTATTTGTTCTTTTCTTTAAAATACTTGGATCAAAATAAAGAGTTTTGTGTAACTTAAGGATAGCGAAAAGGACATATAATTGCCTTACTGTGAGTACATTACTTATTGAATACAACATATCAGTATGGTATCGATAAGGCTTAAAATGCATTACCTTCAGTAAAAAGCGCTGAGCTCTTTCTGCTTCAATGAATCTAGTCTTTGCAGCACCTCCCCAAACTGGTATACAGTATGTAATAATTGATTGGGCAAGAGCTACGTATATTTTATGTAGTAAGTCAGTTGGGGCGATGTGTCTCAATTTCTTGAAAATCCAGGTTAGTTTCCTTACCCTACTTGCCACAAGTTCTATTTGAGGATACCAGGACAATCTTTGATCCAGGATAACACCCAGATATTTAGTAGAAGTTACTTTATTTATAGGTGGACAAGAGCAAATTTGACTATAGGTGTCTCCACAATTATGTATCTTAACAGTTAAATCATTATTTGGTTGCATATTATTTTTAATCGAAAAACAAATATAATTAGTTTTAGTTACATTAAGGGTTAATAAATTTGAATTAAGCCAAGCAGATATCTTAGCGAGGCCTTCCTCACTCGTCCTCTGTACCTCTTCCCAGGTGCTGCCAGAAAACACAATAGCGGTATCGTCAGCATATGAGAAAACCTGACCATTATTTAAACCAAGGTTACATAATCCATTAATGTAGACTAGAAACAGGGTTGGCCCCAGAACACTTCCCTGAGGCACTCCATAAGCTATATCTATCTCAGAACTAACATATTGTCCTATTTTGACTCTTTGTTTGCGATCACTTAGGTAACTGTTAAAAAGTTTCAGTGGTATCCCTCGAATTCCCATGCGTTCCAGCTTGTTTACAAGGATGGTGACAGAAACGGTGTCAAACGCTTTTTTTAAGTCTAAAAATACACACAAACACTTTTTCTTTTGGTCAAGTTTCTCAACAATTTTAGAGGTTAAATTAATAATAGCATCTTCGGTAGATTTTCCCTGTCTAAAGCCAAATTGAGAAGTAGAAATTAAATTGTATCTGTCTAAGTAGTTAACCAACCTTTTATTCAAACATTTTTCTAGTATTTTCGAGATTGCTGGAAGGACAGATATTGGTCTGTAGTTGTTAACATCATTTCTGTCACCATTCTTATGAACTGGTGTGATAATAGCTTGTTTTAAGGGAGACGGAAAAGTACCACTTGCAAAACAGAGGTTTGTAAGGTGACAGATAATCGGAGCGACCACAATTCTGGCCAGTTTTAAGAAACTAGTCGAGATGTTATCCCACCCTGCTGAACTGTTAGATTTTAGTCCAGATATCACGCTGTGTATTTCGTGGACTGAGGTATCCAGAAGAACAAAGGACGAGAGTTGGAGGTGAGATATTTCTGAATTAATATTAAAATTAGAGCTATTTCCTGAAATTATTTTCTCTGCAAGGGATTTTCCAATATTAGCAAAAAAATTATTTACGTCGTTGACTGAGTCAGTAGAGGATGGCTTGATATTCAATAATGGGGTATTATCTGACCTATTTGAAGTTAAATAAGTTACATTTTTTATATTTTTCCAAAGCGCTTTAGAATTTCTTGAAGATTTAACTAATTGGTCTCTTTCGTATTTATGTTTAAGCTTCTTGATAAGACTATTACAGTAGTTACGGTAACGTTTGTAAGATATTTTTAAAGTTTCATCTAGCGGATTAAGTTTTAACTTCTTTTGCATTTTATTTCGGTTTCTAATACATCTAAGGATACCTGTTGTAATCCAAGGTTTAATGATACGTTTGTTTTTAGGGATTTTAACTGTTTTAGTATTCTCTTGTAAAGACTCTGTTATTTTCAGAATAAGCTGTTCAATTACGAAGTTAGGATCATTACTAAAAAGTAGCAAAGGAAGGTTTTTTAAAGCAAGGCTATTTAATGAGTCGTTAAAATTTGTTACAGTTTTAGTTTTTGGGGCTTGAATTTTGTTTCTGACCGATTTTAAATTAAGAAGAATCATCGAATGGTCTGTGATTGTAGTATTTAGGACAACTGTATACGCAGAAACTTTATTTTTGTTTATTTTCAGGAAGATGTGATCTAGACAATTAGCCTCTCTTGTTGGCAGTACGTGTCCTGGTAATAATCCATGGGTGGAGAGCATATTTAAATAATTCGACCTGTTGTTTCGTTCGTAACTTTGTTCAGTTAATTTTGGGGTGATATTTATATTGATATCTCCAGTTAATATTAAATTTTTATGCGTTTTTAGATTACCCAAGTAGCTGTTTAGAGAATCGATAAAAGTATCTGCGTAGGCGTTGGAGGGTGAGCGATAAATCCCTAGAATAATGTTTCTGTCAAGTTCTATTTGCATACATGAGGCATCCAGTAAAATTATTTCGCTAGGATTAACAGTTAGTGATTTTATTGTATAAATAACGACTCCATCATTTTGGTTTAATTGGTTTGTTGTTGCAAAGGAGTTATACCCCTGTAATATTGGTATAGGTTTATTAGTGTTTAACCAGCATTCTGTTAAGACAATAATGTCCGGATCAAAATTAAGAGTTGAAAGAGTAATTTGTAGATCGTCTATGTTACTATAAATGCTCCTAATATTTTGAGATATAACTGTAATATCTTGTTTTTTAATATGTAAATGTTTAGGTAAATCCTCAACATCACACTGGAATGACTGCGAGATCTCTGAATTGTCAATTTCATGCACATTTGTTAAATTGCTATCCATTATATTTCATGAGAAAAAAAAAAATGATCGAGAGAAGAAGAGGGCCCAAAATAATTTATATCGATATTTCTTTTGAGAGATCCACTTGAAAAAAAAATATATGTTATAAGCGAACACATTTAACAGCTCTTGACTTAGGGTAGTGTGAAAGTGACAATGTAAAATTTGTGGTATGTGAGAGTAGTTTAGACGTGTAGTAAAGTTTTTGTGTAACGTTAGACATTTTACAACATAGTTTAATAATTGGCAAATGATAATAATGGTTTGTGTAAAAGCGTAGATTACAAGCATGCATAAAATACAATAATATTGAAAAATAATCCTTGTATTTGCTAGTCATTTAACTTCTCCTCCAACTAGGTTTGTAAAGCTCTGTTCAGACTTAATATAAATAAAAGGAGCCCCCTCCCTTTTACGCAAGTAGACTTTTCCATGGGATGTCCAACAGAAACTATAATCGTTTGCTTTAGCAAACTCTCGTGCTTGGTAAAAGAGCCTTTTTGACTTAAAGGTGAGGGCCTCCGAAATAAATATGGGCTGGGAAGGACAGTCAAGCTCTAGGGTTTTTGTACACAGCCTATCACTGCCTCGGTGTTCCCTGTTATAGTTTTTAAATGCATGTAAAAGCTTTTCTTTTGTAATTACAGAGGCAAATTCTATGGTTATGGGTTTATTTGTTTCAGGCTTAGAGTTCACCCTATAGACATCACGGATTTCATAGCTTTCCAGAGGCACTTTCAACGCCAGGCTTAATTTTTGCGTCAGATCTAAAAGTTGTGACTTACTTTCGGATTTCTTGGTAGGGATGTTTCTAATTTCTAGGCAGGGTGACTTAAATTTTTTCTCTAAAGACTCTATCCTCTCTTCAATCTGTTCTATGCTGTAACTAAATCCTTTTTTCTCTTTTTCGATTTTTTCTATTTTCTTCTGTATGCCTTCGTATTGTTTAGATAAAAATTCCATTGAGGATCTAATTTCCCCATTTTGCTTTTTTATATCCTCGATTGTGACAAACAGTGATTTTTGGAAAGCCCTGAAATTTTCTTCCTGTTGTGATCTGAACTCCTGAAACATTTTCTTCATGTCTGTCATAAAAACACTCAAATCGTCATCGTGTTGTCTCTTCCGTAACCGCGGTTTAGACATGGTAACTGGGTTCTCTTGTGTGTCAGTATCTGTCATCGCAGTAGAACTTAGGTTGGAGTCCGAGTCAACTTGTAAGCCTGATGAAGGCAGGGCAGGAACTTTCTTTTGTGGCATGAGTGAAAAGTTAAACAGTTCTTCTTCTTATGAAAAGTACGTTCATAAACACCAGGCAACACTCACTCTTATGGTCCATACCATAAAAAATATATCCAAGGTAACTATTTAATATCCATTTTAGCAAAAGATGAATGACGTGCGTGACGCATGACATGTGTTTTTTGAACAAAAGCCAATATTGGAGTTTACCTCCTATAAAGAATCGATTTTCATAAATAAGCCCGGGGTGTGAAAATTTATAGGGAGTTTAATCAAACTTTCTCCGTTACGTCATTGACTTTATGTTTCCATGGTAACACTTGTTTATGTTTCCATGACTATGTCATTACATAGTCATTTTTATGAATATCTAAATATATATAAATCACGTGTCACGTTGTTTGTCCGCGATGGACTCCTAAACTACTTAACCGATTTTAAACTAAATTTGCACACCGTGTGCAGTTTGATCTAACTTGAAAGATAGGATAGCTTACATTATATATATTAAAATCAATTGCTGTTCGTTTGCTCGCTAAAAATCGAGAACGGCTGGGCCGATTAGGCTCATGTTGGTTTTGAAATGTTTGTCATAGTCCAGGGAAGGTTTAAACGGTGAGAAAATATGGAAAAATTAGTTAATTTCGACGTGCGGATTAAGTCGCGGGCATCAGCTAGTAAATTATATAATTATTATAAATAAATGTATCAAGCATGCTTTCAGTGATATAAAAAATGCGTTCATTTACCCTAATTTACTAATCTATAGATTTTATAATGGATCGTAAGGAGTAAACTCCAGTCGTGCGTCGGAGCTGACACAAAATTTTTTGTTAAATTACGATGCGGCCATACCTCGGGCGTCGCCCACATCAATCCTGCAACGGCCTATTCAAATAACGTATCGTACAGCCAAAACCGATATTACTGCGTGAGACCTTAGGGATGAAACATTCGACATGATCCGGCATTTATCAGGGATGAGAGATCTGGGGAACCCGTTATAAATTGAATTTGATGTTTTCATGATAAGGTCTTGCTGTGAGAGAAAAATAAAACGATAATAAATGTTTAAAAAAAAACTCCTGATCACACAATTTTTTGTAGCGAATTGTTTGTGTTCTATATTGTGCTCTATTGTTATATATTGATCAAATAGGACGAAGAGCCAAAAATTTAGTGAATATTTTGAACTTATTCATGATATTATGAAGAATTGTCTAATCTCTATACCATGAAACCACATCTATTTTCAAGAGGTTATATCCAACAGAGGAACTTTCTATATCTAAACTAATATTAAAAACCGGCCAAGTGCGAGTCGGACTCGCGCACCGAGGGTTCCGTACTGAAAACTGTAACGACCAAAGATGTAAAACGGTAATAATTACCTTTGTTAATGAACCGCAAAACTAACTTTGTTTGTAGAGGTTTACTGTTAATATCAAAAAAACTATGCTAGTTAGAGCATTGACTATAGTTTTCCTGTAAAATATACATAAATTCCTATTGACCATAATTATTTCAGATTTTTCGATTGGTAAACTCCGGAGATAAGGGGGGGGAACGGTATTTTTTTAGACTTTTTCCCCGATAAATCAAAAACTATCATGACTAAAAATAATTAAAAATCTGTTTTAGAATGTACAAAGTAAACCCTTTCATATGATACCCCACACAGTACAGTTATCTCACTTTTAAATTTCAACCCTCCGATTTTCCTCCCTTTTTAAATAAGAACAAAAATAATTTCCAATTTTTTTTAATTTCAGTGTCTTTGGGCCACTAATATACACAACTATTTCAAATTTCATGTCGATAGCTTCGGTAGTTACTGAAATAATCGAGTGTGACGGACGGACAGACAGACAGACGGAGAAAGTCGCACCATAAGGGTTCCATTTTACCATTTTGGTACGGAACCCTAAAAATGCCAAAGTTTGCATGGATGGATGAATGTTTGTTCACATATCACACCTGGATGAAATTGTTATTCCAGACTACAATCTATCTCTGTGCCAAATTCCATCCAGATCCATTCAGCCGTTCTGGCTTGATTGAGTAACAACATCTACCCATCCATCTATACATCCATCCATCCATCCATCCAAACTTTCTCATTTATAATATTAGTATAGATTTCTTAGCCAATATAATATACTAACATTTGAATTTATAGTAGGTACGTCCAAAATTTAAACTGATTTGTCACAGCCCCGTACATTTTCTTTATATTTTACAGAAAAATTGCAAATCCTACAATACGGATGCTAACCACCCGGAGCGCTATTTTTCCAGAGAAAATATTTCGCTCACGTCTGCTCTCAGGAACAGAGCACTTATTCCGATTCTATAAAGTTTCATAATTTCTTTTATTCTCATACAAAGGTCGGATCATGGTCGGAACGTGCCTTCTACATTTTATTGTTAGCCTTTTCAAGAATAATTGTCATAATATACACTTTGACGTCATCAATCAGGTTCCTTATGTCAAACCAAAACTAAGTATAATTACAAGTCCAACAAACTGACCTGACCGCTCTCTGACCCGGTGAAAGCTAATAAAAATTAGTTCCAATTTTGCCCACCGGGTCAGCTGGAGTACTGCTTTCACCTCTGGGCCGGAGGACCCCAATACCAGCTCCTTCCTATTATTTCAGGTCATTTCTGCCACGTCATACGTACTTGCAAATTATGGAACCAGCTTCCGTCTTCTGTGTTCCCTTATGATTTAAATATGGGGCTAATCAAAAGGCAGATAAACAAATACGGCGATATAAACTACTCTGACGTTATTAAAGAATTCAAATTAATTAAAAATAAGAAAACAAATGATTTGTGGGGCATTTCCGTTAACGTTGTAAAATCATTGATTGATATCGTTGCACCCGAGTTAGCTTTAATATTTAATAATTGTATAAATTGTGGTGAGTTCCCTGACTTAATGAAGTATAGTAAAATAATTCCGCTATTCAAATCAGGTAGTACCAGTAACCCCACTAACTTTATAAAAGGGGATTCTTAGAACTCCGATCCAAATAACACGCAAATCGATTGGCTAAGAATACCTAGAAAATACCATAAGAATAACGTTATTTTTCTTAAAACTTACCTAAATAATATTCATCAGAATATTTGATACAGATAAACCTAATATTTCCAATCTTTTGATACACAGAAAAGGTACTCAATCGAATTGCCATATTGTCCTGATCCATTACTAATAGGGATCCCTAAAAGCTTTTTCGAGTTTTTGTTTTATTATTGAAAACATAGGTATTTAAACATATTTTTCTGTTTTCAGCTTGCTTTTTTTATGTAATTTAATTTTAATTTCACTACTCACTAAAATTTATAAAAATAACAAGTAGTCAATTATCACCTATCTATTTTCATGTGGTACAGTCATTGATGTAGAATTTTAGTACCTATTAAAAGTTAAAGGTAAAGTTTACTTAAACCTGCAAACGATAGAACATGCTAAACTTTTATGTTACTTTTACTATATTATTTTTATTGAAATACATGCAAAATAGCATCAGATAAAACAGTCATGTTAATGGACTTCAGAATTCATTAGCACACTCTATTAAAAAGGTTAAAAGGCCATTAGTAAAGCGTATTATCACATCTCGTGTCGCCGTACGCTGTAGGTGCATTCCCTCTTATTCATGCCTTGTTCATGCCTCCATTCAATACTCTGGTACTTACCCTGTAGCTATTTTCGTTTGAACCCTCAATTACTAACCAGATTGCTATTTCTGTGGGTTTGCCCATGTGTATATTATGTTTTTGTCTTGTGGTGGTATTTCGCATTACTTTTTATTAATATTTCAGGTTTTTAAAATAATAATGTGTATAATGAATACTAATTCATTTATATTCTAATATTATAAATGCGAAAGTTTGGATGTATGAATGGATGTTTGTTACTCTATCACGCCAGAACGGCTGAATGGATCTGGATGAAATTTGGCACAGAGATAGATTATAGTCTGGAATAACACATAGGCTACTTTTTATTCTAGAAAATTAAAGAGTTTCCACGGGAACCAAAAATCTCAATCCTAGGACGAAGTCGCGGGTAAACATCCATCCATCCATCCATCCATTTTGGGGATCAAGTCACATTTCGCGTTTTTTCTGTTTTCTTTTTATAAAGTCTTATTTTAACTCAAACTCAAACTCAAAGCAACTTTATTCAAAATAGGTACCTACAAAGTACACCTTCTGAACGTCATATTTATAATAATAATAAGGAATAAGACTTGATGGTGATAATCGGTAACGGTATCAATAAACTAAAGCTACGAGGGTTCCAAACACGCCCTGGTCTGAGAAGAGCCCACAACAAACTCAGGGTTTTTTTTTTTTTTTTTTTATCACCATCTCACAAATCATCTTAACTAAGGAACTATCAGAGACATTAGAGCAAATTATTGCCAAGCTTCCTTGTCGTTTAAGTTTATTATTAGTCATTTCTTGTACTTGTATGCCTGAATAAAGATTTCTTTATTTCTTTCATCCATCCAAACTTACGCATTTATAATATTTGTATAGAGTAAAGCTGACCGTGCGCCGGCGCAAGGCCGTGGCTTGTGGGGGACCCTACAAGAGACCTATGTCCAGTAGTGGACGTCCATCGGTTGACGACGACGACAACGCTGATATTCTCAGCCGTGACTGGTAACCATGGTACTGGTAAGACTTGGCGCTAAGCGATTCAGCGTTCCGGTGCAAAGCCG
This sequence comes from Erebia aethiops, assembly GCA_923060345.2. Classification (NCBI taxonomy): domain Eukaryota; kingdom Metazoa; phylum Arthropoda; class Insecta; order Lepidoptera; family Nymphalidae; genus Erebia; species Erebia aethiops. The sequence continues at coordinate 7,260,309 of OV281082.1, forward strand.
CGTAGAAACAGATTATATAGTTATAGGTTTCATATTATAGTCAAACCACATGAATTCCTACAGGTTAGAAACTAAGAAATTTTTAATGATATTTTTGCGATATTTAAATTAGTTTTTATGCTTGAAATACATGCAATCGGTGATAACTTAGTAACCTTAACACGAAGCTGAGAGTTGGTGATGCGGAAGTAAGATTAATCTGTCGTCAGTCGTGCAACGGATGGCCGATTTGCCAAGCGATAAAACCGTGGAACGATTTTTCTCTCTTTTTCTAGTACCCACCGCACAATAATATACTACATCTCGTTGTACGTGCACTCGTTGCGATTTAGGTTTCAAATAAATCACCAAATTTTCCACATGACCAATTCCATACCTATTTTCAGCCATTCGGATCATTATCGGCATCATTAACTTACATTGTCGGCTCTTTTTGAAATCCTGAAGCGGAAAGAATCATTCCAAACTAAATTTTATGTTGAAGCAACCCATTACATATATATGTATATTCTTTATCGTACACCACAAAAACACAAAAGAAACAGATTATAAATTATTTATTTTATTTTATTTTATCTATTTCAATCTAATTTAATTTATCTTTTTTTATTTTTTGGGTTTTTACCTTAATAAAGAACTATTTATTATTATTATTATTATAAATATGAAAACTTAAAACGTAGGTACAATAAGGCGGTCTTATCGCGTTTGTGTGAGTGAGCCTGTTTCGAACGTTTCTAGGTAGTTTCCATACTGGTTGCATCTGTTTACTGTGCTACTTGTCCCTACTTGTCCCTCATTTAAATTACAAAGTTATAATAAAAAGTCATTACCATTAAGTTAAATCATAATTAAATGTTATATGTACTAGTTGATAAAATAATAATTATTATATATCGTACGCATTCCAAAGGTCCGGGACCCCATGGTCTCGAGATGGAAGAGACAGAATATATATTATGTTTATGTCATCTCTCAAAGATAAAGAATTGTTAATGACGATAGCAGGCATAATTCGATAAACTGTATTTATCTAATTATAATAAACGAAATCAGCGCCTACATAAACTGTTAATAAGTTATTCTTCATTGAGCTAAAATAAATAAAATGTTATTTTTGCTCTGAAGAAACCAAAAGATCGTGACAGGAATTCAACATTTTTCATTTTACTTTTCAAGGCCTATTTCCTTCGGATGCCCTGCTACGCTGCTACGCTAAGCAGCCTTGCTGCGCTATAAAGGCCCATATTTTTTAACCGATTTTGATGAAATTTGGTATATACATACATAGGTCCCGGGGAAGGTCTGTCTTAGGCTACTTTTTATTCGGAAAATCAGGAAGTTCCCACCAGAATTAAAAAGACTTAATCTACGCGGACGGAATCATCTAGTCTAGTTGTTTATAAATACAAAGTATAAGGACTCGGAACTTTTACTTCCCTACAGTAAGATGTTCATAATAATGCCGTACCTACTATTAACTAGCGACCGCCCTCGGCTTCGCTCGCGTGGAATTTCAAAAAATCCATCCTTATTCCTTGTCTAAATTATAAAGGGAATCTCTATGCTTTGGCTGACTAACATTATATTTGACACCCATATCCATACCTACTAATAATTTTTTAATGCGAAAGTGTGTCTTCTGTCTGTCTGCTATGCTTTCAAAGCCCATCTTTTAAACCGATTTTGATGAAATTTGGTATAGAGATTGGTTGCATCCCGAAAAATGACAGGCAATTTTTGGCAGGGAAAATTAAGGATTTCCTGCGGGAATAGAAAAAACTTAAGACTCCAAATAACACTGAATGTATTAAAATGGGGTCAGTAAAACCAGAAAGTGTTGTTTCATAAAACGTTAAGAGATGAGCAGAAAGTGGAGCTTAACGCTACGGAAAAGCTATCAAAGCCATACATTTTTTGCTATAAAGCCATTTTCTGGGGAATACAAGCAAAATTTCACCAAAGCGGCGAGCTAGGGTATTAGTTTCGGATTTATCGCTCACACCATCGTTGCTTTTCATTGTTTGCGGAGATAAAGGCTTTAAAAACACTTAGTTTTTCTGCCTAAATTAGCTTAAAGCAGATATAAAAATCAATAGTATTTATTGCCTTTAAGACAGTTATATTGAGTTTTAAAATTTTATTATTTAGGGCGAAAACATACTATGGACAGGACAGGACAAAACGTCGGCGTTGCATGGAAATACGTCCCTACTGTTTAGTCTATATACTTAGTTCTGAATATCACAGTGCGCTCGCGGACTTTTTATTACCCAGGCAACAATTTGAGAAAATAAGTTTCCCCTTGGTCCATTTATTTAATTGTTAGTTAAGAGACGTATTTTTTATAAAAATAAATGAATAAATTTTTTGTAGGTATTTTATTTTTGCCCTCATAACATACTTCTTTGATATAGATAATCGTAATAATATTCTTATTAGGATATGATACCAATAAATTATGAAAACTTCGATGCCCCTCTATCGCCTAGTTTTATAATTTCAATATTATATGAAAGACTCGATACTTCGCCTGGGCCTATAGGATCAACCGCGTAGCTAATATATTGGGATATTATTGTTGGGATCATCCCTCTCGATGAAAACCAGTCGCTAAGCTAGGCTCAGTTGGCAATCAATCAGAATCAGATTGTATAATATGGTGCCAAATACATATATTATGATACAATATGACTGAATACCTACGTTCGTCCCCATAGGTGGTTGCCATGGAAACACAGACCTCTAGTGGTCTCCGAACATTGAAATCGAATTAGCGTTACCTCCTTTGACGGAGTTTGAGTTAGATTAAATTATTTGGCTAACACCTTAGGTAATTCAATAATTAGTTTCTAACTTAATGCTTAGCAAGGAATTTCAACACTGACATAATTATGTTAAAGTACCTACCTACAAGAAGCGTAGTTAAGTAGAAAGTAAAAAAATAGGTACTTATGGTAACACTTATGACTTTTCAATTCCTGCATGTGGTTTCCACCTACCACCGTATAACCTGCGGTATAACATAATTTTTCATTTAGTTTTTAGAAGGTTTGACGATCTCCGTGGCGCAGTGTTGCCTTAACGTGCGAAGGTCCCGGGTTCGATCTCCGGCAGGGTCAATTTGGGAATTTATAATTTCTGAATTTTCCCTGGTCGCCAGACCACTCGTGGGAGGCTTCGGCAGTGGCTAGTTACCGGCAAAGACGTGCCACCAAGTGACTTAGCATTCCGGTGCGATGCTGTGTAGAAACCGAATAGGGGTTTGGGTTAAATATAACTGCCATATCCCTAACAGGTTAGCCAGCTACCATCTTAGACTGCATCTTCACTTACCATCAGGTGAGATCGCAGTCAAGGGCTAACTTGTAGTGGATAAAAAAAAGGTTAATTTAAACGAGACCTGCCTTCATGGAGCCTAGGCGAATCAGCCAATATTTTATTTATTTTTTATAATGATTTTTATTTATTATTATAATTTGCTAAACTTTAGAAGCATCGGTATTTTACTGTAAGTTTATAAAATACTATTAAAGAAGGAAAGATGCATTTAAGATTATCTTATCAATCATGCACCCATACAAGAACCTTTAAAATCCAGTATACATTTTGACAAAATATAATGCCTTAAAAGATTTTATCTAAGCGTATCTAAAGAATAGGCACAGTTTAAATAAAACCATGCATATGCATGTTGTGACGGACATGAAAGCGCGCGTGGATTTTGTAAATTCGATGGGCAGAATGTCGCCGAAAATAAAGCAGAATCTCCGCTGACAAAACCCTGTTTCATATGAAATAGTCGAGAGTCTGAACGTGGAAATAATATAATCTAGCACCGTATGACGTTGTGAATACTTAAGTCTGAGAACGAATTTTCCAGGAAGGAGCAGTCGCAGTGTAAAATTTTCTCGTAAGTATTTATCTAAGATTCTAAGTGTTTCGTGGAAATGTAGATGCCTGCTAATTCATCCTCTTGCATTTAGGTTTTCAAAATTCTTGTGGAATCTATTTGGTTTCCCGGTATAAAAAAATTGTCTAATTTTCTTTCATTTAAAAAGCCTATGGCAATATCTAGGTACATAATAAAACTAGGTGCCTCTGTACCAAATTTCATTTAAAGCTGCTGCGCGGATGAATAGTGAATAAGTGGCAGACAGAAAAGTATATAACTTTTCATTTCTAATAACAGTATGGATAACACCTTAGAAATGTTATTTAATAAAAATCAATTTGTTGTTAGTATTAAATTTTATTGTTCGTGAGAGTTTTTGAATACTATACATAATTAGTTAGACCACCACCACCATTACAGCCTTTTAACGTCTCCAGGCCTCCACTCTCATAGGAGAGAGGGAATTAGAGCTTACACCCACCACGCTGCTCCAATGCGGGTTGGCGGGCTTTAACGACTATTATCATATTAGTGATAATAACCAGGAGGCGGGACCGACGGCTTAACGTGCTCTCCGAGGCGCGGGGGTGAAACACCGCCAACTTCCAACTCCGGGCTGGCACTGAGAATTTCTGAATTGAAAAACCCAATACCTAACAATTTTTTTGCCCGACCGGGAGTCGAACCCAGGACGTCGTGATCCGCAGTCGACTATGCTAACCGCTAGATTAGTTAGACAATTAACACTATTATTATGCACTAGATTCAGTTTAACCCACGTTTGCGTAATGTAATGGGAAGTTTGATTGTTAATCCATTGTATTGTAATAAACAATATTAAAGCCATCGCATCTGATGCAATTGGATCTGATTGCATTAGTCGTAAAATGATCCTCCCTATCCTTGATATTTTGGCTCCCATCATTACTAACATTTTTAACTATTCCATTAACTCCAGTGATTTCCCTTCATACTGGAAAGAAGCACAAATAATTCCTCTTCCTAAGAAATCTAATCCGACGTACGCGGATTACCGACCCATATCCATCCTTCCCTTTTTATCTAAAGCACTCGAACGTCTTGTGCATCAACAGCTTAGTAAATTTTTTTCTAATCAAAACTTACTAAACCCTTTCCAGTCTGGTTTCCGTCCTGGTCATAGTACGACTACTGCATTAGTTAAAATCAGCGATGACATACGGCTGGGTATGGATAAACAACAAGTTACAGTATTGACATTGCTTGACTTTAGTAATGCTTTCAATACTGTGGACTTTGATGTTCTGCTCGCCGTGCTAAGTTCTCTTAACATATCTCCTGGGGTAATTGGCTGGTTTCATAGTTACTTGCATGGGCGCCGGCAGCGTGTGCGAGTTCAAGATTCTTTTTCTGAATGGTCGACTGTTAAGGCTGGTGTCCCGCAAGGTGGCGTGTTGTCTCCTCTTTTGTTCTCTATCTTCATCAACTCGATTTGCTCCCACATTACTTCTCCCTACCACCTGTATGCAGACGATTTACAAATCTACTCCCAATGTAAGGTGGCGGATCTACCTGATACAATTAGGTTGGTCAATGAAAATCTTTTAGGCATTTCTAATTGGAGTAACTCATTTGGGCTTAAAGTGAATCCAAAGAAGACCCAAGTTATAATCATTGGGAGTTCAAAATTAATTTCCCGTATAACTTTGTCGCAGCTTCCACCAGTCATATTCGATGGGACTCTTATCCCCTACAGTGATAAAGTGAAAAATTTGGGCATTATCTTTGACCAAACATTATCTTGGATGCCGCAAATGAGTGAGCTAAGTAGAAAGATGTTTGGTGCACTTGGTTCTCTACGTAGATTGCGTAATGTCCTTCCCATTCCTACTAAAATAGCGCTGGCTCAGTCTCTTCTTCTACCGATTCTTGACTATGCGGACACTTGTTATCTTGATCTCACTGAGGAGCAACTAAATAAACTTGAGCGGCTTCAAAATTACTGCATAAGGTTCATATTTGGCTTGCGAAAGTATGACCACGTTTCCGAGTTCCGCCGTAAGCTCAAGTGGCTCCCGATTCGCCTTCGCAGGAATACTCACATTCTTCACCTTCTTTACTGCGTTCTGTTCAATCCCATCACACCTCACTACTTAAAAGATCGATTTAAGTATATATGTAATTTACACTCTTTTTCCCTCCGTTCTCAAAATAATCTTTTATTAAGTACTCCTAGTCACTCAACTTCCTTCTATCAAAATTCTTTTACGGTAACTGCTATACGGCTTTGGAACGTTCTTCCTTTGGATATTAAGCTATCTCAATCTCTAACTATCTTCAAAACTAAATTGAAACAACATTATCTATCATTATAATTTATTTATTCATCTGTCGTCTATTATCTATTACTTCTATACTGTGTATTTATTCTATATATTTTTACATTATTTTTATGTATATAATATTTATTTATTAGTATTATGTCTCAGTACACCCCTCCCGCTTTCTTAAAAGTTTCCTCTGCCCTAAGGTTGCCTGGAAGAGATCGCTGTTTAAGCGATAAGGCCGCCTGTTGTGCCCTATCTATTAATATGATTGTTTTTTTTTATCATATCATTTCTTTGTGTACAATAAAGCATATTTTACTTTACTTTACTTTAAACACAAAGCTACCACACAATCGAAATAATAAGGGTTAATGCGTATAATGTCGATAAATCGCGGATAATTCTGCAAATAGCTGAGCGGCTCTGTATTGAAACGTTATTTACGACAGATTTAGGCGCTTTGAAGTGGCTAGAGTGCACAGGAATCTTGTTTAATACAGCGATGTTATTACTGAGGTGCGATGGAAAGCGGTTTTACTGACATACTTACTATTTTACAAGTTTTCTATGTAGACTAGGAAACGGGCGGTCCGTTCGTTCTATGGAGACCCCCACATTAAATCCTTTTTTTTTTATCCACTACAAGCTAGCCCTTGACTGCGATCTCACCTGATGGTAAGTGATGATGCAGTCTAAGATGGTAGCGGGCTAACCTGTTAGGGGCATGGCAGTTATATTAAACCCATACCCCTTCGGTTTCTACATGGCATCGTACCGGAACGCTAAATCGCTTGGCGGCACGTTTTTGCCGGTAGGGTGGTAACTAGCCACGGCCGGAGCCTCCCACCAGGCCAGACCAGCTAAAATTCAGAAATTATAAATTACCAAATTGACCCCGCCGGGGATCGAACCCGGGACCTCCGCACATTAAGGCAACAGCGCTACACACTGCGCCACGGAGGTCGTCCTCTTGAAACTTGGCAGGGTTGTTGTACATCGGTTGGATGGTTTCAAAGTATGTATCGGACATAGGTAGAAATAATTTTTATGTTTTATATATACAGATTATAAATTATAATCTAATACACATGTCTAAAAAATAGCATTTCGAATTTCTGTGGACCTCTTTGATTTCCTGGGGTATGATTTCTGTCCGTTTCCGGCATTCAAACTATCTCTATATAAAATCAGTTAAATAAATGTCGCGCAAAAGAAACAGACAGACATTTTCACATTTACATACAATATTAATATGGATCCTAAGTATGAATTCGATCTTGAGCCAAGCGTGTCATGCGATTTGTCATAAAAGCATTGATCACACAGCTAACCTCTAGGGTGTTGAGGTCGGCTTTGACTGTAATCTATGCGATTGCTTAGGTCTCTACACTCAGTGGTTGACCCGAGGCGGTCAAATATGCGGTCAACTACTTTTGCGTGTTTAGTCTCAACATAAGCATGACTATCTCTATACAATGTAGTGATCTACATTGCATAGATTAATAACTACTTACGGAATTTCGGCCCCGCCACGGCAGCCATCACGGGAGATATTGGTAATATTTGACAGACCCGGGAAACGAACCTTCGTGGTCTTTCGCAGTAAACATACTGACCTGCACTGGACAAACGAGGCGTATAGATTCTAGTGGGGCCCAAAAGGCGCTATGCTATGAAAACAAATCGTTATGCTATGAAAATAACCAAGTGGAGGGGTTAGCCTGATATCAAAATAAGACTTTATGAGGAAGTGCACTTTCGGGAAAGTGTAAAGCTGTCCTTATACAGAGCAGTTGTAGAGCATCAACTCCTATTCTTCCAAGCTTTAAGTGCTTAAACGATAATAGGCAAGCGGGATAAGCCGATAACCTGAAAGCTGCTGTATTATATAAATCCTTTTAACTGTACTCATATCTGGCTTTGGGAGGTTTATATATTTACATATGTACTTAAAGTCTATGTATTATATCGTGATTATCGACACCCCAGATCGACACCGATAGACGCCCACTGATGAGTTTCTTCCACACGCAGCGGAGTTGAGTAGTACGTTCCGCACGTAGCCCCAGTGGGCTCCATGTATGCATTGCTATTTTTAGTTAAAGTATACTTATTAGGTACAGTATACTTATTAAGTTATATTTTAATTAAATAGTGCAATTCTAGTTCATGACGTAGTAGTGGATGAAACAAATAATTGTAAACATGCTGCACAATTTACATTTTAACTGAACATACAATTATAATAATTGTGATTCAATTTACGATTTCATTCATAAATAAATTTGTACCAATTGTAACTTTGGAATATTTATTTTAATACCATTACCATTTATTTAAGGGATTAAACTCAACAGTTCTGAGAGTAATCTGGTCTTGCTACTTTTGTCGAGAAATCCTTTTATTATATTACTTCTATTACGTTCCGCCAATACAATCTATGTTTAGTAAGTTAAAAACATATAAATATACGCAGATAGTATTGAAGGCAAAGGTAAAGGTGTAATTACCAACTGTTAAAAAACTAAGACATCGGATATTATACACGGAAACTAGAAGGTGCCATGTACCAGATATTGATATACGTTTCCACATAACTCGGTCATGTAAGCGCACGTTGCGCAAACCGAAAGTTTGCAACTCCAGCTGTGTGTTATGCGGTACAAACTTACCCTTTAGTTTCCGAGTTTTTAATTTCTATTTCAAACTACTATAGATGTTTAAATACCGCTTCATTATTAATTATTAATTATCAATTACGTCACGTAAGACACCAATAATTTTAAAAAATACTTTTAATTTGACCTCCCTGGTGCAGTGTTGAGCGCTCTTGTCTTAATGTGCGGAGGTCCCGGGTTCGATCCCCGGCAGGGTCAATTTTGGAATTAATAATTTATGAATTTTCACCGGTCTCGCCTGGGAGGCTTCGGCCGTCTCTAGATACCACCCTACTAGCAAAGACGTGCCGCCAAGCGATTTAGCTTTCCGATACGATGCCTTGTAGAAACTGATTAAGGGTATGGGTTTAATATAACTGCCATGCCCCTAACAGGTTATCCCGCTACCATCTTAGGTGATCGCAGTTAAGGGTTAACTTGTAGTGGATAAAAAAAAGTTCAAAATCAAACTGAAGTAGCAATATGCGTTTATGGTTTGACTCACAAAACATGAACGCAAATTACTATTTCAATTTGGCGGATTATACCGAATTAAGCTCCGTGTTCTTTGGTTATTATGATAAACGTATATTATAAAAATCCAATAAAAATCAGAAAGGAAGTAAGGTTTTTATGCTATACCCAATTGTTAAAGGAGGAAGTATCGCGTAAATCGCGCATTTTAGCTATGATTATCGCGCAGTTTAGGTATGATAATACAATCGGTTTAAATATTGATGTTCTGCATGATTATTTCGGTTTTGAGTGTAAATATACCTAATATTACATTAAATAGAAATCGAGAAAATATTATTTAGTCATAAATATTTGACCGAGCGAAGCGAAGGTCTCTGAGTCTACTTGGGTGAATTGGCACTTGTCCGTCCGTCCGTCCGACCGTCCGTCCGTCCGTCAGTCCGTCCGTCTGTCAGAGCATTATAACTTCTGAATTACCGAACGCAATTACTTCAGCTTTAAATATAATATGTAAACCGATGGCCTCCCGCCGAATATGGCTTAAAAAATAATAAAAATCTTTATTTCAGGGGGGCTCTCATAGAAGCGAATGCGAAGTAAAATATTTTTTATAAAGTTACATAGAGTTGCGGTATATCATTTTAAAGATAATTAGGAATAAAGTCCAAAACTATTTTTTTTTTAATTTTCCCCCCAAAATTGACGAAATGGGGGGCTTTCAAAGTGGAGATTTTCTAACGTCCAAAGATGACCTCAGAACTCTAAATTTTCTGAAAGGATGAGCCTGAAACTTGATCAATTATTTCAATTATATCCTGTACTTGAACAACAAATACTAAAATTAGATAAATATTATAAGGAAACGAAATTATTTAATTTTTAATGAGCTCTTCGTCAAATGGTCTTCTCCGTTTGGCCCGTGAGGGCCAAGCGAGGGTACGGGCGTCGAGGCTGGGCCTCCTTACCCGGGCGGGGCGCGGGGCAACTCTGTGCCCCGGTGAATGTCTTTTAGCCGAGTCGAAACTCGGCTAGGGCCTGCCTTGTAGGCTACGGGCCCCTAGGTCGGGTGTCATTTCCGGGGTGGGGTCCGCACTGCGGGTGACGTCATCACCGCCGCGTGCAGGACCCATGTCTCGTCCAGGTGTCTCGGCGCTGCGGGCAATGGGGTCGCTCTCGCGCGCCGAGATGGTGTCCAATCCGATGGACTCTGCGTCGCGGGCGATAAGGTCGCCGCTGCGCGCAGAGTCGGTGTCATATCCGGTATGAGTCGCGTCGTCGTCGTCGTCGCTACGGTCGCATGCGTGCCGCGCAGGTGATGGCGATCGTAGGAGCTCACGGGGTAGTGGACGCCCGGTCGGAGGTCGGGTGGTCGGCGGTGCGATCCCGTGGAGGTGTTCGTACGGTCCGTTGTCCGCGCGCGCAAACATGCGCCGCGCGAGTGTACGGACGTACCCCTCCACGGTGGGCGTCTTGAGGTCGCGATGAATGACGTCATTCCGCACGTACCTCGGAGCTCCCACGATTTGGCGCAGGCACTTGTTCTGCCGGACTTGTAGGCGGCTCCTCTGGTATGCTGAACACAGCGCATACCAGGCGGGGGCCGCGTACGTCAGCCGCGAGCGGACATAGGCTCCGTAGATCCGGAGCTTGGTCTTCGATGAGAGGCTTGAGGTGAGGACCTGGTGCAGCATCGACGCGGCAGCCGTGGCGTGGTTCACGACATGATCAATCATGGGAACCATGGCCAGGCGGGCGTCAATGTGGCACCCCAAGTAGCGCACCGAAGTCTGCCACTCTATGTCCTGGCCTCGCAGTTGGAGCTGACTCATGTGCTTCCGGGCGCCGAACAAAATGGCGGCCGTCTTCCCCACGTTGACGGCCATTCTCCACTTGTCCAGCCATTCCGGAAGCAAGTCCAGCAGACGTTGCATGCGATTTGTAGCGACGATTTGGTGGTACGACGACGCGAAGTACGCGCTGTCATCAGCGTAGAGCGACAACAGCACGTCTTCCTCCCCCTCGCGCAGGTGGTCGGCGAGGGTTTTAATGAGCTTCAGTATTTTTAACAGAACTTCACATTTATGTCAATAGATGGCGCCGCGAGGTCTCAGTTCGGGGCGAACCACTAGTAAGTTATAAGTATAAAAACCTAACATCCGCGTGGATTTTTGTTGGATATTTTTGTGTAAGTTTTGGTTCATGCCATAATACAACCCTGCCAAGTTTCAACGACAGAGGATTTAATGAGGGGGTCTCCATACAACGAGCTACCCCGTTGCCTAGACTATAGTATAATAATGCATTATTAGGACACTGATGTTTTATAAAACTTTTATAGTATTGTCCCTCAGGAGACACAGTGGGTCGAAATAATATGGCACGGGAAAATTCATTAGGAAACAAACAAAAGTAGGACGTATATTTTCTTGTCCACAGGGATTGTCTCCGAAACTGGCCGCTTTAGAAAGTTGCTTTCTAACGGCCTTATAAAACCCGCGTGAATTTTTTTATTTTACTTTTGGCCATTCAGTATAAAAAAAAGTTTGGGCAAAAAAAAAGTATGGATATATACAATCCATATTTTAAAAAATATATATAGCGAGCAAACGAGCATGCGGGTCACCTGATGGTAAGTGATTACTGCCGCCCATGAACATTTGCAGCACCATGTCAGCATAGTAATAATTATAAATGCGAAAGTGTATCTGTCTGTCTGTCTGTCTGCTACGCTTTCACGGCACATCTGTTCAACCGATTTGGATTAAATTCGGTACAGTGATAGGTTACATCCCGGGGAAGAACATAGGTTACTTTTTATCCCATAAAATTAAAGCGTTCCTGCATGACTTAAAATACCTTAACACACGCGGACGAAGTCGCTGTCATCTAGTAATAAGATAAGTAAACGTTTATATTATTATGGTTGCAGTTAAGTGCACGTTTTGTTCCAATTGGAATTATAAAAACAAGCATATAGGTAAGTGGGTACATATAGTAAAAATTGAAATTAAACGTTAATTTCAAAAGTGTTAGTAGTTAGATAATTTTAGAAATAATTGTACTACTTTGGACTTTTAAGAGATTCAAAGTCAAAAAGTTCAAAAATATTTATTCAATTTAGGCACACTGTACACTTAATGACGTCCAGTTACATATAAAATAATATGATGGTGATAATCGGTTACGGTATCTAAAAACTAAAGCTACGAGGGTTCCAAACGTGCTCTGGTTTGAGAAAAGCCCAAAACAAACTCTAGATTCTCTTTTCTTATATCCCATAGTTGCATCCCGTACATATTAAAGGCGATATGTGGTAAAAAACGCATGTACAACCACACTTTATACACTAATAAAAACAGCATTGATTTAGCATTATTTTATCTCGATCCCTATTAATTTGTAAGATTTTTTATAAACGTTATAAATATAAACCTTTCGCCTGTCAGTGGCAGCTCTATCGACAGCTCGGTTATTTGAAAGGCTTTATAACCTCGGTTTTCGAAGCGTTGGTCCTATACAAATTACCCAATTGACCTAAAGTAAATAAGTATAAAAGTTAGGTATTGCGGGAAATCTATTTATGGCAAAATACATAGAACTAAGTGCTTTATTTTTTTGGAATGTTGGAGACTGAGAAGCAGTTTATATTCTACAGACTAATTAGAGCAGTCTCCCTTAAGTATATACTTATGTAGGTACTAAGTTACCATTACTCTAGCTAGTTAGAGCAGACTAGAGTCTAGTTAGAGCAGTATTCTAATTAACTCTTTATAAAAATATGTTCTTATTAATTGACAACGAATTTGTGTATCAGTAATGCTATACCTAAGTGATAATTTATTTTATAAATAACTTACTGATGCCCGCAACTTTGTCCGCGTGGAATGAGTTATTTTAGTTCCTGCGGGAACTCTTTAATTATCCAGCATAAAAAAGTAGCTTAAGTAACTCAAGGTCCTCAACTATACCCGTAGGAAAAATCACTTGGATCTGTTGCGGCGTTATTAAAGGACAATCAAACACACCTTCGCATTTATAATATTAAATTATGACAATATTCGTATGATATGATTTCAAAGTAATAAATTTCTGTAGTTTTCAAAGTAATTCATCCATTTGGACCAATGAATAATAATATGATCCCACTTTAGCGGTTAATGTCTGGCCAATTGAGTATTTAAACTTAGATTCAATATGCCAGTGTTTTCTTAATGCTTAGTAGATAGCTAAAGTCAACAGACTACCTACTCGTATATAAAGTAAACAACGATTTTCAGTGATGATAATTCCGATACTCCGGGCTTATATTGGTTTTGAAATTGTTAAGATAAACAGAACTGAAACTTTGAGTTTCAGTCCTTTACGGTCAAATGTAACATTGTGGTTCGGTTTGTTGTAGGTATCCAGAAAAATAAAAGCGATCAGTTGTTAAAATTGGATTTTCGCTCACACTGTTTCTTTATGACATCTCAACATATGTACCTATATCTATTAAAAAAACATACCTAGACTGAGACCAATTCCTATAGCATGTAAAGTTGGCATATTATTGCAGATTAATTAGTATAACATATTTTCATGTGCTATAAAGTATGCTGAAGCTGTGTTAATTTTGTATGAACTAATTCATTTGAGAATATGTCTCGTCGTGTCGGTGGCTCTGCCCAGGTAACTATTGTCAGTTTCCTGGCTGCCATACGGTCCCTGGTATTATCACTTTTTAAGAGAGCTGACTAAAGTGCTTTTCATAGTGACGGTTGATTCCAATCTGGTATTTATATGTATTTTGAACATGTTTGGATTTCCAGCCTATATGTGAATCGATTCTAAGGAAGTGGCTAAATATAAAGCCATGCTCGGCCACCACCAAACTTCTCTATGTAGGTATGTGAGTTTCATAAATACTTATAAAATTTGAGATATAATTACATGACACGCAGACTTCAGTATGTTTTGTGATGCTTGAGAAAATAAAAACAGACTAGATCAAATAATGTTGGTTCTACTTGTAATAGAAGATATCTTTATCTTTATTTCGGAGGAAAGTTTCCTCTCCTGAGAAAGAACTTTTATTTGAGAGCACACTGTTATCAGTTAGAACTCAAGGGAAATCTGCCAAAGCTTGCTTACGCGTATTTTTTACTCGGAATGAGTATATTTTGTTTAGTCACCACTGTATTACTTTTCTAAATGTTTTCACTTAACGCTTAACCTATACCTTTTTATCGATATCAGGGATAAAAGGCGATCCCCTTCTAGAAACCTTTTTCCATCGTCCATGTCGCCATCGGTTATTACCACGACTGAAGCTGAATTGAAAGTTGAAATGGAGTAGCTATGTGATAAGCGGATTTGTGAAGTCCACAGTCAACACCTAAAAAAGTGTGTGTGTCCAATTCACACACGGCAGAATTGAAACGTCAGAAAAGTAGCCCACGTGATAATGAGATAAATAAAACTTTTATTCTACCTCATTCTCTCGCAGGCTAAATCCTATTATGAATATGTTTGTCTCTTTTTGGTGTCGCTTTTTTGTTTAGATTTTCGTTTCGTCGTATTTTCAAATCACAACGATTCTAAAGAAGTTTCACCACAGAGTAATAGTCATAGATTTATTCTTATCCCATAAATCTATGGTAATAGTACTAAGTTTCACTTCAAAAAGAAATATATCTTAGAAGCAAATATGTAAGCAAAAAGATTTATATCTGGTTAATTCCATTAACAAAGATTCTCGCTTACATAATATTTTTGTCTGGAGTTTATGGTCTATAAAAGGGAAAATTTCATTACACAAGGATCGCTCTTCTGAATAGGTGATAAACATTTTTTGAGGTTGCCAATGATTCAAATAATTAATTTATTTGAATAACTTATCATTTAACTAAGTGTATCTTGAATTTGTTTGGAACTTCAGATGATATACAAAATAAAAAATTCACTTTTGGTGTCACATGATTATATTTTAAGATAAATTTATTATTTCTATGGTTACAGTCTTTTGGTTAAAAATAATTTGTGTTGAAGTTGTTCAATTTGAGTTATAATTACTCATTAAATGTACGATAAACTTTAGGGTAGTAGCTAAGTTCTAACGCAGTCTAATAATCTTATCTTACTATTATTATAAATGTGAAAGTTTGGATGGATGTATGGATGGATGGATGGATGTATGGATGTTTGTTACTCAATCACGCGCCAACGGCTGAACGGATCTGGCTGAAATTTGGCACAGAGATAGATTATAGTCTGGAATAGCACATAGGCTTTTTATCCCGGAAAATTAAAGAGTTCCAGCGGGAACAAAACCTCAAACCACGCAGACGAAGTCGCGGGCATTCGCTAGTAATAGATACATAGGGTAAAGGTCTAATATCAACAGAACAGGACATTGTTTAAATTAATGCCACAAATAGTTCACAGTTAGATACATTTTATTGACCATAAATCAGCACTATCGCGGAGATTAGCTTACAATATAACGTAACGACCGGTTTGATATTATTTTGACCATTATTCACTGCCAAATGACTGGAAACTACAAATTGAACAGAATTGGCTAACTTTGGAACAAACTTCCCATAAAGGGAACTATACATAACTATTGAGAAAGTATCTTTCAATGATTGCAAAGAAGTTTTTACAGTGATGCTAAAGTTATTTGAATGCATGTAAATATACAATCTTAAAGATACGCTGTTTTATTTTACTTACTATATCTATTCACTCGATATTATATTCGCCTATATATGTGAAGCCCGCGACTTCGTTAGACTCTTTATTTTTCCGGGAAAAAAATGTATCCTATGTGTTATCCCAGACTATAATCTACTCTGTGCCAAATTTCATCCAGATCTGTTCAGCCGTTCTGGAGTAATTGAGTAACAAAAACCCATCCATCCATCCATACATATTAGCATAACCCATAACCAATTGTCGTTTAGGAGGGCAGTTTACTTAGACAACTGCAGCATTAGGATTGAGGAGTTAAAATCTAGAAAAAGCAATTCGTCTTACGTGCGCCATCAATTAATAATGCATATACTAAAGCAAAGCGTTAATAAGCTGGAACAGTTTAATAATAAAAATAACGGTGGTTTTAAAGTTAACAGCGATATAGGCAGAGCAATATGAAGATGAAAAAACACATCTAAGATAAAAAAGATTCAGCGCTACTTAGGCGGAACTTCCTCAAACTCTGGCAGCTTGCCAAGAAACAAGTTTCCGCTAGACTGTCGTCTGTGTCTAATCAGTTTTTAGTAAAATTTCGCAAGTTCCTAACTTAAAATAAATGTCTGCAGTTCCGTTGAAGATGGTGTTTTCTCTTTGTGATATATCGAACTACTGCATTACTAGAACGAATTAAATCCAAAAGGAAAAAGATATAAACTCCTATAGTAGCCGCGGCGTAAGTTGAACTCTGCGCAGAAACACATTTCGGGTGTCATACGAAGTGCGGAGCCCATGCCCCTCGCTTTCCGCGAATGCTCCGCTCGGCTCTGTGATATAATGTACCTGCGCAAACCACCGCCATTTTGGTTTAACTTACATACATTTGATTGTATCAAATTTGATTCTATAAAGTTTCTGTGACATGTGACAACTTTATACTATATTACAGTGAATAAAATAATAGAGGTTATTACTATATTGCTTTTAAATAAAGATAAAAATAAGTCAAAGGGGAGTATTTATGCAAATAAAAACAATTTACTAGTACTAAGACTTGGCGAAAACTACCGCCAGCTTGTCCAAGAACAAAGTTAGGTACCTTCTCTAGACTGTCTTTCACATTTAATTAGTTTTAAGCTTAATAGGTTACAAGTTTTTAACTAGAATCGATTGTTTATCACTCAACAAAGTTCAGAGTTTCAGAATGTACAAGAAGGATTTGTAGTTCTTACTTTCTAAGAATAAAAAATATTATGTTTAGCGGAAATATTTCTTAAATTACTATTATTATTATTACTATTATTATTTATTACTATTATTTATTATTTTCTTTTTACACGTAACAGAAAAAAGATTTGTTGCTAACATCTCAATTAATGTTCCATGCCAAAATATGTATTTAGCCTTTGAATATTTAATAGATCTGAGTGACTATTAATAAACAATTAAACCGGTATTTCAATTTACTGACGGCACAAAGGTGCCTTCAAGCTTTTAATAATTCTCTATGCATTTCCATGCTATCACATAAATCTGGAACCGAACTCCGCTGTAACATCAAATCTCATGAAAATTCACACCCATGTTACTTCCCTGTTACGGTGCTACAAATTCATCTTGACAAGGGTTAGCTCGTTCAGGGGATAGAATAAACATAAGCTCTCTATTTGCAATAACCCTTTTAAAGCCTACTTATAAAATATAAACGGTCACATAAGTAAAATAGGTTTGATTATTTCGATTAAAACGATCCCGGTTGAAAATGGCGTGACGATTTATTAACTTTACAATACGCACATAAATAAATAAAAAAAAACTTGAAATCAGATTTTTAGGGTTGCGTACAAGAGGCAAAAAAGAACCCTTATAAGATCAATTCATGGTCCGTCCGTCCGTCTGTTTGTCTGTCTGTCAACCACTTATTTCACGGGAACGCGAGGAGATGTAATGATTAGATAATATTAAATACTTAGGTCTACGGTCCCCTGGAACAGAAAAAAGATCAAGCTTCTAAATCTACGCAATCAAAAGGTACGGCCGCTTATGCTGCAAATGTTGACACTCGCCAATAAATCAAAACCCATAGGTCAACAGGAAGTATACTACCTACCTACAGGAAGTACCTAGAATAATGAAATTTGGCAAGAAGCAAGGTCCCACAGCACAAGAGTAGGAAAAAAAATATACAATAATATATTTATAAATGTCAAAATATTGTGTAATCAAAATAATTGGAAAACCTTTTTGATGTGTAAACATGAGGATGAAAAACTATATTAATACAGTTACGCGCGTTTCAAATAAATTTAAGGGCCAAATCATTCGTTCATGAATTAAGTAAACACTACCAATTTGATTTGTAACTTTAATATCAAGCACAAATTTTTTTTTTTTCCTATTTTTACGTAACGTTTTATATCACTGACTAGAATACGGATTTAACGTTTTTATTCCTTTCTGTGAAATAATCTCATACTTCTTTACCTTTTAAATTTTCAAAAGTTTCATATTAAGAATTATGTAGGTACAAATCTCATAAAAATGTTACAATGATAAATAAATCAAAAAAAGCAATGGGTAATATTGTAAAGATTTAAATTTTTAGCTCTCAATAAAAAAAAACGTAACACTTTCTTTTGGCTTTGCCGTAGTTGGGTAAAAATTACATTGACACACATTGATGTAGAATTTTATGTTGGCACATCAATGATTTATGTATATGTTACGGTATACGGTAGTCGTTAAAGCACGCCAACCCGCATTGGAGCAGCGTGGTGGGTCTAAGCTCTAATTTCTTCTCTCCAATGAGAGTGGAGGCCTGTGCCCAGCAATGGGACGTTGATGGATGGGATAAGAACTTGAACTTTATAATATCTGCATAAAACTGATTTTAGCACTACCTTATATTTTACAAGTTTTAATTTATATACCATATATTATAGTTATATATACTGACAACAGGCATTATTACCAACTAATCTGTCTACAATCTTGGTAAATTCTAAATCACATGCATGAAGAAATACTTGCACATTATATCAATTTACTATTAACAATATTCATGAACGCACATCAATAGCTTGCTTTCGAGTTAACCAATCCTGTTGCCAATTTTCCGGTCGGCTTGTCAAAGGGGATTTAAATGATATTCCTGCATTAATATTCCACCTTTCTTTAATATCGAAAATATAATCTACTCGGAATTAATTTTCAAGGGAATTTGCACGGCTATTGCAACAAATTGTTCTCATTTCATTGGTATACCCTTTTTCATTTTGCTTCCATTGTACTCTGATTTAAATTATCTTAGTAGTAAAATGTTATGTAGGTATGGAAACCTACATCACACACCAGTAAATCAACATTCATATGGCGGAATTAGCCACTCCTAGTATAATGTCTATGAAAACTCGTAGCTTGAGTTTTAAGAAACGGTAACTAATAATTATAAGAATCATTTGCATATTCGTTGTAAAATTAAAAATATTTTATTTATTTATGTATCTTTTTTTTTTTTTTAATTTAAATATATAGGCTAGCGCTTGGCTGCAATCAGACTTGCATGCAAGAGGTGATGCAGCCTAAGGTGGAGCGCGCTTGCCTAGAAGATGCCTATTCACTCTACACATTGATGTTATTGTAAATTATTTATTTCAAAAGAGCAACCACCGAGTTTCTTGCTGGTTCTTCTCGGTAGGAACGGCAATCCGAACCAGCGGTAGATTATTCAATCGACGATTCAAAACCGCTTGTTTGAGTTGAGAGTTTGAGTTCGAGTTTATTGATGATGAAAATATGTACTGTGACAAAGGCTTACATAAACCCAGGAATCTTGTCAATCAGAGGTGCAATCATGAAAGGATTGCCGATCAAATCGGCTTCAAAGTAAAATAAACCATATTATGATTGAATTAGAGCTCAATTTCGTGTATCCATTCCCATACGTTTAGGTATGTACGATTTCCTAAACGTATCAGAATGGATACACGAAATTGAGCTCTAATTCAATGCTGTTATGGTTTTTTACTTTGAACTTACTTACATGATTGCACCTCAGGTACGCAGTTATACATATACACTATTCCTACGAGGCAGTTAATAGTTTTTGGTGCATATTAACATAATAATTAGTTTAATGAGTGTCACTGACTAGCCATAAAAATGATAAACATAGTTTGGCTAATAAGTGGTAGATAAACGTACGGTAATCTATACCTACTAATATCCATACTGATATTATAAATGCGAAAGTGTGTCTGTCTGCGTGTCTGTCTGCTACGTTTTTACAGCCCATCTGTTCAACCGATTTTGATGAAATTTGGTAAGGACATAGGCTACTATCCCGGAAAATTAAAGAGTTCCCGCGGGAGTCAAAAATCTTTTTTTTTAAATCTATTTTATTAGAGATAATCCACGCGGACGAAGTCGCGGGCATAATCTAGTTCTATATAAATAGTCATAATAAATCATTGCGGAATAGTAGGTCAGATCTAGGTAAAATTGTCTCTGTTATTTCTTTACTACAAAGCTAAATAAACGTCATAAGAAAACTGGGTTGCTGGCCGACAAAAGCTTAAATGAGGTCATACTTTATGCGCTTGGGCAAATTGGTATGAATAGTTCAAACAATTTACTCGTTTTGATTAGCAAAATTTGCAATTAAAAAAAAAGGATTAAGGAACTCTAATAAAACGAATTGGCTTTAGAGGATATATTTTGGTGAAAGAGTTGTAGAGGCTAGAAGTTTTAACTGTTTTGAAAATATAGTGACAAAAATTATACAATTAGAGATGGGTAATTCTATTCATTTGTAAAAAAATGACATTTAGTGCTTTCTGTATTCGAGCATACATTGAACGAATAGCACTGTTCATCTTTTGAACGTCAATTGTTAAGAACAAAGCAAACTTATTCACAAAATAAGATTATTTTTTGCTTTCAATTACCGTAGCAAATTCTTATGGTTTTAATATTTCCTTAATTAAAAAGATGTGATTTTGCATTATTCACTGGGATCCATAAAATGGTAAGTTAGGCAATATCTTCCAAAATTCTTATAGTGAACAGTGTATCATACTAAATATTATAAATGCGAAAATGTGTTATTTTGTTGGTTTGTCCTCCAATCACTGCACCTCAACAAAGCAAAGGATCGATGTGATTTTTTGCATGGGTAGGTATAGTTGAGAACCTGGAAAGTAGACATAGACTACTTTATATCCCGGAAAATCAAAGAGTTCCTGAGAGAATTAAATAACGTATTCCACGGAGAAGTTGTGGGCATCAGCTAGTCTAATATAAATTTGACAAGAGTTCCGTAAACTTCTCAAATTGGTATCTATGTAGGTCTTAGTGAAAATTTCTTGAAAACATTGGCAACTTTCCAGTATGCTAGTAATCTGGAAACCTTGGTAATATCGTCGATATATTCGATATTATGAGCTTTGTTGAACTTTATTATTACGTTTCTAATTACATATTTCCTTTAACAGATTGCACATTGGCACGCTACTGCAAGTATTTATATTAATTTTATAATTTATAATAAACGTTAAAATTAAAACAATGCAATCTAACTATAAAATACTGCAAATGTGATAATATTGTCTTCCAGGTAAAGGCCAGTTTAGAAGTTTACCTGGGCTTGTGCGAGTGAATTTGATATTGCAGAGAGAATAAACTTGTACAGTAGAGTCATAACGCGCATAGTGGCCCCGAGCAGCCTCGTAGGCCTAATTTTGTCGAGGTCGTGCAAATTTCCAACAAATAAATTTGCGTCTGAATGGGGCATTGGCAGCAAGCAGCACAATTTAAAACTTGGTTAACAAACGTGACCCTAAAAGTATACATGAGATCCTTGAAATCGTGTGATACAAGGCTATACAAGACTGGTTGGTACAAGGTGGTGACTAAAGGTGGTGAGATTTTTTATTCCCAAAGATGAACAAAGGTTCACTTATATGAGAACTTATACAATAATTAATCTATGCTTAAACATTAATGCTTACAGAGTAAAAGGTAACATTTCTTGACAGTAAAATAAATAGTGATTTGGCTAAACTTATTTCACTGAAAAAAATTCTTATAAAATATTTCGTGCCTAACTACATTAAAATGTAAATATCTTCGGGCGACAGGCTTCCTAATGGCCAAGTTAAAAAACAAAGGGATCTAGTGTTCAAAATTTTTAAATTACTATCTTTTCTTCCGGCAGTTTGTCATTTTTATAGATACAAAATATGATTTGCGTACATAAAACGTAGTATTATAAGTACATTTGTTTTTACATAATTAATTTTTTCGTTCTTATAGAAATCTTACTAAGCATAATTTACCTATAGCTTGTTATTTACAGATACTCATTCTAATTTAATTAATTAAGGTTAACAAAGCTGTGATGGAGGAATTATATCAACATACAAGGTAAGTAACGGTGATTGTCTGACGCAATAAGCACACTATACGCTCAAAAGTGATTGTATGTCGGATGATAAGTTCGCATCATTTATATTACCCGTTATTCTAGGTGACCTAGGAGCTCGTGTAAGTTGTGGGCGGCAGAAGCAACACGAGGCAATGCGAGGCAATAGAAAATGTCAAACTTTTCCATGCGACAGCCGACAACGAAGCCACGTCCGTGACGGTTCAGCTACTATTTGATATTGTGGTGTTACGTGATACATCGTATCCAGTCGCGGTTTCGCATTTGTCGCACACGTAGGACAACGCGTTACAGGCAACCGGACGAAACGTCGTTCCTTTCTGACGCGTCGTATTTTGAAAATAATTATTAAATATTTTTATTGAATACGCCGAACAAATCATAATTTGTTCGGCGTATTCTGCAATTGAAATGGTTCCATAAGGTTTTTTTTCCGTTAATAAGATGCAAATGGAGAGGAATAATTTTTCCGTGAGCCCTCTTTAATAAAGGGACTAGTTTACGACAAGCTGTTGCGAATTGTACGCGTCTTATACAACCAGTATTAAAATATTTGAAATACCCATTTGAATAACAAATTCTTCATAATAAAACTTGGTAAGTACTAAAAGCATTATACTTTTATGATCTGCAGTAATAAAATGATGTTTGGCTAATTTATTTTTATTTTTAAAGATAAAGACTTGCCCCGGCTTTGACATCTTCTATAAAAAAGGTACAGGAAAATTCTCCACGCCGCGAAGATTGGAGTAAGCACCACCAAAATAGCATTTCATACCAAGTTTCATGTATTTAATGCAATTTTTAATACAAATATCTTATCTACTCAGGTGCTTAGTTCTGATACCCAGTTACCAACGATTTTTGGAGTTAACGTCCTTTAGAATCGATTTGCATATATTGTAAGCCCGGGGTGTGAAAAGTAAAATCAAACTTTCTCCGTTACATTATTGACTTTATGTTTCCATGACTATGTAAATTACCATGACTATAAATTATATAATTTATATAAAAAATGCGGTCATTTACCCTCATTTACTAATCTAAATATATATTTTATAAATAATCGTTCGAAAAGAGTAAACTCCAGTCGTGCGTCGGAGCTTACACACAATTTAGTTTTCTTTCAAATTAACAGACTGTGCGCACGAAACCTCTTAAGAATAAACCCTTACATAAAGGCTTTTTATCAACGTCATAAATTAATTTTACTATCAACTCTAATACTTTCGTTTCCTACTGATAAAAACTAGTTTAATAATCTTGGATAGTGGACTTGCCTCTGTTTTGCTCGCGTCAAATTTCTGCATGTCTCTTCATCACTCACTTCAACGCATTGCCGGCTCAGCGCGAGTCTCCTCTCGGAAGGGTTTGGCCATAGTCCACCACGCTAGCTTAAACACTGCGGATTTGCAGACTTCCACACCTTAGAGAAAATTATGAAGAACGCTCGGGCATGCAGGTTCACTCTTTAAAGCAAGTGATAAGCACATAACTCAGAAAACTTAGAGCTGCGTGCCCGGGGATCGAATCCCCGGGCAAATAAAAATTTTGATCTCAAAAGGACCTCAAAAGGAGGCCGCGTGCCTAAACCACTAGGCCATCACCGCTTTTATATCTTCTGTTTGTAAAATCTATTTATACTGATTTCATTAAATAACATAACATGTTTACCTGTACATCGTTGGGTAAACTGGATAATGCCCGCGTGGATTTAGGTTTCTTAAAAATCCTGCGGAGGATCCTTGATTTTCCGGGTAAAATCTTTTTTTTCCCGGCTAAATAGGTAAGCTGGTGCTCCTTTCCTATCAAGTACCTGGCTAGCCTACGTCAAAATCAGGTGAACCTTTGGTTGACCATGAATACATAGCAGACAGACAGGTAGACAGCTTTCATTTATAATATTAGTAGGTAATAGAGATGAAAGTATGGATTTCAGTGTGTATGCTTTTCCTAATTATAAATTATACTAGCTGATGCCCGCGACTCCGTCCGCGTGGATTGGTTCCCGCGGGAACTCCACAATTTTCCGGGATAAAAAGTAGCCTATGTCCCTAAGTGCTATTCCAGACTATATTCTATCTCTGTGCCAAATTTCATCTAGATCCGTTCAGCCGTTGGGGCGTGATTGAGTAACAAACATCCATCCATACATCCATCCAAACTTTCGCATTTATAATATTAGTAAGAAGTATTGATTATACAATATAATCAACATAATTGCATAACATCGTTCTAACAATACCATACCTGATGACCCAGGGTATTTACAAAGGGTAAACGGTCTAATTGTACGTCAGCACTCCAGCTATTCATGCTTATTATTCAATGTCATAGATACATTAAGCTAGGCATTTAAACTATATACGGTAAGTATAACTATTACTGTCAACTGGTTTCCGTACATTTTGGTCCAGAAAATGTTTAAAATTTCCTTCTTAATTTGTCAAAAATTACGTATGTAATGTTACATTAACAACTTTAGTTGAATAAAAAATATTTTGTGCTCAAAATTATGATTTTTTAATGTCATTCCGAACCAGTGTTAGATATTTTTTTACCTTTGAATCTTTGTGAGATTATCCAGACCCATAATACCCTTAAAAACTCAATATCTTACTTAAATCAAATACTTAAACAAACAAAGCTTTTGAAATTGTGAAAAAACTTCTTAACTTTCTTTAATCCATTATTTAAAAAAATATATAAAAGTAAATAACGCATAGTACCAACCTACTTGTTATGGAATAAAATGGTAGTATTTCAATCTAGACTTGACTGTGTGAATTGAAGAACAGCTCAGTAACTCAGGCATTAATCTCGGAGTCCCGCACAGCCGGATATCGGTGTTATTACAACTGTACAGACAACTGCACTAAATTTCGATGATAGTAGTTCTTAGCGGGGGTTTGTTAAAATTCTCTAGGAATACTGGCAGCTTGCCAGTTACCCGTACCCGTTCTTCTTCTAGTTAGTTTTTAGGACAACGGTTTATAAATCCTCCCACTTAAAATGAAGCCTTTGGATTAATATTCTCATTAATCCATTAACTTTAATAGATTTGAGTCTTTATGCAATAACTAGATGATGCCTGCAATATCGTCCGTATGGATTATGGGTTTTATAAATCCCGTGGGAACTCTGATTTTTCGAGATAAAAGGGAGGCTATAATGTCCTTCCACGGGATCAACCTACCTCCAATTCCAACATGTACCAATTTCCGTCAAAATTGTCTGAACAGATGGGCAGTGATATCATAGCAGATAGACGAACTGAGCACAGAGAGACAGACACACTTCCGGATTTATAATATTAGTATGGATGTCTAATTATTTTACACTAGCTGATGCCCGCGACTTCGTCCGCCTGGTTTAAGTTTTGTTGATTCCCGCGGGAACTTCTTAATTTTGCGAAATGAAAATTAGCCTATGTTACTCTCCAGGTCCTCAACTATATCCATGCCATAAATCACGTCGATCGGTCGCTCCGTTGCGGCGTGATTGAAGGACAAACCAACAAACAAACACACTTTCGCATTTATGTTTTATAATGAGTCTATAAATCTATATTATGTTTATCTTACTTAATTTGATTAAAATATACCTACCCACATAGACCCCAAGGGTGTGCCAAATCAACAGCCATAATATCGTCTTGCTAAAAGACATTCCAGTAATGATACCCTTTTGTATATCTAACAAGATTAAAGAGAATGAAACGCAAAATTTCCTTTACCTAATGTTGTGGAACCATGACATTGCGAGTAGGTAGGGACTTGCACAGAGAAAATAGTTAACATTATTTTCATAGTACTTTACTTTGTATGGAATTTAACAGAAATAATTCTTGATGCAAGATAGATCTCAATATTAGGTACATTATAAGGAAAATGTGACTGACTGATCTATTAATGCATAGTTCAAACCACAGGACGGGTCGGGTTGAGATTTTGTATATAGATAGATAGCTATTTAATGACGTAGGCATCCGCAAAGGACTTTTGAAAATTCAACCACTAAGGGGATGAAATAGGGCTTGCGAATTTAAATGAAAAGCTAACGTGACGGGAGCGAAGCCGGGGGCAAGAGCTAGTTATAAAATATGTTGTTTTTTGAAGATGAAAGACGAACAAAAACTAAACTGGGTAAGTTGTTACCGAACTTAATAACTTCCCCATTATTATCCCTATTATTTTTCCAATAATTTATTATTTATTTATTATGTTTCCAATAAATCTTACATTGATTTGAATGTAAAGTATTACCCGCTGGGTTTTTTTTTAGGTAAAGTAAAGGGGTGGAGGCAGGTTTACTTTTATATAAACTAAATCCAACTGTCCATTTGATATATAGTCTGGTGTCCAGCTTGATGAATTAATATCAACCGACCAATTCAAACCGACAACGGGTTTTCTTTTCGTTTCTTTTGTCTTATCTCCAGTGTTAGTGTCAGTCGTTCCGGTGAGCGACATTCGTAATCCTTCACTTGGGGATTTACGTCTTGCGGTTGTCAGAGACGGGAAAAACCTAACTTAACTATAACGGATAGAGAATATTTGTAACTATCGAACAGGAAAAACTATTTTGAATAATATTATATTATTGTATTTCAATAGCAAATTGAAAAGAACGAATCCTTAAAATAACTAAGTATCTAAGTCTACCGACCCAATATGCCAGACTATCATATTGGAGGGGAAATGGGGGCACTTTAGGTTTAGGTTTAGTTTAAAGATCTAAAATAAACTAAAATGACAGCATTAAAAATATTGCTAACCCTTTCATACTCTGTCCCTTTCACTCTCCGCAGAAAGGGACAGAACTAGATCTAGAGGCGTCATTTTTAGTTTCGTTTAGAGATTGTGTACAACAGGATTCTGAGCCCCAATGTCATATATAAACCATTGCAAAGATTTTGTCGCATGTATAAATATTAACTACGTAGACTAATAACTTATGATTTCATCGTTAATCTTCGCGTCGCTATTGCCATAAAAGTCATAAAACTCGATAAAACAAAAGTTAAATATTGGCGTCCCGAGATGTCCGTTAACTCGGGCCATAAAAAGTTGTACAAACTTTCCGAAATACGGCAATTATTATTCACCCAGTGATCTGTTAGAAATTAAAACTCAACGATGACAATTTACTTTATTATTGAATCCTGTAGAAGAAGGTTGAAACTTGTACCAATAACAATATTATAACGTCTTAGTCAGTTTTAATTAAGTATTGTTGTAAACCCCCTAGTGTGTGGTGATGGATAGGGTTTATAAGATGCAAACTAACAATATGTAATACAAAGAATTCAACATTGAAGTGTTTTTTATTCAAATAAACTTTTACAACTGCTTTTGAATCGTCGAGTGAATCTACCACTGGTTTGGAATGACATTCCTACCGAGAAGAACCAGCAAGAAACTCGGTGGTTGCTCTTTTGAAAAATAAAGACTGCCATTTATGCATGAAGTAACCATATTTATGCTTTATTACCTATATTAATTGCAATGTATATTATGCATGTTATATTATATTAATTGCAATGTAAACATAATAATATAACAACAGCTCCAACTAAGGTATACTTAGATAGGTCTGCTTTCTAGAACACTTGACACTCAAAGCAAATCTAACTATGGAATGGTTACAGACATTGAAGTTTTTATAATGTAATATACATAGTAATATAATATTCTAAAACAATATTTAGACGTCACGCCATTAAACATAGCTGCCAGTTCTGCCCCATGAGCGGAAACTTCACTGATTGGCCGAAGCCCCGCGTATAGACTGCTTCGGCGCACTAAAGGTCCAGCGCCATCTATAGTTACACTCGAAACGATGTCTCAGGTAGGACAACGCAAGATGGCGCTCACGTTATTAGGTTTAATAATTTATAGAATGCTTTGAAAAATGGGTCACACCAGTCAAAAGGTAGATATACTGGCGACCTTCTTTTGATTCACCTAACTTGAAACTTGACTTTGAGGTTAAGATAAAAAAGACAGTAGCAAGATTTTTGTCAGGTTAAATAAACCTCTCCTAATCCAGGTAAGTAAACCTTGGTGAGATATTTATTTCTAGTGTTTCAACTGCTCAATATAATTATTTTGTGCTATGACTATAAACAGGTTCATTAAATAATACGATTAATTAATGTCATCATAATATCTAATTAATTCATAGTTAATTAATATCATTATTCACTATAAATTACATGATAACACATAAAGTATCTACAGCTATAGATCATATAATATAATTATGTAACAGTGTGAGATTTGATTTCGACACTTATTGCCTGAATCAACGGGCATGCAACTGACGTAGCAGTATCATCAGTGCAAATTAATTGCTTCGCACACACTCCAATGTGCTATTGACGCAAAATGAAGCAAGCGTCAAAATATAATACTAATATGGTGCTAATGTTCCTATTTGTATTTATGTCATGTTTTGTCTTCTGATTTGTTCTAGCTAGTTCTAGATTTTTATCAATAAGGTTTCTACACCCTTCTCTTCTCTTAATACACAGAGATGCAGACATCTATCTGTCTATCTCCTTATTTTAAACTAGATGATGCCCGCGACTTCGTCCGCGTGGATTAAGTTTTTCCAATTCCCGCGACAAATCCTTAGTTCTCCGGGATAAAAAGTACCCTAACCCTAGTCCATCTCCGGGACCTACCTTCTACCTATCCCTATACCAAATTTCATCAAAAATCGGTCGAACAGTTGGGCCGTGACAGTAAGCCGTAGCAGACAGACAGACAGACAGACACACTTTCGCAATTATAATATTAGTATTGATGTTAGGTAAATTAATAATGATTAAAATAATATTAGTATGTACTTAACTCACAAGATAATTTATTATATTTATAAGAAAACTAATTAGAATCTTACAATTTAAGGAAACTGGAATAATACTACGCTGTGCACAGCTGGCTTTGTAATAGACTGTGGAGCCAACTTCACACACACACCCTCGCACTGACACTGACAACAGGCCACGTTCAGTAGGGACCCAACACATACTTTATTATTAGGACTAGGCATGGAAGGTCTAGACAGTTCGTGGCCGTTTTTTCAATGGCCGTCACGACAACGATATATATCTGTACCGACATACGGAACACTTCAGTACGCTTACTATTTATATTTTATATTTTTCGCTTACACTTGGCGTGGTGAGCTCTCACGTCGATCAATCGTATTTGCAATATTAAAATTCAGAGTAAGCGTACTTATCAACAATTATTGACCGAGCGAAGCGAAGGTCTCTGAGTCTACTTGAGTGAATTTGTATTTTCCGTCCGTCTGTCCGTCCGTCCGTCCGTCCGTCTGGACTTAAAAAGTTATAAAAATCTTTATTTCAGGGGGGCTCTCAAAGAAGCGAATGCGAAGTAAAATATTTTTATAGCGTTACATAAGGTTGCGGTATATCATTTTAAAGATAATTAGGAATAGAGTCCAAAATATATTTTTTTAAATTTTTCCCCTAAAATTTACGAAATGGGGGGCTTTCAAAGTGGAGATTTTCTAACGTCCAAAGTTGACCTCAGAACTCTAAATTTTCTGAAAGGCCGAGCCTGAAACTTGATCAATTATTTGAATTATATCCTGTACTAAATATTAAAATTAGATAAATATTGTAAGGAAATGAAATTATTTAATTTTTATTGAGCTTCAGTATTTTTAACAGAACTTCACATTGATGTCAATAGATGGCGCCGCGAGGTCTCAGTTCGGGGCGAACCACTACGGTGTCGTGTCGGTCAGTGAAAAAGCGTCATAGGTACATTTCAGTGCCCCGATATTGGCGAGTCTATATCGATGACGATAAGTATAACCAACTAGCAAATGCCCGCAACTTCCGCATATAGCCTATGATACTCACAAATAATGTGGCTATCTGTTGCTACCAGAATTTTCAAAATCGGTTCAGTGGACCCAGAGATTACCCCTACAACCTCACAAACTCACAAAATTTACCTCTTTATAGTATTAAAAAGTATACACGAATAAACGTTTGTTGTCCATACAGTAGTAGTCTTGTTTGTAGTAGATCTTTGATTATGTTCTGGGATATGGTAAAGTATTTAAGCATCGTTTTGTATGATCTGGGTAATTCTTTAACCTTGCCCAGTCCTGATATTAAATTAGTATTACAATGAAGCTACACGGCCCAATCCAGGTACGGTACATCGTTAATCAACTTCAAAAGACTGATAAATTCAAGTAATTAGGTATGTAATAAATAATCTAATAGATACGCAAGCGACATAGCGCAAACATATTAGCATTTATTTGACGCACATCAAACGCATAAATATGAATTCTGTCCCGAGTGATTGGCTTTGATATATTATCAGCGTCACAAACCAATCATATTGTTTACGGTAGAACTCGATATATTGTAAAGAACAAAAGGGACGACTCCATTCATCAAGAATTTATTCGATTACCAATGATCTTTTGCCTACCTTTCATTATCTGTCATAAATCATAGGGCCGAAGCACACATTGGATCTCTCTTTGTGCGTTGTATTCCCCATTGCTGAGGGGGAAAGGTCGTGAACCATATCTATTTACTCACATAATGGTAGGGGTTTTCTAGGTATAATAATGCGGTGAGTTCCCAGGTCCTTCCGCATAAACATACACATTGATATACTTGTATGGCAAAAAAAATTGCGGACCGGACATGACAAAAAGTCCGCGTCTTTAATTTTTATACAGAACGCGCATAGACGTTTGAACAAAATGTAATTTCCCTCCGACGCGCTGGTTTTGCCCTGTCTGGTCTGTGTGTTTTCACTCTTAGCCTCGGTGAATGAAGGAATCATACTTACTTAAAATATTATAAACGCGAAAGTATGTTTGTTTGTTGGATTGTTGATTTGTAGGTCTGTCCTTCAATCACGCCGCAATGGAGCAGCGGATCGACGTGATTTTCGGCATAAGTATTATTATGAGAGATATCTGTACTTTGGTAACTATCTCTAGGAAGGCTGATTCAGTATTTTGTGGGTCCTAGGCTCTCCACTGGTGTTAAATCTGCCAGTCTATCTGCATGCGGTTGGGAAACTGATTACTTATCGCCGCTCAAAGACGCGTTATGGTTACCAAAAATGAACAATAACTAGGAAGGATGATACGTCTTGTATAGTATTAAAGTATTAACCTGTGTAAACAGTTAAAAATGACGCTATTCATTGGGGCATTCACTAGATAATATCACCTTACAAAGACGTGATAAACTTACAAAATATACATAATTATTAGATCAAGCGTGTCGTCGCGTTGAATGGTAATAAATAATATGAAGGCGTAAAATTAATTGCTGTCCTTTTCTTATTACTACACTTTATTTATGCTTAATTATGCCAAATTTAGTTTACCTATTTTATGTTAGTATTTGTGTGTAGTATTTAAATATCTCCTTACTATTCATATTCCTGTTTTAGATTGTATTTACGCTTTAAGTATTCAAAATAATATATATGACCTTTTCTGTTCTTCGCCTGTGATAACACTAAAATCACACGCAAACTTTTTAACAAGAAAAATCGCTGCGCCTTCACCCCGGCTCATTGCGGTATCAATTCAGTCTGTCATGATTGCGCCTGTTCAGTTGCAGACTTGCGATATAAAGTCAATAATATAAATAAATGTTGATACTAAGAATGTTATGTGTGGAATGACCCTAATGCTACGACAATATTAATGAAATAAAACACTTTTATTTGATGTAACTCATGATTCTTTTCTCGTATAAGTAATTTATTTTTCTGTTGATGAATAGCCTGACAAAGTATGTTCATAATAGGCGTTGTAATTGTTGTAGAACTCATCAACGTCAAACTCAATCTTGTTTCTAATTTCTACAGAAAAGTTCGTAAACTTTCTTGTTGTTTCTTGTTTCAAACAATATTTTTTGTTAGGCTTTTTTTCTCAGTTTTTATACTTAAAATAGAAACACTATACGTCTGTTGTGCGATTGCCATTGTATTGCGACGAAATCACGCGTTGTTTAAGGCGGTTCCCCAGACCACGAGTTATAGACTTTTGAGAAACGTTTGAGAAAATGTGTCGCTTTGTCCGGCGCAGACCTTCTGGAGTTAAATTTTGCAATCTTATACAATGCGACATTGAGGTATACCACAAGGCTCCATGCTGTACCTAATCGTTTTAATTAATGTACTTAGAATTGTCTACCTTAATATTTCCTATTCTAAAGCAAGAGTAATGTTTCCATTTGTAGCATTAACCGCTTAAACTTCGCGGTTCATCGAGAAGCTCCTTAATTAACTTTAAGTCAATTATGGACACAAATTGTAAAGTAAACAATTTACCGACCTGAGCGTAGCAATCAATCATTGTTATACTGTTGTTCAAATGGAACTCCTATTGTTTCACAATAAACTGGAACAGAATGCAATTTATATGATAATGCATAAGTTTAGAATTCACTAAACGCCTGTCCGCTTCAGAAATACGAGTAAATTCTGCTTCTTACTGATAAGAATTTATACAATGAAAAATACAAGAGATACGAAGTTTTTTTTTATTTTGGAAAACCGTCGCCTTTATGTATTTTTTTAATGCTTCTGTACCTACTTACCTTTGCATCATGCCCTTAATAAGTTTAAAATTGACGTTAAAAATGATTACTTATCTCTTTGTTACCATTAGTTACGACATGTTTATTGTTTTCTTTCATAAACTTATTTAATGTATTTATTGGTATGTCTATTTAGTTTATGTATGTCTATTTTTTTTTTTTAAATATATTAGTTTATTATAATATGTTATAATATATGGTATTGGTTAGTTTATTTAGCTATTAGTATTTAAGTTTATTATTATTTTTGCACCACCTCCCTTCATCTTCTTTTTCATTTTCTCCCTAACGTAAAGGTTGTCTGGAAGAGATCGCTGCTTAGCGATAAGACCGCCATATTGTACCTACTTATTGTTGTTTTCTTGTTTGTTACATGTTGTTTTTGTCACTTTCGTTTTGTAGTGCTGCGATCTAATAAGCTATATAATAAGTAGGTACTAGGTACATATAAATAGCAAACCTTTTAGGTATGAAAAATATGTACCAACATTCCTATGTTAATGTTTTATTCGAATGTTCGTATAAAAAGTAGTATAGTTTATTATAGAATAGAGCTTTGAACATAATTCCAAGCGAATAGAGCCTATAGTCCTTACTAGTTTGTCTTTATGTTCGATCCAGCATTTGCAGCAAGTAATAAATTCTAATCCATGTAACAATACTGGAATATTGTCTACTATATATATATACTATCGTGTATGAATTTAGTGCAGCATAACTATCGATTTGATTCAGAACCTAAGTTTGTTGATAGATTGGTTGTAAAAATTGAGTTAGATCATGGAGCAGCAAATGTTATATATTATCAGGCGCCGCCGCCACATAACGATAACAAAGATATCCTTTGCTTGAAATCTTTAACATTTCAGGTAAAATCTTTCGAAATATTTGGTAAGATAGATAGATAAATGCTTTATTTCTACACAAAACATTAAAAATAAATAATAAAATTAACAAGCAATAAGAAATAACAAGTGCGCAAAGGCGGTCTTATCACTAAAAGGTATCTCCTCCAGACAACCCATCACTAAATCTCATATTATATCAGGGCCGCCGCCACATTATGATTACAAAGATGTACTTTTGCATGGATCCTAGGTCTATTTCAAGTAAAATCTTTCCTTGTTATTTGACTTGTAGTTATTACTCTTTGGAAAGAGATAACGATATATTAACCAGATTAAAAGTAAAAGCAGGACTATTCCATTTAAACGAGACGGTCGGTTAACTTACTTCCTTGTCAGGATTGAGTCCATGGCTTCGTAAAATTTCGCTGCTGTAGGCTATGATAACTCTCCCGTTTAAATTTATGAAACTACAAGATGATGACCGCGCCTTCAGTATTTTTGATTCCCGCGGTAACTCTTTAATTTTCCGGTGTGCATCAGAATGACTGCCCAAAGTGATGGATCGGCTTAAAATTTCGCCAGCATTTAGTACCTATTTTGTACTATTTTGTACCTTTGTTTAAATATTTAGTACCTAATTATTTACGAAGAAATATAATTTTTTAAGTGGGCAGTCATTCTGACGTCAAGATGGCTGCCCACATTTTAATTTCCCCATAAAGGTTCCGTATTTTGCATTTGTCTCTGCACCATAATTTAGTACCTAATTAGTACCTACACATATATTTTTTCTAGATTTTTTAGGCGAAATATAAAGATTTTATAACAATCTGAATATTCAAGAAGTCAAGTCCCGAACACTCGCTCACAGACTAATCAACGCCCAGCCCAAACCCTTGGACCTAGAGAGCTGAAATTTTGCACAGAGGTTCCCTTTGTGATGTAGACAAAGAATAATCAAGGGTTATTCCCACGGGATCGGGAATATAGAGGATTTATCTGTTTGATTTAAAGGTTACAATTTCCAGAACTATTATCATGGGAGTCTTCAAATTTGGCATGCAAGTCGGTAATTCTAATCGCTAATTTTACTTTTTTCAGGAATTTTTGAAATTTCCACGGGATAAGGAATATAGAGAATTTCTTTTTGCTGAGAAAACGACTTATTTCCGTTTGTTTGCATGAATATAAAACCTGTAGAGCGATATATCAGGCTACTTTTTATCCCGGAAAATCGGAGTTCCCGCGGAAAACCCAAATACGCGGGCGGAGTCACGGGCATGATCTGATATACCATACGACGTTTTTACAATACATTTCTGAGTAAAATTCGTAAAGAAAACTGGAAATGTAACGTGAGTTTCCATTGATGTAAGAAACATGTTGAAATCTCTGTTTCTCTCTCGCTCTTCAATAACTACCTACAATATAAGTTTTCACCTCTCATTGCCTCATGCTATAAATAAAAAAGTAATTTAAAAAAAACAAAAAACCCGACTGCACTTGGATACCAAAAAGTATAAAACAAGATGTGAATTTCATTATTATCAATTTACATAGTATAATACTTTTAATGAAAATAATAGTTATAGAAATTATAACCTTTACATCAAACAGATAAATCCTCTACATTCCCGATCCCGTGGGAATAACCCTTGATTAATATTCTTTGTCTACATTACAAAGGGAACCTCTGTGCAAAATTTCAGCTCTCTAGGTCCAAGGGTTTGGGCTTTGCGTTGATTAGGCTGTGAGCGAGTGTTCGGGACTCGACTTCTTGAATGTTCAGATTGTTATAAAATCTAGAAAAAATATATGTGTAGGTACTAATTAGGTACTAAATTATTGTGCAGAGACAAATGCAAAATACGGAACCTTTATGCGGAAATTAAAATGTGGGCAGCCATCTTGACGTCAGAATGACTGCCCACTTTAAAAATTATATTTCTTCGTAAATAATTAGGTACTAAATATTTAAACAAAAGTACAAAATAGTACTAAATAGGTACTAAATGCTGGCGAAATTTTAAGCCGATCCATCACTTTGGGCAGTCATTCTGATGCACACAATTTTCCGGGATAAAAAGTAGCCTTTATCCTTCCCCGGGAAGCAACCTCTATGCCAGAATTAATCAAAACTGCATTTATAATATTAATATAGATTAACAGATATAGTTATATTACTTATGTAAAAAAAATTTCCTACATACATACATGCTAATAATGTCTTAGTAATTTTTTTTAAAGAAAAGGTTTACAAATATACGCCTTATATTAATTTGCAAGAACTACAATATTTCCTGCTCAGGAAACATCAATCACTGCCTATGTCTAAGTTCGGGGTAACTATTGCGTGATGTATAGACTGCTCCCTCTATTTATCAAGTGGTGCCCAATATGCTAAGCTTGAAACAAGATGTATGAGGGAAAGTGTTCTGGTAACTTAGAGAATTACACACGACAAAAAGAATAGTTGTTGTGCTCCTGAGTTGTCTCCTGTGCTAACACGCTTGTTTCGCCTCTCTCTTGAAACTGCTCAAGTCCCCAAGTCGTGGAAAGTTGCAAATGTGCAGCCAGTACCGAAAAAGGGGAGTCGTGCTGATCCGGCCAATTACAGACCTATTGCCATCACATCTATTCTCTGCAAGAGTATGGAACGTGTGCTTAACAACAAGCTCCTGGCATACCTAGAGGAAAACGATCTTCTGTCAGACCGTCAGTACGGCTTTCGGAAAAATCGGTCTACTGGAGATCTTCTAGTGTATGCCACACATACTTGGGGCGAAGCCATCGAGAAGCACGGCGAGGCACTTGCTGTCTCTCTCGATATATCGAAGGCATTTGACCGGGTCTGGCACGGCAGTCTTCTCAGCAAGCTCCCTGCGTACGGGATTCCCACTGGTTTCTGCAACTGGATATCTGATTTCCTGAGTGACAGGTCATTTCGGGTGGTCGTCGACGGCTGCTCCTCTGACCTAATGGCTGTCAATGCCGGTGTTCCTCAGGGGTCTGTTCTCTCCGCAACACTTTTCCTGCTGCACATCAACGATCTCCTAAAACCCGGTATCTTTGGGTACGCTGATGACAGCACTGTTACGGAGAGATACATGTCCAGTTCTCGAGCCAGTGCTTCTGAGATACTTGAGCAAAGAGAGGCCTTGGTGGATCGCGTTAACTCGACTCTTAAGGAGGTGTCCGATTGGGGTGACGCCAACCTAGTCAAGTTTAACGCCACCAAAACACAAGCGTGTTTATTTACCGCAAAGAGGAGCCCCTTCACCTTGGCTCCAACTTTCCATGGTATATCCGTACCGATTAGTGATAACATTGAGCTCTTGGGTATTGACATCTCTCCCAACCTCAATTTCGGGAAATGTATCGAGTCAAAGGCCAAAACAGCTGCCAAAAAACTTGGTATCCTGAACAAGGTGAAGCGGTACTTCACGCCGGAACAGCGCCTCACTCTTTATCAGGCACAAGTTCGTTCTGGCATGGAGTACTGCTGTCACCTTTGGGATGGATCCGCCAAGTACCAACTCGATACATTAGACTCGATAGATCGCCGGGCCCGAAGAATAATTGGCGATCAATCACTCACGCAGGCGAAATTGCTCAGTCTACAACACCGACGCAATGTCGCCTGCTTATCGGTTTTTTATCGGATATACCATGGCGAGTGTGCTCTGGAACTTCATAACCTTGTTCCTCCTTCTCCGTTCTACCACAGAACAGCGAGAAACCGTGAGCGTTGGCACCCTTATGTGGTTGACGTCCAATTTGCTCGCACGAAGCGTTTTTGCTCCACGTTTCTGATACGAACCGCTAGGGTGTGGAACACCCTCCCAGCGCACGTGTTTCCTGACACTTATAACTTAAGTACCTTCAAGGCAAGAGTGAATAGGCATCTTCTAGGCAAGCGCGTTCCAACCTAGACCTCATCATTGCTTTGCACTAAGCATGATTGTCGTCAAGCGCAAGCCTATCACGCAATAAAAAAAAAAAAAAAAAAAAAAATATACCTACATCCTTGCTTGCTAGTTTAATTGTAGAGGCGAAAACACGGACAGGACAGAAAACGTCCGTACGAAATGTCCGCTCATCCCATACGATAAAATAGTATCTATATAAAACGTTTTTCCAATACGAGCTTATTTTTAGATAGATTTTATCAGCCAGATATTTTTTTGTCCATAGTGTGCTTTGCCCTAATAGTTTCCTAATGTCGTTTGTTCATCAGTTACAGTCTAATTACAGTCATATGTAAATGAATGAACAATTACTAATGTAAGTAATTATTTCTTTTCACGTTCATCTTAGGAAACAAACCTGCCCTTGTTTATTTGAGTAAGGTACTTACTTGTGTAGGTATATACCTAACGGTATTAAGTTTCTATCAAATTTGTATTGGGATTAAGTTTTACAGCGTTAAAAATCTCTGAACAGCTCTGACAGACTGACAGACGCTGAGGAGCTTCCATTAGTGTACCTGGGAACAAAATAAACTACCGGTAAACTTTAGAAGATTTTCCTCTCTTTTTATCGGTCAATTAGTTATTTTCAACCAAAAGAAGCGTAAACGACAGCGTTCAACTTTGTAATTATGTAGCTGAAACTTTAGTATGCAAATTTTGAACTCCTGAATTCGTCAGTACTTTTAAACGTATTATAATTTTCCTGCTCCTTCAAATCTTTGGAACATTGTCATTTATATTAATTTATAAAATATATATGTCATTTATATTAATTATATTAATTTATAATTTCTGGATTTTCCATGGTCCGGTATGGTGGGAGGCTTCGGCCGTGGCTAGTTACCACCCTACCAGCAAAGACGTGCCGCCAAGCGATTTAGCGTTCAGTACGATGCCGTGTATAGAAACCGAATAGGGTTTAATATAACTGCCATGCGCCTAACAGGTTAGCCCGCTACCATCTTAGACTGCATCATCTTTTACCATCAGGTGAGACCGCAGTCAAGGGCTAACTTGTAGTGGATAAAAAAACCATACTCCTCCACTTCGCCACCTTCTGATGATCATCCCTCCTGAATAACGATCTATAAATACCAGATGGTAAAATGAGCGTCCAGTGTCATAATTTCAAAGCTTTTTAAAAATCTCTGTTTATCAACTTACAAACAAAATGTTTTCAACTAAGTCGCTATACAGATAGTAAAGAAAATTAAAGTCTCGTCTTCACATTCACAACGGCGGGCCAAATCACTGAATATTCATGGTCGCATGAGTTTGTGATTAACGGGCGTGTTCGTGTGAGCGATTGTATTAGCATGTGCGCTTCAAATTCAGTTAATTTTGCTCGCTGTTTGGATAATTAAGCAATTGTATTAAAACTTTGCCATGTTTTTGGCAATGCTGGTGGTAATTTGGAATAGTTAACTTTTAGGACCAATAAACAATTATATATAATGCGTTTCTATATTAAGTACGGTAGAATATAGTTTCGACTTTTTCCATTATTATTATCTGTACTATCTTTAGCCCGCCAATCCGCATTGTGGTGCCCAACACCCGCGGTGTGGAGCAGCGTGATAGGTCTAAGCTCTAATTTAAAAAAAAACTATTCAAATAAATAAGTACCAAATTAATTAGTGTACATTGTTCCTAAACTGAATGTATATTATGACCATTGATGTAGACTATATGTATGACATAAACTTTTACAAGTGCTTTTGAATCGTCCTCGTAATTCCCTCTCTCCTATGAGAGTGGAGGCCTGTGCCCAGCAGTGGGACGTTAGTGGGCTGTAGAGGTATACTATCTTTATTTGCACATAACTGCACAAGAAACAAAGAAACACATAAGTACATAAAAATAATCTAAATCTAATAGTAATATTATTATTGTATTCCACACCCGGCTTTTGAAATGCTGTTCAAAATAATTGATAACACAACAGGCTTTTAAAAAACACTTTGAAACAGTATTCACTGGATTTTAGAATCGTCTCACAAATAATATTTAAATTCTTGATCAATTATATTTCTTGACTTACTTGAATTATAATCTTATTTCTCTCCATATCATTAGATAAACGAATTTCTTATATCTGAATTATTCTCATTTCAGTCTAAAATTACGTGTAGGTAACTCTGCCGCATTCAGAGTCGCTTAATCCAGCTTAGTCCAATTTGTCTATTTGAAACATATGCCGAAAAGCTTAATTATATATCTCTTAGCTGATACTCGTGATCTCAACCGCGTGGAATAAGTTTTTTTTAAATTCGGAAACTCCTTAAAACGGAACGGGAATCCCGGAAACGGGATAAAAAGTAGCCGTCACTTTCGAGGTCCTCAAATAGGTAACAATGCTAAAAATCACGTCGATTCCAGACTTTAATCTATCTCTGTGCCAAATTTCATCCAGATCCGTTAAGCCGTTGGGTTGATTGAGTAACAAACCGCCGATTGAGTAACAAACTTTCGCATATATAATAATATATTAAGTATATAAGTGTTAAGTATTAGTATAGAAGAACGTAATATCTTTCTATGAATTCAATAAACTTGAAAAAAGTATGACACGATGTTAACTTGCTCAGACGTCGCATTTATTACATTCCGAAATTACAAATCTCATTATAAATGCTCAGTCTACCCTTTTTAATCCACAAAGATTTTTATTTGCTCCTTTATGACCGGGTGAGATTTGCCCGGGCCGGATGAGTGACAACATTTGCCGCTTATCCATTATCCGGATTAACTTGGGTACAACAAACACTCTTTATGGTTTTCCGTTCGCAGCTGCTGCTGTGCGGAAACAATCGTTTTCTGTTACAAAGGCGTAATAGAATTAAGATCATAATTATTAATGTTCGTAAAAATATTATAAAAGGTGGGTAGATTGTCTAATTCTGCGAAATCCATATCCATCCATACTTACTTAATATTATAAATGCGAAAGTGTGTCTGTCTGCTACGCTTTCACGGCCCATCTGTTCTACCGATTTTATGTAATTTGGTATGCGGATAGTTTGTATCCCGGGGAAGTACATAGGCTAATTTTTATCCCGGAAAATTAAAGAGTTCCCGCGGGAACCGAAAAATCCTAATCCTCGCGGACAAGTCACGGGCATCACCTGGTAAATAATAAATTGAATTAAAAAAAATACCATATACGATTAGCAACCTCCATTATTTTTAAATAAGGTTAAGTAAAACAATGGTAATCATACTTCATACTTCATACTAATATTATAAATGCGAAAGTCAGTTTGTTTGTTGGTTTGTTGGTTTGTCCTTCAATCACCCTGCAACGGAGCAATGGATCGACGTGATTTTTGGCATGGGTATAGTTGAGGACCTGGAAAGTGACATAGGCTACTTTTTATCCCGGAAAATTGAGGAGTTCCCGCGGGAGTCCAAAAAAACTTATACCACGCGGGCATCAGCTAGTAATGTATAGATGTCTTCTTTCTAATATTTAAGTAGTTAATGTTGCTAGAAGCAATTTACAATGGGAATGATAAGGAATTCAAAGAGAGTCGGAGATGTACGGAAAACTATAAAAACATTCCGACACACTACACGGCTCATATAAAATGAGCGACGAATGCCCGCGACTTCGTACGCGTGTATTGAGGTTTTTTGGTTCCCGCGGGGAATCTTTAATTTACCGGGATAAAAATATAGCCTATGTGCTATTCCAGACTGTAATCTATCTCTGTGCCAAATTTCAGCCAGATCCGTTCAGCCGTTGGGGCGTAATTGAGAAACAAACATCCATACATCCATTCATCCATCCATACATCCATACATCCATACATCCATCCAAACTTTCGCATTTATAATATTAGTAAGATTATTGTAATAATATCAATTTTGTTCCTGTGTCCTGAGGTTATTACTGACGGTAGAACCTTTGCTGTGTAATAGCGCCGAAGTGCTCGTGTATCACGTGCGTTTTATGAGCGAATGTAAAAACCTTTCGGAAACCTTTTGCCCTCGGGGCCAATGGATTAGAAAATTTACCTATTTCGTTGCTTACTGGCTTAAATATCTCATGCTATAAGCGGTTCTGGGCTTTTATAAGTGAAAGTTAGTAGAGAGATTATGTTTTTTTTATCCACTACAAGTTAGCCCTTGACTGCAATCTCACCTGATAGTAAGTGATGATGCAGTCTAAGATGGTAGCGGGCTAACCTGTTAGGGGTATGGGAGTTATATTATACCCCTATTCGGTTTCTACACGGCATCGTACCAGAACGCTAAATCGCTTGGCGGCACGTCTTTGCCGTCGGAGTAGTCAAAATGGTAAGTACATTATCTCAATTCATAGAAAGGTATGATCGCGCGCGAGTTGAATGCTGAGTAAATGTATGGTGACACATATATTTACTCTGCATTCAACTTGCGCGCGAACTGTAGGTAGGTAGGTAGGTAAAGTGACATGAGCCAATCAATTCATACTGTTGATCATCGTCACCATCACTTCAACTCATTGCCTGGCATGAGTCTCCTCTCAGGACGAGAACGGTTTGGCAACAGTCTACCTCACTGGTTAAGTGCGGATTGGGAGATTTCGCACACCTATTATGAATGTTATGAAGAACTCTCGGGTATGTAGGTTTCCTCACAATATTTTCGTTATTTTGAAAAATTAATTAAAGATTCTTTTTTAAAAAGAGCAACCGCTGAGTTTCTTGGTAGTTTTATTTTCCGGTAGAAACATTCCAAACTAGTGTTAGATTCTTTTGACGATTCAAAAGCACTTGTAAAATTTGATTTGAATAAAAAACATTTGAATTTTGATTTATTTATTTTTTTGAAATTTCCTAATTAAAATTGAATTTAACAGAAACAAAGTCGCGGTAAAAAGCTAACCTGTCTATCATTTTTATCTGTCATTGGAATTAAAAACATGAAATATCATTAATATATCTAGCTAACGTGGAAATATTATATGTTGTTATTAATATGACTCTATTAAACAAAAGTTCATTACAATCTAGTTTAATGTCGGCTGCTAAACCGTTTATTTTAATTTAACTTTGACGGCCTAAATACGAATCTAACTGTACACTCACTTGTTTGATCCCGATGTAGAACCACAAACACAGATTGATCTAATTAACTCGGTATCGATTCGATCATTCCAATTCCCCGATCGCAATTTGCTACGAAACGGCCGAAAACGTTACACAATTATTATACAATCAATCTTTAGTGTACTACCGCATAAAACTGATTTAAATTAACATTACTTTTCTGTTTTGATGAAATAATGATTTTGATTTTTTATAGTTA
The DNA here is from genome assembly GCA_923060345.2 of Erebia aethiops. Classification (NCBI taxonomy): domain Eukaryota; kingdom Metazoa; phylum Arthropoda; class Insecta; order Lepidoptera; family Nymphalidae; genus Erebia; species Erebia aethiops. The sequence continues at coordinate 7,303,496 of OV281082.1, forward strand.
GTTAAATAGTGCCAAAAATTTCTCGTGAGACATTTTCCCCGCGGCAATTTGCCTGGTCTAGCTCATTTCTTGCGCAAATGAACTACCTGGCTCACTTGTCACGTGACCTGAGATATTTAACTACTGCAGCTGGTACTGGTGGACCGTAGCCGGCACTCGTATCAGTCGAGTGTTGCGCGCGAACCGTAGTTAAACCAACGTACAATTTATTACCAATTCTGTGCTGCCAACGCGTAAATGCAGCCAGCATTCTGTAATGTTTTTAATATTTTTTATGGACATTAATGATTTATTTATTTATTCTTGTCGCCATTCCACGCGGGCAATGATTTGTTTAGTAATTTGATATAAGGTTGTAAGTTTTATTGTCATGATTTAATAATGACAAAAAAGTCAGCAACAAACAAAAAAGTAGCTATTCGTGATACCAGCAGATATGGGTATCTTCTACCACCGACACCACTACAGACTATTAACGTTCCACTGCTGGGCACAGGCCAACTGAGACCTCGCGGCGCCATATATTGACATAAATGTGAAGTTCTGTTAAAAATACTGCAGCTCATTAAAAATTAAATAATTCCGTTTCCTTACAATATCTATCTAATTTTGGTATTTGTTGTTCAAGTACAGGATATAATTCAAATAATTGATCAAGTTTCAGGCTCAGCCTTTCAGAAGAGTTCTGAGGTCAACTTTGGATGTTAGAAAATCTCCACTTTGAAAGCCCCCCATTTTGAGAGCCTACCTGAAATAAAGATTTTTATAACTTTTTAAGCCATATTCGGCGGGAGGCCATTGGTTTACATATTATATTTAAATTTGAAGTAATTTCAGTAATTCAGAAGTTATAATGCTCTGACAGACGGACGGACGGACGGACGGACGGACGGACAAGTGCCAATTCACTCAAGTAGACTCAGAGACCTTCGCTTCGCTCGGTCAATAACAGTGAGACAACCTTCTAAGTAGTTTTTTTTTATCTACTACAAGCTAGCCCTTGACTACGATCTCACCTGATGGTAAGTGATGATGCAGATGAAGATGGTAGCGGACTAAGCTGTTAGTAGTGCTAAACTAACCTATAATTCTATAGGATTGGTTGTAGGTGAGTCTAAGAATATTTCAGTATTTGTTTACGTCCAGTGTAGGACTTTGACTATAGCTATTCAGTCTATATGGCCTTAATAAACTGCGATTCCTCTTTCAGCGAAGTTTTATGTTGCATATTCATTTACCATAAAAGTGAGATAGCAATCAAGCTCTAGAAGACGAATACAAAAGCGAATATATTGTAGAAACTTAGTAAGTTGGTAGTAAGTACGTGTTTGTAGACAAAAGCGTAGCAAGGATGCGAGAGTTTCTTTAGGAATACCACTCAAAAGAGTAAACTTCATTCTCGCCTAAAACTTATTCGTATATGTGTGTCTGCGTCGTGTACTGAATTTAACCGCAGATTTTAATTCGGACTATTACTTTTAATGTAGCGCATGATACTGCCAAGCTTCTAACGCTGGCTTAATTGTCTTTACTCTGGTATCATTTTTCCTAGCACTCTTAACTTTATTAAATTTCCTAAGCTAAGGCGTTTGACATATGCCTAAAATACCTTTGTATGTCAAAGGTTAGTTTTTGGTAGCGATTTATGCACTAACTGAAAGGTATATTTATACCTATGATAGCTCTATTTCTTCCGATCTGACTTCAGTATTTTATGATCATGGTTTTGCCTGTTACACGATGTATTATAAATTATTCTTCCAGTTTCCTCATAATATTTTTAATTTATCTTCTACAAGGAGCGTCGTATTTTGCCATATAACATTTATTATTAAGGCAAAATGATATATTAAGAAAGGGTGCACGAAATTCATTATCATTTTACTTAGGTTACCCAGTTCGTATTACCGGGTCAGCGAGCTCGATAAAATTATCATTTTGGTTCGTAAATTCCCTTATTGTATGTCATTTCATATGTACATTTTGTTATTCTAAGTAAATGAACTTTGAAAGGGTAATTAACTTAGGGTTCACAGAATTCATACAAAAAATCATTTTCATTTTAGCGAAACGCTAGAAATGTTATAAAGCGGCATACACACCAAGCGATTGGGTAGCGCGGTTCTACTGCCATTGCATAGCAGGACGACACATAACAGAGAGTCCACACGGCGCGTTGCGTCATCGCAACGCATATATTTTGTCGATGCAACGCACCGTGTGTACACTATGATTATTAGTATGTAAAACGACGCAGCGACAGCGCTACGTCGATGCAATGCTGACGCAACGCGGAGTATGGCCTCTCTTTAACACGCAAACACATTTATTATTGTTGATTGTTATCAAGGCACGCGCGACTCAAACGCTTTCAAATTCAAAGATATGCAAGTATTAGCCAACTTGTGGCTCTATACAGTCTCTACACGGACATACCGTTTACAAGACTACCAAGTATCTAAGGTTAGGTTAGGTAGAAAGTAGATTTCTAACTAAGAAGAAATTCATTTATTTTCATAGAGTCCCTTCTTTAACAATTTCTAGAAGCCGCATTAGATACGCTGCGTGAGCAACATAATAATTGTCTGATGCGGCACCACGCCGTCACGCGTCGTGTGTTACGGGCCTGTTCTAAACAAACTGCGGCAAAAAGTATCACATGACCACTAAACAATTAGAGGCCCGCAATCTCTAGGGATCTTGTAATTTATATGTCGGAAAGTTAGATTAGATTTTGAAGTTTTATTTTTACTAGCTGATGCCCGCGACTTCGTCCGCGTCTCGATGTTCGATCAAAAATGGGAAATTTACTTTGTAACATATTTTAAATCATATTGACAATCGGGAATTAAAAAATCATAATTTAAAATATAGTTTTCGTTGAAAATTCCGGGGTCGAGGATGCTTTCAGGCATCCCCGGTGTGGTATCGCTCCTGATATAATTAATTATGCTACACCCCAAATGCGCCATTTTGTTAATTAAGCGTCTGGTTTTTTTAATTAATTAGAAGAGCCCGTTATCTACTATCGGATACCACTGATAATCCAGTGTTTATGATTTCAGCTTTCTAGTCAGTGGTGCGAGGTTCAATCTCCGGGCATACACCTCTTATCTTTTGGGAGTTATTTGATACCGTATACTTACTTAGTACTGTAATGATAGTATGAGATCAGTCTAATGAGATACATACGTTTTTCCACAAGCAGATTCCTGTTCTGTGGTTCTTTCCTATCAGCCGTTCTACAGCATCTAGACAGAGCAACGCTAGGAGGTGATAGGAATGTGACGTAGGAAACTGGCCGAATTTTCAATACAAAATTCTGTCACTCTAATGTCAAAGTATGAGTATAGTATACCGAGAGAGATATACCGAGTAGAGTATACCGAGTTTCTTGCTGGTTCTACCGAGTTTCTTGCTGGTTCTTCTCGGTAGGAATGGCATTCCGAACCAGTGGTAAATTCACTTGACGATTCAAAAGTACTTGTAAAAGTTTATTTGAATAAAAAATATTTGATTTGATTTGATTTGATTTATGCAATTTCCTAACCGTCTATATTCAACTCGTAGACAAAGAACCTATCTCAACCATAGGTGAGAGTAACCTATCTCTCAAGGTACCACAACTGTCATGAGAGCTGTGTCGCCATTTGTATGGGCGTCAAGTCACTGTATGAATAAATATATGCTTGCGCTCTAGTATGGCTTTTATGAAACGTTTCTAAAATCTACGAGTTCGAACATACACGTGCAATATTTGTAGCTTCTGCTCGTTAAAGCGTCGAGGTCTCGTCTGGTTTTCCTTCGAGCATAACGACCATTTCCACTCTGCATGCGAATTGAGTCTATATAATATTATAGCTTAGAGATACCTACCCGCAGTTATTATTGTGACATTTCCGTTATTTGATATTGCACGTTTGTTAGCTAGAAGAATTTCTAATAATGTCTTGATTTAATCATAGCCATAGTATCTACATGTTTTACCGAGCGTAGCGAAAAAATCCTATGTCTATGGTTTTACCTCGTAAGACAATATCTAAGTATATATTTTAGTGCGGCAGTTTGTCAGTTTACTTGAACAAACAAACGTATCTGACCCGAATTGGCCAAAATTGGAACTAATTTTTATGCTTGTTTAGTTCTTTTTTCCATATAATATACAAGCGACGCTGACACCTTACAAAAAAAAATTACATAAATAAACAGACCAAAATTTTTTAAATAAGTATTTAAACATTTAATATTTTGAAGAACTATGCAAAATAATTTATTTACCTTTTGGCAGCTCGAGTCAATGATGTCCTAGTGCGTCACCGATTCGATTTTTGATAACAATCGGCTTTAGTTATGAAAAAAATTGGCTATTGTTGAAGCAGACAATTTAATAAGGAGAGAAGGAAGCAATTTTTCGCCAAAAATATTAAGATCTTAATTATCACATCTTAATTAATTTTTCCCGCGTAATTTAATTATGTGCTTAAGTAATTTTAAAAACAGTTAATTTCTTTTTTGACATTTTATACTTTTCCGCAGAGCTGCTTCTTACGCAAGAAGTTTTAATATTTATTACACAAGAAGAAGAAATTCTTAGCAAAATATTAAAGAACATAAGAACATTTCTTACTTTACTAGCAGTGTTGTTTATTTCGCTAGTTAGTTATTATATTATGTTAGAAGCATGATTGCAAGTAAAAGTACTAGGTAGGTAATTAATATATTATTCATCTGTAGGTATGTCGTATTTCGAGGTAAACGTGAACACTGACGGTGGGCCTCATCCACAAATCAAAAGTCGCTCAATGTTCTATGGAACGGGCTATGTCGTGAATTCCTCTCAGGGATAAAATCTGGAACGAGGAAATTGGGAAAAGAACGAAAGTGACCGACAGAGCGCTGAGGATTAGCAAGCTGAAGTGGCAGTGGGCAGGCCATGTCTGTCGCAGAACCGATGGCCGTTGGGGCAGACGTGTTCTGGAGTGAAGACCGCGTACCGGTAAGCGCAGTGTAGGACGAACTCTAGCTCGCTGCTCTGACGACCTAGAGAAGGTGGCGGGAAGCGGGTGGATGAGGAAGGCGGAGGACCGTGTTTGGTGGCGCTCTCTCGAAAGGGCCTATGTCCAACAGTGGATGCATACAGGCTGATAGATGGATAGATGATGTCTTATTTTCGATAAGATATAAATTAATTTTCAAAATTATTATAAAAATACCTAATGGAAGCAGCATTATCTTTCTTCTATATATGATTAGCTTTTATATTTTCAATATTATTTTATTTTTATATATTTATGATTGTATAATATGTATAATATACCTACTGTTATGTATGTAACAAAACCTTGATCCCGCGACTTCGTACGCGTGGATCAAGGTTTTGTGGTTCCCGCGGGAACTTTTTAATTTTCCGGGATAAAAAGTAGCCTATGTGCTATTCCAGACTATAATCTATCTCTGTGACAAATTTCAGCGAGACCGAGAGAGAGACAGCCGTTGGGGCGTGATTGAGTAACAAACATCCATAATAAATAATAATAATAATAATTTAATAATCATTTTATTCAAATTCAAATTATGCGCATCATTCGTCTTGCTTTCAAAATAAAGTCTTAGAAACGCTGCAATGGCTGCAATTTAGTACTGAATATGAGTTAACGAGTTAACATAAACTTGAATTATTTTAGGTCGCGCTCAGCCATTTCGGTTGTATTTAAAGCGAGTTATTTTAGGAGCGAACCTGGTAATCCCATTTAAAATATCAGAGTGTATTTAACATTGTAAGTGATTTTTTTTATTTTTCCATTAAATGTGATGAGGTTTATACTAATTTCACTGTCACAATAAAATATGTTATACTTCAGCTGTTTAGATTAGTATATGCCAAACGATCTTCGTCAATTTTAATTTTATCAGAAAGTCTTCTTGCAGTGATATTCAAAATTGTAAAGCCATTTTATTCTTTTTTATTTATCTGTAGACACAAACAACTAAATTTGGCAAACCGATAGCATAGTTCTGTTTTACCGTATTTTTAAGCTCACTTTTATGGGAGCTACTTCATGCATATGGATGACAAAAAGGCAATATTTTTATTACGCCAAATATTTTGGAGTCCTATATTAGATTATGGCTTATTGGAATGGCTGACTAAACAAAGCTCTACAGATTTTTTAGAAGCTTGTGAAATATTTGGCAACAAATCGCAGAATATATTTTTATATTGCTTTCAAAGTAGTAGGTAGATAGAAAAAAACGTATGATTTAGTCAAGACACTTGTTATTCATAACGTGCGACATAAATCAATAAAAATTCCATCACGGCTAAAAAAATAATAATTGGTTACATAAATTTTATATCCGTAATATTATTACTAAGGCAAATAGTTGAAGCTGATTTGGCATTCGTTTTCAATCCATATTGTTGTTATAGAAGCTAAGAAGTTTGATTTAAAGTTAAAGTTTAATTTTAATTTAATTTAATTTAAATTTTGCATAATGCAAATCTTTAAACCATACTATTATAATAACAAAAGCGTAAGTGTCAGTCTCTGTCTGTTACGCTTTTATGGTCCACCTTTTCAACAGATTTTGAAGTTTGATACATCCCTGGGAAGGACATAATTATGCTACTTTTTATCCCGAAAAATCAATGAGATTCCACGTGATTTTTCAAAAACCTAAATCTACGCAAGTCGCGGGCTTCATCTAGTATTATTTTATATTGTAACGAACGAATGTTGTACATTTTGTAAAGCTACAATATTAATTTGCTATAAGTTTCAATTAACTGCTTGGAAGCTCTTTGTCAGTAAAATTGGAATGAAAACACGAATTGATTTAATTAATTCTATACAGGACAAAATTCACGCCTCGGTGATTTTCGAGAACTGTGGAATGTTATTATTTTATTAGCGATTATTTTATTATTACTGATGTCATTAAACCCCTTTGCCTACCTAACCTAACGCCTAATAGGAGGAGACTATTCGAAAGAATCGAATTAGGTAGCTTCTTGCTTAGTCTCGTTCGTAGTGTATTTTCGCCCTTTTTATTTAACAGGTTGTGGAAAGCCAGACAAACTCTATGTAGGAAAGTTCAATGAAAAATCGTCCGCTATTAAGTTTAGCTATTCGTTTAAGAGTTAGTCAAGTATTTCTCTGATACGCTGTGAATAAAAGAATTAAAGTATTTTCATTCTTCTTTCTTACTGACGAAGTTACGGAGACGAGATAGTTGTTAAGTAATTAAATTTTTTGCTTTAACTTTTAAAAACTTCGCTCATATCTAGAGGTTATCAACCATAATTTAAGGTCTAACCCGACTTGGACGTGGGGCTAGACCTTTATGAGGCTTCATGCGTAGTTAAGGTAATAAAAAGTAAGGTTGAACGTACTCGCTTGAACCCGCCTCCATAAAGAAGTGTTATGCTGACGTCCTTGACGCTGTGGTGAATGTCTGATAAGTGGCAGGTCCCCCCGGAGGTCGATCCCCGGCAGGGTCAATGTGGGAATTAATAATTTCAGAATTTTCTCTGGTCAAGTCTGCGTGTTTTAGGCCGTGGCTAACCACCACCCTACTGGCCAAGACGTGCAGCCAAGCGATGTCGAAATATGTCGTGTAGAAACCGACTAAGTAGAGGTGTGTTGAATGAATAGTTATCAGGTAGAATCGCAGTGAAGTTAGTGTTAAAGAGAGAAGATACCGTTTCTAATAATTTATTAAGACTTCTGCGGTATCTTCGGCTACTGTTTCTTTTGATAGTCTTTAGGACTAGAGCATTCATTAGGATGTTAGTGATAATCCAGACTGACGGTTTGACATGCCCTCTGACGTGACACATGAAGCTAGTTATCATAGAGTTAGATCATGTTACATCAATTTAATACATCACTACAACAGCTATGCGCACCGCAACAATCTACTAAGACAAAGACATCTGCAGAATCTCTGATGATCCGCAGAGTTAACAATAAGAACAAAAGCTTTAATATATGAAGTGCTCACTGTGGTGAATTTACAGATTGGTGCTAGCTCATAGCTGGCGTAATTCGGAGACACTTATTATGATCTGGGGACTTTACACGAGTAAACAGTCAGAGAGTAGCTGACGCAGCGGAACAAGACCGTAGAGTTTTGAAAGCTCCACAAAAAGTTGACCTCTTGTAGAGTTTCTTGTTGGTTATAGAGAATTAGAGTTGATTCAAATGGTTGGAACAACGACGACCAAAATATTTTGACTGGTGGGAGGCTTCGGCCCTGGCTAGTTACCATGCTACCGGCAAAGACATGCCGCCAAGCAATTTACCTTTCCGATGCCTTGTAGAGACCGATTAGGAGTATGGGTTTAAAAGTGCCATACCACTAACAGATAAGCCCGCTCCTATCTTAACCAGCACCAGGTAAGATCACTGTCAAAGGCTTACTAGTAGTGAATAAAAAATTGCTTGAGAATAAGGGTATTTCTTGTATAAAACATTAAGTTAGATTGAAGTAAATAAAACTAAACACAAAGTAAGTTATATTGAGATTTTTTTATTAAGTATTTCTATAAAAAAACTCAATATTTGAATTGAAAGAATCTAAACGATCTCCTAGTGCTTATTAATCTTTATCATAGTTATGACAACAGTGTGCGGATTCCAATTTCCCTGATCTTTATTGTGTCTAGACATACTTATATAACTTAAGCTGGACATACTCGAAGCTAAAGTGCAGCAATTTATCTCTTTTTGTGGTCGTGTCTTTATTGCTCAGAATTGTGGTCCTAGTTAGATCCTAGCTCTGAATGGATTAAGTTTCTCTCTAAGCTTATTAATTAAGGTAGCCATGTGCGGTCGGGCTTAATTACTATCAACTACTCGAAAACGGAATAATATAATATAATAAATCTATTCTAAAAACAATATGATTCATGTCCAAAAACTACATCAAAGTCAGATGGCGAAAAAAACATTCAATTTTCCAAAATAAGCAATGACGAAAACTATGTTTTACTAGAGTAAAAAATTAATCTTATGGTGACAAGTAGGTCTGAAGTAAGGCACGGTAAAAGGTTTAAATGAGCCATAAGAAGATGTAACCTTGCAAAAATAGTATAGCTATTAAAACATAGGTAAAGAAAAAAACGCATGATACCTAGTAAAAGCTACCCTTGTCTTAGTTTCCAAGCGATTGAAGCTCGTTTAACGCGTTATTTAATCCTTTGTGTGTGATACTAGATACATATCTATTTATGTAGAGGACTCTCCATTATGTTACGCTAAACGATAACGTAAATATTAACTTTCCATTTACTGGATGCTTGTACAAATTTTATTATTATGCTCAAATATACATCCCTATATATTCTCGTTTACCCCCAAAATTTTATAAGACCTGAACATCATCAGATTACATAAACTGCCCTTGCCTACATTTTTGCAAGCAAGGGTTTCAGTTTTTGAGAAACTCTGTTCCTATCTGCTTAAAATGATTATGTTAGAACTTGTGCTGTTGTAAATTAAGTTATTAACCCTTAAATAAACTTGTATAACTTGAAGAGGGCAGATATAGAGAAGTTCATTCATAAGTTGACAATACTGGATCCACCTGGATTCGTGGTCTTCTTCCATCTCCCGTTATTCCAGGTCCAGGTCATTTCTGCCACGTAACTGCAAATTATGGAACTATTTTATTATCTTCTGTGTTCCCTCATAATTATAATATGGGGCTCTTCAAAGGGCGGATAAACAAATTTCTCAAAAGCCGGCAACGCATAGGTGATTCCTCTGGTGCTGCAAATGTTCATGGGCGGCGGTAATCACTTAACATTAGGTGACCCACCTGCTCGTTTGCTCGCTATATATATCCATACTAATATTATAAACTCGAGTGTGTGTGTCAGTCTGTCCGTCCGTCTGTCTGTATGGCTGTCTGTCTGTCCGTCTGTCCGTCTGTCCGTCTGTCCATCTGTCCGTCTGTCTCTCTGTCTGACTGTCTGCTACGCTTTCAGGGCTCATCTGTTCAACCGATTTTGATGAAATAGGGATAGCTTGTATCCCTGGGAAGGACATGGGCTACTTTTTCTCCCGGAAAATTAAAGAGTTCCCGCGGGAATCAAAAAATCTTATTACCACGAGGACGAAGTCGCGGGCATCATATTATATAATATTTTTAAAAAAATACCACGGAGTATCCGCTATAAACATAAGGTGCACAATTTACTAACTCTTTAAGGCTTGCCGAAACTTTCAGAAAAAAGAAGGTGGAACTCAAAACTTTCCATTTTGCATTACCGTACATGCAAGCACTTTCACTGTCAGACGTGGTCTAGATTCTGACATTTATTCATAGAAACATAAGCAGCTACTAAGTGACTCGGAAAGTTTAATTATAACTTTTAGTGTAGTTGTTTGTTTCAATATAGCGTACAATACTACAATTATTAAATTGTGTATCATAGTTATTAAGCGTATGTGAAACAATGTTTTGATTAAACTTTAAAAAACAATTCTATGTTTTCAGGTTCTTTTCATAATCATAGGGGTGAATTTGATAGTAATTAAAAAAACTCATAGTCTTACTAGCATTGTACTAAGAGCAATTTCCAGTTTCCACAATGGATTCATTGATGTGAAAAAGAAAAGGGTAAACGCTAAGTCTAACTCTAATCACGGCAAAAATACCTTTTCCTGACCTCTGGGCTCAGATGCCGCTATTGTATTGTAACGATCATAAATATTGGATAAAAGTAGGCGTTACTTTGAACTGCCTCGTTGGTCTAGTGGTTAGCATATTAGACTGCGGCTGACGTCGAGGTCCCGGGTTTGAGTCCCGGGTCGGGCCATATTAAGTATTGGGTTTTTCTGACTAGCAATTCTCAGTACTAGCCCGGGGTTAGGAAGTTGGCGGTGTTTCATCCCCGTGCCTCGGAGAGCACGTTAAGCCGTCGGTCCCGGTTATTATCACTAACATGATAATAGACGTTAAAGCCCGTCAACCCGCATTGGAGTGTGGTGGGTCTAAACTCTAATTCCCGCTCTCCTATGAGAGTGGAGGCCTGTGCCCAGCAGTGGGACGTTAATGGACTGTAGTGGTGGTGGTGGTTACTTTGAGTTGAGAGTGCCGTTGAACATTTGTGTGGTGTGGTGTTGTGGCGGTGCGTATTGCTTGCTTGGTTGCTTGCTTTTCCTGCATGTTTAGAAGTGGGAGGGTGGGCAGTGCAAATCGCATGCTGCACGTTGTACTGTGCGTTGTACCATATAGACTTATCTGTTTTAGCGGATTAAAGTGAATCAAGCTTCTTCTTCCTTGACGACCATTACAATTAATTAACGGAATTATTATCTTATGAATTTTTCTGGTATGAATTGGTTATGATACTTCCATAATTTAGTATAGAGTATAACTCTGGGATTTCCGTCTTCATTTGTTTAACCTAATGCGGCTCTTCCAGGCACCCGCTCTCTCTTTAATCGAAGAGCCTAGTGGGCAATACAAGGAGAGGTGGGAGTGACTTTCAGGGGTCAATGTAAGTTGATTGCGATGATTGACGTATTATTAAATCTTCATGAGTATTCTACCGGCAGTTTTTGTATTGTTTAGATAGTAGCAATCAATAAGTTTGACACTCAATATTATACGACCTCCCTGGCGCAGTGTTGAGCCCGCTACCATCTTAGATTACATCATCACTTACCATCAGGTGAGATTTCAGTCAAGGGCTAACTTGTAGCGGATAAAAAAAAAGATCTAATTTGCTGCCCTAACCGTGACAAAAGGGGGCTAGCTTCGCTCATACTAAATGCCTACAGTGTACTAAACTACTGGTCAGGTTTTTTTACTTACAATTTTACTAGAAGACACTTTCAACATGCGTTTGCTTAGCTCCGCGACGTGTCACAGGGTCAGGTTTTTGTCTGTCTATGCCTTAATTTTCATGTAGCTGATGCCTGCGACTTCGTCCGCGTGGAATAAGTTTTTTTGACTCCTTAATTTCCCAGGATAAAAAGTACCCTATATCGACGTGATTTTTTGCATGGGTGTAGTTTTGGATCTGGAGAGTGCTCCAGATCCAAAACTACACCCATGCAAAAAATCACGTCGATCCCATGATTTATTGCGGCGTGATTGAAGCACAAACCAACAAACAAACACACTTTCACATTTATCTTTCATTATTTACCTGGGATTTAAACACAAAATAAAACAGGATTGTATTTACCTGACAACGGGAGTTGTATGACATTTGTATATGTGGGTAGTGGATAGGTCATGGAAGTAATAAGTACCTAGGTACTGTTTTTTTTTATCCTCTACAAGTTAGACCTTGACTGCGATCTCACCTGATGGTAAGTGATGATGCAGTCTAAGATGGTAGCGGGCTAACCTGTTAGGGACATGGCAGTTATATTAAACCCATATCCCTTCGGTTTCTACACGGCATCGTACCGTAACGCTAAATCGCTTGGCGGCACGTCTTTGCCGGTAGGGTGTAACTAGCCACGGCCGAAGCCCCCCAGCAGGCCAGAAAAGGGAAAATTCAGAAATTATAAATTCCCAAATTGACCCTGCCGGGGATCGAACCCAGGACCTCCGCACGTTAACGCAACAGCGCTACACACTGCGCCACGGAGGTCGTCAAAATCGATTATATTTTGAGAATATATAAAGAAATTTGTTTATTTGCTTGAAACTTGGGTTACATTACAGATAGTAGGTTACAATTATACTTGAAGCTACCAAACATGTTTTGCACAAAATATCGTCTTAAAACTAATAGAACAAAGTGGACAAAGGTAAAGCATATCTCCAAAAAAATTCTTTCCAAAAAACCGACTTCCAACGCCACTGTCAAGTAAAAAATAATTTAGATTTCTACCAACTATGTTGAAGTCGGGCGGGTATAACAAGGACAAAGTTGACTCATCAGGCTCGCCCGACTTCAACATAGTGGGTAGAAATCTAAATTATGTGGCGTTGGAAGTCGGTTTTTGGAAAGAATTTTTATTTTTAACTTTTTAGTGCCAGGGTTGAGGAGTTGGAGTCAGTTTTTATGGGACCACCTCGAGAGCTTCTTCTAACGACTGATAGAAATACGCAGATATGATGTAACATACATTAAAAACAAATATATATATATATATATATATACGCGCCGAATTGAGAACCTCCTCCTTTTTTGGAAAAATAAATCTCTTCCAGCCTTCCTTGAAAGTGAGTAATTGAGTAAATTGTGAAGTGGTATAGGTATACTCCTACTCTAAGACAATAATATTAACAAAATCTAGATCGGAATAGTCTTTTATCAAAACTGATTTCTGAATTATTGTTACTTTCAAATCGTCTCAACAGAATTCACGAATCTATTGATTGCGACGAAGGTAAATATTTACTCCGGTTAATATTTACCTTTCGTAGCAATTTCATTCCGGTAGGTACTCCCGTTTCATTTGTATCTGAAAAACGTCTGTGATTTAGACAAAATGTGATCTCATGAATAAAGTTAAAGGAAACGATGTCATCTATAGACATTGAATTCCTTTTTGCTTTGATTTATTTTTGACAAATCGCTGCTAAAATACTAATTTCCCACTGTTTTGAAAAGGTAATATTTCTATATAAGTAAGTGTATTATTTTGTATAGTATTGTGTTTATAGTAATATTTGAATCTCACGCAGTTAAAAGCGCAACGACTTAAATACTGGCCCAACGTTTTTCAAAATCAGATAGGTAAATAAAATCTGAGACAAATCCCACCCGAATTATTTTTGATATCTAAAAGCTATCCAAATAACTTGCACTTATCATGATTTCAGTTTTTATCTTTTTTTTTTATCCACTCCAAGTTAGCCCTTGACTGCGGTCTCACCTGATGGTAAGTGATGATGCTGTCTAAGGTGGTAGCGGGCTAACCTGTTTGGGGCATGATAGTTATACCTCTATTCGGTTTCTACACGGCATCGTACCGGAACGCTAAATGGCTTGGCGGCACGTCTTTGCTGGTAGGGTATCTTTTGAAGAAGTAAGGTCTATCAGCCGATCTAATAATTACGAGTAGGTATGTATTTGAAATTGCTTTGTTGTTCGAATAACTGGTTCGATATCATCATGGGTCATACCGCATGCTATGACCAATTTAAATAATATCTTACTTGTATAATATTATGTACTATAAAAAAGCTTGGCCACATAAATGGTGGTACACATAGAAAAAATAAATATTGTAGGTGCACTACAATACCCCGCAGCCAAACTGAGTGGACATAATATTTATGCACAAACATGGGCTAGCGCCTAGACTACCCCAATTTATATTATTATTTTACTCATCTCCTAAATTGGTTCACCGTCATCGCCGTTATATACAATGACAGATAATTAAGTAGGTATCCCTGCGGCAAAATGCCGCATATTGTTACTTTCGCTACGGCAGCACATCATCTTTGATGTGCTGTATGGGACATGAGAAATCATGTATTCTTGAGTCATTATCAGTTGCGGGTAGTCTTGAATTATTATCATTCGAATTATTGACCTTCAAAATAAAATTTAGCGGTCTATGTTTGATTATTTATAGGGTGTAGCATTTATGCTTTCTTTTAACTTACATTCCCAAGTGGGTGAAGTAGGTTCATGATGGATACCGCTCTTTTTGTTGAATAACGTTTTTATACTAGTTCGTAGTAAAAGGGGCACGCTAAATCACCGTAAAATACTCTACTCCTGACACGAGTTTCACATTCCCCGAATGGTTTATTCATAAGGTATTGAAGTTGTCATTGTAAGGACTGTGGAAGGCTTATTTACTACCCTTATCTTACCATATTCAACTATTTTCAATCATATTAAAATAGGTAATAATATAAAAGCGAAAGACTGACTCACTGATCATCACGATATCTCAGGAACTATAAAACATACAGACTTGAAATTTGGAAGGTACCTTCCTTCTATGGTGTAAACGTCAGCTAAGAAACGGTTTTGGGAAAATTCACGCCTAAGGGGTTGAAATGGGGGTTGGAAGTTTGTATGAAAGTCCTTTGTTTTTGAAGTTAGACACATAGAAATTAGCATTTAAGTTATAAGTTTAAAATAATAAAAATCTGTATAATTTTTTTTCCGAAAATCTACCCCAAAGAGGGTTAAATGGGGGTTGGAAGTTGGCATGATGGTTCTAAGTTTTTGAAGTTACAGACTAGAAAATCGGGATTTAGGTTATCAGTTTTAAATTATAATAACTTGTATAAGTACATTTTCGAAAATCTACCCCAAAGAGGGTGAAATGGGGGTTGGAAGTTTGTATGAAAGTTCTATGTTTTTGAAGTTAGATACTTTAAAATCGGGATTTAGGTTATAAGTTTTAAATAAAACTAACCTGTATAAGCCATTTTACGATAATCCACCTCAACAGGGGTGCAATGGGGGTTGGAGGGTTACATAAAAGTTCTATGATTTTGTAGTTAAACTTGAAAATCGGGATTGATGTAATAATAAACTGCATAAGCAATTTTACGAAAATCTACCCCACAGAGGGTGGTGAAATGAGGGTTGAAAATGTATACGCATGTCCTATGTTTTTGTAGTTAGAGACTTCGTATTTTATAACTTTTTGGTACTAAATAAATTAAAAAAAAAAAAAAAAAAAGTTTTTGAAGTCAGCATTAAGGACTTATTAGTCTTATATAATAAAAACCTGCCGATGCTATATAGCTGCTATAAGAAGGCCTTTTGCAGCGGGAAAATCTCATAGGAAATCAGAAATTGTACGCGGACGAAGTCGCGGGCGACCGCTAGTAGGTAATAAATAGGTAATACGTCACAAAATAACGTTTGTAAACGCCAAGAAAATTATCAGAAACCATCCGCTCCGGTAACTTTGTAGTGGTAATTTATAACACGGTAGTGCTATAATCGCAACTATAACACGTTAACATACTATCATCTTAGACTGCGTCGTCCCTTCCCATTCAATCGCATTTAAACTCCCATTTTAGACTGCGTCGTCACTTACCATTTAGGGGATGCATTTAAGGGCTGGTTTGTACACAGTAAAGAGATACAACCTGTATGAAAACTACCTAGAAACACAACCGTGCGCATCGAACATGCGATGACGCGGCACTCAATACTGACGGCACTGCGACGAGCACACTGAAAAAAATGGTTACCAAATTATTAAAGGTTGGCTGAATTACACGAAAACTCTGATAAATATAACAAAAACTCGCTAAATTTCGCTATTGAACTGACAAAACAAAAAAGGTTGAATTTGGTACCAGAGTTTTGATGTAAATTAACAAAGAATATTGTACATTTTACCAAACAAATGTCAACAATTTAGTCTGGTTGATGTAATCATAAAAATGTGATAAATATTACCAGACCTCGCGGTTGAACTTACAAGACTAAAACGGTTCAGGTCAAAATATAGTCCCTACCAGAGTTCATGGTGTAAATTACCAAAGAATATTGTACATTTTACCAAACAAATGTCGACAATTTAGTCTGGTTGATGTAATCATAAAAATGTGATAAATATTACCAGACCTCGCGGTTGAACTTACAAGACTAAAACGGTTCAGGTCAAAATATAGTCCCTACCAGAGTTCATGGTGTAAATTACCAAAGAATATTGTACATTTTACCAAACAAATGTCCACAAATTAAGTCTGGTTGATGTAATCATAAAAATATGATAAATATTACCAGACCTCGCGGTTGAACTTACAAGATTAAAACGGTTCAGGTCAAAATATAGTCACTACCAGAGTTCATGGTGTAAATTATCAAAGAATATTGTACATTTTACCAAACAAATGTCGACAATTTAGTCTGGTTGATGTAATCATAAAAATATGATAAACATTACCAGACCTCGCGGTTGAACTTACAAGACTAAAACGGTTCAGGTCAAAATATAGTACCTACCAGAGTTCATGGTGTAAATTACCAAAGAATATTGTACATTTTACCAAACTAATGTCGACAATTTAGTCTGGTTGATGTAATCATAAAAATGTGATAAATATTACCAGACCTCGCGGTTGAACTTACAAGACTAAAACGGTTCAGGTCAAAATATAGTCCCTACCTGAGTTCATGGTGTAAATTACCAAAAAATATTGTACATTTTACCAAACAAATGTCCACAAATTAAGTCTGGTTGATGTAATCATAAAAATATGATAAATATTACTAGACCTCGCGGTTGAACTTACAAGACTAAAACGGTTCAGTTCAAAATATAGTCCCTACCAGAGTTCATGGTGTAAATTACCAAAGAATATTGTACATTTTACCAAACAAATGTCCACAAATTAAGTCTGGTTGATGTAATCATAAAAATATGATAAATATTACCATACCTCGCGGTTGAACTTACAAGACTAAAACGGTTCAGGTCAAAATATAGTCCCTACCAGAGTTCATGGTGTAAATTACCAAAGAATATTGTACATTTTACCAAACAAATGTCGACAATTTAGTCTGGTTGATGTAATCATAAAAATGTGATAAATATTACCAGACCTCGCGGTTGAACTTACAATACTAAAACGGTTCAGGTCAAAATATAGTCCCTACCAGAGTTCATGGTGTAAATTACCAAAAAATATTGTACATTTTACCAAACAAATGTCCACAAATTAAGTCTGGTTGATGTAATCATAAAAATATGATAAATATTACTAGACCTCGCGGTTGAACTTACAAGACTAAAACGGTTCAGTTCAAAATATAGTCCCTACCAGAGTTCATGGTGTAAATTACCAAAGAATATTGTACATTTTACCAAACAAATGTCCACAAATTAAGTCTGGTTGATGTAATCATAAAAATATGATAAATATTACCAGACCTCGCGGTTGAACTTACAAGACTAAAACGGTTCAGGTCAAAATATAGTCCCTACCAGAGTTCATGGTGTAAATTACCAAAGAATATTGTACATTTTACCAAACAAATGTCGACAATTTAGTCTGGTTGATGTAATCATAAAAATATGATAAATGTTACCAGACCTCGCGGTTGAACTTACAAGACTAAAACGGTTCAGGTCAAAATATAGTCCCTACCAGAGTTCATGGTGTAAATTACCAAAGAATATTGTACATTTTACCAAACAAATGTCCACAACGTTAAGGGCTTCACATCAATAACACCTTAAGTATATCGGGCGATGTACTACATAAATCGTTTTCTTCAGTACTTGTAGACATTTTCATTAATATATATAACTTTAATTTCAACAGGGAAAACGAATTGTGAAACTTTTTTGTACCGGCGGGAAAAATCAAGTAAGTACTTATTACGTCCATGGGAAAAATTAATTAGTTTTTTTTATGCGCACGCATTGACCACAGACAAAATGAATGAGGATTTTTTTTTGTTAAATTGTTGTTTAAAGTTTTAAACAGAGAGAAAACAAAAGTTAAGTATATTTGAGTGAAAGTTTTGTTTATTGTACACGTACAAGATGAAGTTTTCTATTTTAATACGAAGTTGCATAAAATGAACAAGCAATAGGAAGGTATATTAATTTATTTGTTCTATTGAACGCAATCTTTTTGGTATCGATTTTTTTTTGAGAATAATGAAACTCTCGTCCAATATAATAAAAAAAAACCTTGAGAGGTGTCAAGGGACACCCGGATGGAACGAAGTTCCTTTCGATTAATTAGTGAAGGATTTTTATTTATGTTATAATAATATTTTTTTTATTATTAACAAATATAATGGATCTTGGATCGCTAAATGGATGATATATTCGTGATCAGCAACCAGAAAAACAGTGAAAACGATACCCATATCAATTTTAGTGAAAATTTCAAGTCCGCCATCTTGGATTGCTAAATGGATTATATATTATACGTAATCAGCAACCCTGAAAACCCTGAACACGATACCCATATCGATTTTAGTGAAAATTTCAAGTCCGCCATCTTGGATCGCTAAATGGATTATATAGGTATTCGTGATCAGCAACCCCAAAAAACCTGAAAACGATACCCATATCGATTTTCATCATCATCATCATCATCATCATCATCGGCTTACAACTATAGCAAAAAGTGTCGTGGCAACTTTTAGTTGTCGTGCCGACAACTTTAAATCGCAAAACTGTCGGTGCAACTTAATTTCGTGCCAGTCTTAATTTTTTTCGTCTAGCCCCCTTTCGCAATCGCAACGCGCCATAAGGAACTTCGTTCCAAAAACTAATACACACTCGTGATGAAAAAAACAATAAACAACCCACAGTTTATTGTTTTTTCATCACGAGTGTGTAATAGTTATCATTATGTGCCTAATTGCGGTGAGATTAGACGCACATTATGAGTAAGTGTATTGAAAAATTATTTTCACTTTATAACACAGATAACATCTTTATAATAAAGTACGGTTGGCAACCCTAGACGTCGTAGAGTTGGCGCGGCGCCGGCGGCGGCCAGCCCAGCCCCCACTTCCTCAGTCCTCACTCGCCCCGCGTGCCGCGCGCTGTGTTCTTTGCTGTTTACTTCTATGATCTATCTTTATTCTTTTTGCGCGAGCTCTCTTACCAGGTGGTCGCTGTGGTCAAGTTTTAAAATGGATAGTGACATTGAAGAGGACCTAAGTGTGGGTGTCGCCGAATATTTGAAGGAATGGGGATTGTCTGACGAAACCATATCAAACTTTGAAGGTGAGTGCCTATTTTGATCGATATTATATACCTATATTTTTAATAATGCGTGTCTCAAGATGGCGCCATGCCTTTAAGTTGTGTTGTCTAATAAATTAATTTTGGTTGTTCAATGTGTAATATTGTACAGTGAACTAACGATTGAGTGAATGGCTAATGAAGAATTCAACTTGAAACGGAGATAGCCCTTCTTTTGTCAAGGATATCCCACGTGTTTTTTTTGTAAATCGCTATTAGATACTACTAAAGGGTCAGAGTTTAGAAGGGGACGATAAGTATTTAGGATGCCTAGATATTGACCTAGAAATAGCGGTTAGGTACCTACCTAATTAGCTATTTTACCTTGATAGATTTACAAAACGAACTTCAGTAAATTTTACCAGATTAGTTTGGTAGGCATACATTTGCCCGTAGCTAGTTCCTAGGTATTGTGTAGTTTTAATTGTGTTTTGGTCCTAAGCCTCTATTCCGAAAGAAAATTAAGCCGAATATTTGCCGGTGTGTAACTAAAAGACTGATTTAATGTTTTTCTCTTGTTTTTTTAGATAATCACATTACGTTGAAATTACCTTGACGATATACAAGAAACGGAACTGAAAGAATTAATTCCAAGTTTAAAAGACAGAATATTGTTTAAGCGAGGATTGAAGAAACTCAGAAACATTATTCAGGTAAGTTTTTTTTTCCCCTCATGTTTTTCATACATTGTCTGAAGTTATTAAAATAATCATCTCATTTTGCTGAGCTGATGATGGAAGGTATACAACTCCTTAACGGTTAGGTGTTAGGGGTAAATTCTTTACATATTATTGGTACTTACGGTAAGACTTCGCTGTCCGTCCGTCCGTCTGTCCGTTTGTTTGTCACCAGGCTGTCTGTATCTCAACAAGCGTGATAGCTAGACAGTTGAAATTTTCACAAATGATGTATTTCTGTTGTTGCTAATAACATCAAATACTAAAAAATATGTATGGAGGCTCCTTTACAACAAACGTGATTCTTTTGCCGTTTTTATAGATAACTAGCTTTTGCCCGCGGCTCCGCCCGCGTGGATGTCGGTTATCGCGACCAAACATAGCCTATGTCCATTCAAATTTTAGTCATTTTATAGGGCTCCGAGACGTCAGAGACGAGTAATTTATGTCAACATAACCGCTCATTTTTAACCACTTCCAAAAAGGAGGAGGTTCTCAATTCGATCGTTTTTTTTATGTATGTACACCGATTACTCTGAGATTTATCATCCGATTTACGTGATTTTTGTTTAGTTCGATGCGGAATTGTTGCCATTTGGTCCCATAAAAATTTTATATAGTTTGTTCCAGTAGTTTTCATTTTATGAACATTTTTGTATAATTTTAATTCAAACTTTTAACCGACATATTATTTATGATGTCCTATATTTCCGTCGTTTATGAACCGATTTCAAAAAGTTAATAGGAACTGTGCTTTTCCAAACAGGAACACTCCCATTTGATGGCGTGGCGTTGACAGATAAAGTGGACTTATGGTGGCGACATCACGGTGATAACGTTTTAAGGCGAGTATATAGCCGTGAAACTAGCGCCACTTCGGAAATGTTCTTATTATTTATTTATTTTTGAACATTTTTGAAGTGGCGCTAGTTTTGCGGCTATACTTACCTTAACGCAAATGCCGAATGCTGGCACCTGGTGCCTGGTACAGCTTATCAGCATCCTGGCCGAAACCTGGTAGGTTTAGGTCTTTTAAAATAAGAAAGGTATATCAGTACATAAGGATTCAAAATCCTATATGTACTGATATAATTTTAAGATGAGTGATCTATTGATTATTTAATTGTATTTTTGATTGGTAAAATAAATTTTATGATATGTACTAAAAATGAGTTTATTTTACTTTTAACCACCGTTTTTATTAAGCCCTTAAATAAGGTTACTGGTAATTCGACGTATTCTAAAAACTGCTGATTTTCGGCTAGCCTACATGACCTTTTTAACAGCAAATTGTGAACTTTACTGTATATATCCCTAAAAATAAAATGTTGAATTACCAATAAGCCTGTATATTTTTGAAGTGTTTGTCAAACGGTCTTAAAACTTTTTATTTTTTTCAGATCCTGTATTTCTTGTATGGTTTTTGTTTATGTGGTATCATTGAAAATTAGAAACTTAGTAGCTAATCTGCAATATTGCTGACATGGTATATCATATTGCAGTTTAGATTTTCAAACTGCTGGCCACGAAAGTAGTACGTAGTTTGAAAATCTATACTGCAATATGATTTTACTCTCATACCATGTCAGCAATATTGCAGATTAGCTACTAAGTTTCTATTTGGTAATATATACCAAAAAGTCCTGTACATTTTACTAGTGTTAGTTTGATAAATTAACCAAACTAACATTAGTAAAATTTACACTATTTATTTGGTATGTTTTACTAAACTAAGACCGGTACAATCAGACAAGCACTGATAAAATATTGGTAGATATTACCAGTTAAAGTTTGGTAATAACTACAGTACAAATCTGTTAGATATTACCAAACAAATTTTAGGAAAAAATACGAAACAAACATGATAAACAATACTAAATTGTATTTGATAAAATCTACGATACACTTCTGGTAGTTAATACAATATTATCTCTGATAAAAAGCACAATACACATCTGGTAGATTATACTAAGCTAACCTTGATAAGAACTGCATTACACATCTGGTAGATATTACCAAACAACCTTTGGTTGTATCTAAAATTAAATCTGGTAATTATTACCAAATTAACGCTGATAAAATAGACCAAACGTGATAAGTAAATACTACAAAATGTTGTTTGTTAGAGTTTACCAAATAAAATAGATAATACTTACGAGTTAAGTTTAGTGTTCTCTATCAAACTGATTTGATACATTCTACCATATAATAAGTGCTATCTACCAAATTTTTGTTGTATATTTTACCAAATACCTTTGAATTTTCTATTAAACTACCTTCGGTAATTTGTACCAACAAAAAGTAACAGTAGAACATGCAAAATGTATTTGATAAAAAAGACAAGTATGTTTGGTAAAATATACAATATCACTTTGGTAGATTGCAGCAAACAACATTGTACTTTTTTACTAGGGTACTTTGATAAAAAGGTTACTAAAGTATTTTGGTAAAAATTATACCAAAGTACTTTGGTAAGAAATTTTACCAAGTTTGTTTGGTAAAAAAATATACTAAAGTACTTTGGTGAGAAATGTTACCAAGTTACTTTGGTAAAAAATTGTACTAAAGTACTTTGGTCAGAAATGTTACTAAACTACATTGGTAAAAAATGAACAAAACATAGGTGTAATCTACCAAATAAATTTGGTACAACACCAACTTAATAAGTTTGGTAAAATCAACAAAAATTCGTGATAGGACCGAAATCAACCTAAAACTTTGGTAACATTTACGCAAAATCTGTTAAATCCAACCTAACATTTTTTTCAGTGCACTTGGGGTCTCGTCGATGCGCACGTTTGTGTGAGTGAGCCTGTTTCGAACGTTTCTAGGTAGCTTCCATACTGGTTGCATCTGTTTACTGTGGTTTGTAGGAGCATGAAAAAAAAGCAATCATGTCTGGTTGATTTTGTGGTAATTTCAACAACTGTATAATTATTGTTACAATTGCGACTGTAACAATGATTATATTATGTATAATATAGCTTCTATGAAATATTTTATCTTTAGTGAAGAAGAAGTCAAAGTTTGAAGAAAATTCTTTCCTCGAATAAAATTGAATGGATGTAATAAATAATAGTTCTAAATATCACACACGATGAGACGTGTGTTTTCTAACAAACCATCTTTCTCTTGCTACTGTCTTAAGGGAAAGCCTTTAAACCCATGTCTACGTCCATCCATGTATATTATTTGAATGACGTTTTATGCTAAGCGATTGTCTTCTTTGACTATTCACTCGTATAAAAACTAATAGGTAAGAAAAGACAATCGTATTATTTGCAGTACAACGGCCTCAAAAACGAGTGCTTTTATTTTAAGAGGTCACGAAAAGCTTCCTTCGTAAAATTATTCCTCTCAATTTGCATTTTAATAGAAAGGAAAGCGTTAGGAATCCCGTGTGAAATTTCGTTTTAATACCGGTTATGGTATACAATTAGTGAAGCATAGTTGGTACTTTATTGGACTAACTGTTTTTGTCCATGATTCGAACAAGGTATTCTCATTTTTATAGGTACTTAGTTACAGCTGTTTTTACAAGTTTTACAAAAAGAAAGAAATGCCATCTGCTTAATCGGGGGAGCCACACGCTATCGTTACCTCTGTGCGATATAGATTCATAGGATTTTAAGCAAACATAAATACTACGGACCAAAAAAAACATCCGTCGGGCGAAAATTTACTTTTAGCACACTAGACGACCAATTGCTTAGTGTGCGTGCTCCATGCCAATGCGTAGGACTTCGTTGTTTCCTTTCACCGCAGACACGGACGTTTCGAGCAGACGTTTTACCTTTCCGGTTTCAAGTGTGTTTGTATTCTCAAAAAACATGAATACAATGTATGTATATTGTGGCGATACTGTCGATATCGTTAATATTTCCTCGATACGAGACGACAATACTGTGTAACCTGTGAAATATTGAAGATAATCCTTGAATATTCATCATTATCATCATCATCTCACCCGATCACCGGCCGAATTTCTGAAGTCGTACCCGTACTCTGGTACGGTTTTCTTCTCAGAATGAGAAGGGCTTTGGCCAGAGTCTACCACGCTTATAGCATGCGGATTAGGAGACTTCACAGAGATTTGAGAACATTTTGGAGATAACTCTGGCATGCAGATTTCCTCACACTGTTTTCAAGTGATATTTAAATGCTTAAAGTGCTTAGTTAGTACTTAACTTAGGAACTTTAGCAAAAGTTTGAGGTGAGCCCCCTAATAATAGACACTGTTTTCATCGAATAATAAAAAAACAAAATAACCACCTTACCACTTCTATCAGGGTACACCGTACAAAAAATATTCTTATTCCTTTTGAAAATAATGACGTCATTTTATAATTACCGCACTCTCACAAATACCATCATTAATCGCTGTCACTTCCTACATGATTTATGAGAGAAAATATACGAGTAGAACAGAAGGCTCGTTTTATACGTACCTGACAGAGTTCAGTATAGATATGGAATTGGTATAGGAGCGTACACTTGTCTCTGTGTGTATGACTCGTGAAAGCATCATCGCATGTTAACGTTTCAAAAATTCGAAATAAATATAATAAAAATGGATCTACTACGGAGGGATCTCGCATAAATAAGCATAATATTATAATATCAATAAACATCATTTTTTACGAAATTGTTACAGAGATAATTTCATTTATTTTTATTCTTTTTTCTGGTTTAAGATGTTCATTGTTTCAAAAATAATTTTAAAATTCACTTATATGAAACTTACAGGCTAACATGAAATACTTAATGTATACAAGATTTCGCATTTTGAGTGTACAGGATTAAGTTAAATAAGTTTATAATGTCCAATTCCAAGCAAAATATTAATTTCTTTTTAATTTCTAATGAGGGTAGTACGATCTGAACAAAAACATACCAACGCATACACGGATTGTTTGCCACGGAGCTGTGTGAACATATAGATAATATGAGTAAAAAAAATCCACAAAAGATCAATTATTTGACGTTAAAATATGCAAATGGATTAATACAGACGTTCGTTTTTTAAAGTTATTTACCTACTGATATTTGGATCAGGTACCGTGAATTTTTGAAATGTAAAGAACAAAGAGTTTTATGCTTTATAAAACCTTTACCATTTCGACGTTCCGATTTGCAAAGGCATTCTGATCAATATAAATGTGAGGACAGAGACAAAAATAAATTATTGAGAGAAAAAGCATGACGAAGGACGAAGGTGAATTATACCATTGAATACTTTGTTGGCACTTTTTTTTCTGTCGATCTCTCTTCTCGGGCCACTTTCATTCCATTTTATTCGATGACAAGACGTCAGTCTTTGAAGACTAAATAGTAGAATCGGAAATCCTCTATACTCCCAGGGATGCCAAGAATGTAATCTATATAAATAAAAGCGAAATACCACTCACTCACTCACTAATCACGATATCTCAGGAACGATAAATCATACAAACTTGAAATTTGGAAGTTAGGTTTCTTCTATGGCATAGAAATCAGTTAAAAAATAGTTTTAAGAAAATTTGCCCCTATGGGGGTGAAAATATAGGGGTTAAAAGTTTGTATGATAGACCTAGGTTCTTGAAGTAAGAGCCATAAAAATCGGCATTTAGGTTAAATTAGTTTTAAATAATAAAAACCTGTTTAAGCAATTAGCCAAAAGGGTGAAATGGGGGCTTAAATGGAAGTTATATTTTTTAGTCTTAGACATGAAACTCGCCTCTTGGGTTATTCGTTTTAACAATTTAAATCTGATTAAGCTAAACTTATACATATATAGTCTCTATAGATAAAGGCCTTGTGCAGCGGGGAAATTTCATAATCAGCTCATGAGAAATCATAAATTGTAACCGGACGAAGTCGCGGACGACCACTAGTAATTTAATAAATTGAACAATCCTTTACGGTGTTAGATCAGGAAAAAAGTAACAGACAGGCTATACAATTAAATTTTCTTCTTTTTATGCAAAACCTTGAAATACCTAGATATCAAATTAATATATTGTTCACTAGCTGATGCCCGCGACTTTGTCCGCGTAGAATAAGTTTTCTTTAAATTCCCACGGGAACTCCTCAATTTTCCGGGATAAAAAGTAGCCTATGTCACTCCATGTCCTCAACTATAGTGATCCGTTGCTCCGTTGCGCCGTGATTGAAAGACTAATTAACAAACCAACAAACCATTAAACCAACACACAAACACACTTTTGCATTTATAATATTAGTATGATTAAAAGTTCCTTTGAAGAACCGAAATCAAATTATGCTCGTTATGCCAACCCACATTAAAATCTGACAGTGAAAATGTTAAATTAGTCTCATAAACAATTGAGTGATGATTAGAAGCTACAAACACAATTCGAGTGTAAAATTAATGCTCTTTGATCAAAGTAATTTAAAATGTTCATCATATTTATGTTGCTGTGCATTTCCAAAACTAAAACTATTCCAACAACCACCCAGAAGCTTTATATGAATAGTAATTAAATCGCGACCTCGCTGTAAAAGGTTTGTTGCATCCATTTACCCTGTGTGCATTTCAGACTGTTTCGCTACTTACTTATGGGTTAAACAGACGCAAAGTGGAACACTAACTGCACGACAGAACGTCATATTAAATGTCACACTAATACCATATTATTGTATGACGAGGAACTTTACGATGTCACGATTGAGTGCGACTGTACGCTTAGTAATAAGCGGATTCCCATTTCTATCAGGGAGCTTCGTTACACGCGTACCTTGAACACAGTTTTATACAGTTAATAATAATATAACCGTATTGGTTACGTTGCCTTCGCGTTTTTTACGCGCTTTTTATTAGCTTCAGACGTATGTATGTTAGTATGTAACGGAATCTTTGAACATGATTTTGACCCCCTTTAAAACGTCGGATTAACTCGAAATTTGGCATACTTATTAAGGACCGATGACAATTCAATATTTTAACCCGTTTGTTCAATGTTTTAACCCGACAATTCAATAGTTTGACCCGTTATCCTTACAAGGATAATCAGGATTAGCGATGTTTTGTTTTCCTGAGACCCGGAGTGTCTGCGTCAAAAGCGTGTTTTTTAGTGTTTTTTAACTATTTTCAATGTTTGAATTCAATGTTTATTCATGCATTTAGGCTCTAAACATTATAAATTATAAGGCTTCACGTAGGTATTAAGTACTTACGATCAACAGATCGTAAATAACACCTCCATACTTAGTGATTTTTATGAATTTAAGATGGTGAACTTCCAAGCTTTTAAGGTGTTCAGTATTTGTATAGAAGCTTATTACCATAAGGCCTCCTACTTACTGGCCAGGCACTTATAAAACCAACTATTTAAAAAATAAAAATAAAAATGAGATAATGAATAAAATTTTTCAAAATTACTCTACTTACTTTTCATGAATATATTACAACTTTAGTCTCAAGAACTCTGGAAGCGCAAAATGTAGGTAGACCTCAAATGTTACAACTGTCGGCATTATTACATGAAGTGTATGACATTTTAATGCCCATATTACTCTTTATACAAATGACCCTTTCTTGTTTTCCTTATGACAAAAGAATGAGGCCATCCCGTACGCAAATAAAACGTGCTCTCTTTTTTATGAATGTTTTACATCATGTTTTATATTTACGAACATTGTTGCTGCATAAAATGTTATGCTTACGGTTAAATTAAAATAAGGAAGTGGTTGTTCTTTATCCCTTTCTGTGTTACTGTACCGTACAGCACTATTAATGTTATCTACCACCACTACAGCCCATTAACGTCCCACTGCTGGGCACAGGCTTCCACTCTCATAGGAGACAGGGAATTAGAGCTAAGACCCACCACGCTGCTCCAATGCGGGTTAGCGGGGTACTATCGTATACTATAGCTGAATTAGAGTCTATTATGCCTAGTACTCGGAACTTTTTCTGAGAAAAGTTACCTAATAGTGAAAATTTTACTATTAAGTCTGGAGTTACTTACATCTAAAAGAAGACTGATAAATAGCTTTTAAGTTTTTTTCTAATACCCTTCCAAGAGAAAAAAAGACACCGACTAATAAACTTATCGCGGAACTGAAACACAGGTGTTAGCATTCCTGCCCAGCCGTGCTGTAATAGGCTATAGTGGTGGTGGATACAATAGTGGAAATTTACGTATTAAAAATTCCTAAATAATAGGCCTTTCAATGTAGGCTTCTCCTCACTCAAACGTAATGCGACATCATTCTTCCAATTGACAAAATGTAAAATCTTTCCGCAATTATTCATCGAGGATAATTGATTACGTGCCCCGGTATTCGTTCGTCAGATGTAGAGCGATGAACGTCAGGCTGAGTTTGAAAATGACAAATGTTTACTAATGACCTGTTCAGAGTAAAATTAAATGGTTCTCCCGATGTTATTTACTTTCGTCGTATTTTTGATTGTTACTAATTACTGCAGGCCTGTTTTATCTCATTGGCTATTACAGAAAGTGTCCAACAGTAAGAGTCAAACGCCGAATAAAAATAATGTCCTCCCGACCGAATTTCGGCCACGGCGGCCTATCTCAAGAGAAATTAGCCATCTGCGCGGGAGATATTATAGTGCACGAGTGTGTGAGCATTCACAGGTACACTCACAGTTCCTTTATTCTCATAGTCCGATAGGATGGAAATTCCAACACGACCGGAGAGAGATCAGGCGCAGGACCGACGGCTTTACGTGCTCTCTAACTTCCTAACTCCAGGCTAGTGCTGAGATTTCTTGACAGAAAAACCCAACACTCGTTATGGTTCGACCCGGGACTCGAACCCAGGACCTCGTCAGCCGCAGTCAAACATGCTAATCACTAGACCAACGAGACAGTAAAAATAAAATAGGTATGTTGTTAGCTAATTTCGTTAACCTACTGGGATGAAATCATAAACGCACTAAATACGAAAGGAATTTCGGATATTGATACTGTTGTTATTTGTAGGACACTTTTCGAACAAACTCAATTACAATTGCTACGGAACAGGTCTACTGGGTGATTCTATATAGTACATATACAATACACATAACATATTATATAAAGTAAGTTGTATAAATTTAGTAATTTACGCCGCACACCCATAAGTAGCACTTTAAAGCTTAATATTTCGCAAATGGATCCCTGAATCGAATAATGGTTTTAGAACACTCGCAATATTTTTAATATAATGACACCCACACCACACCATGGGATGGACATGAAAAAAAAATTCAAATGAAATTGTTTTATTTTATTTTTAAACCCTAAAACATTTTTATTTCTTTTTAACCACTTTGTCGGCATAATTAATATGCATACCCATGCCAAATTACAGATTTCTAGTACTAATAGTCTCTAAGCTAAGCCGCGGACGGACGGACGGACGGATATGGCAAAAGGATTCCTTGTTGACTATGGAACCCTAAAAATAGTGCCAGAAGTTTGCTAATAATATATACCTGATATTCATAGAGATCATTGCTATAACCCGACTAAAAAGTAAACGACCCCATGAAATGAGTTTTCCCTTATGCGAAGCGTAAAACGTATAAATTCTCTTAACTCTAAGTACGTTGTGAAATAACTACGAAGTATATTATTTGAAAGTTTGGTAATATAAACTTAGATCTAAGAACATTTATTACTTTACCTAAGTTACGATTATCTAAGTTTCATCATCACGTTTTATAGTGGCATAGAATACATTAACCAAATCCTTTTGTATGCTATGTACTATAATTGCTTACCTTAGTGGTTATTAATTCGAATTCTGGCATGCAGATTCTAACTTTTCGGAACTAAGTATATTTTAAGCATTATCATTTTAAGGAAACCTAAATAAATGTCTCCATAATTCTTTTGGACAGCGTTCGAGTACTTAGGGGACAAGGCCCAAACTGTTCTGTAACGTCTGGGAACATCCATAGTCCGCGCAGTCCGAATACTGTAATATAAAATAGCAAACCCCAAGCCACTCCTGCTCGACAGTATTTCAAGTAATAGGATGAAGACAACTCTTTATCAACCTTAAAAACGCGCTTCTAGTATGGAAAGCTTGTATACAATACATGGTTGTGATGACATCTAATGTCAACACCGGCTTGACAAAACCTCAAGAATGGTTGCAGGAATTGGTCCTTAGGTTTTTAATAGGATCCCCCACAGCACAAAAAATGCGCTAAATATTAACAATTTAAAAAAAACTGAAGAGTTGGCTTGTTGAGAAGTCGTTCTACGGTTAAAGTTAATGAGTTTTTACTAAGAAAGAAGAGATTATAGTTTATAAGACTTTTATTATTATTGAATTGAAGACATTTTTATTATGATAAGCTTATAATTATTATAAAATATGACATACTTACCTACTAAATTTAAAATGATAAATTTTGAAGAGTAATATCAATAATTTTCCATACTAATAATATAAATGCGAAATTGTGTGTCAACCAGTTTTGACAAAATTAGGTACAAAGATAGGTTGCATCCCGGGAAAGGACATAGGTTATGTAGTTGCGGGCATCATCTAGATAGGAATAAATTACTATGACTAGGTATGACTATGGTCTATGACTATCACAGCTTAACGTTAGCAGTATGAAGTTGGGGAGGGGGGGGCATATACTACTGTACGGGAGCAGGTGATATGGCTCGACCGTAACAAAGGATGATCATCCTACCGAGCGGGTGTTGTGCTCGGGGACCACTGGTCCGACCGTTCATCGTTGGAGGTCGTATATACGCGTAATTCAGAGAACGCTTCGTTAGCGTGAGTTAGGCTCTTCGTGTTCATCGTGCGCTACTAGTAATGCCATCTATTGGATTATGTGCGGACTGCGAAGTCCGCTACATCACTCCCCTTCGAGTCCGGAGGTCGTCAGCATGCAGATGGCGTTGCAAGCATCAGCTGGAGAAGTGGCGTCGTGTAACAACCAGAGTAGTGGCGTTGTAGGCTCATACTATCCTAAGGCTGTGTGACCCACTTGTGCGGCTGGTACTGGCGTCGACGGGCTGTGTACTGATATGCCGTTGAGTATCGACTGTGCTGGCCGCCGAGCGTGTGGCTCTGTGAACGGCTGTGCTGCGTTGCGTGATGTTGCTGTTGTGCCGGAACATCGGTCGGCTGTGCTGTGTTGTGTTGCGTTGTGTTGCTGTTGCTGCGTTGTGATGCTTGTTGCTTGTTGCTGTGCTGCGTGTTGCTTGTTGCTACTTGTTGTTGCTGTGCTGCGTTGTGCTGCTGTGATGCGGTGCGTTGCTTGTTGCTTTGCTGCTTGTTTGTTACTGTGCTGCGTTGTATTGCTTGTTGCGTTGAGTTGCTGTTGTGCCGTGCTGTGCCTTCTGATGATGCTGCTCTCGTCACGATGACTGTAGGGGTTTGTTGTGATGTGCGATGTTGCTGATGTCTGACGAGTGAGGGTGTGACTCGTCGGCTTGATGTGCGTCGGTGGCGGCTCTGAGATCACGTCGGCTTGTTGTGATCGTCGGCGGCGGCTGTGACATCACGTCGGTCGTTGGCGGCGGCTTGGAGATCACGTCGGCTTGTTTTGATCGCCGGCGGCGCCTTGGAGATCACGTCGGACTTGAAGATCACGTCGGGGTCACCACTGTACGGGAGCAGGTGATATGGCTCGACCGTAACAAAGGATGATCATCCTACCGAGCGGGTGTTGTGCTCGGGGACCACTGGTCCGACCGTTCATCGTTGGAGGTCGTATATACGCGTAATTCAGAGAACGCTTCGTTAGCGTGAGTTAGGCTCTTCGTGTTCATCGTGCGCTACTAGTAATGCCATCTATTGGATTATGTGCGGACTGCGAAGTCCGCTACACTACCATCACTTAAATCCGTATTGGGATTGGGTTGGGATTTCAAATTATTGTATGACACGCATTTTCGTAATTCACGCAAAATCCAAAGGATAGGTACGAAGTCTCAGACGTGCCTTATCTGTTTGACGATTGAAGATTTCCTTACCGAAAAACTATGCAAGCAATAGATCCTTGCCTAAAAGTGACCTTTGTACTGTAAAAAGGTCACTTTTAGTTAAATTTGTAACAATTTTAGTTATTCTAGATGATGCCCGCCACTTCGTCCGTTTTTTCCCGGGGGAACTTACAATAATATAAGCATAGATATGGCTTTTTAATGAATATTTACTATCAAAATACTATTTAAAATTAGAACTAATGAAAATCCTGAATGATTGGTTGTACAATTAATGTAAATAAAATAAAATTGCGCATTCCTTGGAGTATAATTTGTTAATTCTAAATGTTTACAGTTTATTGTTTTATGCCCCTGAACGTTTTATATTCCACGGCTTCAAATTAATTTTCATGTTGATTTAAATTTAAAGTATTCTACTCGTAGTTCTACCATCTACCATCGCAACAACAGAGCATTCTTATTTTTTATATTAAATTGTGTTTAGTATATATTAGTATTTTGTTGAACGGCAACACCAAACGTCAAATGTCACTCGTTTTCTGACAGTTGACGTTGTCTGTCATTCATTCCGCTTCCGTCTTCGGTTTGGTTCGAATAACCTTTTTCGGCTCCCCATTTGGCTTGTATTTTCGGCATTATTTATCATAATATTATACTACATACATTCACCACCTACTTAAATATATTACATACACAAAGTGAAGTGCATACTCGACAAGAATAACCGATATACCGACTAGGACACGCAACATTTCCTTTCCCCATACATTCTAATATATTTCGTCAGGTTAGTTTTTGATTAGGTATATTAGCTCCGCGAACTTGCGGACGAGAAAAATTGTTTTAATTCTGATAAAATCTGCTTTCCTTGCACACAAATTACGCTATGTTACACGCAAACCTTTTTTCGGGCAACTTGTTTAGGGAATATCAATCACTGTCAACGGGTCAGATAGTACTTACTGCGTGATTTATAGACTGGGTCAAATAAGACAGTGACCGCAAGGAATGCTCCAAATATTCCTAGGTCCCACATTCTCCTTGTAAGGCAAGTAATTTATTAGTGTATGTTGGCGACAAGATTAAAATTATTTCTCGAATACGTTGAACTTTCTAGATAAAGACCAAATGTGCAAGCCAAAATAATTCATTCACGGGATTTCAAGTGGCGGATGTCGCGCCGGGTTGGATTTTTTACAAGTGGCCGTAGGCGCCCAGCGACAAAAACAATTACAAAAGGTATAGAATGGTCTTTGTGCAATAGCATTCGAGATTTAAGAACCTACTAGAAATATGTCAAACAAGTGTATTCGTTTTAGAAGTAGGTAAAATTTATGTGTTTCTGTCAACTGTTGTTTTAAAATTAATGAGTTGCTAGAAATTTATAGTAAAAGTGAAATAAAGGGACTCAGAGTGGTCACTCATTGGTGTTCGGGAATATTCCGTCTAAAGATTTAAGAGGTATAAATATTCCCGATAGACCGAACGCCAGTCAGTCGACCCTCAGCACTAGTATGGAAAATAACTCTTTTATTTCCTAGTACCTAGTAACCTCAAATCTTCACACTTCTACCACTCTACTATCACGGTAGAGGTGCACGACCGGGGTGCACAGGACGGGACGCCTACCAATGCAACATCGACGAGTACCGGCGGACGGGTCCCGATTCTTGCCCGCCCGCTCACTCCGTGGCCCGAGCGTTTCCGTAACTTTTGCGGGACAAGTTCCCTGGCGTCGTCGAGGGTCTACGCAACCGACGCGCCGCAACAGTGTACGTTTTAACAGAGAAAAGGCAGGTATCTATACTTCGCGCGTTGGCCCCATATGGATAAGTACGGAGTACTGCTGAGTTCTTTGACTAATAGTTAGTATTCTGTGCATTCGAGTCCGAGCACCCTAGTACCACCTCTTTCCATTTGTCCGGGTGGAAAAAAAATGGTAGTTCGACTCGTGGAGAATCTAAAATGGCAAGAAGGCTTTAGAAACCGGACAAATGGTAGTTCTTTTTGTGTGGTCTATCAATTCTATGACGTACCCCTGGTATTTTCTACCACGTACCTGTAAATTATGGAACCAGCTTCCACTTTCTTTATTAATACAATACAATAGAGGCTTTTCAAGGGGTGGATTAACAGGTTTCTTAAAGACCCGGCCGTTCCTCTGATACTGCAAATATTAATGGGCATCAGATGACTCGATCGCTTGCTATTAATATAAAACAGCAACCTCTTAGAACCTAAATTTAGATTATGAACCTAAATTTTGAAAACTCAAATAGGTAACCATAAAAGTGATTTTCACAAAATATATCATCTTAACTACTGCAACGAGGCAATGTGGCTGGAACACTGGCTGAGTTATCCCGCTGAATAGCCGAACTAATATTATGCTGACTGAGGTAACTTCAACTCACCATAGTATTACCACAGAATAGGTTTGAAGGAAATTATATTACGACTAAGGTAAGGGTGTGGATATTATAAACAACTACTATTACCTATTCTGTGTTATAACGGGGCGTCCAGATTATGCAACATGTTATAAAAACTTGTTCACGTTTAAAATCTATCGATAATCCTAAAAATAAAATTTTATAAATACCAATCATGCCATGGCATTTACACGCTATTTTCAACATGGTTCATGAACCATTTTTAAAATAGCGTGTAATGCGAATTAGCGGTCTGGACGAAGTCTTTGTATACTAATATTTGTTTATATTTGAAAACTACAAAAGGGTTGTAAGAATGGTTGTAAGTAATTCTCTAGAAATGTGACTAAATACTAACAAGTAGGTACTTTAACAAAATCGAATTATGTAACGATTAAAAAAAAGCCAATTTGCACGCTTTCGTTACAAAATACCGAAATTGGAGCATACTTTTTGTAAACTGCTGTCGAAATCATATTTCACTGTTAAAATTGCTTTTTGGTAAATATCGTTCGCAACGATGTTGGGATTCAGTATCTACCAATATTCTGTTTTAAACTACGTAGGTAATGTTTTTTTCATATAACTTGCACTGAAAGTGTGAGTTTCAATGCCTGTTAACAAGTCAATTGATGGTTTTCTCAGAAAGTGTCTTTCAGAAAGTGATGGTTTTTTACCCGCAGAATGACGCAGCCCTCCTTTCAATCCTGTCAGAGTATCTTTTGTTTATTTTAAACCTTTATATTTGTCATTTTACCCATCAACTTGTTACGCAGGCGAAGTCGCCAGCTAACGCCTAGTGAGCTAAACCATACCGTTTCTCACGGAAACACGACGCAGCTACCGCTGACGCGGTGTAATCCGAATTTACCGCGAGTCGCGACGTGGGAACGGGAACCATACATATTCTTATTTTAGAAGAAGCCACTAGTTTTTACCTTCTTAATTAATGTAATTTAGTAATATAAAATTAAATATAAGGATATAATCGCCCTATTCGTTTTCATCCACACCCTGCGTGCCAAATATATATCTAACTAAACTCACAGATATCAAATTTGTAAACAACAATCTAGCAATGAATAAGCAATATAATTTTAATAAATCTAGCACTTTTAATGCGGACTATATGATAAATATATTGTGTGCCGCGGGATAAAACACGATTTGAGACTTCGTCTTGTTTCACCCCTAAACACACAATATACTATTACATAAATATACTATTACATACGCCCTAATTCTCCTATTCTGTCAAAATAGTTATATTAATTAAAAAGTTTTTCAATACACTTGCTCGAAAAATGCACTTACAGAAGCAGTAAACAGGGCTTGTAAGTTAAATTTACTGCCCGCGTGCAGTAAATTAGCAGTTTTTTTAAGTTTTGTAAGTCCACGTTACTTCTAAATAAAAAGTTTTCTTGTAAGAAGGTTCATAATGATATTGACTTTGTATGTAGAAAACCTAAAAAATAATGACATTTAGATGTGAATTGATGAAATTGATTCATAAAATAAAAAATTGTATTTAAATAATTAATTAAAATTGTTTTAAGTTTTATAAATCAAAAAAGTAAACGCTAAATAATCCAGACTGGGAGTTAAGAACTAGAACCTATCGCCATGAATCCAATAAAAAAAACAACAACGTGCTGTAGTCTACATTATCTTTAAATGCGCGCTATTTTTAACCGAATTCCAAAAAAGGAGGAGGTTCTCAATTCGGCGCGTATCTTTTTTTTTAAATGTATGTTGGTGCATATCTCCGTGGTTTCTGAACCGATTTGAAAAAATTTCTTTTCAGTGGTTAGAGGAAGCTCCCGAAGTGGTCCCATAAAAAAATCTGACTGCAAATCCTCAATCCTGATGCTGTAGGTGTACCGTACTACATGAAATCCTCAATACTAGGGAGTTAGGAAATATTGATGGTGAATTCATATAGTAGGTATCAAGTCACGTATATACGATTCAAGTCCCAACTCCTCAACCCTGATGCTGCAGGGTACAGAACTCCTTAAAAATAGCAATTTAGGATTTTTTTGTGGTGAAGTCATATTATAGGTGTCAAGCAACGACTTCATACTCAAACTCAAGTCCCAACTCCTCAACTCTGATGCTGCAGGGTACTGCATTCTTAAGCTGTGGGGATTCAGAGTACAATAAAAAGTTAAAAATAAAAATTCTTTCCAAAAAACCGACTTCCAAAGCCACTGTAAAGTCTATATATATAAAAATTAAACCCGTTTTCCTTGGCATCACGCGTGAATGACTGGACCGATTTCACTAATTCTTTTTTTGTTGTATTTGTTATTATTAGGAGAAGGTTCTTACGGAAAAAAATATTAAGAAAATCTCTCAGAAATATTGAAAAATATACATTTAATTTTGCATACTAAGGCGGTACGAAGTTCGCCGGGTCAGCTAGTAAAAAATAATTTTGATTTCTACACACTATGTTGAAGTCGGGCGAGCCTGACACGTCAACTTTGCCTATCTTTGTATACTTCTTTGGAAGTCGGTTTTTTGGAAATAATTTTTTTTAAAGTGTCATTGAATTGTTATAAATTAACAAAAAGTAGAAGTGGAATCATAAAATTAAATCAACAATTAAGTGTTTTACATCTGAGAAAAAAACGCGACAAGCTTATAGATAATATAAATTGTGTAATGACGCTTTAAGATGATAGTAAAAGTTTTAAAGGAAAAGTTTATTTTATTCTTTTTAGTGAATTTATATAAAAGCTTGTTTTAAAAAACGTTTTTTTACTTTTAATT
This sequence comes from Erebia aethiops, assembly GCA_923060345.2. Lineage (NCBI taxonomy): Eukaryota > Metazoa > Arthropoda > Insecta > Lepidoptera > Nymphalidae > Erebia > Erebia aethiops. The sequence continues at coordinate 7,340,983 of OV281082.1, forward strand.
TTTTTGAGATTAATAATGCAGGTAGCCTTACAAGCCTTTCGATCAGTTTAGACAAGCGATTCTATAAACAATGATCCGTTATCTTAAAAAAATGTATTTTAAGGCTTTTAACGGGAAAATAATTTGTAGCGGCGTTGAGTGGAATTAATGATATTTACGGTAGATAAATGCTTTTAGGTGCAAAGAATGCTGCCCTATATTTTATACGTGCTCCTATTATAGAATGATTTATAGTGCTTGATTTTAAAAATTCTTTTTCCCCTAGACCATTTACGTTTAAGGGAAAGTACCTTTAAACCTTTTTAGAATTGATTTAGTTTTATTTTGCTATAACCTTCGTTGTATGTATTAGAGATATAGATAGGATTAAAAAATCCATATGAAGTGGTAACTACTTATTTAGGATATGATATTATACCTATCATTTAGCTCTTTCTGCTCCTTCATTCATTTAAGTAGGTACTTATCAAAAATATGTATTTAGGTATGTATCGTTAATGCAAATAATATAGGGATAAACATTTTTAATGCAGATGAAAAGTTCATTTAACTCACTATCATAATATCGAGCAACAGACACTAGCGCGATAGGACAAAACGTCTTTCCCCTCAAACGCGAACGTTTCGTGCTAACATTTGTCCAGAGCGGTCCATTATGTTAGGTACATAATGGACCGCTCTGGACAAATTTGTGCTCTCAACTATAATATTATCATACTAATATTAAAAATGCGAAAGTGTGTTTGTTTGTTGGATTGTCGTGATTTTTGGCTTGTGTATAGTTGAGGACCTGGAGAGTGACATAGGCTACTTTTTATCCCGGAAAATTAAGGAGATCCTTCGTGAGATCGTGGGAATTAAAAAAAACTTAAAACACGCGTACGAAGTAGCGGGCATCACCTAGTTTTCAATAAAATTGGTTATTAATAGGTATGTCTTTTGTTTCAACGTAAACTATATTTTCGCATTACTTATTTCCTGTTTACTAGCCGTGGATAAGGAAACGATAACTCCCTTAGCAATTTCACAGTATTTCGGGGAGATTTACACTGCCTTGTTAATTCATCACATGTTTCAGGACCGGCCTTGACTCTTGTACAAGCGACGGGATGAAATTAAGTTCTTAAGCGTGAAGGCTTCATCGTTTGTCTTCCTTAAAGTAAACCTTGTAGTAATAACCGAGTATTTTTAAGCAGCTTTTTAGTTTTGTGTTATTAAATATAACACAAATACCTTATAAATATTGTAGAAACCCGAAATTTTGTCGTGAGGCACCTGCTTGCTCAAGAGTTTTCTTAAAGGTGACTGATGTCTGCGTCATGGACTATCGTCAAACCATTCTTATTCTGAGTAGAGACTCGCGCTCAGTAGTGTGCTGGCAATGTGTTGGAGATGATGATGATGATGATTAATTCTGTAGAGCCTCACTAAGAGGCATAAAGCTATCTTTGCATTTATTTTTATTTTATGACTAGCGATCCGCCCCGGCTTCGCACGGGTTGCACTAATAATCATAATAGTCTATACCCAATATAGCTAGTGGGCAGGTTTTAAATTTTAATATTACATTGTAAGACTATATGCCCCGCCCTCACTAAACTATAATCTGAGCGCCGACCGCAGTCGCGCTTATTTCCCTTGCACGTTACATTATTTCTATGATATCTCATAAGATATTCATGTAAATTAAATGGTGTAGAGGACAATTTTTATCTTAATTAAATACTTGAGATGACCAATATATTTATTCTGATAAGGATTAATACTATGTCGGTAAAAACACTTTCGCAAGTAAAGCATTAGCTTAGACCAAATTTGAAAATCATAAAAATGGTTACTGTGAGCCAACCTTAAAAGATAGATGTGAACTTTTTTTTAGAACTTTTTGAGAGGAACAATTCCACCATACATTATTTTCGTGTAACTTTAACTATTTAAGCAGCGCACGCCACGTAAGCTCTCAGAAGAGGTGATTTTTCCGACTTAGTTCACATAATTGCAATTTCGTAAGGATCTCTAATTTTTTTGAAAATAGAATAATTGCCTATGTTACTCGCTGATGATTTAACTTTCTATAAGTGAAAGTATTCTTAAAATCGGTTGAGTAGATTTTGAGTTTGTCCATTACAAACATTCAAACAAACAAATCTTTCCTCTTTATAATATTATAGTTTAGACTTTAGATAAAACTAGCTGTTGCCCGCGGCTTCGCTCACGCTCCAAATTCCAGCTCCATCCGTCCAGTGGTTTGAGCAGTGCGTTGGTAGATCAGTCAGTCACCTTTTTAAAATAAATTTATTAAGATAAGCCTTTGACAGTGATTTCATCTGGTAGGAATTATGCTAATGAAGCGTTCACAGACGGAACCGGGCTAATCTACGAGGGATAAAGCAGTTTATACCTACCCATAGTCGCCATGTATGCGGCATCGTACTGAAATGTTCCCTCGCTCTATAAATCTTAGTCGGAAGGAATGGCAAGCAGTTACAGCTTGAGCCAATAGAGAAATAAAATTTCCAAATAGTCCTTGCTGGCTAGCCACTTATTAAAGCATAGCACTTACTACAGCATCTTAAGTTCATTAATATTACCTTTTTTAATATCACATAATAAGAAATTGCAATTTAAAGCGAATTTAACAAAGATGCAGTTAGGAACAACGTTCACTAATTGCCTCACTACATGAATAAAGATTAAGATGCAAAGCGGGCCTGCACTGCATAATATATTTTCTTGGAGCTAATAGTAGGTAGTTAGGTACATGGTATTATATTATAAGTACCTTGAAAGGGCTGCCTGAAGTCTATTATAGTCGTTTGTATAAATCGACTATTTGATATCAATAATAATAAAATCTGTCATCAATACCACTAGATTAAACTTTCTCTCACATAGAAAATAAATATAACTTGAAATTCCCCATTAGAAATTTTTATTTAGGAACAGTCACGAGACAGTCCTACTATCTACAGTGAGTAAGTTGTGTATATTATTATTCTAATTGGAAATATTATAAAACTAACTTAAGCCCGCGAGTTTATCCGCGTAGATTGAGGTTTTTGCTTCCCGCGGGAATTCCCTAATTTTCCGGAATAAAAAGTGGCCTGGTGTATTCTTCCAGACTATAATCTATCTCTGTGCCAAATTTATCCAGATCCATCTATCCAAACTTTCGCATTTATAATATTATACTAGATCTAGAAGATATCGTAGATATAGATTTTTCCTATACATATATATAATAATAATTCCTATATACCAATTATAATTCTTATTTGAATATTAAGCCATTAAGTTTGATTATTACTACCAAGATTGGAGCACGTGTGACTTTGAAATCATACTAATATAAATGCGAAAGTCAGTTTGTTTGTTGGTTTGTCCTTCAATCACACTGCAACGGAGCAACGGATCGATGTGATTTTTGGCATGGGTATAGTTGAGGACCTGGAAGTGACATAGGCTACTTTTTATCCCGGAAAATTAAGGAGTTCCCGCGGGAATCAAAAAAACTTGAACCACGCGGACGTAGTCGCGGGCGTCAGCTAGTTTAATATACTTACCAAAATCTGACTAACTACAGAAACAATAGCCATCGTTACTTGATTGTGTCTGCAAAAGTACATTTAACTAGTATTCGTTAATAAACGTAAAAAATAATAAACGTTGTGCGTAGGGGAGCGCTCGCGTGCATACGAAGGACACTAGTGTTACCTTTGAGGATTTTAAATGCTGTACAGTGTACGACTGGTAGTTCTTTTACAGGCATAATATTATCACATTGCATTGAGACCCGTCTTTTGTAAAATGTTATAAACTGAATTTTATTCTGACTGCCGGTGGTAGTTCTACCGTTTTGGAGACACAGACAGAGAATAATAAAATGGGCTTTTTAGTTGTTGTTACTTGTATTAAAATTTAAACGTACGTCTACCATTTATGAGCAGATTGAATTTTTATTCGTATGAATGTACCAACTTCTGGTTTCTGTGTATGGCTTTCTTTGAAACATGACCGTGACCACTTACGTCACGTACGTATTTTGTATTTTCTAAAATATATATTAACGGAAAAGGTGACTGACTAACCGACTGACTGACTGATCTATCGACGCACAGATCTGACCACTGGACGGATCAGGGTGAAATTTGGCATACCTACATATAGCTTTTATGACGTTAGCAATAGCAATCCGCTAAGAAAGCATTTTTGAAAATTAGAATCCTAAAGGGCTGAAATACGGGTGTGAAATTTGTATGAAAATTTAACTTTATGTGAACGAAGCTGCCGGCAGAAACTAGTAATATAATATAGTTAGTATTCTGTGCTAACGTAGTAATAATGTGAAAAAATGCCGTTGGAATAATTAACGGTAAATTACCATGTTTTGCCGCAGATGTTCGGATTTAAAACCAGTAAGTATGTAATCGTATTACCGATTTGTATTCTGATTCTCATTTACGGATAATGTGCTTATAGCAACAAATCGAAATTTAATGTAAATTAATTTTCTGATTTTCAATGAAAACTGTTTAAATATCAAAATTTCCAATTAAAATTATATATTTTTATATCAATGAGTTTAAAAACCGTTCCTCGTAGTTAAGACTTGACAAGAAATGAATTAAAATAGTATATACCATTAAATTGGGATTTAATCATATTTTTCTAGGAAAATTTTGTGTTCTGAATAATATAGTCGGTGGACTATTTTGCGGCTTTGCCATATTAAAGTCGGATAAAAGAACTCCTTTTCAGGTAAAACAAAATACGGATTCAAAAGAAAAGAGGAAAAATAATATATATCTTCGTTAACTTGATATAAACGTTATAGATTATTTAACGCTGTTACAGAAAAAACCTAATAAACTTCTTATAAGATAGGAAACAGACAAGGCTTGAATAATATAATATGTGAGTCGATGTTCAAGGGGCATACTACGTTCGCCTAAAGGCTTTTTATTTTAATATTGAATTCGTGCTCTAAAATTATAATCCTTATTTTAAGGACGTCAAGACGCGTAACATAAAGCTGTTGCTTTGAAATAATACTGCTTTAAGATATGGTAGTAACCCCCCAGGTATCTGTGACCGGTGATAAAAAATTGGATCTGTTTCCTTTTTTATGGTTTACGAGATGGTGTCCGCGACTTCGTTCGTTATGTTTTTTTAAAACCAAGATCTATCCTATTGGAACTCTTTAATTTTACGGAAACAAAATGTCGAAACCGTCCTCACGATTGAAACAATATTCTCGGTACATAATTTCTTTAAAACTGGTTGAACAGATGGGTCGTGAAAACGTAGCAGACACACTTTCACGTTTATTAAATTAGTAATAGTAGAATTTATTAGTAATCTGCTGGAGGAATAACAATGACACCTTTGACATTGTGATCTTATACCTTGAAAAACATGCTACCACAAAGGATGTCTATACTAATATTATAAATGCGAAAATTTGGATGGATGGATGTATGGATGGATGTTTCTTACTCAATCACTCCTCAACGGCTGAACGGATCTGGATGAAATTTGGCTGGAATAGCACCCAGGCTTTTTATCCCGGAAATTTAAAGAGTTCCCGCGGGAACCGAACAACCTCAATCCACGCGAACGAAGTCGCGGTAGTAAGCAAATAATTAAAACAATCGTTGATTAAAAAGTCAGGAGATAAACCTTTTCGCAAACTAACAACTAAACCCAAAAGCATCCCGCATTAAATATTTTATGAGCGGTGTAACCCAAACCCGATTAATTGCGTCGACTTTAGTTCGGAAGTTCGTTAAAATACCATGCAGACGGAATCTCTGAGTATACCGACGTAAGCGACGAAACACAGCGCGGCTCATTTTGCGTTGCGTTATTTTTTTTTCGGATTGAGTATGCTACGGCGTCACTGTGGGGTTAGGCGAGCGCTAGACGTCGCCGAGAAAAGAGCCCTAGGGCTCGATGACGTCTTCCTAAGGGCACCTCCTATGAGGCTTGATCTCGGCTTAGGATAACGTTGGGAGGAATGGGAGGTCGGTTGGACTAGACTAGTCACTAGTCCGTACAACCCCGCGGAGGGGGTTGAGACCACGTCCGGGTGACGTCAGCTATCGGGGTCCTCGTCTTCGCCGACGACGCTGTATTTGACTGGTGTTTGTGTTTGGACCTACCATATAGGGAGCACTTTCGGTAGTGATTTCGGGGTCATTAAGGACGTGTTTGGGACGTCGTTTGTCTGGTAGGTCATTTCGGTCAGGGGGCGTTGCGTTATGCGCATACCACAGTAAACTGAGCGCATACACCGCGTTATATACGACTAGCTGATGCCCGCGACTTCGTCCGTGTGGATTGAGTTTTTTTGGTTCCCGCGGGAACTCATTAATTTTCCGGGATAAAAGTAGCCTATGTGTTATTCCAGACTATAATCTATCCCTGTGTCAAATTTCATCCAGATCCGTTCAGCCGTTCTGGCGTGAAAGAGTAACAAACATTCATACATCCATACATACATCCATACTCACAAACTTTCGCGTTTATAATATTAGTAAGATAAGATTTCTGCTCCACGCGATCTCACTGCGCATAATATACGTCATTGCGCCAAGCGTATTAGGGCCTAGAATTTATATCACGCGCATCTTGCGTAGTCGATTCGATCTATGTGTGTGTTTTTCCTTACGTCATTCTGTATTTTACAGCTATTTTACGCGATTGAATATAGCTACAACCTGACATATTATGCGTATTTTGCGTCGCGTACCTTGCGCAGTATGCGGTGCAAGATATGAGTAGGTACGCTCAGTATGTTTCGGTTCTAAGGGGTACAGAGTCATGAATCCACGAGTCAGCATACCTACCATACATTATACATGACTACATACCTCATACCCAATGCGTGAGTGTTGAATATGTTATAAGCAATGAGTTGGACCGCGGAGTAGTAAACCTCATACTTAATTATTTAATTTATCAAAAAAGCGCCCCAGATGTTAGCTTACAACCTTATTACGCTGCCGGATTTCTTAGCCAGAGAAACGTGACGTGCGTATCAGATTCCACTGTGAATCTGTCTGGACAATTACTGCTTTCGCTTACCTCACTTCGGTGCTAGAATACCTACTTCTTTTTCTTATAATATTAATAACTCGATGATGCCCGCGACTTCGTCTGCGTGGATTAAGTTTATTTATTCCCGTATGAACTCCTTAATTTTCTGGATAAAAAGTAGCCTATGTTCTTCCCCGGGATACCACCTGCCTCTATAACAAATTTCATCAAAATCGGTTGAAAAGATGGGCCGAAAAGCATAGCTGACAGACAAACAGACGGACAGACAGACACACTTTCGCATTTATAATATTAGTATGGATTTATGCTTCTTACACCTGCCACACTTCCTACCTACGATACCTACCACACTTTGTATAATATTTTCAGATTTGTGATTGTATTAGCTTTCTATCATTTCCTGTCTGCGATAAATCAAAATTATTGTATAAATTAGTCCGAAAATATTTTAGAGTTAGATAAGTTCTACTCTTTGTGATTGTTAATCTACGGAGCGACATAGTCACTGAGTGACTAAGCTCCTCAATAAAGAGAAAAAAAAAAGAAGATGATGATGAAGATACACTTATCTTAGCAAAACCCTGTACAGGCTATTTCTACGAGAAGCTACTTGTTTACACAACAAAACAGATTACAGATACTCATAGCAGTAGGTACGAGTATGACAAGAAATCTTATTCGAAGAAAATGTTCCAAAAATCTGCTTATCATAATACAGAAAGCAGGTAAGTACTGTCAAGTGGGTAAAGAAAAGGTGGAAAGGGTAGGTACCAGTTCATAAAAGAGTTTTCCTTTATCCGAAAGATATTCTTAAAATAGCAAAGAATTCCGCTGTTCATTTTATTTTATTTGAATCATGAACGTGGAAGTAAAGTTGAGGAATATTTTGAAATTCGGGCGGTTTACGAGTTATACCTAAAACATATTTTACGTTCGGTGTACTATATTCTCGTAAAACACTTGGAGATGTATCGTAAATTTTTATTTGCATACCACATAATATTTTGTACTGATTACATTTAGTGTAACTGACACGTGTGAAGCAAAGCAATTTATTCTGGAGGAATTTTTCTGAGTTGTGAGTTAAGGCTCAAAAACTTTGTGCCTAAAATAACACAGAATAAAATATTACAATTTAATCTTGCTTACCGTGAATCTTGATAAATAATAATTATACTTACTAAATAAGTCCGAAATCGAGTACAGCCGAATCGCGTTGTATCGAATTGAGTCACATATTTTATTCTATGAGCGAGTAGACTCAACGAGGCGTACTTCGGCACACCACAAATCGACGCAGTATTATTGTAGGTAAATATGTACGTGGTGAATTATTGCGATTCGATTCGAATCGCCTCGACGGGCCTAGTGGAAGTTGGACTTATCGAATCCGCACTACTCTCGGTAGCAAAATCCTTACACTACAATAATCACATGGTACAACATCGTCCACAAGAGGATCCTTGATAAAAGGATCATGACCCTTTGTAATCTGAAATAAAGAATTAAATTGAGAATCAAAGAAATAATAATTCTGAATTTCAGGAAGCGACTGGACTGTAATACTTATTATGTTAATTAAGAAACTGTCTAGATCGGGTGATTTACGCAAATTTTACTCGGGTATAAAATGCCGGAAATATTTCGGTTTATACAAAATTGTAAAGACAAATTTGACTACTTTAACTGCTGAAATAAAACTTATTATTTGAGAACAGATCTGATAAGAAGGAAATACTTTAATGCAGCTTTTCCTTGTGACAGAATGCCAGCTGCATTTGAAATTAAAGTATCTCAAGTTTCAGAACGTAATTAAAATGAATTAAAATAAGTTATTTTAAAGTCGACGTTCAAGTTTTGATACTGATAAAAACAAGGTAAGATGCCTATAGTAGGCACCAATTCATGGATATTTTTACACCCTAAATAATTACACTATTATAAATGTAAAAGTGTGTTTTGTGTGTTAGTTTGTCCTTCTATTACGTCGCAACTGAGCAACTGTTCGGTGGTTTTTTATCGGTATAGTTGAGGTCCCGGATCCCGGAAAATTAAAGAGTTCCCGCGGGAATTAAAACCTTAAACCACGCGTATACTAAGTTGCGGGCTTCTAGTAGTAGTTGACGACCTCCGTGGCGCAGTGTGTAGCACTGTTGCCTTAACGTGCGGAGGCCCTGGGTTCGATCCCCGACAGGGTCAATTTGGGAATTTATAATTTCTGAATTTTCCATGGTCTGGCCAGGTGGGAGGCTTCGGCCGTAAATAGTTACGACCCTATCGGCAAAGACGTGCCGCCAAGCCATTTAGCGTTCCGGTACGATGCCGTGTAGAAACCGAAGGGGTATTGGTTTAATATAACAGCCATGCCCCTCACAGGTTAGCTCGCTACCATCTTAGACTGCATCATCACTTACCATCAGGAGAGATCGTAGTCAAGGGCTAGCTTGTAGTGGATAAAAAAAAATAAAAAAATAATAATACCTAATTTAAAACCCACATACAATAATATAAAAATGATTTATTTCGGCAATATTTTTGAAATGTTCTACTTTCTTGGTTTTCTGATTGGAAATAAATCAACCAAGTTAGTAAAGTAAACACAAACATTATTATTAACACACAAGATCATCTAGATTCTACTCGTATAGATTAAGAATAAAAAGCCAATATTAAGAAAGAACAGAATAAACCATAAAGCGCTATAATAACAGTGGATTACTCAATAAAAATAGCTTAGCAATAAACACAGAAGCAATAAAAAACGTTTTATATTATACAAGGCAACGATACGCAGTTAGCTGCCCACGCCTCGTCATGGATAATAACTTTATAATGCTGTGGAAATGGGGGTAATGCGATTCAATTTAATCTAAGACGATTTATTTGTTTATTTATAGCAAATAATGCCGTCCGAAATTTTAACAGTATATTTGGTATTATTGAACATTGAAATGATTAACTGAAACGCAAAACCTAAATTAAGTAAGTATCCGAGTTCAAGACTAGCCAGCAGCTTTGCGAGTAAAATTTGTCGCGTAGCTTAGTAGCTTTGTAGCGTAGTGGCTTGGTATATTAAAATTCATCAAGATTTTATGTAAATCTATATCTATACTAATATTATAAATGCAAAAGTTTGAATGGATGGATATACTCGTAGGTATGGATGTTTACTCAATCACGCCTGGGCAACTGCCTCGGGTGAGGTGTGTTCTTACATCGAGAGGCTGCTTGCTTAGCATCCATTGTCATTTCCGACCCTACTAAAGCCCTACGGGCAGTATGCGGCATAAAATTTCCACACAGCCAGATCTTAACGAAGCTACCTATTTGATTGATGACAGCAAATAAAAACAGTTTATTATATAGGCTTAAGTCTGCCTGGGAGATTATAGCGCCTTAAAAATGCTACGTTGAATCTTTGGTGCTTGTGACAAAATATTACACATCTTATTTTAAAAACGTTCACTCAAGAGCTCGCTTCCTTCTTCTTTAAAAGATGTTCACACGAGTCGAACTCAGACCTAGAAAATAATATATGCCTTTAAATTATTTTGCAAATATTGTACCTATTACAATAAAGATAGAACTGTTACAGTCTTAGTGGCCTTTAAAACTCTTTATCTATAATACTATCTTGTTCATGATTTCAATAAAGTGTTTAATTTTATAGAAAATGTGTAGGTAACTAACCCAGGTCATGGAATACTATCCTACGCATTTCTTTTGCTAAAAAACCATGTCAATGGTACAACCAACGTGCTACTAAGTTGGTTATTAATTATTATACAGTGTGTTGTAACATCGATATTTAATTTTTTTTCTCAACTTAAATTTGGACCTCGTAATAAACACTCAACTTCGCCTTAAAATTTAGAGCCTACTCCAAATACTATATTAAAAATGTTGACAAAGCAGTGAACTGTGCAAGAGAGCAAAGGATTAAGCGTTCAGAAACCTCGGCATTTAATGCGCATTAAGTGTATGGGAGGCGTAATTAAAATCTGCGGTTACATTTAGAAGCTGTGGCACTTTATAAGAGAGCAGATACACTATATTATAATATTGAACATAAAAAAAAGAAGAAATAAATCTTTAATATAGACTATGAAGAAAAAGAAACGTGAAATGTGACTTGATCCCCAAAATGGTCTTCACTCAGCATGTGCTGTTGCATTACCTACTCGTTTAATTTGTATTATTACTGGGTTTTTTGATGCCTTCGGGTGCTCTTTAATTTTCGGGATAAAAAGAAGCCTTTATCCTTCCCCGGGATACAACCTATCTGTCGTATTTGTGTACATTACTTAAATAATGCAGCGTGCATTTACCGTTGTCCTTTTCAATTTAAGCTCAGTCTGGAAACATCGTTTGATTGACCTTACTCTACCCAGTATCCCAGTACCAAATTTTATCAAAATCGGTTTAACAGATAGGCTATGAAAGCGTAGCAGACATACAGATAGATAGACAGACATACTTAAATTTATATAATCATTTTAACAGAAGTGAGTGGAAGAGGAAAACATGTTGTGCCGACCACACATAGGTGGGAAAAAGACAAGAAGAAGAAGATAAGCATTTTATAATAACTATGGATAGTAGGTAAATAATAGTATGGATTTGTTTAAAAAAAAATACATGAACTCGCAGTTGAGAGAGCTCGTTCGCCATTTAAGTGAAGTTAGTGCGACAACGCTTTCTTGAAGTTTTTGCAACGCTTCGTTGATGTCCATAAGAAAGATGTATCACAGATGTTGCTTGGACCTACTGTGAATATACTGTTATCAACTTGGCACGCCTGGTGGTCTCACAGGCCGTGTGAAGTCGCCTTAATTATTATATTACGCAATAATACTGTGGGTGTATGAGCCCTCTTATATGCGAAAGCATTTTCGTTGAGAATACTAATGCTAAGTGTACATTACCGTTGTCGTCTATTATTGTTTAACATCTATCGCAGACGACCGACGGTTTTAAAGGTTCCTTTCTCGGTAAAGAAAAAGTACTACCGTAACATTAACGGTGTCCAACCAATTCAAACCCTTTAAAATGTTCTTAAAATATTATTATTATTTTTTTATTTTATTGTGAGATAGGCTTGCGCTTGACGACAATCATGCTTAGTGCAAAGCAATGATGAGGTCTAGGTTGGAAGGCGCTTGCCTAGAATAATATACTTTATAGTCTAGGCTATAAAGTTAGTGGACCCCGACAATAATTCCTCAGACGACGAAACTTTACAGTATGATAAAGTATCATGAGATAAACATATTATATTAGAAATATCCAATAAAAAATCAGAAAGAAAGTAAGGTTTTTATGCTATACCCGAAGCAGGAAGGTACGTTATCGCGTAAACGCAGTTTAGATATGATAATAAAATCGGTTTAAATATCGATGTTCTGCATGATTATATCGTTTGATATTTCGGTATTTTAAAAAGAAATCGAGAAAATATTCTGTCATAAATATTATGTTATACTTACGTATAAATACCTAACTTCCACATGTTTTTGTTTTGATATTTTTGTATAAGTTTTGGTTCATACCATACTACAACCCAGCTAAGTTTCAACGACTGAGGATTTAATGAGCGGGTATCCATACAACGAATCGCCACGTTGCCTATTATGTAACTAGCCAATCAAAGGAAAGGAATCAGGCCAAAAATGTTATAAATTGAAAATAATACATCAATTCAGCGTACCTATTCGTAAGTTAAAAGCTAATGTGACCTCTCCACTACAAAACTAGTTTTGTTAATTGTTATCATACTTATTTTAAAAGTACCCTCAGATTATCTATGTTTTGATTTTGTCAGTTCGCCTACATACATTATTTATTGATTAATTGTGATAAAAACTCATAAAATGTATTACAATTTTTTTTAAATATACAGCGCTTGGTTGCAATCAGACTTGCATGCAAGAGGTGATGCAGCCTAAGGTGGAGCGCGCTTGCCTAGAAGATGCCTATTCACTCTTGATTTGAAGGTATATTAAAAGAGGATGTATTTTCTCATTGTAAGTGAAATTTTTGTGTTCTTTATGATAAATAAATGTCTCATATCCGAAAGCTGAAGCCTTTTGGAAATATATAATTTATATTGTAAAGAAGAAATAATATATATATTATATTAGAACGTACAAGTACTTCTTTATAATATCTAAATTATATTGAGCAGTAGAATTGTATACGCGGATATATTAAAACCCTCGCAGCGACTTAATCAACGTAAGCGTTCTATATGAGGCATAATCCCGCTTACTAATATTATGGAGAACTGCTGGAGCATATTAAGGTTAACGTCTATTAACTCGCTAACTAGACTAATAAAATTAGGTGCTCTAAGGACTAAGCTACTTTGTATGTAAGGCTACTAGTGAAGTGTGAAAGTTAGCTTCTATGCTTTGGCATATTAAGGCGCTGTGAGCTCACGGATCAAAATCACAGGCGCGGGGGGGGTGAAATCGAGCAAGCGGAGCAAGCGCATGTCGCCAAAAATGCAAGAAATCGTTTGTAAAAAAATTAATATTACTGTAACAAGACAAATTAATCCGACAATGTGTTTGATTTAGAAATGTAAATTTTATCATATTTATATTTCTAGAGCAAATTATTAGTTTCAATAAGGAGAAAAATTGCTTTAAAAGGTAAATTAAGAGGTATGTTTAAAATAAATTTCAATGCAGATTTTTTAAAAATTGTGTTTTGAGATGCGTCAATGGCTGCTTAAAGGTCTTGAAAACAGCAAATTATTTTTACAAGCATACATTAAGTCACCGTTTAATGGATACACTGTTTTGAAAAACCCCCTTTTACGCTACACAGGCCTTAAGCTCAAAATTCTGTTGGCGTTATTAAAACGTAGTATAATAATACTGCAGTAACATAGTGTGACATTACCTTAAAATGTATCGTGATAAACCGTCCATGATGCTTCAATGTTCAAATATGTGCTGTATTGTAGCAACTTTGTTTTTTACTGTTTCATTCCCAACAAGTGCGAACTTTTGAAGTTCACTTCACAATATCAGTAATTTACTGGTGAAAATATTACCGCATTACCGCTTTAATTTACCTCTTGAAATAAATTACATAACGCATTATAATTACATTGCAATCATGCGCGATGTATTCGGTACTTTGATAGCTACCACAATAAAGTACAGTTCGCACGCGAGTTAAATGCAGAGTAAATGTTTGTGTCACCATATATTTACTCTGCATTCAGCTCGCGCGCGAACTATTAACTACTAGTGAAGTGGTCGTATCCTTCTTCGTAAAGTATGAGTATTTTCTAGATGTTTCTGATACGTGTGTTGTAGAGCAGTCGTTTCCCACAAAATGGACGTAACTTTTTGGGTAATCCCTCCTCATAAATATGTTCTTATTTATATCAAAAGACGCCAACCAGTTGGCCGCATTTACAGCCGCCAACTCGTAACGAGCTCCCAACAATATCCATGAATTAGTGATGGACCGAGGTCGGAAGTTGCTGCTGTTTCGGCTGAATTATACATAGGCGTTCCGATCGATTCATTGCTTCTGTTTGTCGTTCCAATCAATGAAATGTGGAATACATCTTTTGATACATTCAAAACCTCCTCCTTTGACGACCTCCGTGGCGCAGTGTGTAGCGCTGTTGCCTTAACGTGCGGAGGTCCCGGGTTCGATCCCCGGCAGGGTCAATTTAGGAATTTATAATTTCTGAATTTTCCCTGGTCTGGCCTGGTGGGAGGCTTCGGCCGTGGCTAGTTACCACCCTACCGGCAAAGACGTGCCGCTAAGCGATTTAGCGTTCCGGTACGATTCCGTGTAGAAACCAAAGGGGTGTGGGTTTAATATAACTGCCATGCCCCTAACAGGTTAGCCCGCTACCATCTTAGACTGCATCATCACTTACCATCAGATGTGATCTCAGTCAAGGGCTAGCTTGTAGTGCATTAAAAAAAAAAACTTTTGATACATAAAATGCATTCATAAGAATTGCGCTTCTTTTTTCAACGTATAACAACAGTTACAATCTGCCGTTGAACCTATGTGCACTTGGGTTTAACTTCTAAAATTCAACAAATTGTTATTATTTATGACTCACTAGTGGGCCCGGCAGACGTCGTCCTGCCCTATCTTCCTCGCAATTTTTTCATATTTTCTCAACGTTTAAACCTTCCCTGGACTACGACAAACATTTCAAAACCAACATCAGCTAAATCGGCCGAGCCGTTCTCGAGTTTTAGCGAGACAAACGAACAGCAATAGATTTTTATATAGATTGTAATTTTTTTTAGCAAACTCAATCGTGAGTGAAGTAAAGGCCTGATTTTTTTGATTTTTATCCCGCGAATTCGCGGCGATTATTTTGAACTGTCCTATTAAGTTGACTCATAAAATTATTATGATCGTAGAAAGACCGCGCTGCGAGAAAGTAATGGAAAGGTTAAATGGACTAAAACAGCTTCTAAAATCCAGGATGATAAATATAATTGTGTCTTAGTAACCAAATTTTGGGTGAGGCCGTAAGGCTTCGCAGAGATTAGCCATAGGCGCGAAAGATAGTAGGTATAGTTCCCAAGTTTTTGTGTATAGTACGCAGTTGTGTCCTCTAATCCATTACTCTCATAGTCAAATGGGATGTTAATCCAACACGCCCGGAAAGAGATCCGATTGCTTTTGTTGCTTTTTAAGCAAAGACTTTTGGAGTTTACCTCCTTTAGAATCGATTTTCATTAAATAATTCTTTCCATAAAACCGACTTCCAAAGCCACTGTAAAGTAAAAATAATTTTGATTTCTACACACTATGTTGAAGTCGGGCGAGTATACAAAGATAGGCAAAGTTGACGTGTCAGGCTCGCCCGACTTCAACATAGTGTGTAGAAATCAAAATTATTTTTTACTTTACAGTGGCTTTGGAAGTCGGTTTTTTGGAAATAATTTTTATTAACTTTTAAGTGTACTCTAAATCCCCACAGTTTAAGAATGAAGTATCCTGCAGAATCAGAGTTGAGGAGTTGGGACTTGAGTTTAAGTATGAAGTCGTTGCTTGACACCTATATTATGACTTCACCACAAAAAATCCTAAATCGCTATTTTTAAGGAGTTCTGTACCCTGCACCATCAGGTTTGAGGAGTTGGGACTCAAAGTTGAATCGTATATACGTGACTTGATACCTACTATATGAATTCACCATCAAAATTTCCTAACTCCCTAGTTTTGAGGCTTTCATGTAGTACGGTACATCTACAGCATCAGGATTGAGGATTTGGAGTCAGATTTTTTTATGGAACCACCTCGGGAGCTTCCTCTAACCACTAAAAAAAAATTTTGAAATCAGTTCAAAAACCACGGAGATATGCACCGACACACATTTAAAAAAAAAACATACTTGCCGAATTGAGAACTTCCTCCTTTTTTGGAAGTCGGTGAAATAAGCCTGGGGTATGAAAATGTATGGGGAGTAAAATCAAACTTTCTCCGTTACGTTATTGACTTTCATGGTAACACTTGTTTATGTTTTAATGACTATGTAATGTATTTTTATGAATATAATTAATTATACAATTAACATAAATAAATGTATCAAGCATGCTTTCAGTAATATAAAAAATGCGTTCATTTACCCTCATTTAATAATCTATATATTTTATAATCGTTCGTAAAAAGTAAACTCAAGTCGTGCGTCGAAGCTGACACAATTTTTTTTAGTATTTAAACTGATAAAGACGCGCATATAATTAATTTACAAGAACAAAAACAGTCCATTTTTAGTTCTTGGTATTCCAAATGTCAATTCTATTCACTAAGCAATGCAAGGAATTTTTAACAAAAGTTTAATCAATGCTGCATATAAATAAGCTAATTTTCTTTAAATGCTAGAGTACTAAAAAGTAAGAGGTAATAAATCGAAGAGAGATTGAGCTGAGCTGAATCAAAATAGTACTTAATTGGAGACTTTGTTAAGTACAATTTTATTAGCAACCATTTGAAAGTGCAACTTTGTCGAATTTCATTAATTAGATTAAAGAAAATGCTTCAATTTATAAACAATGATGAAATCTCGGGTACGGTATACGAGAAAAATATCGAACGAAGCCATAAATATCGTTGTTTGAAAGATTTTCTGAGCCTTCTTATTTTCTAGGTACAAGGATTGTAATAAATGGCGTTTTAAAAGCTTTGGTTTGACACTGGCAACCTCCCATGGCTTCGCACTCATTAGAATGTCGAAAAATCCGGCATTTTAATTTTTCTTGGGTTGCGTATTTTACATTGGGCACCCACTTTAGCGAGATTTCAACTTTCTAAGTCCAAGGGTCAGTGAGTGAGCCAGGATTTTATTTTATGAGCTCTTTCAGTACTTACCTGAAAACATACATTGCATACAGCGATACATCTAAGTTTATTCTAAAATTGCTGCTTGAAGCCAAAGTCGGCGTGCGTTACTGCTACTTCACAGAGTTTTATCTCGATTGTCGCACCAAATAAAAATTGAAAGCATTTCAAGTGTTATGGTTAAGACTAAGGTTTAGAGACTGGTTAAATTCTGGTAAAATTCTCGGTCCGGAGACGCTTAGTGCACACGTAACCCGCTCCATAATGCAGCACCCCATCTTAACCTAAATAACATTGTGTGGGCAGTCTTCAATCCAGTCCACTTATGCAACAAGGTAACCTGTTTAATTTGTTGTGTAGTTGTGGTTAGCCGTTATAGAATAACATACAGTACCCGGCAGTAAATATTGCACATCGAGCTTTAGAAAGAAAAAGTCGGTTGCGTCGGCTTCGTAGAGCGTCGTCTCTGTCACTCAGACTCAGTGTCAAAACGTCACATACGAGACACAGAGACGACGCTCTACGAAGCCGACGCAACCGACTATTTCTTTCTAAAGCTCGATGTGCAATATTTACTGCCGGGTACTGTAAATGATTCTAACAGTGGGTGTTAACATTTAATGCTTAAGGCGGCGCTAAGCATGTGCTGCTTTAGTTTTTGGATAGTCAATGATTTATCATTGGACCTATAAATTAATATTTCCACCGGATTTACCTTGTTTCTTTTTCATTTATAATTTTCATATTATTTCCCATGACATACTCACTTAGATAAACTGCCTGTCTTGGATGAAAAAAGTTCGTCCAAGCTGCATGTAGTGCTAAGATCACTGAAAAACGTTGAGAGCCTTTAGCAATAAATAAAAAAAACAGGAATGCACTAATATTTTCATGAGCGCAGAATATAAGTTTTATTTAGTTTTTACTTAAAGGTTGGAAGTAATATAACACCTACTTTACCTTTTATATCTTTATAAGAGAAAAAAAAATTGAAGTGGTCTTGTTTAGTCTTACTCCCCTCCTTATAAGAAAGCAACCTACTTAAGGTGCCAGCGGAGAATGAATTGCCCATACAAACGTAATACCAAAATAATTAATAATTCGAGAACATTTCCACCAAAATGAGAGTTTATTTGGATTCAAATTGTATTTATCTAGTCCCCTGGATTTATATGTTTTCAAAATACTTTCCTAAAATGAAATGTAAATGAATTGCGTTTTGCATATTTTTACGACAAGATGGACATGTTTCCCTCTTATTTGTTTCATATTAAAACCAACGATATCTTACGTATTAATTGGTCAGCAGCATAGCCTATATTGTCAAGTTACAGAATAACAAAACGAAGTAAAAAGCACGATAAGTTTTCATTCATCATTTTTGGTATTCACGGAACAAGACTAAATGTATAACAAATTCTGTAAGCTCATATTGCTATCTCGCATGAACGCGATCATGTGTCATCAGTGAAATAGAGATAGCAATATACCGGCAAATTTATATTTGCGGTTCGAATAGAAGTTGCGAGCGGCGCGAATCGGCCTCTTAAATTGAAAAATATAAGCATAATATTTCCGGTATGCTTTTCACGAGACAGGGTTTTTCAAGAATACCATATAGTATTTCAGGAGATCTCGAGACATTACACAGCTTTGCGAAAAGTATTTTTCTTTCATCGTCTTCAAAGCCTTACCGTCTAGAGATTCGTAGTGTTCTGGTGCGGTGGCGTTAGACTGAAACAATGGGAACTGGGAACAGTTGAGCTATATTTAGTCCAAAATGCAGCGTCTCTTTTCCTATGTTTTTTTAAAAACAAGCTTTACTTATGTGATTGATGGGATTTTTAAGTATTTAAGCCTTTAGTTTAAGTACATCCTCTATCCTAGAATCATGTTGAAAGCTGATCGTGCACCGAACGCATTTATATTCATGCAATATACAGGACGTACGATTGAATTTCAAACAGAACATTATAATGTGAAATTATATCGCCAAATCCTATCAAAAATATTGGCCAGTTAAAGTACTGAGATTATGGCCAAGTTCTTTGTCAGGCTGTAGTATGGCCAGGCATACTACTGATCGCCTCGATCAAGTCATTTTTCAAACCTCGGTCACAAAATACTAACTATATATTATAACCCTCGGTGCTGCTGGTCTTACCATGCTTGACGTTATAATGACGTCATTAATAATTGTATGTTATTGAACATGGAAAAAGTGTTTTCAGTGTCAAAATCCGTCGGATTTTTCTTTGGGCTTTTACCAATAGGTACTAAAATTCTACATCAATGCTTCTAACACACAGAATTCCGAATCCGAGTATTGATTTGTTCTGTGGTTTGACGATTTGAAAAAAAACATATAATCAGTATTTATTCTATTTTTTACGCTAAAAGTTTTTACATAAAATCAGTAATAGCGTTCAACTATGAAGACCTGGCACCCACTAAACTTTAATACACTGAAGATAGACGCCATTCTCTGAGGCTAATGAAGTAGCGCAAAAGCATCACCGTAAGAGAGTCTTCACACAGTACATTAAGTTAATGATAACGAACTCTATATTGTAAAATACAGATAAGCGAGACTAGACTTAGAATACTTTTCTTCTATTTTAGAGAAATTTATGAGTAGAGGTAGTATTGAGACCTTGTTCTTTTCTTAAAAAATTTCTTTGTGTACTTAAATTCAAATATATTATTATCGATGCACTCACATTTGCCAGCCATCTCCATTTTCAAAGCAAGCCGTCGTTATTTACCCAGAAACGCCAACTGCTGGACATAACTACTCGTAAGTTTTTTTTTTATTAAATCCACTACAAGCTAGCCTATGACTGCGATCTCACCTGATGGTAAGTGATGATGTAGTCTAAGATGGTAGCGGGCTAACCTGTTAGGGGCATTGTAGTTATATTAAACACATACCCCTTCGGTTTCTACACGGCTAAATCGCTTGGCGTCATTTATTTTCGCTGGGAACCGGACTTTTGGTATGGATGGTGCCCGGAAAATTAAGATACGTACTGTTTGTACGCAATATAAGAGCCATCCACGATCTAGGGTAGCGCAAACGGCGGCTAAACAGGTGAGATATTTTACAGAAGTCGGCAAGTCGCTCAGGCATTGGTAGGCAAGACAAGCCCTGATTTAAAAAAAATTGCGTCCAAGAACATGCAGATACATCTGCGAGTGAATGAATATAACTGATGAAACACAATGTGTCTACGGAAAATGTAAAATCAGTGTGTATGCGCCATAACGCTACGCTTCGATACATAATTTAGGTATCTTGCTGCAACGTTGTCACTAGCAGAACCGCGCTCATTTGTCAACGGCTCGGCGGACTGCCTATTCTCTTATGTCCCATTAGATACATAATCTGGACAGGTATTTCATTAAGAGAGTCCGCATGTATTTTAATCATATATGTGAGAGCTTGAACACTTTGTAATAATTGTCATAATGTGCCATATTTATAATTTATTTGTTTTTGGGACTATACAGTCCCAAAGCCACGGCGACAGCGTCGCTTGTATGTATTAAAACTTATTGACCACCGGGTCAGACAAGTTTGTGGGACTATAGATTAAAAAAATTGTTAAATAGTATTCACCAAGCGATTAAGCGTTCCATAACTATGCCGTGTAAGTGCCGGGTATGGATTTAATCGAACTACGTACCCCTACCATTTTATTAGCCCGCTTCCAGCTTAGAGTCATCGCGTACTTTTCAGATGGGATACTGCAGTCAAGGTCTAACGTCTTGTAGTAGAGTAAAAAAGAGACGTACTTAACCAATGCATATCCTATTTCCTATTAAGTTATCGTCACTTCTAACCTTTCATGCACGCCACGCATCATGATTTCATGACAGCTAAAGGATCGTAACATGCGTTGCCACAAAATATATGCCAATGAATGGTGTAACGGCCACTAATTATTGTTATTAGAGTTTGGTTTTATTATAATTGGAGAGAAGTAAGCGATCGTGTTTATGAAGATGCGGTTTCTATTGTTATACAATCCAGCACCACAAACCAATATTATTTGTAAACCAGTATCAGGTTTAATTTATTGACACATTGAGCCGAATAGTGTTACGTGACAGAACGTATTGCACTGAATAGGTACCAAAATTCTACATCAATGACTGACTATTATTTTCTTCTCTCATTTATTTGTACAAATTTATAAAATTATTTCTAAACACGTTTTACATAAATATATAAAATACTATACAAAACACATTTAAAAATAACTATTATTATTATTATTATGATAATAATATGAATCATTTATTTAGGTTAACTTTAATCAAGGAATATTGAGAAACAGATTGATATTATGTAAAAAATCTTAAATCTGCGCATGAGTGATTTATTCTCTATTTGGTGGGAAGAAGCTTATTGCGTCGGAAATTGGCGTTCGCGGATTTTGTACGTTTTTATTTTGTATAAAGTTCTAAAAGTTAGCTCTCAACTGCGATCATACCTGGGTGGTGCAGTCTATGGTAGCTAGCTAATCTGGCAAAGGCAAAGGCATGGTATTAATTAATGATATTCAACCCATACATAACCATGGTATCGTAACGGAATGCTAAATCGCTTGGCGGTACATCTTCTAGGTATAGAATGATGACTACAGCCACGGTCAAATCCTTCCACTGGACCAGACCAGATACAATTAAGAAATTAAAAATTCCCAAATGGTTTATCTATCCCGGTAACTCCCACTATACTTACCACAAAGATCACCACTCAGCCAGGGAGGTTGTTAAAAAGCCACGTACACACAGTATATTCCCTGTCTGAAGTCCAGACGCGTTTTTACGTGACACCAACTGCAGTGGAAGCCATAAAAGATTCAGAACTCGGAAAAACACTACACAAGTTGACATAAGGCCATTGCAGTTGCTGGTAAGTAATTAATTGCCATTTCTCTAATTTAATAAAATAAAAAAACAAGGAAGCTCAAAGCAAAAGCAACTGCTAAGTTTATTTATAAAAATGCAAGATAATTAAATTCTTGAAAACCCAGACCATTAACTATTGAGGGTAAACTCTAAATAGAGGCAAATTGCTTTGGGGGAAATAATTAATTAAACTGCAATGTTTAAGAAACAGTTTCTTGCACTCTGTGATAATTAATCCGATTATTTAAAGACTGAATTAAACTGTTGTTTGTAACCGTTTTACTTTAAATGGAATTGAATTGAAATTGCTGTTAATGGGACTTAATTAAGTACTGTACTGAAATAATATTAATAAAATGGCTGGAGTAAAAGTTTATTAACAGTGTGATTGAGTTTTTGAGCTCGGGGCTAATAGTTAATTTAGTGTAGTAAAAGCTCCATTTATCTTGAAATAGCTTAGAAAAGAAATATCATCCATCGTTAATTTCTCCGACTGTGCCAGTTTTGTTGACTGCTTTTTTAAACAAGATTATTTTTATAGTGTTATTTAAGTTTTGTACTCTAGCTAACTGAATCCTGAATACGATACTATGTTGGCAACGTTTCGCTATAATATCATTTGTTTTCTGACAAACTAATTTAGAACACGGACGCTTAACGATCGTATCTCTCATGGTGTTCATGCCAAACGCAGTCGGGGCAGTTGGTCAATTGTCAACCGTAGCTGACGTCATATTGCGTGCAGCTTTATAGTAGAAATACATTTGTAAGACAAAACTATACCACACGCCCACCCGACACGTTTTGTCATAAAATCAAATTGTAACTAAAAGGTACGCTATGTATTATACCGGAAATAACTGACAACTACAGTTTTCACCGGGTGTAAAGAGATTATTATAGCCTGTTTGCCTTAAAGAGGCCTATTCTTTTTTTAAAGACATATAGATTGTAATCCAGGAAGGAAATACATAAATCTTGGGAAAGACGTATTCCAATAATCTGAGGTAGTTTCGGTGTGTAGATAGAACGTTGACGTCAATGACATAGAGGCAGAAACTCGCCCGCGCAGCGTCTCGGTTGCGTACTGCATCTTAGGTGAAAGGGATACGAATACGAAATCGAAAAGCTGCTCAATACACTGCAACACTCACAAGTATTACTACTTTTCGTGGAAATCACACATATTATTATTAGTAGAATAACGCTTTGATTTTGTTCCAAAACTAGCTTATGACCGCTATTTCGTCCGCGTGGACTAACGCGGTCAAAAACTTCAAACCCCTATTTTACCCCCTTAATAGTTGAATTTTTAAAATCCTTTTTTAGTGGATGTCTACGTCTTAACAGCTGTTTGCATGCCAAATTTCAGCCCGATTTGTTCAGTATGCTTGCTCTGAGTTTTTACATTGCAAATTCGATTGATCGTATTGAGCGTTCGATCACATTAGCGTTAAAGTAAAATGAACCTTAACTGCATTGGTTTAGAGCTCATTTCATTACATCATTTCGTGTATTTATTCACATACCTACTGAATTAGTGACTTTAAAGCAAGAACTTTTGGGTCCATTTTACTTTGACGCTAATGTGATCGAACTTTCAATACGATCAATCGAGATTGCAATGTAAAAAGTCAGAGTAACTATACAGTAGTGTGAGCTGTGCGTTGAAAGATCAGTCAGTCTGGCAGTCACCTTTTCTTTTTTTAAATTTAGATATAGCATTGACATAAGTAGGTATTTCAAGTGAAATAATTATTTAAATTAATAATTGTTGTATTATATTTTATCGACAATAGTTTGTTTACGGTAATCTCTAACTTTATTAAATGGGGTGTACTTTAGGGTTGATAGAGGCCCATGAAGCCTGTATTTGTTATAAGGCTAAGATGAATTGGATCCAATAGCGTCGTTGAAGATAGCCTGTTAAATATCGTCGGCCATTAATATTTTCTCGAGATACGGGTAACCCCTTAAGGTGCCAGCGGAGAATGAATTGCCCATACAAACGTAATACCAAAATAATTAATAATTCGAGAACATTTCCACCAAAATGAGAGTTTATTTGGATTCAAATTGTATTTATCTAGTCCCCTGGATTTATATGTTTTCAAAATACTTTCCTAAAATGAAATGTAAATGAATTGCGTTTTGCATATTTTTACGACAAGATGGACATGTTTCCCTCTTATTTGTTTCATATTAAAACCAACGATATCTTACGTATTAATTGGTCAGCAGCATAGCCTATATTGTCAAGTTACAGAATAACAATACGAAGTAAAAAGCACGATAAGTTTTCATTCATCATTTTTGGTATTCACGGAACAAGACTAAATGTATAACAAATTCTGTAAGCTCATATTGCTATCTCGCTTGAACGCGATCATGTGTCATCAGTGAAATAGAGATAGCAATATACCGGCAAATTTATATTTGCAGTTCGAATAGAAGTTGCGAGCGGCGCGAACCGGCCTCTTAAATCAAGAGTGTGATTAACAGCTGTTCGGGTTAGTTCTGCTGTACAAGATTTTTTAATTGACATTTGTTCCATAATATTTTGTGTTAGCAAATTAATAGGGTCCATTGTGAAATGATGAGTTATAACATAACATACCATTAACACATCACGGTTATTCACATGGATTTAAAAGATTAAATTTAACTAAGTTTTAATATTTCATTGTATCCCTATTGTTGTTTCATATAAATTAAAGCAGGCAAATTCAATATTTGTAAGCCAATTCGGCATATGAGTTGGACTCTGTCGTCTTAATATTACGTTGAACAAACACTATGCTAATAAAATTAAAAACTTATTTGTTTATTCATCCTATCACTCTTATAATCGAAATTAACATGAGTATGGGTATGAGTATGAGCTTATCGCAGACGATCGAAAATAGTCGGTTTGTCTAAAGTTGAAAATTGAACAGATCGGCTGTCGGCGGCGTTAGCTTCAATTATATATTAGCTTATTCCGTACAAGCATGGTTATAATATTTTCGTTTAAATAAATGCTACGCAAACATCAGCTCTGAAGTAAAATATCTGCATTGCGTCCGAATTTAAAGTTTTATTTATGCGAACGCTGTTTAGACATAGAATGACTCCCATATTCATAAAAAGTTATAGAGCGCTATACCGCCGTTTTAACAATATTAGAATGAAGAATAATAATAATTCATTTATTTAAAGGACGACTTTTGTGTTAGTAACAATAATAAAATTACACACTAGAATAGAGTATCTACAATAGACACACTTTCGCATTCATAATAGGTATGTATTCATATTATATTCATAATATGTACCTAATAAGGAGCCTGGATTTGACTCGCTCCAGCAATGCTAAGGACAGCTGTTACTTATGTATTTTACAAATTAATGAAATTGTAAATTATTATTTTTTTCTAAAGAGCAACCGCCGAGTTTCTTGCTGGTTCTTCTCGGTAGGAATGGCATTCCGAACCAGTGGTAGATTCACTTGACGATTCAAAAGTACTTGTAAAAGTTTATTTGAATAAAAATCATTTTGAATTTTGAATTTTGAATTAGTATGGAATTAGTAAGGATTTTTGGTCATTTTGTGTTCAATTCGTGAAAATAAAGAAAGTTGTAGTAAAAATTACAATCAGCTAACAAAATTTTATCACTTATACGATGAAAATTGAAATGAAATAATATGTGTCACTTTTAAAATATGTAAATCAGAAAATGGCACTCTAGAGCAACTGGGAATGTATATTAAGTTTTAAGCTACTTTAATATTCTCTATTCTGCTGACGTTTTCTTTACGAAAATGATTGCTAAAGAAAATTTATTACGAACATTTTTCTGGTCACATTCTTTATCCCAGGCCTATTGACCAACGTTCTCCCGACATTTTTTGATTCAGTAAGGAGTATAATATAGATAACCATATTTTGGGATCTTTATATTGAACAAGTATTATTATTTAAATAAGAAATAACTTTTATCTTAATAATAGAAAATATTATTCGCAACATCGGGGTTAGAATGGTACCAAATAATATCGTGGATATTTACCTACTTTATTATTAAAAAGAAGATTGTGTTAAAACCGACTCGAGGATAACATTCTGTTAGTAAAAAAAAGAACCCTTAAGATAGTGCTACTATGTCCATCCGCCTGTCTGTCCGCCATCTTACTAGTATTATAAATGTGAAAGTTTGGATGCATGTATGGATGGATGTATGGATGTATGGATGTTTGCTACTCAATCACGCGCTAACGGCTGAACGGATCTGGCTGAAATTTGGCACAAAGATAGATTATAGTCTGGAATAGCACATGGGCTACTTTTATCCCGGAAAATTAAAGAGTTCCCGTGGGAACCAAAAAACCTTAAACCACGCAGACGAAGTCGCGGGCATTCGCTAGTACTTGTATATTTCAAGAACACCATTCAGGAAAAATTAAACGCAGTTGTAGGTATATTAATAATTTTTTTTATATCAGCAATGAAAATGAAATGATTTATTTCACGTAGGACAACTTGTGCCACTTATGATCGTAAGTAATGTATCGTATCGTCGTATCGTAACGATCGTAATGTCGTAAGAATCTACCATAGAATTAACAAACAAACTGTTTTGTGGTCGTAAATAAAAGTATCTTAGATCCTTAATTTTTTCCAAGCTATGAAATCCACGGTTGGTAGGTGTGACTCACATTTGGCCGATTTATTTAAGTAAACATGAATTGAAAATGAAAACGGACATTAATTATAATTTATTACTTCGAAGCTGTGTGTCACCCATAAATCATCACGAATCATAATTGCCGTATCATTGGTATGCGTTAATTTCGATTCAATTACAGCCGCCGTAAAGTTGTAGCCACATATGGGCCTCAACAATTTCAAACGTGTAGATCAAGTGAGTGTTCTAAACAGAGGACGGTAAGTACGAGTTACAATTTCCAATAGGTATTTGGCCATATGAATGATGGAGAAATTTCAAAATATCGTGAGCCAAGGATACAGCGGTAAGTACCGTTTATATTGTGAATAGCTAAATCTGGTAAATATACAAAATAAACCGTATATGCGCCCGCGGCCGGTCTGGTTCAAGAATGTATATTTTGAGAAGTTTTCGACCGCAATACTACATGCCTTATTATTATCGTCAACATCATTATTTCAGCCCGCGGATGTTCATTGTTGAACTACCAAAGAGCGCCACCACATCCACATACACCGCAGTGGTTGGCTGACCCTCAGCCTTCCTCATCCAACCACTTCAACTTATATGAGGTACAAGCAAAAATTTACGAACATATTTTAACTTAACCTTATTAGTGAAAAAACTTGTTAGTCACGCGATGCAACAATTTTAAAATTCCTTTCATGACTAACAATTCCAGCGAAATATAAAATGTTTCAGGACGTCCGTTTGGAGAAAATTCATTTCAACCTGAATAAATGAGTTGCACATTTTTAGAGTCACGTCCCAACTAAACATAACAGCAAACAATAATTTTCATTTTCCCCAGAGAATTAAAATGTGAAAGTTTATGTTTTTTTATATAAGAATAACGAGTAAAAATCGATCATTATTATTAATTATTCTGCAAGTTTTTAAATTCATAATATTAACCCATATATACCCATAAATAGTTTCTTACACGTAGTTTCTTACACACATACACACGTAACATGTATTATTTTATGGATATCGTAGATGACAGCATTTTTCAATACATACTATAGGTTACTTGTCTTGCAGTTTTTCTATATTGCAGGATATATAGTGGCATAATATTGTGTACGATTAACTTTACTAAAAGTAACTAGTGGTTCGCCCCGAACTTAGACCTCGCGGCGCCATCTATTGACATAAATGTGAAGTTCTGTTAAAAGTACTGAAGCTCATTAAAAATTAAATAATTCCGTTTCCTTACAATATTTATCTAATTTTAGTATTTGTTGTTCAAGTACAGGATATAATTGAAATAATTGATCAAGTTTCAGGCTCATACTTTCAGAAAATTTAGAGTTCTGAGGTCATCTTTGGACGTTAGAAAATCTCCACTTTGAAAGCCCCTCATTTCGTTAATTTTGGGGGAAAAATCAAAAAAAAAATATTTTTGGATTCTATTCTTAATTGTCTTTAAAATGATATACCGAAACCCTATGTAACTTTATAAAAAATATTTTATTTCGCTATCGCTTATATGAGAGCCCCCCTGAAATAAAGATTTTTATTATTTTTTAAGCCATATTCGGCGGGAGGCCATTGGTTTACATATTATAT
Source organism: Erebia aethiops (assembly GCA_923060345.2). Taxonomy (NCBI): domain Eukaryota; kingdom Metazoa; phylum Arthropoda; class Insecta; order Lepidoptera; family Nymphalidae; genus Erebia; species Erebia aethiops. Next base: position 7,369,573 of record OV281082.1, read on the forward strand.
TTAAAGCTGAAGTAATTACGTTCAGTAATTCAGAAGTTATAATGCTCTGACAGACGGACGGACGGACGGACGGACGGACGGACGGACGGACGGACGGACAAGTGCCAATTCACCCAAGTAGACTCAGAGACCTTCGCTTCGCTCGGTCAAAAATAATACTTTTTGAGTTAAGTAATTAATTATCTTTGTTGTTATTCATTACTTCTTTTAGTAGCAGCATTTACGACTCTTTGTTAACTTCACGTAAAAGTTACGGGTTGGCAGACATATTTAGGCCCCGCGATAAAGGAAATTCCTCGGGATTGGATAGGGGTTAATTTAGCAATCTCACTTGCGGTCATTGATCTTAGTTCAGACTTATTGTGTTAATTTTGTGCCATCCAAAATTGAACCGAGTTTGAAAAAATTCGATTCTACAGTTATTACTAATGACTAGAATATTATTGAATACAATGACTGAATTTAAAAATTGTAACGGCATTACTTCGGTACTTTTCAATTGTTTGTTTTTAAAAAAGCTCATATGAAATAATATCATACGAAATAAATACTTGATGTAACAATAATATTTTCTTTAAAGAAAAAAACTTCCTTGTTTTCTATATTAGGGAAAGGTCGGTAACGACGTCGCGATTCAATACAAGGTTGTTTTTCTCAAGTTCATGACAGCAAATTGGTATCATTATCGGGTCTTTATTGTTTTTATTTGTAGGCTTTTTTTAGGTTGGAAGTAAGAAATTCGTAAACAAGGCATAATATTATGCATTATGATTAATTTTGAAGATGTTCCGTTTATCAAACAGTATTTAAACATCATTTTATCCTTAAAAAGGTTTGTATACATTTTATTTCAGCCGCGTTGAGTTTTTTGCTCCACAGCTCTCAGCGCTACTTTTAAGGGCTTACAAACTCTGGAAAAACAAAGTTTTGAATGTTTGTAGTATTTGGATGCGGCATTTTTACTGCTGTAATTAAACAGGTGACGTACACTCTCTGTATACGTATTTAATGTCAGGGTGTGTGGACCCTTCCATAAATCTCCTAATGTTGTTGTTTTTTGGCATAGGTAATAATGAGGTGGAATCTTCAAAACTTCCATATAGTAGGATGAACATTGCCTTACGATATAATGCATTAAAATAGAGATTTAATATAACTCATTTTAATGCTAGATTTTATATGCATTCAAATAAGTTGTTGAACTCCGGTTATTGCTCTATAAACAGTTATCGAAGTCATTGCAAACTGTTTAACGACAGAAGGCGATAAGTCACAATCCTGGTTCATAAACGGTGTTTTATATTTACTACAGGAAAGCAAATTGTGTTAAAAAAAAGGTTATTCATTATCAGATATTAATTTTGATCTTCATAATATCTTTATTCTGATTATTGTTTTTAAAACTGAGTCTACAAAACATTCAGCTCAGCAGATGATTTAATTGTTCTTACTTAGGGACGCAGAAAACTTGGACGTTTTGGCTTGGTGGGAGGCTTTGGCCGTGGCTAGTTACCATCCTACCGGCAAAGACGTGCCGCCAAGCGATTTAGCGTTCCGGTAAGATGCTGTGTAGAAACCGAATATAATATGGGTTTAATATAATTCCCGTGTCCTTAACAGGTTAGCCCGCTACCATCTTGGACTGCATCATCACTTCATCAGGTGAGATTGCAGTCAAGGGCTAACTTGTAGTGGATAAAAAAATAAAATAAGGGTATGACAGCGGGTGCTTTAAAATTATTGTATAGAACTACGCGTGTCGATCTGTAAAGTAAAATGAATGAACGCAGATAAATCGGACCTCATTGGCTGGGAGCAAGAATTGTTACCCACGCGAATGAGCGAGAAAAACGAGTTTTTTAAACAATGCGTCAAAAGCTTCGCTACAGTCGGGTGTCACGGCTGATTCACGGCTTTCTGATTTGTGTTTGTTTGCTGTTCCATACACTTTACTCTAGACTTGCTAGAACCTGCTGTTCTGAAAATATGAAGTGAAAGATGTAAGAAACCGACAGATTTACTGTGTAGTTGGTCTAAAGAAACTTAAAAGCTATCAAGTGGTCACAATATCGTGCTCTACATTAGGCAGTACCTTTGGTTTATTAATCGGTGACCTTTGCAGACCTTTTGTCTTCGTAACAAAGCGAGCATGTCGGTGTTCGCGAGCATGTCGGAGCGAGGGGTCTGTGACGGTATCAGTGACGTAAATCCACAAGTTTACCCCTATCAAAAAGTGCTCAATGCGACTAAAGAAGTTTTCACTTCAAAAAGTATTTTTTGACATACAGACGAAGAAGGAAAAGAAAGATTTTGACGACCTCCCTGGCACACTGGTGAGCGCTATTATCTTAACATGGGAGGTCCGGGTTTCCAGATAGCCCGCTACCATTACTTATCACTATCTTACTTACCATATTATCACTTACCACCAGGTAAAATCGCAGTCAAGGGCTAACTTGTAGTGTCCGCATTATTTACTCTGCGCAAACACAACTGCGTCGTGCTGTCCGATCCCTAGTGTATTATTGGCCTAATGGATTTTTGGGGGTGATAACATATAGAAATTTCAGTGATTGATTTAATTGTTCCGGCTTTCAGTTGCAATAATAATATTATCCAAAGCAATATTATAATTCACCTAGTGATCGTTAGGCACAGACATGAAAATTCGCAGGCTCTGAACGGACTTCGGAGTCCGTGAAAACACCTATGCATTTATAAACTGCTCCCAATGCATATAGTTAGATTATGCACTTAGAAACATCATATTATTATATAATGTAGCGGCCTTCGCAGTCCGCACATAATCCAATAGATGGCATTACTAGTAGCGGACGATGAACACGAAGAGCCTAACTCACGCTAACGAAGCGTTCTCTGAATTACGCCTATGTACGACTTCCAACGATGAACTGTTGGACCAGTTGGCCCCGAGCACAACACCCGCTCGGTGGATGATATCATCCTTTGTTACGGTCGAGCCATATCACCTGCTCCCGTACAGTGGTGACCCCGACGTGATGTCACAGCCGCCGCCGACGATCACAACGAGCCGACGTGATCTCAGAGCCGCCACCGACGCACATCAAGCCGACGAGTCACGCCCTCACTCGTCAGACATCAGCAACATCGCACATCACAACAAACCCCTACAGTCATCGCGACGAGAGCAGCATCATTAGAAGGCACAGGCAACAGCAACTAAACGCAACAAGCAATACAACGCAGCACATCAACAAACAAGCAGCAAAGCAACAAGCAACGCAACACAGCCGTTCACAGAGTCAAACGCTCGGCGGCCAGCACAGTCGATACTCACAGCACAGCATATCATTACACAGCCCGTCGACGCCAGTACCAGCCGCACAAGTGGGCACGCAGCCTCAGGGTATAGAATGAGCCTACAACGCCACTATACTCTGGTTGTTACACGACGCCACTTCTCCAGATGCAGTTGCAAACGTCATCTGAATGCTGACGACCTCCAGACTCGAAGGGGAGTGATGTAGCGGTCTTCGCAGTCCGCACATAATCCAATAGATGGCATTACTAGTAGCGCACGATGAACACGAAGAGCCTAACTCACGCTAACGAAGCGTTATCTGAATTACGCCTATATACGACTTCCAAAAATGAACGGTTGGACCAGTTGTCCCCGAGCACAACACCCTCTCGGTGGATGATATCATCCTCTGTTACGGTCGAGCCATATCACCTGCTCCCGTACAGACGGGTAAACAGTACAGACACATAAGTGGTGATCTCCTCTTTGTTTTTTTTTGTTGAGACATTAGTCTAGTCTCCTTCAGTCCTATTCTCTAACTCGTTAACTAATAGATAAAAAATAGATATAAGTGGCTTTAATTTTTTGATGGCCACTGAGTTAGAGAATAGGGGGCTGATTGGTGTGTCCAGGATTCGATTCCCCAGGCACTTCTAATTTTTCGAAGCTATGTGCATTTATGTTAGCAATTCATCACTTTACGGTGAAGAAAACGTGCATATCTGAGAGTCCTCCATATTTAATGTATGAGGTCGTTTGTACCTGCACTTTACACCAAAATAGATATATGAGCAATTACAATTATTATACCTAGACTAGATGATGCCCGCGTTTTCGTTCATGTTGATCAAGATTTTTTAACTACTTAATTTTTCGGGGAACTTCGAAATTTTAAAAATAAGTCTTTGTCCTCTCCCGGCGTACAACCTATATCTATACCAAATTTATGGCGTAGCAGATAGACAGACAGACAGAAAGGAGTTCCCTGTGATTGAAAAAACTTAACACGGACGAAGTCACGGGCATCATCTAGTTTTTAATATTAGTTTAAAATTTATAATATTAGAATGGATTTGTATTGATTACCTTCAACGTGATTTAGGGTACCAAAGATGTGTACATTTAAATTATCTCATAATTAAATAGAGATGTATGTAATATGAGAGGTAATGGAGATAACAGTCATCTCAACAGAAAAATGTTGCATTCGAAACTGTATCTTACTTCTTACTAATATTATAAATGCGAAAGTTTGGATGTATGGATGTGTGCACACTCCATCCATGGATGGATGTTTGTTACTCAATCACGCCCCAACGGCTGAACGGATCTGGATGAAATTTGGCACAGAGATAGATTATAGTCTGGAACACAGGCTACTTTTTATCCCGGAAAATTAAAGAGTTCCCGTGGGAACCGAAAAACCTCAATCCATGCGGACGAAGTCGCGGGCATTAGCTAGTACTTTATAAGCACGCTCGAAGTCATCAAAGGTAATTATTATTAGTAAAATTTCTCACAAATATTTAAAAACGTCTTTCAAAAATTAAATACTTTAAAAAATATATTAAATTAAAAATCAAGTTCCTAGTTATGAATAGAAAATAAACCTCTATAACATAGCATTTTTTTTCTTTCTGCCAATAAAGCGTCACAGCATTTTTGCAGCGTAAATTTAAATATTGAAAAAATAAGAAACGACCGGATTGGATCTTATTCAGACTAAAATAAATAGAAACTGAAGTTAAGCAAAATGTAATTTTTATCGTAAATAGTCCAATTGAATAAGAAAATCAAATCGTTTGATAAATAGCAAATTCAAAGTGTTGCGTGAGTTTGTATTTGCAAATACTTGCAAATCGAAAAGCATATACTTGTATCTATGAACTCCGCCTAGACGATGCCTGCGAGCGCGACTTCGTCCGCGTGGATTAAAGTTTTTTTCCCTCGCGGGAACTCCTTAATTTTCCTGGATACAACCAACTTTTATACTAAATTTCATCAATATCAGTTAAAAAGATGGGCCGTTAAAGCATAGCAGACGGGCAGACACTATTTCGCATTTATAATATTAGTATGGATTACTTACGCAATTTGCCAGCAAAGGCGAAAACCTACGATATTAACAGTTGTTGGACAATGTCAAATCACCCTATCCCCTTATCAGCAGGGTTCAGTTAAAAACGTCGTACCCTTTTGGGGCGCATATTCTCTTTAGATTGAAAAGCACGAAGAATAATGTCAAACGCTATCGAAAATAAGGTGCAATCACCAACCAACCAAGACCAGTCTTATTAGACTGGTGTGAAAATAAAACCTTTGTAACAAAGCATAATGTAGAGCACTTTAGCTTGAAGTTAATTGAAAGCAAGATTTCATTTGGCTTTTACAAATGTTTCCACGTTGCATTCTGGTGCAGGCGGCGAATGTTGACGCAGCTCAGATTTCCCTTGAGAAAGAAAAAAATAAATGTTTGTTACTGTATACTGTGTCACTTACACCCAGTTTACTGGGATAATAAATGTTCTAGTTCTTTAAAACAATGTAGGTAGCTGAATGTAGATTTCTTTCATTAAGTTATTTTGTATATGTCACCGTAAGATTGTAAAATCCGTTAGATTATAATCTAACGGTTTCTATCCCGCGAGATTATAAACTGTCGAAAGATTGTGAACCGTTCAATGTTCTGAGTATGAATTTATGAAATATTTATTGATTTTACGTTTTCTTGTCTCTTTCTTGTACAGTTCCCGCGCGAGTTGAATGCAAAGTAAATTTAAATGTCACCATACATTTACTCTGCGTTCAACTCGCGCGCGAACTATAGGTTAGGTTAGGGTTTGAAATGAATATTTAGGTAGTGCCCGGCCGCAGACGGGGCACTTAGGTTCTATCGGGTTAATATACCTAATATATTACAATTTACCAAAAAATAACGCGTTAAATTGTAAGCAGTATGTTACGGTTCACAACTGTCGACAGTTTAAAATCTATCGAGATAAAAAACGTTATATTATAATCTAACGGTTTTTACAATCTTACGGTGACATATACATGTAGCTATTGTGTAGGTATAAGAAATTCATTCCAAGTGTAGGTAAATCACTTTTAGAAAACGCTAACATTAGCATTTATAAGGCTTTTTCTTCCGATTATGATAAAGGTTATCTAAAGAAAAAAAATCCTGCTACGTCGAGGCTGCACAGGTATTCAACAATACGCCACAGTATCTTAGGATTCCATGAACCGTCACGTACGACCTCAATAACGCTTCACTTCAACTTATTCTCTTATTCTAGTTTTTTTTAATACTTAATTAACTGTTAAATTATAAACCTCCGTAAAACTAAACACCTGTTTAAAAAAACAAAATTGAAGTACTATAAGTATTGAGAAATTTAAAATTCAAAAGGATAATTGCGTTAAACTTCAAAGAGAGTCCCAAGGACTTTTTGTTTGTTTTTGGTCAGACAAGGCGTAAACCGCTTCCGAGATTAATGGTGGTGGCTCAAGTTTAAATCCCTTGGGGGCTAAGGGCCGTTATCATAAATGATTATCGTCATCTTCATTTTGTATACTTTTTTAGATGTTTCCGTGCGGCTGCATAAAAAAAATATATTTTGCGTATTTTTTCATGATAATGATATTTATACTTAAAGTTAACCAGATAGATTAGTTTAAAGAACAATGATAAATTACAGACGATTTAAATCATCATTATTGTCATCGAAGTTACATTAAATCCATACTAATATTATAAATGCGAAAGTATGTCTGTCTGCCTGTCTGTTCTCCTACGCTGTCACGCCCAATCTGTTCAACCAATTTTGATGAAATTTACAGTACAGGGATGAGTTGAATCCCAAGGAAGGACATAGGCTTTTTATCTTTTTATCCCGGAAAATTCAAGATTTCCTGCGGGAAATCTTTATCCACGCAGACGAAGACGGGGGCATCATCTAGTTAATAATATGTATAATATTTAGTTCAAATGGTTGTAGGGAATTGATCTAAAATACTGTAGCAGGATTTGACCACTTGCCAACACGGCAAGTTAGACAAAAGCTTGTAAAAAGCAAGGTATGCTGATAAATGATTGTACCTATATACCGTAACAAAAATTATCATTCATCAGCCTCTCAAGAATTTTATATGTTACCTACGTAATATTTCACACTGTTAATGCCGAGGGTCCTGATTTCCCATGAGGAGAAAGGCATTTGTTAAAATGCACTTGTAATTCATAGTTACTGTTTAGTATAACTCAAAATATATGACTTACAATAACAGGTAACACAAAATTTTCAGCTGCTTGGTTTGGTTTTATTTCCCTTCCCATCTGTATTGAAATTATAATATTCTGAAATAAACATTGAAATGAACTAATATAACTTTTATTCCATTTTAGATACCAAACTGTTTAAAACTTTTATATTTTTCTTGTTAGCATTCATTTCCATAGAGCTTCGTTACAAATCCAGTTTTTCATTTGAATATAATAGTAAGCTTTTACGTTGAAAGGTTCCTTGTGTATTTTGCAGTTTAAAATCCAGCTTTATAGATTCTAGAATATTAAAGAATATTTAATATTCTGATAAATCTTTATGACAAAAAAAAACCATACTAAAATTAAATGAAAAAGTTAAATATTAAGTGGTTATGAAGAATCTTAGCTTTGAAGGACGACACTGAAATATTAGCTTTTAATTAAGTAGAAATTAGAACAAGATGGCGGAGCCTGGTATGGCTTTGTAGAGGGTGTTATATGGCATCGTATTGTTAACACTATCATCAGTATGAAATACGCTCTCATAAACATTAGACCTCATACCAGCCTTATACTTTTAACATATTTCTTCGGACGGGAATCTAAAAAAGAGATGTTTTGTGTTCTGGCTTCGTCAATTAAAAAAATTATATAAATATAAGTATTTTATTTTCAGAAAAGGTCCAATTTTTTGAATTTGGTTTGGTCGCGTTCCAGTACTATGCTGTGTAGAAATTAATCAGGGTTATGGGTTTAATTTATCTGCCACTATCCCAACAGGTTAGTCCGATACCAACATAAACTGTACCATCACTTACCACTAGATGAAATCGCAGGGCTAGCTTGTAGTGGATTAAAAAAGTGGGTTCCAAAATTTGATTCAAACCATAACACTATTTGTTAAACTGAGAATGAGGTTAGTCTTGTAATATTTTCTTTTGAAGTGAAACTTCTTTAGAATCGTTGTGATTTGAAAATTCGATGAAACGAAAAAGCGACACCAAAAAGAGACAAACATACTCATTATAGGATTTAGCCTGCGAGAGAATGAGATAGAATACAAGTTATATTTATCTCATTCTCTAGTAGGCTACTTTTCTGAAGTTTCACTTCTAATGCGTGTGAATTGAACACACATACTTTAATTCCTATGTCACTTCAATCTACGTACAAATAAAACAAACTTCGATTATAATATTCATATATTTAACTTGATTGTAATTTTACGATAAGAAAACAATCATTTGGATGATATTAAAAAAAACATATCAATGTTATTATAAAAACATTTTGTGCAACATATAAAATTAAATGTCTCAACGATATTAATGGCTTTGCCTATATAAATAAATATAATCCGTAAAATAACACTTTTAGTGTAGAAACATTTTGTATTAAATACAAGGAATAACAAATTAATTTAACATGATTATTTTCTTATTAACTTTTCTAATGCAGAATAATGAACAATAATAAATCCTATATGTACAGCATGTATTTATCATAATATTTAAACCTAAATGATCCTTTAATTCTTAAAAGTATGTTACTCTTAACTCTAGCTAGACCTTAAATACCATCCTTATCTATAAAGAAGACATGATCTTTAAAACATTGCATTTGATATTTCGATAGAAAAGATTAAGTATACTAAATGTTAAAACAATTAATTTTAATAAATAAATAAGAATAAATGACAATAATTTGGACTCGATAATAATTATTTTATAACATATATAAATTATTATTTAAAACAAACAATTTAATTTATTTAGGCGTCGAAGGGGAACGAGGTTTACCTTGGTTGCCTAGTGTGCGCCGGCCCTAGGTGAGCGACAAAAGCAACAACTTTACTAGAAAATGACAAACATATCTACGCAACAACGTAGGGCAACATGTAGTCGCGTTGTCGCATTTCTCGCTTGGCGTAGGACAATGCCGGTCAGCCCGTAATTTGCACACAACTTTAAAAGCACATAAACATATATAGTAAGAGTATAAAAATAATAATAGCTTTTATATCATACTTGCTCAGTAACTAGGGATTACTATGGTGGGAAGTCTCCTTGTAAGTTGGTGTTTGCAATTCAAGGCAACATTACGTCGCACTATGCTTGAATTGTAATGTTCACATTACAGTTCAAGCTATGCAAAACTCCTTGGTAAACAATCTCTTTTCTTATAAAATGGTAAGAAAACTTTTTACTGAAAAAAAAAACACTGAACATGGCGGCATTTAATTTCCATACATTTCAAACTATGCAAAACTACTTGGAACTCAGAGCCGTAAAAAAAAAATGGAAAACTCTATAATTAATTATAATAAGTAACCATTTTTTTCTATTTTTTCTCTTAATTTGCTAATTATTCTAATTAAAATTTCATTTTGCATTACCAATGTTTTATTTACCTCGCAAGAATGATATAAAGTAGAATGCTTACCTTGGTTGCAAGTAGCTATTACACCCTCGAACTATATTCACCCTCGCTCGCTGCGCTCGCTCGTGTGACTAAATATCTCGGGTGCACGCGATCCATTAGCGCCCTATGCGAGCTGCGCTCGCACTGGCGCCAAATTGGATCTTGTTCTGTAATAGCTTACTTACGTCCCTTGTGTAACAATCTACTATTTAATAGCTGGTACTCTAGCATCTAAGTTATGCAAGACTTGTTTCTCAGGATAGACTGCTACTTAGAGGACTTCTTACTCAAAATGTAGAGAGAGCATTATAGCACAACACAGAACAAATAAAAATGAGTAAGAACGATACGTGTTACAATAACTCTTGATTTTTGGTCCTTGTGGCCTAAACATTAATGAACTCACAAAAAGGAAATATTTCTTTATTAGTAACCACGTAAAGTGTTTATTATATTCGCAGTAAGCAGTCTGTTTTATTTTTGCCCGAGATAAAACAAATACCTTGGTTGTCATATAAAGGAATTAGTTTTAGCGATAAACATTCTCCAGGTTCTCTGTATAATTAAAGTCGTAAAGGCGTTATTTGTGGATTAAAATCTTTGTCTTCAGCTTCTTAGAAGCCTTAGAAGACCTTGCCTCGTTTATTTATTTTATAAAAGAGAATTTCGTCGAAGATTTTTATTTGCCCTTAAATTCGTGTAAATTTTTTTACGGCACAGAATAAACAAACTATTAATTAATTATATAATGAAATTTGAAATCTAAACCATGGTATGGTTTAGATTTCATTTATTTATTTTATTTCAGAGAATTTTGTCGGGGGTTTTACTTGCCAGTGAATTCGTGTAAATTTTTTAACGGCTCAGAATAGCCACAATTTAAACTATTTATTAAATGAAAACTTAAAATTAAAACTAAATACTTTAAATTTAAGTATGGTACTCGGAATAACTCGTTCATCAGGTACAATGTCGTGTAGTACAAATTGTGTTTAATAATATACGTAATATAATAATGATAATATTATTATTAAGATCATTTGGTTTTGTGTTAATTTTAAGTTAATATTAATAATATCGCTACGATGGTTAATAAACACAGATTATGCGGTTTCCAGAAGAGAGATCCCTTATTCCAGGTATCGTGGTGAACAGCCGCTTGATTTTCACCTGTTGGGAAAAATGAAATAAGCGTATGGTATATATTAATTAAATATATTAGGCGTGAGTAAAGCCTATTATTTTAACTGGTAAATGTTTAATGTTATGAAAATCTATGAAACACAGGAAAAACTTGAGTAATATTTTATGTCCTCCTGACGGAATGTCAGCCATGGCGGCCAATCTCTACTGATATTAGCCATTTGCGCGAGGAATATGTCAGCTAGCACCCGTGTTAGCGCACATAATAATTGTGTTATATAGGTCACAATTATGTGCGGGTGCACTCTCTATTCCCTTACTCTCATAAACCGATGGGATTGAAAATCTAACACGTCCGGAGAGAGATCAGGCACAGGACCAACGACTTTTCTGACACGGGGACGAAACACCTCCAACTTTCACACTCCGGGCTAGTTCTGGGAATTTCTTGTAAGAATAAGTCAATAATTACCTAATCATGATTAAGTATTAGCTTATTCTTACTTATAGAACTAGGCTGGGTCATTCGCAGTCCAACATGTCCAACACCCACGAGGCCATTGATGTAAAATTTTAGTACCTCTATTTTAATGCACGAGGCAGAATAAAAACAATGTTACTAAACGTCACGAAAGGGTCGTGAGGCGGCGGCCGCTCGTTTGCTTTGTGATTGTATTTCTAATTGGTAAGTGTGAACTCCATAAATTTAATGGTAAATTATCATACTAACATTATAAATGCGAAAGTTTGTTTGTTTGTTGGTTTGTCCTTCAATCACGCCGCAACGGAGAAACGACTCGACGTGATTTTTGGCATGGGTATAGTTGAGGTCCTGGAGAGTGACATAGGCCCGGAAAATTAAGGAGTTCCCGCAGGAATCAGAAAAAACTTAAACCACGCGGACGAATTCGCGGGCATCAGCTAGTTAGTTATTAATAAATGATTTAAATGCTGCCAAAGCAACATCACAACAATATTCAAATTCCTCACTACCGATCGCGCGACCACCCCGCGATGCCAGCCCGCCGCCGCACATTCCATTGCCCTTTCGCTTACAGATTTTATGACTCCTATTCATTTAAGTCGTGTGTTTTTATTATCTCGTCTCCTCTACCTGGTTCTCATAATTTTTCCAGTAGTCATGTCATTGGAGACAAATGTGGCATATTGTTTTCTGGTGGATTAGGTTATTGTTCTATGATTATCATGGACTTCCGCAAAGTAACGCCTGCTTCTATCCAAATATTTTGTAGGTCAGCCAGCTAAGAAAATACTTACCAATCAAAACATGCACGTTGACTGTGACTTGCGAATGATTGAGTAGGGTACAAGTGTATGTTCCGGAGTCGTTTTGTGATGCGGATTTAACACTGATAGTAGCGCTGCAAAATTTTAACTGAATTATAGTTAATGTAAAAATAAGGAAAGATACACGGGAGATACGATATGCCGAAATGATGCCTACTACAACAACTAACGATTTAGGACGTAATAAAGTTATTACGTGCTATTAATATGGTTTGGTGCCCTAGTGCGTGAACTTCGGTAGGTACAGTCCAATGTTATCAAGCCGAAACTTGTAATATTCACCAAAAGTAAAATACACGTAAGTAAAAGCCTTTCAATATTGGAACATTCAGACAGAAAGAAAAGAAAACTGAAACGCTATGAAATTATTATCCGTTCATAAGACCACTATTGTTACGGCTTATTGATTTGAGCGCCACGTCTCCCGGCTTCCATATCGAATGACTTTCACAACCCGGATTCCTTTGATATTATTCATTCTTCTATTACTCGTATCTATCAAGGGAGTGAATCTTTGGTTTTCATCATCCATTAATGATTACTATGATGTTACCAATAGGACATGACGAATAAAAACGTTAGTGTGAAGATATAGACGAGAAAAAGGTTATGTAACATGCTGAAAACTTCTTTAGCATATTCTCATGTCCAAGTTGTTTAACATATCGTGGGCTTTATTATAAGAAAAGTATCAAGAAATAAACTTGACAGATTTTCATATATAAAAAAGAAAATATATTTTCCAGTGAGGGCAAAAACACATATAAACAATATCTGGACTGATTACCGTGACACAAGAAAACGTGTATCCCATACGAACATTCAAGAACATTCTTATTACCATGTAAAGGATTACTTAAACGACAAGGAAGCTTGGCAATGATTTGCTCTAGTGGCTCTGATAGTTCCTTAGTTAAGATGATTTGTGAGATGGTGATAGTAAAAAAAAACCGGCTGAGTTTTTTGTGGGCTCTTCTTAGACCAGGGCGCGTTTGGAACCCTCGTAGCTTTAGTTTTAAGATATCGTAACCGATTATCACCATCATTTTTTATAAGTAATTTTTAACGTCAATAAGTGTACCCAAAGTGTACCTGTATTGAATAAAATATGATTTGATTTGAAGTCAGACTTTGCGCGGACGTTTTAACCGTCCTGTCAGTAGTGTATTTTCGCCCCCACATTGACAAGTGAAAAACCGGTATTGAATTAATTCTTTCTTACCTCATATTTCGCCACGAGACAGAATCAACCAAGTCCTTCCCTTGCTTTTTCCAAGTGAGCCCGTAAACATTGTTCACCGCAGCTCTTGTGACCGGCTTAAGAGTAGTTAGTTCTGTTGTAGTCGTCCACTCTGTGCTCTTAGCCGTCGTACTTATGCTAACTGTTGACGTAATCGTCGTAGTCTCTACACTCCAACTTTTATTCAACATTAAGTCTATTCTATTGAATATTGTGCTCATTTTAGTAGTCAATTCCGTTGTTGTAGTTAAAGGCGTTGTTGTCGTTGGCAACGTTTTAGTAGTCAATGTTGGTTTAGTGGGTAGCGACGAAACGTATTCCTCTGATATAACGCAGGAAAGCTTTATGGAACTGCCGGCTTTATAGAACCTATCTTTTACGTCGTGTGTTTTATCACCGTTTATTGTTAATACGGGAGCTGTAAAGAGTAAATGGTTTTAGTAGATTACTTTAAATAACTCTTTGAAATGTTTTCAGAGGAATGTAGAAAATACAGAAACAAACAAAATGGAAAGTTGATATGCAACTTTCCATTTAGTTTATTCGTGATGTATTTTTTATAAATAGGTCAACCTTGTTAGCAGATTTTATGAATCGTAAGTAATCATAATGTACAAGGGAGGTTACATATAAATTTCAAGTTGCAACATTGTAAAATTCATTTCATACCGATGAATTCCAATTTTTATTAATTATAAATAATAAGAAAACCTCAGTTTTCGCATTAGCAGTGGGCGAAGTATTTAATTACTGATGACTGGTAAAAATAAATATGAAGTTAGCGTGCCAAGCGGGATCTATGTAACATAGATTTAGAATTGGTCTCGCTGGAGGAGCACAGCGGTGACCAATCCTAAATCTATCTATGCTATGTACCTAATATACTATTTTCATTTCAAACAAAATTGTAGTTGAGCCAATGATCTTTTATATGCCTTTTGCAAATTACATTGTAGCCAAAATGAAATATTTCATATTTTGTCATTTAATTCCTTCAAGCAATTTAATAAAGTATTCACGCGTATACAGACGCACACAATTATTAAACCGTAAAGCGTTTATCCTTTACAATATTGTTGCCTTCAGCATTAATCACTCCACGCTTCCATTTTGTATGACGCAATTTTCCTCGTATGGCCGCTCGTACTCATCGCTTCATATATTTTTCATAAAAAGCAAATGCATAATAGCTTTGCGAGATATTCACTTCTGTGATTAATGCAAATACGCGATTCAAATACAAAAATGGATTAAGAACTCTTCTTTTATTTTTCAAACCAAGGAGAATTTGAGAGCTTTGTGTTTTATGAAGGTAAATCCAAGAAAGTAATTTAGGAGGCTGAAAGGCTATGTATGATTCTCGAAATGTTCGGCTTCCAAGCAAATGAGACCCGCAAGCGGTGATCGTTTTTTGTAAATAGACGTTTCAGAATTTTGTATTGGCCAACAAACTGAAGTGGTTGGGTAAATCAATTCATCGATTCGTTTTCTAAATTACGGGTGTAAAGGAGTCCGTCTCCTTTAAAAGTTTTTTTCTCACATTTTGGAACAGAACAAAATTGGTACCTATTTTTTGTGTCTGGACACAAGAACGTAACCTTGTCAAAGCGGTTACTAATAGAAGTTTAAATACAAGGAAGCTATTAATATCAATGTATTTCAATTGCTGGATGCAGAATTGAATCACGGTATTGCTTCCGTCACAATTGTGATTTGAAGTGTGATATGCGACATGCATATTCTTGATAAATGCTTTAAGCTAACGTTTTGCGTGCTGCTGCCATTGGGAGATAATGCCGTCGATATTTCTATTGTATCTGTCCAGACCTTTCGCGAAATAAGATTCGTTTTATCTAAAACTGAACGCACATCTAATTTGTTTACGCTCACATGTAAAGTAGTTGTAAGACTTAGTATGTTAATGTACACAAATTGGATGTCGTCATTGGTCGTTCATTCAACGGCTATTGATTCGTCCAGGATCAGTTGGCCAACTAGTGCACAAATGACGCGAACGAGGGAAATGCAGAGAAGCTTGCTAGGTTAGTCAACCTCTACCTACATAGCAATAATCTTCAAAGCACAGTTCACTTACGTAGTACGCTGAAATTTGCATATATAATTCTCGGTGGGTGTGTAGATATTTGGCACATATATAGGCCCGCGTCGGACCACTTTACTGGATTAATGCTAAGCCTCCAATTATTTGGGTATTGAAATTTGACAGCTACACGGCTATCGCCGGCGTAGGGCGCCGGGCCAACTGTGAGGAGCTGCGCCGTGTCTGTCGTGTTTCTCAGCCACATGACCTGGTTGACAAAATACAACATTGTGACATGATTAGACAGTATATGATAATTTATGTGTGTACTTTCACGGCACCAAGCCCCTAAAGTCCATAAGTTTGCGTTAAGACATAGGTCCAATGATCTTTTATATAGAACATAGGTCTTAAGAGCTCATCAAACAAATCAATCGAGAGAATTCGGATGAAACAATACTAAGCTAGGCAACCGCAAGTCGCTTAAATACTAAATGATGCCCGCGTGGATTAAGATCTTATGATTCCCGCGGGAATTCTTTAATATTCCGGGTTAAAAAGTAGCCTAGGTCCATCCCCGGGATACATGTACGCCTGTACCAAATTTCATCAACAGGTGGGCCGTGACAGCGTAGCAGACAGACAGACAGACATACACGCTTTGCGTTTATAATATTAAGTATGGACTTACGAAATTTAAACAGTATTCAAAGTCATGTTATTTTAAAGAAACATTTGTTATGTAAGTTACTCACAAAATCTACATAAATAATTTACAAGTGTAACAGTGGCCTAAGGGTAGTGGCGATGGCGGTATAGCCTAGAGCGGTACTCGTATTAGTTAATTGGCAAGACAGTTGAGTTTGGTCAAGCAAACTTGGATCAATCATTAAAGACAGAAAAAATTGCGGTCCGGATTTACACAAGTCTATCGGAGTAATTACGAATGCCAAAATCTATTAATAAAGCAATATAATTGAGTGAAATCAGTTCGGATTGGACTGAGAATCTTACTCGATAATACTGGTTAAAACCTCCAAAACGGTTCGATTTATTGGCCTACCATCCATTTTTAGGCATCCGCAATCCTTAATCCTTATTTATGTGTCTCTACTTATCACGCCGGAGGAAGCTGCGCCAACAAAAAACTGCCGGACTGTTTTAATTCCGTCTGCATTTGGCGCTTTCCGGAAAGTTTTAACCGTTAATTATCTCATAGTAGGAATATGTACTACGAGTTAATGAAAATGTTTGAATATCTTTTTCGGTTGTTCCATAATATAACATTTTGTATGATAAGCCCATATTACTCTTGTTTATTTAGTTACGCCACAGAACATAAAAATAGTATTAAAACGCATAAACAAATAATATTCTCTGTAGTTTTGCGATGACAAAGTAGTTACCACCCTACAATTTACTCTATACCCACATTCGTAATTCAAGATATTAGTTTTTCATTCAAATTCATGTTTTTACTAGAATCTATTCAGTCGTGTCTACTTATTGTATTAAGAGATGTATGGTAGAGAACTCACGGTTTTGTCTTTAAGCATAACAACTCTGCAATTCAATAGAGCTTCAGAGCCGACATGCGCCGTCGCTTGAGTAATATTTCTCTCCTCAAAGTATGGGCCCCAATGCCGTTCGTAGTGATGGTATTCTTGATATGGAGCATAGTGACGGGATTCCTCGACCTTATCTGCGAAAAAAGCTTTAATTTAATATTTAGACTCACTATCTTGTAAGCATTTATAAGATCTAAGTGATGGAACACCGCGTGATACCTACGCAACATCTTATGAGTTAAAGCACAATACGGGATGAATAGGAAATACGTTCGCGGTTGCCTAGTGTGCGCCTTATACCTATCATTTATAGCCCGAAAAGATAATGGAACTTTGTCAAGATGAACTAATAATATCTAGTATGGTGATAAACAGACGTAAAAAATGACGGAGTATTTTTTGCAAGTCCGTCCGTCAATATATAGGGCAGGCCCTTAAAAAGAATGTCGCGGACTTTTTGTCTTTTGACTGTCCATACTTTCATACTAATATTATAAATGCGAAAGTGTGTCTATCCGTCCGTCTGTCTGTCTGTCTGTCTGCTACGCTTTCACGGCCCACCTGTTCAACCGATTTTGATGAAATTTGGTACAGGATAGGTTGTATCCAGGAAAATTAAGGAGTTTCTGCGGGAGTCGAAAAAACTAAGTCCATGCGGACGAAGTCGCGGGCATCATCTAGTACGTTATAAACGTTATAACACTAAATAATAAAATATATTATCACACTTTTTTATCCTTATTCCAATGCAGAATAATATTTCAAATAATTTTCACCCTTTACGGGTATTATTTTCTATCAAATGACAAAGAGTTTTCTGACTTTCTTTGAAGCATAATTACTATCCAGGTCATGGATATCGCCGCACAAAGCGTTTAAATGAAAGGGACATTAAAATTTGTGAAAACTTTTACTTTCTGATTACTTATTATTAATTTTTCCTTGAAACTTGATTGATGAATGTGTCAATTAATCTGTAAATTTGTTTGATCTCAAAGTAATAAAGTAACCCTTTTAAGCGAACATGTTAAAGGTTCTCGACAAGACGTTAAAAGTTAGCGGGATAGGAGTCAGCACTGTGTTTTTCTCTTGGTCTTGGAAGGTCCTGGGTTCCATAACTTGCAAGGGCATTTAGGTAAATTATAATTTCAAAATATAAACAATGCTAGCTGCATTTCCGCGTTGGATAGCCTGGCTGATCCTTTGCGCAAAAAATGATCCAGTCCTGCTGTCACCCAGATGAGCCAATTAACCGCGGGCGTGATTTATATTGTAATTAGGTTAGGCTAGCTAGCTTTAAGTTCTATTGCATTGATTTCAAAATTATTGTATCTGGCCTGGTCTGATGTGAGGCTTCTATGTTCCGCCAAAAGATTAAGCGTTCTATTGCAGTAAGCACCGCGTAGAAATTGATTAGGGGCACGGGCCCCTGTATGTAACTGTATAACTATATAACTGTATTATTTAGTTATTATATTTGATCAAACTATGTAGATTGTTTTTTTAAAATTCATTTTCATTTCATTTCATATAAAGATATTTCAGTTTATAAGATTCATATTATACGAACCTTAGTAATTACTGTGAAGTCTCCAAGTAATGTCAACAGCGCATAAGATATGCTTAGTTTGCTAAGTAGATGACTACGTGAGTAAATATTTTACCCTGAGACTACCGAGCTTGAATATAGCTTTACGGTACAGTTAAGTTGTATCAAAGCTCATAAATATCATTAAATAGTAGATTGTATTATAAGGGAGCAAAATAATATATTTACGGCGAGGGCGCTTTTTTGAATCCAGAGTGAAGTGAGGGATTCTAGAGTAGAATTCCGAGCGTAGCGAGGGATTTTTTAGTAGAATCCTGAACGTAGCGAGGGATTCAAAGTACGTCGCCCGAGCCAAAAAATTTAGCGCCCGAATGATACACTCTACTTTTCATCACCCTGTATGAGAAAATAAAAGGCGATTCATATTTTATTGTAATATTATTATTCAATAAAACATAGAGTAATTCTATACTTTCACTGTCACTTGAAGAACTCATTTTTCAAAACAAAACCATGAATTTTTAACAATCCGTGAAAATTGACGAAAGCACGGGCTGTAGTTCGCGCGTTTTTAATTTGATTTCTTTTTTTTTTATTCAGCCGGCGGTGCGACTATGGGCCGTCGTACCAGCCAGTCTTTATTCAAACAATATTTGCGTTCGATTTCTTTGGCGCTGAACACTAAGATATTCCAAATTCAAAAAGTGCGCGGCAAAGATAATTGCGGCGCACTTTTTGAAATAAAGAGGATTAAAAACTCATTTCTACCCGCTAAAAGTTTCTAATAGAAAACACGTGAAAAACACCACCTTTGGGTGCACTTAAAGGCGAACCACGTCGTCCTTTTCGAATACATGGGATGAAAAAGTATATTATAGCTTTTTATAAGCAATTAGCTGATGCCCGCGACGCATGGATTGAGGTTTTTTGGTTTTGAAACCTTTATAATTTTTCGGGGTAAAAAGTGGCCTAGGTATGTATTATACAGAATATAAACTATCTCTGTGCGAAATATCATCCAGATCCGTTTTGCCATTCTGGCATGATTAAGTAACAAATATATAACAAGTAAGATTGGCGAATCTTTGATTCAAAAAATATATGGTTGGCTCTAGTGTGCATAGTGTACGAATACCTATAGTTATCATGCCATAGAACATGTTTTTCTGTTTTGTGAAAGCGCAAAGTCTTGCTAAAATTAAATTAAACTAATAATTTCAGAGCCCTACGATAAGATTACAATTTAAAACCTGCACATAATATAAGATAATTTATGCACATAGGTAACATAAGTACGAGTGGAGTGGTGCCGCGTCTTTTCTATAACAAACTAAACTCAGCGATACCGTAGGAAATTGTGAGTGTACTGAAAACAAATTACACGGCTTCACTCAACTGTACCGATGTGCGCTTTATTTTTATAGAAGTTTTCTTAAGTTAACAGAAAAAGACTCAGACATTCAAAACTTTGCATATTTCTATTCAACACGTTTTATTCATTGTTTGAAAAGCAATAGGTACATGCCGGTCGTAATTTTTTTTTATCAACTACAAGTTAGCCCTTGACTGCAATCTCACCTGATGGTAAGTAATGATGCAGTCTAGCGGGCTAAACTCTTAGGGGTAAGGCAATATTAAACCCATTCCCCTAAATTTATAAATAAATTTATTCAAAAAGATACGCTGGCATATCATACCAAGCTATTTGGCATACAAAAAGTTTCCGAAATCGATACTCACTCTGTAACAAATGATCGCTCCCGTCAGCTGCTTCTAGCTTGATATTTTCCCGCAGCTTCTTCGTAATGTTCTTGAATATCTCCCTGGACAGGGCGAGCCCGTCCTTTTCATCGCTTCGGCGCGTTCGAAGGTCGCTTGTGTGATAATCTTCCGGAATTGGCAGCGGTTCTAGGAAGAACATTTTAGATGGGTCATATTTCACAATTTTATCTATATATATCTATATAATAATATAAATGCGAAAGTTTGGATGGATGGATGGATGGATGGATGTTTGTTACTCAATCACGCCACAACGGCTAAACGTATCTGGACGAAATTTCGCACAGAGATAGATTATAATCTAGAATAACATACAGGCTACTTTTTTCTTGGAAAATTAAAGAGTTCCCGCGGGAACCAAAAAACCTCAATCCACGCGGACGAAGCCGCGAGCATCAGCTAGTATGAAATAAATATAGAGAAAGAACAATAACAATCATTTATTCCCTCATGGTATCACAAAACATGTATTATATGTACCAGCAAGAATATTTTTTAGTTAGTCAATAATATTTTTGTCTATGCTTATTAAATTACGTAACGTCGTCAGTATGGGAAAAACGAACGGCAGACAAAAAAAAGGGGGAAATGCCTTTTGATTTGTTTGAGCGTTTACGGGGTTTCTCCGTTTTCGTCGATTCTAAAATCGATATAAGTTTGCAACGCGTGGATAGAAAAAATTTAAATTAATATTATATACGATTCATTATAAAAATATTAATATAAATGCAAAAGTTTGGATGGATGTATGGATATTTGTTACTCAATCACGCGCCAACGGCTGAACGGATCTGGCTGAAAATTGGCACAGAGATATAATAATTATAGTCTGGAATAGCACATAGGTTACTTTTTATCCCGGAAAATTAAAGAAAAAGGGAACCAAAAAACCTCAACCCTCGCAGACAAAGTCGCGGGCACTCTCTAGTTCATTATATTTTCAAGTATCGGATCAAAGGAACACATGTTCAGATGAAATTTATTTATTATATTATTATTAACCCCTTACGGTTTCAGACACGTTCCTTTGACGAAGCTCCCTATAATTATTTTAAATGCAACCGTGAAGCCTTATCTTAAACCGTTACCTGTCTTCCTAATAATTATAATCAGATAGTATAATTATTTTACATAACTTCCTACATGACGCGACCGGAGAACAAATGAGATTCAAGAGGCCCCCTCCAAACACTAAAAACAACGCTAAATACACAAAGTTATAATAGAATATCACCACTCCCAAGCCGGCTGGTCCCCGAGGGAGTTGTAGACCAAAACCCTCCAGTAACATTACTTACCGGAAATAATTTAAAACTGGAAATTAAAAATCTTTTCATAGCTACATACAACGTACGGAGTCTCTCTTCATATGAAAGATTGTTAGAGTTGGACACAGCTTTGCAAGAAATCAAATATGACGTCATAGGGATTTCCGAAGTAAAACGTCTAGGGAATACAATAGAAGAATATGAAAATTTTATATTATATTATATAGGCAGTACAGCTGGCCTACACGGAGTCGGCTTTATTGTAAAGAAATACCTCAAAGAGCACATTACAAGCTTTAATGGACTATCCGACAGGGTGGCGATTTTGACACTTTCCTTTGGCAAATTCGCTCTATCGATCATACAAGTATATGCCCCAACGGAAGCTACGTCTGAGGAAGACATCGTAGAGTTCTACAAAACTTTAAACACAGCTCTCTCTATGTCGGAAAAAAATGTAATGGTCATAGGCGATTTCAACGCCAAAATAGGAAAAGCAAAACCTGGTGAAAACCTGATCATGGGTAGATATGGGTACGGTTCTAGAAATAACAGAGGTGACATGCTAATAGACTTTGCCTACGAAAACAATCTTCCGATTTTGAATACTTTTTTCAACAAAAAAGAGAAACAAAAGTGGACCTGGAGATCGCCTGATGGCTCTACTAAAAACGAAATAGACTTCATATTATCGAACCGAAGAAATAGCATAAACAACATTGAAGTAATTAACTTGTTATTTTCTTCAGACCATAGATTAGTTAGAGCCACTTTAAAGCTCCAAATACCTAAGAAATCAAGAAAAAATTTTACCAAGCTACCAAGGAGCTTACTACTACGAGAGAAAGAGGTTTCCAGGTATATAGAACATCTAAATAACTGCATTGACACGATGATGGAAAACCAAGAAAGTTCGATTCAAGGATTTTATGATAACATAATCCATGCTATATCCTCTAGCCTAACGCATGCTCACATACCAACTAGCCAATCTAACAACGAGATTATACAAGACCGCACCAAAAAACTACTCATCAGGAAATATGAGTTACAAAAAACAAAGCCAAAAACAAGAGCTATGAAAAACGAACTCAGCGCTCTATATAAACTTAGCAGCAAATATTTAAAAATTGACTACGAAGAACATAGACAAAAAATAATTGAAAAACACTTGCTAAGTAGTGGCAGCATGAAAAGAGCATACAAGGAACTTAATCACCATAAAACTTGGATAACTAACCTGCGGAACTCTACCAATATGGTGCAAGATCGCAAGGAAATTCTCAAAATCGCAACAGAGTTTTACAAACACCTATATAGCGAAATCAACACTAATTGCGACTCAGACATGGTCATCGCAAACAAAAATGTAGAGCCAAGATGCAACTTACACATTCCTTTCGACGTAATTGAAGTTTTAAATGCGATTAAACGATTAAAAAACGATAAAAGCCCAGGCTCCGATAACATATCTAACGAATCAATAAAGGCAGCGGGCATTAGCTTAGCATGCCCTCTTACTAAATTATTCAACCGTATCCTAGAGTCAGGCATCACTCCTAGTCAATGGACAGAATCTACAATTATACTGCTATATAAAAAAGGAAATCCTGACAATATTGCCAATTATCGCCCAATAAGCTTATTACCATGCCTCTACAAACTTTTTGCTTCTTTAATAGAGAAAAGAATAAAGGAAAACATAGAGTCTAACCAACCAATCGAGCAAGCGGGATTTAGATCAGGATTTTCAACAATAGATAATATACATGCTGTCGATTTGTTAATAGAAAAATTTCAAGAATACCGGAAACCTCTATATATGGCATTTATCGATTATCAGAAAGCATTTGATAGCTTGAAACATCAAGTGATATGGAAGTCGCTACATATGCTAAACATAGACGAAAAATTTATTGCTATAATAAAATACCTTTACGAGAATAGTATCAGTAAGATCCGACTAGAATCAACAGGTCCACCGATTCCTATCAAGCGAGGAGTAAAACAAGGGGACCCCTTATCTCCAAAAATTTTTATAGCAGTGCTAGAGTCCGTCCTCAGCTCATTAAAATGGGAAAAGCTGGGTATATACATTCAAGGAAAATTTCTCAACCACCTCAGATTTGCCGATGACATTGTCGTCTTCTCAGAAAGTAGCACTCAAATGAAATACATGTTGAACTCATTGAGCAAGGCCAGTAAAGAGGCAGGACTGGAAATAAACTTTAACAAATCAAAGCTAATGACTAATAGTAAAGAAATTCCAATAAAGATAGAAAACACACAGATAGAGTATGTCAAGAAGTATATTTATTTGGGAAAACAAGTATCTTTCGACTGCAAAAACAACGAAGAGGAAATTGAGAGAAGGATAAAATTTGCCTGGAATAAATATTGGAGCCTAAAAGAGGTATTAAAAAGTAAAATGCCAATGAAAATCAAAAGAAAAATTATGAATATTAACGTACTACCTACGCTAACGTATGGCTGCCAAACCTGGAAATTTACAGAAAAGGCGAAGAGAATGATAACGTCTTGCCAAAGGGCGATGGAAAGAAGCATCTTGAAAATCAGACGCCTAGATAAAATCCGCCATTCCGTC
Source organism: Erebia aethiops (assembly GCA_923060345.2). Classification (NCBI taxonomy): domain Eukaryota; kingdom Metazoa; phylum Arthropoda; class Insecta; order Lepidoptera; family Nymphalidae; genus Erebia; species Erebia aethiops. Next base: position 7,394,048 of record OV281082.1, read on the forward strand.
ATCAGACAGCAGACCAAAATTATAGATGCCCTTTCCTACACACTAAAATCTAAATGGAAGTGGGCTGGCCATGTTGCTAGACTTACTGACAAACGATGGACAATCACAGTAACGAGCTGGCCCGGCCCAAAAGGTACACGTGGTAGAGGCAGGCCGCATTATCGTTGGGATGATGACATCAAAAAAGTAGCGGGACCGAACTGGATGACCATAGCCAAAGATAGGGCGAAATGGGTTTCTCTGGAGGAGGCCTTGACCTGAAAAGGGTTCTTCAAATCACTTTAAATTTAAACTAGTTCTAAAAATTGTTTTTTAATTAATTTCCTAATTTTGTATACCTACATATTTTCTAGTTATATTCTCCATTATTTGTAAACCAGTTGAAGAAATAAAAGGCTTTTTTATTTTTTATTTTTATTTATTTAGTATAATTATTTGAGATTTAAGTTATAAGGTAAATATTTAGCGTTAATATAATTAATTACTTCAAATTAACATTCTTCGAGTAGTTCTCATACGATAAATAGTATTTTCACTTCTTTCTTGCGTCACTTTTAGTATTAAATGGGTACACAAGAGTAAGAAAGTTTGGTTGGATGGATGGATGTTTGTTACTCAATCACGCCAGAACGGCTGAACGGATCTGGATGAAAGGCACAGAGATAAATTATATTCTGGAATAACACATAGGCTACTTTATATCCCGTAAAATTAAAGTGTTCCCGCGGTAACCAAAAAGCCTCAATCCAAGCGGTCGATTTAGTGGGCATCAGTTAGTACCTACATAAATTTATATAGTGGTAGAGTCATTCGACTATTCATAAGCACTTGTAAAAAGTCTATTTGAATAAAAAATATTTGAATTTGAATTTGAATTTATACATAATATTATATTATACGTACCGAATATTTAATTCACATCAAATAAATAAATAAAAAAAATAAATATCTGATATTATATTGTTGAACGCTTTGAGGTTTTTCTCATATCCTAAAAGAAGATATTTAATATTTTATCTTGCCCTAAATAATATGTTATATGCGGATAATCGTTGAGAGATTTGTATGAAATATGAAATTAAAAGAAACCTTATTTTGTATTAACTCCCAACAAGTTGGGTTCCTTCAATTATTGTTTGTCAAAGTACGAGTAACTAAAGTAAATACGACAGAACACTGCCCGCAGGGTAACATAATTGGGATTACCGCCCCACATTAGCTATGGACAACGTTTTGGCAAAGTCTAAAAAGCATTAAAAGTTCCCAAAGTTACGAGTCCGTTGCGGTCTCGGGATGTTATGTTAGCCTAATTACAAAAGCCAAAGTAGGTAATGTTCGTTTTACTGACATCTTCATTCACACACACACACGCACACATAATATCACACATGAAAAACCCAAAACTGCTGAGCACCGCGAGTCTCCTCTCAGAATAAGAAGGGTTAGGCCATAGCCCTCCACACTAGCTAAGTGCAGAATGGCAGACTTCACACGCCTTTGAGAATATTAAGAAGATCTTTCAGATATCATACTTGCACTTAACTCCAAAAAAAGAAGCCTGCCTGGGAGTCGACCGTCGACAATCCAAATAGCAGGACGAACTACTAAACAACCATGCCGCTACAACTATCATAGTCTAAGGAGGTATTAACTGCCTCTTTGGTCTAGCGGTTAGCAAGTTCGACTGCAGCAGACGAGGTACCGGGTTCGAGTCCCGATTCGGGACTAGAAATTCTCAGTACTAGTCCGGAGTAAGGAAGTTGGCGGTGTTTCACCCCCGTGCCTCGGAGAGAACGTTAAGCCATCGAACGTCGGTCCCAGTTATTATGACTAACATGAAAATAGTCCTTAAAGCCCGCCAACTCGCATTGGAGTAGCGTGGTGGGTCTAAGCTCTAATTACCTCTCTCGTACGGAGGCCTGGGCCCAGCAATGGGATGTTATTGGGCTGTAGTGGTGGTGGTGGTGGTGCAAGGAGGTATTTTCCTTTCTATACATTAATTTGTGTATTTAAATCTCATGCAATAAATACAACATTTCTGGCTCAGTTCATACTGACTCACCCAACTTAATTACAGTACATACGAGTATATTTACAGTATTTTTCAGACCTGACTTTTGCAAGTTTTAAAGCCATATCAACAGATCAAAATAAGCTATCATTTGCGTAGCAAGCAGTTAAGCAATAAAATAAACTCCAAACAAATACACTCTAATCTCGTTACAGTCTTCCAAGTGAAAATTTTGGAATTTTTATCCATGACCGCACGAATTTAAAGAGGCCGGCCTCCTGTCAAATACATTACGGAAAATCGAAACCTAGTTTTATTTTACGGTTTAGTCATTTTACGCCAGAGTCACACAGTGCGATGGTTTAGTAACGGTTGGCTCAATCCTCATCTGGTACAAATGGTACCTACAAATTACCTACACCTAATACACGATTAGTCCAATTCACGGATGATCCAATTCACATATTATGGTCCAAATTGCATAATATGGTCAAAAAATATCGTGCTACCTCCACGTTGCGCGAAGGGAGTAGAGTAAGGGGGGAAGTTAGTAGTTCCCACTCAGGCAAACCCCGCTTTGTTTTTTTTAAATTTTTAATCAAATATAAGCTGTAAATTAATCCAAACACTCCGATTCCAAACAAACTGCCCTCTCTTGAGTTTTTTTGTAAAACATGAAGCCAGAAGCTCGCGAAGCAGAATATCCTGAATGATGCGAATAAATAAGAATCTTAGGCAGAGTTTTTTACGGTCATATTCTGTGCGATGTTTGCCAGGCTTAAAATAGATTTCCTCGTGCTTAAAATATAGTTTCAATACATATTTAGTCCTTAAGCATATTGTGATGAAGATTCTTAAAAAAATCACTAAATAAATTAAAAACTATACTATTCTCACCTGACGCAGTATGGAAGCAGCATAATGCTAGACACACAAAGTAGAGGCCGCCCCACTGCATATTAGACCGGACATCACAGGCGTTGACGCATCACGCCGCTCACCTGTCGAACAAAGACACACATCACCACTTGCAAACAAAGCTGGAATTACGTGTGACGTTACAAGAATTCAATCACATTAGACGCATGGAAACAACCCCGATATATCCACAAGAAGTCAGTGCTGATGTGACTTCGGCTCAAGCATTTCTACGACTGCAACAGATAAAAATGGAATTGGAAACTTCGTCACAAGTCAGAATGTGATTTATTTAATACTAGATGATGCCCGCCACTTCGTCCGTGTGGCTTAAGGTTTTTTGATTCCCACAAGAACTCTTTAATTTTACAGGGTAAAAGTACCCTATGTCATTTACCGGGTGACAAACTATCCCTGTACCAAATTTCATCAAAATCGGTAAAAAAAATGAGCTGTGAAAACATAGTAGACAAACACGCTTTCGCATTTATAATATTAATATGGTTTATTCTTATATTTTACAGGTAAACATTTCTTTGGGAGTTTTCAAGAGAATCATGCGTCTTTTAATATGAAGTTTGTTACTTTCTTTGAAATTGCTACGTGCTCGATGCCAATTTATTTGTTTCTTATAATATATTAGACACTATTGCTTACGGCCGGATTTTTGTGAAGGACAAAGAAACAGTTGTTAAAAGTCACATTATTAGTTATCCGATATTTTCCTTTTGATTGCCCCAAATTTGTAGTTTAATTGAGTTCATCAACTTAGTAATAATACAGTTATGAAGATAATAACCTGTTCGAAATGTTAACAAGCAGAATGTTCTAATAAAGTCTGCTATTATGAAAAACAAGTGGAATAAAACATTTTATTCACCACAATACGTGGTGCCAAAACCAATAAGCCATTTTGGTACATAACTTATCACATGCGAGGTTGGCATGTTTTTATACAATAATAATGGGTAAATAGACAAAAGGTTAATACAATATTCATTTGCTTAAGTGGCCAGTGATTTCAAAGTAGACCTATCTGCAACTCGCTTTCTGCTATTCGCATTTGATTGAGAGATACATTCACCAATTTAATCTAACTAGCTGAGGGACTCCGATGCCAAGAGAGAGCAAGATTTACACGAACGCTAAAATTGCCACCGATGCGACAGAGGGAAATAGGAACGACACTCGTAACTGGGATCTCAGCAGAACCTCGATCTTAAGTAATGAAGGAGTCACTTGTCACTCTGAGAGGAGACTCGCGCTCAGTAGTGGCCGTCGATGGATTGATGACGACTTTATTAATATAATATCAGTATTCTCAAGAACAAGTACCTATCCTGAGATTAATTAATTCTACGGGCTTAGTATTTTTTTAAAATTAATTACCTACCACCTGTGAACACCGTAATTAGTGAAAAGTTTAATTTGTGCTAAAGTAAACACTTTCCCCATGTGTGCAATACACCGCGCGTGTTTGCAGAATCTTGCTAATGTTTACTTTTGAGCTGCGTTCGTTAATTTCATTCATCAAATATAATTAGGCTTCTATGATGTATAGGTACCTATTTCAAAATAATGCTCTATATAGTTAAGTTGTAGGTATTATAAAAAACAGAGCTGATTGAATTTCATCTCAGTCGGTTTTACAGCTAATAAATTAATCAATATTTATTTATTCAACTAGCTGATGCCCGCGACTTCGTCGCGGAAAAAAGTAGCCTATGTGCTATTCCAGACTATAATCTATCTCTGTGCCAAATTTCAGCCAAATCCGTTCAACAACGTTCGTAACACAAAAATCCATACATCCAAAATTTTGCATTTATAATACATATCTAAATATATATATATCACGTGTCACGTTGTTTGTCCGCGATGGACTCCTAAACTACTTAACCGATTTTAAATTAAATTTGCACACCGTGTGCAGTTTGATCCAACTTAAAAGATAGGATAGCTTACGTCTTTATTTATAGCCGCAATATTATATTATGTCGGATTTGCAATGTAAGACTGAGAAAAAACGAAAAAACGTTTCTCGAAAAGCTCATTCCACGCGGACAAAGTTGCGGGAATCAGCTAGTATTAGTATAAAAATTAGTATTAGTATAGGTTTTTTTAATTTAGGTATACTGTACACTTATTGATGTGCAAAGCTTATAAAACATGATGGTGATAATCAATTAAGGTATCTTAAATTTAAAGCTACGAAAGTTTCAAAGGCGCCCTGGTCTAAGAAGAGCCCACGACAAACTCAGCCGGATTTTTCTTTATGTCAGGATCAATAGGGGTTTATATACATTTTTTTTTCATGCTTTTATCCAATGCTAAAGAACTAAGTTTGAATTTATTGGTTCGAAATAAACCTGAAGCGGATTCTTTTTTGGCATAAAGGTCAGTAAAAATTTAACTTCTTGATGCTAGATTTCTGCATACATTATGAGGATCGATGAGGGTGCCTTCTGTACACTCTTAGTAGTTCTTGCGGGTGGTCTCGTAGACTAAAAGAAACAAGTTTCTACTAGCTTATGACTCACCGATAAAATAGGTAACGTAATATTTACCACCCATTTAAGTATTAACGTGTATGTATGTACATAGGTACATACGCACCTTCATTAACCTACGTCTACGAACAAATTGAGTTTGCCAACTTAGATTACTCCCAGCGGGATTTTGTAAATATATTTATAATTTCATGTGTGCAATTTGTAGGGATAATATTTTTGTTTGGTAGCCTTCATACTGATCTTGTATTTATATTATTTTTATATTTTATTATAATATATTATATTATATTATTTTCATATACCTTATTTTTCATGACGGCATGAACGCATTTAATCGTTTTTTAAATATGTATTATGCTTATATTTCAGTCCAAAGAGGCTCGCTATAATAACAATATAGAATTGTTAGATCTGCCGCACAGTATACATTAACACGTTAACACGGTGATCGAAAGTTATTATTGTAAGGCGTACTGAATCTAACTTAAGTAACCCAGTGACCGTAACTTAAACGTTTGAGTAAGATTTTATTTTACAAGTATCTCCAACTCTAGTAAAATATTTGAATTCTCAGTAAGAGACATGTTTTTAGAAATCTAGATGATGCCCGCGACTTCGTCCGCTTGGATTAAGGTTTTTGATTCCCGCGGGAACCCTTTAATTTTACGGAATAAAAAGTAGCTTTTGTCCTTCCCTGGTATGTTACCTACCCCTACACCAAATTTCATCAAAATCGGTTGAAGACAGACAGACATACTTTCGCATTTATAATATTAGTATGGATTTCTCAAGAATCTGAATACCTTCGGATTCTGGGAATGGACATTTTTATTAGAGGTCGTGTACATTTATAATGGCATTTATATGGATCCATGATAGCTAGAAGATGCTTAATATCCCCTTGAGTTACGAATCTTCGTCTTACTTTATTATAAAAGTTCCTTTGCGCAAACGAAACAATTTCACAAGAACTCATCTCAAATTCTGTCTTCTCAATCTAAATAGATTAATTACGTTTGATATTTTTATTCCCTTATATTTATTTATTCATGAGAAAAATGACTAAAAGTATACTTACGCATAAGATAAAAGAAAATAAACGTAAAACATGGTTGTCATTAGGAATTTAGTCTAGCGATTACATTTGATACATAGAGTTCGCGCGCGAGTTGAAAGCAGAGTAAATGTATGTGTCACCATACATTTGCTCTGCATTCAACTCGCGCGCGATCTATAGGTAATTGATTAAAAAATATATGCCTCAATGATGTATTTATGTGCCTCAAGATGTAACCTTATGATATAAGAAACTTATTTTATATTAAATTCCCATAGAAGCTGAAGCTTCTGGCTTGTTCAAACTTTGCCCGGTTTCCAGATCTGTTTTCCTTTTCACCGAAAAACATCCGATATCTTCAAATACCTATAAGCCCTCCTCCCACACAGAATATTTTTGCATTCAACGATCACTAGGAATTTAAAATTAATTACTAGGAATTTTCCTTAATAGGTATCTTGAATAAAGGATTCAAAAATTCAAGCTAGTTTCTTATGTACCAGATATTTCAGACCGCTTTTAGGCGCATCTACCACCACCACTACAGCCCATTAACGTCCCACTGCTGGGCACAGGCCTCCACTCTCATAGGAGAGAGGGAATTAGAGCTTAGACCCACCGCGCTGCTCTAATGCGGGTTGGCGGACTTAAATGACTATTATCATGTTAGTGATAATAACCGGGACCGACGGCTTAACGTGCTCTCCGAGGCACGGGGGTGAAACCCCACCAACTTCCTAACTCCGGGCTAGTACTGAGAAGTAATTCTGTTTAGGCGCATACGCGATCGAAATACGGAAAAGATCGGGTTCGGTATGGTGCCACTTGTTTCCATCCATTTTTTTTCATCTTACTCTATTCTAGTTTTGTTAAACTTTAAAAAAAATATAAGTTAAATTTTTACCGTCTATGTTTTAGTGTATTTTTCGAAATAAATAGTTTGCTAAGTAAGAAGTTCCCCTTTTTATCGCATAAAAGTCAAGTTGCAGCCCACATATTTCACACAAATAACATTGTCTACATATTTTATAACCCGTGAATATTAGTCTTAGCTATGAAGCATTGTAACCCCAACATTCAAATAAAAAAGTCAGCGACCCATTACTTCACACAATAGAATGTAATAATATTTGTTATAACTGCGAAAAAGGTCTGAATGTAATTCGAGACTTAGGACCGTGAAAGTCAAAAGAAAAGTCAAAATAACAATGGCAAGTCGAAACTAGGGGAGAAGTTAACTTATAAATTGGGGCTTAACTAGAGTATAATGCCCTCAGCTTTTAAGAAAACATTGTAAAAATTCAAACGACCGGCTCGAAGTAACATTTTGAATAACGAGAGTAATGCCGCTAAAGCTTTCTATAAAATAAAAACAGGATTACTGCTTTCTAGATGAACTTTTCTTGTGGTTTTCTTGCGTATCTTATTTTCTTACTTTTACCTATGGGCCTTCAAGCTATTAAGGAAATGGTTTTCCATTATAATTATGGAAATAATAATGACTATCATAAGCCATCATCGTCTTGCAATACTAATCATTTTATGAATATAATGACTTTGAAGACCATGCGATGAAAATATTTTTGAGAAAAATTTTGTTCTATTTTCTTAGTGAATGGATTGATTTTAAAAATATCTTTCCGATAAAGGAAATGTTGCATGCAAACGCAAATAATTCAAATTATTGTAAAATTAAACAAAAAGGGTCCAAAGATAACAGACAACTAATAATGATTACAACCTTATTGTTACTGCTATTTACATTTGGCTAATGGAAATTCCAACATTTAGACCCTAATTGTGCCCTTCTATTCAGTTACGATATTATATTTATGCCATCGCCATTTCTGAAAGCGGGATAATGTAAGCCATTAGGTCGGATTGTGGTTGTCGTTCCGGTCGCGAAAAAGTTTGGGTTAATGAAAAACAATGCTAATGGTTGTGGCGACAATAACAATAGCGAGAATGACGACGGCCAAGGCGTGGAGTAGAACAGACGCGCGACGTACCTATTTCCTGATTAAACTTAAACTGAACTTTATTTACTTTGACATACTGTTCAAATTAGTTTAATGAAAACCAAACATGTAAAAGTCGCAATTGGCTCTACTTGGCTCTGTAGTACTTAATTAGTCGACATGATACGGATGGATCGATTATTTATTATAATTGATTTCCGTAGTTAGGCTGTACCATCATACTTCATATCATACTAATAATACTAATATTATAAATGCGAAAATCAGTTTGTTTGTTGGTTTGTCCTTCAATCACGCTGCAACGGAGCAATGGATCGACGTGATTTTTGGTATGGGTATAGTTGAGGACCTGGAGAGTGACATAGGCTACTTTTTATCCCGGAAAATTGAGGAGTTCCCGCGGGAATCTAAAAAAAACTTATTTCACGCGGACGAAGTCGCGGGCATCAGCTAGTTGTTAAATATTACGACTACAATCACGTAGTCAAAGACTTCAGCAACGATGAAAACGATGAATACGCGGTGGTCCTATTAGTAGTTTATTATTCGCTACGAACTGCTACGACTATAATACGATTACATGATTTCTACGAGGCGTACCGGTTACGTTGTCTACGTTCATCGTAGCCGTAGCTGTTGAAGATACGTCTCTGCTGATAAACAAGAGTAGACGTAGCGAACTATGATAACGTCACCTTTATAATGCTGTTGATGGAAATTACTTTCAATAAATTGTCATATTGTTTTACGTAAAATGATGACTGATTTTATTATCCTTTACTATATCAAAGAGCATGAGGAATTTAACCAGGATATATTAACTTTATCTCAATACATCGTAGAGAATGAGAAAATTTTTGCCCATAATCCACCAATTTCTGGCCGGGAGTAATTTTCCGAAAAAATAAAAATGGGTGCCCGAGGTGCCCAAAGTTCTTACAAACATATAAGAAATAATAGTAAGTAGGAACTTAATTTAAAACTTTAAAAGAATAAGTTGACTGACATAGAAAAATTACCCGCAAATTGTGGGTTCCACCTTCCATCTTCTGTGTTCCCTCATGATTATAATATGGGGCTCTTCAAAGGGCGGATAAACAAATATCTTAAAAGCCAGCAACGCATTGGCGGTTCCTCTGGTGCTGCAAATGTTCATGGGCGGCGGTAATCACTTACCATCAGGTGACCCGCCCCTCGTTTGCTCGCTATACATATAAAAAATAAAAAAATAATAAAAGTTTTCTGTCTCAGTAAGTTACGAGTATCTAGCGAAAGTCACATCAAACTAGTTCAAACACATGCGGTGACTCGTAGTGAAATATATTGAAATCAGAGTCAAGGCAGTGTGAAAGTAGATAAGAAGCAAATCACATGTTTTGCCTGTTCAAGTTATATGGTTAAATTCACACGTCGTTTGCCTTTGAATTATCTACATAATATATCTATGACAAAAACGGTTTATGCTGTTGATACAATTTATGCTTCCAAATGAGAATTGAATTCTTGACGAAATAACGCCGGGTCGTGACGTAACGCTTAACTATTGTAATAATATGAAGAATTATTTTTTGTTATTTCAACTCCCTTTGAATTTGTTTTTTTTATTATTATTATATTTATTTAACACTAGATGATGCCCACGACTTGTCCGCGTGGACTAATGTTTTTGATTCCCGCGGGATCACTTTAATTTCCCGGGATAAAAAGTAGCCAAGGTCCTCCCCTGAGATGCAAAATATCCCTATACCAAATTTCATCAAAATCGGTTGAATAAGTGGGCCGTGAAAACGTAGCAGATAGGCGGACAGACAGACATACTTTCACTATATAATATCAGTATGGATAATAAAAATGCATGGGGTATCGTTCTTACGATACCGCATTATAGCTCATTTACAGAATTTTTTTAGCTCATTTAGTACAACCTTTTAATTTATTTGATAAATTTCTTATGTTTTTGTTGGTTTATATTAAATTATAAATACTTAGTTACATTTTAAATAGTATCTCGTGAAAAACTTGAATCTATTTTGAATGCCACGGTACGTAACCCTCTTTATAAAACGCTTGTTTTATTTTTCATAGTAGAGAAAAACAATATGCCACCTGTTTAAATCATCACGGACGCAGCTTTTTACTGTATATTATTTACAAAGCTATTCCCTTGACATTACTGTTAAGCAAATCTTGAGAGAAGTATTCTTGAATTCAATACAGTGTATGTGTTTTTCAAGACAACAACAGCGTCGACTAAACATACATATTTCGAGTGTTTCTAAAGGAGCTCTCGGTATGCTTATATGAAACAAAATATGAGTGTATGTCTTTGTATGAGCACATGAAAATTTATTTCAACGAATGAATTTGAATAAACATTTATTCAAAGGCGTGCAAAGCTGTCTGATTGTCTCTAGAGATTATGATAAAGATTTTTATCAGCTTTTTGGGAATAATCATCATCTTTATAATTTATTCTTGTATTTTCAAAATTCTCCCTACATTGTTGTTACATAATATTTAGAGCAAGCATCTAGCAATAATACTCCATACTTCAATTATATCCATATCTACTTATTTTTATATCTGGTCTGGCCTGGTTCGGCCATGGCTAGTTACCACCCTACCGGTAAAGACGTGCCGCCAAGCGATTTAGCGTTCCGGTACGATGCCGTGTAGAAACCGAAGGGGTATGGTTTAATATAACTGCCATGCCCCTAACAGGTTAGCCCGCTACCATCTTAGACTGCATCATCACTTACTAGGTGAGATCGCAGTCAAGGGCTAGCTTGTAGTGGATTAAAAAAATATATATATTTGCGAAAGTGTGTCTGTCTGTCTGTCTACTATGCTTTAACGGTCAATCTTTTCAACCGATTTGGATACAATTTCGTATAGAGGTTTGTTACATCCTTGGGGAGGATATAAATAAATATAGACTTTTTATCTCGGAAAATTGATAAGTTTCCCCAGGAATCAAAAAAATTAATACACGCCGACGAAGTCACATGTATCATGTGCTATACATATATAAAATGTAAATAATTTGACATATATAGCAAAAAGGTAAATATAGTTTAATTAAAATAATATGTATGTAGTCAGTAATAAAATAGTGACATCTGAAAAAAAAATAGTTGAGCGCACATCGGCCTCTGTAAAAGAGGCTCGAGCTTTTTCTACGCCAGCTAATCTAACCTAACGTAATCTAACCATTTCGATTGATCTTAACGCTATCACTGTTGTCTTAACTTGCGGAGGTCCCGGGTTCGATCCCCGGCAGGGTCAATTTGGGAATTTATAAAAAAACTCATTTACCAATTTATTGCAGGGTACTAGTAGAGCAGTGCTTAGTATTCTGTGAATGTTACGTGAACTATCTAAGGACAAAAGTTATCTTTGTTAATATAATTCATTTCGCAGACAACAAAATAAATATTCATATTACATTCGATAACAAACACAAACATCACATAGTTCTAAATCCACATGAAATAAAATCGAAAAGCCGTTTTATTTGAGCGGTAAAAATTGTTTAACTACACAGGTCTTTCAGCTTTTTATTTGCTAAAAGCTTTGAACAGTAAAAAATTGCCCAACCATTGTTTGTAAATTGGAGAATTTCACTCACGGTTATAACACCCACTGAGTTTTTCATATTGTTTTCAAAACGCTCAAGTTCAACAATAACAGTCAGTCAATTGCCCTAATTGAACAAGTTCTTTTTTGTTTCGATGTTTAAATGCTAGATTAAGTATGTTATGCTATGTGTCGAGTACTAATTTTTTTGTTTTAAAATTCCACAGTATTGTAACTCGAATTATTGGATTATACAATATAATATGAATAGTATCATTATTATGATAATCAAAATATGATTAGGTTGCAGCAACTTCTAAGAGCTGGATAGGAGACTGATGCCACTCAAAACAAATTCAGAACATCATACTAATTTTTGCTCTATAGCTCTATCAAAGTGACTGATGTATTATTAACGTGATACTTATTATCTCATAAGCTCAAAGGATAGTGTTGAATCCATGTGTTGATAGTATCAATAAATCACAATGCAGTGGACCTATTGTCAAGAAGCGTGACGATTGACAGAGAAGCAAGTGAGCAATTAACCAATGGATCAAATAATCAATTGCTCTCTGCCACTAAAATACACTTCAGAGCAAGTAAAATCACTTAGCTCCATGAGCTGTGATTGGAAACACTTTGTCATTCTCTTATTTCATTAGAACAAACTGACGCCGTCTTTCCGAACCATTTTACCGATGATAGAAATTCGACCTTCTGGAAATCAAAGTATTTAACATTCTGCTGTCTTTGGCGGATATTTAATAAGCGTCAATCAACTCTTACCGATTACTTCGTCGATATGAATTTAGTTTTTTTTAATTTCGTAGTTATCATTATTTTTCGGAAATCAAAATCTATTTCCTTTTTTAAAACAGAAGCTTTGGTTTTTCTTGATAATACCAAGATTAAAAGCAAGTGAATTTGCAGACAGTTCATTAAATACGTGCAGCATCTGAGGTACTCTCCAATGCATTACCAGCTTTTGACGAATTTGTTTATCCAATGTAAAGAAAGATTGAAAGGGACTTTCATCCGCAGTGCTACCACAAGCCTCGTTGGCCACGTTTGAATGCGTCCGACGAGGTCCCGGGTCCGAGTCCTGGGTTGCGCCATAATGGAGCATTGCAGCAGCGTGGTGGGTCTAAACTTTAATTCCCTATCTCCTATGAGAGTGAAGGCCTATGCCCAGCAGTTGGGACGTTAATAGACTGTGGTGGTAGTGGCTACCTTATGCAAGATTCACATCTTAACATTTTATGTAGTGAATTTACTATTAAATACGTATAAAACATAGTATTCGAAAAGCAATATTGAATTGAATTCACTCGACCTGGCAAGCAAAGGCAAGTGATATAAATTCTTCGAATTTTAGCCAGTAATTCTGCTATCTCGTCTATTCAAGTGAGTAATGTAAACTGTGACCTAAAATTTTGCTCCTTTGTCCGATACCTTGATCCCTCTTTGTCAAGTATATTGTTTGCGTTCCATAGCCAAATATCTGGCTTTCTTTTACAATATCAGCTTGCTTTGGTCCGGTGCAAAAATGTTTTTAATTTCACCTGTTTTAATACACGAAAGGCTTTCACAATGCACTGAGAAAAATGTCATTTTTTCGTAATCTTAAATATGGTGAAATAATCTTAAACCATGTGCGTTATTCTAAAATAAGTTGATAGTAATTAAATGATATGCTAGAAACGAATTGTTTGGATATATAAAGCAATATTAGGATACTAGTCATCGTAAAAATCGGTCACATAAAATTACTTTATCCTTTTCTTGTAATAACACGATGTAATAGGAAATAATACACTTTCTGAGAAAATAAGATGATAGTTACAATTATGTTTATAATAATCGTAAAACATAAGGAAAGTGTTTCCGTATATTATAAAGCTTTCCTACTATGAACTTAACTTAATGTATACTTATAATAAAATTGTAACAGGTCCAATTCTGTACATTGAAGATATTTTGAAATTATTTTTGGGAAGGCACTCTTCAATCGATACTAAAGCCAAAACTGTCTGTCTGTCTGTTTGTCCGTCTGTCTGTTTCTTGGCCGCACATCACGCCGAAACTACTAAACGGATACAAATGAAACTTGGCACGATTTGAGTTCATACTACGAGGTAGGACATAGGATATATTTTTTTATCCCGAAATTAAGCACGGTTCCCTTGGGAGAGGGGATGAAAATCAAAATATATATTTAGTTGTAACTCCCTTATGCGGCGACCGATTTCATTCATCTTTTTTTGTTAGAAAGAAGATACTTCAAAGATTGATCCATAAAAATTTCAAGGTCATTGGTTTTGTACTTTAGAAGTTACAGGCATCATAACCCTCAGTATTAGGTCCAATTAACTTCAAACCCGGAATGTAATTTGAAAATTTGAAATAATAGTCCTTGAATACCTTAGAAGTGTATTAAAGAAGTACTTTTCAAAATTCCACCCCCTAGGGGTTTAAATAGGGGGTGAAAGTTTGTATGAAATTCCGTCATTTTTCAAGTTGTAGCCATAAAACTTAGTACTTATTTGGGATTATGGTTAAAAATGAAGAAATACGTGTTTTACAGGTTTGGTAAATTCCGCACCTAAAAGGGGGAAATAGGGGACGAAAGTCCGTAATTTGATTTTTTTGTTTTTAGAAACTTAATTCGACGCGGACGAAGTCGCGGGCAAAAGCTAGTCTCTTATAAAACGCTGAAGTCACCTTGACGTAGTAATAAAACAATTATATGTGTAATGTAATTTCACTTATAGTGAATGCATCACATTTTATGAACCTAAATCATATTATTATTATGTGAATCCTATTACCGAAACAAAAATAGGATAAAGTCCTCGAAAATACGATGACCGCAGCACGACGCGCGACGTTCGCGACATGTCTTAACTCGAAACTTTTCATTTGTGGCTTCGTCTATTATTTATATTTTATTCTGTGCTTCGTCCCCGTGGAGTGACAACTGAACGTGGTTATTATGGGTTATTGTGCGACTAGAGTTCATGTGACATTCTTTTCTTTATAAATAATAGTATAATATTATAAAGGAAAGAGATAAAATTATATTAGTTTTAGTTAATAATATGAATCAACATCAAGCCACTTGTGACTTGCTGATCAAATGGAACCTGACGGACTTTAATGAGCAATTTGCCGGTAAGTTGACTACTTTTAACTAAGTACAGATCTTTTTCAGAACTGGGCTTTCAACCTCATTAAGTTATTTCATATACCATATTAGGTACCTATTCATTAGGTACTCATTGTGTCATGGAATACCGAAGTAGATTGTAATGCTAATTGCTAATCTCACTAATATTAAAGGCAAAAGTTTGTATGTGTGTAGTGTGAAATGTGAATGGTTACTCCTTCAAGCCTCAACTAGGTACTGAACTACTGAACCGAATTGGTTGAAATTTTGAATGGAGATAGATTTTTAAGGTGGGCTTAAATTACGCTGTAGGTAAACACTCACAATTCACATAGGTACAGTGTGGGTAGGTGGTTTTTCCGAAATTATAATACACAACATGTGTATTATTCTGTCGCTTGTTTGCTTGTGTTTAATGAATATTTACATACCTAAAAAGTAATAAATGCAAACAAGCGGAATTAAGTAGTGATAGCCTATTGCTTCAGGTCATTTCATTGGACTCTGACTTTTTATACGGTCTATGTGCGTTTGTGAATATTTGTGAAACATAGTGATGTAATCTGCATGCTGGAAAGTTCACTAGGAGTACATAGTTCTCAAAGGTGTGCGAAACCCACTAAGTATATCCCTCTCATTCTGAGAGGAGACCCGTGCCCAGTAGTAAATAGGCTGAGACAAGCGGAATTATTTACTATTATTCTATTTTCTTTCCAGATTCAAAACCAGAGACGAGAGTGATCGCAGCAATTTTGCTGCTGGGTTGCTTATTTAATATTCCTTCCGCTCGACGATCCAAAAAAGACTGGCACGCGAGCCGAGCAGAGATACTAGACGGCTTCGTGACCCACGTCAAGAGTGAGGCAGAAAATTCAAACAATTTTGGTGACCGATACAGATGATGTTTATTTTCATTGCTGTATGCTAGAAACTATTGAATTTAATTTTCATTACAATGCTTAAGAAGTGAAACGTACAAGTAAGTCTTATGCTGTTGGTCCTTGCCCAAACACACTAACTCTAATGCGAGGTAATACGTCTTATGTGTAATTAATTCGTTATAATTGATTGGATGTAAATAAATAGTAAGTGCTGCTCATATATATGTATCGGTAATAATTGAATAAAATATTGAATTTATGCTACTTATGTTATTTCTTTTGTATGTTGTCTCCAATCTGCCCCTATTAGAAGTGTTTATTCTCAGTGATTTTATGTATTTCTCACTTTTAAGGTTCTTGTTATGTTTTAAGTTTTCAGTTTCTTCCTCTATATTTATCTATGCTTTCCTTCCTCTTGAGATGAAAGGAAAGCATAGATAAATAGTAGGAAAAATAATAGGAAATAACTTGAGATGCGAGGAAAGCATTTAAAATATCAGGACAAATAACAGGAATAACCTGAGATGAGAGGAAAGCATAATAAATAGTAGGAAAAATAATAGGAAATAACCTGAGGTGAGAGGAAAGCATAGATAAATAGTAGGAAAAATAATAGGAAATAACCTGAGATGAGAGGAAAGCATAGATAAATAGTAGGAAAAAGAATAGGTAATTACCTGAGATGAGAGGAAGTCATAGATAAATACTAGGACAAATAATAGGAAATAACCTGAAATGAGAGGAAGGCATAGATAAATAAGAGCACAAATAATAGGAAATAACCTGAGACGAAAGGAAATCATAGATGAATAGTAGGAAAAACAATAGGAAATAATTCAAGCTAAGAGGAAAGAATAAATAAATGGTACGATGAATAATAGGAATAATTCGTGTTATGGGGAAGGCTCACTTAAATAGTAGGAAAAATACTAGGAAATCACTAAATACTGTATACGCATCAGATTACAGCAATGGTGACATGTCATCATAATACACAATTATCAGCAGGAGCAGTAGCATCTTCGTACTTTTTGGTGATATCAGTATGCTCCGTGCTTGATGTGAATTCACGGTATTTGTGATGAAAATTTTTCTCAGTGTGGAAGTATGCAATATTTTTCGTGGTACCTGCTATGGCCTGTATATTTATTGTTTCATTTCAGGATGTGGCTAGCTTGAAAAAATATTGCTGTTTTACGGTATTTTAGCTTGGTAAATTTTATGCATGTTTTTTGTTTTCACGTTTCTTTATTTAATGTCTCGCATCATGATATTAAGTTTCCACTGCAATTTAGGTACATGGAAATAAAGGTTAAGATATTTTCTTTAACCGTGAGAGAACTAGGACCTAATAACTTTAAAAAATAACCGATATTAACAGTAACGGCAATACCGTTTCAGGTAAGCCTACTTCTACCTTAGACTGCATTAAAGTATTGGGGTTTTCTGACTAGAAATTCTCAGCACTAGCCCGGAGTTAGGAAGATGGCGGTGTTTCACCCCCGTGCCTCGGAGAGCATGTTAAGCCATCAATACCGGTAATTATCACTAACATGATAATAATAATAGTCCTTAAAGCCCGCCAACCCACATTGGAAGCCCACGTGGTGGATCTAAGCTCTAATTCCCTCTCTCCTATGAGAGTGGAAGCCTGTGCCCAGCAGTGGAATGTTAATGGGGTGTGGTAGTGGTGTTGGTGGTGGTCCGGAACCCTTTGTGCGCGAGTCTGACTCGCACCGGTTTTTTGTCAAATTATACCTACTGGGGGGGTTACTACCATCGCTTAAATCAGTATTATTTCAAAATTACAGTTTTATATCACGTACCTTGACGTGATTAAAATAAGGATTATAATTCAAAAATACAAACGTAAACAATATTAAAACAATACTGCTTTAAACGATGGTGGTATGGCCCCAGTATCGAGAAACGTGACGGTGAGAATTTGATCACAAGATAAGTAAAAATTTTGTATTTTAAATGTATTTAAATAAAGTGCCGTGGATCTTCTCGAAAATCTAAATAAACCATCAACAACATTTACAGGAAATACGAAGGTAAATTAATTTGCAAACTCAAGTTACGGCGCTTTGGGTACGCTTCTCTTTAACTGCTTTTATTCACATAAGAGCTCTCTACGAGCAATGAAAACGTTAAACTGTCTCTTTCGCGAGGTTCGTCTTATGAAAAATCTGATTTGCTAATTTCAGGAGGGCAAAGTGTTTAGTGCGAAGAGTGTGAGAAGGATTGATTTATTCATTGTAATGTACCGGGAAAGATATGGTAGCTCTATATACAATCTATACTCCGCAATCATACTTACTTAATATTATAAATGCGAAAGTGTGTTTGTTTGTTGGTTTGCCCTTCAATCACGCCGCAACGGAACAACAGATCGACGTGATTTTTGGCATGGGTATAGTTAAGGACCTGGAGAGTGACAAAGGCTACTTTTGATCCCGGAAATTTAGGGAGTTCTTGCAGGAATCAAAAACTTAAACCACGCGGACCGGTTGTTACATGGTTGGGTAAACTGGACATCCATGTATAATTCAACATTGTAGGTACTAAATTTTGACTTACTTAACTGACCAAGATAAATTTTATATCATAATAACGCTTTTATATTCTAAACGCCATACGATTAAATAAAAAACCAAGCGGACGAAGTTATCAGCTAGTATTAGTTTATTATTAAAACGTTTTAGCATTTTAAAATCAATTAGTGCTTTTATAGTTTTAAAATAAAAAGTTTTTAAGAACCGCAAAAAAACAAAATATGACCCCCTATGTAAGGTTGGTATACGATGAATTTATTCATAATACTTTTCCTGTATCTCACGTATCCCCGGTGTACCATTGTCGTATTAAGAGCTAAACTACCTTTTGCAAGCTCATGAATAAAAGAGCGTAAGTAATGGCTCTGCGTAATCTTATAAGCCCTTTTTATGTGGTTATTAATAAAGCGGCTTAGAATTGTTGAAACAAAGTTTTTTAAATTCCCGTGAGAAATCTTTGTTTTTCTGGTATAAAAAGAAAAAAAATAACAATTATTTTCAGTATGCAAAGTATCTTCCTGTTTTATTTCGTCAGTTCAGCTGTAAGCCGGGCAAAGTAACGGGAAAACAGATAGAGACGCTTTTCCATTTAAAAACAATAGTATGGAGGATAAAATAGAGTACAGTATTTATTTAGTGTAAAATCTAGTTTCATAGTAACAAAAAAGGTTACAAAACAATAAACAATTGAAGATAATAATACAAGATTCAATGATAGAATTTCTTTAGGTAGTAGATAAAATAAAATAAACTTTATAAAAACTGGAAGCATTTTCTTAATTGAACCTCCTGCAGAGATCACCCAGTAGAAGATAAACCCAGTAAATGGAATAGACGTGAAGATAACGATTGAACTTTAATTTAAAGGAAAGTAATACGATCCAATCTATATAAAGACGTACTTACTTGGAATGTCATCGCTTGGAAAAGGATCGTTTTTGCAAGAATAATTCCTATCCGCGTTTCCTTAATAACTTTGCAGCATATGACTGAGCTTGAATTTACCGAGACATGAGATGAGCCCATTTATAAAGAACTCGCAAGATTAAGATGTTCTTGGAATTCTGGTAGAATATTTCATTTGCAAGTAGGAACTGTTAGGCTGAAAATTGAAATACATACAAGGCCTTATTGTCTAGTGTATACTGGTTGGAGACGCGATGATTGATCTTTAATGATGGCGGCGCGACCGTGTTTGTGGCCGTGCTATTGCTAAATAAAGTATTATAAGAATACCCCCTCTTCTGCTATTAAAAACGATTGTTCAACTGTCGTTGATATAAAAAAGCGCGCGATCTAAAGGGCGCACGTGTCATTCTCTTGTAAATTCTTGAATTATTATTATTATTTATTATTGTCTAGTTGTTGGCCATTATTAACCGACTTCCAAATAAGGAGGAGGTTCTCAATTCGGCGAGTATCTTATATTTTTTTTAATGTATGTCGGTGCATATCTCCGTTACTTATCGTCATAACCGATTTGAATTTTTTTTCTATCAGTCTTTTGAGGAAGCTCTCGAGGTGGTCCCATAAAAAATTCAGACTCCAAATCCTCAACCCTGACGATAAAAAGTTAAAAATAAAAATTCTTTCCAAAAAACCGACTTCCAACGCCACTGTAAAGTAATAAATAATTTTTATTTCTACACACTATGTTGAAGTCGGGCGGGTATAACAAGGATAAGCAAAGTTGACGCATCAGGCTCGTCCGACTTCAACATAGTGGATAGAAATAAAAATTATTTATTACTTTACAGTGTCTTTGGAAGTCGGTTTTTTGGAAAGAATTTTTATTTTGTGAATTTACGAAGTGTTAACATCGTTATTAGCCACCATGTATTCTTTTTGTGTGTTAATCTGAGTGCTATGATTTAGCTTTAGCTTTAATAGTGTTATGATTTAAATTTGTTCCTTATTTGTTCATTTTTAGTTTGATTCGTTTAAATTGTGTAATTAAAAGTCTGCAGATTTGACTTAACTGCTTTTATTTTTTAATTAAGTCCACTTCTGGTTGCTTATAACTTATTATCTGTACTAATACTATAAATGCGAAAGTTTGGATGGACGGAAGGATGGATGGATGTTAGTAGCTCAATCACGCCAGAACAACTGAACGGATTTGGAGAAATGGTACAGAGATAGATTATAGCCTGGAATAACACATAGGATACGTTGAATCCCGGAAAATTAAAGTGTACCCACGGGAACCAAAAAACCTCAATCCACGCGGACGAAGTCATGGGCATATAGTGATGTCATATAAAAAAAATCTGTTTAATAAAACAAATACATAAATTATTATAAAATTTCTGGTTATAATTGGCTGCGTATTACGAAGTCCTGCGTTCAATACCTTATACGGATAAGGTTTCTTGGCCAACGATTATCTGTAGGATTAAAGTGGGGTATCGAAGAGAAATAAAGTCGAGTATAGCCGTTGATCCTGTGTCTAATCCCACTTAGGTTGTATCGGATTGGCGTCCCATTAGAACACGAGAGTGAGGGAATAAAGATTTAACTTGTTTGAATATTTCTAGTATAGTAGTAGTAGCTTAGATTAGCAGCTGTGTTCGAATTTAGGTCAGGAGAACATTTTACATAATTACCTACTGTTTTTGGAGGCTATTTAGCAAATCAATTATATTGAAATTTGGCAGAGTGCTATCTTGGGACCGCAGAAAGGAAATTGGGTACGTGACGTCATCATATATTCAATATGGTGGATCTGCTTATATGTTATACACAAGTTGAGAAGGCAATTATATGATAATTATTGTGATTCTCAGGCCTTTAGTCCAATAGGTGCTATAATAAATTATTATGTTTACAATTATTACTAATAGATGTCAAAATAGTAGTTATGATTACTACATCAAATTATGTGACCCTTATCAATGTAGGCTAAAATATAGCTATGGACTTATTCATTATTCATGTCCATTGTGCTATTTTATAAATTATAAAGTAACTCGAAGTGCTTTTAACGCCAGCTACAGCCTGCAGCGAATGAAATGGCATTTGTTTGGTTTACACAAAACTACTGGATTACGATTGTATATTGGCAATAGAGACGAGCGGTCGAATAAAATAAGGCTATTGTTAGGGCGTTACCCAAAATGTAGTCACAGTTTTCCCGTACGCCAATCTCGTATTTCGAAGTGCAATCGGAATAGCGGAATCACTCCATTTTTGGCAACGACAAAAATTTATGTTCATCTATTTTTTGTTTGAAATACTTTCATTCATGTGGTTAGTTTATCGTTTTATTGGTTCAGGTAAATAGATACCACCTACAAGGTACACTCTACTAACTAGAATTTTGTAATGTTTTATACTATACAAGAATTTTTTATAAATCAATTCAAAAATTTTCATTAATATAACACATAATTAGTCTATACGTCATTTAAAACAGAGCTTTTGTTACTACTGCGCTAGGAAACCTGTATGACAGCAGTAATGGCAGTAACGATTTCCTCCAGGATCTCACTGAGTGACAAGTGACAGGATTGCATAAATTATTAATGTTAAATTAAGTTAAATTAAGTAGACACTTAGACATACTTGTCTACTACTTACTTGTTGCGCGTTAGATAGTGTGTGCATCTATTTGTGTGTGCGTAGGGGTATGAGTGTGTGTGTGTTTGTTGTGTGTTTATTTGTTGGTCAGTATTTGTGAGTGAAAGTGAAACTAAGTGTTTATGGGTTGTCTCTAATCGATTTATAAACTTTAACCAACAGTAACATTTAACATACAACATTAATTTCACCAACTTATTTAATATTACTGAAAACCAGGGCTGCTGAAATGCTGTAGTATGTGTGCTTATTGATAATGGTATGTAGATTTTTATAGAAAAATTTTAGTGAGTCCATTGATTTTTGAAGATACGTAATAGTTCATGTTTCACAGAGAGCCCCAGGAAATAATTTTTAATCTACATAGCAATTATAGAGTAGTTAACATGTAAGTGTAATAATTTTAAACAGTCGTTCAATTAATATTATTTGCCAAAATAATAATCATACTTAATATTATAAATGCGAAAGTGTGTTTGTTTGTTGGTTTATTGGTTTGTTGGTTTGTCCTTCAATCCACCGCAACGGAGCAACGGATCGACGTAATTTTTGGCATCTCGTAGTTGAGGAACTGGAGAGTGACATAGGTTACATTTTTTCCCGGAAAATTAAGGATTTCCAGCGGGAATCAAAAAAACTTAAACCACGCGGACGAAGCTAGTAAAACTCATGTTTATTTCTGAAAGTATTTTTCAAAAAGGACACAATCTTAAATTCTGAGCTCTGCATTGTTTAGTTTTAGACGCCAAGTTTCATCACATCTTCTCTTAAGGGAGGGCTACCTCAGAATTGCGTTGAAACAATGCTCATTACTTTTAAAGCGTGTTTAATTTTAACCAGCATTTTTCTCACATAATTATATTTCCGTTTTCAAAAGCAACACTAAAAAACTCAAGTGTTCTTTGCTTATCTCAGGAAACTTCCCGCTAGGAGACAAATTACTGTGGATGGTATAGGTACAAGATCACAGTATATATTAAAGTTAAAAAAAGGTCTTTGTATTCACCGAAAAAATACAGACCCTGACTTTGACCTGAAAAAAATATATTCTCAAAGCCTCGATAATATTATAATCACTTCGTTCAAAATAAAAATGAGGTATTGAAAACAATGAATAAATAGCACGCTCAATGAAACTTAAAATAAATTTTAATATCCGCAAAAATAAAATACGAAACTTTTAAAATTTTGGACCAAGGTTTCTTAGCCAAGGAAATGTTTTGTTATTCGTTCGTTTAACTAGGTCGCTTTAAATACGTAAACAGAGAAAAATAGACTAAAAGCTTATTGTGGGAACTAACACATAATCTAAAACTTTTAGTTTATTTACACCTCGTTTAGGAATTTTTAGACGGAAATTTTCTGAAATTAGTGGTGCTTAAAGAAATTATCACTAATTTCTTTGAGCTTTGATGTACTCTAAGCAGTGAAATTTTGAGTAATTCGACTTTGTGACATTAAATGCGAAGGGAACCACAAGAAATAAAGTTTTGAAAATATACAATGAAACATTTTTTGACTTCCCCAGCTCAATGTGAGTCCCGACCAGCTCCATCGATTATTCCATCTGTCTCTGTCTTGTACATATGACATGTCTTGTCATATTATGATTCCGAGTTTTTAATCCAATGAAATTTTCGAGATCTAAAAGCCTGCTGATAGATCGCCATATTTTATGCAGCTGTCACTTCATGAACTTGTTTGGTGGCTGCTGGCCACCAATACACATTATATTTTTGTAAAGTAACTCAGCTCAAGTTTTTTACATAACCTATTACAAGTCTCTATGATTTACCTTGAAAAGTTACTATGAAGTTTAAATAATTTGCTATCAATATGAAGTAGATATAACGCCTTGAATGATCTCAACTCAAGTTTTTTGTTGTTCGTTTAGTGAAGTCGCGTTCAGCTAAATGTACCTAAACTATGTAAAATGGATGGGCTTTTAACAAAATCTTGCAGGAGATTTGAAGCTGTAAAGTCGCTTTTCTGAGCGACAATTATGTGCCACTAACGTGGTATTTAGGGCAATTAGCCGTCATTGTGAAGTTATGCTTCGAAGAGGGCGCTTTCCGGTAGGCCTGTAAATGGGTAACCTACATCACTTTAGCACGGTGTAAAAACTGTAGTGAATATTTTGCCACTTATGCATTTTTATTTTACAAAGATTGCACTTTTTTACTGTAGGCTTCTAAATAGTGTAGTTCGGATACTGACATTTTAAAATTTGAAGAATGCAGTGAGTAACAAGGGGTATGAGGACTATTATTAATTCGTCTGTGGCATCAGCATTACAAGGTATCTAGTGTGTATTCGTACCATAGTCTACAGTGTGGACTATGGTGCGGACTCCACACGAGTCTGTAAAGGCAAGGATGTTATTGATATTAAGGATAATTTATGCTAACTTATAAAGATCATTATCTAATTATTTTATAACTACCTTAAAACAATATAATTTAATTGCCTGGTGGGAGGCTTCGGCCGTGGCTAGTTACCACCCTACCGGCAAAGACGTGCCGCCAAGCGATTTAGCGTTCCGGTACGATGCCGTGTAGAAACCGAAAGGGTATTGGTTTAATATAACTGCCATGCCCCTAACAGGTTAGCCCGCTAACATCTTAGACTGCATCATCACTTACCATCAGGTGAGATCGCAGTCAAGGGCTAGCTTGTAGTGGATAAAAAAATCTTTAACCTTATAAAGAAACAAATTTTTAAACACTTTAATGTAGTAAAGATAATTTATAAGTTTTGGTTAAAGTAAAATTACTCATTAGTCTAATTTTAAGATTAGATTATAATCTTAGTGAGTATTGGTTGTATATAAAATATACTCATATTAATGGAAAAAATCTTTAATTTACTGTAGTGTAATGTAACTACTCAAATTTTGATTATAATAATTATTCAAAATCTGTGTAGTCATTAAAATAATAATGTCTCACGGGAAATGAGCGTTGTGTTAAAGGTGTGCCTGATGGTCGTTAGCATAATTATATTAGTGCTAATTATATAGGCTTGTCATGTGTTTTCCGAAAAAAAAAATTGTGTTCAAACTAAAGCACAAAATATTTTTTAGAAAACATAATATTTTTTTTTTAAAGAATTTGAAATTATCAGCAGTTGTTACTTTTGTATATCAAACTACAAGTCTATCTATACTGTTATTATAAATGTGAAAGTTTGGATAGATAGATGGATGGATGTTTGTTACTCCATCACGCCTGAACGGCTAAACGGATCTGGATAAAATTTGGCACAGAAATAGATTATATATATATATATATATATATATATATATATATATATATATATATATATATATATATATATATATATATTATATATAGTCTGGAATAACACACAGGCTACTTTTTATCCCGGAAAATAACAAAGTTCTCGCGGAAATCCAAAAACCTCAATTCACGCGGACGAAGTCGCGGGCATCAGCTAGTAATCGATATATTTTGTATTTGTTAGAATATTATGGGTAGAAAGAACTGTCTTTCAACTTTCACATTCAAATCAAATCAAATATTTTTTATTAAAGTAGACTTTTAACAAGTTCTTTTGATTTACTTTTTATTTAAATCCTTTATAAACTTGTTTAAATATTATTTATCTGTAGCAATCATCCATAGCATTGTTTTGACTCACTCATTTTATATTTCGTAGAATATTAATTTTAGTTCGTTCTGATCAGAAGAGAGACAGATATTGAACAATTTATCTTAGGTACTAAAAGTGTCTCGGTGCGGCTCGTTTGGCAACATACCTAAGATATCTTCCTAACTGATCGTTCACAATATATAAGCCGATACCATTTGAAGTAACTGAATCAATGTTCTCAGGGAATCCTTACTCTAGTGGGAGGCTTCGGCGGTGGCTAGTTATCACCCTACCGGCAAAGACGTGCTGCAAAGCGATTTAGCGTTCCGGTACGCTGCCGTGTAGAAACCGATTAGGGGGTATGTATCAAATATAACTGCCATGCCCCTAACAGGTGAGCCCGCTATTTTAGACCGCATCTGCACTTACCATCAGGTGAGATCGCTGTCAAGGGCTAATTTGTAGTGGATAAAATAAAAAATAAAGTGAGATTATTTTATAAAAAATCAAAAACTCCAATTAATCCACATCCAATCTTCATCGTGTTTGTCCGCCTGCGCTTTTGTTGTTGTCGACTTTGGTCCTTTGGTGAACCGATAGGTATTTATAAATACCTACCATTGGGAATAATGACAAAAAGATAGCTTTAATTCCATACACAGGCAGAGCAAAAACATAATAATAATGTCCTCCCGACCGAATTTCAGCCACGGTGGCCAATCTCCAGAGAGATTAGCCATCTGCGCGGGAAATATTATAGTGCACAAGTGTGTGCGCAAACACAGGTTCACTCTCTGTTCTTTTACTCTCATAGCCCGATGGGACGGAAAATCCGACACGACCGGAGAGAGATCAGGCGCAGGACCGACGGCTGAATGTGCTCTCCGAGGTACGGGGGTGAAAAATCTTCCTAATTCCGGGCTAGTAATGAAAATTTATTGTCAGAAAAACCCAATAATTGTTATGGCCCCACCCGGGTCTCGAACCCGAGACCTCGACGGTTCCAGAAACATACAAAAACATACTGCGAATGGGAACGGACCTATCGCCTAATGTGTGCATTATGCTAAAGTAAAAGTCCAATTCCAAGTAAAATGAGTGACGCGGTTTTTTATCCAGCGTTTAATGTTTGTTTTGTCCATGAAAAAATCCTATGTCTATGGTTTTGTCTATACTATATTTTCGCTCTTTTTCCGTAAAAACATTTAAGTGAATGCCATAGAAAACTCAAAAATTCGGAAAATCAACAATGTGGACTAAGTAAAGGTAAAAATCCACTAAAAATAGTTGGCAAAAAGACGTCTTAAATTATGTCGCGACACAAATATTATCTGCATTGTCTTTTATGACTTGCTATATTATTGCTTGTTTCATTCCTGCGCCTCTTTCCTGTAATATAGATAATATAATATCTTCTCTAGATCGTGAGGTGCAGTGGTGATCTACCTCTTTAGGTATCCTATTTATGTGTGGCACAATTGTGGAAATAAATGTTTTTTCTTTCTTTCTTTCTATAAAATTCAACACTAAAATTAGGAAGTGGGTACAAGGATTGAAGAGGTGCCAAGAGATGTATTTTTTTAGTTTTTAGCTGTGTTAAAGTGATGTAGGTTACCCAATTAGTTTGCGAGATGGCCGGAGTGGAGGGTTCTCTGACAAAACTATAAGTTAATAGTGCAATTAGCATGTTACGGTTATAAAATGAGAAACTATCATTTTCTGCAAAATTACTGCTCCATTCGTAGTTATATTCTAAATGATGCCCGTGTCCGCGCGAACTCCTTAATTTTCTGGGATAAAAAGTACCCCCCTACCTCTTTACTAAATTTGATCAAAATCGGTTGTAACGATAGGCCGTTAAAGCGTAGCAGACAGTCATACATACAGATAGACAGATACACTTTCGCATTTATAATATTGTTGATGTTTGTTTGTTTGTCTGTCTGACTATTACTTTTTTATGATCTAGGAGTCATTGCATCCCTTCGATGGACATTACGGGCGTTATATAATAGAATATTAATTGATTGGGATATACGAGTAAGAGGGGAAACTGGTACTATTGTGTACTTTTTCTCATAGTCCTCTACTTTTTATATATCATTTTATTAGACTTCAATATACCAAATTTGTTTGGATATGTTTTAGAAGGAGAAACGGATAAAACACTTCCATTTTAGACTGCATGTTAACTTTTCGTTTAAAAAAGAAAAAACAAGCATGGAAAGTGCAAAATGCATTTAAAAAATCTAAAGATTCAAATAAGTAGGTATAATAATCATCCTGGAAAAGTGGGAAGACGTTCATAATTGTGATTGGGTATGGGTCTACTTTGCTGACAGGGCTGAATGGATACTTGCCTACTATTCCCTGGATTAGAATACTTTTATGCTCGGATATAAATGGATATAACGATTCATGTATCTATGCTGTGACCGTGTGAACTGTGTACTTTGTGAAGCTAGTTAAACATAAATAATATATCTATACCAATATTATTAATGCGAAAGTTTAGATGGATGGATGGATGGATGTGTGTTACTCAATCACGCCAGAACGGCTGGACGGATCTGGATGTTTGGCACAGAGATTGATTATAGTCTGGAATAACACATAGGCTCACGTACAGCGAACGCCTGCTTCCAAGCGCGGAAAATAATCCCAGGATGCAAAGAAACACATAGGCTACTTTTTATCCCGGAAAATTAGGGAGTTCTCGCGGGAATCAAAAAACCTCAATCCACGCGCACGAAGTCGCGGGCTTCAGCTATTTGTTAATATAAGGGTAAAATACTTATATTTTAATTAATGACGTACTCTGACCAAAATCTCTAAGCACGCCCCGGATAGCAAGTAATGATGCAGCTCCAGTTGGAACGTGCGAACCTGAAAGAGGTCGTGAATAATAATGAACCGTGACTAGTTTATGTGATTCACCGCTTGCCGGTAGGAAATCTAATGCAAATAAAATCCTTATCCCCGAAAAGGTAGCGGATTTTGTGTAAATAAAAGTTGAGTGGTTGATCTAATGCAAATAAAACCGTGGGAATTCTGAAAAGGCTTAGTTTGAATAGGGTGAGGTGTCAGCTAAAGACGACGGACGTTCCACGTGTGTTTAAAATCGTGAGTAGGGCTCAAAGCATAGAACCTTTTAGGCGGTTAAAATAAAATTGATTCCTTTATAATGATCAAACCGATATAAAAAGACGGACTGATGATGGTAACATATTTCTGCAGAACCGGGTCGCGTCCATTTTCATTTTGGTTTCGAAATTTAAATCGCTAAAGAAATGCAGATGACGTTATCAATTCGCATTTCCAATGCGCGGAAAATTGCGCTTGCGTTTCATCTCCTATTATATAAGATCAGCTTTAGTTAGGCTGTATATTTAAATCCTTAAAGGTAAGGTAGGTAATATGCTATTAGGTAGTTCGCTTAGAGTATGAAAAGAAAAATATGTATAAATTATTAACAGTTTAAGCAAATAGGTACCTACCTACTATAAAAAAATATATTTAAACAAAATTATGGGACCTACTTTTCGATATTTTGTGTATTGACCACTTAAATTAATTTCTTCCTATTATTATCCTAATAAGTATTTTATTTCAGCATTTCTAATTAATAATGAACTATTACAAGAAAATATATGAAAACATATTATGTATTATGGTAATGCATGTTTGTTTTCGTAACTGATTAAATATATTATGTGACTGCTATAGGTGAATAAAGGTACATTTTATTAATCGTGGATCGCATACAATCAATAAAATAAAAATATTACGTTAGTGCGTCTCGTTATTATGCCACATATTTTTTACAATCACATAAGTACACCTACTTAGTTATGAAAGGTAAATACAAAATTAAAAAAAAAAATAGATATACTACGATTTTAAAATTAAAATACTCACATTTTTTACACAACACAGCACATAAATAAATCGGCTTCACATACGCACTAAACACTGCACTCCACTACGTAAGTCAAATTTAGTGTACGATCTATAGCACTGTTGATGTTCTAAGGTCGAGTTTCCCCACCGAGAGGCTGCGTGGTACTGAGTCGGGAACGAACGGGAGCGGCAGTGACGTACACGACAACCGCGTACGTTTACACTGCGTACGAATTATTTACGCTGTTTTGTGGTAGACTACAAGTAATATTTGCATCGGTTATGTTAATTAAACGACATGACCTTAATGTTTAAATCAGCTCAAAAAATTACACTGGAATATTA
The DNA here is from genome assembly GCA_923060345.2 of Erebia aethiops. Taxonomy (NCBI): domain Eukaryota; kingdom Metazoa; phylum Arthropoda; class Insecta; order Lepidoptera; family Nymphalidae; genus Erebia; species Erebia aethiops. Next base: position 7,424,146 of record OV281082.1, read on the forward strand.
ATTAACATTTCGTCAATTTATTAAGGCAAAAAACTAAGATTGCGCGTCGATACTTAATGACGGTTCAATTGAAATAGTAACACTAGCCTTTGTAGCAGACTGAACGAATTTAAAATGAAAACGTGTTTCTCAAATTATTGCCGGCTAAATTTTAATTTAGATATTATAGGTACCTGGGTACTTTTTTTGTCTAGCATCAAATTCCCTACAGACTTATCGAGATTTAAAAAAAAAACTCTTAGCAATGAGCTAAGAGTTTTTTTCTTTTTGTTTCAGCGTACCTAGTTAAAACCACTAAAACACACTTTTAATTAGTTTTTGCATCGTGAGCTTACTTATCTTGTGCGCCATCATATACATGCCGTCACCGCACTAAAAAGAAGTAAAAAATTTCCCTGAAAGTTGAAAATGTTATTAATCAGTGTGTATAAATACAATAATTAATGAAATTTTTAAGAATGTTTTTTAAGAATGTAAAAAGCTTTTAAATCATAGTAAACATTTAATAGCTTTATTCCTATGTCCATGGCTGATATTATATTTGTCATTTTTTTCTCCTCGTAGTTCCAACCGATAAACATTTACTGATTTGGCACAGGCCACTTGCAAAATCTTTGTTTTTTTTTAATAAATTTCAATAAAATATTATTGAGAAATATAAGATATAAACTGCCTAATATTTAGAATTCCAATCAAGCTGATCTGCTTGAAAGGAATCTCAACATTTTAAATAGCGAGGTACTGCTACTCTCACTACTATTTATGTTCTGCTTAATTTTTTCCCAAACTTCCATTAAAAATATATTTGGCAGGGACAAAAAAATGTCCTTGAAAAGTCGATACAAGCTTCACTATGATGAAAATGTTCTTAAAAACCTCTGTAATTTACTGACACAAAATCAAAGAATCTCGTCAAATTTCCTACACAAAGATAAAAAATGAATAGATAGGTACATTACCTACTTTGAAAGCTTTTCCAGATTCTAAATCAGGCCGATTCACTTGACCTATAAGGCATTTCAGAGATCTGAAGCGGCTTATTAAAGCCTAGCTATGCTATGCTTATGGGCGATCTTTAAGACACATGGAATGAAAAGGGATTTTTTAATGAAATGCTTTTCACACCTGGTGGCAAAGATGATGTAGCCTTTACTCATTATAGATGATAGCAGGCTAACCACATAAGAGTGAAACAGAACCACACAGAACAGTACATATTAACAACGTACCGGAACGCTTAATCGCTTGGCAGTACGTTTTTGCCGACAGTGTGGTAATAAGCCACGGATGAAGCCAGAAGCAAAGTTTAAAGGGCTTGTACACTAGGGCACCCACACTTTAATTAGTACAAACTATTACCTATTCAGTGCTTTATACTTAGATACTTAGTCAAGAAAGCCAAACAAGTTGAGATAGATTAGGTTAACACTTGTTAATAAACTGATATTGGAGATGAATTCTGAACAACTGCGGATCCTTAGTAGGTTAGATATGAACTCGTATCTCTTGAAGCCCCAAAGCTTCTTCTAACTTCATAACATAATAATAATTACGTAAAATAGAGTGCCTAGTAATTGTCCGAGCAGGTAACATGACAGAAAATAAGTGGCAACCTTTTCTCTACATTTTATTTTTCCATTCAATATGACCACTTGGCTTATTTACTGCTTCTATTTGTATAATAACCTAATTTAGTGGCGGATCATGAGGTCCCGGATCAGCCCAGAAAGTCATTGAGGTTTTCTGATAGCTTAGAAAGTATAGTTCTAACTCTCGTAGTGTAGGTACTATTGCTATTATATCAGACTATGATAACAAGTGGGGATATCAATTCTATCCTCACACTACTACTAAAAAGTTTAAGGTAGAGGTCTGACTGAGACTGGAAATCATCATTGGTTGTTCAGTCGCCGGCTATCTAATCAAGACCTCTAGACTAGATCTGTATGCCGACTGTCGCCGCAATTTTTTTTATTCCACTACAAGTTAGCCCTTGACTGCTATCTTACCTGATGGTAAGTGATGATGCAGTCTAAGATGGTAGCAGGCTAACCTTTTAGGGGTACGGCAGTTATATTAAGCCCATACCCCTAATCGGTTTCTACACGGCATCGTAATGGAACGCTAAATCGCTTGGCGGTACGTCTTTGCCGGTAGGGTGGTAACTAGCCACGGCCGAAGCCTCCCACCAGGAAAATTACCAGGATATTTAGTAAGTAGTCTCGCATTAGTAGATAAGACGATCTCTACCTACCAATTTTTGCGCATTGACTTGTGGTACAATATCTTCTACGACGTTGTCTCGTCATTTGAGATGTACCTCTACGTACATTAGTATTGTTACTTGGCCAAAACAAATCACATCTATCACATGCCAAAACAATGTTTATATCCTTAAATGCCGCTGTCTCCAAACATAAACAAGTTTCACGCAACCATTAGATACGCCGTATATGTACCAATTCTCGAGAGCTCCTAACGATATTGTGAAACAAGGGTAAGCGATATATCTCTGTGAAAAAAGGCCGTCTTTCTTCGTAAGATGTAACCCACAACTCACCCGATCGCACAGTTTTTTTTTCGACTCCAACAGACTTGGACCTTTTACAGCAGCTGAGCTGTCAATTTAGGATTTCATTCGTTTGTCTAAATTACTATATACTCGGACCAAATAATACCCTATGCGAAGCTAGAAGATATTTTTGAAGTGAAAACTTATTTAGCCGTGTTGAGCACTTTTTGGTAGGGGTTAAATTTGAAGAAACGCATGACCGACACCGTGACGACCGACATACGTGTCGCGTAGTTACGAAGACAAGTCTGAGGTGTTAAATATAAATATAGTACATTCATAATTAAACTTTAATGCCTAAGTTTTAAGGTTTATATTTTAAGATTTTTGTTGTATTTTTCTTTAATATTTTAAATACTCGTTTTCACTGCTATCGGCAGTCCCTATGACGGCCAATTGTTGTTACTATACATATCGTTAAAATATAATAGAGCTTCATATGTTTTGACTCGTGCGCAAGAAGCTGCTACTCGAACTCGCAAACATCGCTAAGCTCAACAACTTCCGACCATAACAACCTACCAACTTTTCAGGGTCTGTAGTAAAGATGACAAATTGAATGGCTGGAACATATCATTTGATACTTTCGGTTTACCCAAATTATGAGCAGCCGGAAACACAACCGTCGGGTGGAAATTCCACACTTAAGAGGTACGCATTATAAACGAGGACGCAAAGCGCTTCACGGGCTTTAGTGGAATGTTAATCGCGTATTTTTCGAACCTTGCGGCGGCGCGTTCCACAACTACGTTGATGATTTTTAGCAAAATCATAAAAAATATTTAACAAATTTGAACTGAAAGTGTTGGTGCGAATATTCGTTTGCTGCTACATCACAAATTTTATTTTCTGTGACACAGTTTCAAAGTTCATTCCGTTTCGCACTCATATTTTAGGTTGCATTAAGGTGACCTTATTTTTTTATTTAGTTTGCATTTAAGGAAATATACTCCAGCACCTCGAGAGCAGATAAATGAACCTCGTAGTCAGAGTTAAATCCTTATTTTTCCAGGCACTCTCTACGTTTTCCATAAGAAATTGTTATTTATTATATATTTTCTGGAAACATTTAAAAAAAGAGAGATTTTTTTTTTTTACGAACTAATTAAAACACTGACAATTATTATTACTATTCACTTTATACCTAATACTAATCTACCTCATGTCCCAACAGTTTATTTTATCTTACCGTTTTCAAGTTTAGTTACTATTGATATCCAACCGGCTTAAGCTATTTGATTTTAGCACCTCTATGCAGTCAATTCTGTCATTTTGCAAAGCTAAATCAACTGTACATACAGTATAATTGATTGTATCTGACGGATCCCAGTACCGAAGCTTTGACGAACAGGTCATATCATATCATATCATATCATATCACGTAATATTATATCTTGACAAAGCAGTACTGACGTTCAAAAATGGTTCAACGTTACCCAATTTGAGTTTGAGCTTATTTATCATAACACTAGCTGATGCTTTTTGTTCCCGCGGGTACACCTTAATTTTCCGGGATAAAAAGTAGCCTATGTGCTATTCCAGACTATAATCTATCTCTGTGCCAAATTTCATCCAGATCCGTTCAGCTGTTGGGGCGTGATTGAGTAACAAACATCCATTCATACATCCATACATCCAAACTTTCGCATTTATAATACTAGTAAGATAAGTAATAAGTAATAAGTAATATAAGTAATAAGTAATAAGTAATAAAATAAGTATAAGTATAAGTATAGATTACAGTTTTACACCTCCCACATAAATTTTGCATGAAACTGTTTTGCCTTACCCTTTGGTTTACTTTGCAAACAAGTTTGTGGCATTAAAATAGCACAGAACATTGCACAAACATACCTACTTAAATGACAACAAGAAATATTGAAGTCGTTATTCTACTTAACAACAAAATGAGAGAGAACCCGCACCAAAACTCGCCGACTCCTCAAGTTTCAAATTGTATTTATCTGTCAAAAGATATTTCTCTACTTTGTGAACCGCAAGACATCAATCTGAGTCCACGATATTGAAATGGATTTCAAAGTAAAAAGAAAAATTCTCGTATTCTCGAGAAAAATGTAGCGGTATTATTTTAATTTTGCGTATTGCGTTCACTATAGGTAGGTATAATCTTGTAAATTGAATGGCTACGCATTAAAATATTATTATTACTATAGAATTTTTTTTTGAAGTGAAAACTTAATTTAGCCGCGTTGAGCACTTTTTGGTACGGGGTAAACTTGTGGATTCGCGTGACCGTGACCGACATGCTCGCGTTGTTAGGAAGACAAAAGGTCTTAAATATCAATATACTACATTCGGAATTAAACTTTAATGCCTTATTGTTAAGGTTATTCGGTACAGGGATCCACGCGGACGAAGTCGAGGGCATCATCTAGTAGCAATAATATCTATATATATAAAAACGAAAGGTCTCTTATTCATGAGATCTCAGGAACTATAAAACATAGACTTGAAATTTGGAAGGTACTCGTAGGGTCCTTCTATGGTGTAGACGTCAGCTAAGAAACGGTTTTGAGAAAATTCACCCCTAAGGGGTTGAACTGGGGTTTGAAAGTTTGTATGAAAGTCCTTTGTTATTGAAGTAAAGACATGAAAATCGGCATTTAAGTTAATAGTTCAAAATAATAAAAATATGTGAAAGCAGTTTTACGAAAATCTACCCCAAAAGGGGTGAAATGGGGGTTGAAGGTAGAAGGTTGCATGAAGGTTCTAAGTTTTTGAACTTAGAGTCTTGAAAATCGGGATTAAGGTTATTAGTTTTAAAATGAAAATAACCTGTATAAGCAATTTTCCGAAAATCTACTCCAAAGAGGGTGAAATGGGGGTTGGAAGTTTGTATGAAAGTCCTATGTTTTTGTAGAAAGAGACATGAAAATTCAGCATTTCGGTTATAAGTTTTAAATAATAAAAACCTGCATAAGCTATATAAAGCCTCTTTAGATCATAGGTAATCAGAAATTGTACGCGGACGAAGTCGCGGGCGACTAGCGGTCGCTAGTGAGTCACTACTCCTGAGATAAAATTGCAGCCATATAAATGCAGTGTCACAGGTACTCGATAACATTTGCTTAACAAAACGCTGTAGCTACACAAACGACGACTTTGTAAGTTAAACTAGCGAAACTTTCATAATAGATCAATGCAGAATTGCACGATAGTGGAGACAAGCTCAAATTACCTGTTGTGTTTCAAAGCGGGCAGCTGTCATTTGTTGCTAACTCGAACATTTCTTGTCGCCGTTTCCTACCTCGATTTTCTATCTAGTTTATTTAGCAGCATAATCTGTGGTGTTATTTTGTGAATGATTCTATTCGATACTAAATTGAGATAGGTAGGTACTAATAATTAAAGGTATTAACAGATATACCCACACACAATTTTCACACCTCATGTTTAATTACTAGTATAAAGAGAATATAACTAGTGATTAAACGAACTTACAAAGTGAAGTTCGATCACAATTATACATATAAGTCGCTTCATTCGAAGATATAATTTATTTAACAGGTAGTTTCTTAAGGAGGTGCAGTAAGAGTCAATAAATAATTGACTGGTGAATATGGCGTTTGGCGTCTGCTATCAAGTTGAAGCAATAACGTAGTACTAACATTGCACTTTAAAGTTATAACACATTTAACAAGCTTAAAGCCATCAACCTTAATCAATACCTAAAAGCTATGAAAACATACTTAGTTTTAAATCTCACAGTTCTGTCCCAAAATAACAAATAGGTTCCTTAATTAATCATCGTTATTAGGAGAACTTAGTGAAACTAATGACTTGAAACAAATGGAAACCGAAGCCGGTTTCTAGGGTTAGGCTTAACAAAAGTTCAAATATAGATAACCTTTACACTGTCCAAAGCGTTTAAAGATACTGATTTATTAACTGTTAAATTACGTACGTAATACGTATTTGTACGTATTTTTTTTTAAATTTATTTATTGTGTGATAGGCTTGCGCTTGACGACAATCATGCTTAGTGCAAAGCAATGATGAGGTCTAGGTTGGAATGCGCTTGCCTAGAAGATGCCTATTCACTCTTGCCTTGAAGGTACTTAATTTATAAGTGGCACGAAACACGTATTTTTACGTATAAATTATTGAATAATTAATTAAATAATTTATACGTATTATTTAATCAGTTCACAAGATATCAGCAGTTCTTGTGTTGTGTCGATAGTAGCACAGCACAGAAGTTTAATACTCAATATTTTACGACCTTGAACGTGCGACAAATAATTGACTTGGTTTAGCAACTTGGTGGTGGTGGTTTAACAAATGGCATAGAAATCCCATGGATTTGTTTATGAATTTTGATTTCTGTATAATAACTCTCTCTATATTTTAAGTACCCACTGAAGATAATGTAATACTATTGAATGCAAAATACCTAAGTAGAAAGTTATAAATCATACCTGCTATAAATAGGTGCTCGTTCTCGTTTGCGGTGGTATAGCTATCTAGCCAACACTGCGTAAACCACTATATTACACCGGCTTGATCTTGAATGTGGCAAGACATGTCCGTAACAGGTACAATCATCGACCTAGGTTGTATGGTTGATGGGTAGGATCAATAAACTGAGTACCTATATTTAATTATTATGATACATCATATTATTGATAAAGCTACAAATACACACAGCTACACCATAAAATATTTCATCTGTGACAAAAACCTATCGCTATAATTTTTCCGTATTTCCCGAGGTTTTATTTTATTTACTATGCAGTTATGACAAAGCTAACGGTTCATACATGCATTGGAACCGTTAAACGATTGCTCGTTAGGTGCGGCTTTATTTTATTGAGCTTTTATTTAGTCTATTCTATCATAGAATAGGTTTATAATACGATAACAAATATTAAATTTACAGAATGAACGTCTTCAAGTGCAATATTACTAAATAGCTGATCCGCCCCATCTTCGCACGGGTGTTACCTTTTGTAGGTAAAGTACAGCCTTTACTTTTGTAATATACTACACAAGAGGTCACCCGCGACTTCGTCCGCGTACAATTTCTGATTTCCTATGAAATTATGAAATTTTTTCGCTGCAAAAAGCCCGTCTATAGAGGCTCTAAATAACTTAAACAGGTTTTTATCACTTAAAATTAATAATCTTAATCCCGATTCTCAAGTCTCTAACATAGGACTTTGATACAAATTTCCAACCCCTATTTCACCCTCTGTGGGGTGAATTTTCTTAAAATTGCTTATACTGTTTATTATTATTTAAAACTAATAACCTAAGACCCGATTTTCAAGTCTCTAACTTGAAAAACTTGGTACCCTCATGTAAGCTTCTAACCCCCATTTTACCACTTTTGGGGTAGATTTTCGTAAAATTGCATAAATAGGTTTTTATTATTTATAACTAATAACATAATTGCCAATTTTCATGTGTCTACCTTCAAAAACAAACTTTCATACAAAAGGGGTGAATTTTCCCAAAACCATTTCCCAGCTGATGTCTACACCATAGAAAGAACCTATCTTCCAAATTTCAAGTGTGTATTAGTTCTGAGATATCGAGATTAGTAAGCAAGTCAGTGAGTGAGTGGTATTTCGCTTTTATTATATAAAATATACTAGCTGATTCCCGCGACTTCGTCCGCGTGGAATGAGTTTTTCGTAAGAAACGTTTTCGTTCGACCGTTTTTTCTCCGTCTTACATTGCAAATCCTACATAAAATAATATTGCGGCTATAATTGAGATGTAAGCTATCCTATCTTTCAAGTTGGATCAAACTGCACACGGTGTGCAAATTTCATTTAAAATCGTTTAAGTAGTTTAGGAGTCCATCGTGGACAAACAACGTGACACGTGATTTATATATAATATTTAGAAGATATAGATTATGGTTAATATTGATTGAAGCGATGACAGTATCCCCATTTTGGTTTGAAATGAAAGTTCATATTAAAATATGAACCTTTCCATGGCAGTATTTTAAGATTGAGGCTATCGCTATTCTTGAGCTAATCTTGTTATATAAGTGGTAATTCCAAAGTTGGATGAGAAACGTGTGTAGTTAAAGATAAAGGACTTGGCGGGATTAGCGAGTGGTTGTGGTGGAAAAATGGCCTTTTAGGATCAACGACTCGAACGTTGAAATGGGTGATAATCCGTTATGATGGAATATTTGTTTGCTTTAACTCTGCTTTGCGGAAAGAGAAAGATTTGTTACACATGGGCAAACTGAACGCTATGTCTATAGCAGTTTCTTCTAGTAGATCCTGTTTATGCAGTATAAAAAGGAAATCGGTATTTGTACGCGAATTTTGTTTAAATCTGCAAATACTTTTCTTTTTATCATCTTTTTATTATAAAAGAAATCATCTACAGGTAAGTACTTAACGTAGTGCAAGAAAATGACGCTTACTTGTATTCAGATTTGGGCATAGAATACATAATATAATCAAATCAAATCAAATCAAATATTTTTTTTATTCAAATAAACTTTTACAAGTACTTTTGAATCGTCAAGTGAATCTACCACTGGTTCGGAATGCCATTCCTACCGAGAAGAACCAGCAAGAAACTCGGTGGTTGCTCTTTTTAAAATAATTCATTTACAATTACTATATCAATGTGTACATAAGTAACCGCTGTCCCCAGCATTGTTGGAGCGATCAAATCCATGCTCCTCTATCATTTACATAATCTTCAACAGTATAATAAGCTTTTTTCAGGAGCATACTTTTAATGGATTTCTTAAATTTGTTTATTCAATTCATGTCAAAGACGGGCAGACAGAAAGTAGCCCCATTCCCGCCGGTGGCACCCGTTCACGAGCATGACGCATGATCCAGCCATTGCTTCGCTCGACCATATTTGAGGGAACGTAACAACCCGCACCACACGACACCACCACAGAAATGTTTAAAGAGAGCGTGACATACTCAGTCTGTATAATTATGCAAATCTTTTTAACCGACTTCCAAAAAAGGAGGAGGTTCTCAATTCGTATGTTTATTTATTTCAAAATAGGGCCAGTTTGCATGATAAACAGGTACGGCAAAGTAATTAGCAAAAGTACCTATAGCATTAAGGGTTGGTAGTATTTAAGGTAGTAGTAGTAAGGTAAGTAACACGTGCAGGTACAATTATGCACATAGAATCTAGGTGTTCGGTAATTCGTAATTGATTTTGGAGAGCAAAGTGGCAAAATTGGATTGAAATCCAATTCCGCCCGCGTTTCTAGAGGAATTATAGCTTGCACTATTAGATGCCATCACTAAATGTAAGAAGGATTATTTTTCGTTAATTGTTATTTAGTAAAGTAAAATCTTTTACTCTCACACCCTCGTTGGTCTAGTGTTTTGCATATTCGACTGCGGCCGACGAGGTCCCGGGTTCGAGCCCCGGGTCGGGCTATACTTAAGTATTGGGTTTTTCTAATTAGAAATTCTCAGTACTAACACGGAGTTAGGAAGCTTGCGGTGTTTCACCCCCGTGCCTAGGAGAGCACGTTAAGCCGTCGGTCCTGGTTATTACCACTAACATGATAATAGTCGTTAAAGCCCGCCAACCCGCATTGGAGCAGCGTGCTGTGCCCAGCAGTGGGACGTTAATGGGCTGTAGTGGTGACTCTCACAAACGTGCACAAAATAAATACATTTAAATAATTATGACTAAATTTATCATCAAATTCATTATTTTTATGTCAAACTAGCTGATGCCCGCGACTTTGTTTGCGGGAATTGAGCATTTTTGGTTCCGGCGGAAACTTTTTAATTTTCCGGGTTAAAAAGTAGTATAATCTATCTCTGTGCCAAATTTCATCCAGATCCGTTCAGCCGTTTTGGCGTGATTGAGTAACAAACATCCATCCATTCAAACTTTCGTATTTATAAACTTAGTATGATAATATGATATATACGTACGAATACGTTTAATTATAACCATTATGAATTATAAAATTTTCATATGTAAGAACCGTTGCCTTTATATATCGCAAGTTCAACAGTTCGTTGCTATCGATTTGTATGACAGTCATAGGAATGTAGACAGAAAACGAAGATAGATGAGTTGAGGAGACTCTATTAGGCCCTGGGGACAAATAAATTGTAAAGTTTGCTTCAGAAATAAAGCTTTTGAAGCTATGAGAAAAAGATTAAAGAATTACCTATCGACTTGCTGATGCCCGCGACTTCGTCCGCGTGGTTTAAGTTTTTTTGATTCCCACGAGAACTCCCTAATTTTCCGGGATAAAAAGTATCCTATGTCACTCTCCAGCTCCTCAACTATACCTATGCCAAATCAATCACGTCGATCCGTTGCTCCATTGCAGCGTGATTGCAGGACAAACCAACAAACAAAACATTTATGATATTAAGTATTATTCCAAAACAAAAAGAAAAAAACAGTCTGAATATGCCATGAAATGTAAATCGAAATTTCCCGTATAATTTGAAAGATATACTAATATTTACTAATTCATTTTTAAATTGACGGGTCTAAAAGATTTGCTATCCTGTTCAAAATGTTATTTGCGTATTTTGTTTCATTAAAAGATAGAACGGCGCTCTTACTAAATCTAAATTTCATTTCAAAGAACTTGTTGTATCAAATAACCATTTAAAGTTGTACAATAGTGCAAAACAAACACAATAAAGCAAGGAAATGACACGGACGCTAATGGTTACGCTGGCGGACTCTCTTTCCACAATTATGCTCTTATGCGAACCGCAATGCAGTTTGTATTACTGTTAAGTAGAAAATACCACAGCAATATTTGCTTAATGCACATTTCAGGCCACCAACCCGCATTGGAGCAGCGTGGTCGGGCTAAGCTCTAATTCCCTCTCTCCTATGAGAGTGGAGGCTTGTGCCCAGCGGTGGGACGTTAATGGGCTGTAGTCCATGGTGGTATAGTGATTGGGTACCTTACTGAGTCTTTGCCAAACTATAATGATGAGTCTTGTAGCTCAAAAGAATTTCAGTTTAAACTAAAAATAAGTTCAATAGTTAAATGAAAAAAAAAATCAGAGAAATGACATGAATTCATTATTATTATTTATTCATGTCATTTCTCTTAATTTAATTCCAAAGAAATTGTGAGAAGGGAAATCCCTTCGCTTTCCGAAGAAAGGGATAAAAATATTAGTTACTAGCTGATGCGCGCGACGCGCGGGAATCCTTTAATTTTTCGGGATAAAAATTAGCTATGTGTTATTCCAGACTATAATCTACCTTTGTGCCAAATTTTATCCAGATCTGTTCAGCCGTTCTGAAGTAATTGAGTAACAAACATACATCCATCTATCCAAACTTTCGCATTTATAATATTATGTAAGTACCTATTGTAAGTAAGTTTATGTATTGATTGAAATACCGTCGATACCGGTACATAAATTAAAAAAACTCTGGAGCTACTAAGAAAGCATTTAAAATTTAAAATAATTTTTGAGTCTAAACTGTAGAACGTATAATACAATAGTATTTCTCTCGATCTTGATTATTATCATCATACTATAAGCTAATATACCTATACGTGTTTTAATGCTGATAGATACACGACATTTTGTTAAAAAAAATATTTAAGGCCGTTAGTTTTTGGTCATATAACTTGAAAATAAGTACAAGAATTTTGATTTTAATAAAAGCCGTCGCACCAAAAGAATGCGCAGTAAAAAACTCTATAAGCAAATATGAAATGCAGCGAGCGAGTCACGGTTATCGGCGATATCATAAAATTTATTTTATTCTGCGATCGGCTCGCTTATAATGCACCGTCCTGCATTATTTTTCATCCGATATCCTACGCTACGACTTCTTTATTAAAATAGTTCACACATAAAATTCATGCGATGCCTTTGTGTTCAATACGAAGGATTTCTTTCACTATAATTTTGTAGACTTTACGTAAAACTTCCAGCGTCAAAGATTTTAGCGGTATGCTAACATTGAGGAAGCTTTCTCACTCTGGGAACATTTTCTCACATCTCGTGTCTTCAGCGTCGATCCCATTACGCTAATGTCACGAACAGGGTGAATCGTCAAAAATAAAATCCATTTACGTCGTAAAAACTCTCGTTAGGTACGCTCGAACCAGCCGTTTAGAGTGATCATCGGTTATGATTACACTTGAGATGAGAACTAATGACAGTAAACTGTGTATTTAAAAACTTTTCTACAATCTATAATAATACTAATACTAATACTAATAATATATAAATGCGAAATTTTGGATGGATGGATGGATGCATGGATGTATGGATGGATGGATGTTTGTTACTCAATCACGCCAGAACGGCTGAACGGATCTGCATGAAATCTGGCACAGAGATAGATTATAGTCTGGAAAAGCACATGGGCTACTTTTTATCCCGGGAAATTAAAGAGTTCTTGCGGGAACCAAAAACCTCAATCCACGCGGACGTGGCGTGGTGGACTGCGGGCATCAGCTAGTAATCATATAAAATAAATAAACGTATTCTTTTAATAAATTGACATAAAGACAATGAATATATAATGATAAATATAGCCATAATTATTTATCATCAACTAGTAATTTTTTTTTTTTTTTTAAATAAATAATTTGTACTCGTACCTATTTAACTTTCAATAGAAACAACGAACTCACCGTCACTGATAAAAGTTTGTAAAAGTTTATTCTGAATGAAGTTGACATCCAAAGATTTGAATAAAATCATTAGATAGGTTCTTTAATATTTCATGTTTTGGTATCTGTTTATTAGTTTTGCCTTATTTTAGTTGGGCTGTGAAAGCGTAGCGGACACACTTTCGCATTTATAATAATATTAGTATGGATTGGGTTCATAATCATGTAAACAAGTCAAAATTTTCGAGACTAGATAATATTCAATTTAATCTCCTGTAAAATAAATAAAAATAAAACCCTAAATAGAATATATTAGAATATATATATATATATATATATTAGAATATATTATAAACCAGTATAATATAATTACTGACAACGTGTATTTACAGCAGTGCTTTAGTAACACAGTGACTTTTATTAATTTGAATCAAGTAACAAAAAATATACCAAAAGCAATATGAAAATTATCTTAATATAAAAAAAAAATTATGTATTTGAGAGAATTCAGTAATTGAAGTACATAGTCGTAAGTTTCGCAATAGATTGTAGTACATGGACTTCTTAATTCAAATACCACTGGCAAGTCAATTTTATTTGAAAGTTTGTGAAGTGAAAACACCACAAACTGGAACCACAGGGGAACATTGTTTTCCTAATGCTCCCATATATCGCTGTCCGCTTTTAAACCACATAAAAGAGCCCTAAATGAAAACGCATTTATCTCGTTTTTCTGGGTCTTTTTAGCTGCTATATGTGTTTTTCTGTGTTTTGTAGTTCATGTGTACAGCGATATTTGAACGTATATCTACCAAAATGTGCGAATGATGCCGCATAGGTACTCGTAACACGGCATCGTACTCAAATGTATGCTTATACTGATTATAATATCGATTACTACTTTATTAGCCGCATTATATCTCGCGACAAACGAGATCTAGCCTATGTGTGTGTTAATTGTCAATATAAAATTGAATAAACTGAATACAATCACTGCCTCGTTGGTCTAGTGGTTAGCATGCTCGACTGCGGCCGACGAGGTCCCGGGTTCGAGTCCCGGGTCGGGCCATGATAAAGTATTGGGTTTTTCTGACTAGAAATTCTCAGTACTAGCATATTACCTATTCTGTGGTACTAGCCCAGAGTTAGGAAGTTGACGGTGTTTCACCCCCGTGCCTCGAAGAGCACGTTAAGCCGTCGGTCCCGGTTATTATCACTAACATGATAATAGTCGTTAAAGCCCGCCAACCCGCACTGGAGCAGCCTGGCGGGTCTAAGCTCTAATTCCCTCTCTCCTATGAGACGTGAGGCCTGTGCCCAGCAGTGGGAGGTAAACGGGCTGTAGTGGTAGTGCAATACAATCATGCTCATCCAATCGAGTGTATTACTAATACAATATTATATTATTACTAGCTGACCCGGCGAACTTCATACCGCCTTAGTATGCAAAATTAAATGTGTATTTTTCAATATTTCTGAGAGATTTTCTTAATATTTTTTTCCGTAATACCTTCTCCTAATAATAACAAATACAACAAAAAAAGAATTAGTGAAATCGGTCCAGCCATTCACGCGTGATGCCGTGACCAAGGAAAACGGGTTTCATTTTTATATATATAGATTAATAAATAATTCTAATTTTTTTTCGGTAGGTACTTATTCTTTACTCTCCGAGGTAGGCATAAGTGGTTGCGCCCCAGTTTATAGTACTAAAACCACTATCGTTCCTGAAATATATATTTCCTGATTGCTAGCTAGCGATAGTTTCAAAGTACGTTATTGAAAGAGTTAAACATGTCTCTGGCTGGTCTTAGTTTGGGCATCTGTCCTCAAGGGACGTCCCCAAGATCAATTCACGATAACATGATGGGTAACTTTTTCCGTAACTTTGTAATATACCTATATAAACAATTGCTAACTTTTTTTTAGTTCTATTTTACTTAAACAACTTATTGATTCCAAAAAAGTGTAAAATTTTCCTCCTCCAAAACATCCAACCGCTGAGGAAATTTAGAACCAATTGATATTCCTACCGATAAAGTTTAGCAACTCTAATTCGATGATAGAATAATTGCAATATCTTCTATTCGCGAAGCCATTAATGTCGCTGTAGTACCTATTCATGCATGCAGCTATTGCAGTCCAAAATTTCTAACTACCATAAGTCAAGCTAAGTTCACAAGGTATCGGTAAATTGGGACTTACTCATTTCAATAGTTAGGATAAGCCTTCAGTCTCCGTAAAGTTAAGCAAGGAGCTGGGAAACTTTTCAAAGCCCTTTCCAGTTCCTTTGACGATCACACAAACTGTGTAATGTAATATTTGCTTCTACTCTCAAAGTAATCTCCAGTAGTAAGTCGATTGATATTTCCCGGAAAGTTAATCTTACTCGTAGTTACAGCAGCGGCTAAGAGATTTTGAGACGTCAAAGTTTTGTAATTTGAAGAGACGCTTACCAAATGTTCTAAATAATATTTGTAACGATTATCATAAAATATGGATTTATGTCTCCTTGACTTTGATGTTGACTTTGTTAGCAATTTACGAAGTTGCTTTAGTATAAGTCGCCGTAAAATTGTAAAAACCGTTAGATTGTAATCTAACGCTTTTTATCTCGATAGATTGTAAACTGTCGAAAGATTGTGAACCATTCAATGTTCTGAGTGTCAATTTTTGAAATATTCATTCTATTTACGTTTTCTTGTCTCTTTCTTGTAGACTAGGTTAGGGTTCGACATAAATAATCAGGTAGTGCCCTGATATCTATCGGGTTGATATACCTAACAGATTATAATCTACCGAAAATAATTAGGTAAATTGTAATCTTTCGACAGTTTACAATCTCGCTAGTTATATTACAATCTAACGGTTTAATTTTTAATTTACGGTGACATATTATACACTGGAGGCATAGCGAGATTACGCCTTCTCATGGCCTTCTTCATCCGCCCACTTTCCACCATCATTTCAAGGCTGTTGGTTCAGTGGGTTGCGACTTGAGCTTGAATGAATGAATGAAATATTCTTTATCTACTCCAGCATCGAAAAGTTCCAATTTCGAATTTGACAACTATATCGAATTGAACCCTCTTTCGTGTTTGCTTCTCATAACGATACAGTTCGTTGTATGGGAGCTGTATCGTTATGAGTCGTAGCTGTATCGATATGGTTATCTTCTTCACAGAGTTCTTAGTATGTAGAGGAGCATACCTACATCATGGCGGATGGTGGCACCCGTCATTGAATATGTACATATTATATATTTCATCTCCACCTACTCTATACTCTATGTACCCATCCCACTCTATGGTTGGTACTGCCACTCTTACTGCCAATATTAAAAATAAATTAGAAAAATTACGCGGTAAACGGATTACTTTTGCAACTTGAGAAATTTGTATTGATTTCAAGCTTTTTTATTAATTTACAAAGTAAAAAATTATAAAGACGTCCTTGTCGTAGATAAAATCTTGTATGCAACTGTACGTAATTAGTCATTTTAATTCTCGTACTATCCTATTTTGATACTCGGCAAGCCTCGTGTCAAAAAACAGCACTCGAATTAAAATGACCCTCATTACGATACAGTTGCATAAATAGCTATTATTTAACACCAAAAATAATAAGAAATACAGGTATATAACAATATTAAATAAACAAATAAAAATGGGTACAATTGGCGGCCTTATCGCTTTGAAGCGATCTTTTCCTCGAAGTTTTCTTTTGAAGCTTGCTAATCCTTTGGGCTGTGTTATCGTACGGACATTCAACCTACGTGCACAATTTTAAAAACCTGACTCGCTCGTTCTAGATCAAAGATAGGAGTGATATGTTTTTTCACTCTAAAATCAATGTGTACCGGATAGTATGAAGTTAATATTGCAGCGTTGTTGCAGAACTTCTGTTTATTTCTAAACAACAATTTTGCATCCTTCGTGATAAAATTTTCAACTTTATTCCGTTCTGAACTCATATTTTAAGTTGCAACGCGGGGACCTTATTTTGTTTAGTTTGCGCTTGAAGAAATAAACTGCCTGTATCTCGGGAATTACGAAAGTGGGTAAGAAATCTTTCGATTTGCAGTCCAGTAGTAGACAACACTTGCAAAATAGAAACGGGAATAGTAAATTGAATAATTTGACAGCAGAAAACCAAACTTTTAGCCCACTGCAGCAGTGCAATGCAGTGTTTACAGAAGCGCAATATTAAAGTTTAATAATTAATTAAGTATTTTACTAATATGCCTGTTTTAATGATTTTCGTTCCTCCGTACGCCGTCTCGTAGTATCACCGTAATTATAAGGTATATTTATCTTTCTGATAGACTTTCCTAAACATGTATATCGGCTTTGATTTATTACAATCATACAAAGGCAGTAAGCGATGTTGAAATGAATTCAACACCATTTATCAATTTTGCTGTTCAAAACGGCAAAATCAATTGTGAATCCCGTCGAGTAACCCAGTTTTGGTTGCACACATTTTCTATTCCAAAATACCGTTGCGGTAACGAATGGTCACTACTCGTTCACGTGGAAACAGAATCAATTTACGTTTTGAAATTATGGATAAGCCAAATATTTTGTAACATTATTACATTTTTATGTTTGTAGCATAACAGTTTCACTCGTTTGCAGAAAATGTTATATTTTATAAACATTGGAAGTTTCATCGATCATTTAAGAATCTTCGGTATAATCTTAACATTTTTTACTCAGTGATTTTCAAACAAAATATTTTTCCATCTTAACGAACCAATGCGAAATGCTATCAAATTTAAGCTCGATTTATCAACTTTGCTACTTAATGCGGCAAAATCAATTGTAAGTCGCGAAGAGTACCGTCGAGAACCAATGTTGGCTGCACACATTTCCTATCCAACTTCCGGAACACCATTTGCGGTCTTCGGCAACGACAGTTTTGAAGTATATTAATCCTTTATTGAAAGAGTTTCAAATGTGGCTATTCTGCCATGTGGAAACAGATTCAATTTTCTTTTTGCGGGGCACGATAGGATTTATTCTTTGCTGTATTCCAATTTTTTAAAGTTCTATAATAAAGAAGTACCACACCTCAGTAATAATTTACACTGAATGATGTTCGCGATTTTGTTCTCATGAATTTAGGTTTTAGGAAAGGAAATTTAGGTATAAGAAATGTATGTCGGTGCATATCTTCTTCAAAAAAATGGGTAGAAATAAAAATTATTTATTACTTTACAGAGGCGTTGGAAGTCGGTTTTTTGGAATTTTTTTTTTGCTGCTTGCCATCAACATCATTAATTATTTTGACAATGATGATGATGATGGTAACAACACACAACATGTCAACACCACGATCGACATTGTGAGACCCGTAAGCTGCAGTAGCAGTCTGAGCGCAATCCGCTTAAAAACATCACGACTTTTGAGAAGCAATGTTAACATGGCAACAACACGATCCATTTATTTCTTTTATTTGGCTTTATAAAGTCGGTTCATAGGGAATTATGACGTCACGTTTCCCGTCAAATATCTCAATAAATGAAAAAGTGATGGAACTTTAAAGTTGCGCTTGCAAGACGGGAAATGTGACGCCATAATTCCCTATCGACCGACTTTATAAAGCCTAATAAAAGAAATAAATGGACTTAACGGGACTTCATTGAATTAAAAGCACTTAATTTGTGTGTGAAGATAATTTTGAAGTATTAAATCTCGGCTAGGTATTAAAATTCACTCACAAAATTTCACACTCGAGTAAGATACAGCAATCGGTGTACATTAAATAATCAAACTTTTAAATCGTAATTTCTCAGTCATTTATTGATGGATTTGAAAAAAAACTACTGAATTATTCGTTTTAATCTAAAATTTTTTCTGTTGTGTTAAATATGATATTCACAACATCAAGAAACTTCTCCATTGATAAGCTGTAGTAGCTGTCTGAGCACAATCCGCTTTAAAACATTCACGACTTTTGAGAAGCAATGTCGACATGGCAACACCACGATTGGCATTGTGAGGCCCGATTTGATAAGCTGCAGTAGCAGTCTGAGCACAATCCGCTTAAAAACATCACGATTTTTGAGAAGCAATGTCGACGAAAAGCCACTAGAAACTGTTGTTTTACTAATATTGTTCGTGGACTATTGGAGCGCTTATCTGTTATTTTATTCTACTTACATTATTAAGTACATCCATTGTCTGTGTTTCAAATCTTAATCTACAATTCCATTGTAAGAAAAGCTTATTCAAATATAATTGGAATGACTTTATTAGAGCGAACAGTTTGGAAGATGTTTTAAAATTCAAGCAGCGATTAATTTCTTCAATGATTGGTTCGTAATATCTGCCTCACGTACGGCCATGCTTGGTTCAGCTGCGGTAACTTACAATGTAAATTGTGAATATTCTATTGTAGGTAATGGCGCCAGTACTTTTATCTATTCTATGGTATACGTCTATTTTAAGGGTTCCGTACCTCAAAAGGAAAAAAACGGAACCCTTATAGGATAACTTTGTTGTCCGTCTGTCTGTCTGTCAAGACCCTTCTTCTCAGGAACGCATTGAGGTATTAAGCTGAAATTTATATCAAATACTCAGGTCAACTGTCCATTGGAGCTGTGAAAAAATCAAACTTCTAAACCAACGCAATCAAAAATACAGCCATTTGTGCTGCAAATTTTCGACACTCGCAAAGGAATCAAAACCTACAGGGTACTTCCGGTGAACTCAGAATCTTGAAATTTGGTAAGAAGCAACGTCTTATAGTAGAGATAAAGAAAAAATTGCGAAAAGCATAAATTTTTAGTTAATATTTTTAATAATTTTAAACTTACTAATGTTATGGATTTTATTAAAGCAATAAAAATACCATAACTTTTACTTATATACCGACAAGTGTGTACGGAACCCTTGGTGCGCGAGTCCGACTCGCACTTGGCCGTTTTTTTAAATTTTGTATTCTGCTTTTCAATAACTTAGTTTTTATTGTCTTACTCACATAGTCTGATGGGATGGCAATCTGACATGACTAGGAAGATATCAAATGCAGGAACGACAGGGCTTCCTCTCAAAGACACACACCCGTGTGAGTTTTGATTGCTCAAGTATACAACTCCACTATATTTCCAACGCAGATAGCTAATATCAGTGATTGGTCACCATGGCCTAAATTCGGTCGAGAGTAAGTTATTTTTTGTTCGGTACATTTTTCTTATATCGCTGTATCTTTCAACAAAGAACAAGCAACTATTATCAACTAGATGATGCCCGCGACTTCATCCGCGTGTTTTCAGTTTTTGATTCCTGGGGGAATTCCTTAATTTTCCGGGATAAAAAGTAGCATATGTCCTTCCCCGGGATATAACCTGTCCCTGTACCAAATTTCATCAAAATCGGTTGATCAGATGGTCCGTGAAAGCGTAACAGGCAGACAGACAGACGGACGGACAGACAGACAGACACACTTTTGCATTTATAATATTAGTATTGATTAAGCTGTAACATACAAATCATCGTACAAATTCTTTTGATCTGTGATTTTCTAGCAATTTAAATGAACACGACCACAGAACAGGGAATCTGCTTAGAACACGACAGTTAATCATTAGTTCTAAATCAAGTAGTTCAGCTGCTCACAACAAAGAACTAATGATATTTTGTTACGTTGATAAAACTACATAGTAACGTATAATATATGTATTTAGTGGATAATTATTTAAAAGATTTTAACTGTCCAGTTTCTTATCTGAAGTTCTGAGTAGAATCTGCAAAAATTACTTAATATTAGTTAGCAGTAATGAAATAATTAAAAAATAGCGCTAAGATAAAATATAATGTCACTTCACATGCATAACTGCATGTGAAGTGACATTATATTTTATATACTACATTACAAAATAAACTAAATTGTTCTAAAAGGTTTATTTATTTTATCTGTGTCCGCTTAGAATACTAATACTTTTCACGAAATATGCGGAAAAATAAGAAAGATGTGGGACTTTATCCCGGCATAGCGTTTGGAAGCTACCCAGAAAATTTTAGATGAAAATCAACAAGGCATTAATGGCCCCGGATTAAAAATTAATCTTAAAATTAGTGAAAAAGCCTCTCCTAAGCTTTATTATTTCCTTCCCTTGCAAATTATGTCGCCTTATTTTGAAAACAAACTAGCTTCCTAAATATCGTACGGCTATGTATTTGAAATCCACTAAATCTATCCCTTTAAAGGTTTTTCCAAGAGCACTTAACATAAATTGTCTTCCATCATCCTCCTTAAACCATTTTTCTCTACCTTCTTAGTAAGGTCGCCGGTCTAGTGACTGAAGGTATTTCCATGTTGATCTTTCCGTACGCGGTTCTCAATCTATAGTCATAGAACATTTTAAAAGCTGTGGAGGCAGTCTGCCACTTCAGCTTTTAAATCTTTGTTACGTTAGGCAAAGTGGTTATAATACGCTTCTTGGTTGAAATCATTGCAATTATCTAAATCAAAACGCGTTCTTTCATTGTTGTTTATTTTATAGAGATATTTAAAATTTAGTTCAATCATTGATTTGAAATTGAAATATATCTTTATAAGTCAATACTACTATCTCTAACAAAATTAATAAAGTTGTCAAGTCCTTTAATAAATTGCCTTGCCTTGAAATGCCTTATAATAGTTGCTCCAAACATAAAAGTACGTTTAATATTTTTGACTGCGATGTGACAAACAACATAGATACCCATACCCGACTCTCAAGCGTGACCCGATTTAGACCCGAACTCGAGGTTTTGCTGACCCGCTCTTCGTTTTCATTCACGAATGGATTACCTAGTTGCAGGCTGCAGCGCAGTCGCTGGAGAACCAATTTGCCAGTTTGTTCAACCGTGAGTGATAGTCTTAAAATAATTATAACTACACAAACTAATACCACGTGACAACAATAATTACTGCACTACCAGTAAATTACAGACTCTCAATTGGTTTGACCACAAATAAAAAATATATAAGATTATATTACAGTTTAATATTTGCCAGTCTCTCAAAGTAAGGTCCGATGAAAATAAATCTCGTGAGATTATAATACGTTTAAAGTAACTAGTGGTTCGTCCCGAACTGAGACCTCGCGGTATCCATAAAACGAATAAACTTTTACAGCGCCGTCTATTGACATCATTGTGAAGTTCTGTTAAAAATATTGAAGCTCATTAAAAATTAAATAATTTCGTTTCCTTATAATATCTATCTAATTTTAGTATTTTTTCTTCAAGTACAGGATATAATTCAAATAAATGATCAAGTTTCAGGCTCAGCCTTTCAGAAAATTGAGAGTTTTGAGGTCAAGTTTGGACGTTAGAAAATCTGTACTTTGAAAGCCCCCCATTTCGTCAATTTTAGGGGAAAAATTAAAAAAAAATATTTTAGGACTTTATTCCTAATTATCTTTAAAATGACAATTCCTAATTATCTTTACTACAACCCTATGTAACGCAATAAAAAATATTTTACTTCGCATTCGCTTCTATGAGAGCCCCCCTGAAATAAAGTTTTTTATAACGTTTTAAGCCATATTCGGCTGGAGGCCATCGGTTTACATAATTATTATATTTAAATTTGAAGTAATTACTTTCAGTAATTCAGAAGTTATAAGGCTCTGACAGACATTACAAATTCACTCAAATAGACTCAGAGACCTTCACTTGGCTCGGTCAATTAATTTGATATTGATATTTAACGATATCATAGCAATTAAATGAATTATTAAATTGGTAATAAAAATATTAGTACACAAAAAACGATGTAACCAATTTTATTATGAAGACGTAAACAGTTTTTGTTTATTTAGTTTCTCAGCCATTTCTGTGCCTCCTATGCACTAAGTAATATTACAGTTCGACCTGGCATAAACTGCATTCTGGCTCGCACAAGAATATAATTGTGGCAAGAACTCGCGGATGCAACCATTAGTTCACGTAATTTCCTTACTTTATGACTTTTGCTGTTACATTTCGTATTTAATCCAAATGTAAAAGGCTAAAAAAAGTTTTTAATTTTTCTCGCCGGGGACAGAAATAATGCATTGTCTCAGCTCATCTTTATTCATGTAGTCACAATACGTGGCTTTACCATCAACCATTCTGATCAGCAAGGCATGCAAGGTAAGTTATAATTAATAATGTTAATTAAATTTATTATTTATTAATATTATAGAAACTTAATTCACTCTGGAATATTTACTGCATACGTGTGCGTAGCTATTGCTGTGAATAACTAAACCGTTGGCACATTGAAATAGAATGAGTACTACTAAATACAAGTAAATACGTTGGAACGTTATTCAGTACAATAGATTGCTTTTTTGACAATCTATACTAATGGTCCGGGAGGCAGCGACATTATTGGTGCCATTATTCCTACAAAGCTGATTCTTTGCTATTTTGTTATTTTGAGACCGTACGTAAACAGAATGGCAGTCTGCCGCGCCGATGTTGTTGCAAATTTTTACAACAATTTTTGAAACCTGTAAATAAATAATACGTAAATGTATTATACCTACAAGACTGAAACTTCTTACAGTGAACAAGGATACCTAAATATACAGGATAATGATAGTCTGCCGCATCGGAAGCGTTGCCATCTAAGGTCTTCCACTCACGTAATGTGTTGAAAAATTAACTTTTCGGACTTATTTCTACAAGGCTGATTTTTTTTTCTCAAATAGTTAGGTTTATACAAGAACAAAAAAAGACAGTCTGCCGAGAATCCAATGTTGCTAAAGCCTTGGTAGACGCGATGGAATACACTATCTCCCGAGCGCAGCTACTGCGCCGATCCGCTATAAGTCGCTCTGAATAATTGGACATACCGGCATTAAATTAAAATCTACAAAGCCGGTCTTTCATCTACAAACGGTTTACGATAATTATTATTGAATTATCGTCGTCTACTTTCGATAGAAGGTGGCTAAAGCTTCGGTAGACGTGGCATAAGTTGTAGCGCAAGAACTTGATGGAAATGTAATGCCAATGAACGAATAAAATTTCTAATTTAAATCTTAATTTGATTTTTTTGTTTGAATTTATACCGGGATAACTATTTTTAACCGACTTCAAAAAAAAGAAGGAGGTTATCAATTAGGCTGTATGTTTTTGTATGTTTGTTGCACGATTACTCCGCTAATTATGAATCAATTTTGATGATTCTTTTTTGTTTGACAGATCATACTTCAGAGGTGGACCATATAAATTTGGTGAAGATCTGATGAATATCTTCCGACATGGTGAACGGAACTCCTCAATGAATAAGAGTAAATTGCTCGCGATCAGTGTAATAGCTTAGTAAACAGTAGGTTTTTAACCAGACATCCATACTAATATAATAAATGCGAAAGTGTGTCTGTCTGCCTGTCTGCTACGCTTTCACGGCCCATCTGTGCAACCGATTTTGATTAAATTTGGTACAAAGATAGGTTGTATCCCGGGAAAAGACATGCTACTTTTTTATCCCTGAAGAATCAAAGGTTCCCGCGGTAATCAAAATATGTATCTGTTCAACCGATTTTAATGAAATTTAGTAAAGGGCCGGCTAGGCCTGGCTTGGGAACAGCTAGGCCGATTTAGCTGATTTTGGTTTTGAAATGTTTGTCGTAGTCCAGGGAAGGTTTAGACGGTGAGAAAATATGGAAAAATTGCGAGAATGATAGTAAAAACAACAATTTCATTTTCCCATATATTTTGTAGTTAGGATAGGTGATACGAAGTACACCGGGTAATCTAGTATTTTCATACATTACCATTTATTTTGTAAAAACTTTTTATAGTTTAAATAAATTGAGTTCTATTATTCAATGTTATTAATAATTATCGTAGACAAAAAGGTATGTCCAATTATTCAGAGCGACTTATAGCGGATCGGCGCAGTAGCTGCGCTCGGGAGATAGTGCATTCCATCGCGTCTGCCAAGGCTTTAGCAACGTTGGATTCTTGGCAGACTGTCTTTTTTTGTTCTTGTATAAACCTAACTATTTAAGGAAAAAAAATCAGCCTTGTAGAAATAAGTCCAAAAAGTTAATTTTTCAACACATTACGTGAGTGGAAGACCTTAGATGGCAACGCTTCCGATGCGGCAGACTATCATTATCCTGTATATTTAGGTATCCTTGTTCACTGTAAGAAGTTTCAGTCTTGTAGGTATAATACATTTACCTATTATTTATTTACAGGTTTGAAAAATTGTTATTAATGTTTGCAACACTAAAAGCTTGGCAGACTTTCACTTTCACTATTTACACGGTATAAACATTGCTTGACAGAAAAATTAGCTTTGTAGGAATGGGTGCAAAATTTCGGTCGCTGCCTCCCGGACTATAATGGATGAATGGATTAATTATGAATGGATGGATGTTTGTTACTCAATCACGCCAGAACAGCTGTAATTTGGCATAGAGATAGTTTATAGTCTGGAATAACACATATACTTCTTTTTATCCCGGAAAATTAAATAGTTCCCGTGGTAACCAAAAAACCTCAATCCGCGCGGACGAAGTCGCGGGCATCGGCTAGTAATATAATATTTGTAATTCTAAAACTTTGGAAGAAGGAATATCGAGTTCATTTGGTCTGATCTTAATGTTTGAGATAAGAAAAACTTTTCGTGCTATCCTAAAACTTATCTATATTGTTAACGTTTCGTTTTTGTTATTTTTCAGACCAAAGTAAATATCAAACGGAATGTATTGACGTCGACATATCATTTTTTTCGACTTTACTACCCCAAGGTATTGTCACTGTGGTGAACGATATCATATGAAAAATCACGAAACCGCGTTCACATTGTCCCCAGCCGGACCTGAAATAAAATAAATTTTACGATAGCGTCAATAGCTTGACTCTTGCAATAAAACTATTGTGAATGGATTTTTATCATGAGTTACGAGTATATTTCATTTTACTGTTCCTTCGAATTGTTTGGTTTCTTTTTCAAAGTACGAGTAACAAGATACGTTCTATCTGTGTATGTATCTACCTACACGTGTCTATTCCAAAAGAGATGAGCTTTTTTTTCAACTTCTTTAACGTCTGACCACGTAATCTCATCTGCAATTCAACCAATAATGATGGGAATATCTAGAAACCACCTGTCTTCCAATACTCCCAACACTATTGGTCTAGTGGCAGATTTAAGATGATGTGATCAGATGTTAAAAAAGTTGAAAAAAAAGCTCATCTCAATTGGAACAGACTAGTATTTGATTTAATTATATTTTCTTTATGTTATCACTTGAATGCGATCTCACCAGATGGTGCAGATGATGCAGTCTAAGATGGTAGCGGGCTTACCTGTTAGGGACATGGCAGTTAATTAAACCCGTACCCCTATTCGGTTTCTACACGGCGTCGTACCGGAACGGCACGGCACATCTTTGCCGGTAGGGTGGTAACTAGCCACGGCCGAAGCCTCCCACCAGGCCAGACCAGGGCAAATTCAGAAATTATAAATTCCCAAATTGACCCTGCCGGGAATCGAACCCGGGCCCTCCGCAGCACCAATACTGCGCCACGGAGGTCGTCAAAAGGCAACTAAGTACCCTTGCTTTCAAAACATGTTTAATAGACGATGATCACGCTTTCATCCGTGTGGATTAAGGTTCCTAATTTTCGCGAGAACTCTTTAATTTTCCGGAATAAAATTAAGCCCAAGTATGTTGATTCAGGTTATTTCTATTTCAAATTTCAGCCAAATCGCTTAATAGGTTCATTCAATATTTACGCATAATAAAGCCGTTTTATTTAATCATTTTAATCTTCCAAAACAAATTATTCACTATCGTAAAAAAATGCGTTGGTTTATTTAATGGATATGTCACCGTAAAATTGTAATATCTGTTAGATTGTAATCTAACTAGCAATATTGTAAACTGTCGAAATATTGTGAACCGTTCAACGTTCTGAGTGTCAATTTTTGTAATATTCATTGTATTTACGTTTTCTTGTCTCTTTCTTGTAGGTTAGGTTAGGGTTCGACATAAATAAACAGGTAGTGTAGTTTAGGTTTAATCTGGTTAATATAACTAACAGATTACAATCTAACGAAAAATAATGCGTTAAATTGTAATCTTTCGACAGTTTACAATATCGCCAGTTTATAATCTAACGGTTTTTACAATTTTACGGTGACAGATATACCTATTGTAGAATATCCTACTACTGGCAAGAAAGACCGGAAACAGTAGACAAGAGATGTTCTAGTTTAACAACACATTGTGATAGGTTGCATGTGTGTTGTCTAAGCGAAACATAATATGGTTTTATCTATTTTGGTGTCTTGCCAGGTCTTTAGTACAACATTTCATCACATAAAGCTTGGAACCAATATTGTAATTCAATAGATTTACTTCAAACTTTTTAGATAATTAACGAAACATTAATTTTAAAATATAAGGCTCCTGTCAAATCTAAATATTTTAAATAGTCATCAAATAATTTAGTCTATGACTATTTAGTATTCATAGTTCGCACGCAAGTTGAATGCAGAGTTTATGTATGTGTCGCCTCAGGCCCCGACTGCATTCAAATCGCGCGCGTACTATAGTTTGAAGGCACAGATTGGATAGAGATTTCGTATAGCCTTTGGACGAATCAAACACGGTATACCTAAATGAAAATAAATATTATTTATCCAATATACTCGTATTATCGCTCCAGCAATGCTAAGGACAGCTGTTACTTATGTATTTTACAAATTAATGAAATTGTAAATTTTTTTTTTCAAAAGAGCAACCGCGAGTTTCTTGCTGGTTCTTCTCGGTAGGAATGTCATTCCGAACCAGTGGTAGATTCACTTGACGATTCAAAAGTACCTACTTGTAAAAGTTTATTTGAATAAAAATCATTTTGAATTTGAATTTTGAATTTTGAATTTGAATTGAATCGTTTCACAGATAAATTATTTCTATTGATTTCAGTAAAGAATGATAACGAGCAAAACAGAATGCAGGACAGAATATTAAAGCGTACCGATCGTGGAATAAAGTAAATTTTATTATGTGGCCGATATCTAGCCTCGCTCATGCACTGGAGTTTTATTTTACTTGGAAAATATTAATTTTGAATTCATTCAAATAAAATATAATGTTGAACTCATTTTTACACCGGTTAGTGAAGAGGTATTGATCGATAGTTATCATTCTAATTAGGTATCTTACATATTTGAGTAATACAGAATCAACTTAATTTGGTTTCTTAATTTATAAGTTTTAATTTTATTTTAATCACAACTAAGGGTGCTACTCGATAATCGATAGAATTATTATATTCAGATAGATCAGAATTAAAAAGGTGACTTATTTGTATCATAAGTTATTGAAAATATTTTACTATGACGTACCTAGATATTAAATCTTTATAGCCTAGAGTTATACCAATAATAATAAACGATCATTGGTCGCGTAAATCTCAACTAGCAGACTGGGAAATCTAATAATGCTTATTAATTATTATTAAATTAATATCAAGATAATGCTTATTCAACAGAAAAATATATTGTTAGAAAATATTATGTTGAGGTTCATATTGAAGTACCTACTCAACTTAAATTGTATACACCAGCGTCAAAACTCACAGATTTCTCAGTCCCTCAAGTATCGGAGCATTGAAAATGAATACAAAAATTTACGACAAAGCCCTTCTCGCCTGCATCCGCATCTTTTAACACCATTATCATGACGATCGATCAATTATCATAGAAGCTACATCACTTTTTATATACGGAAATACCCGTTTTTCTACAATTCCAAATTCAAGGTCACAATTACTAACCGATTTTAAAAATTATTTCGCCGTTTTTAGTTATTTTCATCTCGATCCACCCAAAATCCTCGGAGCTATGGCCAAAAATACGTCTCAGGAGATTTGCATCTGATAACCATTTTAATGGTAAAATTTAGGAATCCTTGTTAATCCATTGTATGTAATTTATAAACAGATAATTTATTTATAGTTATTTTGACTCGCGCGTTACTTAATTACCCAGCTTATCCAACTATGTTATATAAGAGTAAAAAGATAATATTATTGTATCGCTGAAACCGTGCCAAAACTTTTCAATTTTTAAAGCTGATACACGAAACGTTGCAGTAATTTTATATGTTGAAAAATGTTCCAGGCCCAGTCTAGCCGAACCTCTAGGCTCAGTAAGCTATGTACTTAATATCAATTGCAGCGTGCATCTTTACCGGAATCATCATAATATTACAGCAGGCGCATGAAGTGCAAATATTGGTGCGCAAATATTGGTGCGCCAATATTGGTGCGCAAATATATTAGTGCGCAAGTATTGGTAGTGTCAAAACGCAGCTTTGATCGTGCGGTGTGAACTTGTCAGCTGTAGCCTTGAAAAAGAAAGGCTTAACATAATATCCAACAAGCTCTTGCTTGCTTTTGTCATTAGTTTGCATGAAACTTAACATGATGATAACAAATAATTAATGAAAATAGTATCTGCTTATACTTTCCGAACATGGTTATTGCTTAAATTTTGCTGTAACCTTCCACACTGCCCATTGTTTTGCGATGTGCTAAGTGCCTTTAAGAGTAAAACGATTAGAGCATCTTACTTGTAAGATTATTATCATTTCGCATGTAAAAAACATATGCCTTGTAAAAATATGGATGCGAAGCGATGCAAAGTAAAACGCACAAAGAAAACGAGATAAATGATTTTTCATTTAGTGCTCTTTTGTGCGGGTTAAAAGCGGACGGCGATATATGGGAACATTAGTGAAAACAAAGCGCCTTTGTGTTTAGTTTGAGCTTCTGTATTTGATATGTAGGCAAATATTGTAGAAGAACTGATTGATTGTGTATTTTTTTTATATAGCTTTAGGTTATTTTACGTTGGAGCGCAGGAATAGTCAACTTCCTAGTCATCTGTCCTTCTTAGTTCTTACTTCAAAGTCTGAAAGACAAGTTTGAAGACATGTATGTGTGTACGCGTTAATGTGCATTAAAAATATTTTGAGGGCAACCCCAATTTTTTACAATATTCTATTGTAGCGAAGTCAACTTGAAACGCCTACACTTTTTTAATCCTATGAGGCATGGCTGACCCTTTAAGGAACTTCAAAAATAAAAAGGCAACTTTTCAGTGCTCGTGAAAAACTTTTTATTTGTTGGCCGAAAGTAATAACAAATCCACAATCCCCTTTACTAAGTTTGAATTGCAGAAATTTTATCTTAAGGCTACTACGAGGGCTTTCAGCTAATGCGGGTGGAGAAAATACTAAAATTGTTCCGCGCAATTAGGGGCTACTTTATACAGAGTAAAGATAATATTGACTGCGGAAATAATTTTACTTCTACTCTTTATAATGAGTGCATATTAACTCTGTTAGTAGCGAAATTCAAATAATTTTATAAGAAAATGTTTTCATTTATGGCTAAAAATAGTAAGTAAGTATTATGAGAATAGCAGAAATACATTTACAAAAGCCATAGTTCCAACGCACGCCAAAACGAGACAATTATAGTTATTTTAGTTCTTATATTTTAAGACCAGAAATGTTAGATAAAAAACATGTAGGTACCTGTATACCGGACAACCACCAACTCCCAAGGTTATACTCTTTGGAAACCACACGCAACACGTGGAATCATCGGCATATTGCCGTATGTTATAATAGGTGTTCTAGCGACTCATTTGATGGCTTCTGTTTACCTGGTTGGGGGTTTATTTTATTTTTAATACTGCGAAATCAACATTCCAGTACTTACGACAATCAATGACAATCGACAATCTTACTATTATGTTCTACTACCTGATGCCCGCGTCATCATTGACATTCAAGTTTTTTTTTCCCGCCGGAACTACTTCAATTTCCGCGCTAAAAAGTAGCCTATGTGGTATTCCAGACTTCAGAGGTATATCTGAGCCTAATTTATAATATTAGTATAGATAAGTGATAAGTATAAGATAGAAGTATAGATGAGCAATGTGCTCTCACCAACTAATATTTCAGCAACTTATTTCATAAGTCTCCACCTTGATCCCTTTCTGAATATCTTCATTTCCTGATTTTATTACAGCAACATTACCACCAAATGATTTATTTTTTGAACATCCATTAAAAAAAATTAAGTTCTGAATAAAAGTGCTGCTAACGATCAGACACGCTGTAAACACGAAGCCAAGAACTTGCCCATTATAAACTACAAGAAGTTCATGTTATTAGTATCGCTTACAACTTACAAGAAAACATTTGGCTTTGGAAAACCGATACAGTTCAGTTCAGAGACGTGTTCAAAGGCTGCGTCCGAGACGCGTATAGTTTGTCGTCTGCACGTATTAAATACGCCGTGTGCATAGGACTCCTAAGAAGTGAAGTCAGTTCGACATGTCTGTCGTTTGGAAGTAAAAATCGTAAACTGCGAATAAAAACAAAGCATTGTCACAGTATTATTGTGCTTGGACTGCTGATTTTGATTTTATTGGTTGGTTTATGTATTCATATTATGACTTGCGGGAATTCATTGTACCTAATTTAGTTAGTAAATTAAAAAACACTACGTCATCTTCTTAAGCCATATATACCTACTACTTTGAATATTGTCGTTAAATTACTTTCAATATCATCTTGCAATGAGGCTAGCTTCAAAGCCGGAGTAAATTCGCGTGTGGAGAATGGAGCGCTGGGGATTTCCGCGTTTGGAATTAGCTTTATCTGGCTGTGAAAGTTATAACTAAATCAGTTCAGACATTTTGCAACACTAACCTGGCAGAATTCTTCGAAGGCATAATCATGAGTATCATGAAATGCAGTAAACTAATCTGAAACCTTACACTTTTGAGATTATCGATTTGTATAGATTAACTAGCTGACCCGGCGAACTTCGTACCGCCTTAGTATGCAAAATTAAATGTATATTTTTCAATATTTCTGAGAGATTTTCTTAATATTTTTTTCCGTAAGAACCTTCTCCTAATAATAACAAATACAACAAAAAAAGAATTAGTGAAATCGGTCCAGCCCTTCACGCGTGATGCCGTGACCAAGGAAAACGGGTTTCATTTTTGTATATATATAGATAGATGTGCTAACCTCAGAATAAAATAAAAATACCGCAGTGCGAAAATTGTACAAGCGATGCGAAGTTAAAACCTGAGGCACGGATATCGGTGATATCATAAAATCTTACCTCTTAGATATTATAGTTGTTTGTAATTTATCGCGCTGTATTATTTTTTATCCGATATAGTTTACTTTGCTCATCTCTAAAGCTATCGTAGAATAACTGATTGAGTCTAGAAACTTGTGATTTTGCATGAAGATTCTCTTTAACCCACAAAAACATTATAATGTGAAATTATGTGGCAAACTTTTAAAGTACTCAGATCAAAAGTATGACCAAGTTCTTTGCTAGGCTTTTTTGGCTAGGTTTTTATTAAAACAAAACTAATAAAACGTACTTATTAAGTTTTTTTGGATCTCTTTATTTTTCTCAGTATTTAAAATACCATCAGCACTCAATAGATTCAAATTCCACAATGAACATTCCCAAATCTAAAAACGTCCAAGATATCATGAAAATTGATAGCACATTTGTTTAAAAAATATAATATGTGAAGCTATGTTATAAATATTTCGTATTCAGAAATGAATGAAAATAGTTAAGGGGTCTTAATTGAAGCCCTTTCTAAATTCAGTTTTTTTGCAAAGTAAAGGCCCATTTTGCTTTCATTGGTTAAACAAGAATTCTAAAATTGGCAAAAGCCTTCGTTTAGGGTGGATCATTTGTTAATTAGTGAAATACGTTTATAAATGAACGTTCTAATGGCTCATTAGGGGGGATTTTCTTTTTGAAAACCATTACAGCGAAGCCATTTTATTGCGTTTGTAACGAATAAGATAACTTCTAATTAGAAATTTTACTCATCTTTATCTTTATTGTATATGTTGTATGTTATATGTTGTCTTCGACTATATTTATTAAGGTTGTAACGAAATATTACCATTATCATTATTAGCTATACACATTTTCAAGTAAAATGTATGTATATATATACTTTATTGTACACCACGAATATAAAAAACAACATGTTACAAACAAGAAAACAATAATAAGTAGGTACAATAAGGCGGTCTTATCGCTAAGCAGCGATCTCTTCCAGACAACCTTAACATTAGGGAGAAAATGAAAAGAAGATAAAGGGAGGTGGTGCAAAAAATAATAATAAACTTAAATATTAATAGCTAAATAAACTTATCAATACAACATATTATGATAAACTAATATTATATACAAAATAATAATAATAGACATACATAAACTAAATAGACATACCAATAAATACATAAATAAGTATAAGAAGGAAAACAAATATATATGTCGTAACTAATGATAACAAAGAGATAAGTAATAATTTTTTACGTCAATTTTAAACTTATTAAGGGTTAAGTAATTGACGTCTACTGCTGGACATAGGTCTCTTGTAAAGCAACACGCCGCGGTTTTTTCGCCTGAACCCAGCTGTTCCCCGCAACTCGTTTGGTGTCATCCTTGTGTCTGCCAACGCTACGCTTTCCAGTGCGGGGTTGCCATTCCAGCACCTTGGGACCCTAACGTCTATCGTTACCCAAAAATGTGCCCCGTCCATTGCAACTTCAACAACGTGACTCGACGAGTTATGTCGGTAGCTTTCTCCTAAGGTTTTCCTCTTTTCTGATTTCATTACCATACTTCCAGCATAGCTCTATCCAGCGCCTGCTGATTGACCTTGAACCTTCTTAGCAGTTTGCGACCATGACTCATGTAATGATTACGCCAAACTATTATCTGTCAATATTTATGAAGTTCTCCCTAGTGTCTTCTGTTTCACTCACTAACTTGTTTATATGGAGATTTTTAAGCCAATTTTTTTATTTTTTTTATAGTTTACAAAAAAATAACAAAAAAAGAGCCAAATAGTTACATACATTCGGCAATTGATTTTTATTCTATATATACTAGCTGATGCCCGCGAATTCGTCCGCGTGGTTTTAATTTTTTTTGATTCCCGCGGGAACTCCTTCATTTTCCGGGATAAAAAGTAGAAGCCTATGTCACTGTAAACGTCCTCAACTATACCCATGCCTAAAATCACGTCGATCCGTTGCTCCGTCGCAGCGTGATTGAAGGACAAACCAACAAACAAACACACTTTCGCATTTTTAATATTAGTATGATAATATGATGTTACCGTTACAGTTTCTAAAACCGTTAATGTTGACATTAACAGGCAGTAATTTCAACATTAACGTATCAAATCCGTTAGAGTTAGAATAATTGTTTTCTGGTGATTCGGTATTAATTTTTGACCTTGTTTTTGACAGACGAAACCTGAACTTTAAACTCTGAACGTTGGCAGTGGGACTGACACAGACGCCTCGATGTAAGACTTTGAAGAGAGTTCAATTATTACAATCTATTCTGTAGTTCAAGTTCAGACCAACTTCGCAAGCTCTTTAATCGCCTGTAGCCATTGTCCTGTGGTAATCAATCTGTCAGCGAGCGATACGGATCACCGATTCTGCCAAATATTTGCCAAGGAATAAGCATCTTTTGTGCCCCATCCCACACAAATGCGATAATACAGCGTGAATTTTCACGATTTGGAATTTTCATGCCTAAATTCTGAGGAAAATTATGAGTTGTATCCCATTTATATACCTACTAACGGATGCCCGCGACTTCGTCTGCGTGGTTCAAGGTTTTTTGGTTCCCGCGGGAACTCTTTAATTTTCCGGGATAAAAAGCCTAGCCAATGTGCTATTCCAGACTATAGTCTATCTCTGTGCCAAATAACAGCCAGATCCGTTCAGCCGTTGGGGCGTGATTGAGTAACAAACATCCATCCATACAGGTTTGGATATCCAAACTTTCCCATTAATATATATATAGCTGCTCGTGCTGACTGACTCATTGATCACCTCTCCTGTAAAATTTTGTATGAACATTTTTTTTTTCACTCATCGTTTCGTATACAAGACAAAAAATCATTAAGAGGAAAAATACAGAGAGAGCTGATGATTGAGGATTTCGAAGACGGATGAAGAGCACCAGCCAGGGTATTGAAGATAGGTGGGGGGTGCTCGACCAAATGTCACTCGAAACGTCATCCAATTGACAGTTAGCTGAAAAAAAATTCAAAATGGCGGATTTAAGATGGCCGCCATACAAATTTCGTCGGTGTCTATCTCGGAGAGTATCAGAGATGGAAGAGTGGTTTCTTGGCAAAAGATGATAAGGACATGAGGGTCTACTTGATGAACAGGAAAAAAATTCAAGATGGCGGAATTTATTTTTCCATAGAAAATGTATGGCGAATGTTGACTGGGATTTGGAAATTATGCAAGACCTTTTCAAAGTTTGTATCTTCGTACTGTCATTCTGACAAATGATTCGGAAAGAAAATATGGAGATCGAGGGTTTGCAAGATGGGTGAAGAGCTACTAACTAGCTAGAGAGCAGGGTATTAAAGATAGGTGGGGGCTGCTCAAACAAAAAAAGAAAATGAGCTGAAAAAAAAACTCTTAAATAGCGGATACAAGATGGTGGTTATACAAATTTCATAGGTGTCTATCTCGGAAAGTATAAAAAAATTTAAATAAAGCTGAACGATAGCAACTGACAAGTATTCATTAATTAATATAAGTAACTAGATGATTCCCGCGACTCCGTCCGCGTGGATTAAGATTGTTTGATTCCCACGGGAACTCTTTAATTTTCCGGGATAAAAAGTAGCCTATGTCCTTCCCCGGGATACAACCAAATTGTACCAAATTTCATCAAAATCGGTTGAGCAGATGGGCCGTGAAAGCGTAGCAGACAGACAGACAGACAAACGGATAGACAGACAGACACACTTTCGCATTTATAATATTAGTATGGATATGATTGAACTAGAATTTAGTATCTTCATCGAACACTCACTAGATGGCGTTAGAAGTCAAAGGCCATGAAATAGTTAAATTATAAAAAAGGTTCTATAGAATAAAATAATAAAATTACAAACGTCCACTAAAATGATATAAATTTATATACCTAAAATATGCCTACAATGCTAAGTGGGCTTGCACAATACAGCGACAATTTAAGATAATAATTTCAGAGAGTAAAAAGTGTCAGGGTGATTTCGTTTTTTTTTATTCCACTACAAGTTAGCCCTTGACTGTGATCTCACCTGATGGTAAGTGACGATGCAGTCTAAGATGGTAGCGGGCTAACCTGTCAGGGGTACGGCAGTTATATTAAATCCATACCCCTAATTGGTTTCTACACGGCATCGTACCGGAACGCTAAATCGCTTGGCGGTACGTCTTTACCGGTAGGGTGGTAAGTAGCCACGGCCGAAGCCTTCCACCAGGCCAGACCAGAGAAAATTCTGAAATTATAAATTTTCGAATTAACCCTGCCGGGATCGAACCCGGGACCTCCCACATAAGACAAAAATTTATTCAGAGGAAAAATACGGAGAGAGCTGATGATTGAGGATTTCAAAGACGGATGAAGAGCACAGCCAGGGTATTGAAGATAGGTGGGGGGTGCTCGAACAAATGTCACTCGAAACTTCATCCAATTGACAGTGAGCTGAAAAAATTATCAAAATGGCAGATTTAAGATGGCCGCCATACAAATTTCGACGGTGTCTATCTCGGAGAGTATAAAAAACGGAAGAGTGGTTTCTTGGCAAAAGATGATCAGGACATGAAGGTCTACTTGATGAACAGGAAAAAAATTCGAGATGGCGGAACTTATTTTTCCATAGAAAATGTATGGCGAATATTGAAGAGGCTACAAGTGTAGAACTATGCAAGACTTTGATGCGGTTCCTTTTCAAAATTTGTTTTTAAAGAAGAACTCTCCATAATTTTTCGGAGAAAAAAATATATGGAGAGCGATGATGATCGAGGTTTTGAAAGATGGGTGAGGAGCACGGCCAGGGTATTAAAGATAAGTGGGGGCTCCTCAAACCTAAAGTGTTTACTGTCTACGTGTTCTGAAATAAACAACACACTGCTATGCTAGCGAGCACAGTGGAAGCGCCAACGTGCCAAGCGTCCGACAGACGTAAAAAAAAATCTCATAAGAAAACATATAACAGAGACCCCCCTAAGAATCTAATAGGGCCTTTAAATGTTAAGAAACTTTCCTGACATGCATAAGTTGAGTTGAGCAGGAGTGTAAGAGACCGTTGAAGTTAAAACACAAAAACTCCCTTAGTTGATTAATTAAAAAAAAAAAAAAAAGGCAGTAAACACTTGGATAGAAGGAGAGCAAGTAAGTAGACAGTGAGCCACGCGGTCTACTACGCGGTCCGCTTCAGCGGGCCGCGCATCCACGCGCCATACTAGTTTATAATATAAAGGTATAGATAGACTATTTTACCTATATTTATTTTACACGGCAAATACTCGGAACTGATTTGGATTATATTCAATACAGGGGTACAGTTGTTGTCATCCTAAAATCAGACATGGAGGCCAATTCTATTGTGCACCATCTCTAAACCATAGATTTATAGGTAAATGGTAAGAATAAATCTATGCTCTAAATTAAAATAAAATTACTTTATTTTATTGCTATCCCTTTCGTAATACTCCCTTTGGAAAGGGTAAAGAAACACTAGATTTACAGCTGTTATTTTAATTTAGAGATTGTGTTAAACAGAATTTGCCACACTATCTGTTATATAGATTAATCACAGTAATGCTAGTTAATTTGAAATCATACTAGTGGTTCGCCCCGAACTAAGACCTCGCGGCGCCATCTATTGACATAAATGTGAAGTTCTGTTAAAATTACTGAAGCTCTTTAAAAATTAAATAATTCCGTTTCCTTACAATATTTATCTAATTTTAGTATTTGTTGTTCAAGTACAGGATATAATTGAAATAATTGATCAAGTTTCAGGCTCATCCTTTCAGAAAATTTAGAGTTCTGAGGTCATCTCTGGCCGTTAGAAAATCACCACTTTGAAAGCCCCCCATTTCGTCAATTTTGGGGGAAAAATTAAAAAAAATATATTTTTGGACTCTATTATTAATTATTTTTAAAATGATATACCGCAACCCTATGTAACTTTATAAAAAATATTTTACTTCGCATTCGCTTCTATGAGAGCCCCCCTGAAATAAAGATTTTTATTATTTTTTATGCCATATTCGGCGGGAGGCCATTGGTTTACATATTATATTTAAAGCTGAAGTAATTGCGTTCAGTAATTCAGAAGTTTTAATGCTCTGACAGACGGACGGACGGACGGACGGACGGATGGACAAGTGCCAATTCACCCAAGTAGACTCAGAGACCTTCGCTTCGCTCGGTCAACTAATATTATAAATGCGAAAGTGTCTTTGTTTGTTGGTTTATTGGTTTCTTGGTTTGTCCTTCAATCACGCCGCAACGGAGAAACAGATCGACGTGATTTTTGGCATGGAGTTGAGGACCTGAAGATTGACATAGGCATTTTCATGCCGGAAAATTAAGGAGCTCCCGCGGGAACAAAAAAACTTATACCACGCGGACGAAGTCGCGGGCATCGGCTAGTTATTTCATGAATCAGAAATAATAACTTCTTGCATAATATTATAACAGCCGATATACCTACAGAAGTTAGCTTAATTTACGGCAGTTTGGAACTTTGAACTGCTCAAGACGTTCAACTCGAGTGTATGAATACTAAGATGAATGATCCGTGAATAAGAGATATAGACATTTTAACTTTCTCTTGATAATAAAATGAATTCAGTTATACCAATGTAAACTTACACGTCATGTGTGAATTTTCTGATGTTCACATTTTAAAAAATTTAGAATTCAATCTCACATTGTTTTATTTCATGCAGGTTATTATTAGTCGTTAAATCCTGCCGACCCGCATTGGAGCAGCGTGTGCGTCTGAGCTCTAATTACCTCTCTTTTATGAGAATGGAGGCCTATGCCCAGCAGTGGGACGTAATTGGCTGTAGTGGTGGTGGGTGGTGGATACCGGTAACTTACTTGTGCTACATGTAATCCATAGAGACTCTACCACTGGTTCGGGAAAAAAAATCTATTGAGAACTGCCGGCAATAAACTCGGGACTGATATTATTTTCACTTTATGAAATAAAGGAGTTTAAAAAAAAACAAGTTGCTGGAATTCTAATACAATCAAATAAACAGAGAGCAAAATGTAGTCGTAATACCAGTACTATTCCCTATTCTGTAGTAATACTTCAGAACAAACAATATAACGTAGGGATATCCCTAGTAAGGCGTTCTTGATGGCATTCCATATTATTACAATATCATGCAAACTGTAATAATTATATAGGTTTTATTTTTTTTGTATGCCTGTCTATTTGTCTAGTTTTGAATTAATTTCGTGAACATCTGATGAATAGTTTGAAGATGACGGTTACCACTCCTCAACGGATAACAGGAAATATTAATTTCTATAAATTTGTCTGGTGGGAGGCTTCGCCCTTGGCTAGTTACCACCCTACCGGCAAAGACGTAGGTAGTAGGTACCGCCACGCGATTTAGATTTCCGGTACGATGGCGTGTAGAAACCGATTAGGGGTATGAGTTTTATAAAACTGGCAAGGATGCCAGTTTTATTAAACTCATAACTAACTGATGGAAAGTGATGATGCACTCTAGGATGTGTAGGAACCCATCCTAGACTGCATCATCACTTTCCATCAGTTTCCATTGAAATTGCAGTCACGGGCTAACTTGTAGTGGCGTAAAAAAGAGTAACAGGTACCTACTTGGATACATGGATACACACCATAGGCACATAGGGGAAGCCTACCCGTGCGAATCCGGGGTGGTCATCTATTTTAGAATAATTTAATTACATATTTTTATATAGAAACTCAGAGAAGAAAA
Source organism: Erebia aethiops (assembly GCA_923060345.2). Lineage (NCBI taxonomy): Eukaryota > Metazoa > Arthropoda > Insecta > Lepidoptera > Nymphalidae > Erebia > Erebia aethiops. Next base: position 7,464,190 of record OV281082.1, read on the forward strand.
ATTGTGGGCATGCAATTTACACACGGCAGAAGTGAAACTTCAGAAAAGTAGCCTACGAGACAATGAGATAAATGTAACTTGTTTTCTATCTCATTCTCTCGCAGCCTTAATCCTATTATGAATATGTTTGCCTTTTTTCGGTGTCGCTTTTTCGTTTCGTTTTTCGTTTTATCAACCAGAGGCGGATTAAAATAAAACATAAAGAGAAATTAACAAATCTGCAGACTTTCTAATACATTTAACAATCAATCAGATAATTTTAAAAAATGGAACGCTTTGTATACACGTTCGTTCGGTGGCGCCACTGATACCGTGGCGACAACATCCGTTTCTTCGAATTTTCAAATCACAACGATTCTAAACAATATGTTTGTTTCACTTCAAAAAATGTAACCCTTTACTTTTTTGTCTAGATCGGCGAGCTTTACCTACTAGGCTATCATAACATCAACGAGCAAACAATACAACTTCCGAAAACGACATTGCATACTTAAAGCAGTTTAAGTACAACAACATACATAATGCAAGAGCAATTTAGATATGATGTGGTTGAATCCGTGCCAAAATCTGCAGCAAGATATTTACATAATTAATGCACTATAAATTCCAACTGTTTTCCAAATAATAACGAGGAAATTAAAGTTTAAACAAAGAGTTGCATAGTGCGTCGTTCAGATTCTCTTTTTGCGTCGTATTCCTCATTACTGAGGGTCGTGACTCCTATCCATTAATCACGTAATAGCAGGAGTTTTCTTGGGATAATAATGCGGGGGTTTCCCACGTCCTTTCTGCATACGACTCGAGTAAGAGTATTGAACTCTTAGGTTTTTGTAACGATTATTATCAGATGTTAGTGATAATAACCGGGACCGTCGGCTTAACGTGTTCTCCGAGGCACGGAGGAAGCGGAAAGGCCAAATAGGAACCTCCAAATTCGGTCACCCATCCAGTTACCGACTTGGGTCAACGTTGCTTAACAATCGCAGTCGACTGATATGCGTTGTCACAACTAGGCCACTCGTCCCTAAACTCGTCATCGCGTCGTTCAGATTATTTGAATGAATTATTTCTTATGAATTAAAAATCCAATTTTGTTAAAATCTGATTTACCGTACAGTCAGAGGTAAATAAATCGTAGTCAAACAATAAAAACCACTTTCATGTTCATTATTTTCCTCTGTCAATTTTATTTAGTCAAATTGTGCTGTTTTCTACAATTTTAATAGTTGTTTTAAATAAAATTATAAATGCGGTTAATAAAGGCTAAAAAGATACTTATTGAAATACAGTTAACTATTTTTGCCTAAACATAATCTTTGAAAATAAGTACAAAGTTTGTTATTTAAGGTAAGTTTTACTCATATCATTAATTAAATGAAAATGACTGTACGTAAACTGTAATTTCTTTGATTGTTACACGAAATGATCATCCAGGGAAATGTAAGTATAAACTTTTAGCAAATTAGTGAATTTACAGCTGCTAACAAGCTGCTGCTAGCCGTAACAAAGTAAGGTAAGGAGAAAAAAATACTTTTGTGAAAACCGTCAGATTGCAATCTAATGCTTTTTATCTCGATGTATTATAAACTGTCGACAGATTGTGAACCTGTTCTGAGTGTCAATTTTTGAAGTATTCATTGTATTTTTTTCTTGTCTCTTTCTCATAGGTTAGGTTAGGTTAGGGTTCAACACAAAGAATCAGGTAGTGCCCGGCCGCAGGGCACTTAGGTTCTATCGGGTTAATATACCTAACGCGTTGTATTGTAAGCAGTTGTTACGGTTCACAATCTTTCGACAGTTAAAAATCTACCGATATAAAAAGCGTTGGATTACAATAGTGATTTAGTTAATTTTAGTAGAATTTTAATGCTGTCCCGTTTTGGAAAGAGAATATTGCGTTTAAATTAAAATATCTCCTTGTGCAAGCGGCCTCTAATCTTTTAAAAAGAGGAAAATGGAAGCATGAGCGCTTACATTTTTCCTGTTTTTTGCGTAGGTACCCGTACTTGCGTATGTAATTTTCTACAAGCAGCTTACTGCAGAAAATTATTTCATTACTCATATTCATAAAATGGACGACCCTCTCTAGCCGCAGACATATTGTATTGTGGGTAAGCAATTAACTTTTCGGTTAGATCTACTCTAGCGTTGAATAGTTGTGAGCAGATTATACCCGCATATTGTGGGCAAAATACAGCCAAATTGGCTCATATATTTCTTGCAAAAAAATTATTAGGCTGTTGCAATTAACAAGTTGTAATAATTGTTAACCAAGGAAGTTGAGATAAAGGAACATACACTTCCCCTATTGAAAAAAAATGAGATCTTGGTTTAAGAATTTTCATGTAAGAGGATGTAGTATTCATAAAATATAGGTTTCAAGTTTTCAACACCATATGCTGACATTAACGCTCGCTTGTTTTTCGCTTTTACCCGTCAATTGGTGTTCTAGCAAGCTTTCTTCTAGAAATATGCAATGAATAAACTAGAAGTTTAATTCGCTATAATCCGCCACAGTAGACAAATCAATGTTGTACAGTGTGTACCTATCCTGCACTTGCAACTTGCGATATTCACCACCCAGTAAGCCAGCAATTCGCACCGTCACAGCACCACACCACACAAAATATCTTCCAAATTATTGTCAACGTACGTTTCACTCCGACACCGGAGCATCTCCAGGAGATGACTCGACAATGCATCGACAACTTATATGGCGTAATAATATGCAGTGCCCGTTCTATACCTACACTCTATGACTTTTCGGCTATTGGTTCAAAGTTACAACTAATGTTATAATAATATCATTGCAAATTCAGGAAATGAAACGTTGACATACTCACCGGTCGCGGGGCAGCATTTTGTACCATCAAATAGATTGGTAACTCAGAGCGTTGGGATAAAGCATGGATTTAGAATTGGTCTTCGCTGCGCTCCTGAGACCATTCCTAAATCTATGGGTTAAAGTTACACCTTCATATTTGTATCGGTATTACTGGTAAATATAGTAAAAAAGTAAGAAAAGTAAAATTCTAATCGCTTAGATATATATAATATCTTCCAGGCAACCTTTAAGTGAAAAAATTAAGCATCTAACTGCGGCACTCATAGTCGCTAAGGAACTCCTTAGGACATATTATTTTGTATTGAAATCTGCCCTAAAGAGTTCCTTAATAATTATTAAGACATGTAACTGGATTTTTTTTAATACAAAATTATGTAGAAGTCTCTAAAGATAAAGCATGTCAAAATAATAATATGATAATTTTTTAACATTTATATTAAAGAATAGAAAACTTCCATCTCATTACGTAATTTGGACCTTCGTCCTATCTAATCTTTAGTCCAGTTTATCGCATCAACCCATCTCCGAGGGAATCTGGTTCACGAAGAAAAGATTTCACGAAGAAGACATTTATTTTTCCTGCTTTTTATTTAGTACGGAAAAAGTAATTTACTTGTAACATATCAACCATTTATTTGAAGAATTTGCTCATCATGCTCACTTCGTATTTGATAAGAGTAGGTACTTACTTTGTTCACTTTACATCCTAAGTAATATTCATATTTTCGTCAGACACTAAAGAATTTTCACAACATAATATTATTTTACTGGCTATACGTGATTTTAAACATTAAAAAGGCTTGGTTCTCAGGAAAAGATTTTTTTCTGGTTTATATAATATTTAAATGCTTAAATTTTTTTTCTTCTTCTTATTTTGTTTTATACTCTATACTATGTTATATAAACTACTACTAGTTTTTCACTTTCCACTAGTCTAATATTAAAAAATACAAAATAAACGTACATACACGTTTTAATCATCCCACGGCTTTGTTCACCTAGATTTAAGTACTTAAAATTCTTCTGGGAATTGTTTTATTTCCCAGGATAAAAAGTAGCCTATGACATTCCCCAGGTCTTTAAAATATATAAACCCATGACGTGACTCACGAACAAAGACGTAGCATGGTTTAAAGAAAAACTAATAAACTAGCAAACAAACACTTTATATAAGTGCCTAAGATATAATAATGTACCTACATTATTGCTTTTTATTTTATTATAACATCGAATACTCCCATTTTGGGTATATTATTATTGTATAACAGACACGAATCCTCTAATATTTCATTTTATTACGGTAAGATAATTATCACCAGGCCTGAAAGTTCCGTAATGGAAAGACGATGATGTGAATTATTTTTGACGTAAACGACACCGAAACACATCAGTATTGCTAGTGAAGTTGCTGTCAAGTTATATTTCTAACTACCCCCAAACCAATAATAGATATGGAGATATTTGTTCTTTTATATGGATAAGGTAGATGCTAAATGTTATCAATACTTCTATACTTAATATTATAAATGCGAAAGTTTGGATGGATGAATGTTTTTAATTAAATCACGCCAGAACGGCTGAACCGATCTGCATGAAATTTGGCACAGTAGGCTACTTTTTATCCTAGTTGCATTAAATACTCAAGGAGCTGTTACGGATGAAATACACACACACATACCATACCAACACCATTTCTTTTGCTTTGCCATAGTCGGGTAAAATCAACTGAAGCAAAAGAAAAACTGTAAATGTTTATTTTTTATAACTGAAAAATTGCATTAAACTCATGGAATCTTTCAATTCTATTTATAAATAAAAGAGTCTCATAGTTCATTATCAACACGTTTGCAATGTGAGAGTTATAATTGAACTTGTTTGAAAGAAAACTGAACAACTGCATCTCTCAGCGATATCACATAAGACAAAAGAAGTGCCAGAAGGAAAATGAATTCTGTTTATTTTCTTCCCTTCATTTATTGTTGCATAAAGGAGTGTTTGATTGCACTACAAAATCATTAAATGTTACTAAAAAATTTCAAAAGGTTAACAAAGGTTTCAATAAATAGTTAACATAAATATAATATAATATATTAAAATGAACCTTCAGTACTTTTATACTATACTTCTTTGTAAAACAATTAGCCCGTAGTTAAGTCCAGTCCGGCTATCGATTTGATACGCCACTCAATTTATACATCACTGAATAGCACGTGACGTTTCCGTCTGTTTTAAGAAAAAAAAATCTTCTAACGCCCCTGTAAAGTAAAAAATAATTTTTATTTCTACCCACTAATTTGAAGTCCACGACTGATAAAAAAAAAGCGTTTTCTAACACTCACACGACCTGTTCGCTTTACTATATTTTTCCTTTTAGCGTGACCCTTTCCTAGTGCACTGAATTTCTCGGAGGAGCCCGAAAAGTATCATGTTTTTTAATAATTAATTTTCAATAACTGCATTTATACTAGTCCAGTGTAGCACATCCATTCCATCCATGATACACCACAAAAAATAGAATCAAACAAGCATAGACGCGGTGAGGCCTTTCCTTAGTTATTTTGTTCTGTAACAATTTTCGTAGTTTGCAGTTTACCTATAGAGTGTTCCCTTTGATAGATACTTTGAGTACATTCACACTCAAATCACGTTTAGGGATTGGTCGATACGTGACCGGGGACAAGGTAAAATGGTGTAGGAAAACGCTGTTTTCCCCCCGTAATGCCAATTGGAACCTAGATGTTCATGCCGGTGTGAATTGAAAATATGTTAAATGAAAGGAGCGGTTTGCGTAGGATTTTTTAGCATCCGTTATAAGTCGATGTTTTAGTAAAAGTACCGGTTTATTTTCCAATCTTTGTAAGCACTCTTCGTCCGGTCAATTAAATAAAAGAGTGAATTAAACAAAGGCGATCCAAAATATTTGACTAGTCCACCTAAGATTCATTAATTGTGATCCAGCCATGGAGTAGCTGGCTTGTTCCAGATATATACCCATAAAAATACTAGATTGCTGGATTTTTACTTTGCATTAGTTATAATTCGTTTTTTTAGTGCCTACAAGGGCAAGTTCATCGTCTGGTCAGTTAGATAAAAATTCATAAAATGTTAACTAGCCACGGCTCAACTGGTTTATCCTATGGTTTTATATAGTAAGGGATTAAGTATCCATTAAGAATATTTCTAGATATCTGAATTGTCCACCTAAATGCCATCTTCTATGGAATTTTAAGTTACCAAAATTTGAATAAAGTATATCGAGTTATTGTGTTTCTATTTTTCATGCCGCAAAATCAAAAATCCCACAAGATTTTAAAAAACATAAATTCACGCAGAAAAAGTCCCAAGCATCAAGTAAATAATCTCTTATTTTTCGTTACAAGCATTAATCTCTCAATTATCTATAGATTTGAGCACACCTATTTAATTTTAAAGCTCTTGTGATAGGTACCACAAGGAATTTCCAAACAAGATTTAGATTATTCGTAAATATTGACGCCACCCTCGATGAAATTCGGGATTAATTATTTCTAAAATCTGTAATAAGCGACCTGATCAAAAATTATCTTGGGCTCTTCAATAGTAGATACCTAATAATGTAATAAAATATTTTACATTATAGGAAAGCGGGTGGTGGCTACTAATATTATGTGACCAAAAACTTTATAAATAACAACACTGCCAGTTCATATTGTACTACTGTTTGTAATAATTTGTGACCAACTTTACCTGTACCTTGTAACAAAACACTCAAGTTTTACAACTGAAATCTTTTTAACACGCTTTGAAAGAATCGTTAAAATTACCTTGTTAGTCTGAAAAATGGCTGAAGTGCTTATAATTCAAACGACAAAATAAAAAGGCCTGAGTGCTGTCTTTTGTTAAAGTACAGGAAAGGAGCGAAGTGGATTTTATAACGCGAACAAGTTGGACCTTTGCGGACCCTAATCACTTAAAGTTTCATAAAAATATTTTATGAGAAGAAAATAGATATAAGTTAGATAGTACTGGAAGGCTGTTCAGTAAATTAAGTATTATGTACAATAAAGCTAAGTAAGCTTTGCATTTACTTATAAATTATAACTTAGGTGTTAAAACAGATGGTCTATTTTTGCACAAAGTAATATCAGCTTGACGGGTTAGCGCCGAATGTGGCCAATATTGGACGTTTTATTTTTCATAGATACCTCGGTAAGCTTACGTCACGTGCTTGGTAACTGCCTCGTTGGTCTTAGTGGTTAGCATGTTCGACTGGGGCCGACGAGCTTCCGGGTTCGAGTCCCGGGTAGGGCCTTTATTAAGTATTGTGTTTTTCTGCCTAGAAATTCTCAGTGCTAGCCCGGAGTTAGGAAGTTGGTGGAGTTTCACCCCCGTGCCTCGGAGAGCACGTTAAGCCGTCGGTCCCGGTTCTTATCACTAACATGATACCTAATAGTCGTTAAAGCCCGCCAACCCACATTGGAGCAGCGTGGTGGGTCTAAGCTCTAATTACCTATCTCCTATGAGAGTGGAGGCCTGTGCCCAGCAGTGGGACGTTAATGGGCTGTAGTGGTGGTGGTGGAAAGCTTTTTTTTTTTAATCCACTACAAGTTAGCCCTTGACTGCGATCTCACCCGATGGTAAGTGATGATGCAGTCTAAAATGGTAGCGGGCTAGCCATGTTAGGGGCATGGCAGTTATATTAAACCCTATTCGGTTTCTACACGACATCGTACCGGAACGCTAAATCGCTTGGCGGCACGTCGTTGCCGGAGCTTACGTCTATTATATTAAAAAAATATTATAATTTGTATCTATCGTAGAAAAAATATTTTTCGAATATCTCTTAAAAACCTTAAAGATAAGAATGAATGTCACTAATTCCTTGATTTAATGGCGTAGAAAATAAGCAAAATATTTCGTTACTTGTCTTATCTCGACCTCAAAATTTCTGTACAAATTAAACATTTATCATTCACGGTCGGCGGCATTTTGTCTTTAAACTTGCAGGTACATTGCTTCAAACAACTTGTTATATCGGGGAGCACAAGTAAAACGCACGACTGCTATAGTGACACTGCTTTAATAAAGAGACAGCGCGATGAGGCGCATCGCACACATACGCACGTGTACACACTACACATATACAACAATCCTTCCCCTAGATTAACAATCTATAAGCTACTTAATTATAAGTAAGTATTTATCTCTAATATCTAATTATCGGGACGCTGGCGTAACAACCTCCTTCGAGTTCGGGCAGAGGGCCTGCGGATGTCACTCTGTATACATTCGAAGAACTCACGGCCCTCATCGTCGGATGACTGAGGTCGGCGGACTCCTCTGGTGACCGTCACTCTGCAAGGCGTATCCGGTGTACTACTGTCCGTTCTCGGAGAGGACGCCATGACGGACGCTCGGGAAGTAGCGGCTGTGTCAGGCGTACCGGGTGCCAGGGATACTGATGCTGGTTCCGTAATCGGCACCTCGGATGTGGCGGTCGTGCCGGCCGAGTCAGACGTGCCGGGCGACATGAGTGCTGGTGTCGGTTCCTCATCCCTCCCGCCGTTAGCTTGTGTCGGGCTAGTACCAGATGTTGATTGCGGTTGGTCCCAATCATCGTCCCAGAAGTCGAGGTTGTTACTTAGCCCTTTGTTTACAACTATTTGGTTTTTATGTTTCTTAACAACTAGTGATGTTTCACAATCTTTAACTAAGTATATTACTTTGCCTATTTTTTTTACAATCACTCCCTTGTACCAGCTGAATTTATTATTATTGAATTTTTTAAATAAAACATTTTCACCCGGAGAAAAAGCTTTTTGTTTCCTCCCCCCCCTTGCCTCAATTTGCGTACCCTGTTGTTTTTTAACAACATTAGCCAAGGCGACAGACGAGGGCGGTGATGATGTTGGATTTATCAAATCTAATCGCGTTCTCAACTTACGGCCAAACAATAATTGCGCTGGTGAGGATCCCGTGGTGGAATGTACGGAATTTCGATAGTCAAATAAATATTTTAACAATTTCAGTTTGCATTCCTTAATATTGCGACTGGACATAAGACTCGATTTTATGCCTTTTTTTACTATTTTGACGTAGCTTTCAGCCTGGCCGTTACTAGCCGGGTGATACGCTGGAGATGTCAAATGTGTGATACCATTTACTTCACAAAATTTTAAAAATTCCTGCGAGCAAAACGAAGCGAAATTATCTGTTACCAGGAATTCCATTGCCCCGAACCGTGACATGAACTCATACAATTTCTCAATGACCGCGGCCGATGTCGTGGTAGTGACCATATCGCATACTTCAACCCATTTGGTATACGCATCTACAATAACTAAATAGGTACGACCGTTAATTGGACCGAGGAAATCCATGTGGACGCGTTGGAATGGATGCGATGGAAACTTCCATGGCGAAATTGGTATGCGAGGTGCTGCAGGTCTTAATTGTTGACAGATTTCACAACTACCTATTACTTTTTCTACGGCGGCATCGATTCCTGGAAACCAAAATCGAGATCTACATTCCGCCTTGGTTTTTACCATTCCTAAGTGAGAAGAATGTAGTTCAGAAAGTACCTTCGCCCTTAATGTGCTTGGAATTATAACCTTATGGCCCCTCATAAGGCAACCGTTTTCCAGTGCAAGTTGCAATCTACAATAATAATATGGCTTAATTTTATCATCATTTACCTTAGGCGGCCAGCCCTGTAAAACAAAATTTGCAACTCGTGACAGTACGTTATCTTTTTTTGTTTCGTTACGTAACTCGTCTAGCGACACCGGGAGCGATCCGTCTATCACGAAACATACGTAGGCCGCTCGATCGTGTAATGCCGCAGCGGCGTCCGCGCACTGCCCCGAGTTCCCCTCCGCCGCACCCGGCCCGCTTCCCCCGGACGCCGGAGCGGGGAGACTCGCGCGCGACAGATAGTCCGCGCTGTTGTCTGCACTTCGTATGTATTCTATAGTATAGTTATAGCCGCTTAAAAACATAGCATATCGTTGCAACCGATTTGCTGATACTTCCGGAATGCCTTTGTGCGGACCGAATATTGATATTAGCGGCTTATGGTCAGTGCGCAGTACGAACGGATCGGCCCTACCATACAAATACTGGTGGAAGCGTCTTACTCCAAATATTATAGCTGTAGCTTCTTTCTGTATTTGAGAATAATGTTTTTCAGCAACGCTAAGTGTTCGCGACGCGTAGGCTACTGGTTTCTCGATTCCGTCACTCTCTATTTGGGACAAAATTGCACCTAACCCGCTCGGTGATGCATCGACCGTTAATATTACTTTTGCGTTAGGATTAAAATGTGTAAGAACTTGTTCCGATCCTAACAGTTTTTTTATTTTATTAAATGCATTGCTGTGAACTTGATCCCAATTCCATTTAGCACCCTTTTTTAATAAGTCATATAAGGGACTTAGGACTGTTGACGCACTGGGCACGAAACTGCGGTAGTAGTTCACTAGCCCTAAAAATGACTGTAACTGACTAACATTTACGGGAATCGGTGCCTCTAAAATTGCTTTAACCTTTGAGGGTGATTTCTTCAACCCGTCTTTGTTTATAATGTACCCCAGATAACTTACTTCGTCCTTAAAAAATTCACATTTTTCCTTTTGTAACGTTAACCCTGCATCCTGTAACCTTTGTAACACCGCATGTAATCTATCCATATGTTCCCTGTCGTTGGCCCCGGTTATTAAAACATCGTCTAACAAACAAAGTACACCATCCATACCAGACAACACCCCTTCCATAGCACGCTGAAAAATAGCCGGCGCGCAGGCCAGTCCGAACACTAACCTAGTGTACCTATATAAGCCGCGATGTGTGTTGATACAAGTAATTTTCTGAGATTCCTCATTTAGAACAAATTGGTTATAGGCCATAGAAAGATCCAATTTTGTAAATTTTTCGCCGCCGTGTAGTTTTGAAAATAGTTCACTAACTGTAGGCAATGGATACTTTTCAATAACTAATTGCTTATTTATGCTCACCGAATAATCAGCACACAGTCTCACCGAGCCATTTCGCTTGAGCACGGGTACGATCGGTGACGCATAGTCTGAGTGTTCCACAGGTTCTATTACGCCTAACTCGACCAACCTGTCGATTTCCTTATCAACCTTATCTCGTAAAGCGAACGCGAGCGGTCTTGCCTTAAAATAAATCGGTTTCGCGTCATCTCTTAAGGTCAAAGTCACTTTATATTTATTGAAGCAACCTAGCTTACCCGAGAATATATAAGGATATCGCATTTGCAGATTTTCGACTTCATTTACGGATTGGTTACAATAGTTGATCGCTCTTAGCTCTAATTTAAAAAGCGAAATAAAATCCCTACCCAATAAAGATGGACCGCTACCGCGTACGACGAATACGCTAAGTATATGCGAATGGCCATCGAACGACACCGGCACGCGAATCATACCTAAACACACAATGTTATCTCCCGTGTAACTCGTGAGTTTTTTGTTACTTTTTTCCAACGTTACGTCGCTAAAATGTACTTTATAGGTATTCTCGGATATCACAGTAACTGCTGAACCACTATCGATTTCAAACTTCATTTTGACCCCGCGGACACACACTGATTCCACCATGGGCTCGCCCCTCACCGAACGTATATTAAGCAACTTACCATCATCATCGTCGTCCTCGGCAGTATCGCCTTCGGCTACGTAACTTATCTTAGGGCAGACCCTCTGAAGGTGCCCGCTAAGATTACACTTATTGCAGACGTGGTTTCTAAATTTGCAAATTTTTGCTTTATGGAAAAAGCCACAACAACTGCACTTTGGTTTTGCCGCCCTAGCACTATTTTTGTCATCACTTTTTCTTCCCGACCGTTCCTCGCGAATCTTGAACATGGCGCTTCCTGCATCCGCATCCGCGCCTGTCGCCGAGCCTGTAGCTGAACTACTGGCCGCACCAGCGCGCGCACAGCGTATACTCTCCGCCAGTTCCACCGCCTTCGCGAGGGTTAGCTCCGTGATATCCTTGGCATACAGCTTTTCTTTCTCCACTCCTGGCCGCATCCCTATTACGAACCGATCTCGTAATGCTTCTTCAACGTTGCTGAAGTTGCAGTGGGCCGTTAGTCCTCGTAATCTAGCCGCCCATTCCGTGTGCGACTCTGAGGGTAGCTGAGTGGCTGAATAGAATTTATGCCGCTCCCCGATGCCCAACCGCTTCGGAGTGAAATGGGCATCCAGAATAGTGAGAATATCTTGGTACGGGACCTCTTCTAGTGCTTTTGGCAGCGCCAAATCTGCCGCCAATTGGTAAGATCCTTCTGCGAGTGCACTAAGTAAAATAGCCCGTCGTCTGATCCCCGTTGCATCCGTTGATCCGTTTATTTCGTTCGCGATGAACCATTGTAGAAGACGACCTTTATATGACTTCCACGAGTGAATACTGTGGTCGAAAGTCGTTAAAATTCCGAATTTTTCACCGGCCATCTTTTAACTATTTTAAAACGCGGGTAGGTACTCGTCGCCACTGTTATATCGGGGAGCACAAGTAAAACGCACGACTGCTATAGTGACACTGCTTTAATAAAGAGACAGCGCGATGAGGCGCATCGCACACATACGCACGTGTACACACTACACATATACAACACAACTCATTTATTCCACTCTGACTTTTTGATGGATTTTCAAGTTTAAATAGAAATGAATTATTTACGCTTCTATCTATTTCGCATGTGCAAAGTTGGTTTATTATCATTTCTTTTTCATTAATAAATTAACAATTATTATTACGTAACTAAAGTTTGCCTGAAAGTGTTTTATATCCATTTAATAGATACAGCCTGGGTTTACTTATGACTATTATCTACTTTTACTACTTATGGCTATTATCTAGCATCTTGTCTTTTTTGAGGACACATCCGTTCAAAATAATTATAGAATAGGTACATGTCAGAATTCACTTATACCTAAGGTGGTATAAGGTAGGAGGTATCGTAGGCCGTAGCTAATCGTTAAAAACTTCGCTTGGAGTGGTTACACAGCATTCAACGTTTAGTGGTCATTATTTCTTGTACAGTATTTTTATTTTCGCAAAACTATTTAAGAAACCTCATGATGATTTAAAATATTATCAACTCAGCGAGTTGTATCTCAAAGTATATAAATATCCTTTAATGATAAAGGATGTTTACATATACCTCTTGAAGTGGGAGTTTTTAGGTTTTTGAGTTTTCAAAATATAAATATTATATTAATTATGTAGATTTTTATCAATTTGCTTGATTTAATCAATTGATTTTTTCAATTTGCTCTTAATTTGTCTACTTTAGTATTGATGCTGTTACGGTGTTATTCAAATATAAATCAACAAACCAACAATCAAACACACTTTTGCATTTTTAATATTAATACCTACGAATGCATTAGTATATAAGCTACTAATTCAAGTGAAGTTCACAATCAATTAGCACTAAGTTACGTTAATTAATATAAGGGCTCTGGGCAGCTAGTAGGTAATGTAATGCAGTAATTTACTAATATTGTCACGCATGATTGGTTCACTGACCTATTTCACGGTATTGTACGCAATCTATTTATATTAACATTTTTAATACAAAAATGTGGCTGTACCTATATAGTATGTTAACTTTTCATGGCCCATTTTTAAACTGATTTTGACGTCAATGAATTGGTTCCCAGGCACGGACAAAGGCTATTTAATCGCGATTAAAGAGTACCCTACAAGGGAATTTTAATTCGTTGGATGGTTGCGAAAATCATCTAGTGTTACTATAACAGGTAAGTGTACGTTTACTTAGGTCAATTACTTCGAATTAAAAGGATTTTTGCAAATTAAATCATCCAACCTTTGGATATGGGCCTTCCCTAAAGACCGCTTGAATATACGCGGTCCTCAGCCTTAATCTCGTCCAGTGAATCGCTTCACACTTGTCCAGCGCTCTATTCTCTATACATATAGACTACTCACAGTGCATGGTCTCCCGGATGAGGACATGGATGTGACGCAAACTAATGTCTTAGCCACAGACCAATAAAGTCTGGTGTTAGGTAGATATAATATGAGAGAGAGATAATATAAACATAATCATACAGCTCCAAAATTTTCATTATGAGGTTTAGGCTCTCAAGGAAAATTTTAGCTGTATAATGTTAAAACCATATTCGGTACATCATAATTATAGAAATCAATAATGACTTAATATAACCCATAATTTAAGTACCTCTAAGTGCAGAAAGTAGACTGTAGTAAAACGATCAGTTGCTCAATAGTGACTGACTATATTATTCAGTTATTTTACTTCCACACGTAAAATTATTATTATCTTATTACTAAATTTATTTAACCCGGCGTCATTGAGGTTGGGTCAGGATGACCCAGTGTGTTTAAAAATGAAAACATTTTTTTTACGTACTCGAATGACGTTGCCATTCTTCTCAGTAGCTGGAGCCAACGCTGTGTTCTAAACGTTTCCGAAAAGAAATGAGCCCAGCGGTGACCGCGCTAGGAGCTACACGCGCTTATTTGTCAAGAGGGTCAATATGACCAATGCTCACAGTTAACGTGAAATTTTGCGCCTTAATTTTATATGATATTTGTACCGAAATTTTTTTTTGGTGTTTATTCAAATTTTTTCTTATGTTTTTATATTCATGTTTTTGATGTTATTATTTTAGTGCCTTATATGACTGAAATGACTAAATTTTAGCTTAGTAAGGTGATAAAACTCTATCTCAATTTTGTAAATTTTTTGAGAGTTTAGGTAAAAGTTTAAATATTTTGAATAAAATATGTTCTGTGATTCATACCTATCTTTTTTCTATTATTTCTAAGATCAGAGTGTAATATGCATTATAATGACAAAGATTACGAATATATTCAATAAAACATGAAATTATCTTTATGGGGTTATATTGACCCACCTCAACGTCCGTGTAACAATTTCGTACCACAATGACGCCGGGTTAAGTAAGTATACACAACATATTTCCCCTAAAAGAAACCATGAATCACTTACAACTTATAGACCACCTTATAAAATTTCTTACATTGCTTAATCTAAGTCTAATAACAAATTAATAAACAATGATAGTCAAGGTCAGGCAAGGTTCAGCTCTAACGAGGTGACGCCGGTTACGTCTATATTTCCTACCAGACTCATCGACAACAAAATAGGATCAAGGCTGTGTCGCGGATGCCTGTACCGTCATGTGACGCCGTCTAGTTTTACCGTCGGTCACTATCACTTGTTCGTCTTCATTTAATTCTGGTATCATAATATTCTTTAGCGCGACACCGATTCAAAGTAATGGCACTGTGCAGCCCCATTCTCAAACTCAGTGGCTATAAAAATTGAAAGCCACACAAATAAATATATATCCATTGAAGGTTTGCTATGTAAATAAAAAAGACATTTCTTAGCAAACTTTCAATGAATAAGAAATATAGTTATGTCAGTGGCTTTAATTTTTTGATAGCCACTGAGTAAGATAATAAGAAGTTGGTAATGGCGAACGACAAATATTATTACTGTTATTAACTGAATTACCTACCTAACCGTTAACTTTTTTATACCCTGAGGGAGAGGAATCTCTAGCCACCTAATAATTTCCATCTATTCTTCTATATCTATACTATATATATACTATAATAATATTATAAATGCTAAAGTTTGGATGGATGTATGGATGGATGGATGTTTGTTACTCAATCACGTCAGAATGGCTGAACAGATCTGGACGAAATTTGGGACAGAGATAGATTAAAGTACGATAACACATAGGCTACTTTTTATCCCGGAAAATTAAAGAGTTCGCGGGCATAAAATAATATATTCAAAAACAGCACCAATTGTTACCATGTAAGGAAATATTTTGTTTCAAAGCAAAGATAGACAGACCTGTTCAAATACAATTTGCACTATCAAAGGAGCCAGTGTTGATGTACATGAGTCTTCCAATATACATAGTTTACTTGAGTGCCTTTTAAATCATATTCCCTTCTGGCTATTGGCGGTTCTGTTTGGGAGATCTAAGCAAATATACCTACCTATTGTTTGTTGACAAATAGAACAATATTCAAACAATGCTGGTTGATCTGACCTACTGGATGTAAGTAGGTTTAATATTTGCTATCTAGAAATCCCTGTAACTTTATTGTCTTGGAACAAAACACTCTGCGTCGTATTCCTCATTACTGAGGGTCGTGACCCCTTTCCATTAATCACATATAATGGTAGGAGTTTTCTTGGGATAATAATGCGGTGGGTTCCCAACCCTTTCGTATACGACTCGACTGAGTATTAAACTTTTGGGTTTTTGTAACGATTATTATCAGATGTTAGTGATAATAACCGGGACCGACAGCTTAACGTGCTCTCCGAGGCACGGAGGAAAGGAAAAGGCCAAAGAACCACCAAATTCGGTCACCCATCCAGTTACAGACTTGGGTCAACGTTGCTTGACAATCGCAATCGACTGTTATCAACGACCTCAATTTACACAGACGGGCCCTGTCAAATAAAGAATATGGACCTATTTTACTAACGCCATCTAGGCTGAAAAGCGGGACAGCGCTATGGCGGGGACAAGGACAGGGCTATACAGATTAGGAGCGTGCTCTAAAGGCTGGACGCCCAATTTTTTTCTATGAAAGGGCCCATCTAGTACCTACATATTATATATCGATGACTGTTTGCGCTGTCACAACTAGGCCACTCGTCCCTCAAGCAAGACACACGCAGGTACAATTGAACATTTCTCGTATGAGAAATATAGGTATGGTATTAATTAGCCACATAAGGCAGCAAGGAGCCTAATTTGCATCACTTGAGATTTCGACACCATTTTATTTTGTTGGATTGAAGCCAAATTATAATTAAGTGTTAGGCCATAATTAAGTGTTGGGTTTTTCTGACTAGACATTCTAAGTACTAGCCCGAAGTAAGGAAGTTGGCGGTGTTTCACCCCCGTGCCTCGGAGAGCACGTTAAGCCGTCGGTCTCGATTATTATCAATAACATGGTAATAGTCGTTAAAGCATGCCAACTCGCATTGGAGCAGCGTGGTGGGTCTAAGTTCTAATTCCGTCTCTCCTATGAGTGTGGAGGCCTGTGCCCAGCAGTGGGACGTTAATGGGCTGTAATGGTGGTGGCGGTGGTGGATTGAAGCAGGAGTTAGTTTATGGAAATCCATGATACTATTAACCTTTTCACATTTTCAAAACTGTTCAATGTGTCTTGAAATGTACGTTATTCTATTAAAATATTATATTGGGCTGATAATTAGGTAGGTATTAGAACTTTTCCATCCGGGGAGTAAAGAAAACTATACAATTACGACATAATGTTCGCGAATTCATCGTGTTAAAGTTTTTATCATATGCGCGGTGACTCTTTAATTCTCCGCGATAAAAAGTAGTCTATATCTTCCGCGGTACAACCTATGAAATTTCATCAAAATCGGTAAGACAGGTGGGCCGTTAAAGCAGACAGACACAAAAACAAACAGACAGACACATTTTCGCATTTATAATATGAGTATAGATTTGAATGAGGATCCCTACTTACTGGGTTACCTTTTTTACAAAAGTGCGGTCTACGTGTCTAAAATAAATTGTCAAAGTTATAATCAGCGGAGTCCTAAGTCTCTTCCAATTTCAGGTTAATGAAATATAAACAACCAGTCGGTGTTTCCAATATCGCTTCGGTGACTTTATAAGTTAATTGCTACAACCTTTCCGTCAAGTTTAAATTACTTTGTGACATCATTGACTACTTCATCGGAACAGTTACCATTATTTGAGCATATACCTAACACGTTCAAATAATGGTCAAAAAAAGCATTGCGAAGCATTGCGTGGTAAAAGGTGGTGTAAATACAACGTTGTATGAGATGTGCTACACAGTGCACGTATTTTTAACTCTCCTACAAGTTAACTCTAGGATCACACTTTCAATTTTTTAACACGCGCACGCACGCACACACACCGACACACACATACCCGCGTGCACTTGCACTTTTTAAACTTTTAACTTTAAGCTTTACGTACCTATTTATTTTAATAATTGTATAATAATTATCTTATTTTATTTTATTTTTTTAAGAGATAACTGTAAATTAATATGTAAAATCGCTGTTGATTACAGACTAATAAATAAAAGAAATAAATAAATATTAGTAGATTTTGGTGTAGATACTAGTTTCTATTATATTTGTGTTAGATAAAACACACAAAACTTTTGTGTTAAAATTTGATGCGTTGATTGTGTTGAGCTATAAAGACATTTCACCGAGGAGGTAAGCTGATGCGGGTAGGTAATTTATTTCTAGAGAGTTCAGGCAATTTATCTCAACGTAATTCGTGTAAAACGCTTATTGGCTGTCGACGTCGTAGGCCAAATAAGGATAGAGTGATTTATTTCGTACCGCTAACTTTACCAACACGAAGACTGAATGAAATGAGTGAAGTGTGGGATTTATCATTTTATCCTCACGTCATAATCAAAGAGTTTCCATGAATTTTTAACTCGTTTTATTTGTTTTATGTAGGACATACAGCTGTCTCTTATGTTACATCATGTTTTGACTCTACCACCGGTTCGATGAGAAGTTCTACTGAGAAGAGCGAGCAAGAATTTCAGAACTCTTTTTAAAAAGCAAGACATTACATTAGGTAGTTGTATATAATATACAGTAGTGTAAGTTATTATACTTTCCTTATAAATAACACTTACAAATAACGCGGACGCAGTCCGACAAGGCATAAAATATTTTTATAAATCTAAAAAAGAATATTATCTTCTTTATTTTCTCACTTTTTTATTTCTAAGAACCAAGACTATCTATTTGACACATCTCTGTCGCAGCTTTTGACGACAAAAAGCTTCAAAAAAGTGTTATCGCACTGTTTGTGCTTGAGTAGTAATTTTATTTATTGTAGTTTTATTGCGCAAGGCCTGCCACAGTCCACAGATTAGCGAAGATTTATTTAGAAGAAGAACACATTAAAATTGTAGGTTGTTCTGCGTGATTTAACAGTAGACAATCGGTGTCAATACATTATATTTTGAAGACATGCATACTTATAATATTATGTCGTGACTCATGTTGTTCTGGTATTAGTAGTAGGGGGTCTAGGGTAATTGAAATCTTTGTATTATTTATTTTGGAACAAATAAAGATTTTTATTTATTTATTTATTTTTATGTACTCACCATGGAATTATAACAGTGCCATCTTATAACATAGTAGCTTTTAAATACTCCCGTGTACTGGCTTTCTGACGAAAATGCAAAGTAATAAAATGTCCTTTACTTATATTTTCAATATTAATGATGGTCCTTTTGACCAAGTTATAACGCAATATCAGCTTAAATTGGTACCTGCTAATGATAAAACGTTTGAGCATCTGAAGTTTTCGTCAAGTCATTTTGATTGCTCAGTCATTTACAAATTTAGAACTATGTTTTCATAATGTACATTTTGTCAAACACATTTGTACAACAGGTCTAGTAGGAGATTTTTACCTGCTCGATCGCATTTAAGTTAACTATTTTTACGGAATTGCCAAGTGCCAGGTGACAACAGACGACAGACAGCGCTTGTTCAATTCTGAGGAGCAATCATGTAAGGATTGCCGATCAAATCGTTAAAGTTCGACTTCAAATTAAAATAAGGGTATCGTATATACCTAAACGTATAAGAATGTATACACGAAATTGAGCTCTAATTCAATGCTGTTATGGTTTATTTTACTTTGAAGTCGAGCTTTAATGATTTGATCGGCGATCCTTACATGATTGCACCTCTGTACAAATCGCAGAGTTAAACGCGATTTAAAAATCTTATACTACGCCCGCTGATATTATAATAGCTCCATTGTCGTCCTCTTCAGAATTTAGGTCACTTGCAAGCATCACTTCTAGAACTTTACTTCCCTGCTACTCGATTAAACTTAAAACTGTTTCAATAGACTTTATTTTTCGTTAGCTACCTACCAACAATGATTTGACTCATTCCAAGTATCTTATACAATTCGATATCTAGTACATATGCTCTGTTAAAATAATTGGCATACATATAGGAGTGTTTTGACGTCATGAATTCAGTCTCCCTCTGGAGACTCAACGACTACCTTTGCTGTTAGGTCGCGATTTAGCATTGATGTAGAATTTCAGTACCTGTGCTATTATGCTTAAACAAGTGTTAATAATTAGCTTGAAATCTCATGCAAGGCATCTGCACGTTGAAACAATTTACTCGTGCGAGTTAAAATGAGAGTACAAAATTCTTCTAGAAAGATGGTATAATGTTGCTATTGCAGCGCGCTGTCTTCAAGCATTGTGTTGGTTTCTTGTTCTGTCGTCCAAAATATCTTCGAAAAGTTTACATTGTTCTACTTCAAATGTTTCTAAATATTTCAATAAAGTATCCCGAATTTAATCCTAAGCAAATATTTGTAAAGAATTTCAGTAAATCGTTATTGAAAACCGCTTCGAGATTTCTCGCGAAATAATTTGAACCATGATTCCTGGAGTCTTACGAGCGATCGTTGTTTACCCTTATGATTTTACATAGTTTGTATAGCCTAGATTTTTTTTTTCATCCACTAAAAGCTAACCCTTGACTACGATCTCACCTGATGGTAAGTGATGATGCAGTCTAAGATGGTAGCGGGCTAACCTGTTAGGGGCATGGCAGTTATATTAAACCCATACCCCTACGGTTTCTACACGGCATCGTACCGGAACGCTAAATTGCTTGGCGGCACGTCTTTGCCGGTAGGGTGGTAACTAGCCACGGCCGAAGCCTCCCACCAGGCAAACAAGATAACAATAATATTGTGGTTAATTAGGTATTTTCGCTGTAGAAAATTAATAGCAAAATTAACAAACATGGAATTTTCATTCAGCGAAACAAAATTAATATTAATGATGTACAAACAAAAGCAAATTAAAGCTTACCACTAAACCAGCAAATTACATCTGCAATAACGCGACAATGATATCAATGAACCACAGTGCAGTTTGCCACTGAGCTTAGTTGACCGGAAAATTAATAATCAACTATTTTATTCATATAACTTTACAATTCATAATAAAAATAATTAAATATGAGTAAATTGAAATAGCACCAAATCTGAATACCGATAAGTTTCGTTTGCTAAGCTGATTTGTATTGGGCTTTACCTAGATGCGACAGTCTATTATTATCGATACGTGACTTAATGAGTTCAATAAGCTCTGGATTGGAATTAGTGTGAGTAGGTCTATCTAGTAACTAATTTTAGTAAACTTGGAATTTTAGTCATCCGTACCTACAATATAATTTTTGTAGCGTACCACGTCAGAACTTGTTTACATCCCCGATATTATGAGTTGTCAATCTACAAAACTAGTTAACATGCTTTGGTTTCACAATCAAGGCAATGTGATTTGTGTTCGGTATCCAATTAGATAAATTGTTTAAAATGTTTACTACTAGATTGTTAACCCCCATTTGAGTGTATCACGTGACATATTGTACCATCGGTGTTGGACTGTAATTCATATGTATTTTTTTAATAATTTTTCTTCTTACCTTTATTAGTAAGTTCCATTATAATATAATGGCAACTTTATTGTCACTACCATCTATCCTAGGATAGATCATCATAAAATAGATGGATCTAGCTTAAACTTCTACTTATAATTCATTTCTACATCTAATTTACAGTCCAATAACTGTCCTTTGTTTATTCTAATGTACTTAATGTTCACTACGTTTTTGTGACCAACATAAAAAGCACAAGCATTAATTCACTGACATAACACTTGTACACTTTTAACAGTAATTCGAACGGTTTCGTTCCTTTAAGTCAAGCTCATAAGTTTAAATTATTTCTTTCTAAAACTAAAAACTGGTAACTTGTCGATGAAAAAATTTTAAGATCTTTCCAAATCATTCTTAAAACGAAAACGATCAAAGACCTATATTATATTCTGTACAGTAATAACAATGTCCAATTGAGTAAACCCGAGCCCGCGGGTTATAATGATGATGATGATGATAAATGAATAACTCAAAATATTATATTGTTCTAAAGACTTTGTGTTTTATAAACTGAGTAATCCTTTTAAAGTAGCCTTGAAGAAAAAAATGAGGGACATTAATCATTATTTGGGACAGCTCAAAGCGGCCCGAACTAATGATCTGAAACGAGGCAAACTTGGGTATCTATACAAAATTAAATTACGGGTCCCAAGGGTTACAGTCTTTATTTAAATACACACAAGGAAACTAAACGCGCACAAGTATTCGACATCTTCTATCGACTTGAAGCCAGTGCCAAAAAAATCCTTAGAGAGCGAAAGTTTGCGTAGTGATGTTGGAAGTTTCTTTTTTCAAACAAGTTTTTGTTGGAATGTGGTATATTTTCTTATTTAAGTTGTGCGTATTTTTTCTAAAAATGTTTTGCAAGCCATTATGTTCGTGACATTCGTAGACCGTAAAAAAATAGCTGACGTTAGCAAATCAAGATGGCTTCCGTTCAACACGAACACGACAGATGCGAAAAAAATGCGTATGTTAGCGTGAAGGATTTATTACCTACATTCAAGATTAAGCTACCAAAGCTAGGAACGAAAGAATTTCTTTTTTATATGGCTGTAAGGAAAAAAATTGCAAGAATCGCAAATACCATAATATTTTCCAAGTATTATACACTAGATGATGCCCACCACTTCGTCCGCATGGACTAAGTTTTTTCGATTCCCGCAGGAACTCCTTAATTTTACGGGATAAAAAGTAGCCTTTGTCCTTCCCTGGTCTGTAGCAGACAGACAGAGGGACAGACAGACACACTTTCGCTTTTATAATATTAGTATGGATGTATGCAACATAATTTATGATAAGCCAGTAATTAGCCCTCAGTTTTCGCTGAAACTGATCAGATGAGCTAACTTTCAATGAAAATAAGCCGAATTTTTCTCATTAAAGATAAGTGTAAGCCTGGATCCCGCATGCCTTTATATATCGCCCAAGAAACCAAAGAAACTTTTAATTAAGTTAAGCCCGACACAGGCTACTTACTTTTCTGCTAAATAAATATCGTACCGACATCAGCTGCCATCACAATATTGGTAGAATTTAAACAAGATGTAATACTACTTAGGTAATACTTACACACACCCACAGACACTAGTCAAATCATATTAATACTATAATATTATTACATATATGGCATAACGCACATGACGTACGTTGCTCTGAAGAAGGCCAAGCGTCTTCTGAGTCTCTTTAGTGTTTTGTTTTCATTAAGTTCAACAAATATTTCCATAAGTTTTTTTTAAATGACTGCGGAAAAAATTAACACTTTAGTTTAATATAAATTGTGCCTAAAATATTTTTGCAGTAACATTTTAAGGTTCAAAATAAACATAAAAAAATTATATTGTCACTTTTTATTTTTGAAATAATTTTAGTCCTCATAAAAGGAGCTTTTGGTTTATTATCCCGACGTTTAACAGAACAATGTAAGTGTTATAATTGAACTTGTTTGAAAAGAAAATCCAACTTTATTGTGAGCTTAGAGGAGACAATGGGAACGCCAAGAGAAACATTCTTTTAATTTATATCCTGCAACAAATACGTCTGATATAGAAAAATTATTATTTTAAGTTATTTTGAAACGGATATAGGCTACTTCTTAACCTGAAAAATTAAAATGTTACCGCGGGATTTTTCTAATATCTAAATCCACGCGGGCATCATCTTGTGTCACTTAAAATAACTAACACATAAAAATAGTAGATTTCTTGAGACCCTAAAAGGCTCCTAGACTTTATAGTGGCTAGAAGTCCAGTCCCAGTTGTTTTTTAACCTCAGTCTTATATGAATACTTTAGCGTTTAGCTGCAATCAAACTTGCTGGCAAAAATGGTGGTACAGCCTACGGTGGAGCGCTCTTGACTAGATGCCTCTGTATATCTTAGCTAAGATTATTGTTTAAAATAGGGTTTATTATCAGATAGGATATAGTATATGTATATAATTTTCATGACCTAAATAAAAATGTATCAAACCTTGTTTATAGGTAGGGATAGCTCTATGAGCTCTGGCGTTTACGATTTAGAAAGTAATGGTTTTAACAGGTGTGCCCTTAACGTCGACCAGGCCTCCCTGTTGACTTTTAAACCATAAAACTGTACAACGAGAGTCGTAATTACGGAATTCGAAGTACCGCTATAAAATATTTTCGGAAAATTGTTAGTTACGCCTGACTTGGCAGATCGGTGTGGGCGTAAAATCGAAAAAAGTCATGCCAAAAAGTTCTTTATGATAAAAGTATCAAGTATAAAGTGACAATGTTATTCATTTATTTGAAGTTTGAAGACATGCTCTCAAATTGTAATTATTTTTAGTATGTACCTGGTGCAACAAATAACTCCAACTCTATATTATAACATACACGCGAGTTATCAAACATTGTCATTAATACACGACATAGACCGATCTATTGAAATTTTGAATCAATGCAGATCTTTATTATAATTATTAAATCTCAATATTTCATCATCGGCATCAATTATAGGATTATAAGAGAAGATATTGTATACTTCATACAGTGAAGCCTATAGCTTCCGTTAAGGAAAAGCTGAGATACTATAATTACGTGTACAGTTCTATGTTTTTCCTGCTTTTTAAAAAATCCCAAATTGACCCTACCGGGGATCGAACTGGGACCTCCCTACTGTAAGACTACAGCGCTCACCACTGCACCAAGGAGGTCGTCAATTAATGATGAGACTGTACATTTCTGGACGTCTAGGTTGTAAAAATTAATTTACAAACTCTTCAATTAATGTCGGGTTCTTAAAATGCAAATTGTTTTCGATATCATCATCAACATTTGCATAGTAATTACATCAAGCTGAATGGAAGTTTGTTTACGTTAACGATATCGTCAATATCGTACGCTGGTTTTGTCTCTGACAGTCAATTAGCATTAACGGCATTCGCATTGTGACTGCGTCGATGCTGCCTGTTGTAGACAACCCAGTAGAGCCTGTAATGAAAGATATAACCAAGCTATAGTCATCTTTAGAGAGATGTTAAAGCACTAGAGGAGCAAACTTACACAACGTCATTCACTGTTCATACAGTAAAGCGAGAAGCCATGAGTGGAGCACAATCTATCTATCTATTTATGGAATTAACATTTACTCAACACTTAAATCTGTTCTGGAATCCTTTCTTATTTCGAAACTATGAACTCATAAAATCTATGATTCTTGTCATCGAAGATTGAAGAATATCCGGTGTTCAAGAACATTCACAATGGTATTATGTTGTAACATTTCACACTCTATAATATATAATCATGACATATCTTTGGCAATCTTGCCTTTGTGAATAGATAAAGCAATAAATGGTACTCCTGAAGTTGAAAGCAAATAAAAACTTCAAGCAAAATTATTTTCTCTCGATTCTGTTTCGAGTCGGTTACCCATCCTACAAAGCACATTTTATATTAAAACGACGGGTGCACTAAACTAAAATAAAGGTAAATATTTATTTTATACCCAATGATACGTAGCAAAGTACTTCTTTTGAAATATGTTGGAGTCTCCAGCAATTTAAAGTAAAGTAAAATATACTTTATTGTACACAATAAAAAGACAAATACAATCATATTAATGCATATGGCACAACAGGCGATTTAGTAGGGTCACTGGATAATATTATGTCTATTAACAATTTTAGTGATACTACTATGTTTCAATTGAAATTGAAATGAAATGAAATGAAATGATGAAATGAAATGATTTATTTATTTCATGTAGGACAACTTGAGTCACTTATGATACGTCAAGAGTCTACCACCGGTTCGGAAAGCTGATTCTACTGAGAAGAGCCGGCAAGAAACTCAGCAGTTGCTCTTTTCTTAAAAAAGAAAAAGGTTAAAATAAAGAAAAAGGTTACAATAAGTTACAATACACCACATACATTACGTTACAAGTATTACGCTGACTTAATGTGGGTCACTGGATGCGAGCCCGGTTTCTTCCATGCAACTTTGTCACTCAGGAAATCGTCGATAGTGTAATAACCTCGACTTAATAAATGCTGTTTAACAGAGTCTTTAAATTTATGAAATTGCAAATCTAGGATCTCTTTGGGAACCATGTTATAAAAGCGTACACTCGACCCCACAAAGGATTTCTGCACCTTGTAGTTGCATATATAGGTACAAATATTACTTAACAGTAATCCACTGCAGAATTTATTTACGAGTATGTTAATTTAGAAATGCAATTTGAGAAACTATTCTGTGATCTTTGACAAAGTTTGTTGCTGGCTCACAATGAAAATACCATTAGGGACATCTTGACTCGATTTAAACATCATGTTAAAACTTCTTTAGTGCGGGAGTTAAATGATTCAATTTTCCTGGAAATGCAACGGCGGGTCGTATGGGAGTTTATAGGGTAAGTAAAGCGATCTTCTAAGATTGAAGCGGTCAAGCAGAGAATGAACATATCGTAGGTATAACGTAAATACATTTAGTTTACGACAGAGTTTCCTGATAACACGTACCTAGTGCGCAAGTAAATGTATGTCTACATGTAAGAATTTATAATATTACTAGCTCATGCCCGCGACTTCGTCCGCGTGGATTAAGGTTCTTTGGTTCCCGCGGGAACTCTTTAATTTACCAGGATAAAAAGTAGCTGTGTTATTCCAGACTATAATCTATCTCTGTGCCAAATTTCATCCAGATCCGTGCAGTCGTTTTAAAAACATAAACCATAAAACTAAGGCAATGTACTATATTTATATTTAAGACCTTTTGTCTTCGTAACAACGTTAATGTCGGTGTTCGCGAGCATGTCGCTATTCGCGAGCATGTTGGTCACGTGAATCCACAAGTTTACTCCTTACTTAAAAGTGCTCAATGCGGCTAAAGAAGTTTTCACTTCAATAAATAAAAATCTATTGAACAACATAATTTTCCTGCAGTTTTTCAGTCGTGCCAATATCAAACTGAGTCCAGGAAAAATACTTGCGTGTCTCTAGAAAATTGCTATAATCCATTGTAAACCTGGATGCTACACCGATTTTCTTTGTGTAAAATTTAAAATCATGATGCACAAACAAAAGCGATTTAAGTTAACCACTTTATCCCAAAATCACATTTTGCAGCATGCAACTTTATTTCCTGCACGATTGTGAAGATTCCCAGAGTTAAACTATTTCACTATTTGCGGTATAAAAGGTAGGTAGGTATTTACTTAATATTATGACAATGATACAATGCAGTGCAATTTTGTTGCTATTAAATATAGGTTGCAACAAAATTGTTCGGTACCTCTTACTTATTAAAAACGTTAAAAATAATATAATATAATATTTATAAACTGAAAGAATTATTTCGGGTTATTAAATTTTAATAATGTTATCAATTAAATCAAATTCAAATCTTACTAATATTATAAATGCGCCGGCAACGGCTGAATGGATCTGGATGAAATTTAGCACAGATATAGACTACAGTCTGGAATAGCATATAGGCTACTTTTTATCCCGGAAAATT
The DNA here is from genome assembly GCA_923060345.2 of Erebia aethiops. Lineage (NCBI taxonomy): Eukaryota > Metazoa > Arthropoda > Insecta > Lepidoptera > Nymphalidae > Erebia > Erebia aethiops. The sequence goes on from OV281082.1 coordinate 7,491,600, forward strand.
TAAGAGTTCCCGCGGGAACCGAAAAACCTCAAACCACGTAGACGAACTCGCGGGCATTCGCTAGTAATGATATAATTGATAAGTGCCTTCTCATTCCACTATAACCGAGCAAGAGTCTTCTCTCAAAATGAGAAGTGTTTAACTATAGTCCACCACACTGGCCAAGCAGTGAGTGCATATTGGCAGACTTCTCATACCTTTGAGAACATTATGAAGAACTTTCGTACATGTGGGATTCGTCACAATATTTAATTCCTTCTTTACATAAATGCAAATCCATAATACATGCATAACTCGGAAAAGTTAGAGGTGCGTGCCCGGGGATCGATCCACGACCAGCCAAATGGGAGGCTGGGCACAGAGGCATAAAGGTACTTCTTACCCTAGTTAAAAACGTTCAATGCATAAATTTCATCATTCCCTGCCTGAAAGTCGGTATCTACGTATCCAATGCCTAGGCTCCGAATACTGTGCACGCCACTGGGCATGTGGGTCTGAACTACATGGCTACTACTAGACCTAAACTACTAGACCGACATATCGACATAATTTTTTTTAAATTAATTAATTTATTTTTCCAAAAAAATATACACTTTATACTCCTTTTAAAACTAGACATAATTATGATTCATCACATCGTGTGCAAAGGAGTGCTTAGATACTCGCACTAAGGTAACTTGTGTTACGAGTGACGTCGCCTTCCTCCGTACCTTTTACAAATTTGTGAATCTATATTTTCTACTCATAAGATTTACCAAGAATTTTTTTAATGTACCAGCAATCTGTGACCAGCATAAATAAATTATTACATAATTTTAAATATTATTAATAAAAAAATAAAATATACTTCTAAATGACTAAATTTACTCATAAAGAAGACAAGTAAAAAAGGTCTCTGACCACCACATCGGAGGAATCTTGGTTCCTCTTAAAGTAGAGGATTAAAAAAAAACCACTAGGCTATCACCTAAGTAAGTGATAGGATAAGTGCCTATATCACACAATATGGTCCTAAACGACAATTGTTCTACCAAATGCATTATTGTTCAGTAAATGATATAAGTACTTATGGCGGCTTTAAATTATGGACATGATGCATTCAAAACAATCACAATACAACCAGGCTGTTACAAACACTAGTTTATTATAATATACACAATCAATGATAGGACTAATTGAGATTGGTGCTACATTTTGATGTTTATATTATGTTGATAAATTAGCAGTTGCTAATAATTGGGTGTTTGACAACTAGTCAAATCAGCAACATTTGGATTTGAATATCGAACAGTGCCGTAATCAAAGTTCGATGCACTTTTTTACTTTAATCGATAGTTTAAAATAGTTATTCAACATAAAACTAACAGGAGACGTGGAAATTACGATTTTTGGGAGATCCTCTGGTTAATAACCATCCATCAGCCTGCATTCATCCACTGCTGGACATAGGCCACATTTGGAGAGCGCGCCACGACACAAGATCCTCCGCCTTCCTTATCCAGCTTCTTCCCACTACCTTTTTAAGGTCGTTGCTCCAGTGGGCTTGAGGTCGCCCCACACTGCGTCGTACTTAATAATCACTAAAAATAAATTGACTTGAATAGTTGTCAAGTACCCAATTAGGTATACTTAAATTTAAAGAGTACCAAGGCAAGGAGAAGAAGATTCTAAACGGCAAACTGTCAAACTAGAGAGGGATATGATATGACAGTTAACCCATATTTCTAATCCATTACCGCGTTACATCGTACTAGAACGATTAATAATAACTAAGCGTAATAGGAAACTGTAACCACGGCTTAAATATTACAGAATTGCATTACCTAACCTGTGGCCTTACTGTGGTTGACTCAAACTGTTATTTAATTGGCAAAACATCTAAATTTTATGCCTAATCTTTCTATAACAATATTACAAATTCTGGTCCTGTCTTGCTATTTACTGCTCTGTTATGACCGCCTTTGTCTCTCTTTAGACTTAGAGCATCAAGTTTGAACCGTTTCATTTGTTATTAGATTCTGTGAAATTATTTCACTAACTGCCAACATCTTATCATCATGCTGATAGAATATAATCCGATTGGACTTTGTGAAACTGTTGCGAAGTTAGAAAATTTCTTGTGATAATTCAGTCAGGCTGTCTGTCTGTTAAGCAGTTACTTGCGTAGATTTTGCACGATTTAATCAACTTAATTGTTAACTAGATTATGTCTGCGACTTTGTTCGCGTTGATTATGTATTTTTGATTCCCGCGGGAACTTCTTTCCCGGAATAAAAATGCATTTGTCCTTCCCCGGGGTGCAGCCTATCTCTATACCAAACTTAATTATAATCGGTTGAAGAGATTGGCCGTTAAAGCGTAGCAGACAGACAGACACACTTTCGCATTCATAAGATTAGTACTTAAATATGCTAGTGATATAGAAATAGAAAATAGGTGTATTACCATCTGAAGTTAAGTTTGTGAGTTTGTGAGGTTATACTCGTAGTTGGTAATCTCTGGATCTACTGAACTGATTTTGAAAATTCCATTACCAATAGAAAGCCACATAATTTTTGAGTGTCATAGGCTATATATTAACCCGAAAAAAGAAAAATCTTTTTCGTGGAAGTTGGATTTGCAAAGTAAGTCGGAGAAAACACGGTCGAACGAAAACGTGTCTTACGAAAAGATCATTCCACGCGGACGAAGTCGCGGGCACCAGCTGGTATTATATAAAGGTGCATTACAAGCGAGCTACCTTAACACATTTGTCCTAGGTCTCATCATGCAACAGCAGCACAATGGCAAGACTATGCCTTGCGACGCGGAAGATATTGTGTAAATACAGGGTAAGGAAATACTCGTAAAAAAGCCCTCAACAGAAATTCATTAAATTAATTAAAAGGTTGCACAATTTTTAATGTTTAACAGGAAATCATTATAAATAGTATATTGTGTGCCTAGGGATGAAACAACATGATATCAGACGAGGGTGAAGTTGCCTGCCTGAGCAAAACGAGGGCTGGCAAACAAGTCTGAAATATTGTTTCATCCCGCGTCAAACACTTTATTATTCATTTAATCCGCATTAACAGTGCGAGTTTTATTAAAATTGTATATCTTATTTATTTTAGTTGCAGAAATATAATATTTGTCAGTTTAGTTGATGGTTATAATGGTTTGAAATAAATAAAAGATACTCTGACAGGATTGAAAGCAGGGCTACAGCGTCATTCAGCGGGCAGAAAATCATCGGTTTCTGCCCTGCAACAGTCGCATTCGTCTGAAATTGACTAGTTTCGGGTGGCTCAACAGGCATTGAAACTCGCACTTTCAATGCAGGTATATGAAAAAGTTATTGTATTATTTCAGTTCTACACAAAACTCCAAAGTAAACTAAATTGATAGTGCCATTATTTTCTCAATTTTCCATAGAAAATAATTTTGCGCTATATGTCAACTCCGTTTATTTTATTGATGAATTTTTAAGGTTAATAAACTTAATTTAATAAATCTTAATTTTTTTCATATTTATTCCATGGTAAAGTTATTTTTATTAACAAAGACGTTATTTAATTTTGTGTTTCCGTGTTATTCTGGCTACAGCTTAAATGGACTACGACAGAAAACAACGACATGCAAAAGCTCGGCAAAAGCGTCGTCTGTCACCACATTATTGTATAAAACGAACCCGATACGACACGGAAATCCGGACAGCAAAACGGTTGTTTGTTTTAAAATAAGATCATGAATATTTCTGAAGAAATTCTGCGAAACAACGACCGTTTGTGCCGCCAGCCTCACAAACATATACATATACGTAAGTTTGTCCTACATAATATATTTGGTTAAATTCCATGTTTTATTTTGTCGATGCTGGTGAATTGATATAACGCGTGACGGAAGCGCTACGTTAAAAGTGCATATGGTATCTCCTAGAAGTTCTTATACAAGGATTTATGCGAAGTTCATACTGCGAAATGCGTGTTACCACGGAGTTCCAGAAGTCAGAACGCACTCGCCATCGACGTCGTATGCTGAACACCGATAAACTTAAAACAATTCCTTTTTTACAAATCATGCACAGGTAGATACGTGTGCTTTTTGCAACACTTTGCTGTGCTAGCTACGATTAATGGTGAATGTTAGTGCGCTTAAAATTATATATTTTTATTTTATTTTACTTAGATCTTTATTAAATTTTATGCTTTTAAACTGTATAGTGTATATTTTGTGTTTTTGCACACACAAAATATACAGTAAACAGTTTAAAAGCAGTATTAAGAATACATTGAAATGTGCAAAGGCGGTCTTATTGCTAAAGCAATCTCTTACAGACAACCTTTGGTGAAAGGATAAATAAACCAGAGCGCAGGATGGTGCTGTATTTAAAAATAAATAAATATTAGTACCTAATGCATACACGATAAAGTACATAAATTTTCAATCTTGCCGTTTTATAAAATAAAAGTACGGGTTTTTTTTCTCATTGACTGAACACAAACTGTTTTTTGTGTAAACTTACAGTAATAATAATAAATGAAGCTTAACTATTACATACCTACTTATTGTTATAAATTAATTTATATTAAATCAATTTAGTCAGAGTATTAGGGCGAACATCAATCTTGGTACCAAAATTAATAATGGATAAGTACAATGTTATCAAGGTGACGTGGCGATAAATCTAGAAAATTGAAAGGACTCAAGAGCGCCTGACGTTTATATTGAAAACTTCTTCAATCCAGATGTCGTTATCATTAAGTATTATTAATGGTAAATGCTTAGATAGGTGAATTAGAATACTACCTAAATAATATAGAAGTCTATGTAAAGTACAGCTCTTCTATAGAACACACGCGAATTGAATGCATTAGAGCAGTACAACCTCGTTTCGTCACGATTATCTCTCGTACGTCTACAAAGTGATAACCTAGATATCTTTTGCATACTTATCCATAATCGATAAATAATAGTTATAGTGGATGACGGAACGAGCTTGGTCCTCAATAACTCGAGTCGCTTTAACTCAGGGCCCAAATTCATTCAATTCGTGCGCGTACTGTAATTTACGAAATAAGAATATAAGATCCTTAAAACATTTAAAAAAGTCAAAAGCAACCGAATATCATCTTTAAATAGAATTGGAGGCTCGACCAAGGAAAAAAGACTGGGAACGTTATAGCATGCTTGAGATACGATACCATTTTGTTATGTGCAACTACCGACTTATTATGCAAATTGATAAGAAATAATTTATCGGTACTATGTAGACACGGAAAAGTAATAAGGGCCTCCCGACCGAATTTCGGCCATGGCAGCCAATCCAAGATTAGCTATCGCGCGATAGGGCGGGAAATCCAACACAGATAGAGATCAGATACAGGACTGATTGCTTAACGTGCCCTCCGAGGCACGAGAAAATTATAACGATACAAACAAAAGTGCCCAACAGAAATAAGGCTGATTTTGTCCTCTTAATTCTAAATATAGCTATCGTTCTAAACTAGCTTTAAATATGTCGCGTCGGTCAACGATACTCGTAAATAAATGTCACAGTCTCTTGACAGTTGACACCACACAAAGCAATTCAGAACAATACGTTTACGACCCTCTTGTCGGATTCAGGTCATATGGGCCATTGTTATCATATTTCAGCAAATAATATATTGTACCATGATCGCTTCTGAAATCTCAAGAAGTAAATTCGTGGGGATGCTTTTGTAAGCAATCTAAGCTTCACCTGTCAAAATATTCTGAGGCTGGGTTACATCAACAAGTTTTAACGGACACGTAACCTTTTATGACGCAACGAAGGTTGAGTCAATGAAGGCGTTGATGCCACCGTTTTAAGCACTCATTTAACTGAGGTGAAACCCGCGCGGGATGCGGGACGTAAATCGCTCGCGCCGATTGTATTAACTACGCGATTACTCGCGTCAATATGAACGCGTGGTAGCGAGTACCCGCGAGCCGCGTCCCGCGTGGCATTACCATGTGTTACGAACGTAGTCGTAAGTAACGGTAACCAATGGTTTGAATCAACGACCCTAAACCGTAAGGTTTCCGTAATTTTAATCAGAAAAAGGAATAATTATTTCCAACAATAACTAGATTGTGAAAATCATTATTTGGCCCACTAACCAATATCTTGATACCTAATTATTTGACAACCTGGGTCCAGCTGAGGTTTGGAAAACCAACTTACTTTTTTTTTCTGGAAAACGACTGCAGTTCATAATTTTATTATAATGGCCTTAGAGAACTAAGCAGTAATTAAATACGGAAGTAAAGGGCAATTCATTTAATTTTAAGAAGCCAGAAAGTGGGTATCTGATAAAATAATTTCACATATCGTTTAAATGAACCCCACTGAGCCCGGATGTAATTACCTCAAAAAGGAAATCCCATCTAATGAGCCTTTCAGAAGAGAAAACGTCCACTTCAAATTTCCTACTAATCAAGAAGCTATCCGCCTTTTAACGAGGCTCTAAGTCACTTTTGTCACGGACAGAATATTTTAATCACTGTATAAATCTTTGAAATAGGAAATCTTTATTATGATTTTATTTTATTTTCCTAATAGGGTAGTGTCAAAGTATTCTCTGTTTTTGAAATGGGACGAAATAATTTTTGACACTGATTGCGGCATTTCGTTTATTTATTTTAGTTATTAAACATGATTTAAAAGACATGTTACAAGGACAACTTATTCTCTTGAAGACATTTCTTCCAGCAGCCCTAGAATGTGAGAAAAGTGAAAAATAGATAAAGCTGAGTAGGCACGTATAAACCAAAGAATATAAAACTTTTTAATACGTCTTATGATAAATATCAAATAGAATGTATACTTACATATACAGGAGAACACAATTTAATAACATACATACTTAACAGTATACATAATAAACAATAATAAATATTAACATATAATAATATGAGATTATAAAAGCTAATCATATACTTAAAGAAGATAGACAGTGCTGCTTAAGTCTCGATTTAAATGCACCCACAGATGGACTCCCACGGATATTCCCTGGTGACTTAGCGTAAAATATGGTATTCCATGTGGGTACTTCAAGTGACTTCATCATTACACAGGTGTTCGTTTGTTGTGACATCAATTTTATACGAAATAATTTTATCAATTAATTTGTATTATTTATATTTTTACTAGTTGATGCCCGCGACTTCATCCTCGTGGATTGAGTCTTTTTTGGTTTTGAGAACTCTTTAATTTTTCGGGATAAAAAGTAGCATAAGTGTTATTCAAAACTATAATCAATCTCTTTACCAAATTTCATTCAGATCCGTTCGCTTTTCTTGCATTATTGAGTAATAATTAACTTCCATCTATCCAAACTTTCGCATTTATAATAATATATTAGTAGGTATAGATTTTAAGCTAGACCGTACCGTGCTTGAGCCCACCCGGGTACAGTACTAAAGCTAAATAGTATGGTCAATGTTTCCATACTAATATTACTAGTGGTTCGCCCCGAACTGAGACCTCGCGGCGCCATCTATTGAAATCAATGTGAAGTTCTGTTAAAAATACTGAAGCTCCGTAAAAATTAATTAATTTCGTTTCCTTACAATATTTATCTAATTTTAGTATTTGTTGTTCAAGTACAGGATATAATTCAAATAATTGATCAAGTTTCAGGCTCAGCCTTTCAGAAAATTGAGAGTTCTGAGGTCAACTTTGGACGTTAGAAAATCTCCACTTTGAAAGCCCCCCATTTCGTCAATTTTAGGGAAAAAATTTAAAAAATAATATTTTTGGACTCTATTCCTAATTATCTTTAAATTGATATACCGCAACCCTATGTAACGCTATAAAAAATATTTTACTTCGCATTCGCTTATATGAGAGCCCCCCTGAAATAAAGATTTTTATACTTTTTTAAGCCATATTCGGCTAGAGGCCATTAGTTTACATATTATATTTAAAGCTGAAGTAATTACGTTCAGTAATTCAGAAGTTATAATGCTCTGACAGACGGACGGATGGACGGACGGACAAGTGCAAATTCACTAAAGTAGACTCAGAGACTCAGAGACTCGGTCAATAAATGCGAAAGTGTGTATGGGTCTGTTAGTTATCTTCTCACAGCTCGTCTGCTTAACCAAATATTTTGACACAGAGTTTGCGAACCGATTCTGAAATTTGACACAAAGTTTGCTTGCATCCTGGCGGTGAAATATAATTTTCATCGCGGAAATGAAAGAGTTTCCACAAGATTTAAAAACCTTTATATCCACGCCGAATCACGGTCATCACCTAAACACTGTGACATACTTTCCGGAAGTTTTCACTATTCAGAACTTTTAATTTAAACCCTTTAATTAATGTGTTTAGGTCACTTAATTTTTTTTGTATCCTTTTCATTATATTAACACTGGAATAACCTTGCCAAGAGCAAAAAAATCACAAAATTGGACTAGCAGTTTGTTATACAGGTTAAGTCTAAGAATAGAATGCAAAGAGATACATCACGGAGAATGTTCTTATAAGGTAAGGTACAATCTAGAAAATTTATTCAGTACAGGTATTGCAGGATACAAATCTCTCCGTGTGAATGATGAAACCAAAACACGTTTACGTACTAATTTAAGTTGGTCTGACGCTGCTTCTGAGGATAGAGTGGTACGTGTAACAGAACTTATTTCTTGCGATTTCGCAATTTTATTTCATATTTTAGCTTAACCACCCAGGTAAATGTGAAAGAAGACCCATGGTTAGTAGTGGGCTGTCATATAATAAATATGCAGTCAGGTATGATCTATGATCAAGCTATGAGTGACAAGGACTCTGGGATGACAATCATTAAGGGCCCTTGATCCAACAGCAAAGTGAAAAGTGTTTGTGGTGTTTAAACCTATGCTTTATGCCTACTAGAAAACTGATAAAAAAAACCCTTCTATTAAATCATTGATGCCACAAAATGAGAAGAATAGAAGAACGAGAGCAGCAGAAAGCTCTAAACAGCGCAACTCAAATCAATTTAAAAAATGTTAACTCACTTAATATAACTGTTATTAAATTATTACGTAAAAGGATTTGTGATCCCATTAAAATTTATTCATCATTCTACCCTACCAAAGCTGAGCTGATCACGTAGCATTGTGTGTATGTTTTACACACAATATACACACAAATAGCATAGAATACCGATAAATGAAACCACAAGAAATTGTGGCTGATACCACTCACGGGCAGCTGTTGTGTGTTTTTGCAATCATATTAATATGAGTATTGTTTGAATCTCAGGTTTGTATGCTACGGTGTTCGAATGCAAACAATGGTTATTTGCTTAAATCTTCGATATGGAATCGACGGTGGAATTTAAAGGTTACTCAAATTAACAATCGCTCGTTTATTGACTCAGACCGCAATTGCACTTGTAAGTAATAGGGGTTAAAGTATGAAATTGCCGTTTTATTATAATAGGTACTTCGAATTGACATAGAACCTTCATGGTTTAAGATTTTTGAGTCAAACTTTTTTCACATGGTACCTATGTAGTTCTTCTTTTAAAAAATGTGCAACATTCGATTATCGACTTTCAGTTGTTTTTTTTATTCAGCTTAAACAAGAAAGATGGATACTTCGAAAATTCGAGTGATTTTTGAATACGAATTCCGACGCGGGACTAACGCGGCAGAAACAGCTCGCAATATCAATGTTGCGTTTGGAGAGGGGACTGCTAATGAACGCACCGTGCGATTTTGGTGTAAACGCTTTGGTGATGGAAACTTTGATTTGTAGAACGAACCACGTGGAAGACACAGGTGAATAACAATGAATTGAAAGAGATGGTGGAAGCCGATCCGAGCCAAACTACCCAGAAATTAGCGGCATGGTTTAACGTTACCTTACCAACATTATTGACTCATTTTCAAAAAAAAAAACCCATTTCAATTTTCGGTTTTTCTGACTAGAAATTCTCAGAACTAGCCCGGAGTTAGGAAGTTGGCGGTGAGTCACCCCGTGCCTCGGAGAGCACGTTAAGCCGTCGGTCCTGATTATTATCACTAACATGATAATAGTCGTTAAAGCCCGCCAACCTGCATTGGAGCAGCGTCTAAGCTCCCTCTAAATTCCCTCTCTCCTATGAGAGTGGAGGCTTGTGCCCAGAAGTGTGACGATAACGGGCTGTAGTGAGTGAGTGACTTAAATAATTAATATTTGCAAATGATACGCGACCTAAAATCTGTCTAATTTTGATAAGTTAATCATATTAGCCACAGTATTACGTGAGCAAAACTTGCAAGTGTAAGTGTAAAAAATAATATATGATGATATTTTTATTCAAATAAACTTTTACAAGTGCTTTTGAATCATCTAGTTGACGTTTGGCATGATTTTTGGCATGGGTATAGTTGAAGACCTGGAGAGTGACATAGGCTACTTTTTATCCCGGAAAATTAAGGAGTTCCCGCGGGAATCGAAAAAAACTTATACCACGCGGACGAAGTCGCTGGCATCAGCAAGTCGAAAATATTTTTCATGCGCAAATTTATTAGAATAAGCAACACACACTAAGCAATTAGTAATATAGATACGACAGACTGGATTTAATTTTGATAACAAATTAACGTTAATCATCAAAATGTTAACACTGAAGGTATTTCTTACAGATTACAAGTATCGTAAATGTAAGAAATCATATTACCCAAGGAACTATTGGTAGCACCAGTACAAATTATTTTTTCCGTGATACTACCCAGTAGAACCAAGCAATAGGACCACGGGCAACCAATTGTTAGTGTGATTAACAATCTTTCTATTCTTTTGTATAGACCTTTTAAATACCTACGTCAAATTTTCTCTTTAGAAAATAAAATAAAGCAGTGAATAATAAGAGGTAGATTGGAGGAAGATATAATTATTGTAATAATATCAAGACACTAAAAATACTTTTCAATATTATTTATTCTTTATTTTTAAGTCGCTCGGTGTTATGATGACTTGTTCGGGCATTTTATGAGTGAATGAGAATTGAGACATAATAGATGATCGAGCATGATGATGATGATGATCGATGATGTATGTTAGTATCGTATTCTACTGTTCCTTACACAGTATCAGGTGACATAATTCAAAGATGCAAACCGAAAGAACTACCAGAAATACCAGAGTTAATTAAAAAAAAAATTAAGATATTCTGTTTGCAGTCAACCAGACTACTTTTGTAAAATGTCTGTTTACTTCTCCCAGTGCTATTAGCAAAATGAAAAGCTTCGCTTCATTTTAATTTATTCTATACAACATTTTATACTTTCTTGATTAAAAGCGTTGATTGTTTGTAGTGTGAATTCTTTTTTAAAAAGGCTGTTTCAAAATTATTTTTAACCTACCTGTAGAGAAGGTCTTGCACTACTTAGGTTGCGTGTAAATTGAGTTTTTTGTTTAAAAAAACTCTTGTTTTTCCTCGATAACTTTTGGTTTTGCAGGTTTGCAGGTGAGTTAGATTTCGTGCGGACATTTCGTCCTTGTCTTGCTACAAATACATCTGATGAGGGTTTGTATCTATGATCACTAATTGGGTATCAAATACTTTAGATAATATCTAGAGCTCGGGGCTAGACTTTAGCCCCGAGGCATTGGAGGCCTGATTTATGGAAAACTAGCTGACGCCCGCAACTTCATCCGCGTGGTTTAATTTTTTTTTGATTTCATGAAAATCCTTAATTTTCATGGAATCAAAAAAACGTAGCCTATTAAAAGTAGCCTATGTCACTATCCAGGTCTTCAACTATACCCATACCAAAAATCACGTCGATCCGTTGCTCCGTTGCGGCGTGATTGAAGGACAAACCAATAAACCAACAAACAAACACACTTTCACATTTATAATATTAGTATGATTTATATTTGACTTAGATTTATTTAAATCAACAATCCTATCAACAGGTACTACTAAACATATAATTAATATTTGAGATTTTTCATGGAACCTTTTTATTTCATAGTAAGACATTTTCAGAAACTCCAACCGAATGAGGGTAGTTTCCCATTTCATTCAGTGCCCTCTGACTGTAGAGCAATCATTGCTACATTAAATTATAAATGATTAATTTAATGTATAATATTTCATCTTTTGCTAGTAAAGCGTGCAGTAATTCTTAAAATAATTCTTAAAACTGAATAAAACTTTTCTGAGCCTAATGCAAAGGAAATTGAAAAAGCAAACCAAACATCGCGCGGCCCAGGATATTGCTGTTCGGAAATGAAATATCATATGAGCGGATATTTCTTTAAAAGAACTTCCGTTGTAGTTCACATGTTCATAAGCCCTGCAAACTTTGTAGTGTTTTAGTGTTTTTTTACGCTTGTACGCTGATATTGATTCATAGATAATACATTACGTATGATCAGTTATGCGTACAGACACACATACTGAAAGACTGTTTTGTGAATTTTTTTTGTGAATAACAGGTCTCAATATTATTCATTTCGACCGGGTTTATTGTTAAAGGGAGAGCTGCACTTAGACCTGTCGCTTTAGTTATGAGATTGTATATTACTCAATTATTATTAAATGTTAAAAAATTATTTCCAAAAAACCGACTTCCAAAGCCACTGTAAATTAAAAAATAATTTTGATTTCTACACACTATGTTGAAGTCGGGCGAGCCTGATGCGTCAACTGTGCCTATCTTTGTAATACTCGCCCGACTTCAACATAGTGCGTAGAAATCAAAATTATTTTTTACTTTACAGTGGCTTTGGAAGTCGGGTTTTTGGAAATAATTTTTATTTTTAACTTTTTAGTATAGGTACTCTTAATCCCCACGGCTTAGGAGTGCAGTACCCTGCAGCATCAGAGTGGAGGAATTAGGACTTGGTTTTAAGCATGAAGTCGTTGCTTGATACCTACAATCTGATTTCACCATTAAAAATCCTAAATCACTATGTTTAAGGAGTTCTGTACCCTGCAGCATCAGGGTTGAGGAGTTGGGACTTGGGTTTAAGTATGAAATCGTTGCTTGACACCTACAATATGAATTCATCATAAAAAATCCTAAATCGCTATTTTTAAGGAGTTCTATACCCTACAGCATCAGTTCAGGGAGTTGGGACTCAGAGTTGTATTGTAATACACGTGACTTGATACCTACTATATGAATTCACCATCAAAATTTCCTAACCCCCTAGTTTTGAGGATTTCATGTAGTACGGTACACCTACAGCATCAGGATTGAGGATTTGGAGTCAGAATTTTTTATGGGACCACCTCGCGAGCTTCTTCTAACCAGTGAAAAAAAATTTTTTCAGATCGGTTTAGAAACCACGGAGATATGCACCGACATACATTTAAAAAAAAAACATACGCGCCGAATTGAGAACCTCCTCTTTTTTTGGAAGTCAGTTAAAAATGAGGCATTCATTAACGTAGTTCAAGGAACTACAGTATTGAAGCATTAAAGTAATAATTTAGGCGCTGCGCAAACCAATAAAGAGCTAGGTTACATAAAATATGGAATGATGGCTTGAAAATTGTCTACTGAGCAGCGCTATAGACTTAAATTTTTTAGGCTAAGATAGTTCGTAGTTAATTGTTTAAGCAGTATACCTAATTCAACTTTACCTGTTTTATAAATTATCTAATAGAAATACCTTTTTTCATTTTTAATCCAAACATGACGTTTTTGACGACCACCGTGGCGCAGTGTGTAGCGCTGTTGCCTTAACGTGTGGAGGTCCCGGGTTCGACCCCCGGCAGGGTCAATTTGGGAATTTATAATTTCTGAATTTTTCCTGGTCTGGTCTGGTGGGAGGCTTCGGCCGTGGCTAGTTACCACCCTACCGGCAAAGACGTGCCGCCAAGCGATTTAGCGTTCCGGTACGATGCCGTGTAGAAACCGAAGGGGTATGGGTTTAATATAACTGCCATGCCCCTAACAGGTTAGCCCGCTACCATCTTAGACTGCATCATCACTTACCATCAGGTGAGATCGCACTCAAGGGCTAGCTTGTAGTGGATAAAAAAAAAAACAATTTTTAACCAAGAATCCGACTATTCAGAAATGATCAAGGACTTATTTACTTGCCTTGTTTAATTTTATTTTCCCTATTTTCTGTACAGTGTACTGTATGTATTAGGGGAGAAGTGGCATGAAAGAGCCAGTTTACTAAACGGAGCAAAAAAATATACTTTTAATGAAAGAAAATATGGTGATTTTTTTATCTTTAGTTATTATTCATTTGTTAAAGTAGGTAATTACATACGAAAAAACCCTAGACACTGTGAAAACATCAACGAAATATTCATTTAAAAAAATGAGTCTTTTGGCTCTCTCATAACATTTCGGTATTGAAAGAGCTACTAAAAGTTATGAAAGAGCCAGTCTGTATTATAAAGTGTAATTGTGAAAATTATGCAAAATAATAATAATTGCACTATTAAAAAAGACAATTCTAACAAATCCTTTTTTAAAACTAATGTTAAGGAATTTTTAATTCTATCAACTAGTTTACGTAATATAACAATCGTTTTAATCTTAACATTTAAGAGGAGATTTTTTTTAATAAAAACAATTTTGAAAATTAAACAAAATAACAATATCTTCAATCAAAAACAACATCGTTAAAAGATTGCTCACTTGGAGCTTCAAAGTCTCAAGCTCTTTTATGGCCCATTTACCTGGCTCTTTCATAACTTATTCTTAAAAAAATATAATCTTTAAAATAACAACAATATCAAAACTTTTGCAGCTCAGTTTTTACGCAGTTACAAGACCAAATATATGCACAAACTCAATCTGCAATCCATTTACCTATATTTGTTTACAATAAAATACCAAAAAACAAGTTGAATGAAGCAAAATACTACTCGATGTGCCGGTGTCTGTTGGTTTCGGCGGACTGTCAAATGTTTGTGGGTGACGAGAAATCAGTGCTGCTACTTAAAAATAAAATTACCAACCAAATTCGTTCATAACCTACCAAAATAATGTAAGTGGCTTTTTCAAAAGTTGACTCCTTCATGCCACTTCTCCCCTATATTATTTCTGTAGTATTTTACGATGTACTCGTAAATCATAAAAAGTATCGTAATAACTTGCCACATGCTGAGAGGGACAAACCGAACGGTTTATGCCTTCCAACCTTGCAATATTATTCCCAGCGGGTCGATTCTGTTCACGCAGTCTTGTAATACGTTGTCATTTCGATTTTTATAGTGATTCTACGGGCCTATTGCGTAGCGTATGTAGCGCTTAGTGTTTCCTCGAACCTTTGCTCACGTAAAAACTGAAACACTACGTAGATTTTCGTCTATAACAGGAAATAAAAATAAATCTATAAGTACTAATATTATAAATGCGAAAGTATGGCTGGATAAATGGATTTTTTCTGCTTAATCACGCCAGAATAGTCTAGTCTGGAATAACACATAGGCTACCTACTTAATATCCCGGGAACCATAAAAATCTTAATCGACGCGGACAAAGTGGCGCGTATCTGCTATTATATTAATGAAACTTTGATATTTATTTTCATATAAATTAAATTTCATACTATGCGAGTTTAAAATATTTAACGAAAATAATGTCTAGATGTAATGTGAGAAATCTCAAAAATATATTCTATTTTTTATATAAGATTATTATAATTGTAATTGAAAAAAAAAGTGTACGTCTACATGAATCGCGAATTTAAGTGATATCTATATAGGTATTGGATATTTGACAACTAGTCAAATCAGCAACTTTTTTTCAAACGTCAAAAAGCTTGCTTAGTATGGGATTTCGTATGAAATATTGAACAGTGACATCATCAAAGTTTGCCGCACTTTTTTCTTTATCGATAATTTAAAATAGTTATTTTATTTTACTTTATTTTGTTTATTATAAGTAATCAACAGCGTTGCAAACTAATTTTATCTATAACATTAAATAAGGCCATAAACGATTACAGAATAAAAATATGAAAAATATTTTAACAGAGTAGATATTAGGTAGTGCAATAATACTCGTAAGTAGAACATTATGATAAATATAATTATTTATAAGTCATAATACGTGTGTGTGTGTGTGTGTGTGTGTGTGTGTGTGTGTGTGTGTGTGTGTGTGTGTGTGTGTGTGTGTGTGTGTGTGTGTGTGTGTGTGTGTGTGTGTGTGTGTGTGTGTGTGTTAGCGTGGTAACGTGGGACTGTACGTGTATTATTTTTTGTTTTAATTATTTATTTTTAAATTGTATATTTCTTGCGGTGTAGGGTTATTCAACATAAAACTAGCAGGGGACGTGGACATTACGACTTTTGGGAGATCCTCTATTTAATAATCACAATTTATTTTAAATAGTTGTCAAATACCCAATCTTTGTATCTAACTTAATTGACAGAGTACTAAACAATACCTCCAATAAAATAAAATTATTGAACACTAGCCGATGCTTCGTTCCGCGTTCGTAGCCGATCTTTAATTTTTCGGGATAAATGTAGCCTATGTGTTATTACCTATTATCTATCCCTGTGCCAAATTTCATCCAAATCCGTTCAGCCGTTCTGGCGTGAAAGAGTAACAAATATCCATACAAACTTTTGCGTTTATAATATTAAAGAAGTAGGGATGGTAATCGCATCAGTGACGTTTTTAGCAAAAAAGAACAGATTACATTTGGGGTTGGTGCATAATTACCAAACAGTTTATGCCTCATAAATTTTAAGTAGGTTCTTACTCCCGTTATGTAAAGGCAAATGAAGCATTACGGAGAACCTTTATAAATTGTACCGTAAAAATATATTCTGTGTACAAAAATTACTTCCTGTAATAAGGTATTAATTATTTATTGGCAAAGTAAAGTATGGACTAGTAAGTAGATATTAATTTTATTGAAATTGTAATAATATTATGTAATTATTATAGATGTATTTATTTTCATATTTTATATTTATTCATCGGTAAAACTTGGCGAATGTGAAATCTAACTAGTAGTAGTACTTAGGAACTAAAAAGTAATAGAAAATATAACTAATGTAATAAATAAAATCACAATAATAGGACTTTGAGAAAATTTTAAACCAAAGAAATAAAAACAACCCGACGTCGAAGTTATTGTTGTTATTTATGTAAAAGATTTTCACTGCCTTATTTATGAAAATGGGTGAACATTGTTTCTACAAAACGATGTCAGATATTATGAAGACAAAGCTTTGTGAATGTTACCGTTTCATCAGATTAAGGTTCGCTTTTCATGGCGACCTTAATAGGTACATTGTGAAGATGCTAATTGGATGTCAGGGGCATTCGACACGTGGGACATACTAGCTTTGTACAGACAATACGAGGTAATCTGTGTCGTTCCGGAATAATTGTCTAAACAGACGGAAATGTCAGTTGCAGTACAATTGATATGGTGAAGCAAATTTAAATGCAAACACAAGATCTTGAAAAATATATGGGCATTGCTCGTTGCAAAGAGGAAGTCGAGTTGAAAACAGATCACGGCAGCCTGTATACTCCGCGTCGACTAAACAATGCGTCAAAGTACACCGCATGCCTCTGTCCTGCTTTCTAGTTTAAGGAACCCCGACTGATTTTATTATAATAATTATTAAATTAAGTAGCACTTAGTTTGTGTAAATCGCTCTTTTTGGCGACCTAAAACAATACGTAAATAACGATATAAATATATTGGGCATCAGCCAATTAGCGGAGCTTATATTTTGACTGAATCTGCGTAGACCCCCTTTTGCACTTACTTCTTTAAGAGATCAATTTGAAACGAACCTCTAATCGAAAATCTGTTTAACCTGGATAAGTGTTGTGAGAAATTCCCGTTTATAATATTTCATAAACTGATTTGATTATAAAGATTAAAAAAAAATTAAAAATATTTATTTCTTTAACCAATAGCTTACAAAATTATACAGTGATTGGGGCCATCCCAGTAAGTTACTAGTAGCAACTAGTACTTGTGGCGGGCGACCCCGCTCTTCCATAACATTAAATTACAAAATTTGGTTAAATTTAAAAAGGTAGTTTTATAAATTAATACAATATCTTAAATGTGTGGTGTGTTATGTATGAGTGTTTTCAAACGTGTGTGTGTCTATGAGGTGTGCCACTTGGCAGTGATTTTATTTATGCTCTCTGCTCTGTAAGTGTACAAAAGGGACATGTGGGTCAGAGCATGCACGTGTTGTTATATATAAACTTGTTGCATTAGTTTTTCATCCTCATCATGAATAGGGGCCAAAGCCACTGTAAAGTAAAAAATAATTTTGATTTCTACACACTATGTTGAAGTCGGGCGAGTATAACAAAGATAGGCATATCAGGCATCAGGCTCGCCCGACTTCAATATAGTGTGTAGAAATCAAAATATTTTTTTTACTTTACAGTGGCTTTGGAAGTCGGTTTTTTGGAAAGAATTTTCATCTATTTAAACCGGAACGCACGAGATTATCGCAAGGATTAGTAGGTACGGGTCTGCAAAACGTCATTTAAAATGTAAAGCGTACACGTTTCGCCCAATGAAACTAAAATTCCCAGATTAACGGGTACTGAACCGGGTTAACGTGTCGAGGTTAGCATTAATAATTGAAAATGAAAATGAAATGATTTATATTTCACGTAGGACAACTTGTTGCCACTTATGATAAGTCGTAATAATCTGCCACCGGTTCGGAAAGCTGATTCTACTGAGAAGAACCGGCAAGAAACTCAGCAGTTGCTCTTTTCATAAAAATAAAAATTACACTTTGTTTTTTTTTCCACTACAAGCTATCCCTTGACTGCGATCTCACCTGATGGTAAGGGATGATGCAGTCTAAGATGGTAGCGGGCTAGCCTGTTAGGGGCATGGCAGTTATATTAAACCCATACCCCTTCGGTTTCTACACGACATCGTACCGGAACGCTAAATCGCTTGGCGGCACGTCTTTGCCGGTAGGGTGGTAACTAGCCACGGCCGAAGCCTCCCACCAGGCCAGACCAGGGAAAATGCAGAAATTATAAATTTCCAAATTGACCCTGCCGGGGATCGAACCCAGGACCTGCGCACGTCAAGGCAACAACGCTACACACTGCGCCACGGAGGTCGTCAGGTTGTAAATGATATACAATGCATACGTTACGTAACAAGTGTTATACTGACTTGTAATCAAGATTTCAGAATGTAAAATAGCAGTTTGCATTCGGTAAGACCAATTACAGAAGTCAGTAGTCAGTAGTCAGCTTTACTGGTACCGTACCCAGTGCGGAAAATCCAAATTGGTGCATCGAAATTTTTGATACGTTTTTCACTAGAGGATTTTCTACCGGAATTGCAAGCTGCCTCCCAAACCTATCCAAAGAAAATTATTCTACCAAGTTTTACATAATAGACGTTAGTTTGTTTTATGTATGGCGATGTATCGTATTAAAATGTTAAAGATGCTTTAAAATTGTGCAAACTATCGCTACTGGTACGGTACGTCTCGGTATGGTAAGTTATTATCAAAGTGGTTTTACCTACATCGATTGACCTACTATGTAGTGAGTAATTAGAATAATGGAGAAGTTTCATGATGTTGTGAATATCATAATATTTAATACAACGGAAGTGAAATATAGATTAAAACTAATAAATCAGTGGTTTTTTTTATAATCCATCAATAAATGACTGAGAAATGACGATTTAAAAGTTTAATTGACCGAGCGAAGCGAAGGTCTCTGAGTCTACTTGGGTGAATTGGCACTTGTCCGTCCGTCCGTCCGTCCGTCCGTCCGTCCGTCCGTCCGTCTGTCAGAGCATTATAAATTCTGAATTACTGAACGCAATTACTTCAGCTGTAAATAAAATATGTAAACCAATGGCCTCCCGCCGAATATGGCTTAAAAAATAATAAAAATCTTTATTTCAGGGGGGCTCTCATAGAAGCGAATGCGAAGTAAAATATTTTTTATAAAGTTACATAGGCTTGCGGTATATCATTTTAAAGATAATTAGGAATAGAGTCCAAAAATATTTTTTTTTAAATTTTTCCCCCAAAATTGACGAAATGGGGGGCTATCAAAGTGGAGATTTTCTAACGTCCAAAGATGACCTCAGAACTCTAAATTTTCTGAAAGGATGAGCCTGAAACTTGATCAATTATTTCAATTATATCCTGTACTTGAACAACAAATACTAAAATTAGATAAATATTGTAAGGAAACGGAATTATTTAATTTTTAATGAGCTTCAGTATTTTTAACAGAACTTCACATTTATGTCAATAGATGGCGCCGCGAGGTCTCAGTTCGGGGCGCACCACTAGTTATTTAATGTACACCGGTTGCTGTATCTTACTCGAGTGAGAAATTATTTGAGTGAGTTTTAATACCTAGCCGAGATGCTTCAAAATTATCTTCACACACAATTTAAGTGATTTTAATTCAATTAAGTCACGTTAAGTCCATTTATTTCTTTTATTCGGCTTTATAAAGTCTGTTGATAGGGAATTATGACGTCATGTCTCCCGTTTTGCAAGCGCAACTTTAAAGTCCCATAACTTTTTCATTTGCTGAGATATTTTAATGATTCTTTCATATTTTTGTTTTATTTTGTCTTAATTTTCATATTAATTTAAAAAAAAAATGGTAAACTTCTCCATTCTCAAAATTTCAGACTAATTTCATACTTTTATGGTTCTTATTTACCACGTGAGTTTTTATTATTACGCGCTTATGCATGAAGGCTAAATGTTAAATTGTTTTTCTCTACTTTTATTTTGTTATCATTAGTATCTGTTGTATAAAGAAGCCTCGCAATAACTTGCCACACGCTGCGTAACATAAACCGCAGGCTATTCGCCTTTTTACTGTGCAATATTTTTGCCAGCAGGTTGCTTCACTTTTCGCTTGCTCGTCGGCTGTTGTCTGTGATATTTTATGGTTTCTGTCCTTTATTAGAACTCTTATTTATACCTGCAGCTTTGTTTGGGATAGAATCTACGGTAAAAAAGGATTCAGCTTACACAAAGGTTACATTTTGCTGTGTGTATGAGATCCTAGCACTGCAATGCGCGCGGCAAAAATAATCAGTTTCAGTTTATTTATTTAAACATGTAAGACATACAGGTCTCTTATGTTCATGTTTTGACTCTACCACCAGTTCGGAAAACAGTTTCTGCCGAGAAGATCAAGTTTAAAGGCTGTCTAGTAGAATGCTATGTAGAGCGATGACTATTTTTAGCCTCTAATGCCTAAATTAAGAAAGTTATTTATTTATGTTTTAGTTACTGGCAATATTGGGGGCTGTTCAAAAGGACATCAGACCAATTTTTTTTAATTTCCCACCTTTTCGCATTTTCATTTTTCACTAAAAAGACTCTAGACCTCACTGGGCAGAATGATTAGCGAATTTTTCCAAGTCAAATTAGCACGTTTCCATGTACATCGTCGTAGCTCCTGAATTGAAGAAAGGCAGGCGTCAAAGACAAATGTACGTATTTACAAACCTTATTGTGGAAGGGATGATATGAATCCAGTTTTTTTTTAATGTAAGTGGTAATAAAAACAATATAACGTTAAGGTACCGCCCCCGGTACATGGGTAAACACCAGACTGTTTACTTTTCATTATCCCTAAATTCACGGAAAATGGAGGCTTTATACGTTAATAATAATATTATTACAGCATAAGGTACACATACGTGGCAAACTGCTTACCAAGTAACTACTCACGTGAATATTAAAAATAACATGATTATTATGGTACCTATCGAATATTTCACCCATAAAAACGATAAAACTGTGTTAAGAGACTTTATTTTATTCATTACATTACATAAACTCTTATCAACTCTAGTATTCCCAAGTCAAGTCGATAGTATAGTTACTTTTTTAGGTTTGTAGGATGGCCATACACAAATTCCATTTTGGTATGGAATCCTAAAACTACAATCGTGGTATTTAACCGAAAATTATTTATCTGCAAAACACAGAATGTTTTATTTCACGTAAGGAGAAATAAGCCGATTATTTTTTTTGTTAAATGGATTGGGCTTTGATGGCGACCCAATACAATTCCTGAAACGGAAGAAACGATTTTCCAGTGTGAAATTGGTGTGACGAATCAACTTGAATTATTACCGACTCCTATAGAATATTCAAATAGTGTTTCTCAGCTATTGGTGTATGTACCTACGTGTATGATTTTTGCTCAGCTCAGGGGCATACTACGACATTATTTTAATATTGTTGACGTTCGTGTTCTAGAATAATAATCCTTATTTTAGGGACGTCAAGATACGTGACATAAAACTTGTCATTGTCATATTTAAACAATACTGCTTTAAGCGAAAGTAGTAACCCCCTAGATCAACGTTAATATCAGCTTCTAAGTATTGAACTATTAATTGAATTCCAAATTTTGAATACTGTATTAAGTATTGAAATTGACTTTAAAAGAAATAGAAAACATTAAATGTTTTCTATTCCAATAAATTGCTACAAGTTCTTATGGATTGTTATCCAAATCTACCACACTACTGGTTCAGAATGGCATTCCTACCGAGGAGAGCCAGCAAGAAATTTGGCGGTTGTTCTAAATTACAATAACAATATATTTTTATCATTAAAGCATAGAGCATAAATAACTGCAGTCCAAGCATAGCTGGAGCAAGTCAAATAGGTACACGCTTTTCTACCTCTCCTAATTATCTTACATGAAGGGTTTCTACCTTTTTTTTTTATCCACTACAAGCTAACCCTTGACTGCAATCTCACCTGATGGTAAGTGATGATGCAGTCTAAGATGGTAGAGGGCTAACCTGTTAGGGGCATGGCAGTTATATTAAGGCGAGTCACCTCCAAGATTTTAGGAGGTGAGGTGTGGGGTGCCGCCCGCGCGTCTCGCGGTACATTTCTCGTAGAGACTAGCGGGGAAGCGGGCAGCGCGGTATATTCTGAAACCGTTTGGCAACGTTCAAATTCTGGGATTAATTTGAATTAAATAGATATACGACTTCAGTTTGAAATAAATTTTAGCAGGTTCTCATTAATACTTCAAGAGGAATTTATCCATATAAAAATGATGAGCAAAGTCGAAAATTTTATTAATAAAAAATTCGTTTTAAGCTTTTAATTTAGCCTGTTTCAAGATTTTTTTTGATCGAGTAAAGTACATCCTATCGTGTAACAAATTAGCACATTCTTTAGACAATAGCTTTAAGTGTATCGGATATTTTTTGTAAGACCGTTATTTAATAGTAAATACCGAAAAAATTTGATCTAGCAAACCAGTTTTCACCGCTGAGCTGAGGTGACTCGCCTTAAACCCATACCCCTTCGGTTTCTACACGGCATCGCACCGGAACGCTAAATCGCTTGGCGGCACGTCTTTTGCCGGTAGGGTGGGGTAGGGTAACTAGCCACGGCCGAAGCCTCCCACCAGGCCAGACCTAAAATGTTTAATAACCATAAACAAAAATTTAAATGTTATAATCGTGAGACTAGTCTAGAAAGTTCGGGGAAAGAAGAAATTCTTTGCAAAATAATCCTCTTTGTGTCATGAACTCTATTATTATATTCAGCAGATAGTTCAGGCCTAGATGATTCAAGAGACTTGCGATCGTAATTTTTTTTGTCAACTTTACAGTTTTCTTGCTTGGAATATTTTGAACGTGAAAAGTTACGATATTTTAATATGAGTCGCAGGGAGTCCCTGGATCCAAGCGTCGCGTCGCAAGACCACGGCAAGTGGAAATCCTTGCCAAAGACCTATGTCCAGCAGTGGACGTCTATCGGTTGACGACGACAATAGTACCATTTTGCAGTATAATCTTTGCTAAGTAAATGAAACTTAAAATATTTTAATTCCAATACATACTTTTATATGTAATAAGTCCAGCTACAAAAAATAAAATAGTTTCAGAACTTTAAAAGCATATTTTTTTTGATAATTGTAACAACCAAACTAATTTTTCTCAGTATTAGCATTTAGCACCACTAAACTATATCAGAATTATTTCAGCGTTTCATTTATTGAATTCTTTATTCAATCAAAAATTCGTTTATTTTTATTGAAGTTAGTGTGAGTTTCCAGTTTATCATCCAAAGATTGGCTTATTTTTCTAAGCGTACAGTTAAAAATGAAGGTTCATAAGATTATAATTAAGCCTTGGTTTGAGAAATATACAGTATTTTTTTGATGACAAGTTTCGTGCCGCTATAATCTCAGTCAGCTATCTTTTTTTGGCATAATAGAGTAACTAGTGGTTCGCCCCGAACTGAGACCTCGCGGCGCCATCTATTGACATAAATGTGAAGTTCTGTTAAAAATACTGAAGCTCATTAAAAATTAAATAATTCCGTTTCCTTACAATATTTATCTAATTTTAGTATTTGTTGTTCAAGTACAGGATATAATTGAAATAATTGATCAAGTTTCAGGCTCATCCTTTCAGAAAATTTAGAGTTCTGAGGTCATCTTTGGACGTTAGAAAATCTCCACTTTGATAGCCCCCCATTTCGTCAATTTTGGGGGAAAAATTTAAAAAAAAATATTTTTGGACTCTATTCCTAATTATCTTTAAAATGATATACCGCAAGCCTATGTAACTTTATAAAAAATATTTTACTTCGCATTCGCTTCTATGAGAGCCCCCCTGAAATAAAGATTTTTATTATTTTTTAAGCCATATTCGGCGGGAGGCCATTGGTTTACATATTTTATTTACAGCTGAAGTAATTGCGTTCAGTAATTCAGAATTTATAATGCTCTGACAGACGGACGGACGGACGGACGGACGGACGGACGGACGGACGGACAAGTGCCAATTCACCCAAGTAGACTCAGAGACCTTCGCTTCGCTCGGTCAATTATTTATTCCTAAGTTTTATCGAAATATTTTTTATACATCAAAAGAAAAAAAAATATACCTATATGAAAATATTTTTCATAACAGCTATTGCAAAACACATAATGGAAAAAGAAATAGATATCACCACACCAGAAAAAGGTATTAACTGATACGGAATAATAGGCTACCCAAACCGGTCGTTTCTTTCATTTGGCATCTATTTGAATTCACGGGGGCATAGATATCTAGGGCCCAATCGACATTACGAGGGAAAACCGGCATTTTTCTACACCATTCTACGTTTATGTCGTCGGTCACGTATCACCCAATCCCCCACGTGACTCGGTTCAGAATTCGAGCAAAGTAAATATCTATCAACAGGAATACTGTATCGGCGAACTATGTATGTAAATTTTAGCTTACAATGGAAAAGTCGTGTAACTGATTTTTGCATACGTAACGGAGAACAGTATTGTACAGAACATTTAGTATTTTATATTGTATCGATGACTTTTTATGGCAAACATGGTACTACTGGAAAAGTGAAAAAGCCTAGCAAAGCAGAATTTAAGAATTATGACACTTTTACATGTGGCTGATTTTTAGAAGGTAGGTAGATATAACCTTTTATTCATGAGCTCCACATGTCAATCACTGGGCATGCACCACTAAAATGGTGGCTTTAATGGTGAAGGACAACACCGTGAGAAAACCTGCATCACATATTATCTATTCTTGCCTGCGTGCCAGAAAATTCTGCATTATATACTCAAATATGTGTAAGATCTGCCAATTAGTCTAGGCAATAAAGCTACTAGCTCTAATGCCTAACAATAATTCCTTTGGCGAAGAAACTTTATAGTATGATAAAGTATCATGAGTTAAACGTATATTATAAATATCCAACAAAAAATCAGACAGGAAGTAAGGTTTTTTATGCTATACCCAATTGTTAAAGCAGGAAGGTACATTATCACGTAAACGCATATTAGATTACATCATAAAATCGGTTTAAATACGATGTTCTAAATGTATAAATATACTACCTACTATAATTTTAAAAAGAAATCGAGAAATTATTCAGTCATAAATATTAAGTTCAAGGTATAAATACCTAACTTCCGGATGTTTTTTTTTGTTGGATATTTTTGTGTAAGTTTTGGATCATCCAATACTAAAACCCAGCCAAGTTTCATTGACTGAGGATTTACTGCGGGGGTCTCCATATAACGGACCGCCCCATTGCCTAGACTAAATCTGTAATTGAATAGCATGATAGACTTTGATCAACTTTATATCTCCTTTTGAGCATTCTGTAACCGACCTCCTCGTTTTGAGACGAGAGTCGTGCTCAACAGTGCCATTAGCTTAGGATTGGTTGATGATGAGTATGATGTAAAAAATTCTTTCCAAAAAAACGACTTCCAACGCGATCCTGATGCGTCAACTTTGCTTATCCTTGTTATACCCGCCCGACTTCAACATAGTGGGTAGAAATAAAAATTATTTATTACTTTACAGTGGCGTTGGAAGTCGGTTTTTTGGAAATAATTTTTTTTTTTAACTTTTTAGTGTCAGGGTTGAGGATTTGGAGTCAGAATTTTTTATGGGACCATCTCGAGAGCTTCCTCTAAAGACTGATAAAAAAAAATCAAATCGGTTCAGAAACCACGGAGTTATGCACCGACATACATTAAAAAAAAATACGCGCCGAATTGAGAACCTCCTCCTTTTTTGAAGTCTGTTAAAAACTACTTGGATCTCAGCCTTTAATTTTCTATATTATACACCAATAATTTTAAAATATTCTGACATTTTTATAAAATGCCATCTATGTAACGGGCATTGCATTTCTAACTAAGGCAAGGAAAATAATACCTATTTCACCCAAATAACCACGGCGTATCCCAAAGAAGTTGTTTTGGGAACATTTTGCTAGGTGGCATGTTATGCTAGTTTTCATTTCATTGTGGTTCGAGTTTAGTTCATAGCTTCACGCTTTCAGATTTCTTGATACGTTTTCAAATGTGCCACATAGATGGCGCATACCCCTAATTAATATTGCCTGATGCCTGGCGTTGCATGATGTTCCTCGCCACAGATTAATTGGGAATCTGCTTATTACATAGGCTGAATCCCAAATACTTCTATGGCGAGGTTAATATCCATTTTAAAACCTTACAACCACTTGGTTCTTTGGCAATTTAGTGCTCTCTTGCCGGGCTCCTCTTTGTAAGTTTCAAAGGAAGTTTACCTTTCTTTCTCTAGCACCGTCGTGGATATATGAAGTGAAGCAGTCTCTTAGATTAGACCCTGATTCGGTGAGATGTTCAAGTCGTGCGTTGCTCGTAACTGCATACTAATTTGATGTCACAACTTACATTTACAATCCAGAGCCCAGATACGATTTGAATTTCAGAGAATAAAGCATGAGCTGTACCTACTGTTGTAACATATTTTGTATGAATAAATTCATACAGTGACACGGCAAGGTCACATCCCTCAACGGACTCGGACGTGCATAAATAAACACTGAAATTGAGTTGTTTAGTTTCAAAGTTCAACTCAGAAACATGATTTAAACCATAAGTCGCTGTTTAATATCGGAGATTTATGGAAAGGCTCAACTTTGGAGTCACCATTGAGTGACATAATCTTTAAATGTACCCGTATTTCCAAATTGCAGTTATGAATTTTCACAAAGGCTTTAAAATTTCATAAGTATAATATAAGAAATGTAGAGTTCCTATAATATTACCTACTTACTTACGTCGCAGTTCCACATTAATCCTTTTAATCCTTGACACAATAAGACACTATAAGTTTAACTTGTGTATATTTGTGTCTGCGTATCTATGTGTCTGTCTGTAGCATCGTAGCTCCCAAACGGATGAACCGATTTTGATTAAGTTTTTTTTTGTTTGAAAGGTGACTTGATCGATTGTGTTCTTAGCTATGATTATGATTCAAAGAACTAACCTTTAGTTTAGTATGTTTGATTGCAATTTTATTTTTTTAAGATCGACAGCAAGATACCTTAGAGCGATTTTTGAAAAGACCGCTGTTAAAAGTACATTCGTCTTTCCTGAAAATTTCAGCGCACAATTCTTGTAAATTTATGACTCCAACGATCTTGAATGGATTCACTTGAATGGAATTTTTTGAACCTTTATTAGCAGGCTTAGAGATAGCCTACATGGAAACCCTCAAGTTTCTCGACCCAGCTATTTAGGTTGTAGTTAAATACGTCACTCCTTTAAGGTTATTTTTATTAATAGGGGAAGATAACAACGTAGGAAGGAACCTCTTTATATCAAATGTAATATCGCGCACTCATCACCGATCTTCATCTTTGGAGATCGTTCAAGAGGAAAAACCTATTACTTCGGAACTTTGAAGTAGAACACAAATATTATCTTGGCATGCGGGTAGTCTTACATGTTTGCTCAGAGAATTACCACGAATTAAATTGTAATGAGTTTACTTGGAATGAAGCAAAAATAAAAAACTAGAGCAAGTATTTCGTTGATAAAAGCTGGATGCGACTGAATACATATGGCATCAGCTCCTAATCTTTGATTTTAATATTATAAACGCGAAAGTGTGTTTGTTTGTTGGTTTGTCCTTCAATCACGTTGCAACAGAGCAACGGATTGACTTGATTTTTTGCATGGGTATTCGTATAGTTGAAGACCTGGAGAGTGACATAGGATACTTTTTATCCCGGAAAATTAAGGAGTTCCCGAGGGAATAAAAAAACTTAAATGACGCGGACGACGTCGCGAGCATCAGCTACTCCGTTATAATTTAGTGGATTTTAATTTAGTCAGAAAAAATGCGAAAAATTAAATACTTTACTGTACTTACTTTATGCTAAGGCTCAGCTGCAGCCGAGGCCATCGGGATGTTTACTCGCGGGATGGGATTAGAGAATTTTATGTTTGAAACGAAAGTACATGTTTCAGATTTATGATTTTCTATTGTTTTAAAAATGTTTAAATTTATAGATTTAGCCTTACTTTGCGAGTGTCTTTGCCCATTCCTCAATAATGTTCAAACATTTAAATTTGTCACAATATCTTCAAACTAAACTTAAAAATTCAGCTAATTCAGTTAGAGTAACACGTTTGTTAATAAAGCTCAAATTAGACCACATGGCTAACATGAACATTTCGGAAGAGTCAAAACGACAAGACCCGTTGCGAATGTTATAAGCAAAAGCAGAATAACTAATAATAATTATTGTGAAACGCAAAACAATTTATCATATAATATTATATTTCATTCCTTTGACTTTCATACAATGTACTTTGAGCCATAGAAAACGTCATGTCATTAGTTTTGCTCTGCTTCTATAACTTGCATTGATTTTTCAATGCCCATAATAATTAACAGTTGAAGCAGCGAGGCCCTTTTCCTTTTGGCTTTTACCATTGAAAATGCATATCTAGAATTTTGGGAGGATCGAGATGGAAATAGTGCCAAGAGTTGAGGAATTTATTGATACACGTGTGAGCGTTTTAATTTTGAAAATCGGCTACTAACTTTTTTTGGAATTTTGAAAAATGTAAAAAAGTCGGGTGTTTTGGGGGTGTTTGTTTACTTAATTGTAAATATTTTGGAAAAAAAACCTACTTAAGAAAAAATGAAAAAAACCGTCCTAGGGTTGCACATTAGCTAGAAAATGGCTAAAAACATTTGAAAATTGGTTAATAATTGTGACCTGTAGGTTGTCCCTTTATATTTGCAATTGTAGCCGTATATAAAAAGTGACGTAGCTTCTATGATTATTGACCGATCGTCATGGTAATGGTGTTAAAAGATGTGGATGCAGGCGAGAAGTGCTTTTTTGTAAATGTCTGTATTCATTTTCAATGCTGCGATTCTTGCTGGGACTGCGAAATTTGTGAATTCTTATTTTAAAACTGATTGTTATTATGTATACATTTCCGTGTGAAAAACACAGAAAACTTGGAAACTTTTACTTCGTGCAAAAGTTTTCGCACCGTAGATCTCCATCGCCTTGACCATGGGCAAATACCTAAGTGTCCACAGAAACTCATTATCAAAATTGAATGAAATATTTCTTAATAGAAGCCGAAGGTGTATATATTGGTTTAATGTAACTGCCATGCCCCTAACAGGTTAACTCGCTGCCATCTTAGGCTGCATCATCACTTACCATCAGTAAGATCGCGGTCAAGGGCTAACTTTTAGTGGATAAAAAAAAATATCGTGAGCACATATAATGATTGTATTCACATACTAGACTTTGTCGTGTGATGAATATTACTGTGGAGTGAAGTTTTTTGGTTCCCGCATGAACCTTTTAATATTCCAGGATAAAAAGCAGTCTATATTTTAATCCAGGGTATAATCTAATTCCATTCCAATTTTCAGCCAACACCGTCCAGTAGTTTTTGCGTGAAAGAGTAACAAAAAGACACACATACGGTAGGTACTTAATAAATATTTTTAATTAAGCAAAAATTTAAACACAAAGAGCTTTTCAAACAATTTATTTCACATATTATGTACAATTTATATAGAAACACGTCTTGTTTCACATGTTACAAAATATTATACTTTTGTCAAAGGTTACGTATTGAGCAAGAAATTTGACCTAAATAGAAGTAAATCTTCGACGTCAGAGATTGGTTTAAGCAAAGCTCTTGTATAAGTAAAAGCATCGTAAAAGTAAATTTATCCGTAGAACTCTGATCAATTATTTGTATTGTACCTAACTCTATGCTTTTCTTTATGTCGATGCCTCGTTCATAAATCTTAGGTTTTCTTGAATAGTAGCGAAGTTATATCATTCCGCTTATAACTCAGTGAAATTTAACAGCGCCGATTTTGGATTTCAGCGCCATATTGGTCGCCATCTTGGATATCTCCCTTCCTGTTAAGATTTCGCTCGGGCAACCAGCATATTCGGATTCATAGGGGAAAAAGACCAGTGGCACAAAAGTTAAATGATTTGCTAAAAATGAGTGCCTTTTCCCGTAATCATGACTATTCTATATGCCGTAAATACAAAATACGCATTAGGTAAAATATAGAGCAGTGTGGTAATACACTAAAAATACTGATTTTCATTAGGTAGGGTTTTTCATTTTTATATAGGTAGGTTTTCTGTTTGCTGCGTTAAACAATAAAACATTTTGTATAATGAAAACAATTATACAATTAGTTAGGTGTACTTAAAAACGTTAGATTTAAATAGACCGCAATAGGCTATTGATTATAACTTAAAAAACAGGTAAAAAAGGAACTAAGACGTACACAGGTTTTTATTGCAGGAATCGTTCAATGAGTTATAAAAGAAGAAAAAACCACGGAGTGCTATTAAATTAGAGGGTGGAAATTGAAGATAGGGGTGAAAAAGCACCCCTTTTGGAGTTTTCAATATATCTTGTAAACAAAGCAAAATTTCGATATATTGTACATAAAACTTTTTGTAGAAAATGTAATTTCCCATCGGAATAGCATTTTTCAAATATTGAAAAAAAATACCAACCATATAATTATTATCTCGGCCAATTTTTAATCAAAAAACCTGTCAGCCCCACATTTTGTAGGACATTTAATCTACTTGTTTTTATCTAAAGCAATGCCTATACCTATCTCAAAAAAAGCCCGAAAAATCCTATCCTAACCCAAAAAAGAGACCGGCGAAAAAGCAAAAAACTCAAAAAAAACGAAATTTTGGCTTTTTTACAAGTCTGTTTCGACTTTTTTGGCATGATATTTTTACTTAAAACAATTTTATGTACACTCATCAACGTCTAAAGCTGTATAGTATAAAACTTATATTATCTTAATCTATCTAAGTCCGCATTTTATAATAAATTATTAATTTTAATAATAATATTATAATAATAACTATAATGATAATGACTAGTTTTTATATCACACTAACAAGATTCTTCGGCAATCATTGAGGGAGGATTCGCCCCTTTTTTTCTTATGGGTTACAACAAACTCATATTCTGTCCATTGGAATACTTCGCTGATGATCTAAGAGACCGGATGGTCGTTAGTCTTACTGATGAGGTGGGGTCGCCACGGCGAAACAAGGATGCCTGACGACCAGATTCCCTGTCAAAAAATATAAAACTTAATAAAATCGTCGGAGATGTCCTAATGGTTGGATAGAAGCAGGCGTTATTGTGCGTAAGTCTATGGTAATGAACAACATAACCACCATCGTTTTACAAGCGTGCTTTGTCGAGATGATGAAGATGAAGATGCTTCGGTATCGGAGTGAAACGTACGTTGAGAATAATTTGGCAGATTTCTGTGGTGTGGTGAATATTGTAAAACTTCTAGCTACTTCATTAAGTCCTAATTGATTATAGAGTGCGCTAAAATCCGGACAAAGTTCACATCTCTGTACACTTCTGGCACGGGATATTTATTTGTATCGACAAATATTCTATTTTGTGTAGTACAGATTTTAATACACAGTAGTTGGAAGGGTTAAGAGCCTAAAAAAAAAATCATAAAATAAAATATCGTAAAACGTAAGTAATGTAAATAATAATGTCCTCCCGACCGAATTTCGGCCACGACGGTCAATCACCAGAGAGATAAGCCATCTGCGCGGGAGATAATATCATACTTAGTGCACAAGTGTGTTAGCAAACACACTCTGGTCCTTAACTCATAGCCCGATGGGACGGAAAATCCGATACGACGTTTCGAACAGGCGCAGAACCGACGAGATTTACGTGCTCTCCGAGGTAAGGGGTTGAAACACCACCAACTTACTAACTCCGGGCTAGTACTGAGAATTTATTGTCAGAAAAACCCAATACTTGTTATGGCACGTCCCGGGACGCGAACCCGAGACCTCATCTGCCATAGTCGAACATGCTAACCAATAGACCAAAGGGGCAGTCAAAGTCAAAAAAGTAATTGGTTATTGACAAATCTACGAGTAAAATAAAAAAAATACAATTACCTATTTGTTTTCGTTTTCATTTGCATTTTCTCTGTAAGTTGTCCTAATCTAGAATCGACAGAGACAGAGTACCTTCTAACTGAGCCTTATTAAATGACTATTAACGATTTCCTGTCAATTAATTGTGAGAGGAAAATTAAACCAAAACCGCTCAGGGAGGAAACAAATGTGCGCCTCGAGTTCCGTTAATATAATTAACTTTTAGTACGAGGTACATAATACATATAAAATACATTAGAGCGGCAGCGCGGCCGTTTTGGCGCGTTTGAAAATGAACTAACGCCGGCCATACACCGACAGCTTGAAGCAGTCAGGATGGACTGCTTCAAGTTGCGACTGCATGGTGAACTACAGTCTTCTACGTACATACATACTCTAGCAGTTGCGACTGCTTCAGGCAATTGGCAGCAGTTATCAATGGTAGCTTCAAGCTGTTGTCTATAACTGCAAGAGCGGTCTGTGTATGTTGATCACTGTTTAACTGCTCGAGCAGTCCATGTATGGCCGGCCTAACCAAAATCAATGAAAGTTGACACGCTAAAGAAACTCATACTGTATCTATATCTGTTGTTTACAAGATACTTATTCGTAACAATATGGAGCTTCTGAGATAATAGATACAATCTTGTTTACAACACCAAGAAGCCGCATCTACCATTTCCAAGCCCCTCAAGTACCAAGTACTCTATTAAATTGCGTTTATGGCTTTTGAAAATCAAAAGAAAAGAGATAACAAACGGTTGATGACGATATTTATTTACAGCGTTAAATGATTTCAAAATAATTGCCAGGTTTCACATTAAATTCGACAGGTGAAACCTCTCAATAAAATTGTCGATGAAAGCTGTTAACATGGTAATGGTTTTATCCTGAAATAATTGGAGTTCCGTCATCGTCATAATTTCGACTCTTTGACGGCTCTACTGAGCATGAGTCTTCTCACCGAAGTTCAGTAATTACTTGGAATCAAATAACTAGATCTTTGAATCAATTCAGGGTTACTTTGTATATCTATACTAATATTATAAAGAGGTAAAGTTTGTGAGTTTGTCACGTTGTAGGGGGTAATCTCTGGATCTACTGAAGCGATTTTGAAAATTCTGGTACCAAAAGACTGCCTCGTTGGTCTAGCGGTTAGCATAGTTGACTGCGGATCACGAGGTCCTGGGTTCGATTCCCGGTCGGGCATAAAAATTGTTAGGTATTGGGTTTTTCAATTAAGAAATTCTCAGTGCCAGCCCGGAGTTGGAAGTTGGCGGTGTTTCACCCCCGTGCCTCGGAGAGCACGTTAAGTATCGGTCCCGGTTATTATCACTAACATAATAATAGTCGTTAAAGCCTGCCAACCCGCATTGGAGCAGCGTGGTGGGTCTTAGCTCTAATTCCCTCTCTCCTGTGAGAATGGAGGCCTGTGCCCAGCAGTGGGACGTTAATAGGCTTTGGTGGTAGTGGGGTGGTGGTACCAACAGAAAACCACATTATTTGTGAGTATCATAGGCTATAATATATTAACCCGAAAAATTAGGGAGTTCTCGTGGGAATTTAAAAACTTAACTTCGTCCGCGTGAAACTTATTTCACGCGGACGAAGTCGCGGGTATCTGCTAGTTATCTAATAAGTACAGAAGTAAAATTCAATATTTAAGTGCTGCACATATTTTTAGAATTACTACTAGTATTATTCTCAATTTTTAAGTTTTATAGAAATACTTCACCGTAAAATCGTTAAAAGATCAAATCGTTTTATGTCACGATTCACGATTTTTCTCTATATCACAAAAATCTTAATAATTATACAATAAGTTGCATAAAATTAGCATGAAAGTCATTGCGATTGATGGGTTTAACTTGTGAACTATAATAGTGTTACTATATAGTAATATATTGCTCATTTAAAGTTTCTAACAATCTGAAAGCTCTAGATAAATCTATACTCGTTGAGTTGTTTGAAATCAACCGCGGTAAACCGGAAAGAAGTGCGAGAACTAATGCATGATTCGAATTGTATGCTACCAGTTGAAAATTTTAGAGCTAGACAACGTGAAGACGTTAAGGCTGGTTTAAATAAATTAACGTATATATACAACCTAAAATGCTGGGGCTAGAAAATTGAAGAAATGTAAATAGATTTATTTTATGACGAAGGCACATACTGCGAAAGGGTTCTTGGAAAGATTTCACTCCTATGGAAATGAAAGTTTTTATGATTTAAAAAAATCTTTTTATCAATATATCCATATCATCCATGAAAATAATTGTTGTTTGGGTTTTCTGTTCATACAATATCAATTATCATCTACATCGACTGAACATAAACGATAATTGAAGAATCATCCGCTTTATATAATGTGGTGTTAGTTTGTTAGTTTACATCCACTGTTGTACAAAATAGCTCTTTTATTGTTAATGTTACTTTTTCTCTGGAAGTTATTTTCTGAAATCCATCGCTGAGGGCATTCAATAGAGGATGAAACTTCATGGAAATTTTTAGAAAAATATAACTTTTTCAAGCTTTATCAATTAAAATTGGTATCTATGCTTTCGGTAAAAAAAAATTGGAAGTATTCCAGGATTTTTGGAAGACGAAACTCCAAGCTGTTCTCAGAAATTGGATCTAAGTAATCTAAGATCAGATCAGCTCGTACTTTCATTAATAAAAATGAATTTACAGAATTATCCTGAAACAAGAGGTCAAAAGTAAAAAAAACCTACAGAAAGAAAAACATTCGTGATATTGAGAAAAGGTTTGTTTATACTTCTTCTTTTAAATGGATTTCAAATTTCTTACGAAGTTATTATATTTTTGTATTTTTAGGTAAAAAAGTAATAATGTGACATAAAATGATACAAGAATGAATTAATTCATAGTAGTACTAGATCAGGTAAATATTAATATTATTTGCCTCTTAAAATATGTATCTTTTTCGATACGAGTGACAAAACGGAACATTAATATCTCTCACTTGAAAACAAAATACCATCCTTAACCTTTAGCTAAAAGACAAATGAATAGAGCATGAATTATAAAATACTCTAATGTGTCTGCGGATCCTCTTGAAGCACTTCTACAAATGAGAAATGTAATTTATTGCCATGACGAAGTAGATTTAAACTTTACACAAGTACAATTGGAACCAAGAATTGAATTGAAATACAATTGGACAAGAAGCGTGTTAGCTATGTATGAAAAGGATGACTGAAACTTACTCATTTATCTTGAACAAGGCGATTTTATTAATAAATGATCTTTCAGATATGAAATGACATAGATTTTATTAATGCAGTATCACACCTCAAGAAGAACAAAAGGTATATGGTATTAATGAACCGTATAACGACCTCGTTGGTTTAGTGATTAGCATGTGCGACTGCGGCCGACGTGGTCCCGGGTTCGAGTCCCGTGTCGGGCCATTATTAAGTATTGGGTTTTTTGACTAGATAATCTCAAATACCAATCTCAATCTAAAAAAAGAAGTTGGCGATGTTGTGCCTCGGTGAGCACGTTAAGCCGTCGGTCCCGGTTATTTATCACTAATATGAGTATAGTCGTTAAAGCCCGTCAACCCGCATTAGAGCAGCTTGGTGAGTCTAAGATCTAATTCCCTCTCTTCTATGAGAGTGGATGCCTATGCTCAGCGTGGGACGTTAATGGGCTGTAGTGGTAAAACGACGTTAATGTTATAGTTCATTTCCTCAAGTTCACGATCGGCTGATTCTGCTGTGGCGTTGGCATCATTGTCCTAGCTCCAAGCCTTGGCTTCCTCCAAACTAGCGTTTTGTACAGATACTCCGGCTGTTTAGATTTGATTACGCCGATCAATAAAGTGCGTTAAAGTAGATTATACCTATTTTTCATTCTTAGCAAGTTATTTTGATGTAAATACGGTGTAACGTGTGACGGGCTAACCTGTTAGGGGCATGGCAGTTCCATACCCCTAATCGGTTTTTACACATCAGATAAATGTCACATTAATTTGTGAACAAATCGAATGTGTCTCTTAACTTTCACGGCCACGTTTTTCCGAGAAACCTACCTATTCTTACTGTTGATTTAAGATTTCTTAGTATTCACTCCCTACAGACGCCCCATCAATTTCTATGAAAATGGAAAGGTTCGTTTCATCAAGTTCTATTCGGTAGTGTATGATATCAGGAAAAAATTATTTCAATAAAGAAAACTCAGCAGAAAGAATTACTTTTTTCTTACAATTCTTGCTTTTGTATAAATAAGTTTTATTCTCTAACTTAACTACTGACCGTAGTTATTCAAACCATTTTTTACCTACGTAGAAAAAACAGAACTCTGATTCCACTACTACGCATAAAAACTAAAAACTTCAGACTTACATGTATAATAAACCCAATCTAGATGCTATTAGGATAAAAAAAAAATTGAAAAAATTGTAAATATATATTTTTTTTTTTTCAAAAGAACAACCACCGTGTTTCTTGCTGTTCTTCTAGGACGTAGGACGTAGGAACGGCATTCCGAACCAGTGGTAGATTCATTCGACTATTCTTAAGCACTTGTAAAAAGTATATTTGAATAAAAAAATTTGAATTTGAAAAATGAGTCTATCTCATTTCCTCTCATGATTACAGTCACTCGAGAGAAAAGCATAGAATGCTAACTGTCACCCTAAATGTATCTGGATATGATAATACTTTAATATAAGTTTTAGTACATTTCAATAGATTACGTATATTATCCGTAATGCAAGAAAGTTTATTATTCGATTTAATATTGGTAAACAGTTTTTGTTCAGAAGTGAATGAAAAAAAAAATCTTTCTGCACACGTAAAATTGATCTCAAAGATAATAATTTAAAGAGTGATTAGCAAAAGGAGCTTTGTTTCCTTATTTACATTTCGCTAACGCAAAACAAAATAAAAATTCTTTTTCTGTATAACGACTGTTTTGGAAATAATATCGTATTAATTCTCCCCGGCACCTCCACCAGATATGTATGCTTCCAAAGTCAAGTGAAAAAGACAAATAATTTAAAAGATTAATTGTCTTTTTGTATGTATGTTTGTATTTATTCTAAAGTATTTTACTTCGTCTTCTCAGTTACAAAGCCCAACATAAAAGCTCACCCAGAGTTCTAATAATTAAACAAAAGTACTTAAATCAGAGATCCACGTAGGTAAAAAAGTTTTTATTCCAGATGGCACCAAGTTTAACAAGATGAACTTGTAAAATACACTTGGCACTTTAAAGTATTGTACGAGCTGTGAAACTAGAGTAAGTTAGTTTGTGGTTGCATAATCTACATTAATAATGGCATATTACAGGCGCCTTTTGCGACATTTATATTTTTTTATAGTGGTAGACAAGTAATTTACCTAACGAACATGACAGATACAAATTATTAATGGGTCCACGATATATTACTGGCAAAAAACACAAAGTTACGAACTTTTGCCTCAGGTGCATTTCCTCTACCTATTGGCCCAATTTACTAAGTAATGAATATGAAAATGAAAAAAACATAAAAAACATTATGCTTTTATACAGTAATTAGTACGTACAGTATTATAATAATATTAAATTTCTTTGGGTAGTACCTGTCACTGTTCCGAGATCTTTTCTTCTTTGGCCATAAATGGAAAGCCCCGTATATCACGGGATTGACTAGACTGTTTGACATGCCAAAGAAAAATATTCCCGACCGCAGATCCTCGCTTTGCTGAAATGTAAAACATAAAGCTTATTCAGTGTAAGATACTTTCAAACGGTAAATTATACGTCTCTGTAATTTTTTTTCTATAAAGCACAATCATTGTTCTTCACATTTTCATCGAAAATCCGATACAAAAGGGCTAGGACTAGGATTACTTACGTCTTTATCAGGATTCAGGAATGTAAACATAATCATCATCACATAATACGGCGTCCACCATATCATGAACGCTGCAACAATAACCACCGACATCCTTAAAGATTTCATTTTTGCCCTGTCTATCAGCCTCCTTCGGTTAACGTCGGGCGTCAAATATTTTTCTTGCCGAGTCACTTCTGTTTGGAACACCTTTTTGCTCTCTGGCAACAAATTAAACGTTTCACATAAAGTAAGCTAAGGTAAACCACACCCTTTCGTTGTACAAAATGGGAATGGGAAGTCATTAATGTTTGTTTATTCAAAGCGCTTGCAATTTTCCGATACCACATAAGCAATTTAATTCTATGCAAAATCTATACTAATATTATAAAGAGGTACCTAAAGTTTGTGAGTTTGTGACGTTGTATGGGGTAATCTCTGGATCTACTGAACCGATTTTGAAAATTGTGGTACCTATTGGTAATTATAGTGGCTTTCTATTGAAAGCCACATTATTTTTGAGTTTCATAGGCTATTTTATATTAACCCGAAAAATTAGGGAGTTACCGTGGGAATTTAAAAAAACTTATTTCACGCGGACGAAGCCGCGGGCATCTGCTAGTATATTATATGGTTACTTTATAAAATACTTTTCACAAACTACTTTTTGATCTGCATTTATCTTACCATAATAATATTATTATCATCATTATAAAATATTAAATACCTAACAATTTTGGATAGAAGCGGGCGTTATCTTGCGGAAATCCATGATATTGAAAATCTATGTGGTACAGTGTGTAGCTTGCGATATTAACTGCCCAGTAAGCCAGAATTCGCACTGGCACAACACCACACCACACAAATCTTCCAAATTATTCTCAACGTATATTTCATTCCGACACCGGAGTATCTTCAGGAGTTGTTGTCTCGACAACAACGCGCGGCCGCCGTGGGGCCGCCCGTGGACGCGGCGCTGGGCAATCGTGCATTGCCGAGTCAACACCTCCTGCTATGAATGAATTGAATATCGCAAACTACACAATGTACCACATAGATTTATCTATTGGCGGATTATAGCGAATTAAACTTCAAGTTCTGTCAAATAACAATTTATAAATATTTTGAATTAAAACTTTAATACTCTCTGATCAAAAGATCTTTCAATCTATACTTTTTAAGTAATCCATATATTAAAAGTGTATGAATATCGTGCAATTAAGATGTAAAGGCAATGAAGCACAAGTTGGAAGCATAAGCAGGGAAACGGGCACATGCAATGTTTTTGCTAATTGAGCTCTAGGTTATTTTTGGATAAAAGCTTTGACACTTTTTCCAACATCAATTTCAATCACTATTCGGTGGCATTTTTTATTTATGCTATTGAATATTTATTATTAAAGCTGGGAGGATTATGTTCCAAAAATAATTTCTGTAGCAATATTTTTTTAAGATTCTTATTTAAGGAATGAGAAATATGAAATAAAATCATGATTTTCAGTTCAACGTTTCACGGAACAGTCTGCGGTACCTAGTTTTTATAGGAGACAAAAAAACACAGAAAAAACAATAATTGGTAGGTAAATGTAGAATCATTTGTTATCACACGGTATAATAAAAAACGTTGTCACACGTTGTAGGTTTTCTTATGTGCGTCAGTAAGTATATCAATCAATATTTATTTATTCAAATTAGGTACACTGTACACTTTGCGACGTCCATTCCATACTAATATCATAAATGCGACAGTGAGCCTGTCTGTCTGTCTGCTACTTTTTCACGGCCTAACCGTTCAACCGATTTTGATGAAATTTGGTATAGAGGTAGGTTTAATATCGGGGAAGGACATAAGGTTTATTTTACCCCGGAAAATTAAAGAGTTTCCGGAAGAAGTCACGGGCATCATCTAGTAATCTAATTAACTATCTAATTAATTCATGCGCTAAAATAAGCACGAGGATTAGTGGCGACGATGTCGCGGCTGTTTACTTCAGTAACAAAGTAAAAAATAAGTATAAGACAATCAAATTCATACTCACTAGCAATAGTCCTTACAGTCGATACATAAGTTGAGACTAGAATGATAAGAGGTAGAACGAACATAAACACCAGTGAGAGTGTCGTGTATGCTTGTTCTTGCCATCTTTCGGTATAGAAACCATGAGTCACACACTGATGAAAGTCTTCAACAAACGGTCCCTTCGCTACTCGAAATACGATGGCCTGAAAATTAATCACAGTTTTAATCATACTGATATGCGAAAGTGTGTTTGTTTGTTGGCAGTTATGCAAAAAAATATTTCATACGGACGAAGTCGCAGGCATAAGCTAGTATATAATAATAGCAAAGCGGTGTCGCTAGAATTCATTAGGATAGTCCATCCGTTTCTCAAACTGTCACTCTGACCCCCGGCTGTCTGGGCTCCCCTGCCGAGTGTCATCCGCCGCCCGCTACTATTAAGTATGTATTAAGTAATAAGTTTACTTTGACTTTTTCTGAAACTGTATTTTGTTTATGGGACGTGTGAGAGTATTTTGTTTTCAGCGGGAACATAATTTCAATAGAACGCAATTTATTTAATTATAATTCAAATCAATAAACGGTGCATTATTATACTAATATTATAAATGCGAAAGTGTGTTTGTTTGTTGGTTTGTCCATCAATCATGCTGCAACAGAGCAACTGATCGACGTGGTTTTTTGGCGTGGATATAATTGAGGACCGAGGAGTGTGGAAAGTGACATAGGCTATTTTCTAACCAGGAAAATTAAGGATTAAGTAGAGTTAAGTACTATGGATTGAGAAGAATTTAGTTCTCGTGGGATGTAAAAAACTTTTTCCACGCGAAGCTTGAGTTGCAGGCATCGGCTAGTGACTGCTAAACTAAGTACTACTAGTAAACTAGTAACTTATAAATGGCGTTATCGGAAGAAGCTACACGAAACTGATGATTAGAATTGCAAACGGTTTCTAGACCAGGGTCGTTAATTTTTGAAACAATAAAAAATTATAGTAGTATGAAACCCATTGTAAAAGGAAAATAATATAACAAAAATGAAAGGAAAAATAATTTACGGGCAATCAAAAGATTGCCCGTAAATTATTCATCCTACTTTAATTTTTTTCCCTTTTTACCATTATCAAAGGCTTCAGCCCTGGTCTATTCGTTGAAAGAAGTAATTTTATCCGACTGCGGCAGGGTACATAAACGGCCCATCGGTTTTCTCGTAACTAGTTGTCAAACGATTAATTAGAGTTTGATGAGGCTAGGTTTTTTTTAATAATAATATTACGACTACCCTGGTCTTAGTATTCAAATTGACATAATTAATATTACTTATCACGTTATGACGGATCCAATATGATCCCCTAAGACAAACAAATAAACGTCAAAACAAATTACAAATTTGGGTAATTGAATCGAGTTTTGTTTTATTTGAAAAGTCTGAGTATCCACTTCAACCCATTGCCAACCGAATTTCCTCTTAGAATAAGATAAATGGGTTTAACCATGTTCCACCGCGCTTGCCTAGTGCGGATTGGAAGACTTCACATGCTTTTGAGAAAATTATGAACGAACTTTTAGCAACGCTTTTAAAATATGCGACTTCCAAAAAAAAAACATACACTGTGTGTGTAGGTACATCGCTTGTGTGGTGTTTATAAATGGAGTAATCTATATAGTTTATATTTTTTAAGTTGTTAACGAAATCCGCAGAACTGTGAAGTTAGCTATTAGAGCTATTAGATCGCTTTGTGTAGTTAAGTAAAATCTGTGTAGAATAAAATCTCATGCGGTAGGCACACTTTGAGAAGTATCTGTTGAACATTGCCAGATCATTAATCAAGGCAGCACAATGTTTTATTATCACAACTGTTCTTCATTATTGACCATAGATATTAAGAGTTGAAACATTAATTTGAATTACAAACAAGTGAAAACAGTACTTATTATTGGTACAGTACTTATGGTATCTATTAAAAATACCTTGTTTATGAAGCCAAGTTTTTGAAAGTTTGAGTTGTTCTGAGGAAGTTTAGATTGCTTTGCTTAGTTTAAAAACTACTTGCACACACAATCACAGAATCACAGAAATACACTAAATTGTACAGATAAAATTTGAAATCATTAATATGAAATCTTCGATACTTTTTTGAGTTTTCTGAACGCCTTTCTTTAAAGACGTATCTAACTTACCAAGCAATTTGTTAGTAGTACGAAGTGTTTTGGGGAGAGTTTATACTGAT
This sequence comes from Erebia aethiops, assembly GCA_923060345.2. Taxonomy (NCBI): domain Eukaryota; kingdom Metazoa; phylum Arthropoda; class Insecta; order Lepidoptera; family Nymphalidae; genus Erebia; species Erebia aethiops. Next base: position 7,534,400 of record OV281082.1, read on the forward strand.
GATAAATAACAAACACTTGTTCGCACAAACTTGAAAATCTTTGTTATCAACCATATTTCTCTGTATTTGCTCATAATACTTTATACGTGAAGAGGTAGTATTGTATACAGAAAAAATAAACAGTTTTTCTTGTTAAATTATTTGGCCCAATAACATTCAAACACACTAGGGATATAATCGATGGAGAAAAAGTTTAGTTAACTTTTATATCTAAAGCCGCATGCATTGACAAAATAGTCTGCCGGATAACTTGGAATGATAAAAACATGACGTTTGGTTCTTAGTTTGTCGAAGCTCTAAATAGGGCAGAGACGAGAATAAAACTTTATGATACAATTAAACTTACTTGAGGTATGCTAAGAGTGAAGCTTAGAACCCAAGCAATTATCACCAGTCTCACACTCCTCGAAGCAGTGGCCATACTCTTCATTGGATATTTAACGGCCAACCATCGATCTACGCCGATCAGTACCAGTATAAACGTACTCAAGTAGAGAGCAAACATTTGCAGAAATTTAAACAGTTTGCATAATAAGTTTCCCGCGTACCACTGCACAGCAAACGACCAAGCCGCTTCTCCCACTATGCAAAAGATTGTGACTAGTAAATCTGCTATACTTAGTTGGAATATCAAACTATATATAGCCGTCCATGATGGTCTAGCTCTTCTGCGACCTCTTTTGCCTCTCTGAACACTTATCATTGTCGCAAAGTTTCCTAACAAAGATAAAATGGCCAAAATACAGAGAACGCTCGCTCTGATTATGGTGCTTCTGGTTAAAACTGGGGCGTGCTCCAAACATGTGACTCTTGTACCGTTATATACGAATACACTACTTGTCAGATCATTGTCTATAGTGCCGTTTATTAAATGAGCTTCCAAGCATTTCTCTATCGGCCACCTATCTACTCCTTCCAATATGTCGCCGAAGTTCCTTTGAAGTGTGAACTCGCTCGCATAAAGTATTTCATCATCAAGTAATGTGGTATTGTTGCCTATGCTCCCCATGTTTTGTCATGCGTGTTCAATGATATCTTCGTGTTAAATCTGAAAAGAAATACCAGAATTAATGTTGTACTGCTTAATGAAATCAAAAATTATACAATTTTCAAATTTTTGAACAAAATTAGCTGAAAAAATTATATTATTTCAATAGTTTCATTAGTTATTATAATATTTTACTTTTTTTACTGTTTGAATCTTATCTGACTATGCATGTAATTTTTAAATTGCTTCGAGGAAAGTAACCATTAACCACGGTTGCTTCAGCATGAAACAATTTCCAATATTCTCTATTAAGTCGCAAAGGTACCTCAAGAATGGCTACAAGTTATGTTGGAATTCGCAGTAATAGCGGTGTGAACCATAATTCGATTTAAATGCATAATAACTTTCAGACGTTTAAGAGCAATGCGAATGAACGGGCAAAGTTGAGAGTAGGTATTCAGGTAGGTATATTGCCGTCGCGCTGCTCCCGGAGAAGACCGAACGCTTATTAAATGCGCATGTATGCGTACGCACGCCGCTCGCTCGAACGAGTTCCTAAATAAAATTAAAATATGTGTTTGAGCTACTCGCAGTCGGCAAAATGATATACTTAGATGTGTTTTGTGTTTCGTATATTTTTTGCTTTCTAATAACTCTGACCCTGGACTTATTTGACTTATTTCTCTGTTTTTGATTCCTTTTTTAATGTTTTTAATGCACTAACAGTTACCTAGCTTTAGAGTGCGATCTTAGCTGACGGTAAGTGATGATGCAGTCTAAGATGGTATCGGACTAACCTGTCAGGCATAAAGCAGTTAGTTACATTAAAGCCCTAAGTAGCCTTCATCGGTTAGTTGCTACCGGAACGCCTAATCGTTCGGCAGTACGTCTTTGCCGTTAGGGTGGTAACTAGTCACGGCCGAAGCCTGCCACAAGACCAGAACTGAGAAAATTCAGATATATAAACTTCCAAATTGACCCTGCCGGGAATTGAACCCGTGACCTTGCGCTTACATTACAGCACACCTCACACCACTGCGCCAGGGAGGTCATTTACTCAGTTGGGAACTATTTTTATATGTTTTTTTTTATTCTACTACAAGTTAGCTCTTATATATATATATATATATATTTTAATTACTGCGATCTTACCTGATGTTAGACAAAGTCAAAGTCAAAAAACGTTTATTCAATATAAACTACACTTATTGACGTCCGGTTATTAATAACATATAACATAATATAATGGTGATAATCAGTACGATATCTTAAACAAAAGTAACGAGGGTTCCAAAGTCCAAACGCGCCCTGGTCTGAGAAGAGCCCACAACAAACTCAGCCGGGATTTTTTTTTCACTATCACCATTTCACAATCATCTTAACTAAGGAACTATCAGAGCCATTATAGAGAACGATGATACAGTCTAAGATGGTAGCAGGCTAACTTGTTAGGGTTAGTTATATTAAACCCATATCCCTAACGGTTTCTACACGGCATGACGTATCTACACGGCAGGACGTATCTACACGCATCTACCGTAACGCTAAATCGCTTGGAGGTACGTCTTTGTCGGTAGGGTGGTTACTAGCCACGGCTGAACCCTCCTACCAGATCAGACCACAGAAAATTTTAAAATGATAAATTCCCATTTGGACCATGTTGGGAATCGTACCCGGAACCTCCCACAATATGACCACAGCGTTCAGGATTGCTATAATGTCCTCTCAACCGAATTTCGGCCACGGCGGCCTATCTCCAAAGAGCCATCTGCGCAGGAGATATTATAGTGCACAAGTGTGGGCGCATACACTGGAGCACTCTCTGTTCCTTTACTCTCATAGCCCGATGGGACGGAAAATCCGACAGGACCAGAGAGAGATCAGGCGCAGGACCGATGGCTTTACATGCTCTTGGAGGCACGGGGGTAAAACACCGCCATCTTCCTTACTCCGGGCTAGTACTGAGAATTTCTTGTCAGAAAAACCCAATACTTGTTATGGCCCGACCCGGGAATCAAACCCGCGTCGGCCGCAGTCGAATATGCTAACCACTAGACCAACGAGGCAGTCAAGAAATAAATTAACGCGTAATAGAAATAGGGGGGGGCGGCCGGCAGTGCGGAGATATCGCAGTGTTAATATAACTGCCATGCCCCTAACAGGTTAGCCCGCTATCATCTTAGACTGCATCATCACCTACCATCAGGTGAGATCGCAGTCAAGAGCTAACTTGTAGTGGATAAAAAAAAACCTGACATGTGCTGCCCACTGCCGACTGGCAATTATTGGGTATAGACTATATACTCACAGAATAAGTAAAAAGTTAAATATCGATGTCGATAAACAACACTAGATTATCGATACTATAATTATATCGACTACGCTTGAACTCACTAACTATGTAGGTACATATGTGTGTGTGTATACGTATTTAACCTCCCCGAATAGAGGCCGAGAAAACCCGATAGGGACAACTGCAGCTTGGACCGATTATACCTATGAAAAACAGTAGAATTCTCACTCTCGTATTTTTCTGTTTCCACCTTCAAAACTGAACCGATTTTAATTCTGTTTTTACGAATAATTTAACAAGGACTCAGGCTATGTCGGTATGTTTTTCTTTTTTTTATTATATCCGTCAAATTTATTTGCGGGATGTCTGATGATGGAACGAAAACTGGGCCATTTTTTGCAGGTTGTGAAGGTTCTATGTTCTTAAAATTATTAATTTATCGAAAAAAGGAAAACATAGGGGCATGGCACGGATACACGTAAATTTTATGGTGCAAGAATATTTTCAATATTGTAATTATCCACGGAGGAAACAGACAAATGTTTTTATATGGAGAAATCGCCGGGAGAATTCCTCTTAACTGACGACAGGGCAAAAATATTACAATATTATACATTTGGAAAAAACATCCACTGGCACTTTTAGCACCATTAATAAACACTTTAAAAGTATAATTCTATCAATACTTCCGTTTCAATTAAAGAAAAAAAAAATAACACATGGACAGAAATATAATAATTATTATGAACATGACAACGTGTAGGTACATCCTTTAAATATTTTCAAAGATAGAATGAAGAGAAGTAGGAGGAGCAGAAGGATTTCCGAGTAATACACATTTCGTGGAATGGAATTAATTAGGCCTCCTTTCAAGCAAGAAATTGTCATTATTATTTCTGAATGTTACTGAATACTTATGAGTAGGTAAATTAAATTTTCTCCTAAAACAGTAATCACCAAATAATGTTTAACTGAGTAAAAAATTTGACGTTTAGACAGTTTCTTTATTAAAATCTGTTTAATTTATTCTTCGCATTTTAAATAGTTTCCTTTTGATTATTTCTAAATTTATGTAATTTAAGGTAAGGACAGGCGCAAACAGTAAACATATTGTGCAGAATTCCGCTCAGGTGAAAATAATAGATGAAGTGTGCGAAGTGAAATGTTTATTTCTTGAAGGACAACTATAGGCACTTCTGATTATGTCAGGACTCTATCACCGGGCCGAAATCCGCTTTTTTAAAGCTTACACGTGTGCTGAGGGAAAATTTTACCATAAATAAATCGCGTTCATGTCAGTATCGCGTGTTTACTACAAAGTAGTTACCTGAAAATAATGTTGTTAAACAACTTGTTGGCAAAATAAGACAAATATTTTTAGAAAACAAACAGCCAGGCGTTGGATTTTCACTTTAGTGTACTTGGAAAATATTGACATTAAGTTTCTGTGCTTTTGTAAATCCATATCTATACTCATTCCATTCAAATGGCTGCATAGAAAAATAGTATCGCCCCCCTCTCGTACATCCCAGTCCTACGAAAACATATTTGTAGTCAAAATAAATATAAGATATCGTTCGAAGTTTTCCGCTAGAGCTTTTGTAAATTTATATGTTCACAACAACAATAACAATATTATATTAATGGATTACTATTTTATTAGTTTAGCAATTTGGTTTTATTTTTCCCTTTGCCCGTGATTTCATTTGCATGGTCTAAATTCTGCATTACAAATTTCATTCAAATCCATTCAGCCGGTCATAATATTGTGAGATTGATAAATGTGCCTTTATTTAGGTATTAATATGTGCTTAAAGTTAAACATCCACTTTTTATAAAGCTGCTACACTAAACGCAATTGATTTTATGTTACCCTTTGAGGAGTTACAGATTAATTAAAGTAATCAAGAGTGAATAGGCATCTTCTAGGCAAGCGCGTCCTATCTTAGTTTGCATCATCACTTTCCATCACTTGTGATTGTGGTCAAAGCCTTATGTAACTTATGATTATCGTGTAATATGTAAAAATCGCTAGCGAACCTTGTGAATAAAAAAAAAAAAGCCTATGCGTAAGCCTATAATGAAATAAAAAAATAGAAGTAGATTTATCGCTAAGCTACTCGTAACACGGACATGTCGAAACTAAGGCTTCTTTGTTGGCTACGGCAACCCTAAAAAGTGAGTAAAATAAAGATAAATAGACAAATAGTGTCTCTATTTGTCTATTTATCTTTATTTCACTTACTTTTTAGGGTTGCCGCAACCAATAAAGAAGCCTTAGTTTCGTCATTGCTAAAATAAATTTTGATGTCACAAGCCAAGCTTTTATTTAATCTGCAATTTCTAAATTCTTTTACTCATAATTTTTTCCTTCGGCTAGGAGTTTAGGACGCCGCAAATTGTATTACTTTGAAGTTTTTAAATTTCCGGTTTTATGACAGGTATCCCGGATTCATTTGAGTCGACAAGGTGATATAAAATTTATTCATTAATTATTTAAACGGTAAAAATTACAAGAAATACATATTATTTTTGAATTCTTTGCCCAGTATTTTACAACGTTGGAAAAAAATCGGCTTTTTATGACTCATTTCTCAAAATCTATCCTGGTTAGAAACTTCATTACTATTCTTTTAACTCAAATTATTTCAGATTTTTCATTCCATGTTTTCATCTTCGGAGATATGGGGGAACGGTGGGTTTTTGTAATTTTTCACCATAAGTCAAAAACTAAGAAACTTAAAAATAAAATTTAAAATGTTTTAGTATGTGCAAATGAAGCCCTTTCATATGATACCCCACTCGATAACCCCCACTCAATAACCCCACTTAACAATTTTGACCCCCCTTCCCCTGCTTATTCTTGCTGATTTTTCAGAAATTATCCTGGCTAAAAACTTCATTATATTTTTCGTGTAAAGTTAACATAAACTTCTATCAAATTATTCAAAAATTTTCACTTTGCAATCTTTCACTAAGTAGGTACATTATAATAAACTAAGGGCAGCCTTATCAAACCTAAACTGCGTTTACGCAATAATGTATTCCTTCTTGCTTTAAGAATTATTGGGTATAGCATAAAATACCTTTCTTCCTTTCTATTTTTTTTGGATATTTATAAAATACGTTTAACTAATGATACTTTAGGTATCATACTGTAAAGTGTCTTCGCCTAAGGAATTATTGTTGGGGGACCGCTAGCTTTATTGCTAAGACTTTAAGGTCCATCTCAACATCAAATCAATTTGTAAGTTCACCTGACAGCCCAGCTGACTCTACCCATCACAATAACTTTCAGATTTTATCAAACACCTCCCCAAAATAACTTACGGAGTCCCGGGCCATTGTTGGCGAAAATACCTTCATCTCATAAATTATGTGTGGTGTAGACAAACTTCAGAAGTACTTTCATGGTCGCGTAGAATAATTACTTTTCGACTCAACTCTAAATCAGCTTTCTCTAAAGTCAAAAAGTACTTAGAAGTGTTTAGAAGGTCCGTAAGTAGGTAGGAAAATATTATGTTACTTAAAGTAATGCTATAATAACGCACCTTTATTGTTTAATTAATTATGTTCTAAAATATTTCACCGTTACCGTAAAACAAGAAAAAATACATAAATTAATAATACGAATAATATAAAAATAAAATCTGTTATCATTGCTGAGGGGTGTGACCCCTTTCCATAAATCATATGATGGCAGGGGTTTTCTTGGTATAATAATGCGGTAAGTCCCGAGTTCCTTCATCATACGACTCGACTAAGAGGCTTAACGTACCTCCTCCCCGAGGCACGAAGGAAATGAAAAGGCCAAATTCGGTCACCTTTTTAACCGACTTCCAAAAAAGGAGGAGGTTCTCAATTCGGCGCGTATGTTTTTATTTTTTTAATGTATGTCGGTGCATATCTCCGTGGTTTCTACACCGATTTGAAAATATTTTTTTTTCACTGCATATGACCTTCTACGGGATACAAACCATCCCTATACCAAATTTTCAAAATGGCAAAATTATCAGGTATTTTATTTAAGAGATAAATATTAATTTCTGTTGGCACTGCTCCAAGGCCTCGAATTTCCGAAAGATTTAAAAGAAAAAATACTTATGTCTAATATACTTAATTGAGAGATCTAGGTCTTACAAAATAATTGAATATTTCACTATTCAGAAGGGAACATGTCATGTCACTAGTTTTTTTTTGTTTTTTTAGTATAATTATCAAATTTTTTTTGTTCGTTGTAATTTTTTAAATCTATTTATAGTGTTAGATATAAGCTTTAAAGCGTGTCGGGCAGCGCACTTAATTTTTAATATTTTTGTCAGGAGCAAACTGAAAATCAGCGCTGGGCATTGGTAGCCAACGCCCAACACTATGCTGAGTTTGCGACTAGTGTTGATGCTAGTAATTTTCGTAGTTTACTTTTATTTTTTTAATATAAAAAAAAGCTCCTTGAATACCAAAGGATTTATTTATTTATTTAGTATCAAAAAAAGCTGTTATGACTACGAGTATTAAGTGCTTCAATAAGATACCACCAGTATCTAAGTGTCATACCTATACAAGGCCTCAAAAACTTACAAGTTACTTGTTTGGTGCTTCATTTTGGTTTATGTTATTCTTTACTTTTTAATTGGAACCTAGTCAAGCACAAATAATATGGCTTATTTAGAAGTAGTAGTAGCGTTTTTGGTAGTAGAAAAATGAAAATACATGCCGCAGAGTACTTACTTCAGTAAAATTTTATGCACTAATACTCTTGTTGAAGAAATCTCGAGTAGAGTTCTTAAGTAATCGAAAAAAACAATCATAATTTTATAATAATCATATAAACAGATTTGTTCTGTCTGATAGATACCAACGCACAGCTCAATCCACCGGAGTGAAAAACTAGAAATTTTGGTAGTTGGTTCCTTTTTTATCGTAAGCTAATTAAGGGCTTTTCACGTTCCAGCTCTAAAGTCAATGAATAATGAATGAAAATGTATGAAAGACCTTTTTTCAAGTTAAATTCATGAAAATAGGTAGGTATTTTAGGGTACACATACGTGTTTCGAGATTTTAGGAAATTTCAACCCTACTACTAAATTACTAATGATCTCGGCAAATAACGTACTTTCTTTTTTAACAATAATAAAATTAATTAATACCTTTTAAGTGCAAAGTTAAAAGTAGATACGTAGGTTTAACGATAGCTTACATTATAGAAACTCCCACGTCAAATAAACTAAGAGCCTACGTACAATCACTTATTCCAGAATATATGAATTTTTAAACACAATTATAAGTTTGCGACTAAAACATAAATATTTAAACGGCTCTCCGTTTAATTATTAACACTTGTATAAAAAAAGAACGGAGCAAATTAGAAGGGAAACTAGATAGATTTTAAAACCCTGTTCAAAAAATATTTTTGAGCAGTTTGCGGGGTGTTGAAATATAATCAAGCAAGGTCTCAAAGCCCAATCGTTAATTAGGATTCCGTACTCATAGGGTGCCAAATTGTTTGTCAGGCGCTACCTACCCGTTTAGCGCCATAAATAAGCCAGTTATTTCATAGCCGATTACGTGTTGTTGTGACAATATCTTTCTTGTTATTTACTAAAAGAATTTATATTGAACGGTTTTTTTTCTATTTAATACGTATTTATTGGCATCAATTCAGTACCCAACTAAGATTTAGCACATTCTTGCGGTAGGTAACCCAGGAATGAGCAATAACTACTGACCATCTATATACCTAAATAAATTAAAAAAGTAAAACTTTATCTGAATAATTAAAATAAAACTTGATCAGTCATAAATAGGATTAGGATAGGATCTGTTTGCCAAATTTCAGTACTCCATTTCTGACCCGTTCAGTAGTTTATGCTGTGTGTTGATATATCAGTCAGTAAGATATAAAGTTAACTACAGCAATAAAAATACAAGTTAATTTCATCATGGTATGAAAGCTTACCAACAGATGCTTTTACACAACTACAACTACAATTTGGTGCCAATATTTGAAACATCGTCATTGAAGCGTTTTCATATCTAAAACAGGTCATCGATTCGCTGATACCGCAAAGCTTGAAGACAAGTCTTCAATGAGTGTGTCCTGGCGTAATGGCACGAAATGAGCGGCGGCGGGGCGACGGCGGCAGCGGGGCGATGCGATCTTAGTCGGAGAGCTGGCGACGAATTTCGCCGATATTTTCTCGTACTTATTTGAAAACTTTATTCAAGCAGGTATTATTGAAATTACTCAATAAATACGTAATTAAAATTTCAGTTTGAATGTATATTTTTTGGGAATTTTAATAAAATATTTTTGAAGAGAAATAACCGAAAACGCTCTACCAGTCTGACAGGACTGGATTCGCCAGTTGACGAAATTATATTATTTTTAAATTATTTGAAATTATTTTTTCACAATTTCAGTTTGCGTAAAAGGCCTTCCCGAAATTCGTCGCTAGCTCTCGTACCACATCGCCCCGCTGTTGCCGTCGCTCGGCCATCGCTAGTTTCGTGTTTGACGCCTAACGGTGGGCCTCGTCCACCAAAAATTCGCTCAACGCGCTATACGCGCGAGCTACGAGTATGTTGGGATTCTCTTATCTCGGGGATATAATCCGATGCAGAGCCGATGGCCGATGGGGCAGACATGTTCTGCAGTGGAGACCGGGTACCGAGTTTTCGTATAAGGTTCATAAGTTCATAGCACAAAATAAATGTCAACCGACGATCGTTTGCAACCATTAACTACTTACATTCCAGCGTATGAGGAACTCAAGACTTAAAAGCCAAAACAAAATACATAATAAACGAAGACCTCCGTGGCGCAGTTAAGGCAACAACGCTACACGCGTTGTTGCCTTAACGTGCGGAGGTTCCGGGTTCGAACCCCGGCAGGGTCAATTTGGCAATTTATAATTTCTGAATTGCCCCTGGTCTGGTCTGGTGGGAGGCTTCGGCCGTGGCTAGTTACCACCCTACCGGCAAAAACGTGCCGCCAAGCGATTTAGCGTTCCGGTACGATGCCGTGTAGAAACCGAAGGGGTATGGGTTTAATATAACTGCCATGCCCCTAACAGGTTAGCCCGCTACCATCTTAGACTGTATCATTGTGAAAACTCTTTAGTGATATCTTCGATATTCGAATGTAATTTTTAATATATATGACTGTGTCATTCAAAAATTATTAATAAACCTTTTCTCTGTTCAAACAACATATTTTACTTTCATTATCCTAGTTTTCTAGTATTATATCTTCAAAAGGTTATGGCCCTATTCACGAAAATCGCCATCAAGAACCTCTGCGGCCTAGATGACTATTCTACG